>OY039094.1:1304500-2609000 GCA_955850985.1 Elophila nymphaeata
CATTCTCCTCCTCACAGCTTCTCTCTCAGCGGCCTGCTTCTCTGCTGGTGTTTGAGGTAAGTTATGTTTTGGTACATTCTGTGTTTGCGATTGTTTTGGTTGTGCTTGCGTATGCGTTTGCGATGCGACCGTCTCACCTTTTTTTATTTTCTCTTCTAATACTTTTAAAGCAGATAGCGCTTGGTCTGCCTTTCTTTTTAATTCTCCGATTGCTTTTTCTTCTGTTGTTTCTTTTGATTCGAGTTCTTGTAATTTTGTCTGTTCTTCTTGTGTATCATGTTGAAGTTTATTTATTTTACGCCGGCGTGCTGGTCCAAACAAGGACGCAGGAGGACATGGCGAAGCTCAAGACGGCTCTGCCCGACACTTTGAAGGCCAACGACCTGAAGGGGAAGCAGCCACTCGTGGTCATCCGGGACCTGGAGGGGAAGGACCCGAAATTGGAGGAGGTGATGAAGGCTGTGGCGGACCAGAACTTCGCAGGCACGGAGTGGTCCGCCGAGAAGATCCTGAAGAACTGCAGGTTGGCCTTCAGAAAGAGCCGCATGGGGTCTGCATACTCAGCCATGATCCTGGCGTGTTCCCCGGACCTACGGAAGGCGCTGTTGAGCAAGGGCCGACTGTACGTTGGATGGGAGGTGAGCCGGGTGGAGGATTTCACAACGGCGATCATGTGCACCAATTGCTGCACATAGGGGCACAACGCCAAAAGGTGCAAGCAGGAGAAGCCGACCTGCTCCAAGTGCGGCACCACCGGCCACCCACCCGGCGAATGCAAGGAGAAGGAGGAGAGGTGTGCCACTTGCCACCGCTTCGGACAGAGCGGAGCGCAGACGCATACAACAGGTGCCCGAGACTGCCCAGCTCGAGACCATGCCGAACGACGCATGGTAGAATCGACGGCGTATTAGCTCCCACAGAGTGTACAGTCGGCCAAATAAATCTGGCGGGGTCAGAGCTTGCCACTACGGAGCTGCCCATCGTAGCAGAGGAGTTGGGCCTGGACGTCGTTCTGGCTCAAGAGCATTATCCCAGGGCCCAACTAGACGCCGCGAGCAGCGGATGGCTGCAGTGCGGCGATCGTGCCAAGGCGGGTGTGTATGTTCGTCGCACGGACCTCCCATGTGCCGTCTAAATATGCCAATAAAGCTAGAGATCCATTTGTCTCTTCTAATACTCTTAAATTCAAGCATATTTCTGTTACAGAAAACGAAGAAGGCTATGAGCAAGGATGAGGTTGCCCTGCTTATAGATCTCATACAGTGCAACCCTATTATTACTAGTAAAAAAACGAATGCTGCCACAAATAAATTGAAAGAGCAATGTTGGGCTTCGTTGACAAACACATTTAATTCAAAAAGTGGTCAAATACCCAGACATCAAGAGCAACTTAAATTAAAATGGGACAATTTGAAAAAAGCAGCTCGTAAGAGAACTGCAGAAATCAGAATGAACCAGTTGAAGGTATTTTTTTTTATAATATCAATTACCTTGGTACCTACTATTAGTGTTATTATTTTTCAGTCAAACTTGGTAAACAAAAACAATGTTGGATTGAAAGGTACTACAGCCAGCCACACCCCACAATTTTAGCCATGTGGATCCCGTTTCCATGGGGATGTCCGCATAAAAAGTATTATGTATGATACAGTTTCATTGAAACCTCTTCAAGCATTGAGGCTTGAAAGTGGAACATTGAATTATAATACTAAAGTAACAAATTTGTTTTATTTTGTTGTAGATTGGCGGTGGTAAACCTGACTTTATTCAACCAGACGAAATCTTGGACAAAATGGCTAGTGGTAATGTAAATATGGCTACGTGTACTGGTATTGAAGCTCCATTTGGTGGTGATAGAGTAGGTGGACAGGTCTATTGACATCATAGATATGGGAATTTTCCATGCAGATGATGATGTGCAAATTGCAGAACTACATGACGACAGTGCACAAGTTAACATCCCCGATGCATCACCTATGCCTCTAAATACAAGTAAGTATCCTTGCTATTACTTCTTTAATGCTTTCTATTAAAGCAGTTTTTTTTGCAATAATATCATTTTAATTACATTTAAATTTGATCTTACAACTAAATAATTATTGCATTATTTTCTCTTCTTAGAATTAATAAAATTATTTTACAATTGTTTACAGGTGATTCAGGGTAAGCTTTAAGAGAATATCTGATCACACCATTTGAAAATGTATCCGAAGGTTCACCAGAAGGTTGATTTAATGCTATTCATAAAACAGCACGTTCCATTATAGAGCGCACATTTGGAATATTGAAAGGAAGGTGGAGATGTCTTCTTGCCGCACGAGAGCTTCACTATATGCCTGAAAAAGCAGGTAAAATTACAATAGCCTGCTGTGTCGTGCACAATATTTGTGTACAGGGTGGCTTGGAAGCTTCCAAGCTAACAGAAGAAGAACAGAATGCTGAAAGCAACCGGCAAGTTAGTGTCCACGTTGCGATATCTTCTAATGAAGCTCTCCGACGTGGACAAAAGGCACGCGCAAGATTAGTGCAATTATTTATGGAGAGTTCTGGATAATGTAAATTTTGATGTTGTAAAAATAAAAATAGTACTCAGGAGCTAATATAGACCGGTTCAATTATAAAAGTAGTGAAACTTTTATGTGTAGTAAATTAAGTTCTTTATTTTTTATTAAAAAAACATCATAGATTTTGTTTAAACGTTAAGTATATTTTTTGTTGTAAATACTCTCAGCTTCTCAATAGCTTACATTCATTACTGCAACTTTAGTGGGTAAATAAATAGTTACGAAATAAAAAACAAGATTATTTTATTTTTTTATTAGAAATATAAAATATGTTTAAATATATAAAATATATATCCCTCAATATAGCACACATTTGCATAGTATTATTTAATTGAGCCCTCAGGGCCAAATCCTAAACTATAAGGAATATCGAAAAAAAGCTCAAAGGAGTCGCGACCTCGGTTTTGATGTAAACAAGTACTGCATCATAAAACAAAAAACAAACCTAACCTAACCGACCAGTCGTCGGTGACAGGTGTGCTAGAGCGGACGTGTCCGCTGCAACTGCTGCTGAGCGATTACTCCGTCGCAACAGCGTCCCCCGCTTTTGCGCCCCGTCGCGAGTGCACCCGCCGCGTTTGCGCCCCGTCGTGAGTGCGCCGCCCCCCCGCTTGCGCCCCGCCGCAATTGTGCCGCCCCGAGTGTGCACCCTGTCGCAAGTGCAAACCCCCCCACCCCCCGCGTGTAAGCCCCGTTGCAAGTGTACCGCCCCGCGTGTGCGCCTTGGCCGAGGCAGTCAACCAAAGTCTCGGGCTGCCTGTAGGGGACCAGAGAGAAGGCTTGAGTTGAGGAGTTCTCTTGGTCGGAAGATTTTGGAACATTTTCCGGGCAGGAAGAAACTTATCGGCGTACACCCGGTCCACTACACGCTGCTCGAGACCCTCTGGAGGCTTTCCTAATGATATGAGACGATAGCATAATGAACTCAATAGTCGAACAGACTAATCTATACGTATGGCAAACTATCGCTCCTATGCCAGAGTCGGAGGCTGGAATCTGAGTCTTTAAGCTCAATAGAAATACCTCACTTTAGAAAACTTATGTCATGAAATAGATTTTTGGCACTGAACCGGTTCATGCATTTTGGACGATCGCTACAAAAATTATCCTAAGCTGGGAAGATACACTGTATTCAGTTTTGAGCAAAAAAAAAAACTGGACATCCAGGTGCAGACTATGTCAAATAATTTTATGGCCTCACGAAAGAACAATTTCAAAAAATATTTGTGGTATGTGGTACCGATGTAGAAGTTGCAGAAACTGGGCCCATAAAGAATCCCATAAATGATAATATTTTGTATCTCGAGTCCCACGTACCCCCCTGCAGTTGCGTGTGCAAGCTACAGAGGAAGTAAATAATCTTATCACCAAGTGCAAAAAAATTGTCAAGCATTTTTAATACTGATTGTATAGGCATTAGTCTTCCTTAAATAAATAAATAGAGCACAGCTTGAAGCTGCTGCTAGTGCAGAACATCGTGATTTGATTTTGACAATGGATGGTATTGGAGAACGGCTTGAGGGCTCAGACGAGACGATTCCTTCCAGTGAATGTAGTGATCCTTTGTAGTTAGAGCATTACTGCGACGCTTTCTACACCGCCAACTATAAAAACGAGCACACCCACTAGATGGCACAGCTTACTTATGATGCTATCGTACTTAGTTCTTACTTAAGAGTAAGCTAGTCTGTAGTTGGTTTGCAGTGATGTTTTTGATTTTTGTAATGTCTTGTGCCGGTCAATAAATTTCTTTCTTTCTTTCTATCTAGTTCAAATCACAGAGCAAATCGCCGGCTTATTAATGATATGCTAAGAGACATAGGACGCAGTAGCTACGAACTAGAAGACCACGAATATAAGCTAATCGCTGACTTATTACTATTTTGAGAAAAAAATCAAACAAACTGTAGACATTTTATCTTCCGGAACCCAACGTACTATAAGTTTAGCGTTAGTTTTCAAATCAGAACTGGGAAGATTGCTTGAAGAATGGGATGACAATGATCCGGTGGTTTTAAGGAGGCTAAAGAATAGCATGCTCTTCTAGTTATAATATCGCTTCCCCTGGAATGATGACAACACGACACTAAGGGAACTCTCGCTCGTTTCGTAAGCTCCGGGTTCACGGCTGCGCTCATCTCTTGCTCGTGCAGTCGCCGACAAGTAGATCGACAACTTCCCCCCCCCCCCCCCCCCCCCCCCCCGAAACTCACAGATGCCACAACCCGAAGAGCGGGACAGCAATCCGACCTCACGCGTGGTTGGCGCAACGGCACAATCTGATTCGAGGGAGGACGGGGGATTTGACCTTTTTGGCGAAGGGCACCCCCGCGAACAGAGGGAGCAGATGCCGCCCCGTCCGCCGTTCGCGAGAGTGTAAGTTTTTAGTTAGTTTACTAGTATAATTTTTAAAAAACTTATACTGGTTATTTAAATCGCATGTGAACAAGTGCATCAAGAAATCAGACGACTTTTATAAATCGACATAGAAATTGGTTACAGTGTAATATCGCTTGGCCTCAGTGCTAGTTCTATGAATTTAGCAGAGATTTTTCAAGACCACAATAGAGAATCCAAAAATATACTCTGTCAAGAAAGTACCGGGCTACTTGTATATAGTGCAGATATTGGTCATCGTTTTGGTCTGTTGCTCATTAGGATTTTTCTCAGAAGAGGCAGGTGATACAAGAAACAAAGATTTGGAAGGATTCGTGAAGGTCATACAAGAAAATTCAATAGAATGAAAACCAATGAAGATTTACTTCATAATTTTTTAATCAGCTCTGACCCTTATATATC
Source organism: Elophila nymphaeata (assembly GCA_955850985.1). Taxonomy (NCBI): domain Eukaryota; kingdom Metazoa; phylum Arthropoda; class Insecta; order Lepidoptera; family Crambidae; genus Elophila; species Elophila nymphaeata. The sequence continues at coordinate 1,309,864 of OY039094.1, forward strand.
GTACATTAGACCAAAATATTCACACGTTCACAAATACGGCATTTTTATTATAATATTTACAAGTAGCCCAACCATTACTGGATAATCCAACACGTGCTTTTGTTTATTTTAGAATACATCCGGCAATCTGGTAAGTGTAGCCTTTCTGTGCGTGATTCGTGTGATTATGATTACCTATTAGCAACCTCAACTGCTCAAGAGCTCAAAGTGAGAACCAGTGTCACACAATTTGAAATGCTCGTGAATTATATGGCAAGATAATGTAATTTTTCAGTCAGTATATAAATAAACCCAGTAGAAGTGTCCAGAGACAAGTACAAAAGTATACAAAACTGAGAACTTCTTCTGTATCGGCATATATGATTTTAGAAGATTCTGATGAAGACTCTGATTTTTAACAATGTAATAACTTAAGTCTAATTCGAGTTTTTACCCTTTCTGAAATAACTTTACCTAATACGTTTCAAATAAACAATTTGCATTTGTATTTATGTTTTTAGCCCTATTTAGCACCTCTTTTGATGGCAACATTTGCTTCTCTTATCTTTTTAGCTTGTACGACTGCCCCTTTTCAAAAACCAAGGTGGCAACACTGGGCAACAAGGAAAATGTTGCTTGCTAAATATAATTATTGAGTCATGGAATTTTCTAGACAGCTTAAGAAATAATTATGTAAAAGAGTTTACTGCAAAACATATACAAGATATGCTATCATTGAAAGACAACGAAACTTCACCAGTTATCTGCTTCAATCATATTGATAATATGGAGGATCACATTTTATATCATAAATAAAATCAAATAAGGTTTTAATAAATCTCAATACCACCAATTATTACAGGAAGTCCCCTAAATATTAGAAGAGACAAATGGATCTCTAGCTTTATTGGCATATTTAATTAAATTAAGAACTGGGACCTTACCACCATCTTTAATCGCGATCCACTTTAGGACCTAAACTGAGTAGAATCGTTAATTCGTACTACGACGCGTAGATACGCGACTCAGTTTTGGCGCTGCTTTTGACAGCGCTTCAGTTTAGAGTTTAATCGTAAACTCGACATCATTCGTTCAATTTGTATGGAGAATTCATACCATGACGTTCCTAAACAACCTAAACTGACACGCTCATCTGTCATATCAGCGTTTCAATAAAAGCTACAATTATGGAACCTAAAAAAGTCTTCTAGTGTATTTTGAATTAATTGGATTGAATTAAAAACAATAACATGTCAGATCAATGGAACATATTTGAGTTTTTAGAAGAAGACTATGCTCAATAGGAGGTTAGGCTCAAGAATAAACGCTCGATGTTGAGAACATATGAAGATACGTTTGATCTAGAAGATTATGAATTAATTCGACAATATCAACTATCGAAGGGCTTTGTGCATGAATTACGTAATGATATATAGCCTATGATGAGGGAAGCAATGCGAGCTAATGATATTTCTCTAGAGACGAAGGTAGGTGTAACCCATTTTTTTGTTAAAGTTATTGTAGACATGTTTTATATCTGTAACTATGGAACTACTTGACGTCAAATAAAAATTGAATTCTAATTATCATAATTGTTTCTATTTTAGGTTTTAACAGCATTATCATTTTATGGCACTGGTTCATATCAAAGGCCAATAGGTAGTATTAGTGCCTATTCTATGGCTCAACAAACCGTGTCATGGGTAATAGCAGAAGTGACAGCATGTCTTAATGCATCTGCCATGCGGAGAAAATATATAGTTTTTCCTCAAACGCAACAGGAAAGATCTGTAAGTGATGTAAGACCATGATGTCGCAAAGAAAGTGCTCACCGGATCGGTGTATTTAAATCTATTGACTGGGGAGTTAGAAGAAATGCTGGAAGATCTGCCTCTGCCTCATTACGTGAGCATGATATACCAACATGACGGAGCGCCTGCACACTTTAAGCATAGGGTGCGCGACTACTTAGACGCAAGATTTTCACAGTGGATTGGCAGAGGCCCGGTACCTTGGCCAGCTCGTTCCCCGGACCTAACGCCGCTGGACTATTTCTTGTGGGGTTACGTGAAAAGAAGTGTTTATGCCGTGGAATGCGATACACGCGAGGAAATGGAGGGGCGAATAAACACTGCGTTTGCTTCCATAACCTCACTTATGCTGCGTAACGTGAGGGCAGCGATGTTGCATAGGACAGAACTGTGCCTAGACAAAGAAAGTCGACACTTGGAACCTTTTTTGTGAGTGACGGAGGTAAGCTCTCGACCATCCAGTGACTTTTCTAGTGCTATTTGTGATTACCCACTGAGTAACTAAGCAACTTTTTTTTGTATTTTTCATGCTTGTTTTTTTTTCTGAGGACTTGTCTTTGTGTGTGTTTTTGTCCATACGTGATTACCCACTGAGTAACTAAGCAACTTTTTTTTCTATTTTTCATGCTTGTTTTTTTTTCTGAGGACTTGTCTTTTGTGTGTGTTTTTGTCCATACGCTATTTTCCGTCAGAAATGGAAAGGTACAGCTAGAACAGATAGAATCATTATGGGAAGTTTTGAATTGGCACAATGATTTAGCTGTTGGTTATAATAAATCGGCTCAGTCAGGCGAGAGTATACTCAAAGAGAATGTGGATGACGGTAGCAGTAGCAGAGTCACTGACCTCGCAAGAAGACGGTGCAACCAAAGATTGGAAAGGTTGGTCTTATGTGACTAGGAAAATTTAAATTAATATAAATTATTTTCTTCATTATAAATGCGTCAAAATTGGTATTTTTTTTAGTATTGGGTTGACTACAAAGCCAATCTAAAACGAAGAGTAGCAGCCCTCCGTATATCATAGACGCGTACGAGAGGCGGACCTTCTGATGCCATTCCTCTGAATGACTTAGAACAAAAAATTCTGATTCTTTACTGGGAAGGCTTTGGTTTGGGCTTGCCCAATACTCAAGTCGACCCATTTTCAAATAAAGTAATCATCTAGATAATGATAGTAAAATATTACTATATTGAATACTAATATACTTTTATTATTGTAGCTCTCCGCTGTCAATACCGGGCAACAACCGGAGCCTGTAGCTGGACCATCTCACGTAGAAGAATTAGAATTAATTGAAGAAATTATTTTAAGTAACAAGGAACTGGTTCATCTACAAGAAGACACACCAGTTCATACTGAGGCCGCCGAAGAAGTCTGGGCACTTCTGGAACACTGGGAACAGAGTGTGCGACGGCGCCGTCGCAGTAATAAGCAGTAGTAAAGAAATTGGGAAATCTGGATCACATCGTTTCATTCGACGGCTTGCGAGCGGTGAGCCTCCCAATTTATTTTTATGCAAGTCAGTCTATATTGATTTAATTTAGATCTACACTATACCATTTTGGTTGGTCAGTGCAGACAGCTCTTGCTATGGATACGTCATCGGGGTTGCGAGAGGTAGGGAATCTAATTTACGAAAATTGTACGAATGCTATCTCGAGACAAAGATTATAATGACGAAAAAAAGTATCGTCAAATTTTAATAAAGTCCATACCCGCGCACTGAATACAGTCACAGTCATCGGAGGATTCGTTAAATACTTAATACTAAATTGTTAAGTGATTTTAAATCTCTCGCTGAAACTTATTCTGCCTCAACTGCGTCGAAATGTGCGTAGCTCTAATTTTCTCATTTTTATTCCGTACAACACTTTAAGATAATTTCCACAACATACTTCACTATGGAAATATATCTTGACTTGTTGTCATCTTACTTTATCTGTACAATGCGTAAAGTGCATTGTACAGATAAAGTATTATAGTAGAAGTAGTATAGTAGAATTACTTGGTAATTCTTATGGTTTTAATGATTGTATGAGACAACTTTAACTTTAAAGAATTCGTTATCTTTGTTTTTTATTCTATAGGTTAGACTCAAAGCTTAAACTCAACGCACTTGCTCTGTACTATGACTCAGAGCAGCAAACATCAGACGTAGAAGAAGACTACGTTGTTGAACAAGCGCCGAAAAAACAAAAACTTCCACGAAGACGTTGCCGAACAAGCGCCGAAAAAAACAAAAAGATTCACGAATACCTCCAAAGAATTGAAATCAAGGGTGTTCAAAAAGTTACCCAACTTAACAAAATATTTTTAGTTTTAGTTATTTTATGCAACAAAGTATACAGGTTTTTTATACGATTCGTAATTGCTTGCGTTGCGTGGTATCGCTCTGCACATTATTTTCAACCGTAAGTCGCAGTACACTCGTTCGCTATTTACGCTGCTCACATTGTACAGAGCTGAAAATTGTTAGCTATGAATAAATCCGTCGGGTTGTATGAACGTAAACAGTACAGTATAGGTTAACGCTCTTTACATCAATCCCGTTGCAAGGAGCTATAAATCAGCTAATAATGAATTAATATTAATAAATTCGGAACCGAACGACGATCTAGCATCGTCCTTGTTTGGAGCCCCCGCCGAAACAAAGGCTGCTAATCGTTCAGCAACACCTCTGTGGTCGTCACTGGCGCGTCGTGTCCCGGGCGGTGTGCTGCGAGAACTCGAGGTGCATGATAAAGGTGACATATTTTTTGACGTGAAGGTGTACAAAACGGGCGAAATAGAAGACATTGAACCTATTAATAGAACAAATAAGTTGAGTGCTCAGCTCCTTCTAAGGGTTGAGCCGGATGATCCACTCTGGGACTAAACTGGATCGCCGATTAAAATTTCATAATATTAATAAAAAATTACATTGGTTTATATAGCCGTTTTTAGTCCCATTTGTTTACATATAGAGTTATTTTACCTGTACTTTAGGTTTTTTTTAAATGCCTATCCTAACGACATTAAAACTCTTCCTTCGCTAAAATGGCGGAACGTCAAATGTTTGACAGGAAAGTAGGCAGAACAGTTTATATGGGAAAATGAAAAGGTTGCTTTTACTATCTTCCTCGCAATTTCTCTATATTTTCTCACCGTTTAAACCTTCCCTGGACTACGACAAACATTTCAAAACCATAATCAGCTAAGTCGGTCCAGCCGTTCTCGAGTTTTAGCGAGACTAACGAACAGCAATTAATTTTTATATATATAGATTTGTTGTATTTTTTTTAACTTCTTTGTGCAAATAGTTCTTATAAAAATAATTCATTTTATTCAGTATTTGTTAATTATAACAAGATATCTGAGCAAAATAATGAAAATAATCAACCTGCAATATTTACGTCTCATAAACATTATGACTGGCATTTTCGGTCACTAATATTATTTATTTCCAAAACCAATGATGTAAAACGAGATATAATATGTGTTTATACTAATCCCTCGTTTACACCAAGGTATAATACATAATATAGTTTACAAGTTTTTTTTTTTGCAGTTTTTTCATTTATTGTTTATACTCGTAAACTTGTTAAATACAAAATTTACTTACATATTTTTTTTTAATTATGAAGAGTGATTATTATTAAAAATCCGCAGTAGAAAAAAAATAGGAATAATTATATGTAGTATTATGACAGTCAATATGGAGGATAATGTTTTAAACTTTATCTAACAAGCATGGATTCAGTTTATAACTTGTTTTAACAAGTATTATACAGAAATTTCAATCGAATAAATAAACAATACTTGTTAAAATACGATTATTTTTATAAGTTTGAACGCTGTCAATGTGTCGGATTAGTTCGAAAATGTCATAGACGAGTGTAAACGGAGATGTGTTTTATACTTGTTTAATAATAGACTTGTTGGCAACGCAATATGAACGAAAGAATGTTTACGACAGTCGCAATACATGTATCAAACAAATAATTATGTTTTTACAAGTATTCTACAAGTTTTGTATGAAACTAGTATCTAACTTGTTTCTTGGTGAAAACGAAGGGTTATAATAGGTTTTTTATTTTTTTAAGATCAGCTTAAAACAGTCCGCAAATTCTGAACAAAATAATGTTGCCGCCGATTGTTTGTGTGAATGAACATGTGTTCATCTTTACTTTTATTGTTTCGAACCCTTAAAAACAATGACGCGGGAACCTTTTTTTGCTTTCATTCACAGAGACCAACCGTTAGGATGTGGCTACGGCGTTTCGACAATGAGGGGCACGTTAGATCTGTTCCGCGACCGCCGCCAACACCAATTATTACTGAAGATCATGTACAAAGAATGGTAACCACATATGAAGAAAACCCATTTACTCCAACGCGGCAGTTTGCGGAGGAGTTCAACTGCTCATTGCGAACTGTGAGGAGAACATTACACCGGGTCGGCATTCACCACAGGAAACCGGCAAAGATGATTATATTGTCTGACGCTCATAAAGCAGCGAGAGTCCGGTTTGCCAGGGATTATAGGGATTTTGATTTTACTCATGCGATTTTTTCCGACGAGAAGTCATTTAAATCCAGCCAAATTGGTGGTCGGCATTTATGGCGTATAAACAATACGCGTTACGAGCCTAGTAACGTAATACCTAACTTGGAATCAGGCAGGATAGTAGTTAATATGTGGGCATGGATGAGTGCAGGAAACCGGACCTCCTCGAGAACTGGTATTCATTGCAGAGAGATCGAATGGAGCAAATTACTTCCAAATTCTACAGGACACACTGTTACCAACAGTACGGGTGGTTTATCCAGAAGCAGAACTTCCGGAAAGAATTTTCATACAAGACAATTGTCCTATACACAGTTGTCGTTTAGTCCAAAGTTGGATTAACCAACAGCCAAATCTGCGTACAGTCCCCTGGCCTTCTCGCTCACCAGATCATAATCCCATAGAAAATTCATGGGGAATTATAGTGCAGCGTTGGGACACAAGAACTGAGAGGACTAAAGATGCCTTGGTAAGTCATGTAGAATAGGTTTGGGACTCGCTAAGGGGATCTGACTTATGCGAGTCCCTAGTGAGATCGATGCGGCGTTACTGTGATGCCATCATAGATGCGGGCGGTGCGCTTACTAAATATTAATATTGCAAAATAGAGTTGTTTAATACTAGTAAAATACTTACGCACTTACTAAATATATATTGCAAAACTGAGTTGTTAAATAGTAGTTAAATACTTATTATAGTCATCAATACAGTCTTTATAATTCGACCCACTGCTGGCACGTAGGCAGTAGTCCACCACGCTTGCCCAATGCGGACGGAGTATAAGGTGATCAATACCCCTTTGCGTTGATCCATTAATCGCCTTCTACAATAACTCGGCTCCTTATTTTAGTAGTATTCAACAATATTCATTAATTTAGTACTATTTCATTGGATTGAGTTGTGATCTTAGTCTTGTGTAGCTCAGGAATCCCATTCGCCTAGATTGCGAAAGGTCACGGGTTCGAATCCCGTCTCACTTGTCGTCACAGGGTTTTTTGTTTTTCTTTGAGAGTCCTGTTGCTTACAGAGATTTTGATTTATTAGACAGAAAATAGAAGGTTACAAAAACTCGCATACGGCTGACAGCTTCCAACAGTATCTATTATTTTTTATTATTATTAAATAGTATTAAATTCGATAAGGTCGCAATAGATCGTGGAATAGGCATACCGGGGAAACCACGTTAAAAAAAACGCGCCGTTACACTACCTCATAGGTGGCGTGGAAATGTGTGTATTATGAAGAACACAATCATTTCAATTTAACAAAAGTGTTGAAACAGTTTTTAGAGGAAATTTCATGACCTGGTCATGCAATTTCCTCTAAAAACTGTAATTTTTTTTGTTCTTTACAAGTATGGGATTGATAGGGACACGTTCGTTCATATCAATGCTCAGTAGGCCTAGCACGCAGGAGTATCGAAAATCGAATCGAAATCCGAATCGAGGAGTTTGTATGGCAATTTAATTACCGCCGCGGCGGTGAGTAGCGGAACTAAAATTAGGAAGCACGGAGCCATAACATTGTCGACTGGATTCGATTCGAGTTTGCTCGATATCGAAATCTAGCATTTTGTATGAAAATCGGCAGCACGGACCTCCATTTGACGTACGGTTTCGGACAATTCGATGCTTGTGAATCGAAAATCGTCTCACTAACAATTTTACAGTGTAAAGAGGTACCAGCCGTTATGGCATCAACGAATCCTACTAGTCAAGCTACAATGCATGAACAACCAACGCCGACGAGCCAGCCGAAGCCTAAGCTCCAGGACCCCAAGAAAAAGAAACCATTACCAAGACCATCACAGAAATTCAGCAGAGCGATTCCACAACCAAAGAAACTATCAACAGTGAGAAGTAATCTACTTCTTTTTATTTTGCGCAAAAAATATTGAAATAACATGTGGAGAATGCTCAGAGGCCCCCTTCCGAGCCACTATATGGCGTGGCGTATGATAGAGGCACGAATAAGAGAAGAGGAACAAATTAGAAGGTGAGGTTATGTTTATTACATTGCTAATAGGTACTATTTTGTTGTTTTCCTTGACTTTGTTAAATTTGTTTTAGTTAAGCAATGGCTTCGGTGCTATATTATTGCCGTATCATTTTAGGGACATTCACAGACGAATTTTACTTCGTAAATCTTGTGATCCGGCCAGAATAAATAATCGGGAGTTTGTAAAAAGGTATAGGCTCACCAGACCGTCATTTAATTATTTATGTCGATTGTTGCGGGAAAAACCTAACTTAAGGCCTAACAAAAACATCAGTTTAGAACTTAAGGTAAGTAGTGTAGTCAATTACTAACCTATAATTTAACAACAGTATAATATTTTCCTTTCGTTCAATGGCTTTTATTTACTTAGCTATCATATTGTTTCAGGTTTTGTGTGCATTGTCCTTTTATGCGACGGGATAGTACCAGAGGATCATAGGTATCGGTAGCCTTTTGTACTGTCACTGTAGCCAACAAATAACAACTTGCGTGACTTTACATCAAGCTTACTTCTATTTTCTTTAGGAACCAGCACCATTGCAGGACATCCAAAAATCCTCATTTGACTCAGAATTGGTTTTTTTCTAGTCCATATTTCATAAGGCGTTGCATCTGATAATGTGCAGGTGGGAGATCGGTTCACAATGTATGCAGCTGTAGCAACTGCTTCTGCCCAGTATGTAACATGCAATTCAGCATTTCAAAATCATACATTTAGCGCGCTCTATCAAAGTCCTATTCACTCTTTCGCTGAGTCCATTCTGCTCCGGAGTATATGGATTAGATGTCTGGTGCAGTATACCATGATCCTTTAAGTAGGCCTCAAAATTATTATTTTTGTATTCAGTTCCATTATCGCTTCTCAGAATTTTTATTTTTGTACTTAACTCGTTTTCTACTCTATTCTTAAATTCCATAAATTTTGTAAATACCTCATTTTTATTTTTAATAAAATATACATGTACTCGTCGAAAAAAATAAATTTAGGTATTTTATTAAGAGAGATGAAATTTAAGTGACCCATCCTCTGGTGCCATGGATACGTGTCATCTTTAGTCTTAGCCATCATGACTTGCATTTCTTGATTTTGGCACGTGTTTAGATACGTCTCATTGATTAACTTGGCCTTTGCAACTAACTTGTTACGCGGATTATAAATTTGACACCCATATTCATCAAATGTTACTTTACATCCACCTTTAATTATTTTGCTAACTGACAACAAATTTGTTTTCAATTCTGGTACATATAAAACATTCTTCACTTGGATTGAATCAGTGCTGCCATCTTTTGCCTTAAATTTAATGCATACATTGCCACAGCATTCAACCTTTAATATTTTGTTGTCAGCAATTCGTATACTTGGTACAGATGAACGTGTGACATCAGTTAGCCAGTCCCGGTGCATAGTCATATGCATAGATGCCCCTGAATCAACATGCCAATAATTGGATTCATTTACAGTATATGCTGAAAATGCTGCAACATAACCTGTGTTTTTATCTGTTTTTTTTATTATTATTCTTCTTATGCCAACAATTTTTACTGAGATGCCCATACTTATTCCAATTAAAGCATCTAGGGCCTTTCTTTTAACTATTGGGATTATGATTTTTTGGATTTGTATAAAGTGCGGTAGTGTCTGATAACTTTACTTCCTGTAGTAATTTATTTTTTACTAAGTCAGCACTAATCTTTATACCTGAATTTTCTAGCCCCATAATCATTGGCCTATATATTTCTGGCCACTCTGCCAGCATTAAAGTGCCCAACCACTCATCGTCTACATTAAATTTTATATTCCTTAGCTTGTGCGCGACTGTCATTATTTTGTTTACATAGTCTTCTACTGATAAACTACTTTCTAAGTTGGTATTAATAAGTTCTTTCAATAAGCCAACTGTTCGTGTTAATCCAGTATCTTCAAATACCTTTGCCAAATTATCCCATACCTGTTTTGCATTTTGGGCTTCTTGTATGTGAACATATAAAATCGGGTCAACCAATAGTATTAATTTTGACTTGGCTTTGATGTCTTGTTTGATGGAGTTAGGGTCAGTAGCCAATGGTTGTTTTAAAATGCAGCTATACAAATCTTCATGCTGTAGGTATGCCTTAACTGCAAAACTCCAGCTAGCCCAATTGTCACGACCCGTTAACTTCTCAATCGACATCACTGAATTATTTCCAGTCATATTTTAATTTTAATTTATGTAATTGTTAAATATTATGCTGTTACATAGTTTATAAGATTATTCTGTTACTAACACTATGGATTCCGGTCCGAAATAAATGATTTTTATTTAATTTTTTTTATATATATATAAAATTCAATCTGTAATGAAAATAGCTGAAAACAAGAAAACACTCGCGAGCGCGGTAACTAGAAGTGAGACGCGATATTTTTTCTTTTTATTAATATACTTTTCACTATTTACTATATTTACCGGCAGGCTTGGGACGGTCCATAACCTGATTAAATGAAAGCTAAGGCAATTTTAGATGAGATATATTTATTAAGAATATTAAAACACACTATGCACGCGACACGGTGACACAACGTAGTACGAGAATAGATTAGTTGACTTATGCATACACCTCATTGCTGTTAAACTTCAAGTAGGCGTCCATAGTTTCAACATTTCCATTCGCTCAAACCAGTTATTATAACATTTATTCCACTCTAAAGTGGGGGTGTTCAAAATAGCTGACTTGAAAGCGTCGAATGCTTCTTCACCGGACTGGAACCTTTGACCACGAAGACTTTTCTTAATTTTAGGAAATGTAAAGAAATCGTTAGGGCTTAGGAGAGTACTGTATGGAGCATGGTCAGGAATTTCTACTTTTTCCTGCTTCAAATACTCAATCGTTTGCCAAGCGCTATGTGAGCTTGCGTTGTCGTGGTGCAGGATGATGCGTCGCTTTGAGTTAGATTTTCGAAGTTCGGCGATGACTTGTGGTAAACAAACTGTGGTATACCATTCTACGTTAACCGTTCTACGATCTTGAAGTGCAATAGTCGCAACATGGCCGGTTTTTCCAACGAATGTGGCCACCGTCTTCTTAGAAAGTGCTTCGACAACGAACAACTTTAGTCGGCTTTGGCTTGTCTTGAAAGACCCAGATTGTAGATTGTTGTTTGGAATCAGAATCGTTGGCATAGATCCAAGATTGGTCACCACTGATGATGTCGTAGACGTGATTTGACTCTCCTCGGTTGAACCTTTGCAGAGTTTTCTTACACAATCTGACGCGGGCCGCCTTGTGATCGTCGGAAAGCAGATGCGGTATCCAACGGCAAACTAGCTTACTCACACCAAGCGCTTCATGCAAGATCTTCTGAATGGTTGTCCCTGAGATGCCTAATAGAACCTCTATCTCTCGATATGTCACATGACGATCTTCGAGAATTCGTTGTCTCACAGCAATGATGTTATCTTTAGTGAAGGCGGATTTTGGGCGTCCTTCGCGAGATTTGTCACTAACACTAGTACGTCCATGCTGGAATTCTAAATACCAGCGTTCGACAGTCCGCAGACATGAGGCTTCATCACTGAACACAGATGTAAGCTCTTCAAAATACTGAAGCCGTGTCAGGCGTCTTCCAAAGTTGTAGAAAATTATTGCACGAACATTTTCCTTAGAAATATTCATTTTCGTACGTAACCTGACATTCCAATCGACGCTGTGACTAAACAATAGCAGTAATCCTAATACTTTCAACTGTTTTGAGATTCGAAAATTAAACACATTTGAATATAGCACAATTCCAAATTCAAAATTGCCGGGAAATAAAGAAACGACAGAACTTATAGGGCATGCCTAGTATATACATATACAGGGTTACACACAGAACACAGAAAGAGGTGTGTTCTGTGGGGTTACATGTTAAGTCGACGTTTACCGTTTACCTATTCTCGTTAAGGGCGTGTAGCTTACATATATTTTTTAATTTATTTATAGGTGTCTGTTGGTGGACTACAATCCGGTGGTTGCAGCCAAAATTGTTAACGCATGTTGCGTTTTACACAACATCGCGCATGCCGCCGGAATTGTCTACGAGCCACTGACAGCACAAGAAATGAGCCGCGAATTGGAAATTGCGGAGCGTGCGACACAGCGCAGACCTGAGGGAACAACTAGTGCAGACCACGCACAACAATGCGTGCGGGACGAGAGCGGCGCAACGCTATTGTGAGCCGACTTTGGCAACAAAGAAATACCTTTTGAACACCAATGACCACTTCTTGTTGAGGTGTCATTTTCTCCCTGCGTCGTGGACGCCGAAGGCTACTTATGGTGTCAAAATTATCAGCTTGTAACCGTATGCTCTACGGTTCGTAGTCGATTTGTAGCCAACGTTCCCCGTAGCGTTCATAGTTAAAAAGAGGCGTTTCCTTTACAGGCTGATAAATGTGCTACCTACGACCTTAATCCGAGAACATGGGACGGGCCCAAAACGCCATTAACGTAAATATCCTTCATGAAATTTAAGAAATGTATTGTGTGTAATCTGGTATTCTCCTAATTAAGTACCTATATTTGGAACAGTGTATCTTATACTCAAATGTCACACAAGCTTAACGCGAAATAATGTAACAAACCGAATAAATCAATATCGTAAAATACTTTTCACCTCTCCAGCACCAAAAGACTTCTTTTGCTTCGTAAAATCTCGAAGGGAAAACGCTTTTTGCTGCGATTTCTGAACAAGACTGTAACGTGCAATCTAAATTATTTTAGAAATCTTACTTTTAATTTTCAATAATAATTATTTTTAAGATAATAAACATGTATTACAATTTTATAGATATGTTAAGGCGTATTATTTATGTTAGGCAAAGTTTATTTATTTAAAAACATTGAATTAGTTTCTAATTTATTTAAATATCATTTTTATTTACCTTTACGTCCAGTTGCACCAAGTTTATTACGGTCGACATAAAAGTCAACTTATTTCATAGTAATGGGTCCTTTTAAATATATGCAAATAATATTATGCTAAATTTCTACGAAAATTTTATAACTTTAAATTGGTGCAACTGTTTGTAAATTTTATTTTTATTAAGCTTGAATTTTGATGTTCTTTTATAGGAATATTTTCATGCGGTAATAATAACAGTAATATTTCCATGCGGTAAAGGGTTAAGTAAAAATATATCTTAAAAAATGCGAGTATAGTACTTTAAAAGCAGAATTATCTACAACGTTTGATTTATTTTCTTGTGTTAGGGAGGCGTCGCACTCGGCATCATCCTCGTCTTCCTCCGAATCGGATGAAGAGGTTGAAGATGAGGGCAGCCTTGAGAAAAATCCTGAGGCGTGATCTGCGACGGGAGAGCTGCCATCGATAACATTCACAAATCCCCCACATGAATGTGGGCACAGCAGTCTCCTTTCGATTTTTTTAAATTATTTTTCAACCACATATTTATGTTTACCCTAATGTCAAGCATTAACACGCATGCCATGCGCGTCATGTTGGAAAGCACTCACGCTAACTCGCGGATTTTAAATTGGAAAGATACCAACATAGAGGAATTATACATTTTCCTCGGCTTATTATTCCATATGGGGCATATAAAATTAAATCGTTTAAATGATAATTGGAACACTCAACCGCTATTTAATTTGCCGTTTAGAAAATTTATGAGCCACGATAGATTTTTACTTTTAATACGTAATTTATCATACACTGACGGCGCTGAAACTTTTAGTAATTCAGATCCGAATAGATTTGTTAAACCAATTATAAATTTCTTTAATAATTCAATGAAAGTACAAGTAACGCCCCCTAAAAATTTAACTATTGATGAAAGTGTCGTTTTGTGGCGCGGTCGACTTAAAATCCGGCAGTATATTCAAGGCAAGCGACATAAATATGGTGTTAAATTGTATGTGCTCACGGATACTAATGGTATAACTCAGAAAATGCACATGTATTGTGGATCGCAGGATTTGGACCTTCGGGAAAAGGGTCATGTTCATAGAGTCGTTATGATGCTCATGGAATATTATCTCAACATGAGACATTCCCTTTATATGGACAATTTTTACATCAGTATCAAACTAGCAGAAGACCTGTTGGCTAAAAAGACATATGTCACTGGTACCCTAACAGCCAACAGATCACGAAATCATGCGATTACTAAAACTAAAATATCGAAAGGCACTGTATTGACTCGCTATAACTCAAAAGGAGTATGCGTGACAAGATACAGGGATAAGCGTAATGTATTGATGATTTCTACCGAGCATGATTCCACTTTTACACAACATTTAAACCGACGCGGTCAGAGTGTTAATAAGCCTAATGTTATAATCCAATACAATAAGTATATGAAGGGCGTTGACCGTAAAGATCAGATGCTTTCATATTACCCTTGTTATAATAGATCCACGAGATGGTATAAAAAACTTTTGGTACAGGTAATGCAGGTAATGTTACTGAATGCATTCCTGATGTATAATGAACAACAGCTCCAAAGAAATAATTCAGGGAACGTTTTGTCCTTTTATGATTTTTGTTTAGAAGTTGTTAAAAGTAGACAAACAGCCAGAGCGATTGCCTCGTCCGTCAAGGAGTAAAGCAAAAACTATTTCTGGGGACGATATACATGTACCAGAGCATTTGCCAGTAAATGATCAAGGAAAAACTAAGAGAAAAGATTGTCGTCACTGTTTAGACACTAGAAAAATACGCAAAGCCTCCATTTACTATTGCCCTCAATGTTATAAAAAACCTGGCTTATGTCTTAAATGTTTTAGAGACTTTCACAATTATTAACTTTTTACTTTAAATCTATACTCTTGTCATCGTCCATCATTTACTTATTCATTTATTATTAATATTCAGCTTAAAAAATATCATATCATGTTTTCTTCCATGCCATGCGCGTCATGTTGGAAAGCACTCACGCTAACTCGCGGATTATAAATTGGAAAGATACCAACATAGAAGAATTATACATTTTCCTCGGCTTATTTGGAAAGATACCAACATAGAGGAATTATACATTTTCCTCGGCTTATTATTCCATATGGGGCACATAAAATTAAACCGTTTAAATGATAATTGGAACACTCAACCGCTATTTAATTTGCCGTTTAGAAAATTTATGAGCCACGATAGATTTTTACTTTTAATACGTAATTTATCATACACTGACGGCGCTGAAACTTTTAGTAATTCAGATACGAATAGATTTGTTAAACCAATTATAAATTTCTTTAATAATTCAACATAGATTGGCCTATTTTTCTCAATTATTAAATAATATCTGGGTATTCCTTAAGATTGTGATGTAGGACTCCAAAATCTCCGAAATTCGTGCAAAAACGTGAAATGGCTCTTAATTGCCAGCGAAATGTAAAATAGCCTTCGAAACGTTGAGAATGGTACATATAATAACAATCCAGTAATCACACTCGAATACGGTTTTTTCGAAGATGGCAATAAACAAGAGTTAAATATGGACCTGATTATTAGATCCAGAGGCGATAGTAACTATAACTAATGGATGATCACAGTTATACCATTTGGACCTAAAAATTTCAGCTGCCAAGTACAAAGACCTTCTGGATTTGTGTAATAAAAATATAATTCCATGCAGGTACCATGAAGAGTATATAAATACATATAATCTAATTTCTTAATTGTATTTATTTTAGGTTTGTGACAGTGATGGGAGGATATTAAATGTTAACCCCAGGTATGGTGGAGCAGCTCACGACGCATTTATTTGGGAATTTAGCCAAGTCAACAACTTCATGCAAGAATTACACCAGAATAATGAACGAACATGGTTATTAGGCAAATGACATAAGCAGAAAAGTTATAAAAATAGTTGATTGACTTGCATAAACTAATATTAGGTATTTGAATCATTTTGTTAACTGTTTTAGGTGATTCAGGTTACCCTCTGCGGCCATGGCTAATGACGCCCATACCAGACGCTCATGAAGGAAGTCCTGAGTTAAAGTATAACCATATTCACAGCAAAACCCGTGTCATCATAGAGAACACGTTTGGTATGCTGAAGAATCGGTGGCGATGCCTCAGTAAAGACCGCACATTACACTACAAACCAAGAAAATGTGCACAGATTATACTGGCTTGTAGTGTATTGCACAATGTAGCCATTGATTTTTCAGTCCCTGAGCCAGAGTTTGATAATAATAATCCAGTTGGATGTGAGGTGTTCAGAAGATATGAAGTTGTTCGGGAACATAATGAAGATTGGCTTATTAGAGGGCGGGCCATACGCACTGAATTAGTCTCCAGGATTAATAGGCTGCATTAATTAGGAAACTAAAAATAAACTGTTGTGCTTTAGAGAGATGAGTGAGACTATTAGATAATTTTGTGTATCATGAGGAGCAATTTGTTTACCAACCTTAAAATTTATTTGAATTGTAATTTGAAAGTTATTTAATAAAAAGTTCCAAATAAATAGTGTTTGAGATTAATTATAAATGAACCAAATGCGTGGGAGTAATAACTGCCCAAAATTATGTATGAATACTTATATTACTCTTTATTGCACTTGATAAATTATTACAGCATTGGTTATATTACACAATTTGCAAGGGCGGACTTATCTTTAAAAGAGATCTCTTCCAGTCAACGCATGGATGTTGGTTATAATGTTAAAATTATGTAGGTGACTAACAAAAGGGCGGACTTATCTCTAAAAGAGATCTCTTCCTTCCTTCCTAATAGGCCCAGTTGTAGCAGTGATCCCCCCACTAGCCAACCTCCGGACCAACCATCAACAAAAGCTTCCTCTTTCAATGCCACCAGACTTCAGGATCACCCAAAGAAGAGAGCCGCTTCCTCTGCCACCTCAAAATGGGTCTCTCCCCAAAAAAGGGCCAAAAAGCTTGACATGGCTACATGGCTACAGAGGCTTTTTTAGAATGTGAAAAGGGGAGGGATGATAGATATTTTGAGATGGAGCCAGAAAGAATCCGGCAGAGGGACACTGAGCTGCAAATTCAAATTTAGTGGCAAAAAATTGCAAAAGAAATAATAAAACTGATACAAAAATATTTAGACAAAAATGCTTAGATGTTAGATTTAATTTATATTATTTTAAGTTTGTATTTAGGTTTTAAAATTAATTAAGTACTTTACTCAACTTAGAAGTGATTTTTTCCAAATAATAATTAGGTATTAGCTAAAGTAGTAAATATGTATAGATATAGTATAGTATGGATAAGACTGAATTTGTAAATAAAAA
The DNA here is from genome assembly GCA_955850985.1 of Elophila nymphaeata. Lineage (NCBI taxonomy): Eukaryota > Metazoa > Arthropoda > Insecta > Lepidoptera > Crambidae > Elophila > Elophila nymphaeata. Next base: position 1,327,443 of record OY039094.1, read on the forward strand.
ATTGAATCATGACTACTTATTTTATTTTATAATTCTAATTTTTGAAACCATTGAATTATATCGTACTGCTAAAACATTATTTGATGATTTTATTTATTTAAATTTACAGAATGAAGAATTATTCGAAGAAAATGAATCGATGCGTGAAACTTCTTCTGAGCGATCAGATTTGCCCCGCGATGATCAACAACAGACGCACCCCGAAACATCAAGATCAAATAAAAGAAAAATGACTGATGCTTGTGAAGATTATATAGATCTAGATAAAGTTATGGAAGTGTTAAATTATACAGATGATAGTTATGATACTTTTGGTAAACATATTACTGCAGAACTTAGAAAATATGATCCAATTACTTTAGCACACGTTAAAAAAGCTATAATGGATATCTTATTTCAAGCTGACACCGGGATGTTACCAGGTACACGACAACAAATATACTACACGCAACAATACGGCCAAACTTCTGCGAACGTACAAAATTCCCAACAATTTGGGTAAACTTCTGTGAACTCACAAGATTCTACTGGAAATACTGAACAATTTACTACTCTGTCATTATTGTTACTTTGTACTCTACTAAAATTTTGATTAATAAAGCATTTTTAATATACCTGAACATATTTTTTGAGCACTTTTACCAAGGCATCACATGTTCCGCGAACAATTTTTGAAGTAGATTGCTTTGACACTCTAAAAAGGTATTGCAAACTAACAAACGAATCACCACTTGCTAAAAACCTCAGGGTAATGGCCAGTCGTTCTTTTGTTGTGATTGCTTTGTGAAACGATGTATCTTTTTTTTTCCAATTATTGGTTCAAGCTTGATACATAGATCTTCAAAGGTTTCAGAGTTCATTCTCGTAAAATTTTTAATAGTTTCTTCTACGCCTTCAAAGGTTATATCTGACAACAATTGTTTTGCATGAACATTTCGCTGACAATATATTGGGTTTTCCAATAGGGACTTGACAGTTTTGAATTTAGTTTGTGAACGCACCTTTTCACTTAACATCGAACTGTCACTGTCAGTTTATTCAGTAGACATAACCTTTTCATCATGGTGAAGTACACGAAAGAACAACGTCTGCAAATATTAAAAATTTACTACAAAAATTCGGAGTCGGTGGCCGCTACTTTAAGAGCGTTAACTCCGATTTTCGGACGTAATTCTCGCCCTAGTAGACAGGCAGTAACAAGTTTAATTAAAAAGTTTGAGTCTACATATTCGTTGTGTGATTTTGCCGTGCCAGTGAGACTACGGGTTGGTCGAAGTATCGAAAATATCGCTGCCGTTGAAACGTCCGTAGCAAATGATCCAAATCAAACAATTCCACGGCGTTCTCAAGAGTTGGGCATCGCCAAGACCACTTTATGGCGAATTTTACGTAAGGATCTTGCTTTACACCCATACAAGATCAGGCTCACTCAAGAATTGAAGCCGATGGACCATTCGAAGCGACGTACGTTCTCCGATTGGGCTCTGGAAAAGATGCGCCAAGATGATCAATTTCATCGCAAAATCATCTTCAGTGACGAAGCTCATTTCTGGCTCAATGGGTTTGTAAATAAACAAAATATGCGGTATTGGGCGGGTGAAAATCCACATGTGCTTAATGAAAAACCACTTCATCCACAAAAGATAACTGTTTGGTGCGGTTTGCATGCCGGCGGCGTCATAGGGCCATATTTTTTCGTCGACGATAGTGGTCGCCACGTTACTGTGAATGGCGATCGTTATCGCGCCATGATTATCGATTATTTTTGGCCCGAATTGGAGTATATGGACTTGGACAGCATGTGGTTTCAACAGGATGGCGCCACAAGCCACACAGCACACGTTACAATCGATTTATTGAAGAACAAGTTTGATGAGCGTGTTATCTCAAGAAATGGACCAGTCGATTGGCCGCCTCGTTCGTGCGATTTAACGCCTCTAGATTTTTTCTTTGGTGCTATGTCAAGTCATTGGTCTATGCTAATAAGCCGACGATGTTGGAAGAGCTCAAAGCCAATATTGAACGCGAAATAGCAGCTGTTTCGGCCGAAATGTGTGGCCGAGTTATGGAAAATTGGGTCCAACGAATCAACAGCTGCAAACGTGCCCGCGGTGGCCATATGAGCGAAGTCGAGTTCCATTCATAAATGTTTTGAATGTACTTGAACCCTATAATAAAGTTTTTGAAATATCTCAAATGGTTTTCATTTTATTTTGAAAAAAAGTTGTCAAGTCCTTATTGGAAACCCCTTTATTTCCTTAATCCACCATCGATGTTTCCATTTCTTATGTTGCTTCCTTTTGTAGTGACTAATTACTACTAATGCTGAAGCGACTTTACGTGCGTCAACCATGGTGTTTAATGAGGAATTGAGAAAATCGTGGCTCGGGTTGAGGCTTGCCGCTCGATACGATATTATGTGTGCTTAAGTGGAGACGCATGTACTTTCCGCAGCCCGCGGCACGCTCAGGATGAGGCAGCTCGCCTCGAGGCTGCGCAAATGCGCGAGGATACACAGCTGTACAGAGTTCCGTGCTATACTGAAAATATCCTTTGAAAACTGTAAGAGTGGAAAAAGACGACAGTTTTTGGCAGGAGAAAATGCTGCCCAAGTTAATAAGTTTTTACGAAGAATGTTTACGGCCGGAAATTATAGACCCAAGAAAGGCAAGAGCAATGCCTTTACGGCCCAAGAGCAATTGCCCTTTATTTAGTATTTGTTTAATTCTACGAGGGCGACACTGAACGTTTTTAGAACTGGCCACTTGTAAACAATATAATAAAAAAGTAACAGTCTTACTTATAAACGTTCATTAAAATTTAAACACTGTTTAACAGTCTATTAGGGAGGGCACAATATCCTTAGAAAGATGGCGAACAACAGGATGGCGACTCATCCCAGTCTGAACCTTGATGCCACAATCACAATAAGAGGCCAAAACCACAACATAAATTATAAAACGGTGACTGACATCATGAGAGTAGAGGCAACGAAGATAGGTTTGGTGTACACTCAGTCAAACCGCATAGAGAACAACCACTGGTATGGGATAGCTAACCCTATCTTCAATATCCTCTCAGCTTTTAAAATGAGATATGATGAAATACGGATAGGAGTTAGCAAGATCCCCGTCGGGAAAAGAAATAACGTCACAGATTATGTAGACGTTGCGCAGTATGGGCTGACACCGGCACATCATATCCTTCTTGACGGTTCAACATATAAGCCTGAAAGACGATCGGCCATGGCCCAGACTCTTGGTCCGATGACAGCATTGATAGTCTCCTACAAGTCAAAAGACCCCTACAGAAATAAGTGTGTGGAGGCCGTTAAAAGAGACATGGTACACATCCCCAACATCTTAAACCTTTGTAATGCCATTTATGGAAAAAGGGCCGAAGAAGTTGCTCCAGCAATCAGTGCCCTCGCTGACGTGCTGTTGATTGCCGGTTCTCGCAATGCTCAACGCGCATTCTTTCCCTTGTGCTTCATAATTTATGCAGTGGCAGATAATGAAACCTTAAAAGCTTGCAAAGTTAATAGGCGCTCTATTGCTCTCCCCTATTCAGCGATAGATTTCTCGGGAAAGGGAATGTGGTTGACATACAAAGCTTGTTGTGGTTTCAATTGGAAGATAGAAACTGCAATGGACGACGTTTCGGCGGCGCAAGTCATTTACCACTCAGTCTTTGGAACTCAGAATGAGTATCTGGGGGTGTTACAAGCAGTAACTGATGTCAAAACTCCATGGAAGCTTCGCTCAGACATCGGAGACAAATTTAGGAGCAACGGTAAAGCAGAGAAGATTGTAAGACTACCTAAGCAGATATTATACTCAAAGCTGGCTCAGGCTAATATGACGGGATTATTGACGGAGTCTGCATTCCAAGTTAGGTGCAAACAGGTTTTTGCAGGGAAGAGGGCAGTAAATTACATTGAGTCTTTTTACAAGCACATGGAATCAGAGGGTGCAAACAGTATACAGGGCGGGATGACATTGCCAGGATTGACTGCCTTCTATAGGAACCTGAAGGTGGAATTGCTGAATAGGAAAGAGGCAAGCCCCATACATGGAACGGTTGAATGGCGCAAGATGGATGAGTTAACAATTGAAAGCCATGGGTCCATTGCCACAGAAAGCATTAGAGAGACAGGAAGATACTTCTGTGGAAGATCTTAGTTCACATCTAAGTGTGTTCCTCTCCAGCACTTTGTTGGCCTCTCTCGCTCGTAATACTTTGGATGCGTAATGGAAATTCTAAATAAAAAAAATCTGATCATCCTAAGTGGGAAGGAATCAGCGGTTCGCCTGCTCATAAAGCACTTCCACATAAAATATGCGCACGCCAACACAGAGACGGTGATCAACGAGTTGCGCCAGCAGTATTGGATCCTCGGACTTCGGAATGCTGTGAGTAGTCCAGTCAACAAGTTCAAAAACGTGAAAAATAGAGATAAAGCTCCTAAAAATATGAGCAATAGCTCATTGGATTCGGAACGACCTCTAGAAAAATGAGTTTTGAGGATTTTACTGCACGTAAAAAATTGCAATTGTTATTAACAAAATAAGATGAAAAAAAAGAGGTATTTACGTTTTTGTTAATAACTCATAAACTATTAATATTTAAGATATTTGGAAAAAAGGTCCTTAAAGAGGAGGAAATTTCCGAAAAAAAAGTCCCAGCTCCCGGATCTCTACCTCTATTATTTATAATTTTAATTTAACGCTGAAAATAGGGCTCCGCGCAGCCATTACGGCATGGGCGCACTGCCGTTAAAGACAGTTTCTTACATAAAATTATTTTTTATAGTAACAAATATGAATTTAAAAATTTAAATAAATTATGGTGTCATCCAGATACTTGAAAGAATATATTCCGGTTGGAAAAAAAATTTTAAATTAATTTTTCAAAAAGTTATGCAATTGTTAATTAACGAATTTTTTTCCTATCTCCGTTTTCATAAATGACGACATAAAAATTTAAATAATAAACCTATAAATTTTTGGCTCTGTGGAGCTCTTCTTATATATATACTTAACAAGATCCCGCGATAAAAGTTTATTAAAGTTAATTATTTTGTTTATAACAATTTTTTAAAGTTAACAAAAAATGAAAAGTCTAAGAAATGTTATTAAAAATTTTTTTTTAAACAAATGTTATATTATTGCTGCTTTCTTATCCAACAATGGCATTAAGTAACATCGGAAAAATTTTTTTTACATCATTTGTTAAGAAATTGTTTATAAACAAATAGACAAGTTTAATATTTAAAGAAATTTTTTTTTTACCATTATGTTGTCTTGGCAAAATAATGATTTTTTTAAAAAAAAAATTTTCTTAAATAATTTTTTTTATTGTTTATAATCGTTTTTTTTATATTTCGATTGTTTAAATAATTAGTTAAGAAATGATTTTCTCTTTAAAAATCATAATTGGCATTTCTTCATAGGTAAATAGAAAAAAATTTTTTTTTTATCAATAATTTCATTGTTTGTTAACTTAACAATTTGTTATAAACAAATTCTAACTACCGTTATATTTTTTTTCTAGAGTTAAAAAAAATAACAAAAACAGCCATATATATCAAAATGCTAAAAAAAAAATTTTTCTATTTTTTATAACGCTTTTAAATATTACACGATTTATAGTATTTTGATATATATGGCTGTTTTTGCTATTTTTTTTTAGCTCTAGAAAAAAAATATAACGGTAGTTAGAATTTGTTTATAACAAATTGTTAAGTTAACAAACAATGAAATTATTGATAAAAAATTTTTTTTTTTCTATTTACCTATGAAGAAATGCCAATTATGATTTTTAAAGAGAAAATCATTTCTTAACTAATTATTTAAACAATCGAAATATAAAAAAAACGATTATAAACAATAAAAAAAATTATTTAAGAAAAAATTTTTTTTTTAAAAATCATTATTTTGCCAAGACAACATAATGGTAAAAAAAATATTTCCTTAAATATTAAACTTGTCTATTTGTTTATAAACAATTTCTTAACAAATGATGTAAAAATTTTTTTTCCGATGTTACTTAATGCCATTGTTGGATAAGAAAGCAGCAATAATATAACATTTGTTTAAAAAAAAATTTTTTAATAACATTTCTTAGATTTTTCATTTTTTGTTAACTTTAAAAAAAATTTATAAACAAAATAATTAACTTTAATAAACTTTTATCGCGGGATCTTGTTAAGTATATATATAAGAAGAGCTCCACAGAGCCAAAAATTTATAGGTTTATTATTTAAATTTTTATGTCGTCATTTATGAAAACGGAGATAGGAAAAAAATTCGTTAATTAACAATTGCATAACTTTTTGAAAAATTAATTTAAAAATTTTTTTCCAACGGGAATATATTCTTTCAAGTATCTGGATGACACCATAATTTATTTAAATTTTTAAATTCATATTTGTTACTATAAAAAATAATTTTATGTAAGAAACTGTCTTTAACTGCAGTGCGCCCATGCCGTAATGGCTGCGCGGAGCCCTATTTTCAGCGTTAAATTAAAATTATAAATAATAGAGGTAGAGTTCCGGGAGCTGAGACTTTTTTTTCGGAAATTTCCTCCTCTTTAAGGACCTTTTTTCCAAATATCGTAAATATTTATAGTTTATGAGTTATTAACAAAAACGTAAATACCTCTTTTTTTTCATCTTATTTTGTTAATAACAATTGCAATTTTTTACGTGCAGTAAAATCCTCAAAACTCATTTTTCTAGAGGTCGTTCCGAATCCAATGAGCTATTGCTCATATTTTTAGGAGCTTTATCTCTATTTTTCACGTTTTTGAACTTGTTGACTGGACTAGAGGTCTATTGTGCGCCAGTGCCAGAAGTGCAAGCTGTTGAGGGCCCCTACACTCCAGCCACCAATGGGCGACCTTCCGGCAGAGAGACTTACCCATCACGTCAGACCATTTACTATCGTCGGCCTTGATTATTTTGGGCCATTACAAGTTTCTATTGGACGCCGGCGGGAAAAAAGATGGGTTGCTTTATTCACCTGTTTGGTTACGAGGGCTGTCCACTTAGAGACCGTGCACAGTCTGTCAGCAGATGCAGCCCTTATGTGCTTACGCCGATTTATAGCACGCCGTGGCACACCGAGCACAATTTATTCGGACAACGGCACGGCCTTTGTAGGAGCTAACCGCCAGCTACGAGCACTGTACGAGGGAGTTGTATTCGACTTCGCGGCAGATAATAAGATCCTATGGCGCTTCATTCCACCTTCGGCTCCATTTATGGGCGGTGCCTGGGAGCGGTTAGTCAAGACCATCAAGACCGCTCTGAACGCAACCTTAAGAGACCGAGCCCCAACAGTCGAGGTGCTTACAACGTTGTTGGCAGAAGCGGAAGCAGTAACGAACGCGCGGCCTTTAACACATGTTTCTCCAGACCCCGACTGGCCCGAAGCGCTGACTCCCAATCACTTCCTCATTGGAGAATCTTCCGGACGGCCGTTCCCACCACGAGAACTGACCGATGATGACTTAATGGCCAGGAGCAGTTGGCGTAAAGCCCTACGCCTTGCCGACCATTTTTGGCGGCGCTGGGTGTCCGAATATCTACCCATTCTGGCCCCGCGTCGTGTTCAGGGCTCGAATAACAGCATTAAAATCGGGGACCCGGTTCTCATTGGGGATGGGGACTTGCCTAGGGGGACCTGGCCCCGCGGCGTAGTTGAGACGCTATACCCAGGGCGGGATGGCATTACAAGAGTGGGATGTTCGGACACAAGGGGGTCTATTGCGGCGGCCCCTTAGAAAGCTTGTGCTCCTTTAAAAGGGGGAGGAATGTGCAGGAACACATACCTTTTTAGAAATATTGTCTTTACTTTTGTATGACGTTTTTTTTATATTTCTTAGTTTTTTTACTTTAATGGCAGTTTTAAAAATATATATGATATTGGTGCAGCTAAAACAGTGGTTTTTATTAAAATAGCACATTATTCCACCAAATAGAGTCGTCATCAGCTAGCTGTTCGTCCCAGCCTAGACCCTTTCGCCACAAATTTGTAAAGAGAATTCTACCTTTAACAACAAGCGGTGCTATTATGTACACATTATATCAATAGCTCCCAAACTAGGTAATCCTGTCTTATGGGAATGTAAATGTCTTATGGAAGTAAGACTGTAAGTTTACATTTGAAAAACAGACCCCTAAGGACGAGTGGGCTAAGTGCTTTTCTTAGTGGATCCGAATAACTTTTAGTTTGCTCAGTTTTTGATTTTTTAAGAACTTTCAGTTTGACCCTCGTATGAATCGACAAGAATAGTCCTTAAACCAAAATAATCACAATGTGGTAAATATTGCAAATAGTAAATTACTTGCTAGATTAATCTTACTAATGTTATAAACGCGAACGTTTGTGAAGATGTATGGATGTTTGTTACGCTCTTACGTAAAAACTGCTGTATGCATTTTAATGAAACTTTACAATAATATTGCCTATACGACTAATTAAATAATAATAGGCTACATTAAAGGTATTTAGTGACTTGTCCAAAATGTATCACGATAAGTGACAATAAGAAAATAAAAATATATTACAGTCAAGGTAATTTAAACTTTGTTATCACTGATTTTTAATGCTATTAGACTGCTTTTATTTCAATTTTTAATTAAATTTTTTTTACACAATATAACTAATCGTTTATTTTTTACCAAGCTAGAAATCTTTATAAAACTAAATAATTTCTATAAATATTTATTATTAACCAAGGATCAAAACTTAATTGTCCATCTCGACCCACGATTACTTTTTGTGTGTGTGGCTAGCTACGCACACATCAATGATAAACCCTGGAGGGAAGTAAAGAGCACCCACCAAGATAGTAGTGACGTTATATGACGCGGTAGGTACCACCGCCTTTCTTATTTCTGCCGTGAAGCAGTTCACTGTGTTTCGGATTGAAGGGAAAGGTTGCCAGAGTAATTACTGGGCATGGAGGGCATATCATCTTAGTCCCCAGGATGGCAAACGCACTAGCGGTGTTAAGTGATTTACACTTAATATTGCAAGTGTCTATAGGCGGCGGTGACCACTTAACATCAGGTGGGCCGCAAGCTTGTTTGCCATCTCGTAACATAAAAAAAGTCCTTACTCATGTTTAGCATTAATGTAACGATAAGATGTAATGTATTATACAGGGTGTCCCAGAAGCCGACGTCAAGCCGAAAGCAGGTGGTAGACTAACTGTTATATGTTATCAGAAAAATATAAAAAAAAATCTAGCATTTAAAAAAAATCGATAAAATTTACACCCTGTGACCGTTTTTTCACTGTTGTTGCTACAATTCTTGACTTTTCTAAACATTTTCTTTTGTTTTGTAATACTGAATAGTGTTTCTGTATACTCTAATCTTAAATTTAAAGCCAGCTGCTGCAAATTAGAAGAATATGCCATTTTTATCTAAATTAAATATTCAAAATTAATCTTTTACATAGCTTTAACAAGCTGTACTGAAAAAAAAATGTACTATGCGAGTTTGGCAAGTAACTGCAAAAGTTGGCGCATTCAATAAGGATTCCAAAATGGTATGATACCTGGTAGATAATTTCTACGATTGCAGACAATATTTTATTTTTCCAAAAACAGGCAGCTTTGAACAAATTTTTCTTACGTTCTTAAAATTTATTTTAATGTACCCATGGTGTGCTTTATGGCCGTAACTTTAACATTCTAGTTTGAATGAGACCGGGAGAGTTCTTCTACGAAGTGTGAGAGAGATAGAATTAGTGACGCTAACGTAACAGAGACGGAGAGATTCGAAATATGAGCGAGACAGATAGTGACGCTAACGTGACAGAGACGGCGAGAGTCATTTTACGAAGTGGAAGTGAGACAGATAGTGACGCCAATTATTCGCTAACGCACAAACAATACACATCAGTACGTTTCGCTCCTTCGCTTACTGCGCATCTTTTTGTATTCGTTCGTGTTGATTTCGTGCTTACCACTTTCTGCTTCGTTTATTGGACTTGATTGCTTGTGATTTGGATTCGGACTGTATAGTTTCTCTACCGACGACCTTTGCTTTGTTCTGGACTACTTATCGTTGATTGTGTAATTGTGGAGTGCCACCATGTCTGCGTACACGACACAAGAATACGTCAACATGCATCTAATTTATGGGGAATGTGGATGCAATGCCAACGCTGCAGCTAGAATTTATCGTGAGAGGTATCCAAATGCAGTTCGTTATCCGGATCATCGAGTGTTTACAAATGTGCACCGATTACTCTTCTCAGAGGGCCGACTGCCGAACCAAGTACATGGTGTGAACTGAGGCGGAGGAATGATACTCTCGAGACTAGGGTAGAGCGATGTATTTGCAGATAAAGCTAAAAACCACACATACTTCTGAAAACGTAACAAAAACCATACAAGTCCAATCAACAATAAAAAAACATAAACGTTGCTAGGCACTGACACTTGATTATACATTTTTTTTTTACTACTAACCAAAAACTATCTTTGGAGGCCACATTCGACATCCTCCGGCCGGAAAAAAACTAAAAACTAGAATACTCTCATTATTTGCCACAGATTCCTATTTACACTATGAGGGACCGATAATCTCTAACGGAAAAAGTCGTTGAATAGGCCTAACTAACGCTCCTTTGTTTGTACGCACTCTAGCTACCCGAATTCTACCATCTCTCCCGGGTATTAATTCCAAAATGACCGCCAAGGGCCAGTGAAGGCGTTTGTCTAAATCATTACCGACTAACACTACTTCTCCCACCTTCGGTTGCCTATAATTACCTGTACCGCTCTTACTGCGTTGCGAAAGAAAACCTAAATACTCTACCCTAAAACGCTTAACTAAATCTAACCTAAGTCTTCTTAAATGCCGATATTGGCGACCCAACTTTTCCGCTGTTACCTCTACGTCTTCATAGAGTGCAACAGGGCCTTCCTTGTTGCGCATCGTCAAAAACATCGACGGAGTCAAAGGTCCAGGCTCAGTCGCATCGTCCGACATATACGTTATGGGCCTCGAATTGACGACGGATTCGCACTCGTATAGAACTGTCTGAAGTTCTATATAATCGAGGCATGCATTCCGCAAAACCCTCTTTAGAACGCCCTTTACAACCCCAACCAACCTTTCGAAGAAACCCCCCCACCACGCGGCGCTAGGGGGGTTGAATCGCCATTCTGTTTTTAATAGCTTACTTGCCATTGTAAAATTCGTAGCGTTGTCACTGTAAATGATTTTTGGATCACCCCTCCGCGCCACAAAACGGCGAAATGCCAGAAGGAATTGCTCTGCTGACAGCGACAACACTAATTCTAGATGAACGGCTCTATATACTGCACACGTGAATAGGCAAATCCAGGCTTTTCGTTTTTCTTTCAGAAAAAGAGGTCTAGCATAGTCTACTCCAATAACTTCAAAGATACTCACTGACGTGTTTACTCTATTTTCAGGTAAAGTTGGCGTCGATTCCTCAAAATTCTTGGCACTGTGTCTCCTACATACTGTACACTTGTTAATCACACTACGCACTGCCCTTCTACCCTTCAAAATCCAATAATTTTCTCTCAGCATGTTCAAAAGAGTCTGAACCCCAGCATGCAAGTGCCGCTTGTGCTCAAATTCTATCAATCGTGTAACCAAAAAATGATCCGAATGCAAAATAATAGGACACCGAAACGAATAATTGTCACACTTATTCATCACTGGGCTGTGTAGTCTGATTAAACCTCTATCTTCGAAAACTTTAAACGGCTTCAAGCGAGGGTCAGAGATTCCTATAAATGAATCACGTTGAACTACCCTTAATAATACCACCTCGGCTTCCTTATACTCTGTACCCCCAAGGTCACTTCGCCAGTGAGAAATATCACTCCGGCGACATCTATTTATAAACCGCAACATCCATGCAACCATGCGGACTATTTTATTAAAATCAGAAAAGTAACGAGTGTACCAACATTCTTCAGAGTCGTTGATGTTAGAACATAACATCGAACTGGCTTTCGGATCACTACTCGACGCTTTACCTCGCCTTAACTCTCTATCGACTTCTACTTCGTCAACCTCATAAGAATTTAAAATATTCGACCAATCCTCTGGAGAACCGTACAACCAATGCGGGCCTCTCCACCACTCGGATCTTATCAGTGATTCCACGTCGCAGCCCCGTGAAGGCAAATCAGCTGGATTTTCCGCACCCGGTACAAAACACCATTGTTCAGGTTTGGTGATTTCCCTAATTTCCTGAACTCTGTTCCACACAAACCTCGCCCACTGCTTGTTCCTTTGGATCCATGAAAGCACTACGGCCGAATCACTCCAATAGAAAATAGGGTGCTTGTCTTCGTAATCCAATGCTGACACAACTGACTTCATAAGCCGGGCTCCTATTAAAGCTGCAAGCAACTCAAGTCTCGGTATGGTGGTTATATTCTTAGATTTTGGTGCCACCCTTGACTTAGCTTGGACAAATCTCACCTTAACACCAGTCGGCGTGACTGCACGTACGAAAACAACTGCTGCGTATGCATGTTGGCTGGCATCTACAAATACATGAAATGAAATGTTTTTATCATCAAATCCTATAAGGCATCTGGGTATTTTTATTTGTTTTAGCAAGTTTATTTGAGAATACCACTCCAAAAACTTACATTTGTCGTCTTCTCCTATTTCTATATCCCAATCATACCTCGCGTTGCATAGATCGCGAAGCATAAGTTTTGGTTTTACTAGTATTGGGCACACTAAACCAATAGTGTCAAAAATCTTGTGAGTTACTGATAAAATAAACCTCTTCGTTATTTTGCCAGGCACGTCTTCAGTATCTATATCACCCAACGAAAGTGTATCATGTTGTTTGTCCCATTTTAAGCCTAGAACGTGTGGCTGGTGTGGGGAGATATTGTCGCATGTGTATTCCCAACATCGTAGATCAAAACCACCCGCTTTCATTATTGCTACAGCCTTGCTTCGAAAATGATGCAGTTCATCAGTCGTATTCACACTAGTGACGCTATTATCGACGTAAAAGGATTGAAGTAACTTACCTATAACTTCCTTGTCTTCCTTAGTTTCTGCATTTCTTAAAATCCTTAATAGATGTTGTTCAATTGTACCTTCCAATAAAAAAGGGCTGCATGTCAATCCAAAAACAACTCTACAGTGGCGATAAACCTGTAATTTATTAGGATTCTCATTTTCCCACCATAGAAATCTTAATACGTCCCTGTCTTTCTTAGCTATACTTATTTGTAGAAAAGCTTTCCTAATATCAGAAATGACACCTATTTCTTTTTCACGAAAGCGTAAAAGAATATTAGGAATTAACTCTATTAAATTTGGACCTGTCTCTAAGCATTGATTTAGCGAAGAAGACCCTACACTATGTGCAGATGCGTCAAACACAGGGCGTATAGGCGTCGTGCTACTACTTAAACGTATTACGTGTCTATGTGGCAGGTAATGAGAGCTTACATTGTCATACTCACTAAATGGGACCTTTTCAATAATGCCCTCCTCTAACCACTCATTGAAAACCTGTCCATATGCATCCAAATAGTTTTCATTTTTCAATCTACATGTGACCTTCTCCAATCGTTTATATGCTATCTCTTTATTACACGACAGAGGGGGATGATTGTCTTTCCATGGCAATAAGACTTCATACCTACCTTCTTCATTAAAAATAGTAGTTTCAACAAAAAACTCTTTCACCTGCTTTACGTGCATTTCCTTTGTTTTGTTTTCTATGGGATCCATAATGCCAAGAGTATCTAATTTCCACAGGTCCGAAACTTGGGCTTCACGAGTGAATAAGGAAACTACTAGTAGCGACTCACCCCTCATGGTCCGATTGCTTTTCCCAACTAGAGTCCATCCCAACTTAGTTTCTATTGCCGATGCGTTCTCGTCTAGTTGTACCATATTTCTAGTCAATATCTTCGCCATCATATCTGATCCGATCAACAAACTTATCGGCTCGTTTTCTCCTGTATCCGACAAGACAATTTTTTCACTCTTCAATTTTCGTAAAAAACTTTCACTCAAATTAAACGGAATGTCTGCACATATTTGTTTTTTGTCAAATACGTCTATGTCACATTTGAAAGACGCCGTCAGACTCTCCACAGAAATAGAATATTTATGATGGGTCTCTGGCATCGATGTTGTGCCTCCAAAAAGTCCGTGCTGAATGGTAGTTTTCCCTAAACTCTCATAATCCATTTTGATGGCGATCTCTTTGAGAATGTATGAATGTTGTGAACCAGAATCTATTATACATCTGACAATCATTGTATTTTCTTTGTATTGAAGTTTTACTCTTAGAGTTTGTAGAAAAACTTCTTCGTGGACGGAAAAATTTGCAGCGCTTTTCAATACGCCATTTTCTGGTATTGACGGATTGCCTTGAGATGTTGTTGGAGCTGAATTCTCTCTACACATCAATAATGTGTGCCTTCTTCCGCACCAAGGACAATTTTTGATACTTCTGCACACACGGAAGCCATGGCCACGTTTTAAGCACCTAAAACAACCTTTTTTCTCTTTCACTACACTTTGGCGCTCCTCCAAACTCATTTTCTTGGCCTTGTCACATGTCGAACTTTCATGCTGCTCCTCACAAAAAATACAATTCATATTCGTTCTGTTGTCTCTAGCCACTAGACCCGATGCTGTTGGTATGTTCTCCTCAGCTTTAGTGTTTGCTTTTCTAATCTTAGTCTCTGTATTACTTCCAATCACATTTTTAAAGCCACGCGTAGCCATTGAATATCGTTCTTCATTATCTGCTTCTGATCGGAGAAAATCCATCAATTTACTTAACCGCTCATTCGGGTCTGCTGTCAATCCACACTGTCGTTGCCAAATTTTCAGTAACTCTTCGGGTAGTGAGGATTCAACCAGAGGAAAAAGCATTGGTGCGCAAATCTCCTTCGGCACATTTAACGATTCCAGTGACCTTAGATGTGACTCTAGTTTGTCGTAGAGTGATGTTACCTGGAATTCGCTAGGAGACTTGTTCATGCTGCTCTCTATTACCAGTTGCAAGAGTCTTCTAGTGTACAATTCAACCAAAAGATCAGTTCTTCCAAATCTATTACGGAGACTTTCTATTGCCATGTCATAATTTTCAGCTGTTGGTGGGAAACTATTAAGTAATTCGCTAGCTCTGGAACCATCTGTGACACTTTGTACCAAATAATGGAATTTGTCTTCCTTGGCCATATCTGTATCGAAATGAATTTTTTGGAACTGACTCCAGAATTTTAACCAATTCGCTAAATCGCCGTCGAATTTGTATAGCTCAATTTTGGGCAGCCTAACCTTTTGCGTCATATTTTTTATGGCTGTTCCACAAGGTGTTATCTCAGATTGCTCTGCTTTTACTGCAAACTTCGACATCTCTAGCTCCACACGTATAAATTGGGTTTGGTAGCTCTCTACAGTTTCTAACTCCGCAGCTATTACGTCGTCCGTGTCATCTTGTTCCATCAACTGATCTAATATCTTTTCATTAAGAGATGTGATTTGGGAATTGTAATCTACAAGCAACCTGAAAATTACCTCTGCATCCTGCATCTGCTCCTTGGCAACATGATCTTTGAACTTGTTCACGTTTTTCGTGAACATCGCTCTCAAGACGCCCCTTCTCTTTGTGGTTTCCATCTCAGTCTCACTTTTTATTCAATTACGTTGGGCGCCAGATGTGAACTGAGGCGGAGGAATGATACTCTCGAGACTAGGGTAGAGCGATGTATTTGCAGATAAAGCTAAAAACCACACATACTTCTGAAAACGTAACAAAAACCATACAAGTCCAATCAACAATAAAAAAACATAAACGTTGCTAGGCACTGACACTTGATTATACATTTTTTTTTTACTACTAACCAAAAACTATCTTTGGAGGCCACATTCGACACATGGTGAAAGAGGATATCCTTCCCCTTACGAGGACGTTGTACTAGACATTGTCGAAGAAGATCGGAGTATTTCTGTCCGTGGAATAGAGAGAAGCACAGGAGTACCCAAAAGTACAGCCCATCGGATTTTAAAAAGAAATCAGCTACACCCATACCACGTACAGCGAGTACAAACTCTACTACCCCGGGACTATCGACCCCGTGTTGCTTTTTGTCAAACAATGCTCCAAAAACACAGAGAAGATCCGCGATCCTTCGAAAAAAAATTGTGATCGGATGAGTCGACATTTAAAAAAGATGGTTACATGAACCTACATAACCTACACGAGTGGCATATCGAAATTCCTCATTTGATGAGGCAAGATAGATCACAATATCGATTTAAAGTGAATATGTGGAACGGAATTTTAAATGGACAAATAATAGGTCCTTTTGAGCTGCCAGACGCCTTGACTGGTGAAGTTTATTTACATTTTCTACAAAATGATTTACCAAATCTACTGGAAGATGTGCCACTTACCATTCTAAGAGATATGTGGTTACAACAAGATGGTTGCCCAGCTCACTATGCCAGCTCAGTAAGAGAATATCTCGATGAGGAATATCCAGGCAGATGGATAGGACGATCTGGTACTATCTCGTGGCCAGCCCGTTCCCCAGATTTAAATCCATTAGATTTCTTTTATTGGGGAGCGGTGAAAGAAAAGGTTTATGCAAAGCCAATCGAAACTGTGACTGACCTACGGCAAAGAATAATAGAAGCAAATGATTATGTAAATAATGGAAGATTCGCCCGCTTGATATCCCGATCTTTTTTAAGAAGATGTCGAGCTTGCATTAGAGCTGAAGGAAGACAGTTTGAACACCTGTTGTAAATCTTGACATTTTAATAAATTATGTTTAACAATGTTTGTGTATTTAATTTTTTTAACTATCTGTCTCTCTTACACTTCGTAGAAGAACTCTCCCGGTCTCATTCAAACTAGAATGTTAAAGTTACGGCCATAAAGCACACCATGGGTACATTAAAATAAATTTTAAGAACGTAAGAAAAATTTGTTCAAAACTGCCTGTTTTTGGAAAAATAAAATATTGTCTGCAATCGTAGAAATTATCTACCAGGTATCATACCATTTTGGAATCCTTATTGAATGCGCCAACTTTTGCAGTTACTTGCCAAACTCGCATAGTACATTTTTTTTCAGTACAGCTTGTTAAAGCTATGTAAAAGATTAATTTTGAATATTTAATTTAGATAAAAATGGCATATTCTTCTAATTTGCAGCAGCTGGCTTTAAATTTAAGATTAGAGTATACAGAAACACTATTCAGTATTACAAAACAAAAGAAAATGTTTAGAAAAGTCAAGAATTGTAGCAACAACAGTGAAAAAACGGTCACAGGATGTAAATTTTATCGATTTTTTTTAAATGCTAGATTTTTTTTTAAATAGCTAACTTAAGATTTTTTTTTATATTTTTCTGATAACATATAACAGTTAGTCTACCACCTGCTTTCGGCTTGACGTCGGCTTCTGGGACACCCTGTATAAGAACTATAAACAATAAAATCTTCAATTTGGCTCTGCTCGTCAAACGAGTGACATAACCATTTGTATCTTCATTAAAAGCTCCTTGCCCACATCCAAACTGGCGCAGTCGACAAACCACGCGTTCGATATACGGTTTGGGTCGAATAGATTCTTTAATTTCGCGACCGGGACGCGGGCAGAACCTACCGTGGGCATCGGCAGCAGCAACAGCACCGCAGAGAAAAAAGAAGGAGCTAACTCACAACAACCAGCACCAACCAGCGGCAATACTCGTGGGGTAAGTATCAACTCTGTTAACTCTCGAGATTACTATCCTTTATATAAACAAAGTGTCTAATTAAGGTGTTAAATTTGGTGTTTCAATCTAACTTTTGTGTCAATAGGTAGATTGATCGACAAAAAGGTAGATGTTAGTTTAGTCGAAGAGATGTCGATAGCAATCGACTATAACACTCTCTCGATACTACTACCGTCATATGACGGTAACAAACGTACATTAGCATTTTACATAGAAGGTGTAGAGAATGCACTCAGCCTTATTACTAAGTAGATTCCGCCCGCGACTTTGTCCGCGTGGACATTTTATTCCCTTAGAGGTGGAATTTCCAAAACTACTTTCTTAGTGGATGCCTACACTGTATGTGCAAAATTTCAAGTCTCTAGAATCAGCGGTTTGGGCTGTGCGTTGATATCTCAGTCAGGTAGGGATGAACCCAGCATAGCTTGTTTGATAAGAAATGAGTCGTCAACTAGAGCGGTTAAAGCCTTATCTGAAGGAACAGGTCCAAAAACCTGGTCCGAAATTTAAAATATTTGAATAAGGACATTCGAAGAGTTCCGAAATGAAATAGTTTTGCAGACAAAATTAGGACTCTAGAAAGAACATAACTGCGTTGCGGTGCCGCAACGCTGAAATCAACGGTGTATTCCGACATATGTCTATGGTAAAATTGGCTTTGCACGCCGCCGATTTCAGCGTTGCGGCACCGCAACGCAGTTATGTATTTTGGTTCTAAAAAGCGATGTTACTATCAACAAATGGCGCTAAGCGTTATTTCGGATAAAATATATCCAATGACAGCGATATTCATTAAATAACAACATGTCGAAAATTTAGAACAGGCAGTTACAATCGCAAAACAGGAAGAGGCTAAACTTAAAAATAGGAAGGCACAAAATAATAATAGGAACACCATGCAAAAAGGTTTCTTTAACGAAAGAAAAAGGAACCTAAGTTTCCTAAACAAAGCAAGAAGGAACAATTGCAACAGCGAAATCGCCGCCTCAACGCAGTTCAAGTCAACAAAGTCTGCGTAACGAACGCTAAGTGCTCATAAGTTCAGATACCGTCAGAAGCAGACTTGCTGAACAGAACCTGACTCCAAAGAGAGCTGCAACAGGCCCAGCATTAACGGTAACCCACCGTCAAGCATAACTTGTATTTGCTCGAGAGCATAGGATTTGGACCTTACAGCAATGGAGCAATGTACTCTTCACTGCCCTAAAAACATTTATTGGCTGAATAATTTTTGTATAAAAGAAATTCGACCGACTGTAAGCTGCCTTGGTTGAGGAAATAACGTCTGTGTTAGCGCTTATACAGATGACATTCAAGCGGTTTGGGCACAGA
This sequence comes from Elophila nymphaeata, assembly GCA_955850985.1. NCBI lineage: Eukaryota > Metazoa > Arthropoda > Insecta > Lepidoptera > Crambidae > Elophila > Elophila nymphaeata. The sequence continues at coordinate 1,346,561 of OY039094.1, forward strand.
ATAACTCGCTTTAATTCAGATAACCGCTGATTGATTGGCCGCATAGTATCTGAATAAATGTACATCAGGATGGATATCTTCTGAAAAAATGCTGAACTACCTTTTATCCAGCAAATATGATAGTCTAAGATCCGAACCTAAATCGACCTTCACCGAGCTGATAATAGAATGAAACATATTTTATTATTAATTTAGTATATTAGAAAATATATTAAAAATGGGTTGTCTAAAAAAATCCTGGACAGACTATTTTTAATTATTTTTTGAAAAATGATTTTTAATAAAATATTGCAACATCAAGATAATAAGAAAATTTTGTCGCGCGCTTATGATGATATAAAATTTTTTCTATTATCCAATCGAGTGAAAGTAACTGATGTCGACATACCTGTTCATACCTGACAACCCAGTAGTTCGCGCAGGTAAATAATAGACAACCCAATGCCTGCACATTCTATACGGTTTCTACTATCAGTCAGGACAAAATTTTCTTATTATCTTGATGTTGCAATATTTTATTCATTTTTTTTTAAAAATCAGTTTTCAAAAAATAATTAAAAATAGTCTGTCCAGGATTTTTTTAGACAACCCATTTTTAATATATTTTCTAATATACTAAATTAATAATAAAATATGTTTCAATCTATTATCAGCTCGGTGAAGGTCGATATAGGTTCGGATCTTCTACTATGACTTAATTATCCCGTTAGTAATATTTGATCTCAGATATTCACTTTATATTTAGACTTCATGTGTAAATCGTAATTTTATAACGAAATAATACAAGAAAACTAGAAAAATGCACTGAAAAAAAATCGACTTGCCTCAGGCGGGACTCGAACCCGCACCTTCCACAATCCGGGTGGTAATGTAAGGTAGTTTCATCTTAGCTGGGCGTCAAATATTTGCAAAAATATTTCGTTCGGGTCTTGGAAATGCAAATTTCAAAGATTTGATGAAACGATGTTTACCATAAAAACATAAGCACCAAGCACTGACAAATTTCGACAGCGAAAAGCAGTGCCTCGGTGGCGAAATTGGTTAACGCGTCCACCCGGATTGTGGAAGGTGCGGGTTCGAGTCCCGCCTGAGGCAAGTCGATTTTTTTCAGTGCATTTTTCTAGTATTATATTTACGCGTTTGTAAACGCAAAAATAAAATTATTCCATGAAATAATACAAACTAAATTACAAAAATGACAGTTTTGTTAAGTGTGATTTAGTTTTATGACAGTTAATGCAAACAGAAACCGTAATAGCAAACTTTACTGTCAATATATTTACATACTTCCACAGTTTATCTGCGGACTCGGCTATAATACCCCAAAGAAGATTCGTCGCCAGACGTGGGACGCCTAACATTATCTTCTCTGACAACGGCCTTCGTTGGAGCCAATAGAATCCTGAGAGAGTTCTACGCAGCGGGTGTGCAGGAGCTTGTGGTCACCGAGGGGATCAAGTGGAGTTTCATTCCAGCTGCAGCCCCTCAATTTGGAGGTTGTTGGGAGAGGTTGGTCAGAACTGTCAAGACAGCCATGCAAGCGACACTAAAAGAACGAGCGCCGAAAGAGGAGAAATGATAATTTAATAAAAAATACTATGGCAAGAAGCAAGCGAAAATTGACAATTATTTGGTCTTCCTCTTCCGCAACTGAAAACGTCACAAATGATGAACATGTGTAATAATGTATGTACATAATATTTCTGTTTATGTTAAGTACGTATGTCATTTTATTTTTATAATATATTCACCTAACCAAATTAAAATAATCTTTTACTGTGGATCTATGATATGTAGACTTTATTTTATATTGTACATGTGTAAAAAGCTTTTACTTCCTATACAAATTCGATAATCCGGCATACAGGGAAAAAAATCGGGTGCCGGATTATCGAGCGCCTACTGTATTGTGTTGATGTTTACGGTTATTATGATTTCAATAATTTTCCATTTAATGTTTCATTAATGTTTCATTTTAACCTTTAACAGTTTCGTTACTTACCTTAATCCTAAATACCAATGTAGTGATGGAAACTATAGTGGGGAACTCTATGATTTTTTTCCATTCACCCCTCAGGCGTAACTATTGTCCCCAGAGGAAAAGTGAAAAGAAATCGTGTATGTTATTGAATTCGTTATGAAATTCAAATAAAATATAAATACATAAACATCCAAATTGATATTTATATTTTTAGTTTATTTGAGCTGAGACTCCATAAATGTATGTATTAATAGTCGAGTGACAGTTCTACAACATTAAATTTGTTTAATCTTTTACTGTGGATCTATGATATGTAGACTTTATTTTATATTGTACATGTGTAAAAAGCTTTTACTTGCTATACAAATTCGATAATCCGGCATACAGGGAAAAAAATCGGGTGCCGGATTATCGAGCGCCTACTGTATTGTGTTGATGTTTACGGTTATTATGATTTCAATAATTTTCCATTTAATGTTTCATTAATGTTTCATTTTAACCTTTAACAGTTTCGTTACTTACCTTAATCCTAAATACCAATGTAGTGATGGAAACTATAGTGGGGAACTCTATGATTTTTTTCCATTCACCCCTCAGGCGTAACTATTGTCCCCAGAGGAAAAGTGAAAAGAAATCGTGTATGTTATTGAATTCGTTATGAAATTCAAATAAAATATAAATACATAAACATCCAAATTGATATTTATATTTTTAGTTTATTTGAGCTGAGACTCCATAAATGTATGTATTAATAGTCGAGTGACAGTTCTACAACATTAAATTTGTTTAATCTTTTACTGTGGATCTATGATATGTAGACTTTATTTTATATTGTACATGTGTAAAAAGCTTTTACTTGCTATACAAATTCGATAATCCGGCATACAGGGAAAAAAATCGGGTGCCGGATTATCGAGCGCCTACTGTATTGTGTTGATGTTTACGGTTATTATGATTTCAATAATTTTCCATTTAATGTTTCATTAATGTTTCATTTTAACCTTTAACAGTTTCGTTACTTACCTTAATCCTAAATACCAATGTAGTGATGGAAACTATAGTGGGGAACTCTATGATTTTTTTCCATTCACCCCTCAGGCGTAACTATTGTCCCCAGAGGAAAAGTGAAAAGAAATCGTGTATGTTATTGAATTCGTTATGAAATTCAAATAAAATATAAATACATAAACATCCAAATTGATATTTATATTTTTAGTTTATTTGAGCTGAGACTCCATAAATGTATGTATTAATAGTCGAGTGACAGTTCTACAACATTAAACAAACCGTTAAAAAAATCGAGGACCTATCTATTCACCCCGGTTATGGTTTATATTTAAAGTAATTGAAACGATTATGAAATCGCAGTTATAAATGCTGTCAAGAAAGTTTTTTCTACTTCTGAAGTATCAGGCTGCTACTTCCACTTTCAGAACGCCATTAAAAAAAATCTAAAGATTTTAAATTATACGAAACCTGAGAAGGGAGGAAATTTAATAGGAAGATCTAAAAAGATACTGCTGGATTTCTACATTAGCTGCGTGTCCTGAAAGTGAAGAACTGACCGAATCGTAATTTTAAAAATAATGGATTGTAAAGTTTTTTATGTCGTGTCAAGTTGCTCAAAAACTAGACACCACCAATATTCTGGCACTTCCAATAGGCTGGCATCATCGACTCAATGTTGGCGCAACTTATCTCGAGATATTAAAGGACACAATGTGCCTACAGTACCGGTGGTGTATCCAGACTATGAACTTTCAGAGATAATTCTGATCCAAGACAAATGTCCAATACACAGTTTTCGTTTAGTTCAAAATTGGATAAAACGGCATTTCTACCAGATCTGTGAACCGAATTCTAAAAAGGCATGAACTGTACCCATACTACTATGAAAGAGTTACAGTCGTTGCTGCTAAGAGATTATCCGCTACGAGTAAGGTTTTGTAGAGAAATGCTGCGTAGGATTAGAGAGAACCCACAATTTTTTAATAAAATATTATGAAGCGACCAGTCATCCTGCAAAAAAGATGGATACCTTAACCTGCACAATCTGTATAGCTGGCAGCTGGAGAACCTGCACCTCATAAGGCAAGATAGGTCGCAATACCAATTTAAAATAAACCTGTGGACCGGAATAATTAACTGACAAATAGTCGGTCCACATGAACTGCCAGACACCTTAAACGCAGAAAGGTACTAAGTTTTTTGCAGAATGACTTACATTCACTGATGGAAAATATTGCTCCAGAAGTTCGACAGAACATTGTCACTGACAGAACACTCACCAGACCTAAATCCCCTGGATTTCTTTTATTGGGGTTGTCTAAAAGAAAAGGTGTATAAAGAAGAAATAACGAGTTGCGACCAACTGAGGACTAGAATCCAGACAGCAGCACGAGAAATCGAAGAAAGCGGGTTTGCTCGTCGAATCAAACAATCATTTATCCGACGATGCAGAGCGTGTATAGCTGCGCATGGAGGACATTTTGAACATTTGTTGTAATTTGTTAACATTATGTCAAAAACAGTTATTAAATAATGACATCTCCATTATGTTTTTTATTTATTATTATTTCAATTAAGTTAGGTCTCAATCACTACAACTTGGTTGTTATTTTCGAATTAAATAGCCATAACTATTGCTAGGTTTACTAAACCTAGCAATATTGTAGCATTTTAAAATGTGTATCTTGTAAGGATATTTTTGAATGCATTGCCATTGCCAGTATAGTACATTTTTTTCAAATAATACTTTAATATTAACGTAACTAAATTTCCATAGTATTTTGATGAACTTCTTCTTTATTACGAATAACTTTTTTTTTATTATTAGAATCCACTATTGTAATACCATTTTGAAATCGGTATGTAGTAGGCATGTTTTAAAGTTTATGGGCACTAAGCGTGTATTTTTTTTGCTAAAATCGCGTCATCGATTATCCATGATAAGTTAAAGTTTGTGTTAAAAATTAAGAATAAGCTATTTTTGCATTAAAATCTTAAAATTTACATCTATTTTTTTAAGATAGCTAATGTAAGAACGTTTTTAGTGAAAACTGCATAATTTTTTATGAAAAAGGGTAAAAAAAAATTATAAAAAAAGGTTTAAATATGTTTTTTTATAAGCCCTTGAGTAAAATTGGGTAAAAATAGAGGTATGTTATAGTTGAATACCTAGTACGCCGAACCCTTAGCTTTGGACCACTATTTACGCCACACCTGTATAGTATAGTTTTTATGTTATATTGTCCAACTTCAACATATTAAAGTGTCTGCTTTGTTTTAGGTCTCAAAGTAGAAAGCGGAAGTTGGTTTGGAATGTGTTAGATCCTGCTCTGGCAGACATAATAAACCACGGTGAGTCACTGACTTTTAATATTAGTTTAATTAGGTTTTCAACTTCTACGCTTTTTTAATGCATTCATTCTTTTTTAGGAAGCGATGACGATTCGGACGCATCAGGCGACGAGGATGAGGACCTGCCCTAGGGTATGCAGTATCCTCGGTCTGACAGGGTCTTCATGGACTTGTTAGACGAGGTAGCTGCGCCCGAGGACTCTGCCCTGCTGGAAACCATTTCCCAACTTACTATTGACCCTTCGCCGTCAGGTCAGTCGCAGTCATATTCATCATCATCGGCAGATTCGGCACCCATCCTCTCTCCATCCTCAGCAGCATCTATGTCTTTGGTGCAATACGGCCCGCAACTCACCGATTTCGATTGGCAGACTTTACCAATCCCGGCGATCCTCCTCAGCAGAGGAGGGAAAAATTGGGGACCGCAGCATCATGGAATTGATTGCTGCGGAAACAAATCGTTACGCCGAGCAGACCGTGCAGTTGGCCCTACGCAGCGGCGAATGGGCAGGACACAGCCGGCTTCTACAATTCAAAGATACAAATGCTGATGAGCTGTAGATTTATTTAGCTGTGATTATCGCGACCGGCAGGCTTATTCGCTAACTTATTTGACAGTTTAAAATGATCATCACTGACTAAAGTGACTAACTGGCAGTTGTCCAAACGGCTATTTGGTATTCCGTAACTTCGGTGCTCAACTGCGAAGGTCGCAACTCAGTGATCTTCACTTAGTGATGTGTTGATAACCACCGTATACTGTCGATTTACGTTATAGGCTAATTTTTGGTATTCCGTAACGACGGTGTACATCAATTTGACAGTAGTAGTGGATATCACACAGTCAGTCTTGTTCTTTGAAAGCAACTACTAAAGGGCAGTGTTTTATAACATTGAGAATGATCATCACCGTAATTTGACTGATTTAAAAGGTTTTGACATAATCTTTTATCAGCTATCCGACACCAAAGTAATTGTTCAAATGAAGTTTTGAATTAGGCCAAAGATTACATTAGTGTAGAAGTAATAAATAGTGATTTTTATTAGTAAAATGTCACTGTTTCATGGCTATATAATAGCACTTGCTGAAGAGCAGCATAAAAAAAAATAAGTTGCGACGAGAGCGACGACATAGAAGAACAACAAGTGCGCCAATGCAGCTGCCGGAACAAGAATTCGTCTCGCATTTTAGTTTATCTAAAAGTACATTTCGGCAGTTAGCTGATTATCTCCGGCCTTTTATGTCTCGCCAACGTTGCAAAACGGCTGTACCCCACGAGCTCAAAGTAAGTATTTAATTAGTACCTACCTATATTTATGATGCTGCAGGTGTGTGCCTACTTAGTTAATAGTCTTGGACTCATTTTGGATAACATTACAATTACTTATCAAATGTTACAGGTGTAAGCTGCAATATATTTTTATGCATAGGGGTCATATCAAAAAAATATTGGTTCAACCTACCTACTGAGCATGTCCCAGCCAACATTAAGCAAATGTTTACAAGAAGTGACAGAGGCACTCAACTCACCGGACATACTCAGTAGATACATAAAGTTCCCAAGATCGCCAAGTAGTCTGGAGAGGTGAGTTTTAAAAATACTTTATTTCCAGGACCTTGAATACTTTTAGTTTAGAGATATGAATGCATTAATCGTCTCTAGTGATTTAAATTAGAACATAAAAAAAATGTTCCAACATTCTGAGATCATTTTAAGAGTTCATTCATTTCTTTCATGTTATAAGTAGGTACATATTACAATTTATAGGTTTATTATGATATAATATGACAATATAATATAATATATTTACATACTCACAATCATTATCTAGCTTCTTAATCCCTATACTTTCTCGTACACCGGTCATGTCTCATAAGCTACCAAGCTATTACAATACATTTTGTGTCAATAATAATAATATATATTTCCACACTCACACCAATTATCTAGCCCAAAAGAAGCATCATTAAGAACTTTATTGTAAATGAAGTTGAAATATATATACAACCATAATTCATAAGCAAATGATCATTTTGATCAAAATATTATTACATTGGTGGAACTGTGCAAAATACTTAAGAACTAAGAAAACAGTAAAAAATATAAAAAAATATTTATGTTTTTGCAGGTATTAACTGCACTCTCTTTTTATGCTACTGGGTCTTGTCAAAAGGCAATGGGCATGAGCTATTTACATGGACTTAGTCAGTCCAGTGTATCTAATGTTATTAGAGAGGTTACGGATGCCTGGAACCACCACTATTTTACACAAAATAGATCAGAAAGAATGAATATTATAAATAGGTTAGTGTATAAATATTTAAGATATGAAAGTTGTTACTTAAAAATGTATTATATTATCATCAAACATTTACATTCATGCTGTTTCAGATTTTCAAATAAATTTGGATTTCCTGGAGTTTTGGGTTGCATAGATGGCACTCATGTAGCTTTAGTGAGACCATTGGGAAATGAGGAAAGGTTTTTTAACAGAAAGCATTATCATTCAAGAAATGAACAAATAGTAAGTATAATATGTTTTCATCTTGCTATATTGTGTATGTTGTGCTCTTCATTTGACTAATAACTTTTTATTTTACAGATTTGTGATAGTGATCTCAATATATTAAATGTTGATGCTAATTTTGGTGGAGCTTCACACGACTCATTTATTTGGAGCAACTCTGAAATAAACATTCACTTGGAGCAACTTGTTAGAAATGGTGAAAGACTATGGGGCTTTTGGGTGTGTAAATATTATTACTTTAAAAATAAAATTTATAATTTCTATTCGCAGGTGATTCAGGATATCCATTAAGACCGTGGATACTGACTCCAATTACAAATGCTGCTTCTGGCAGTGCAGATGAACATTATACAGATATTCACTGTAAAGTCAGGATTACTGTGGAACGCTGCATTGGAGTTTTAAAAGCCCGTTGGAGATGTTTGTTGTCCCATCGTGTTTTGCATTACCATAATGGTACTGCGGCTAAAATTATAAATGCCTGTGTTGTACTACATAATTTGGTCCATAAAGCAATACTCGCAGTACCTAATTTATCACAGGAGGAGTCTGCCAGGGATGCTTCGATGCAAATTTCTGAAGTAGTACCTTTGGAATCTTTCCAGTCTCAACTAGATGCTGGTCGTGATCAAAGGGCTGTGATAGTGCAAAGGCTTTGGAGAAGTAGATAGAAAAATCGAAGTTGATTTTTGTGATCAATATCACCAAATAAATAAATCATCAGATGAACTTCATGAGATAATTTTCATCCAAGACAAATGTACAATACACAGTTGTCGTTTAGTTCAAACTTGGATACAACAGCAACCAACTTTGAGCACAGTTCCCTGGCCTTCTCGCTCACCGGATCTAAATCCCATAGAAAATTCATGGGGAATCATAGTTCAGCGCTGGGACACAAGAGCTGAAAGGATAAAAGATAGCCGTGGTATCAGTCATGTGAACTCGCTAAACGCGTCCGACCTATGTGAGTCTGCGCCCTCGCAGGCATTGACGCCGCGGCAGCTTCCACTATTATCTATGTATCGATCTATCTTTTATCTACCTACACTATACAGTGTCTGCGCCTAAATTAACCATAGTCATAAAAAAAAAATTTAGTCAAAACATTTACTGTTTTTTTTTTCAATTAACTAATACGCAAGGATATTAGCTACAAATCGACACCAACATCATTTCTGTAAGTTACATAATTTGAGAGTTATTGTTGTTCGAATATGACCGTTACGCGAGCGCCCTAAACTGTTTTATTGTTGTTGCTACAATAGATAGGGTCGGGCGTTGTAGTGGTGAGTGAGCAAGACAAAAGCTTTTGTTTTTTAGTCACCACTGGTTGTAGGCATCGCACAGAAATTCTAAGAAATCAGTTGTCCCTCGGTCTGCGTTGCGATCACTACTGTTCCGTTTTGTTTGTTTACTGAGATATCTAACGTATCTATCCGTGTTTGTTGTAATCGCCCTATGGCTAATTATTCGTCTCGTTACATAGCTGAAATGCATTTCGTGTATGGCTTATGTAACGGAAGTGCTGCTGCCGCCGTACAAGTATATCCACAAAGGTTACCAGATCGGACTACAACCATTCGGTTGAATACGGAATTTAAACGCCGCCAAATGAACGCTCCCGCATGGTGCCGGTACGAGAAGAAGAAGTCCTTCGATTATTTTTTGAGATCCCAGGCTCAGTGTAAGGCGCATTGCATTATTGCTACGTTTGTCAAAGTGGACTGTGTGGAGAATTGTGAAACGCGAAGGTCTGCATCCGTTCCATTTTCTTTCTGTATTTATTGTAGGGAATTATATCATCGTTACTTCCACGATCGTGCACAGCTGGAGAGCAAATGGGTTTTATTCAAACGGCGTATCGGAATTGTTAAGTATTTTAGAACGGCAGATTTTTGATAAAGAGCATAATTATTTCATCTCTGATGAAGATTTCACGATATCGTTCTGGAGACACAATAGTTACTACTATGTTTCTTACTACTATGTCATGTACTCGACCGCAATAATGACACAATATTAACTAAAAAATCGTCGCGCTTATTTCGCTTGTAGTTTAATTTTACTTGTTGATTTGTTATTTGTAGGACGTGATTTGAGTGGTTCTGTTCCATTACGCGATCAATATGCGATTCACAAATTACGCGTACAATCATATTATTTAAATTCTTTTAATGATGACGTCATGATACAAAACCGACTGCCATTGGATGTAATTAACGCGACAATGCTCTAAAAAGGAATGTGATCGTATGCTTAGTTAGAATCCCATTAAATAATATCCCTGCCATTCCTAAAAAACGCGGTAAAAAACCTGCCAAACGTACGCGCATAACTAAAACCGTGTCTCCATGTCGCAGCACTCACAGTAAAAATAGTCATTTTTCAAAATATCTAAAATTAAAAATGTGGGCTGTTGCTGCCAAAAATATTGCCTGCATGTTGAAACCGCGATAAAAAGTTCTAGAAGGAAACACCGGGATTCTGTTAAAAAATACGCCGTGAAACATCCACGGTAAACAAAAAGGCTGTTTGCCGTAAGAGTAAAAAAATCCGTCCATTCACCGCAACGTCGTTTGTTAAAGATTAGCAGCAAAGCTTCTTCTGTCACAACTTAAAACTATCTATGAAAGTATGTAACATCGTTAATCGTTACACCGAAATTAATGCGTCAGTTAACCGCGACGCCGCTAAACGTTATACCAAAACAAATCTGTCGGTTAAACGCAATTTAGTGAAAAAATACACCACAAAGAATCCATCAGTAAATAAAGAAGCATTTAAACGATACAATACTACTAATAGGAACTTCGATTCTGTGTTACGTAATTCAAGTAATTTAATTGGTCAGAACATGGTAGTGAATTAAATTTTAGTAACACATTTTCTCTTAAGTACGCTTAATTATTTGCTGAGGAGGACGTGTGTGCGCATTGAAGGGCTCGGCTCTTTTTCTAAGAAAATAGTCGAGTCAAGTGGTATTATGGTGTTCGTTGCCTACAATGTTCAAAATTCCCCACTTAACGAGAGTTCAAGTGTAGCAATTTCGCGACAAATTAATGAGGACGAGCCTATCCAAGGGGAGAGCGGTATTGCACCTGGACGTGTTTACTTGCCGAACACGTTCGTTGGAGCACCACATTACATGAAAACCAATATATGGATGCGATAGCTTTAGTTAACAGGTTAGGCACCCCGTCCTATGTTCCCACGATTACGTGTAATCCAAAATGGCCTAAAAATTTACAATCCACTCCTGTAGGTCAAATTCATAACCCCACCATTTGTGCCGGAGTTTTTAATTTGATATTAGGTCAGCTTCTTAAAGATTTAAGATTGGGCGTCTGTTTCAGAAGATGCATGTACTAATCCATGTCATCAAATTCCAAAAAAGCTGTCTACTACATGCTCATATTTGCTTTAGGGTAGAAGGCGGTTGCTCACCTAACCCTGTTGCCTGAAGATCTAATAAGAGACTGCTGGATTTCTAAATTAGATGCGTGTCCTTAAAGTGAAGAACTGACTAAATTTAAAACGTAATTTCAAAAACAATGGATTCTAAAGTTTCCAATGGGTTGTCAAGTTGCTCAAAAACAAGACACTGTACCACCAATATTGTTGAGGGCTGGCATCATCGACTTAATGTTGGCGCAACTTATCTCGAGACTATATTGTTACCTATAGTACGGGTGGTGTATCCAGAGGATGAATTTCCAGAGATAATTTTCATCCAAGACAAATGTCCAATACACAGTTATATTTAAGACCAAAATTGGATAAACCAGCAGCCAACTTTGCGCACTCTGGCCTGCTCGCTCACCGGACCTTAATCGCATAAAAAAACGATGCCCTAGTAAGTAACGTAGAACAGGCTTGGGTCTCGCTAAAAAGGGTCCGGACCTATGCGAGTCTGCGCCCTCGCCGGCGTTGTCGCCGCGGCAGCTCCTACTTTCGCCGGCGCCTTCGCCACTCTTTCACTCTTTTATGCGGTCACCATCATCTCTGTGGGCTGCCTCTAACAGTGCCTTTACTTCTTCAGGTTGAGGGAGTGGATGGAGTTGGGCGAAATATAGGAAAATATAAAATATAGGAAATAATATTTTAGATACTTCAATGCAAACAGCGAACAAATGTTTGTTGGTTGACGCATATTGTTTTTGTGACTTTACAGAATAAACAGTTAACATTCAAGTTAACTTTAATTATTTTGCAAATGTAATAACAGAAACGTGGAAACATTTTGATTTGCTTTTTTACAGACACAAACCGTTAGGTTGTGGATACAGCGTTTCGACAATGAAGACCACGCACGATAGATCGCTGCAGCGACCGACTAAATCAAGAATTATTACTCAAGACCGTGTGGAAAGAGGGGTAGCGACAACAGCGACATACGAGCAGAATTCATTTACTTCAACGCCGAAGTTTGCGGAGGACTTCAACTGCTCAACGTGTGGGCACTGTGACGTGAGAAACGCATATCACCGCGTGGGCATTCACCACAGGAAACCAGCGAAGAAGATAATATTGTCCGACGCCCATAAGGCAGCGTGTCTGGTTTGCAAGGGATTCCTCGGCCCCGTTCGCGCTCAGGAGCGCGAGTTCGGCGTTTCCGTCAAACCCCGCTCGCGCTCAGGAGCGCGCCTCTCCCCACGCGACTTTACACCTTGTTTTGAAGTGCTTACAGACTACTTTAGTATGAAGGACCTTGTTATTTTGACATCTTTGATATATTTTCTACACTGTGAACCACCGAACAGTACATTAGTCTGTGACAATATTTAAAAAAAAAAAAATTGTCAGGGTCTGTCATTGAAGTCGTGACGCGTGCCCCGCTTGTTCGATTTAAGTGAATTGTGTGCTATATTGTTAAAATAACTCATGTAAGTACTGTTTTTCATTATAAAACTGATTATTCTGCTTACAATGATGCTTTTTAGGTAATTAGTGCTAAGAAATACATCGTAATATCTATTCAATAAATGCCGTTATAGTACGTTAGGATACATCCGATTTTCGAGTGATTTTGAAGATATTTGTCAGTAAACCAAGTGAAAACATTATAAAAAAAGTAATTGGAACCGGTTTACACAATGACAAAACACCCTATTATTCATTTTTAGTGTAATAAAAGCAAGCATTTTTTACCTACAAGCGGGAAAAAAATGACGGTTATACAACGCAAGCCATTCTCGTCTTTATTTGTATGACGCTAAGGACTTAATTTGACGGTATCCGATTTATGCATAGGGATAAGTAGTGTAGTCGATAGCTATACGATAAAGATTTTTACTGTCGATAGTAATGGTGGTATCTTGTAATGCATTTATATTTACTTTTACATGATAACTTTGTTGTTTTTGGCTATAGACATGATTGTTTTTTATTTAGATTATTTCGTTTTTCGTTTATAAAATTTTTATTGTCGCTAGTAATGGTGGTATCTTGTAATGCATTTATATTTACTTTTACATGATAACTTTGTTGTTTTTGGCTATAGACATGATTGTTTTTTATAAAGATTTTTTCGTTTTACGTTTATAAAAGTAAAACAGCCGGAAGGATATAGGGGTACACGACGACTGTTGTGATAGTTTTCTCTTTTTTGTTTTATAGCATGCCGGTTTGGAGACCAGGGAACGAAGAGCCGCCTGCTGACTTCCTCGACCTCCTCTTCGGAGACGAGGAAGACGAATTTGACGAATTTGAAGACATGGATGTCGACGACGACGAGGTTGTAACCCACTTTAGTTTGCCTTATAATTTTTATTATTTTTATAAATTTATAAAATACTTGGACTGCTGAGATGATTTTGAGTTTAACATCTGCCCTGGTTTTTGGCTTTTGTTTGTTTGTTTACTGAAGGATTGTCACTTTTTGGATTTGGAGTCCCTTTTATGTAGGCGACAGGCTGGCAACCTGTCACTATTTAGACCTCCTTCATGGCCCATACTTTTAGATGCGGTTGTATATGTATGTATGTATGCATAAATTATTAATTTGTACACCTTTAATTTCAATAGGATTGAGTAAGTGTATGCAGCTTATGGTACCTATTTACCCGTTATTTATTATGTTTTGTTTACAGTATTACTAATACTAATGCTGTGGTTCTGCAATGACATTTTTTTTGTATATTTCAGGAAGAAGCACCGCCAAGAGCGGTTTTGCCGTCGACGTCGAGAGAGCAGCGGCAACGCCCGGCGAGCTCTTCACGAGAGGTAATGAGTTTATTGGGACTAGGTTTGCGGTGTGATGTTGTATGTATTTGTATGGGATGCAGTGAATTTGAAAGCTTTTTGTGTATGTTTTAGGATGAAGATTCGGACGTGTCGTTGGAAGCGCCGCCGTACTCGCCTTTGTCGTCGCCGCTGCGGCGTGTACAAATGGTAATGCGTTTGTTTAGGTTGTGTTAATTTATTGCAGCTGGATTTCAGTGATTTAAGTACATTGTTTTTTATGTTTTAGGAAGAAGATGCGCCACTCCCCACCGCCCGCGATAGATCCAGGTCGCCAATCGGCCATGAATTCTCGTCGGAATCGTAAGTTTAAATCTTCTTATATTACTTATAAATAAAATAAATAAATAGAATATGTTATCTTAGTTATTTTAACGATATGAATGTATCTATGCTAATTAATATTAGCATATATACATTCATATAGCACTATGGATCATTATGCTAATTAAAGAGGAAAGATTTTAGTATGTTTGTAACGAATAAACTCGGAAACTACGGAACTGATTTTGGAGATTCTTTTAACGATATTTAAAATGGACTTTCAGAGTCGACATAGGATACCTTATATCGTGGTATACTTACGGGTACGGGATACACGCCGGTGAAACCGCGTGCGGGGCGCTAGTATTCGATAACTCTAATAATATCAATTATTTTTACAGCGCACCGGTCGTACTGCAGATTTTCGACGAGAATGGCGTGCCCCTGGACTATGGCGATTTAGCTGCGGACGACTTTCATGGGGATGGCGATGCCCTGGATGCCCACGTAGTGATAGTGTCCCCTGGGGAGCATGGTGAGCATGAAAGGGATAATGAAATGAGAAGAATGAGTGCGGGAAGAGGTGGACGAAGAGGTGGTAGGAGTGTGCGAGGACGTGGTGTAAGAGGGCGTGGGCTTTCCTACAGGGGCCGCAGGGGGCGTGCTAAGTGGGAGGTGGGACAACCACTTAATATCCTTTATACATGCGATGAGGACGTTCCCCCTGAATTGGTAACGGAAGTAATAAGGAAACGACAGACTAGTATGGCTGCCAGAGACGAACGTGCTGCGGATGCGAGAGAGATCAATGCAAGCGAGAGCGAGAATGGCACGGACGGTAATGGTGGAGCGGATGGTCTCCCAGGGCTGGAAGGCGGGAATACCCTCTGTAATAGTTTAATTTTACTTGTTGATTTGTGATTTGTAGGAAGTGATTTGAGTGGTTCTGTTCGATTTCGCGATCAATATGCGATTCACAAATTACGCGTACAATCATATTTTTTAAATTCTTTTAAGAATTAACATCGACACGGTAACGAAGGAGAAAAATCTGAGTTACATAGTGAACAGTGCATTTACTTTGTATGCTCACTTAAAGATATTGGACCAGATACAGAATATAACCCTGGCCCACCAAATTATGAGTATCCTGCAAGCTGGGCACAATCTTCTGAGTAAGATGGCAAACTTCAGGGCCACGACACACCCCAATTTGGCATTGACAGCGACAGCCACGGGCGGAGGCTTAACGTATAATCTGACTTTCGGAGCGCGATTTTAGGGAAACCTACACGTACCTGTTGGACGTACTGGTTTGCTTAAATTCACCCACCTGTTACTTAACGTTTCAGGATCCTTACTGAATTTAATCCCATCATGGCAGATCCAGTCAATCTTACCGGCGAGACCCAGGTTGCATCAGGAAATGCAGGAGCTAAACAAGTTGGCAAGGCAGCGCAGAACAAGAAATTCGCAAAGTTTAGAACAAAGAAGAATCAAGAGTTCCAAGCGCAGTTGACCGCGTCACTTCTGAAGAGGCTACACGTTACTGATCCGACACAAGTTTCCGCCATTCGAATTAGATCTAGCACAGCACCAGCGGCGATTCCGATTACCTTTTGAGCCCTGCCGCGCCTTGTTCAGGCAGTCTGGCAGCGTATGCAGTCAATTGGAACACGTCCGTTTGGCATTCTCGCGACCCAGGCGAATTACGGGATTTTCTTAAAAACTATACTTATGTTAGCAGAGGCGAAGGTTGCTTATGCACAGATGAAAGCTACAGCACACCCGATCATGAGGATGGAGCACGAAATGATGTTCACAGATTTACGCGTTTTTGCGTCCCTAGCCAAATTACTTCCTTACCCGATCGCAATTTATCTTGAGGCGATTGGAAACTTTACCATTGATCGGCAAAATGTTGTGCCCTATCTTCCACTACTTCAGCCAGCAGTTGTGTCCGGATGCGTTACATATGCACCGACCCACATAAGACAAGTTTTGAACGCCTTAGCGCAACCCGTAGTTGCGGACAACGCCAACGTAGTCGCAGCTAGAGCTATTGATGACCTCCCCAATGTTGAATGGGAAGAAGTCCAGGCCCAAGTCCGTGAGGGCGACGCCGTAGTACAGCGCCCAGGCTTTCGCACATCGCCAGCATCACTGGCATTTTGGAACAACCGACTCCCAACTGCCGAAGAACGAACCATCTTCCGTCAGATAATCTCAGCCATGGATTCCAAGCGTGGGTTCAACATCCACAGCTCAATCGAACATGGAGACGGATCGATAGTCCAAGCGGTTAGGTTTCCAGAAGCATTCGATCCTAACGAAACTGACACGGTATACTACGCCAACGTCACGATTCCAACATTTGAAGAGCAGCTCGCACCCGCTCTCATGTTAGGATATGAATATGAAGTTCCACGACACTCCCGATTTATGACCGGGTATGACGAATGTCTAATCCGAGGATCGGCAAGCCAAGAAGAGGCAGTACGAGCAGTCGTATGGACGAGCACGGAATAACGTCCGTGATCCCAGCCGGGGTATATAAATAGCGAGCATTATATCTGTTGCATCGCTGCCTTTATCACAATGCACAGACATTGAAAATTCACTGATGGATGTCGAAAATGTGCGGTCTAGTAGAAAAAGAATGGGTTCTACAGATTTGAATAACCCGGCTAAACTACCTAAAACCACAGTAGGTCGACAAAAGTATTCGGCGGTAGATCGCGCCCCTTACCTGGTACACGTGCACCGTGTCGATGGCGATACATCTGGCACATCAATGCATCCCGTTAAGTTTGGAATGTTTTTAATGAATAACAACATTAAAAACATTCTAAATGATGGAGTTAAAAAAGTTGGTCGCAATCGCGTATCAGTTGAATTTAAATACCCAGAGGACGCAAATGCTTTTCTGAATAATAGTAATTTAATTAAACATAATTATATTGCTTCAATCCCGACTCATGTAATTACCCGTACTGGTCTGATTAGAGACGTTCCCACAGACATTTCGGAAGATTTAACTACCCTCATCAAAGTACCGTCTGGCTGTGGGCCAGTACTCAAAGTTAGGCGATTACATAAAAAAATATCAATAGAAGGCTCAGTGCAATGGAAGCCTTCAGCAACTGTTGTTCTGACATTTGATGGTCAAGTGCTACCAAAAAGAGTATATTGCTGTTTCTCCTCATTTACTGTAGAACAATACATTTACCCAACCATCCAATGCTACAATTGCTGTCGCTACGGCCATACCAAAATTCAATGTCGCTCTAAACCACGGTGTTACAAATGTGGACATGAACATGTAGGCTTAGGGTGTGATGTTCTAATTGATAACGCGTTCTGTTCCTTGTGTTCAGGGAGCCATTTTGCTGACTCTAAAGAATGCCCAGAATTTGCTCGACAGAAAGCCATCAAAGTTATTATGACTGAGCAGTCATTATCTTATTTTGAAGCCAATAAAATGGTCCCGCTTATTTCCAAATCATTTGCTGAAATAGTTAGAACTTCCCAGGCTCCTTCCTCTTCTTTAAGTCCTAATCCAACTCCCTCCGCATCTCTTTTACCTAAATTTTCCGAAGCATACAAGAAGACTATTATTAGTCAACCTAAGACTCGCGCTCCTGCCCCACATGGGTATGATAAAGTTGCCCATGCAAACCTCACTAAGGACTATCAATTTACCCCCTCGCATAATGTTCCAGTATATACAGTTAACGACCCAGCTAACAACAACTCGCAACCTGTTCTTCCTGAAGAAGCTGTAGAAAATATTCTGACCCTAATCCATTCTTTCATTTATTCTCCTGATTCTTCACCCGACTTCGTTGCCAAACAATTTGTACCACTGTTAAATAATTTAAAAAATAATGCCGCTTACGTTCCTTCAGTGGAACATTAGAAGTATTTTTCACAAAAAGCATGATCTCATTTACCTTATTAATAAATATAACCCTTTAGTAGTTGCAATATCCGAAACTTGGCTCACGCCATCCCTCAACTTTCATATACCCAATTACACTATCTATCGGCACGACAGATCTGACAATTATGGCGGTTCTGCTCTGCTGGTTTATAATAGAGCTATCTCATCTGACATCATAATAAATTACTCTGGTGACAGTATCAATGTTGTTGCAAGACGCGTTGAAGGTATTGCCTTCATAAGCATATATATTGCCCATCCTCATATATCTCATATTAATATGATTAAACTTATACTAGAATCTATCAGAGGCCCCTGTGTGGTGATGGGGGATTTTAATCTTCACCATTTCCGATGGGGGTCTTCATGGTGCAGTAATGTTGGCATTGGGTTAGTAGACATTCTGGATGACCTAAATTTCGTTGTCCTAAATGATGGTCGATCGACACGCAGAGTACTACCATCTAGCAACCCTAGCCCTGTTGATTTAACTTTCTCTTCCTCAGACATTTCATCCCAACTCATATGGGACATAGATAATTTTGTATATGGCAGTGACCACTATCCTATTGTAATACGGATGCCCCAAAAATCCATACCTGAAAGATCCCTACCTCCTCTTATGAAATACCGGCTCACCAACCCAGACTGGAGTCAATATAGCAGTCTAGTGGATACAAAGATTCTTGATCTACCAGCCATTAATAACATTGAGTTCCCAAATAATGAAGAATTAGAATCTGCTCAACATTACTTCAATTCTTTTAATAACCTATTATATTCTACCGCTGATTCATGCTTCCCACTTAAAAATTCGTCAAAAAACAAAATTCCCTCTCCTCCTTGGTGGGATCAAGAATGCTCCCAAATAGTCAAGGAACGGAAAAAAATGGAGAAAAAATATAATGATTGCATGACGACAGACAATTTGATTGCATATCGACACATGGCTGCCAAGACCAAACGTCTATTAAAGAAAAAGAAACGTGAGGGCTGGTCAAAATTCTGTTCCTCCTTATCTCCAACTACCCCGCTGTCTATTGTCTGGCGTCAAATTAATCGTTACAGAAATAGCTATTCTCCTAGAACTGTATCCTCTATCCCACGAAGTTCAGTTGAACAGTTCTTTGACAGAATTGCTCCTAGTTATGTTCCTCACTTTAATGAATTGGCTTCAACCATTCATAACAACTCAGTTCACCTCTCACCTTTCAATGACAGTTTCACAACGAATGAGTTAGACTTAGTTCTATCTCGAGTTAAAGATTCAGCGCCTGGCCCAGATGGCTTCCCATATTCGTTTCTGGTGCATTTGAGCCCTAATAGTAGAAGCTACTTATTAAAATTACTTAATATTTGTTATGTTAATTCTTTCATCCCTACAACATGGAAACAACAAACTATAATTCCGTTACTCAAGCCTGGCAAAAATTACAATGACCCTAATGGTTTAAGACCTATAGCTCTCTCGTCGGTTCTTACCAAAGTTCTTGAACATCTGATGAAAAATCGTCTGGAATGGTTTGTGGAACATAACAGGCTTCTACCAAAATGTCAATTTGGTTTCCGCAAAGGGTTCAGTACCATAGACAGCATTGCTGTCTTGGTTACTGACATAAGAACAAGCTTTTCATTAAACAGATCAGTTGTGGCTGCTTTCCTAGATGTGTCTTCAGCATACGATAATGTCATTCTTCCCATCCTCAGGCAAAAATTGCAAGAGCTGAGAATCGCAGATAGAATGATAAACTGTTTGTTTAATTTGCTGTCCACCAGGGAAGTGAACCTAAGGTTTCCAGGGGAGGAGTTCAACCCTAGAACTATATTCAAAGGTCTCCCTCAAGGTTCTGTGTTAAGTCCTCTTCTGTACAATATCTACACATTAGAGTTGCACACATCCCTGAACCAGAACTGTCAAATTTTACAGTATGCAGATGATCTAGCATTGTACGTCACGTATTGTACGTCATGGTTTCGATGAAAAAGGTAGAGTGGTGGTGTTGTGGTGTTGATGCCTACAATGATCAAAATCCCCCATTATTGAGAGTTTTTATAGTCATCCTTCCTTTTTGCTACGTGCACGCGCCTATAATAATTTATTCGCTTTCAGCGCCCTAGGAGCTTCGCATGGTTTTCAGTATCCCAATACCGGCATATCTTTTCTCAAAATTCAAGATCGTGTCAGTTTAGATATAGATGTAATCCGTTCAATGTCACATTTTTTGCATTCGGTTAATCCTTTAATTCATTGCTTTAAACGTCTAAGTAAAGTGTCTTCCGATGACGCGGAGCACCCATGGTAACGTTTAAGGAGACATGCCAATCGGAACCAAAATAGCAGCTATTTTAAGTACCGAAAGCGAACGTTTTATTCCGAATTGTATTGCTGTTTGGAAAATAGGTGGTCGGAAACCACATACTGTAGATATATTGATATGATAGATATAATATAAATGACCTTTATGAAAGTTTTCAATATCCTTTGCTGTATTCTCACGAGAACCCGGGATGGTATCCTAATAAGTTAGACAATAATTTTTTTAAATTAACTCAGAATAAATACTGCTAATGGCGATTTCGGACGGATCACCGCGGCCACTCATGGTTTCTATGAAACCCTCCCGGCACCATCAGTCCTGTATGAGCGAGTACTGCAGGACTTGCATGCCTCTCAGAGAGGCAACCTACCAAATCAAGACTACCCGACGGTCTCGCACCTGTTCCACCAAGGGAGCCAGCACAGATAGCTGCTGCAGCAAGAAGACAAAGAGACGACGATCAGGGTCTACCAGATGAAGATGAAGACGGTGGAGCTGTAGAAGAGTTTGAAGAAGAAGAAGCCCCGCCCATTCCAAGACCCACAGTCAACTTACTTGGATGGAGACGTCCTCAAACGTTGATCGCTTATCAACTCCGTGAGGTGGAAGATTGCATCGACCCAGACGATCTAGAGCAAGGCCTCATATGTGGAGCATACAAGGTCAGAAGAGAGCTTTTCGAGCTGGTTGAACGCTGCTTACGAGAATGCAAGCGATATAAGATGTTTTGCATCCCGAAGACTACTAGTGGCTCAATGGTTCAACAGATGACTTGGAAGCCCGTGGAACCATAAACTTCTCGTTTCACGCAGCATTGTATGACACAAGGCCACATCATTTCAAGGACTAATCTCCCGCTAAGTAGCGCGATAGCCGCCAAAGTCAATAAATACGTTCGATGTCTTTTACTTTCGGTACCCCGATTTTCTGAGTTAGGCAGGCGTTCAGAAGAGTGGACTATAGATGTGGACTATAAATATGTTCAATAGAATTTCAGAAGAAAGGCTTAGGTTTATTTTCCATATGCAGTGTAGATCTTCGAGTACCGCAGTTAGGACTGGTCCACTCCAGGAAATCGAGGATAATGTAGCAATTTCGCGACAAATTAATGAGACGAGACTATCCAAGGGGAGGGCGGTATTGCCCCTGGACGTGTTTACTTCTCGAATACGTTCGTTGGAGCACCACGTTACATGAAAACCAAATATATGGATGCGATAGCTTTAGTTAACAGGTTAGGCACTCCGTCCTATTTTCTCACGATCACGTGTAATCCAAAATGGCCTGAAATTTTACAATCCACCCCTGTAGGTCAAACTCATAACCCCACCATTTATGCCCGAGTTTTTAATTTGAAATTAGGTCAGCTTCTTAAAGATCTCAGATCGGGCGTCTGGTTTGGAAGATGCATGTACATTATGCATGTCATTGAATTCCAAAAACGCGGTCTACCACATGCTCATATTTGCTTTAGGGTAGAAGGTGGTGGACCTGTTCAAAGCGTAGATATAGATAAGTTCGTGCGAGCTGACATACCAGACGTGACCGAAGCCAATGGCAGGTTGCGAAAGGCCGTAATTGATCATATGATCTACGGTCCGTGTGTGTCTGAGGTAGTAAGCAGACGTGTCTCGAGGTATTTCCCTAAGCGGGAAACTTCAGTCACTTACTGTGATGATAGGGGGTTCGTGCATTTAAAACGCAATAAAGATTATACGGCCACTGTTAGGTTTAGAGGTAGGGAGGTAGAAATTAATGATTTATGGGTTGTCCCTTACAATGCCGCCTTACTCTTGAGATACGATTGTCATATTAATTTGTTAGTTTATTCGGCCCGTGCCATTGTTAAGTGTTTATTTAAGTATATGACGAAAGGTCCCGATCAATCTCGAATTGCTATCGTAGCCGACTGCGATAGGGATAACGAGATTGAGCAGTATGTTACTAAACATCACCTTGGTTCTTGCGAAGCGAACTGGCGTGTTTTTGAATTAGATACGACCGCGCGCGAGCCTAACGTTAAGCAGCTTTGTGTCCATCTCAAGATTACGAATCGGAAAATCGGAATCGGAGTACGAACTAGCTATGCATGAGGCGTCCACGTTTTTGAGTGCGTCCCGATTGCGTAGCTTCGACGTTCTCTTAGCCGTGAACGGGATGCGGGTAGTGTCGATTTGGGAAAAATATAAAATACTAATGAGCTTAGATATCAAACAGCATTTGGCCGATGACGACGAGGATCAAACATTTAAAATCGCGTTAATTCAAATAGATAGGTTGCTCCGCAAGTATGGGACGTCTACTGTGGAGCAAGGTTTGCCTGCGGTTACGGACGACACTACCGAGTTAGGTCGAGAACGGAACGTGTATAGTGTGAATACATTAAAAAGTTTTCGTCGATAATTGGTTAGACAAATTATCCAACGAACAACCTTCCGTTTTCGATTACATTGATAAACTTTTAACGGACAATGTTTTTCGCGATAGTAACGTTAGAGCCATCTTTATTAACGGTCCTGCGGGAACAGGAAAAAAATTGCTTTTGAACGTTATTGCTGCACACGTACGCAGTATTTTGAATAGTATTGTCCTCTGCACAGCCAGCTCGGGTATAGCGGCTCAAAATTACGTCGGTGGAACCACTGCCCATAGTATGTTTAAATTTCTGTTAGATCTTGTCGATGACTTGGGGTACTGGAACATCACTAATAGCAATGAACAGCTGAAGGGAACGGGACTGACCAGATCTTTAGGGCCCTTGGATCCCTCTCATGTTGATTTCTCAGGAAAGGGGATGTGGTTAATCTACAAAAGCATCTGCGAGATGAAGTGGCAAATAGAAACAGCGATGGATGACGTCTCCATTGGCCAGGTTGTTTACCACACCATATTTGGAACCCAGAACGAAGATTTAGGGGTGTTGCAGACCATAACCACTTCAAACAGCCCGTGGAAACTCCGATCAGAAATCTCCGATAAGTTCAGATCAAAAGACAAATCACTAAAGGCCATCCTCCTCCCCAAGCAGAAGTATTACTCCAAATTAGCCCAGGCTAACATGACGGGCATGCTGACAGAATCAGCATTTCAGATCAGGTGCAAACAAGTGTTTGCAGGTAGGAGGACAGCTACCTACATTGACTCCTTTTATAAGCATATGGAGACTGAGATAAGCAAAACCATTCAAGGGGCTTAACACTACCAGCACTAGCAGCCTTCTATAGGAAGCTTAAGGTTGACCTTCTTGCTAAGAAAGATGATCACCTAGTCCAAGGAACTGTTAACTGGAGAGAGATCTCGTCTTTAACTACCGAATGCCCTGGAGATGAGGTTCAGCTCATTGTTCGTGAAAGTGGCAGATACTTTTGTGGAAGATCATTATTTATTTCAAATTGTCCTCCATTTCCAATTTTTTGTTTTACAATGTATTTAGAATTGATTTTCTTTAATTTAGCTGTGTGTATACTTTCCTTTGTAAAATGTAAGTAGGGTAGTTGTTAATATGTGGGCGTGGATGAGTGCTGGAGGTCCAGAGAACTGTACAGGGAACTGAAATGTGTCAGTTAACCGCGATGCCGTTAAACATTATACCAAAACAAATCCGTCGGTTAATCGATGACCTCATATCAGCTCCATTACCTGAAGCTTTAGTAGCTCATACAAGACCAGAAAGAAACCCACCAACACGAGTTACATTTGCGTTTTATAGGAGAGTTATTATAGTAGAGACCTAAGAGAACTATAGAACTTGCTTATTCACAAAATGCAATGATGTAGAAAGATTACTGCTGCCATCATCTATCGAAGAAATAGTGTTGTTACACTACAAATTAGATATACCAATACAAGCTAGAATTTACTGGATTTAAAATGGACGTATGTTGAGTTGGATGCAAGAAAAATTTATTTTTCAGACGTTCAAAGCTTGGATCCTCACTTATGCTTTTATTGGCTAGGCATAAATGCGGAACAAAATGTCAAGGAGAAACGTTCTGAATTTATTGAAGGAAATTATTCTGTCGTTACTTCACCGATGGAGCAGAGCTGAAGAGCAAATGGGCATTATTCAAACGGCGTATCCGAGTTGTTAGGTATTTTAGACCGGCAGATTTTTGACGAAGAGCATAATTATTTCATCACTAATCAAGATTTCACGATTTCGTTCTGGAGACACAAAAGTTACTACTATGTTTTCAATAGTCATGTACTCGACCGCAACAATGACACAATATTAACTAGAAAATCGTCGCGCTTGTTTCGCTGTAATAGTTTAATTTCACTTGTTGATTTGTTATTTGTAGGACATGATTTGAGTGGTTCTGTTCCATTTCGCGATCAAGATGAGATTCACAAATTACGCGTACATTGTATGCTTAGAATTAGAATCCCATAGTAATCCCCTTTAATCCCCTTTAGAATCCCATTAAATAATATCCCTGCTATTCCTAAAAAACGCGGTCGACCTGCCAAACGTACGCGCATAACTAAAACCGTGTCTCCATGACGCAGTGGTCACAGTAAAAATAGTCATTTTTCAAAAGATCTAAAATTTAAAATGTGGGCTGTTGTTGCCATTGAAAAAAGTCATAATGTAGATGACGCTACAGAAAAATATTGCCTGCTTGTTGAAACCGCGATAAAAAGTCCTAGAACGAAACACTGAGATTCTGTCAAAAAGTACGCCGTGAAAAATCCACGGTAAACAAAAAGGCTGTTTGCCGTTATACTAAAAAAAAGACACAGCGACGCTGTTAATCGTTACACCGTAATTAATCCCTAAAACGTTAAACGTTATACCAAAACAAATCCGTCGGTTAATCGTAATTGCGTGAAAAAATACACCACAAAGAATCCATCAGTAAATAAAGAAGCATTTAAACGATACAATACTACTAATAGGAACTTCGATTCTGTGTTACGAAATTCAAGTAATTCAATTGGTCAAATCATGGTAGTGAATTAAATTCTAATAACACATTTTCTGTTATGTACGCTTCATTATTTGCTGAGGAAGCCTACGTGTGTGCGCATTGCAGGGCTCGGATCTTTTTCAAAGAAAATGGTCGAGTCAAGTGATATTAGGTCAGCTTCTTAAAGATTTCAGATCGGGCGTCTGGTTCGGAGGATGCATGTCATCAAATCCAAAAAAGCGGTCTACTAAATGCTCATATTGGCTTTAGGGTAGAAGGTGGTTGTTCACCTACCCCTGTTGCCTGAAGATAGAACTGACTAAATTTAAATCGTAATTTCAAAAACAATGGATGTTGCAAACTGTTGTTGAGGGCTGGCATCATCGACTCAATGTTGGCGCAACTTATCTCGAAACTATTGGACATATTGTTACCTATAGTACGGGTGGTGTATCCAGAGGATGAACTTCCAGAGATAATTCTTATCCAAGACAAATGTATGAAAATGATTTGTTATTTGTGGGACGTGATTTGAGTGGTTCTGTTCTATTTCGCGATCAATATGCGATTCACAAATTACGCGTACAATCATATTCTTTAAATTCTTTTAATGATGACGTCATGATACAAGACCGACTGCCATTGGATGTAACGAAACGCGACGATGCCATTAAAAGGAATCAGATTGTATGCTTAGTTAGAATCCCATTAAATAATATCCGTCATTCCTAAAAAACGCAGTCGACCTGCCAAACGTACGCGCATAACTAAAACCGTGTCTCCATGTCGCAGCGGTCACAGTAAAAATAGTTATTTTTCAAAAGATCTAAAATTTAAAATGTGGGCTGTTGTTGCCATTGCAAAATGTCATAACGTAGATGACGCTACAGAAAAATATTGCCTGCTTGTTGAAACCGCGATAAAAAGTCCTAGAACGAAACACCGGGATTCTGTTAAAGAAAATGGTCGAGTCAAGTACTACTACAATTTTCAAAATTCCCCAATTAACGAGAGGTTAAGTGTAGCAATTTCGCGACAAATTGAGGACGAGCCTATCAAAGAGGAGGGCGATATTGCCCCTGGACGTGTTGCCGTTTACGTTCGTTGGAGCACCACGTTACATGAAAACCAAATATATGGATGCGATAGCTTTAGTTAACAGGTTAGGCACCCCGTCCTATTTTCTCACGAATACGTGTAATCCAAAATGGCCTGAAATTTTACAATCCACCCCTGTAGGTCAAACTCATAACTCCACCATTTGTGCCGGAGTTTTTAATTTGATATTAGGTCAGCTTCTTAAAGATTTTAGATCGGGCGTCTGGTTCGGAAGATGCATGTCATCAAATTCCAAAAAAGCGGTCTACTAAATGCTGATATTGGCTTTAGGGTAGAAGGTGGTTGTTCACCTACCCCTGTTGCCTGAAGATCTAATAAGAGACTGCTGGATTTCTAAATTAGATGCGTGTCCTTAAAGTGAAGAACTGACTGAATTTAAATCATAATTTCAAAAACAATGGATTCTAAAGTTTCATATGGGTTATCAAGTTGCTAAAAAACTGTTGTTGAGGGCTGGCATCATCGACTCAATGGTGGCGCAACTTATCTCGAAACTATAGGACACATAGTACGGGTGGTGTATCCAGAGGAAGAATTTCCAGAGATAATTCTCATCCAATCCAAAACAGTTATCGTTTAGACCAAAATTGGATAAACCAATTTTGGTCTAAACGATAACCAGCCAACTTTGCGCACACTGGCCTGCTCGCTCACCGGACCTTAATCCCATAGAAAAACGATGCCCTGGTAAATTCCCTAAGAACGACATTTTTCTATCGCACACGTAGGTATATTTGAAATCCTCGTCGCCAGTGAAGTGTCGGGAAGCAATGAAACGACCGTCTAATATAGTTGCTGATTTAATACTGAATGATGTGACAATAAGATGGCCGCGATACAGGCGTTGTACAATGTCGATAGTGGGTACATCGATACATATCAACAACACAACAGCAGCAACCCGTAACTCCCCAAACTTTGATAAATTGCATAAGCTGAGGACGCTTATAGATGAGCTCAATGTTATATTTCGTCAAGAAGCTGAAGAAAGTCCTCTCCTCCTTGGTGGGATCAAGAATGCTCCCAAATAGTCAAGGAACGGAAAAAAATGGAGAAAAAATATAATGATTGCATGACGACAGACAATTTGATTGCATATCGACACATGGCTGCCAAGACCAAACGTCTATTAAAGAAAAAGAAACGTGAGGGCTGGTCAAAATTCTGTTCCTCCTTATCTCCAACTACCCCGCTGTCTATTGTCTGGCGTCAAATTAATCGTTACAGAAATAGCTATTCTCCTAGAACTGTATCCTCTATCCCACGAAGTTCAGTTGAACAGTTCTTTGACAGAATTGCTCCTAGTTATGTTCCTCACTTTAATGAATTGGCTTCAACCATTCATAACAACTCAGTTCACCTCTCACCTTTCAATGACAGTTTCACAACGAATGAGTTAGACTTAGTTCTATCTCGAGTTAAAGATTCAGCGCCTGGCCCAGATGGCTTCCCATATTCGTTTCTGGTGCATTTGAGCCCTAATAGTAGAAGCTACTTATTAAAATTACTTAATATTTGTTATGTTAATTCTTTCATCCCTACAACATGGAAACAACAAACTATAATTCCGTTACTCAAGCCTGGCAAAAATTACAATGACCCTAATGGTTTAAGACCTATAGCTCTCTCGTCGGTTCTTACCAAAGTTCTTGAACATCTGATGAAAAATCGTCTGGAATGGTTTGTGGAACATAACAGGCTTCTACCAAAATGTCAATTTGGTTTCCGCAAAGGGTTCAGTACCATAGACAGCATTGCTGTCTTGGTTACTGACATAAGAACAAGCTTTTCATTAAACAGATCAGTTGTGGCTGCTTTCCTAGATGTGTCTTCAGCATACGATAATGTCATTCTTCCCATCCTCAGGCAAAAATTGCAAGAGCTGAGAATCGCAGATAGAATGATAAACTGTTTGTTTAATTTGCTGTCCACCAGGGAAGTGAACCTAAGGTTTCCAGGGGAGGAGTTCAACCCTAGAACTATATTCAAAGGTCTCCCTCAAGGTTCTGTGTTAAGTCCTCTTCTGTACAATATCTACACATTAGAGTTGCACACATCCCTGAACCAGAACTGTCAAATTTTACAGTATGCAGATGATCTAGCATTGTACGTCACGTATTGTACGTCATGGTTTCGATGAAAAAGGTAGAGTGGTGGTGTTGTGGTGTTGATGCCTACAATGATCAAAATCCCCCATTATTGAGAGTTTTTATAGTCATCCTTCCTTTTTGCTACGTGCACGCGCCTATAATAATTTATTCGCTTTCAGCGCCCTAGGAGCTTCGCATGGTTTTCAGTATCCCAATACCGGCATATCTTTTCTCAAAATTCAAGATCGTGTCAGTTTAGATATAGATGTAATCCGTTCAATGTCACATTTTTTGCATTCGGTTAATCCTTTAATTCATTGCTTTAAACGTCTAAGTAAAGTGTCTTCCGATGACGCGGAGCACCCATGGTAACGTTTAAGGAGACATGCCAATCGGAACCAAAATAGCAGCTATTTTAAGTACCGAAAGCGAACGTTTTATTCCGAATTGTATTGCTGTTTGGAAAATAGGTGGTCGGAAACCACATACTGTAGATATATTGATATGATAGATATAATATAAATGACCTTTATGAAAGTTTTCAATATCCTTTGCTGTATTCTCACGAGAACCCGGGATGGTATCCTAATAAGTTAGACAATAATTTTTTTAAATTAACTCAGAATAAATACTGCTAATGGCGATTTCGGACGGATCACCGCGGCCACTCATGGTTTCTATGAAACCCTCCCGGCACCATCAGTCCTGTATGAGCGAGTACTGCAGGACTTGCATGCCTCTCAGAGAGGCAACCTACCAAATCAAGACTACCCGACGGTCTCGCACCTGTTCCACCAAGGGAGCCAGCACAGATAGCTGCTGCAGCAAGAAGACAAAGAGACGACGATCAGGGTCTACCAGATGAAGATGAAGACGGTGGAGCTGTAGAAGAGTTTGAAGAAGAAGAAGCCCCGCCCATTCCAAGACCCACAGTCAACTTACTTGGATGGAGACGTCCTCAAACGTTGATCGCTTATCAACTCCGTGAGGTGGAAGATTGCATCGACCCAGACGATCTAGAGCAAGGCCTCATATGTGGAGCATACAAGGTCAGAAGAGAGCTTTTCGAGCTGGTTGAACGCTGCTTACGAGAATGCAAGCGATATAAGATGTTTTGCATCCCGAAGACTACTAGTGGCTCAATGGTTCAACAGATGACTTGGAAGCCCGTGGAACCATAAACTTCTCGTTTCACGCAGCATTGTATGACACAAGGCCACATCATTTCAAGGACTAATCTCCCGCTAAGTAGCGCGATAGCCGCCAAAGTCAATAAATACGTTCGATGTCTTTTACTTTCGGTACCCCGATTTTCTGAGTTAGGCAGGCGTTCAGAAGAGTGGACTATAGATGTGGACTATAAATATGTTCAATAGAATTTCAGAAGAAAGGCTTAGGTTTATTTTCCATATGCAGTGTAGATCTTCGAGTACCGCAGTTAGGACTGGTCCACTCCAGGAAATCGAGGATAATGTAGCAATTTCGCGACAAATTAATGAGACGAGACTATCCAAGGGGAGGGCGGTATTGCCCCTGGACGTGTTTACTTCTCGAATACGTTCGTTGGAGCACCACGTTACATGAAAACCAAATATATGGATGCGATAGCTTTAGTTAACAGGTTAGGCACTCCGTCCTATTTTCTCACGATCACGTGTAATCCAAAATGGCCTGAAATTTTACAATCCACCCCTGTAGGTCAAACTCATAACCCCACCATTTATGCCCGAGTTTTTAATTTGAAATTAGGTCAGCTTCTTAAAGATCTCAGATCGGGCGTCTGGTTTGGAAGATGCATGTACATTATGCATGTCATTGAATTCCAAAAACGCGGTCTACCACATGCTCATATTTGCTTTAGGGTAGAAGGTGGTGGACCTGTTCAAAGCGTAGATATAGATAAGTTCGTGCGAGCTGACATACCAGACGTGACCGAAGCCAATGGCAGGTTGCGAAAGGCCGTAATTGATCATATGATCTACGGTCCGTGTGTGTCTGAGGTAGTAAGCAGACGTGTCTCGAGGTATTTCCCTAAGCGGGAAACTTCAGTCACTTACTGTGATGATAGGGGGTTCGTGCATTTAAAACGCAATAAAGATTATACGGCCACTGTTAGGTTTAGAGGTAGGGAGGTAGAAATTAATGATTTATGGGTTGTCCCTTACAATGCCGCCTTACTCTTGAGATACGATTGTCATATTAATTTGTTAGTTTATTCGGCCCGTGCCATTGTTAAGTGTTTATTTAAGTATATGACGAAAGGTCCCGATCAATCTCGAATTGCTATCGTAGCCGACTGCGATAGGGATAACGAGATTGAGCAGTATGTTACTAAACATCACCTTGGTTCTTGCGAAGCGAACTGGCGTGTTTTTGAATTAGATACGACCGCGCGCGAGCCTAACGTTAAGCAGCTTTGTGTCCATCTCAAGATTACGAATCGGAAAATCGGAATCGGAGTACGAACTAGCTATGCATGAGGCGTCCACGTTTTTGAGTGCGTCCCGATTGCGTAGCTTCGACGTTCTCTTAGCCGTGAACGGGATGCGGGTAGTGTCGATTTGGGAAAAATATAAAATACTAATGAGCTTAGATATCAAACAGCATTTGGCCGATGACGACGAGGATCAAACATTTAAAATCGCGTTAATTCAAATAGATAGGTTGCTCCGCAAGTATGGGACGTCTACTGTGGAGCAAGGTTTGCCTGCGGTTACGGACGACACTACCGAGTTAGGTCGAGAACGGAACGTGTATAGTGTGAATACATTAAAAAGTTTTCGTCGATAATTGGTTAGACAAATTATCCAACGAACAACCTTCCGTTTTCGATTACATCGATAAACTTTTAACGGACAATGTTTTTCGCGATAGTAACGTTAGAGCCATCTTTATTAACGGTCCTGCGGGAACAGGAAAAAAATTGCTTTTGAACGTTATTGCTGCACACGTACGCAGTATTTTGAATAGTATTGTCCTCTGCACAGCCAGCTCGGGTATAGCGGCTCAAAATTACGTCGGTGGAACCACTGCCCATAGTATGTTTAAATTTCTGTTAGATCTTGTCGATGACTTGGGGTACTGGAACATCACTAATAGCAATGAACAGCTGAAGGGAACGGGACTGACCAGATCTTTAGGGCCCTTGGATCCCTCTCATGTTGATTTCTCAGGAAAGGGGATGTGGTTAATCTACAAAAGCATCTGCGAGATGAAGTGGCAAATAGAAACAGCGATGGATGACGTCTCCATTGGCCAGGTTGTTTACCACACCATATTTGGAACCCAGAACGAAGATTTAGGGGTGTTGCAGACCATAACCACTTCAAACAGCCCGTGGAAACTCCGATCAGAAATCTCCGATAAGTTCAGATCAAAAGACAAATCACTAAAGGCCATCCTCCTCCCCAAGCAGAAGTATTACTCCAAATTAGCCCAGGCTAACATGACGGGCATGCTGACAGAATCAGCATTTCAGATCAGGTGCAAACAAGTGTTTGCAGGTAGGAGGACAGCTACCTACATTGACTCCTTTTATAAGCATATGGAGACTGAGATAAGCAAAACCATTCAAGGGGCTTAACACTACCAGCACTAGCAGCCTTCTATAGGAAGCTTAAGGTTGACCTTCTTGCTAAGAAAGATGATCACCTAGTCCAAGGAACTGTTAACTGGAGAGAGATCTCGTCTTTAACTACCGAATGCCCTGGAGATGAGGTTCAGCTCATTGTTCGTGAAAGTGGCAGATACTTTTGTGGAAGATCATTATTTATTTCAAATTGTCCTCCATTTCCAATTTTTTGTTTTACAATGTATTTAGAATTGATTTTCTTTAATTTAGCTGTGTGTATACTTTCCTTTGTAAAATGTAAGTAGGGTAGTTGTTAATATGTGGGCGTGGATGAGTGCTGGAGGTCCAGAGAACTGTACAGGGAACTGAAATGTGTCAGTTAACCGCGATGCCGTTAAACGTTATACCAAAACAAATCCGTCGGTTAATCGATGACCTCATATCAGCTCCATTACCTGAAGCTTTAGTAGCTCATACAAGACCAGAAAGAAACCCACCAACACGAGTTACATTTGCGTTTTATAGGAGAGTTATTATAGTAGAGACCTAAGAGAACTATAGAACTTGCTTATTCACAAAATGCAATGATGTAGAAAGATTACTGCTGCCATCATCTATCGAAGAAATAGTGTTGTTACACTACAAATTAGATATACCAATACAAGCTAGAATTTACTGGATTTAAAATGGACGTATGTTGAGTTGGATGCAAGAAAAATTTATTTTTCAGACGTTCAAAGCTTGGATCCTCACTTATGCTTTTATTGGCTAGGCATAAATGCGGAACAAAATGTCAAGGAGAAACGTTCTGAATTTATTGAAGGAAATTATTCTGTCGTTACTTCACCGATGGAGCAGAGCTGAAGAGCAAATGGGCATTATTCAAACGGCGTATCCGAGTTGTTAGGTATTTTAGACCGGCAGATTTTTGACGAAGAGCATAATTATTTCATCACTAATCAAGATTTCACGATTTCGTTCTGGAGACACAAAAGTTACTACTATGTTTTCAATAGTCATGTACTCGACCGCAACAATGACACAATATTAACTAGAAAATCGTCGCGCTTGTTTCGCTGTAATAGTTTAATTTCACTTGTTGATTTGTTATTTGTAGGACATGATTTGAGTGGTTCTGTTCCATTTCGCGATCAAGATGAGATTCACAAATTACGCGTACATTGTATGCTTAGAATTAGAATCCCATAGTAATCCCCTTTAATCCCCTTTAGAATCCCATTAAATAATATCCCTGCTATTCCTAAAAAACGCGGTCGACCTGCCAAACGTACGCGCATAACTAAAACCGTGTCTCCATGACGCAGTGGTCACAGTAAAAATAGTCATTTTTCAAAAGATCTAAAATTTAAAATGTGGGCTGTTGTTGCCATTGAAAAAAGTCATAATGTAGATGACGCTACAGAAAAATATTGCCTGCTTGTTGAAACCGCAATAAAAAGTCCTAGAACGAAACACTGAGATTCTGTCAAAAAGTACGCCGTGAAAAATCCACGGTAAACAAAAAGGCTGTTTGCCGTTATACTAAAAAAAAGACACAGCGACGCTGTTAATCGTTACACCGTAATTAATCCCTAAAACGTTAAACGTTATACCAAAACAAATCCGTCGGTTAATCGTAATTGCGTGAAAAAATACACCACAAAGAATCCATCAGTAAATAAAGAAGCATTTAAACGATACAATACTACTAATAGGAACTTCGATTCTGTGTTACGAAATTCAAGTAATTCAATTGGTCAAATCATGGTAGTGAATTAAATTCTAATAACACATTTTCTGTTATGTACGCTTCATTATTTGCTGAGGAAGCCTACGTGTGTGCGCATTGCAGGGCTCGGATCTTTTTCAAAGAAAATGGTCGAGTCAAGTGATATTAGGTCAGCTTTTTAAAGATTTCAGATCGGGCGTCTGGTTCGGAGGATGCATGTCATCAAATCCAAAAAAGCGGTCTACTAAATGCTCATATTGGCTTTAGGGTAGAAGGTGGTTGTTCACCTACCCCTGTTGCCTGAAGATAGAACTGACTAAATTTAAATCGTAATTTCAAAAACAATGGATGTTGCAAACTGTTGTTGAGGGCTGGCATCATCGACTCAATGTTGGCGCAACTTATCTCGAAACTATTGGACATATTGTTACCTATAGTACGGGTGGTGTATCCAGAGGATGAACTTCCAGAGATAATTCTTATCCAAGACAAATGTATGAAAATGATTTGTTATTTGTGGGACGTGATTTGAGTGGTTCTGTTCTATTTCGCGATCAATATGCGATTCACAAATTACGCGTACAATCATATTCTTTAAATTCTTTTAATGATGACGTCATGATACAAGACCGACTGCCATTGGATGTAACGAAACGCGACGATGCCATTAAAAGGAATCAGATTGTATGCTTAGTTAGAATCCCATTAAATAATATCCGTCATTCCTAAAAAACGCAGTCGACCTGCCAAACGTACGCGCATAACTAAAACCGTGTCTCCATGTCGCAGCGGTCACAGTAAAAATAGTTATTTTTCAAAAGATCTAAAATTTAAAATGTGGGCTGTTGTTGCCATTGCAAAATGTCATAACGTAGATGACGCTACAGAAAAATATTGCCTGCTTGTTGAAACCGCGATAAAAAGTCCTAGAACGAAACACCGGGATTCTGTTAAAGAAAATGGTCGAGTCAAGTACTACTACAATTTTCAAAATTCCCCAATTAACGAGAGGTTAAGTGTAGCAATTTCGCGACAAATTGAGGACGAGCCTATCAAAGAGGAGGGCGATATTGCCCCTGGACGTGTTGCCGTTTACGTTCGTTGGAGCACCACGTTACATGAAAACCAAATATATGGATGCGATAGCTTTAGTTAACAGGTTAGGCACCCCGTCCTATTTTCTCACGAATACGTGTAATCCAAAATGGCCTGAAATTTTACAATCCACCCCTGTAGGTCAAACTCATAACTCCACCATTTGTGCCGGAGTTTTTAATTTGATATTAGGTCAGCTTCTTAAAGATTTTAGATCGGGCGTCTGGTTCGGAAGATGCATGTCATCAAATTCCAAAAAAGCGGTCTACTAAATGCTGATATTGGCTTTAGGGTAGAAGGTGGTTGTTCACCTACCCCTGTTGCCTGAAGATCTAATAAGAGACTGCTGGATTTCTAAATTAGATGCGTGTCCTTAAAGTGAAGAACTGACTGAATTTAAATCATAATTTCAAAAACAATGGATTCTAAAGTTTCATATGGGTTATCAAGTTGCTAAAAAACTGTTGTTGAGGGCTGGCATCATCGACTCAATGGTGGCGCAACTTATCTCGAAACTATAGGACACATAGTACGGGTGGTGTATCCAGAGGAAGAATTTCCAGAGATAATTCTCATCCAATCCAAAACAGTTATCGTTTAGACCAAAATTGGATAAACCAATTTTGGTCTAAACGATAACCAGCCAACTTTGCGCACACTGGCCTGCTCGCTCACCGGACCTTAATCCCATAGAAAAACGATGCCCTGGTAAATTCCCTAAGAACGACATTTTTCTATCGCACACGTAGGTATATTTGAAATCCTCGTCGCCAGTGAAGTGTCGGGAAGCAATGAAACGACCGTCTAATATAGTTGCTGATTTAATACTGAATGATGTGACAATAAGATGGCCGCGATACAGGCGTTGTACAATGTCGATAGTGGGTACATCGATACATATCAACAACACAACAGCAGCAACCCGTAACTCCCCAAACTTTGATAAATTGCATAAGCTGAGGACGCTTATAGATGAGCTCAATGTTATATTTCGTCAAGAAGCTGAAGAAAGTGGCATTTATTCTGTGGACGAGTGCATGGTAAAATTTAAAGGCCGTAGCACCATGAAGCAATATATGCCACTAAAGCCCATAAAACGAGGCTGCAAAGTATGGGCTCGCTGCGATGCACGCACTGGCTACTTATGTTTTGAGGTTTATACTGGAAAATCTGAAATCGCAGACGAAGCTGGATTTAGGCTATAGCGTCGTAACGAATTTGTGTAAGAATGTGCCTCGTGACTCGTTGGTAGTTTTTGATAGCTTCTTCACAAGTTGCAAATTGATTGACGTTTTATACCAAAATCAAATACATTCTATTGGGACTGTACGTAAGACCAGAAGAGGTTTACCTCAATTTATGAAGGAAAAACCTCAAAACAAGAAAGAAAAGCTGGCTAAACATGAATTTTGCACTCAAACCAGCGAACCTATAGTGGCCGTAAAATGGACACAAAAGAAGTTACAGTACTATCGTCGGCACACAAGCAATCGGAGATCACAACGGTCAAGAGAACACGGAAAGATGGCACAAGTAAAGAAGTTTTCTGTCCAAAAGCGATAGCTGATTACACATTATATATGGGCGGGGTCGATTATTTTGACCATTTTCGTTCGTCTTACCCAACAGGAAGAAAATCTAGAAAATTCTGGATACGTTTATTTTTTTTTAATGCTCGACGCCGCTATTATAAACGCCTATATACTTTACTTGTCGAAGCATGTTCAACGTGATTTTTCACATAGGCATTTTAGGCTGAGACTTGCGAGGGCTCTCATCGGAGACTTTACATGCAAGAAACAACGACCAATTATTTTCAAGAACAAGAAAGGCGGGAATTTTGGAGTGCCAGATGAAATCCGTCTTCAAAACGTGGGTATCCACTTTCCTGAATTACAGGATACATACACACGCTGCAAGTTTTGCTCTACTAAAAAGGAAGCAAAGCGATCAAACATGAAATGCTCATACTGCGGCGTGTGTAAAAAACCGTTTTAAAAAAGCTAAAAGCCAAGAAAATTAAATAAATTTGAGGTTTTTAATTTATTGTTTTATTTACATTAAAAAAGTTTTGCGTCTGAGTAGCTGCGAGAGGGGAGGTAAGTTATTGTTGATTTTCACGTCGCAGTTGACCGGTGACTGGCGAGGTGTTTAGACGGTGTCCAAGTTGTGGCTAGGTGAGTTTTACCCACCTTACGCTTCGTGTTACAAATTCGAGTAAACATTTTTTTGTTTTACATGCGTCATATTTTAGGTTTTTTTATATTTTTTCAGGTAAATAACTAATATGTCATACGAAGACAACCAAAAAAGATTTTTAAGGCTTTTTGAAGCAGTTGATCAGGATAATTCTTGTGATGATTCTGGTAGTGATTTCGAAATTAATAATGTTGGCCAAAGAAGCTCTGAAAGTGATTCCGAACAAGAGATATGATTACCGAATGAGGAAGAAAATGAGTCGGCTGGATCCGAAGAATGTGTAAATGAATTACCACATTTTTTACTGGAAAGAATGTAACAAAGTATAAGGTACCAGAAAGATCTTACATTCGTACGAAGTCAGAAAATATTATAAGGGTAAGACAGGACGTAAAAGATATTGGTAAAAATGTAAAGACAGCTGTTGAATGTTGGAAAATCTATTTAAGTGATGACCTTTTGCAAGAAATTATGATACATACAAGTAGTCAAATAAATCTGAAAAGAGCAGCTTGTGAATAAAATGATTATTTTTATTTTGTGCCATAATATATTTCTTTACGGGACTACGTAAAGAAATATATCATAGCACATAAGAACTTTGAAATAAAGTTCCTAAGCCTATCGGGAGATGTGAAATATGCCCCACTAAAATGAGAGTAAACAAACTTGTTATAAATGCAATCGATATTTATGTATGGAGCATGCTGTTTTTACGTGTGAAAATTGCGCTCAAACTGAAGATGATTACAAGAAGTCTAAATAATTGTATAGTAAAAGTTTAAATCTCATTTGTTTCCAAATTTCATTAGCTAGAAGGAAAAGCTATTGATTTCTTTTTAAGTTTACATTTTGATAAAATTAAAATTCCAAGTATTATTCATGTTTAAAAACCCGGTGACGCAGAAAATGTCATCAGAGACAACCTGCAATAGATATCCAAAAAAAAAAAGAGCTAGGGCATTCATTGCGCTCCAGAACACAGGAAGAAACAGAACAGGAAGAACTCTCTCCGCTGACACCCTGCCCTGCTCGACCCTGGTTACTCATAGAAGCCTTGTATCATTTCAAGACTCCCAGCCGTCCTCACGCAATCCCAGCATAGTATATGTGCCTACGCCGTACAACCCGCACAAATTGGGTTATCCATCTTGTAACAAGAGACACAAATTTTTTAAGCCGAATTCTTTGGACGGATGAGACTAACTTTTCAAATAATGGTAAACTGAGACTACTTCTCCGATTTATTAATTTCTTTTTTAAGCGTTTTTATGACGTTAACTTATTATGCCACATATCATTTCAGGGATGTATAACCGTCGCAACAATAACTACTGTTCGATAGAAAAACCTCTGCGAACCACTGAAAGCAGCAACCAAATTAGATTTTCATTTAATTGTTGGTGCATGATTAAGGATAATAAAATTGTGTCAGTTTTACGATGGGACCTTTCGAGGTCAAACATTCCTGGATATTCTGAGAAATCTTGATGATGACTTAGATGAATTACCTTTGGCAGAAATACGGAAAATAAGGTTCCAACAAGACGGAGCCCCTGCACACAATAGTCTCCTTGCACAAAATTACCTCAACGAAAGGTTTGGCAACACGTGGCTGGATACCTATGGTGAAGTCAAGTGGCCAGCGCGGTCACCTGATCTAACGCCCATGGATTTTTTTCGATGGGGTCACTTAAAAACTTGTGTGTACTTCATGTACACACAAGTCGCTACGACACTGTTGATGATTTAAAAATTTCAGTCCGTCAAACCTTAAACACAATACCTCACATTTCATTGAGAAATGCAACTTGGGGTGTTCTTCGCCGAAGTCGACTGTGCTTAGGCGAAAGTGGAAGACATTTTCAACAATTTATAAGATAGTGTTTGTTTCGTGGGATTAAGGCAAGTGGCAGATTTTTGGTTTTGTTTTGTTTCAGTCATCAATATCAATTAGATAGTAACATGTATCTTAAATAAAATGTTAATTTCAAGCAATTTCAACCACTTCTAGCAACTTTAGACCTATGGTCTCCGTCAATTTTTGGTTTGTATAGTGATATACAATCGAAAATAACTTTTTTTTACAAAATCCGATATCTCCAAATCTATAAGATTTTTATTTTTTTTAAATACCATTTTTATTTTATCTAAAATTAAGATCACGGTGTCTAAGAGAGTTTTTCTCTATCTCTTATAGTTTAGATTTTCCCCATACTGACCCGAAGAAAGGAGAGCTATTTGTTATTTTCCTTATTACGTCAATTTAACACATAGATGTCATTTTCAACCGACTTCAAAAAAGGAGGAGGTTCTC
The DNA here is from genome assembly GCA_955850985.1 of Elophila nymphaeata. Lineage (NCBI taxonomy): Eukaryota > Metazoa > Arthropoda > Insecta > Lepidoptera > Crambidae > Elophila > Elophila nymphaeata. The sequence continues at coordinate 1,386,229 of OY039094.1, forward strand.
TATTCGACTGTATGTTTTTTTTTTTTTTTTTTTTTTTTTTTTTTTTTTTGTATGTATGTTCCGCGATTACTCCGTCAATTATGAATCGATTTTGAAGATTCTTTTTTCGTTAGGATGGACATACTCCAAAGGTGGTCCCGTATAAATTATACCGAAATTGGTTCAGTACTTTTTTGTTAAAATGATAATTTCATTGGGGATGACATAATAATATCGTCCACGAACACCAAAATAATGTCAATTTTTTTTTTGAACTTGCCATTACCTAATATGCAATAGTAAAATTTTGGTTAGTAGGTCCAATAGTCAACACATAAACTATGACAAATTATTTTATGAACTTAAGTTAAATAACTAGGTTCATAGTTCATTAACTTACCATTCATTTTGAATGAATGGCAGGCATTTGTAATGAGATATAGGTCTGAGACGTGATATTATTTGTTAACCGACTTAAAAAAAAGAGGAAGTCCTCTATCCGACTGTTTTTTTGTGTTTGTTACCTGATTACTTCGTCAATTATGAGTATTACGACTCGATTTTAATGATTCTTTTTTAGGTACGTCAATATCAGAGATGGCCCGTATAAATTTTATCTATATAAATTCGACCCTTTTTGAACAAATCAGTAATAGCAAAAAAAACGTTTTAGTTAAAGTTTCCATTAAGTTTTAATGAGCGCCTAATAGGCCTATCCGTTTTCAATAAAATATACTTTATTTCCACTAAAAATAATAAAATAAAATATTTTTAGCAAAAAAATAGGACAACCGACTTCAATACGTACAAATTTAAACTAAAAAGTAAGAAATAAATAATATTTTTATGAATTAGTTGAAAAGAGCGTCATAGAAAACCAAGGAAAGTATCAATACACATTTATAATTCATACTCCGATATATTTGGAGTCGGTGCCAGCCTAAGCAAAATAAACTTACCTAATAGATACGAACTTGATTAATCAATTAACTATACATAATAATGAATGATGAAGATAAGAAATAATCCGCCGCTCCGTGAAGTTCGAAAATTGCAAACACTATCCTCCTTGGCTAGCTGGCACCGGCTCCAAATATATCGGAGTATGAATTATAAATGTGTATTGATACTTTCCTTGGTTTTCTATGACGCTCTTTTCAACTAATTCATAAAAATATTATTTATTTCTTACTTTTTAGTTTAAATTTGTACGTATTGAAGTCGGTTGTCCTATTTTTTTGCTAAAAATATTTTATTATTATCGTTATTGTTTGCGTATGAAATAGAAAAATTGTTTGCATATAAAGGAATTCTTCGGGGATGCAACGTTCCAAAGCTGCCCAGCACCATTTTCCCAATTGTATATAATTCTTGGAGAGATTGATAGTACGGTATAAAAAACAAATGTCAATCCTCTGATATGTGTTAATGCCTGATAAAAAAAGAGCATACATATTATGTAATGTTTCAAATGATACAGTCACAACTGAAACAATGGAACCCATTAAAAATGCATTGATTACGAAATTGGAGCAATTAACGCCATTATAAAAGTGTTTCCCGACATACATATTGTGGGCTGTTATTACTATTGGGAAAGTGCATGTGGCGAATTGCGAAACTCCTGAAAATGGATATATACAAACAGGGAAGAAGAATAGTGGCACTATATGCAGTATTATCACTTTTACCCAAAGACATGATTTTGAAGGGATGGGAGTTTATTAAAAAAAATTGGTTAAGATCGAAACACATAAACTTTATAAGTGTTTTCGCCGAAAGAGACCGAACAAATAATGTCGCAGAAGGACTTAAAGCCAAAATTAACAAGAGTTCACAAAAACACAGTTAACCTGATGCGTCTTTTAAATGTATTACGAGAAGGTGCCGCCAGCGGGGCCTGGCTCTCATGTTTTCTTGATTGATGTAAACGTAGGTCTTATAATTAGTTGTTATCTTTAGATGGACAATTGTATGACACATGCAATAATAATATATAATAATTGGATTTTTTTTTTGTATACCACACATTGTATTCTTATAACAATGTTAACCTTAAATGTATACTTGCCACTTAAATTGAAAGGAATATCTGTATGTACCTATCTAACAATAACATAAAAAGGTGGTGGGTATCAAAATTTAAATTGCTTAGTTCAATAATATGAATAATTAAATTATATAGAAAAGCTTTTCACAAGATAAATAATCCAAATGCGTGGGAGTAATAACTACCCAAACTTTACGCATGTTAAAATGTAACTTAAATTATATTGATAATTATTTATTGACTTGTATTGATGTTTTGAAATCATTACGAAATTGTAAGCTGTGGAGTTTCTTTCGCCATTTCTTCTCCATCTCAGCATAATAATAATTATTCGTCCCGAAATGGTGGTAGGGTTTTGACGATTTAAAAGTACTTAGCAAAGTCCATTTAAATAAAGAGCTTTTTCATTTTCATTTTCAGACATGGACACCGTAAATAACCTAAAAATAACTAAAAAAAGCAAGGCCCGACGAAATAATAAACTGACAATGAATGACGATGTTATTCGCCATGTTATTTTAGAGCTCATTAATGGCGACATAGACATTGGCCATGCACTTTATAAACTGCGGTAAAGCAAAAGGATTGCATTTGGAAGGAATTAAAGGAGTATGTTTATTTTGTTAATTTTGTGAACTTATGTTTTATTTTGTTGTTGTCTTTAATATTATACAGTTAAGTTATTATACCTTTTTAAATTAGTTGGCTTATACTAAATTCAGGGACCACGGGTAAAATAATTCCCGTGGTACCTTCCAGGGACTATCACAGGGACCATGGACAAAAAAGGGTCGCATTTTATTATGTCGCTTAGCGACCCTACCGTTGACAAATTTCAGGTGAACAAGTCCACGGAAAAGACAACATCCACAGAAGTGACACAGCGTTTAGTTATTTCTAGTTATTTAACATTTTATTACTTCAGTAATATTGTATATAAATTAATTATATAAGTACTATATTACTGATGTAATAAGATTCTAATACTAATAATTTACACATCTTTCTATACGATCTATGCATTTTTTTGGGTTTGTGTGAACATGATAATGAATTAACTTATGATTTGAAATATATTATTATATATTAATTATTAAAACACGCACATTAACTAACATACTATACTATTTTTCATACGAATGCAATGAATACTAATATTATCTTTCTATCCCATTCCATGCTTTCTTTGATTTGTGTGAACATATGCATTTTTATTGCCTTTGCAGATAATAATGCCAAGAGCTAGTAGGTCGAAACCCCAACTAACTGAAGATAAAAAAAGACGTCGTGAACAGAAAAAGTTAAGTATGCATAGAGCACGTACAAAAATGAACGAAGCTGCAGTTGCAGAAGTACGAAAAAAAGATAAAGAAGGCTACTACAACAAAAAAAGGTGAAAAAAAACATATTGATCAGTATACTCCGAGAGAACAGCGTCAAATTAGAAAAATGTGGCGTTAAAAGTCTCAAAAGAGACGAGACCTTTTAAAGGTTAGATAAAGGACTGCTGCTCTAATGGACGAAAATACTCCTCCTCAAAGTCCAGCAACAAGTACTTCTTCGTCGTTTTCACGCGTAAGTGCTGGTAAAGCTGTAGCTGATCGTAATAAAAGAGCAATCCAAAGAGAAAATATCAAATTAAAGACCAAGGTTTTAGATATGAATCGAAAGCTATACATATATAGAATATAGAATGCTCCTAAAAAGACTAAAAGCAAAACAAAGAAAGGATTATTTCGTTTGGAGCAGTATTATGTGACACTTCACATAATACTACTTCAAACGAAATAAAAAAACGAATAATTCATAACTTTTTAATACAAGATGAATATTGTCGCTTAACTTCAGGAAAAAAACGAGACAATTACCCGAAAAAAAGCAGATTCGATTGTTAAATGATACTCTTTTTAATTTGCATACCGTATTCAAAAATAAAACTGGAATTAAAATTTCCTACCAAACATTTCGAAGACACCGACCTTTTTGGGTGCTTTTTCCAAAAGCATGTTCAAGAAACACATGTTTATGTATACTGCATGAAAATAATGATCACATAGTTCGAGCTTTACAAAAGTCACTTTGCTGTCAGAACTCAATTTAAAATGCTTAGAACGAGTATGTGAGGTCTGTCAAAATAAAAAATCTGTAAAAACTACTAATAGGTCACTCGTACAATTATTACATTTAAACTTACCGGTGTAAATGAGGCATGTGGGTAATTTTATTCATCAGGTCAGATCAATCCATACTCTTAAAGAAAATTTGTCTTCTTCTGAAGGCTTGTTACTTTCAGAAAATTATAACTGTAAATATGGTCCTGAAATTCAGTCCGCTCACTTTGGTGGGTCAAAAAGCCAGTTGTCACTTCATACGTGTGTATACTATAGTATCGATTGTCAGATGCCAGATAAGATAAAGACTACATCAATATGTACCGTCTCAGAAAATTTGAGACATCACCCAGTATTAATATGTGCGCACCTTCAGCCTGATTTACATAGAATAAGCGAAATAAGTCCAGATATTAAAGAATTACATATACCTACTCAATGACGGTCCATCGACACAGTATAGAAATAAATCAATGTTTCATTTGGTTGTGAATTATGTAAGTAAAGAATTGAGAGTAAACAGTATTATCTGGCATTATCGCGCAAAGACTCACGGTAAAGGTGCTCCTGATGGAGTGGGCGGGTGCATTAAAAGGTTATGTGATAACTCAGTAGCAAGAAAAGACATTGACAATTGAAAAGGCTATGACGATCTAATGATGTGTTTGAAACAAAACTGCAAAGGGATAGAAATATACGGAATTGATGATTCAGAATTGCCAAAAATACAGGGTATACTAGATAAGAGTACAACAAAACCCTTTAAAGGTACATTCAAGATACACCAACTTACTTGGAGTCGAAGGGATCCGAGTATAATTCACGCAAGGAGATGAAGTTGCCAAGAATGCGCAGCAGATGAAAATTGAAAAACATTTTGAAATTGGAGAAACAGAAATTAATAATAATACAAGTACTCTTGGAACACCGGTGTCTAGTAGAGGCAATGTATCTCCAAATAACAATATATGATGATGCTTCAACTGTAACCAACTCAACCAATCCATCGCTTTCGCCAATAAGTCCGCCAGATACATCAGATAACATGCAAATATATAATTTACCTTTTGGCCCAAGAAAGAAAATGGTTAAAATTGTATCCGATGATTATGACTCTAACATTTTAAGCCCTCCATCAAACAAACGACCGCGGCGTTTAATTTTCCCGATACTGCCAGCGAAGACGAGACTATTTTCTAAACCTTTAATTTATTAAGTTTCCGTTTCTTAATGAAGACAAACATTGTTATTTAATTATTATGAAAAATGATACATGCAAAAAACATATAAATACAACCCATTTGATTAACGTCAAATTATTTGAAGTTTTTTGAAAATCTATATATAAATAAATAAATACGCCATATTACATTTTGTCTGGTTTTTATTTCTCTAACCTTGTCCACAGAAACTCTATTCCGTGGACAACTGTTTTTTTTATTTTATTTTAGTAACATACAGTTAAGCAGACTGTTGTTTTTTATTTGATTAAGATTTTAAAGAAATTGGTCATATTTGTTTGAGAAATGTACTACTTTTGTCTTTTCTGGTGATTTTTTAATCTTTTCGGTGGACACCAAAAAATTAAAATTTGATTTATTTTGATAAACCCTTTATTTTGATCTCAGTTGATAATTTTAGTTAACTTTTTTGTGATAAGGAAAATAAACGTTGTTGAATAAAATTCCAACACTTTTTTTTGAAACGTACAATTTGTATATGACCCAAATGTGACGACTGATGCGAGTAGTCATAAATCTACAAAACTATTATAAATCCTTTATTGCACACATAAAATGGTTATAAAATATACAAAGAAAGACGTGTACAAAGGTGAGCTTATCTCTAAAAGAGATCTCTTCCAGCCAACCCTAGCATTAGTGAGTAAATTAACAAGCGGGATATAGTGTACAAGTAAATGATTACACAAAAGCATATAACTTATCTAATTTAAAGATACATAAACATACAAATATAAATCTCATACATACATATACATACATTTAGACAACGCATACCTACATACATACAATACATTATCTACATACATATATAAAAAAAATATATACTATACTTATGACAATTTTGAGAGGTAGTGCTCTTTCAACTTATGTTTGAAAGAATTGATCGATGGACTCTCTCTTAGCTCCACTGGAAGTTTATTCCACAACTGGATAGCAGTCACAGTGAATGATCTGGCAAAAAATTTTGATTTGGAAGCAGGTCGGAGTAAGGTTTTGGTAACACAAGCACGCTTGGGCCGAGAATTGGACGGAATGAGGTTAAAACGGGAACGCAAGTAATCTGGATGGTGAGGATTGTGAAGGATTTTGTAAAGTAGGGTGAGGATGTGCATATTTCTGCGAAGTCGGATAGGGAGCCACAATAACTTTGCACGAAATTCAGAAACACGGTCATATTTCCGCAAACCAAAAATAAAACGAATTGCCAGATTTTGAAGGCGTTCCAGCTTGTTAAGTAGCTCCTCTGTTGCATCTAAGTAACAGACGTCTGCATAGTCGAGAATTGGGAGTAGGAGAGCTTGAGCAAGCATAACTTTAGTTTTAAACGGTAGAAAGTATTGCAGCCGCTTGAGAGAGTGATAAGTGAAGTGCATACGACGACTCACTTCATTGATATGAGCAGACCATGATAACGTACTATCAATGATGAGACCTAGATCTTTAGTCTTTTCGGAAAAAGGTATTACAGTTTCATTATATACAACCCTTGTGATGCTGTTCTTGTCAACTTTGTTATGCATCCTGTTGCTAGTTATAATTATAGCCTGTGACTTGCAAGGGTTAACCAGCAGCCCATAAGATTCAGCCCAAGATAGCACAGCAAGTAAGTCTTCATTGATTTTGTCTATAGCTGAATTGATGTTATTAAAATCGCAATGCCTGTAAATCTGAAGATCATCTGCATACAAGTGGTAGGGAGGAGACATGACTTTAGTGAGTTCATTAATAAAAACTGAAAAAAGAAGAGGGGAAAGTACACCGCCTTGCGGTACGCCTGCAGTAAGGTGACACCAGTTTGATGTAGAATCGTCACACTTGATACATTGCTGACGTCCGCGAAGATAGTCAGAGAACCAAGCAATCACAGAGTCTGACATGTTATTTGAGCGAAGGATGGATAAAAGGACATCAAAATCAACCGAGTTAAAAGCGTTACTGAAATCGAGCAGAACAACAACTGTTGCCAGCCTGTTGTCTAATGCTTGTCGGGTGTCTTCAGTAACGTTCAACAAGGCTGTAACTGTGCTGTGATGGGGACGAAAACCGGATTGAAAACGACTAATAAGATTGTTTCGGAATAGGTAAGTGGAAAGTTGTAGATGGACAGCGCTTTCTAGGACCTTCGATAGAAATGGGAGTATGGATATTGGACGAAAATGGGAGAAAGTTGTAGGATTTGACGATTTCGGGAGGGGAAGGACGTGGGCTAGCTTCCACTCACTTGGAAATACGTTAGTTGTCAGTGAGAAATTCAAGATGTGTGTTATAATGACACTAACGTCTTCCAAAATGGGAACCAGCATGTCACGACTAATGCCGTCGCTACCCACAGCCTTGGATTTGATTGAAAGGATGCTCGTTTTAACTTCATCCTCCGTGATGTCGCGAAATGAGAGGGAGTCACAGTTAGGTGGGGTACTGTTGCTGAGAAGAGTGAGTGTCTTATCTTTGACAGTGTTGTTTAAGATGACTGGAGGTTGACAAAAATGCTTGTTCAGGTCATTCAAGTTGGGTAGGGTACTATTGTTTTCAGGATTGTCACCCACACCTAGCGATCTCAAAAATGTCCAAATTTGTTTCGGAGAAATATTTTCCAATGATTTATGAATGTAACGGCGTTTGGCATCCCTACACAACCTGTTGCAGAGATTTCTAAGTTTTTTATATATTTGCAAGTTATCATTGCTCGGGGTTTTCTTGAGGTTTGATTTGGCTTTGTCTCTGCGCTGCATGGTTTTCTTTATAACTGGAGTAAGCCACGGAGCTGGTAGATGCTTGACCCGTACAGGCCTCATTGGAGCATGGGCATCGAATAAATTAAGTAAAAGCCTGTTAAATAATGCCACTTTTTCATCTACGGTGTAGACACTCAATATTATAGACCAATCTATTTTGTTAAAATCCTCTCTCAAGCGATCAACATTGATGCCCCTAAAGTTACGCTGAAAAATGACTTTCGATTTTTGTTTGGGAGGGCGCACTTTATATGACAGATACAAAAGGTCGTGATAAGAAAACGGTGCTGTCAGTTGACCGTGACAAGAAACTAAATTAGGTTTTGAGATAATTTGTAAATCTAGAAGAGAGGGTTGGCAATTAGGAGAACAGTGAGTAGGTAAGAGGGGTAACAAGTCAAAGTTTACAGAAGAGATGATAGATTTTAAGCGGGTAGACCTAAAGTTGTGCTTTAATAAACACGTATTCAGGTCTCCCATGAGAACGACGTGGTTATAGGTAGAACTTAAATGTTCAAGAGTGGTCTCAAAAGAATCAAAATAATTAACTTTATCATTAGGGCTATAAACTACACCGACAAGAACTTTTGTGTGATGCGTCTCAACCTCCAGAAAAAGATGCTCAAGAGAACCAGAGTACTCATTGGGTGATTTTCCAACAATATTGCACCGAATATTTTCCCGAATGTATGCACACACACCACCTGCCCCAGCACCAATCCTGTCATTTCGGTATAGTTTATAGCCCTGAAGAGAGCAAATTGAAGAGGGTAAAGAAGGCTTAAGCCAGGATTCGGATATTAAAATTCCGTCAACTATGCCACTGCTAAAAGATGCAATTAAATCAGAAATGTGCGCTAAGACACTTTGAGCGTTAATATGCACTAGGTTAAGGAAAGAGGATTTACCATGAAACGCCGCTTGAAGTTTTAGATCCAGTGAGAGTGCATCGGTATCAGAAGTCGAAGATATGTCACTACATGCACTTTCAAATTCATCAGATGAGCTATCTGTGAAGTAAGAATTATTAATAATAGACATAAATATAAATATATATAAAAATAAGTATATATAAAAATAAGTATATACCTAGCCACTAATAATAATATAAACAATAAACAAATTAACAGTTTTACTTAATAACCACCGGCGAGAGTTGGCTGTACATTTACAAATACTTAAATACAATTTAAAAAAATAGTTTATCTGTATACCACACAACGCCTTTGTCGGCTTACAATTAATAATATAAAAATAACTAAAAGTGGTACCAGAAATAACTTAAAAACTCTAAGATATAAATCAAAGACTTGGCTGTATGGACTAGATCACTTTGCCTTCCCTTAGGGACAATTAAAACATAAACATTGACACTCCAGTGACAGGAAAACAAATTAGAAAATAAAAATTACGGCAGCGAGATAAAAAACAACATAAGATTTTTGTGAAATACCTTAAAATAGAATGTGTTGGCTTATTACAAATTACTCATATAGGCAATCGGTAAAGTAAGGAATGACGAAGCCAATATACAAAACGCCATCATTCGACCGACAACGAGGGAAACTGCAGCTGAAGTTTCTGTAACTCTGACATTGAAGTGATCTTCTTCCTTGTTTTGTCGGGAAGTAGAATAATGATAACGCCTTCCGATGACCAACAGCTCCTCATGCCGAAATGCTTACGAGCGGCGGCGAAAACAGCTTGTCTTGACTTGGTCAAAAACTCAGATATAGCAATTTTAGTTCCTTTGAGCGAGGTCTTTGCACTCCAGATAGCAGAGCGAGCCTTCATGGTGGTGAATCGAACTAAAACTGGGCGCATCTTATCCCTCTTGATACCGAGTCTGTGGCACACTTCTATACTTTCGAGCTGGATGTTGGAAAGCTTCATATGGTTGTTAAAGACGCCCAGAACCTTGGCCTCGGTATTTTCGTGCTGCTCTTCCACTAAACCATGTACAAGCAGTACTTTCCTTCTGGTGTAATTTTCAAGGTGATCAATGCCATTATTGAGAAGTTCCAATTGTGACTTTAACGTTTGAACAGCCTTCAAAACAAATGTCTTGAACTGTAGGTACTCCGCTGATAATGCCTTAACTGTCTGAATCTGGGCTAATGATGTTGTTGAAGAAGACTGCTGCTGTAAAGCTGCTTCAAACACCTCCATTCTAGCACCAAATTGCGCAGCCAAATCCTGCAGATTTTCGGTAATTTGTGTAGGATCCATAGCGTAGATACAAGATGTTGTGCAGTTGGTGACAAAATTGTGTTTTTGTGAAATTGTGATGAAAATTTATATCACCAACACTCTCCGGTGGGTACACTAGCACATTGATATAATTTAACGAATTAGAATTTATTAAAAGATATTAAAATTAATTAAAAATTACAGAGCAAAATTTTTGTGTCTATATTATTTCAAAGCTACCCGCCTAACTATTCCCTTGGTTACTCAGTATTTTGCTACAAAAATTCTCAAAATTGAAAAAAAACGGAAAATGAGACATTAGACAATTCCTGAACTGATTATAAAACAACTTCGCTAGCACGATATCTTGTCTAAGGCCCGTATTACAGAATGACACTCAGAAGTCAAACATGTCTTGAGAATCGTGTCACTTTCTATTACGCACAAAGTGATAGCGACGGAGGACGCTCAAGTCTGCGTTCATTCTTGAAACTTATTGTATAATACGAACATAAGTGTATTGCGTTTGGTGGAGAAAACTGCAATACAAACTTCGGTGAAATAGAAGGACGAGGAATCTAGACCTTTAACCTATGACTAAGGCAATAAATTGATTTTATTTTATTTGTCTGGATACACATGCAAATTGTCTCTATGTGCGACAATGCCGGCTGATCGCTTCAGCACTGACACACACAGAGACATGAATACATGTATATCCTACAAGCATTCATGTGATAAACAACGTGAACGAACAGTGCAGTCGTGGGCCAATCAGTGAACTGGGCCCATCGAGATCTCGCTGAACCTATCGACTACACAGATATGTAGCTGAATATGCTATTAAACTCTCCCACAAACAGTCCATCTCGCTTGGTCATAAAAAACCCTGAACCTATAACATTCCTGACCACTGGCACTTTAGAAAATGAGTTACCAGACCGATGGTCGAGATTTTTATGCTCCAATAGCCACCTAAGCCGAAATTGTGATGTTTCATGATCTGGCCAATTAAAGACACATCAATCGACCTCTAAACGAAGCTTTAACATATGCGAGAAAAACGACAAAAGAGCCAACTTAAGTCAAGAGAGGTCAATGTGCTTTTTTAAGGGACTCGCAAAGAACTTAAATATTGAAATTTTGCAGATTCCAAAATAAAGTAATGAGATCAATATCCAGAGGACCATGGTTTATGAACTGATGAACTTCACACGCATTTGGTCAACACTGTGAAAGATGAAATAAAGTCATATGCAACAAAATAGAAGCATCGTCTTGGCGCACTTGTAAATGAACTGACCCGTGACCTTAGAACCCAACCAATCAAAGCGTTGGCTGATACACAATTTCCGGTTATCATGTTTAATGATGAGTAAGCCGTCGATAGAGGCCAACTGAAAAAGTTAGATGATTTATTTAAATTGAAACCATTTGATTATGGCCGAAGTAAAACGATGGCGGATACAGCACAAGAAAAAGGAAAAACATATTCGAGTTATATTTATACAAAAATAAAAATCTATTTTTTTTTTGCAATTTACTAAACATCAGATTCGAAACACTAAGAGAAGATTTTCACCAAAAAAAAATCGGGAGTGGTACCGTAGTTAAAGCATATTCGAGTTATCGTGCTAACGCACAGACACATACACAAACATACTTCCAAAAACGGTATTTTTGAACGTGGGGAGGTTGAAACGTGTAAATCCGTCAAAATCTCGAGGCCGAATTTTTTGACGATTACAAGACTTCCTCTATACTACGTATACGAGAAAGGAAAAAACATATTCGAGTTATATTATTTTATACCAAAATAAAAATCTATTTTTTTTGCAATTTACTAAAAATTAGATTCGGAACAAGAGAAGATTTTCACCAAAAAAAAATCAAATTTTTGTTAGATAATCTGAAGACATGGAGAATTTTTGTTTTAGGGGGGGTGTTTTTTTTATATATTATTATAAAGATCAAGAAAATGTCTCCACTCTATCTTACGGTAAGCAGAAGTGTAGTCCAAATGCGAAGATAGCTGGTGCTAGAGATAAACCGCGCGCGTGACCTGCAAGGTGCTTCTTCACGCCTCTTTTGAATGACCCAGGATTGTAGGAAGGAGGGAACACGTGTGCTGACAGTGAATTACAATTTTTTATTGTGCGACAAAGAAACGAGTTGCCAAATTTCTTAGCGTTGGAATGGTAGCCACAGTTTTTCAGACAAACCGGCACGCGTTTGGTACAGACGGTTTATAACAGCCTTGATAATTCGACCCACTGCTGGGACACAAGGCCACTCCTTGTCATCGAAGGAGGTTTAGGCAGTAGTCCATCACGCTTGCCCAATGCGGATTGGTGGACGGAGTATAAGGTGATCAATACCCCTTTGCTGATCCATTAGTCGCCTTCTACGACACCCATTGGAGGATACGGGTTGATGCTATTCTACTCTGCCGGCATCACATGGCTTACTGACAGTGGTGTGTTATAAAATTTATCGAATTTGGCCAAAGCACAAATTAGGTGATACTTACATGCTAAAATAAAACACCATTTTGAGTTACATAATACATTTTATTTACAATATTGTTGCTTAACGTTTGTTTATACATATATAGATTAAAATATAATATACTGTTGCAAAAAACCCGATGAAATTAATTTACCTAAAATGACAGCATCAATTTGAAAATGAACTTGTTAAAGCAGTCTTTCGAGTCCTTATTTGAGTCTCATAAAGGTGACAAATCCGCCTATTCCAAAAATCGCTACTAAGAGAGCCCCACCAGATTTTTATTTACTTTTTCTGAGTTGCATCGGTAGGTATGTGGTTAAATATAGGCACATGACATAATTGATATAATTTCAAAAAACAATTTACGAAACAATCTTACCAAAATGTAAGAGGGCTCTGGTGACCTGTAACACAGGTTTCATTGGAAACCTATATCGGGCACCAGGCTCCTCACAATACAGGTCATAAGAACAAAATTATATAGAACTCTGTGTAAAATTAACTACAGTGTACCTATTGTGATGAGAAAAATAAATTATATTATTATTATAATTTGGACCTTCGGCTTTTTAGTTTATTTTATTATGTACGTTTTTTTTCAGAATTTATTACTTGCTAAGTTAAGAGAAAAACTGAATGTACCAAAACATGGAGAGATTGTAGAGCCATTATGGTTTTAAATGGTATGAGAAATGTTTTCGGACCTCCAATGATATTAATTGAAAAGTTATGTAAGAAAATGCGCACCCGCTCGAGTCCTCCCGCAGTCGTTCTAGCGTGGCCGATGACAGTCTACTCTGATTGGTTCAAACCGGTAGTTTTACAAGTTGCTATTATTGTATTGTATTGTTATTACAAGTTTACACCGGGAAATTTATTGATTGTAGCTTCCGATGTTACTAGTGATAAGTATCTAAAAATGTGGTGGGGAATTTTAGTAGCTCAAGGCGCAGACCAGTAATAGTTTCTCAAATAATATGATGCAATAAATATAATTTTAAATAATTTCCTATAAAATATTCAACAGACAATTTAATTTAATAAACCCATAAAAATGTGCTTAAAACTTATTACTCCGACGTGATCGTATGGACTAGATCGCTTTGCCTTTAAATAACACTGAAATCACCAAAATATTTAACACATTATTTTGCAAATTTTCAAGTTACAAAAATAAATAAATCATACATGGTTGTGCGGACTACACTCCTTTGCCTTAACAGGCAGAATTTACAAAAAAGATTTGTAACACATCTCTAAGCAAAATCTTTAAGATGTATATAATAAATACACTAGACCTGGCTGTATACGACAGATTCCTTTGCTTTTTCCTTGGGAAAAATGTGTGAAGAAAATCAGACATTGTATATGAGACTGCCTTCTCTTTACATGGAGAAGAAAAATAAAATGCATTACATATTTTTATACAAAAAAAACAAGAAAGGCGAACTTAAAATACACGAACTTGATAACAGTGTCTCATTTGCCTATACTTAATTAAGAAAAAAAAACTTTTATGGCGTGAAGGCATGGCATTGGGATTTTTTTGGTTTTGTTAATTCAAAATTGTTCCAGAGTGGATTTTGTGCAGTGAAATTGGTGTTATTTTGATGCAAGCATCCGTGTTGACGAACAGTTATGGGGAATCATTGAAATAAAGGTTTTGTGGTGTATGACGTTGAGAGTTTAATAGTGGGAATACTACTTTAGTCATACAACTGAATGGTAAATTATTCATTTATTTTATTGAAGTTAAAATAAACTGACAGCTTTTATTTTACAAATGACAATGGTTTGATACACTTAAAGATCAATTGGAAAGATATCAGACGGATGAACATTCACTTAAGTGAATGAATGAATGTCCACTCGAATGAATGTTCACTCAATTGAATGCTTCACTTTTATTTCATTCCATGTTCAAACAGTCGAACTGGTATGACATAAAAAAAAGATTTACCTCCACTTTTCTTTCAACATGTAGTCAAAAGCACACCATTTTCTTCTACAAGACTCTAACAAAATAGCCGAATCCGAGTGAACATACAATGTTCCAACTTCATTCCTAGTTCATTCCGAGTGGGAGTGAACTACAGCCTATGTTTCAGACCCTTATTGTAGTGTAATTCGCAATAAAGATATTTGATTTGATGCCGAATGCCAATATCCAAAACTATTGGATTAATGAATTCACTCAGCATTAATTTTGGGTTCAGAAATTTCATTTCAAATGAACGGTACCGAATGAAAGGAAAAAATGAACCGTCTGAAACCACCTTGAACGAAGGTTTCCTGTTATAAGCATTTAATACCTTGTATTCCTAAAAGGCGTCAGTCAATATCCCTATTAAATTGTCGGCATTCCTACCTGTGTTTTTCTAATCTTGTTGGTATATAACTTCGTATTCAATACCATTCTTCGGATCCGCGTCGCAATAGTAAATGTCGCTTTCGTCATTAATTTCCGGGAAGTCGATTTCCGTTTTGACTACGTGCAACTGAAAATAAATCGTAAGATTAGATGTTAAGGTTCATTTAAACTATCTATACTAATTATTATAAAGAGTAAAGATTTGCATCATCATCAATCATCAACAGCTCATATAATGTCCCCACCGACGGGCTCGAGCCTACCCCACATTAGGAGCGATGATGGTAGATTATATACAGGATGAATTTTCCAAGTAGGCCTTCAGGGCCAAATCCTAAACTATAAGGATTATCGAAACATGATCAAAGGAGTCGCGAGCCCGATTTTGATGAAAACAAAAACTGCATCATTGGATTTTTGAAAAATCAATAATCCCACCCAATACTTTTTTATAAAAAAAACAGCCTGTATTATTACACCATTCGATAGTGTTGTTAATAAAGATCGATTTCTGGGAAGTAATGATATACGGGAAACTAATGGACAATGTTAAATTTTAATAAAATATTTCTTGTTTCAATGTTGAAGCGATGATCATTATTTTATCAATCAATCCAATGATGCAGTTTTTGTTTTCATCAAAATCGGGCTCGCGACTGCTTTGATCATGTTTCTATATTCCTTATAGTTTCGGATTTGGCCCTGAAGGCCCACTTGAAAAATTCAACCTGTATACCATGTTTGTAGATGTTGAAGATTTGCATATTTGTAACGAATAGACATGACATTTCATGATGCTACTCATGTGAGAAATCATATGAAATTATTTTCATTGGTCACACCTGCTACTTCTTTTCACATCGACTCCTATAAATTCCTCTGTGAAATAGCAGATCATTCGCATTTCATTCCATTGTTAAAGTCCGTTGTTTTAAAAAGTATACAACACAAATTCATGTACGTAGATCAAAAATTAAACGACTAATAAGTTATATTCCATAACATAATCATATGCCATAATTCATTAACAAAAGCAATAATTTTATTTCGCACTGCTGCACACTTTAAAAAAACCATTGCTTGTAACCTTTTACATGTGAAATCATGCAAAAAAAAACATAATTTCATAAAATATTGAGGTTGGCGCGGACCTCAAAAAGACATTTAGATTTTTATAAACAATATTTTTATTTCTCCGTTTTTAGTTCTGAAGGCGTTATTTTTTTATTTAAAAACAATTTCTTTTTTGCTTTTTACTGTTTTAAGTATAGAAATTTTTAAGAAACTATCTCGAGATCTTTTAGACAAACAATGAATATAACTATTACGATATCATCGATGTCAATTAAATAGGCATTATTAGGGATAACTCAAAAACTACTCGTCAGATGTCGATCAAATTTAAATGGAACCACATGACAAGCACCAGCTTCCAAAGGTTGAAAGAATCTCAAAATTGGTACAACCAATAAAGAGTTATGAGGTAACAAACAAAAAAAATCGGGAGTGGTTTCCACTTGACTTTCTCGTATACCGAAACCGACTCAAAGGTTGATAGAAACCTTAATTTTTGATGTCATACATGCATGTTAAATTTTGGTCACCCATCCAAGTACTGACCGCGCACTTGATTGCTTAACTTTCGTGATCGACCGCTCAAAATTTGATAGAAACCTTATATTTTTTTGTCATACAAGTATGTTAAATTTGGTTGCTATAAGTTAAAGCATGCTCGAGTTATCGTGCTAACGCACAGACACACACAGACGTAATTCCAAAAAAAACTATTTTTGGACGGAGTGAGGTCCAAAATGTGTAAATCCGTCAAAATCTCGAGGTCGAATTTTTTGACGATTACAAGACTTACGAGACAAGACTATACTATACTACGTTACGAGAAAGTAAAAATCCAGTCAAATCGAGAACCTCCTACTTTTTTGAAGTCGGTTAATAAAGATGCGTTCTTTCCGTAAGATATCAAAAGAAAATCTGCTCACCTCATCGACTTCTTCCATTTTCTTTCCCTTTTTATCTCTCGCTAATTTTTCCGCGCGGCGTTTCTTCGACTTGTACGGTGTGGGTAGTTTTAGATGTACCGTGTGTACGTGCAGTTTCATAGAGTTGGACTGTGAGAAACATTTGCCGCATTTCGGGCACTTGTACGGCTTTATACCTGTGTGCACCTGAAAATGGATTTAAGTTCAGTCGTACTTTAAGTTTAGTCGTAGTATAGCCGGAACTGTTGGAGTATTATACAACACTAGCGACCCGCCCCGGCTTCGCACGGGTGCAATGCTTATGTAAATATGCATGTATTATACATATAAACCTTCCTTAAGAATCACTCTATCTATTAAAAAAAACCGCATCAAAATCCGTTGCGTAGTTTTAAAGATCTAAGCATACATAGGGACAGACAGACGGCGGATAGCGACTTTGTTTTATACTATGTAGTGGTGTAGCAGAAGTAACGCACTGAATATAGGTGGTTTGGAATCGAATTCAGAGTGTCAAAAAAAATGACAAAAATTTACCCAAAAAATCGGGAGTGGTATCCGCTTGACTTTCTCGTATACCGGAAACAACTCAAAAGTTGATAGAAACCTTATATTTTGATGTCATACATGCATGTTAAATTTTGGTCATCCATCCGAGTACCGACCGCGCACTTGGTTGCTTAACTTTCGTGATCGACGACTCAAAAGTTGGTAGAAACCTTATATTTTGATGTCATACATGCATGTTAAATTTGGTTGCATGTTAACCATAAAAGAACTCGTTAACAATAAGAGATATTTGAGGAATATAAATTGATGGATGATAAGTTCTATGATGTGCATTTAAATAATACCAATTTCTATATTTCCAACTTACCCTGTCATGTCTCAAGAGTGCAGCTTTGTTGGTAAAGGCCTTAGGGCATAGTGGACACGCGTAAGGTCGCTCGCCTGTATGAATCCTTTGGTGTATCTGCGGCAAAAGCATTCACGAGTAAGACAATTATACAGGTGTAACAGAAATAAAGCACATTACAGGTAGTTTACAAATAAAATAAAATATTTATAATCTATATATTTATATACTGACATATCAACGCACAGCCCAGACCGCTAGGTCTAGGGATTCCAAATTTGGTACGTAGGTTCCTTATGAGGTCCAGGGGTGCAATAAGAAAGGATTTTTGGAAATTCACCCTCTAAGGGGGTGAAAAGGGGGTGAAAAGTTAGTATGGAAATCCGTCATTTTTAAAGTAAAAGTAAAAGTATTTAAATGCTGCCCGAAGTAACTATTCTACGCGGACGAAGTCGCAGGCATAAGCTAGTATAATATATAATAATATACTATATTTCCACGCTCACACCAATTGTCTATCCCAAATTAAGTATCATTTAGAACTTGTATTATGGATAACGGACATTTTTTTTTTACACATAATTTTTAGATATTTTTATAAATAAACATAAATAAATATATAAACAACCATGACTCGTCAACAAATATTCGTGTTCGTCACACAAACATTTGCCGCTACCAGGACTCGAACCCGGACCGCTTGATGTGTAGGCAGCTATACCGACCACTCCACCTAGACGGCGTCTGTTCTGTCTACAGTATTAAGAATACTTTCCCTTCAGGTGGCATTACAAAATTCCACCCTGTATACATGATACAAATGTACATATGATAACTGGAAGACATTAGCCCCCCATCCACCAGCGTTTATTCCTGCCAGAATGTCTAATCTATAAGGAATTAACACCAGTATTCACAAACATTACTATGAGGTTTCTAGACTCTTTTATAAGTAAACGCATTGCATTGAATAGACCTCTGTGATTGGTTCGATTCTGTTGCCTAGTTCACATCGTTAAAATGAAAATGAAATGAAAATTTTGACATCTGGACGTTGCTTTTGACATCTCTGTGCGCTGTGTAATATAGCTAGCTAAGCTGTGCGTTCATTTCAAAGTACGCGTGCCGATCCCCACTTAAGTATTGTCTATGAATAGGTTTTTACGACCCTGTGCGTCCACGCGCACTATGAGACCTCAAAATCCTTGCCATATGGCCACGCACTGAGAAATGCCTTATTTTGCATAGCATTCTTTTTTACTAAGCCAAGTATTGCTTGTGAATACGGTTATTCTAATGGGCAAAGCGCGAAAGAATGACGGTGTCAAATGTTTTTGTCTTTTCCGTCGCGCCTGCACGACGGGACAACCTTGACTTAGTTAGATAGAAAGTAGCAGGAAAGGTTGTAGAGATGGCATTAGTGGCCTCAACGGCTTTATTTATCCTTACGATGATTCTCTACCTACAGTTTATCCATGAGGACAAGTCGTACGTAATAAACGCCAGTGGATGGGGGGCTATTGACATCCTTTTAAATTAACCTTTACCTGGTGACATGGGTTAGTGAAACATAATTTCATCCCCTCCAATAAGATTATTTTTCAACACACTTCCTCATAAAGTGTCTCTAATCCCATGACAATTAGGCACATAATGACACCTATAATCAAACTGTGACTTTTTCATTACTATTACTGTCACTCGTGAGTAAACGCACGCGCCCGCGCCCCCCCTTCTGAGACGCATCCTACTAGCGAAATACCAAGTACATCCAATCATTGGATTTCACCTACCTACACGAATAATGAACCATCACAAATAACAATAGAACATGAAAGTATTTCAGTAAATAATCTATCTGATGAGACCGCTATATCATCAAAAATAGTTAATTATAATTTTACTAACTGCACATTTACTAATTGTTTCTCTAAATAAACTTTTTATCTACTATGTAAAATGGTTTTTTATTTAAGTATTATTTTATTCAGAAGTGTGTTGAAAAACGTTGTATGATACACGTGTGTATTGATGATTACCGTCCTCGGCTCCTTAAGACCGTCGCCTGACGGCTCGGGCCTCAATGCGCCTCAGCGGTAATCACCAACATTACACACTTGTACCATAATGTACTATTAATATTCAGTCAGTTGACTATAAGATTTTATGACGTCACAAATTCGTAATATAAAATCTAAGGAGAGATCTCAACTGACTTGCGCCAAAATAAAAAATTAAGTTGTGTTACTTCTAAAATTAAATAAAAATTTGGTGTTTGCTTAAATATTAGCAAAAAATTTTTACGTAACAATTTTTGCTTTTGCAAACGCGCAAATATTTTTAATACTAGAAAAAATACACTGAAAAATTCGGGAATCGAACCCAGCATTCCGCAATCCGGGCGGCTGCGTTAACTACTATGCCACCGAGGCTCTGCTTTCGCTGTCGAAATTTGTCAGTGCTTGGTGCTAATGTTTTTATGGTAAACATTCATTCATCAAATCTTTGAACGGATCTTAGAAGTGCAAATTTCTTAGATAGTATTTATTACCTGCAGAAACAGAGGCATAGTGAACGTCTTCGGACAAAAAGCACAAGTGTACGGTCGGTCGCCTGTGTGTACTCGTTGGTGGTATCCGAGAGCTGCTTTTGACTGCAAAGATAAATGAGGTTTACGTTTGAGTGTTTTAGAATCTGGAGCACCCGATTGGGGTATTACATCCACCTCACAGAAGACCACAATCACATAAAACTACATTGTGGTGTTGTGTTTCTGTATAGAGGAAAGAGTCGTATTTTTGTATGTCTGTAACGAATAAACTCAAAAACCACTAAATCGATTTTGGAAATTCCTTCAACAATATTTCAAATGGACTTTCAAGGTGGACATAGGATATTTTTATCCTGGTATACATAGGGGAATGGGATACACGCAGGTTAAACCGCGTGCGGGGCGCTAGTAATAAATAATTTTACCGTAGGTTTTGGAGTACTAGTAATAAATAATTTTACTATAGGTTTTTTCACCAGAGTTCTTGTTGTAATAATACATTTTGAGAGACTCCATTTTTAACTCAATTTACTGTAGAATTTGTTACTTTAAATACACTTTTACTTGATATTAGCTGAATTCGTAATATTTACGAGTTGCGACCCGATTGATTAAGAATGTACAGATAGAATTATCCTTTTTTTCACCCATGTAATAGAGACTAAATGAATTAACATAGCACAAAAAGAGACACCTGGAGAAGATTGGAGGAAGCCTTTACTCAGCAAAGATCCCAAATTTACGACCAATAATAAAACAAAAATCTATAACTACTAACCTTAGAGAATACTATTAATTATGTTTTTTAAAGATACACACTAACAATAGTCACAAAAGAAAAATAACTCTGCTAACTTATGAATTTGGGAAATAAAAGGCTTTATTGTTAGATAGAATTTGTTTGTAAAAAATCTCTGCATACTTACATTGTATTTCTTTCCGCAAACTTCGCACACCACATCCTTAGCTTTTGACCTTATCTTCTTCAGCCTTTCCTTCGGTTCTTTTCTCTCCCTCTTTTCTTTCTTTACTTTCACTGGCTTATTCTGCACAGTCACCGTCGCAGGCTGTTTGTCGCTCAACAACTTTTTATTTAACATTGTCACTTGTGGAATATCGTTCAAGAACGCTTTATCCATAACAGTAAGAGGTTGGTTGTCAACCACAAACGATTTCTTGGTTAACGCAACCGGTTGACTAAGAACCTTGACCGGTCGACTTGTAACGGTGAACGGCCTGAGACCAGCATTGTTGGTAATGATGAGCGGCTTATTTGACACCGTCATTGGGTTGCTTATAACCTTTACAGGGGTTAAGATGGGTTTTATATCCAGAGCTAAATCTGGGTCATCAAAGTCAGAATGGACGATTTCGGTGTGGGCCACCTCTTCCTCTTGTCCCATGTAAGTGACGTGAGGGATCTCCTGGTGTTCCATACATTCTTGTTCGGTGTTGAAGATTTCGTCGCACTGCAAATAATATTGAAGTGTTAAATTGTATGGCTAAAGTATATAAAATGGCCAGAAATAGTTAAAAAAAAAGGTAGGAAGAACTAGGAAAACGTGGACTAACATTGCATTAATAGGGGGACAGATTGAATGCTAATTCCAAAATAAACATAAATGGAAGTCCACGGAAGCTTTTACCCTAATCTAATGAATTGCTGTTCGTTAGTCTCGCTAAAACTCGAGAACAGCTGAACGGATTTATCTTATCTTGGTCTTGAAATGTTTGCAATGGAAAAATTGTGAGGAAGATAGTAAAAACAACAATTTCATTTTCCCATATAAACTGTTTTGCCTACTTTCCTGTCAAAAACATTTGACGTTCGGCCATTTTAGCGAAGGAAGAGTTTTAATGTTGTTAGGATAGGTGCAAAGACGTTTAGTACTCCGTGAATAGGTGATACGAAGTACACCGGGTCATCTAGTACATAATATAGTATCTGGAAGACGGGAAAATTACCATGTTAAGGTTTTTTTTTGTATTACACTGTCAACAACTTCCCTTAGCCTATTAACCAATAAACTTTAGGGGTGTGTGACTATCAACCCCATACCTAGCAGAATTGTTCAATTTGGTACTTGAAAGCGGCGAAGCTCCCCAGCAATGGTGCAATTCTGATATAATACTTCTTTACAAGAAAGGAAATCCATTAGATATCGGACATTACAGACCAATAAATTTACTACCTAGTAATAAAAGGTGGGGTTAACAAAAAGTGCATCAAACGAAATTTCTTTTAAATGATAAGATTCCCAACTCCCCTATAGTACATTTATAATCACATGTTCAATGCTTTTCAATGGTAGTGCTTCAATTTGATGGAACCATGTAATATCAGTGTTATTAATATTGTATTTTCATTTCATTTCAGTATCAATGCAGGGCCTTGTAGCTACTATTTTCGGTGATTATATGTTACAACACATAACCAACCAAAAACAAAGTATTCTGCACAAAATAATTATTAGTTATTTATTTATAGTATACTTCTATTAATTTTAACAAAAAAAAGATTTTAGTTACAAGAACCTCCAGTGACGCCGACAAAATGTAAACTTATGTTATTTAGTCAGAGTAAAGGCAGACGAGGCAGTTGGTATCCATTTTATAGTGACATATAACAAAGGACATGCAAATAATAAAAATGCACCTTTTACTCAAGCATAAATAGCAATATGACCAAAACTTGACATTGAAACTTTTATTTGTATAGTTGCTAAAAACATAATACTAACATGACGCTACTAAATTGAAAAAAAAATTGCCGTTAACTTAAAACGTGGTCTTTTGGCTTGTTAGCGTTGGTAATTTTTTAAAGAATAATAGTTTTCTTAAACAAAAAAATATATACTAACCTCGCCGCATTTGTATTCGTGGATCAAGTAATCTTCCGTGTCTTCTTTTATCTCAATTTTAACATTATGTGCCTTGTCTTTTTCCAAATGTTCTTTCAATGCATCTTCACTTGGAAATGTTTCTCCACATTCACAGATTATATAATGGATGCTGACAAACGAACAGTAAAATGTATTATTTTCGGTCATCATTTAATACGGTCACAGATTCTATCGGATAAATAGGCGAAATTAGTTTTCTATGGTAGAAGACGCCATTTTATTTGGTATCTGTGCGTAGTTTCCTTCCTCCAAGTTCTCGAAGTCGTTGCGTTGCGGTGCGGTCGGTTGTATACTCTCTTATCTGTGGTTTTACGTTAGTGTTGTCTGGTGTTCTCAAATGTCGATATCGATCGCATTCGATTATAATAGTTTTCTATTCTGTGTGCTTTTTTTTGAATAGACTATTACTTTTTATAATTAATGAATTACTACAATAATTTCATTAATGTTGTAATTCTGTTAATTAACGAAAATGATCCGAATTTCTAATTTAAAAATCGTTATCCAAATCTGTAAAATTCGATTTAAAAAGTATAAGAATGTAGCCCATACAACCATGTCTTTAGTATTCTGTCTCCTTTCTTGATGTTCGCATTAAAGTGTGTGTATCGCACATTTTAATATAACTATGGAGTGCTCGCAAATGGGTACTGATCACCTTATACTCCGTCCACCAATCGGCATTGGGCAAGCTACTGCCTAAACCTTCTTCGATGACAAGGAGTGGCCTTGTGTCCCAGCAGTGGGTCGAATTATAAAGGCTGTTAAGATGGAGTGCTTGGCGCGTAATGCATGGCAACAAACCTCATGATGGCGACTGATGAGCTGCATAGGTTACTTTATACATTTTCTTTCACTCGACATTTATGTGTCACGATTTGCGAACGCCATTAATTTCAATGAAGAAGAAGTAGGCAGGTGTTCGCTTGATAGCCCACGTTAGTCAACATCGACGTTTCCACTTCCACCAACGGCCACGATACACGGATGACGTCACAAACACGCATGAACTGGCCCACGCAGTACACACTATTACCACACTATTACGTACCGCAAACGGGTAGGTACGTACAAAGTATAGATAAGTTGAAGATAGGACGTGCAGGACAGTTTGCAACCATCGAGCACATCTAATAGCGGAAATTTTTCACTCATTTTATTCAAAAATAATTCCGTCAATTCAGTGCAACGACCACAGATAAACCGTTAAATTTTTTTCCGACAGGCCATATTCCATTTTTTATGGATTTTAATTTGTAAATGCCGAGTTTCTATACAAGTTTTACACCACCTTAGAGGGTAAATTCTGAGAAATCCTTTCTTAACGCACCTCTAGATGCCAAATTTGGAAGACCCAGTGATTTAGACTGTGCGTTGATACGCCAGTCAGTCAATATTAATTTTATACATATAAAAGATTAGAAGTAATAATTTAGCCAGAATCACTTTCGGTATCTTTAAATTGCGGTTTATGAAGGACTTTGTTTAGTTTATCTCCTTACTGCACTGTGTCACATATTTGCACAGTGAAGTTTTTGACGTGACAACGTCTTATAATTCGATAGAGCCGGCTGCACGCACGAAAAAACATGACGTCATGCGGCGTTACCTCGCTCTGAATCTAATTCTCTAATTTGAATTTGGAATTATGTTCTTTAAAATTTAAACTTTCAATGATACCAAAACCAGCCAGATACAAATAGTATAGCCAAAGAGATTTTATTACAAGTTTATTCATACTATAATGCGAAATCTATTAAACAAATTAAATTAAATTTTTCTTTTGAAAAATGCTACCATTCCATCAGTATTTTCTTAGGACGTTGTCACGTTCAACTATCGTCAGTAAACCGACTTTACAGACAACCAATTTTTTTTGGCAATAATTAATGTAAATTTATTCCAAGATTGAGTGATGTCGACATTGAAAACTATATACTCTATAAACTCTATATTATATTGTGACATTTAGTTGATGCATCATTTTGGCAGGCTTGCTGAAAAAAAGAAAGGAAACAATTAATTCAACTTCACTTCGAGGGGTGAGAAGCTCTGAGTATGAAGACGGATTTCTGAGAATTTTACGAATGTTTTTGCCTATATATTTTTCTATGGATAAAATCATCATTTGTTACTCTAAAAAGAAAAGTATCTGCCATAGATTATCATTGGTTGTGAAATTATTCTGCGATATTCTTGTGTGTATATTTGGGACGATATGCAAATGTGAGCCACATTTGCATATCGTCCCAAATTGTGATGTTCATATATGGGACTGTATGCAAATTAGAGCTAAAACCTCTACTGTTCGTATATGAAACGACATGCAGTAAGATACGCGTAGGCTGTCTTGACTGTAAAATTTATTTATGCATAAACAAAAAAGTTTTTTTTTTCTGGAGTAGCATGTCCCATCAGGGGGGCTATTCGCTAACTTTTTTTGACAAATGAAAGTGATGATCACCGAGTGAATTACATATCTATTGCTGTTTTTATACGACGAGTGCCATAATAGCTTGTTGTGTAAAACAGCAATGGATATGTAATTCACTCAGTGATGATCACTTTCAACTGTCAAAAAAAGTTAGCGAATAGGCCTACAGGTCCTTCTAATCTAGATACATTACTGTTTCCATTAAAGATAGGGACTATTTGTTTTTACTATGTTTTATTGGTTGCATAATTGTTGTAATTTGATATAAACTATTAAAATAGTAAATAAACGATACAGACACTAATCCAAGATATAAATATAATTAGACATAAGGGTATTTCGGATTTTGACAAACTGCACTGCTATACTGCCAGATTATATATTTTGTTTTTCATAGTTTTCAAAACTATCACATATTTTTTTTATGCAATAATCAATTATTCCATGCAGTAAGGGGTAACGACAAGTGCCACAATAGCGTGTCGTGTAAAAAAAGAAAGTTCGATAATATTTTAATATCGATTGGTTGCATCTCTAATCGTAAACTTACTTTAGTCTATGGATTTTGAAGACGAAACCACAGATAGTGACGATTATACCTTTTATGTGAATGTTGGTTAAACTGCAATTATTTAAATAGACTTCCGGTTTGCGTGCTGCTGTCATTTGTCAATTAGACTTTTGATATTGTTTGTGGTAGGTACCAAGCCAAAATAATTCAAAAAGCGGTGGAGCCATACAAAAAAAAAGAAGAAGAAGAATTACTAGTTGCCTTTTGTTTTATTGTGTAATATAAATAAGGGCGGCCTACGTACATATATGCCGTGTGCTTAACAACTTACAAACATAATAAGATTACTAATAAACAACAGCATTAGGGGAAGTAAGCCCAAGAAGGGTACTAAGCCAAAATTAAAATTTTATTATGTTAGAAATATAATTTCTAAAGACCGAAGGTGATAAATGTAAGATAGATTAATGTAGTTTGATAAATTCAGGACACCTAACACTACAGGCCTGAAACAAAACGTAAGCCCGGCCCAAGATGGGTAGCAGTTTGTATGAAACTAGCAAACTATATTTTTATAGTTATAGTTTATTTTTATTAAACCATTAGATATTTGTGAAATTTATACCTAATCAGTCTACGAAACAAACAATAATTTAAGTTGTTTATTTCTTTAAATGGCAGAAAATCTCTCATTTTCAACATACGTAATAAAATTTAATAATATCTAACAACACTTAGGAAAAAATAACTAGTAGTTACTAATCTTTTTAATATTTTTTTTTTAATTCAGGTACATACTTACTCAACCTAGATTTTACCTTATACGTCTAAAAATATCACCTTATATAGGTAATATATGGAGTGTTTGATACAGACAACGACAATTCAGATTACTGTAATATCATCAAAATTCAAAATTTAATAAGTAACTAATTTTCAAATTTACTGTACATTTAGATTTACATTATATCCAGACTTCGGTTTGTGGATTAAGGGTCTTGGCATGGCAGAAGAGGCAGTAGCACTCCTTAACGTTACGTTTCCTGCTGACTGCGTGACAAGTATTATTTATCTTCTTCAAAGTACCTACCCTTTAACTCAGTAGAAGCCTTCTCTTTTTTATCTTAATATTTTCTACATGCTGTCCTCTTTATTTTTGTTCCAGAAAATTAGATACACAATAAATTATCAAATTTTTTGGTGGTATCCCTATTCTCACACAGGCGCACTACTTATTCGTATCACGGTAGCCGTATACAGAAAAGCGTAAGTAAGTTTATACGTTTCTGCTTTCTGCCAACTGTATTGTAGCGCCAGAAAGAAGCTTATATTTTTCTATCTTCGGGAGCGCCAGGTTCTATCTAGACAGTCCGGGGACACTTTGGTGAACTGGCGCACGTACAGTGCGCCGATCTCAAAGTGCCCCCATAAGGGCTTAGGAGGGTACTGGTGGTTTTTAGCGGGTAGTACTGGCGCTTTTCCGCGCCGGTGATCCCCGCACACGTCGCACGCCTTGCCAGCGTGCAGTATGGCCAGTAAATTGGTTTTACCACCGTCAAAAAAAAAAAAAGGTTCTATCTAGACAGTAAGTATATAATACAAGCACAGAACATAGAAATGTGTATGTTCGCGACAACCTAGTGCTTTCTCGATGGCCTAAATTATTTGTAAAACTAGAAAATACGATAAAAAAATAGTTTTTGTCTCATCAAAACAATGTTAGCCATAAAAACATAAGCACCAAGCACTGACGAATTTCGACAGCGAAAGCAGTGACCCGGTAGAGTAGTGGTTAACGTAGCCGCCCGGATTGCGGAAGATGCTGGGTTCGATTCCCGCCTGGGGTAGGATTCTTTTCAGTGCATTTTCTAGTTTTTAAAATACTTATGGGTTTGTAAACGCAAAAATAATCCATGACCTAAATTGTTATTTAGTTAGGCCCCTTATTACCGTATAAATAAATATTCCAGTGAAAGACAGGGCATCCTAACACGTATATTAGAACGAGATAGATATACGAGACTATTTCACGCACACGCAAGCGGCCTATGTCGGCCAGTCATGTAGAAAAGACAGCAACTGTCAGATCGCAGTACTATTATTCACACATATGCGCGCTACTCAGTGATTTGTTCGCGGGTAGCCCGAGTAGAACAGATTACAAGATTACGATAAGTACTTACCACAGAACATAGATATAAGAGGTTATATCTATGTTCTGTGGTACTTACGTACGCTCACTAATGCTTGGTTTGTATTTCGTAGGCTTGTAGAATATTATTGTTGCAATTTTTGTTGTGATGTATTGTCACGTAACGGAATGTGAAGGAAGCAAGAGACTATTTAGTGTGTACAGTCAGCTTCATAAATATCTGAGTGTCAAGACTGATCAAAATTATCTAATAGACAAAAATTCAATATTATATGTATAAGAGATAGAAGGGTAAGTAAGTAAAACTTAAGTCAGATAAATGATAACAGCGTATTTAATCACTATTTCTTTACAGTAAGTATTTAATCACTGTATTATTCCACTATTTTACAGTAACATTATAAATTATTAACTCAGTATTTTAATCACTATTTTACAATCAAGAAGTTATTCGCGTAACGATAGGTTTCAGAATGCCCTAGAGCAGGGCGCATCGTCTTTTTAAAAGGAGTCGTCCCTAGCACCTCCCCATTCATAGATATCCTTTTTCGGACCAAATATGGTCATACGTTTCGCTAAAAGGCGTGCCAGCCCCGCGCGCACCTCACACCTTAACAAATATACTTCACGAACCTCGTAAGGGCCGGTACATGACGCTACATATTAGGTGTAATACACACATACGCTACTAATCTTTATTACTTATTAAAATAGCTTTAAATAATTTAAAATCTAACATATGCGCTGCTAGAGTATCTTATTGTTGTAACCATCCAGAGTAGTCAATATTATCTAAACAACACAATTCCAATATTATGTAATGTGTTAAGATGACCAATAATATATTCGCGAATAACTATTCAATGGTATCTAAGCACGCAAAGTTATCAAAAATATCTTGGTAGTAAAGAAAAGTAAACGCTAATCTGGGGTATTACGGTCCATATACTCCCTTCCTGTAAACAAAGGTAAACTAACCAGAGCCTTTAGACAACATGCTCACGCTTACAAGCGAGTCGGTTTGTCTAATCGCTAACGCTTCAGCGATAGCGATTATCGTTTGGTAGCCAAAGTGACAGTAACGTAGCGATCGCTTAGTCGAGGCGTCGTATCGATAACTCAAAACTTTTGTCTATAGTTAGCGAGAGAAGAAATGTCAAAAATTTAAAATGACAAAATTACATAACCTAATTTAATTTATTTCACGAAGAGTTTTCGTCAATCGTCAATTAATTTCTGCCACTTTGATTCTACAGTGCCATCGGTGGTTTTCGATAATGTATCGCAAGTGTTGCGTACCGACCGAATGAAGTAATTTACAACAGGACCTATAAGTTTCATCAATTTCATAGAATCATTTCTATTTTCTATGAAAAGACATACCTAGGTTATAGTTCCTAGTGAAAAAACCATAAAACATGCATCTACCTACGTGTGCCCTATATAAACATTTTTAGAAAAAAATTGTCATGGAGATAAATTGAATATTGGTGCTTGTCCATCTCTATTTTTGAAACTCGAGATATTTTACCATGAACTGTTGAATACTGAGGAATACCATCAACTGTTCCCACAGAAATAGGTAATATTTTATTAACATTTATCTATCTAATAATACATATCGACGCTTGAAAGGAAAAGTTGACTAAGCGCCATTTTGAGCCAAATTGAGTTATATATACAGTTTGAATCGCTTAATTTTTCTGCGTCGTTTGGTCTAACTCACGCCTTCCTACGACGACTTTTAATGTCGCTTCTGCATTTTGGACTTTACGAATTATCACTTTTTTGAATGAAAAATGAATCTTTAAGTCGTCCTCCTGAACAATTAACTCCATGTCGCTTAGTCAATTTTGCCTTTCAAGCGTCGATATATTCTTATTAACCATTATTTTGCATGTGTAGTTACAAATTTAATTAAATTTGTACATTGCAAAAGTAAGTCAAGATGACTTTGATGACTACTTCTCTTAATGATATATTTTTATTTCATTTTCAGATCAATTCTGTGATAAGAGTTATTTGAGAAAGCGTCATGATCATTCTTATGCACCTTATGAGCGAAAACCACATAAGATAGCCTGTCTAGAAGTTTCTGGTATTTGTATTGTGTTTTTAATATTTTATGAGATTTCTCAAAAGACAGGAAATAATTATGATTATTTCATTCTGTATGTGGTCTTGATCGCAGTTTAAAATCAGTATGTACCTACATCTTGAATCAGAAAGCCCCACACAGCACTTTCTATCAGGTTTATCAAGTTACCCAATATTCTAAGCCATTACCTAATTAATCTAAGCAATCTGTAAGCAATCTAAATTAACCACTCCACTACGACAGCATTAAATTAATGTCTAGTTATACAGAATTTCTGAGTGATTATCTTTCTTTCTCTCTAGATAAAAAGGTTTAATCAATTTTCTGTGAATTAGTGTAGAATTAGTATATAAATTATGAGGAAAATAAATCCTGTAATATTAGGTTAAACCTAAAGTTAAAATGCTTATTTTATTTTTCAGATGATCATCAGCAAACCAATTGACAAATTACCTATCAGTTACTGTAACACCTACAGTTGCATCAGGTGAAATACTGGGTCAGGAAAAAAATATGTAAGCAGTATTATTCTTTGAAATGGCCCTGGAAACTGACATATACAACAAGCAAGGATGACATTGTTGGATTTGTAGACTTAAATGAAAAATCGAGTAACTTTGCTGACCATGTTAGCTTTATGTAAAAAATAAATAAAAGATTAATGTAATTGTTTTATTTTATCAAAACTAGGAATCTTCAATCCTGGAGGAATAAAACTTTGAATAATGAGGAACAGAAAATCTAATTAATGTTTCCTGTTGCTCAAAATTAAAAGTTACATAAAATTAAATAAATTAACATTATAAAACTTTTATTTAATGATTCTTCTTAACAGCTCGTCATCATGGATGTTTGTGCATCAATATAACACCAGTTTCACTGCACAAAATCCATTCTGAAACAATTTTTACTATCGAATCAAAAAATCTACATATGGAAGCCATAGATTCACACTATACACCATGCATTCACAATGTTCATACAAAAACATGAACAAATAGTTGTATGTACATACATACAAATACCTTAGGTCTGTTCTTTTAGGGGGTGAATGATCTCCTGCTTCATACAAATAAATCCCTAACATGAAAACTTTCACAAGCACATGAATAGTTTTGACTGTAAAATAATGTGAAATTGTTGTTAAGTTCCATAGGCATTTCTTTTGTCACCAGTGTTCAAAATGTGGAATATCTAAATCTATCTCCAAACAATAAATCAATCCGGCATTTTATTAAAGTTTTCTATTAGTTTCACAGATTAGAGAGTCTATAGTTTTTAGTCTCAAATATGTTTTTGGTGCATGAAATACGCTCATTGTTACGGGCATATGACATCATAACAGCCTTTTTAATTACACTCACTGGACACAGGCCTCTCCTTGTTATCTGAGAAGGTTTAGGCAGTAGTCCACCACACTTGCCCAATGTAGATTGGTGGACAGGATAAGGTGATCAATACCCCTTATCTGATCCATTAGCTTCCTTCTACGACGCCTATTGAAAGATATAGGGTTGGTGGTGCTATTCTAGTCTCCCAGCATGACACGGTCATGAGAATAACTATTACATATAAACTTTAATATACAATCACCGTGTACAAATAATGTATACTTACTAAAAAATACAACTATTTAATTTCAAACACATTTATTACCGAAAATGTTTTACATTATAAAAATTTATTACAGTATTAACAATATTTTGATTATTGTTTTTATTTTTCGGTGTGTCCTCCTGACACAGGCCTCATCCAGCCTTTTCCATAGGTACTAATCTAATCTGTTCTTGGCCAACCGTAACCACAAAGGCTCTGCTACCCTCTTAATGTCATCTGACCATCTCCTCTTCTGTCTGCCCATTTTCCTCTTTTGATACCTGAATGGGTCCCCCATTCAGTAACATCTCTTGTCCACTTCTGTATGTTATTTCTAAGTATGGGCTCCGTCCATTTCCACTTTAATTTCTTTATCTTTTCCACTGTATCCTCCAGCTGTGTTAAGGGCTATTGCTTTGACTTTCTGTCCTTCCTTCCTTATAAGTATATCCCAGAATGCACCTCTACAAACTTTAATAACACTATATTACGCCTACGTAGCGTATGAAATAATAAAAACTATTTTTTTTGCTGATATTTTACACAATATCGTGTTACACAAGCGTTTTCTACAGGGTCTCGGCGATCGAAAGCCAAGCGATCGGTCGAATCGCTAGTTTGTCGGTTTCGAGTCTCAAAGCTGCATGTTGGCTACGCATTGTATGGGAAGTTAGCGAGCGACGCCTTCTATTGCTTGCGTTTCGGTTCAATAGAAACGAAAAATGACATTTGGCTAGCAATTTTCGACTCGATTATTTTGATGACGTCACTTTTCGATTGCTTATGTCAATCCCATACATTTTTTGATTTAGCGATAGCGAGAGCGATTGTCGAAATGCATGTTGTCTAAAGCCCCAGGGGCTTTGCCTAAAGTGGGCTACTGCCTAAGTCTTCTCAGATAACAAGGAGAGGCCTGTGTCCAGTGAGTGTAATTAAAAAGGCTGTTATGTTATGATGATGAATTGTTTGCTTAGGTTATCATTTAAAAATACATTATCTTAATTTGTTGTGGGCTGCCCGTAACAATGAGTGTATCTCATGCACCCAAAACATATTTGAGACTAAAAACTATAGACTCTAATCTGTGAAACTAATAGAAAACTTTAATAAAATGCCTGATTGATTTATTATTTGGAGATAGATTTACATATTCCACATTTTGACTTCCACACTTTGACAACACTGGTGACAAAAGAAATGCCTATGGAACTTAACAACAATTTCACATTATTTTACAATCAAAACTATTTGTGTGCTTGTGAAAGTTTTCATGTTAGGGATTTATTTGTATGAAACAGGAGATCATTCACCCCCTAAAAGAACAGACCTAAGGTATTTGTATGTATGTACATACAACTATTTGTTGATGTTTTTGTATAAACATTGTGAATGCGTGGTGTATAGCGTGAATCTATATCTTCCGGATGTAGATTTTTTGACTCGATAGTAAAAATTGTTTCGGAATGGATTTTGTGCAGTGAAACTGATGTTATATTGATGCACAAACATCCATGACGACAAGCTGTTAAGAAGAATCATTAAATAAAAGTTTTATAATGTTAATTTATTTAATTTTATGTAACTTTTAATTTTGAGCAACAGGAAACATTAATTAGATTTTCTGTTCCTCATTATTCAAAGTTTTATTCCTCCAGGATTGAAGATTCCTAGTTTTGATAAAATAAAACAATTACATTAATCTTTTATTTATTTTTTACATAAAGCTAACATGGTCAGCAAAGTTACTCGATTTTTCATTTAAGTCTACAAATCCAACAATGTCATCCTTGCTTGTTGTATATGTCAGTTTCCAGGGCCATTTCAAAGAATAATACTGCTTACATATTTTTCCTGACCCAGTATTTCACCTGATGCAACTGTAGGTGTTACAGTAACTCATTAAATAATTATAATGGTAATTTGTCAATTGGTTTGCTGATGATCATCTGAAAAATAAAATAAGCATTTTAACTTTAGGTTGAAAATTACAGGATTTATTTTCCTAATAATTTATATACTAATTCTACACTAATTCACAGAAAATTGATTAAACCTTTTTATCTAGAGAGAAAGAGATAATCACTCAGAAATTCTGTATAACTAGATGTTAATTTGATGCTGTTGTGGTGGAGTGGTTAATTTAGATTGCTTAGATTAATTAGGTAATGGCTTAGAATATTGGGTAACTTGATAAACCTAATAGAAAGTGCTGTGTGGAGCTTTCTGATTCAAGATGTAGGTACATACTGATTTTAAACTGCGATCAAGACCACATACAGAATGAAATAATCATAATTATTCCTGTCTTTTGAGAAATCTCAAAAAATATTAAAAACACATAATACAAATACCAGAAACTTCTAGACAGGCTATCTTATGTGGTTTTCGCTCATAAGGTGCATAAGAATGATCATGACGCTTTCTCGAGTAACTCTTATCACGGAATTGATCTGAAAATGAAATAAAAATATATCATTAAGAAAAGTAGTCATCAAAGTCATCTTGGCTTAACTTTTGCAATGTACAAATTTAATTAAATTTGTAACTACATGTGCAAAATAATGGTTAATAAGAATATATGTATTGTTAGATAGATAAATGTTAATAAAATATTACCTATTTCTGTGGGAACAGTTGATGGTATTCCTCAGTATTCAACAGTTTATGGTAAGATATCTCGAGTTTCAAAAATAAAGATGGACAAGCACCAATCTTCAATTTATCTCCATGACAATTTTTTTCTCAAAATGTTTATATAGGGCACGTAGGTAGATGCATGTTTTATGGTTTTTTCACTAGGAACTATAACCTAGGTATGTCTTTTCATAGAAAATAGAAATGATTCTATGAAATTGATGAAACTTATAGGTCCTGTTGTAAATTACTTCGGTCGGTACGCAACACTTGTGGTGTGGTACATTATCGTAAACCACCAAACCACCGATGGGACACATAAGTAGATTCAAAGTGGCGAAAACGCCGAAAACTCTTCATGAAATAAATTTAATTTATTTAGGTTATGTTAGTTTGTCATTTTCAATTTTTGACATTTCTTCTCTCGCTAACTATAGACAAAAATTTTGAGTTATCGATACGAATTAGTGTTGCAACAGAACTCTGCTTCCGCTTCCGCTTCTGCAGAAGTTCCGCAAGTTTTTTCACTTCCGCTTCCGTTTCCGGTTCCGCAAACTTTATAACAGAACTCTAAACGGAGATTATATAGAGGAGCGCGGTAGCCTACGCGTGTAGGACGGTATAATAGGGCTGTCGTCATAAAATATGCCGGGCCAGTTGCGATACATTTAATGAGCCAAATGTGTTAAGAATTAACACTTACACTATGATTGACAGGTAATAAAGCACAGTAACAGGCATAGATTAATTACTTTGTAGTAGATAACAATAAGGCTACATAATGCATTTTTTCATAATAATTTTGTTTTTTGTGCATACACATATACTGGAAACTGATTCCTTATTCTTATTCGGTACTTATTATAAAAAAAAATTCAGACTCGCACTTTCCCGTTTTATTTATTAGCTCATTAAGTGTGTGGAAGGGGATCAAAAATTTCGTTATCTATTTTTGGCTCCCATGCACTGTTTTCGAAATATTATCGTTTTTGTACTTAATTTATTCTATTGAAATTATGTTAGTTGAAGTTCCATATAAAAACACTTAAAAAATTGCTACATCCTCCTCTTATTTTCTGAATTACAAATTCATTTAATAAGTTCAATCTCGCAGATAGCCTTAAGATGCCAGAGACTAGCATCACCCCATATCCTCCAATGGGTGTCGTACAAGGCGACTAATGGATGAGCAAAAGGGTATTTGATCACCTTATACTTCCTCCTTAATCCGCATTGGGTAAGCGTGGTGGGCTACTGCCTAAACCTCCTTCGATAACAAGGAGAGGCCTTGTGTCCCAGCAGTGGGTCGATTTATAAAGGCTGTTTAGATGATGATGATGAGTCAACTCCATTGTTGAAAACTCAGTCAAAAAACTTGGCATTCTTTCAAAGGTGAAACGGTATTTTACATCTGAGCAGCTCCTAAGCCTTTATCGAGCCCAAATACGCTCCTGCATGGAGATGCAGGAGCATGTTGTCACCTTTGGGACGAATCTGCACGATATCAGTTGGATGCACTGGAATCGATGGAGCACCGAGCGAGGAGACGAGGCACTCACTGAGGCTAATCTCCAGTGAAGCTTGCTTGCCTCTCGGTCTTTTATCGGTTGCATTTCGGAGTTCTTCATAATTTCACCCCCCCGGCCCCTTTCCACCAGACTTTCGCGAAGGCTTTCACGGCTGTGGATATACCTCCTATCGGCGCGAAACGCTTTGCTTCCTCTTTCGTTATGCGAATAGCTAAGGAATGGAACTCGTTGCCAAGGTCTGTTTTTCCGAATCTATATACTCTGGATATTCAAGGCCAGAAAACAAGCATCTTCTAGGCGAGCGTGTACCATCTGAGGCCTCATCTTCGCTTTCCATCAGGTGAGGTTGTGGACAAACGCTCAGCCTATTAAACATTAAAAAAATGTTTGTGTTTTTGTGCTTTTTCTTCATAGTATTCACACTTCTGCTTCCGCTTCCGTTTCCGCTTCCGCTTCCGCTAAAATTTACTTTTGACATCTGTTTCCGTTTCTGCTTCCGTTAAGACACTTCCGTTGCATCACTAATACGAATGACAAATGCAGGGGCTCTAAATCTAAGGTATTAATTTTACCGAATTCTACAAAATATTTATTAATATATTTTTAGGAATCAGGAATGGAATAAAATAAAAATAAAGAATTATCATCGTAACTTAAAACAATTTTACTTTCAATTAGATTTTCACAACAAGTAACAAGCGATTGCACAGAAAACAACTCTTTACACAGTAACCGAATAATAAGGATGAAACAAATGACTAACTGCAAATCACATCGATCACCACTGTGGTGTCCTCCGGAATGTCGGGAGAGGGTTGTGCTATAACACTAAGTCACTCTATCACTGTACACTGTGGTGGCAGA
The DNA here is from genome assembly GCA_955850985.1 of Elophila nymphaeata. Classification (NCBI taxonomy): domain Eukaryota; kingdom Metazoa; phylum Arthropoda; class Insecta; order Lepidoptera; family Crambidae; genus Elophila; species Elophila nymphaeata. Next base: position 1,423,545 of record OY039094.1, read on the forward strand.
CGTCCGCTCGGTCCGGCGGTCGGAACACGACTGACTCAACCGAGCCGTCACCGCCATTACGGCGTATACCTTTATTGTCTATTCCACAACTACCCACATATTTAGTTAGACATCACAACCACTTCAACCGACCTCGCTCTTCAACGTCCGACAAGCAAATGGGGCGAGAGCGAACTAACGATTGCTTTTATAGCTGCGGTTGTGGTGACGTCATGATTCGTAAAGATTCATTCTTCCTTTTTCCCAATAATATATTAATTGCTAAAATTAAATGCTGATTAAAATATCAATCAATGAAAAGAAATTATTTAAAGGCAATTTTCTATTGCTTTTTGCTTAGGCGTCAACTCGGGCAATAAAAAACTCGGCTTTGGCCGAAATTACTACTTTTCAGATTTGATGTCGTCTTTTCGGCCAATAGATATTCTAGGCCGAGTTTACACCTCATGAATATCGAAGTAGTAAATTCGGCAAATACGTTAGTTTATGAGAATTACAAAAAAACCGTCTCAGTACATATTAAAGTAGGTAAGAAAAAAAAGCAACTGAAATAAATTCTTTTAATTAGACTGAACAAAAAGAAATGTCTTTTTAAAAACCCTTGATTTTTTTAAATCATCGCAATATTTTTTAATAATCATGATTATACCAAGATTGTATCAAAAAGAGGACACCTGGACCTCGAGATTTTGACGGATTTACACGTTTTGGACCTACCTGAGTCCAAAAATACCGTTTTTGGAATAATGTCGTGTGTGTCTGTGCGTTAGCTCGATAACTCGAGTATGCTTTAACTTATTGCAACTAAATTTCACATACATGTATAACATCAAAATATAAGGTTTCTATCAAGTTTTGAGACGTCGATGACGAAAGTTTAGCAACTAAGTGCGCGGTCGGTACTCGGATGGGTGACCAAAATTTAACATTAAAACATAAGATTTCTATTTCGCTTCCGGAGTAGTCGGTCTCTGCGGCCTGCCGGCTCCAGGGCTCCCGGCTAGCCAAGTGACCAGTCGATTTCGTTGAACGTCTAACGAAAATAATAATAATGAAACTGACGTTTTATTGAGAAAGTTCTATGGCGACCGTAGCAAAAATTAGCCTCCCATCCACTAGCACTTATTTCGTATGACTTGTCCTCATAGATGAACTGTATAAAAACATCGAAGGGATAAATAAAACCGTTGAGGCCACTAACTAAATGTCATCTCTACATGTTTTCCTCCGACTTTATCATTCCTCGCCAGTCCGAGAGGAAAAACAATCCTGTTGTCTATTGATAATTGATACTAGTGGATGGGGGGCTATTATCATTTCGTTCGATAGAAACGTTCTATCGTTTGCCACTTGTTTAGGCCCCCAGTAGATTTAGGCGCTTGGATGTGTTCATAAATGAAAATACATTAAGTAAAATAAGTCTTTTATTTTATTAGAATACAAGTTTTCACGATTTGTCATATTTAAAACTATTTTCGTTATTTATATACAATCACGCGCATTATCCCAAAAGGAATTTAGCAGTGCATTACTTAGGTATAATTTTGCTACACATAAAGCCACATCTGGCAGAATAGGTGGAGGTGACAGGTTGTCGCCTATTATTTAAGGTGCGTTCCAAAACCAGGTGAAACTAAGCTTTTTTTCTTCTAATTGGTGTAAAATAACTATAGTTTAACAAAAGTAACCAATGGTGTAAGCGCTTCTTAATTACTACCAATAATGAGCTATCATTTATTCTACCCGGAGTAAATTGAAATCGTTTTAAAACGCACTCTTATTAGAGATGAAACCGATATCCGGTAACTATCCGGTATCCGGCCTAAATTTACTATCCGGTCGGATACCGGATAGTAATTCAATATCCGGCCGGATACCGGATAAAAAAGCTACGACACTCCCATAATAAAATGGAATAAGCAATTTTGATTTGATTCGATTTGAATAAGATTAATCTTTGTGAAGTAAATATCAAACTTCTAATTATGAGAGCTTTTATTTAATAAAATAACATACATACAAACGATGACGCTCGCAATACCATAAGGGTTGAGCAGAGCTTTAGGCTACATTTTGTTGCACATAAAGCCACATGTGGAAGTATGGGCCATGCAGTGCCTTTTGAAATAAGACTACTCATTACTCATGGTGCTTACCACAATAAATGGACCAAAAAAATCAGTTGTATCAAAATTGCAACACCTTGAAAACAAAATGTATGGCACTGGAACAGCTGTATTTATAGGTAAATTGATTCGTCCCATATTCGCGGTAACCACCATCAATATGGAGATGGAGAATGTGTACAGTCTGATTTCCAAAGGATGCCAGTATCCTCCCCTGTACACAGATTAATTTTAAAATCAACAAGGGTACTATCTAAAAATGTATACTTATCTTATTATTTTTAGATAGCGCCCAGCTAAAGGAGTACATGTAAGGCCTCAATAGGACTCACTTGGAGGCTAGTCACAATAGATCTTTACAGGTCGCAGTGACGCAAAAAACCCCTAAGGGTCACAGCAGATTATAGAATTTAGTTGGACGACTAAATTGCAGTAGACATAGAAGGCCGCACATCTATCCAACTAAATCGCACAACTAAACGATCGCATCCAACTATCGGCGGATAGCATAAAGAATGGGCTTCTATGTAAGGACGATTAAATTGTGGAAGCACGCAAGTTAGTTGTACGATAGTTGGCCAACTAAATTGTATGGTCTGCGTTAGCTCTAATTGTCTAAATAATAATAATCAATAAGGGGTCATCCATAAAGTACGTCACAATCATTTCGTGTTTTTTTGACCCCTCCCACTTCCTTGTCACAGTTGGTCACATTTGTGAGACACTTCCTAATGTGAAGTCACATATCCAACAATTTTACATTTAGAAATTGAGACGAAACACTTACAGTGTTATCCATAAAAAGTTAAAATAGGTTTATCAGCTTGTTACAATGAGAATCTCGAAAATCATTATTCATAAACGTCCAATAACGCTAAAAAGCTTTGTAAGTATTCAATAGCGGCTTCGTAACTTATAACAGGGTCGACCCTACTATAAACCTTTAATAAGCCTTTAATAAAGAGAAATATGGCCGACAATGTGCAACAGCTGTTTTTTTCGTGTCCGAACCGTTTTGAGGTTTGTTCTCGGAAGTTGTCGTCCGTCATTCGTGTGGTTAGACGAGGATACAAACAATAACAAACAAATAAATGTCATAATAAGTGACGTTGTCAAACTTTAGACGTATAGGGATTTTGCGTCGCGTGTGGCGGCATTTGTGCATTTATCAAAGGGCTCACAGGCGACCGGCGCCTGACACTAGTAGAGCGAGTATGAACTCTAGAACAAAACAATTAAAACCTTATATTCATACCGATAGAGTTGGCAATATTTTTAGTTCTTTAATAGTCTCAATTTGGCATTTTAACACTTAGATGTAAGTATTTTTTATTTTTGGTATTCTTTGGCAATCGGTCGTCGATATGGGCAAACGACCATTACTGCCAATGTCAAGTGAAGGAAAAGACAATTGGTAGAGTTTGTTTGGTCGGTATAGATTGTAAGTATTAAATTCTGAAATGTGATGTCACGAAACTTAGGACCCCTCCCACCCCTTGTCACACAATGTCACATTTCGTCATCAATGTACTTACACAAGTACATAGTTCACCGCTTAACGTGTGACTTTTTTATTTACATATTTCGACAACAAAACATAAAACAATCAATCTAAATATATGTATAAACAAAAATATATACATGGAGCAAGCTTAGTGCTAGATTGAAATCCAAAAATTGAAAAAAAAAATGTGTCAATGTAAGTAGTTGACACATATTTTTTTTAGATCAAACAGTAAAAGAAAGAGGTCCTTAACCTATAAATTAACAATATTACAGATAAACTAAACAAATATCTATGGTAATAATTTTAAGTAAACTTTATGGATGGCCCCTAATTTTTCTATAATAAAAATCGATACATTGTAAAATTTCTATTTTCTGAAGCTCGCCTTAACCTAATAAGTCTCCGCGTACTTTACAAGTACAAAATAAAGATAGTATTTCAGACCTAAGATTTATAACTTACGTAGAAAGAGTAGTTGTTAAATGTACTTACACAAGTACAAAGTTTTCATTGTCCATTTACCAGTTAGATTTTTTTAAAATGGCAATTTTAATTAGTGTTTTTTTTATTTAAAATTTTATTAATACAATTCTACTTTTAAAAGAGGTGCTAATGATAAAGGACATGGCTAACCAACTGCCGCTAAAATGTATACAGGGTGTTTAGTACATGGTGTGTCAAGCGGAGACATGCTAAAATAGCCATATAAATACGATCGTGATATTTGAAAAAGTGAAATTCAAAATTGTAAAAATAATTTTCCAATTTTTCATACATTTTGTTTTGTTTGAACTATTTGTATGGAGAATTCAAATTAGGGGTAAGTGCTGTACCTTTAGACTGTTTTACCTTTGGACACTATCGATTTCTCGGAGAATCCTAATCGATTTTATATTAACTGAACGCATCCATAACGGGTTTTTGTCATATGGCAACATTAATCTATCTGACATTTCATTCGGCGACAGTTGACGATTTTACTGCCTCATAGAAGTTTTGTGTCAAAAAAGTAAGTTTTTTTGCCATTTTATAAGATGTTCTTTTCTTTTTTATTATAATTTATGGGATCCTTTGTATACACCGTTTGAAGTGTGATGTTTTGTCGCTAATTTAAACTAGATTCAACAGCTCTAAATCCAATTGATTTTAAAGCCTCGAACATTTCGTTTTTTTGTGTTTAATTTCTACCTTTGGACAATGCACGGGATGTACCTTTGGACTGTCCAAAGGTACAAGCAGTATGCTGTACTTATGGACAGTTATTTTGTAGGATACATTATAATAATTAACTTATTGTTTTAGTGCCTCGAGTATGTATTAGCAGATGACAGTAATGATGACATTTCTGATGATGGTAGTGAAGGATCTGCCAAGGCATTATATGAAGAATATCTTCGGACCCAAAAATAGTTAATCTGAAATGCGTTTGTTTTTATTTAAATGAAAGAAAACGAGATTTAAACCACGTATCTTTTATTACTTTCTATTTTTACTAGGTGGTAGTCTGGGTAGGTACCACCGCCTTTCTTATTTCTGCCGTGAAGCAGTTCGCTGTGTTTCGGATTGAAGGGAAAGGTAGCCAGTGTAATTACTGGGCATGGAGGGCATATCATCTTAGTCCCCAGGATGGCAAACGCACTTGCGGTGTTAAGTGATTTTCACTTAATATTGCAAGTGTCTATAGGCGACGGTGACCACTTAACATCAGGTGGGCCGCAAGCTTGTTTGCCATCTCGTTACATAAAAAAAAAAAAGTATCTCTGTTATTTTGGTTAATACGATATTTCGGCGCAGTGACATGCGCCATGATCACGGAAGAACTGGAAATATCAGATTAACCAGAAAACAGAGGTACGTGGTTCGAATCCCGTTTTCTTTCATTTAAATGATAGTGACCACGTTAGTTTAAACCAATTTTTTTATGTTTTAAGTTAAATTAAAATGTTATGTCCAGAGGTACAATGGCTGTCCAACGGTACAATAGGCGTGTCCTAAGGTACAAACGTAGGCTGCACCTTTGGACAATAATAGTGTTTTTAAAAAACATTGAATTAATCTCAGATGTTTATAGTTATGGTAGTAAGAACAACTGATTTTAAAAGGCTGATTATAGTTTAAGATAACTGTGCCATAGATTTTTCTTTATAATAAATATATTTGTTACAATAAAGTGTTTTGTTCAAAATTTCGGAAATCGTCCAAAGGTAAAGCACTTACCCCTACTGTTTAAAAATTAAATTTTTCGATACTCATAGTTTTTCCACGACTAAGTATTTTAGCATGTACCAAACATCCTGTATAAATTTGCCACAGACTCGTAACATTTAGTTAGTTAATTATTACCATTTTGGGTTTAAAGAAATTTATGTTCTCATAAGAACTTACATTATGACAGTTCACTTAAAATGAGATTAAATTGCTATATTGCTGAGATTGTGGTTAACGCTGCCGCCCAGATTGCGGAAGATGCTGGGTTCGATTCCCGAATGGGGCAAGTCGATTTTGTTCAGTGCATTATTTCTAGTCTTAAAAATATTTACGTGTTTGTAAACGCAAAAACTATTCGATATTTTATTAAAATTTAACATTTTCCATTAGTTTCCCGTATATCATTACTTCCCAGAAATCGATCCTTATTAACAACACTATCGAATGAAGTAATAATAGAGGCTGTTTTTTTTTTCAAAATCATTGGGTTCGATTCCTGGCTAGGTTTATTGATTTTTCAACAAAAAAGATTGTGCACTTTTTGTTTTCATCAAAATCGGGCTCGCGACTTCTTTGAGCATTTTTCGATATTCCTTATAGTTTAGGATTTGGCCCTGAAGGTCCACTTGAAAAATTCACCTGTATATTTCAAGAGGTATAATTTTTTCTGTTATGTACTTATATTGCTACAAAATATAAATGTTTTCTCAAAAATATTCTGCGAAAATAGTATGCGTAATACGGAAAGTTTTGAAGTGTCACAGAACTCATTCTAGTTGAAAAAGACATTATTATGTACGATGTTTATTCATTTTAGGGACAGTCGCACATACTTCAATTTAACCATGTTCTTTACAATACAAAAAACAAGGCACCACTACTAAATCAACAACTTTCATCTGGGTCTGAAGCACTATTCTTGTTTTGTACGGTCGCGGTCAAAAATGTTTACCAATATTGAAATTAGATTGTACATAACACTTTTCTCACTAAAGACTAAAATGCCATATCAAGCTACTTATTACCTTATAAAAGTTATTATGCATAATGACGCATTGAGAATGACAACAGACTGCAGTACTATTTTTTCTGCAAACATTTACTCGTCTTTTTCGTTCATTGCCAATCTACAAGGTGTTTGGTACATGGGGTGTGAAGCCGGCACCTACCCATGATAACATAGTCATAAAAATACTATGGTGATATCGAAAACTTTAAATTGTGAAAAAAAAAATGAATTCTCCATACAAATAGTTTGATCAAAAAAAGAAAATGTATGAAAACTTAAAAAAATATTTTTACAATTTTGAATTTTCAATATCACCATAGTATTTTTATGACTATGTTAGCATGGGTAGGTGCCAGCATCACACCCCATGTACCAAACCTCTTGTATGGACGTCAATAATTATAAATGTATGGTTTTTTTCAAAGAAGGTTTTCAATATATCAAACATTGATAGTGGCCAGTTCATCTCCTAGAGCGATCGATTGTCATATCATTAGAAAAAAAAAGATAATCTATGGACAATCAAATTATTATGACATTTAGAACTTGTGCCCTAATTGTGTGCATGCAATGAGTCACACCAACACATCAAAAGTTTACTACAAATGTACTGCATTTGATGCGCGTACTCGTGCCAATAATAATAGTTTTTGTTTCATCGAAATCGGGCCAGGATTTTCAAAGTTACAGTAAAAAGTTTCACCGGTTTATTAAATTTGCCTTCCTTCGCGCGCTCGTAAGATGACGTCACGGTGCGACAGTCATGGCCGATTGTGGGTGATGCAGAGTGTTTACACTCTTTAAATTTGATTTGTAAAGTGGTTTGCACTTTTAAAGTGTTTGTGTTAGCAGTTACTTTAATTATTATTGTTATTAAATTTATATATACGGTGTGGGAAAAAAATACCGTGGTTGGTGGAAAAGTAGCCTTTATATTGATGATGGCAAATTTTACTGAAACGAAACATTCCATTATTTTCATAAATAATTAAAACCGCATTTAAAGATTTTTGAAAAATCACCTGCTGGAGCCGGGAATCTCACCGGTGAAATGTGAAAAAAAACATTTCAAATTTTATGATCCCAACCGAAAGAGCCATTCATAAAAGGATCAATTCCTTTAAAACAACATAGTATCTTAAATTAAGTCATAGTATCTTAAAGAAAAAGATTTTTTTCACATTTCACCGCGCCGTGACGTCACGCGCTGGCGCGGACGCTTATTCGGAGTTTTCCGCGGAAGCCGTACTTAAACGTTTAATATCTCAGTCAGTTTTGAAGATAGGAAAAAAATAAAAACAGATTCTTTTTTCTCGAGTTACTTACTTTTTAGATATGCTGATTACAAAAACGTTGGTGTTACTCATTGTGATCCTTAAGTTGGTAAACATTTTCTCACCGCGACTGTACTTGTGTAGTACAGTCAACAGCACGTCGGGCTATACAAAACTGTCAAATTTATCCAAACGATTTTCAACCTAAGAGTATTCAATATAAAGTGCATAATCGATTGGGAAAATTTGACAGTTTGTGGTAACCCAACGTGCTGTTGTCTGTACATCCGGCGGATATGAATACAGCTATTTAAGAACAGGACTTACGAGGTTAAGATATTTTCTCCTGGTTACGTCTGTTTCGGTACGGCGCCGGCATCTTCAAATGGACAGTCTTAACGTGGAGTTTCATGGAGTTGGACTGGGAGAAGCTCTTGACGCAGTACGAACAAGTGTAAGGCTTCACACCGGTGTGCACCTGGAAGACACAATGTCAGGATTAGGGCATGTTTTTTTGTGATTTCGGTGTTCGCGGGATCGATGATTACCAATCCCGCGGGATCTCGGAATTTCCGGGATCTTGTACGTGTAAAATGAGCTGCCTATAAAGTGTTGTGTAAAGAGAGAAGGTATGCATTTATAACTTTTAATTTGAATAAACATAAATCGAAATGTTTTAACGAACAAACTTTTGGAACATCCAACATTATATTTAATGTTTTATTATATTATGTATATTAAAAAAAAAATGTCCGCTATCTAGTATCCATAACACAAGTTCTTAATGATATTTACTTTGGGTTAGATAATTGGTGTGAGCGTGGAAATATATTATTAATATTATTTCCTTTATTTCATTTGAAATACATACAAAATTATATTTCTAAATATTAAATTTTTACAATGTATTAACGCTAAAAAATATAACATTTAAAAATACAAAAATGCAGTTCTCCATCGGTAGCAAGGTCAGGGTCCCGGCTACCGGTGGTTAAGGATCCAGAGACAGGAACCTCCTCACTATACGGGCCGTGTCCAGAAGTACTGCCTTATTATTATTATTTGTTCCGTAGCGATATCCGGAATCCATCTTGAGTCAAGCACCTGTCTTTTTACGCGATTTCCGGTCTAGCAGCTCCCCCTCTTCGTATTTCCGCCGCTAGCAGCGCCCTCTAGAGTTGCTTTTGGCGGGAAGTTTGCTAGCGGCCATTACTAGGATTTTACCTCATTATAGCGTCGTCTTTCGTAGCGAAAGCCTCGGTCTAGTGAAGCAGTGTAAATTTTAGTGAATTTACTGTGAAAATTACGGAAAATTTTAAGTGAATCCAAGTCCTAAAGTCATTCGGTTAGAAGTTATAATTTAGTGTATTAGAAGTAATTTATACCCTCTCTTCGTGATGGAAAATCAAGTAAATGAACAAAGTGATGGAAATAACGAAAATAAAGGCTCAAGAAAACGTCGGGCTAGTTCTTCTAGTTCGGATTATGACTCATCGTCATGCGATTCGGACCCGAAAGAGTATAGATCAGACACAAAAAAAAAAAAAAAAAACAGGTAAGTGATTTAAAATTTCAATTTCTTTCGCAACAAGTAGCCTTGTTAACAAATTTTGATAACCCAGAACTCTGGTCAATTAACATATACTCGTAACAAGAATATCGAAAATGTTTGTGAACAAGTACCAGTTTCATTGGGTTCTAGTGATTTGCAATTACAACCTCCACAAATTGATAGTGCAAATGCTACACAAAAGATTCAGCTAACCGATATTTCAATCAATATTAAGGATCCAGTTTATGCAAATTCTAATGATTCTCATTTATGTAAGTTGTGCCAGATTTAATAGTATGGAATGGAATGCCATGAGTAGAGTAAAGTAAACTGAACGATTTTTTCGACACAATACACACAACAAGAAAGGAAAAGGAAAGGGAAAGTCTTCGGGAAAAAAGAGTATGTACAATAAAAATGAGCAACAGCAGTACAAAGGTACATATTCCACAGACTGACGAACTAAGTTGCAGAATACCTGCGCTGCCACAATATCAGGTGTGTAGTGTACCTCGACGATTTTTTGCTGGCCTGTCAGTCTCACGAGCTTCTGTGCGAACAAATCTCATTCGTGGTGAGCATTCTGAGACAGTTGGGCTGGACAATAAATCTCGACAAATCTGTGCTGGTTCCGACACTACGCCTAGAATTTCTGGGCGTAACCTGGGACACAAAACTCTACACGAAGTCCCTGTCGGAACCGAAGTGCTTAACGCTCCGCATGCCACTTCAGCATCAGATGGCGAGTCAATTGGTCCCTGAAGGCGGCACAATCCCTCCTCGGACGACTGAACTTTGCCTCTTTTTTGGTACGCAGGGGGAGACTACACTGTCGGGCAATGCAACACTACAGCCGACAGCTCCCAAAACAGCATCGCTACAGACGGGTATCGATCCCAGAACCAGTCTTGAGCGATATGATATGGTGGCTCAATGCTGCTTCAGGCTGCATTCCTATTTACATGGGCCCGATCACTCATTTATACTGGTTCCCACACCACGCCTAGAATTTCTGGGCGTTACCTGGGACACAAAACTCTACACGAAGTCCCTGTCGGAACCGACGCTCCGCATGGCACTTCAGCATCAGATGGCGAAAGTCAGTTGGTCCCTGAAGGCGGCACAATCCCTCCTCGGACGACTGAACTTTGCCTCTTTTGTAGTAAGCAGGGGGAGACTACACTGTCGGGCAATGCAACACTACAGCCGACAGCTCCCAAAACGCATCGCTACAGACGGGTATCGATCCCACAACCAGTCTTGAGCGATATGAGATGGTGGCTCAATGCTGCTTCGGGCTGCCTTCCTATTCACATGGGCCCGGTTACTCATTACCTGACGACGGACGCGTCCGACGTCGATTGGGGAGCTCAACTGAACGAGACAAAGTTATCAGGACAATGAACAGCTGCCAAACAGGCGTGGAATGTCAATCTGAAGGAGCTGTATGCGGTTCATGCAGTTATCTTACAAGAGAGGTATCGACTTCAAAACGCTCAGATTCTCTTGCTGATCGTCGTTGCCTACATCAACAAGAAAGGTGGGACCAAATCTACTTCTCTTCTAGAATTGACTCATCAAATCTTGGCGACGATGGATCAACTAGATGCTCACCTGGTAGTTCAGTATTTTCCGGGGAGGTACAACGGCGAGGTAGATGCATTATCAAGGGAAAAAGTTTGTCCGGAATGGCACCTGACACAACAAGCCACGCAACCAATATTCGAGAGATGGGGCACACCGGAGATGGATCTGTTTGCCACGATGACAGCGAAAGTCGTCCCCAGGTATGTGACACTGGACATGACCGATACAGATGCAGATCATTTCTACGCCTTCAGTCAGAGATCCCAAACCTTCCACAAGTTCTGAGAGACACGAGGACCGGAACACATCCGCCAAAAATCGACAGTATTCAACTAGAAGCCTGTCTGATTTTGGGTAGACAGACTTGATCAAGGACTGGACACATGAGGAAAGATCGCTATTACTATCAAGTTGGAGAAAATCTGGTGTGAATATAATGACATTAATTACATAGCCCCTTGTGTGTCGGGCGGTCTCCTGGAGGTCGCTGTCAAAAACGCCTGTGTGTCGGCCGGCCTCCTTTAAGTCGATATACTCCTGAACGAATGTACCAATTTTGATGCGTTTTTTTTTGTTTGAAAGCGAACTACCTTTGGATTCGGTAGAAAGTAGAGCTAAGTGACGTATTGGCAACCCAAAACTCACTGACGCCAAGCTATCAAGTCTCGACCATCGTCGAAAAGTAGCTAGTCTATCGGTATTTTATAGGATACACTTTGGAGAGTGTGCGACGGAATTGCACGAATTAATTCCACCAGCCCCATTTCACTACCGGGACACAAGACGCAGGTTAAATTACCATCCTTATGTTGTTGATGTCCCTACCATCCGCACAAAGCGATTTGCTAACTCTTTTATAATGCGGACAGCTAAGGAGTGGAACTTGTTGGCTGCTGATGTGTTCCCTGATACTTATAACTTGGGTGCCTTCAAGGCGAGAGTGAATAGGCTATTTCTAGGTAAGCGTGTAACGTTGTAGGCCACATCTTGGCTTAAGATCAGGTGAGAGTGTGGTCAAATGTTTTCCTATCACTAAAAAATAAATAAAAAGAAAAGAAATAACGTCCCCGAGCCAAAATAGCAATAATGTAGAAAAACTTACTCTGTCGTGACGATTTAAAGCCGCTTTGTGCTTGAACGCTTTGGGACAGACGGCGCACTGGAACGGACTCTCGCCCGTGTGTGTTCTCTCGTGGATCTGAAAGAGATAAAAAAAATAATAAGAACGTTTACGCCCCCGATTAGCCCCCCATCCAGCAAGCGTTTATTCCTGCCGGAATGACCAATCTGTAAGGAATGAATTCTAGTGAAAGGGCGCGTGAAAGAACGACGCTGTCAAAATCTTTTTGTCCCTTCCCGCAACAAGCTTGACTAAGTTAGAAACTCGCAGGAAAGCATGTAGAGATGACAATAGTTAGTGGCCTCAACGGTTTTATTTATCCCTATGACAATTCTCTACAGTTCATCCATGAGCACAAGTCATACGGAATGATCGCTAGTGAATGGGGGGCTATTATCGATATTTACAATGAAAAGCGTAAGCGCAATGAATTCAACACTATTGATAAGTTCGTGAAGTGTCGGTGGCGTAGTGCGTAAGAGCGTCGTCTCCCACCCGGGAGGCACTGGTTCGATCCCCGCCAAGTACCAATATGTTTTACAATTTTGAAATCATATGTAGGTTTAATCGACGCTTTTACGGTGAAGGAAAACATCGTGAGGAAACCTGCACACACCTATGAAGAAATTCTTAGGTTGTGTGTGAAGTCGACCAACCCGCACTTGTCCAGCGTTGTTGACTAAAGCCTAATCGCCCCTAATGTGGGGTAGGCTCGAGCCCGAGGTGGGGACATTGTATGAGCTGTTGATGATGATGATAAGTTCGTAATTATCAATAGTGGTGACTTCGTTGCGCTTACGTATTTAAGAACCCAACAACTGGCGTCTTGAACTGTCTCCAGCAAGCCACAAGGCGGTTTGATAGGATTTCCGCGGCTTAATAATGAAACGTTTATGATTTTATGAAGCAAATTAAATAACTCGTCATATTTTTCCATTTCTATTTCAATTATTAGTCTCAATATTTAAAAACATATGGTTGAAGTTAAAATGAAGGCAATTTCGGGGGTTTTCGTGCTGGAAAGGTTACTATTATGACTTTTCTAATCTATAGTAATCGTCCTATTGGACCCCGACGACTCAATCACGAGCGCAAATGCCTCGCTACCGACTCCAAACAACACTTCACATTCAAGCACTAGTGTCACACTTAAATCACCGCACTCGTCGAACAAGGTTGCGTCGAACCGGACTACACACGATGCGCTATACCCGGTACAGATATGTGCCGGGGCGCTTCTCGCCGTGTCCCCCACAACCCGATGCGCCCGAGCCGAGGTCCGAGCCTTTAGAGGCACCCTCGGGCGTGTCGCTCCCTTCCGATCCGAACGACCTAGGGACGCTAGGCGGTCGAGAGACTCCCCACGGGGGAGACGCTCGGTCGCCCAGTAATCCCCTAGGAACGTCCGCCCTACAGGCTTGAGGACCCTCCAAGGTTATCGCCTTCTTAAAAAATCCGGTGAAGCAGTAAATGCCATCAGCGGCAAACTGCAGTAGTCTTACAAAAAAAAAAAAATCTATAGTATCGGAAATCCAAATAAGTCAATTTAGAATTTACACCATTAAAACCATTATGCCATAGACACACATTTTAGAGTAAATATTTATCTAGAGTCTATGCAAAATAAACTATAGTTGACAGCCATTGTGAAATCAACTGCACTTACGTGCAATGAAATCGACTCATCGATACGCTTTGATTCAGAACTCCCTAAGCAAAATCAAAAATTAGTAAATAACAATTTTTTCTCAAACATGCATGGAAATATTGTCATTATTTTCGAAAAAAGAACACGCGAAGTATCGAATTTACGGACAAAGAAAACCAAATCCATTGCTGGAGCGTTTTTTGAATTTGGAACACTACAACGCTCCAGCAATGTTGTATGAAACGGCGTGCTGGAGTTATTAAATACTCTTTGATTGGATCTCTTTTATCAATCTTGGCATGATAAAGTCTCTTTGCTTAGTACAAATTGCGTTCACGTGGCTGTATAGCCTTACCTCCGTTTGTCTTGGTGATAAATAGAAAATTGGCGGCAAAGCTGAAAATTCGTCTTGATTTATTTACATAATATATTTATAAATTTAATAATTAAAATGAGTTCGGACGGTTCAGAGAGTGAAATGGAGATTGATTGTACTCCACCAGATTTAAACGACAATCGACCGGATTCAAAGGCAAAAACATAAATCATTTTTTAATTAAAGCCCCAGATGATATTTATTTAGCGACAAAGGTAAAGTATGTTTTATTTCCCTGCATTCTTTTGAGAAAAGCACTATATATGCCTCGGCCGAAATGGCAATTGCCTGTCTCGTATTAGTGAAGTCCTCGCCTGCGGCTCGGCCTTCAAACTCATACTCGACCTGCAATTGCCTATTTCGCGGCCTTTGCAATAATGTACTATTAACCCCGCGTGTTAAACAAGAACCTAAACTTACATTAGACCAGTTTTTACTGTGATAAATTTTGGTTTATTGATTTTACAAATTGAAAACCAAATAAGTACAGATAAAAGAGCGAAAATTTTTGGGTAAATCATCTGAATTTTAAGGTTTAATAAATCTGTAAGATTAATCAATTATTCAATAAATAACGATTCAATTAACTCTGAACACTCTGCATAGTCACAGAAATGGCGTATGAAGTAAAAATGAGAAACCAGGGTTTCCGAAGAAATGAGTCTATTGTCACCAATACTTCGGTTATCGATGTTTAGAGTAGATTAAATAAAGCTTATGAAATATACATTCAAATTATGTTTACAGGTTTTGTTTATCTAATCTAATTTTTATATACTTACCGATATATTAAGAATCAAACCTACGAGATGAGTCGATTTTACTGCACGTAAGTATATTTTGTTACCCGTAGGTGTAACTCGTTTTTTTTTTCAAAATTCATAAATCCGAATAAAAGTTAAATCTAGACAACTAATAAATAAGTTACTTAGTAAACTCACCTGCAACCTCTGTTGGATGCTAAACTTCTTGGGGCAATACGTACAATGGTAGGGTTTCTCTCCCGTATGCATCCTCTGATGATATACCAACGCTGCGTTTGTCTGAAATACAATATATGTATATCCTCTTATCTGTCCAACCCACTGACCTCTATTATACAAGTACGCTGGACTGAATACGTCTACTAAAATGTCAAATTTTTCTTGTGCCGATTTGCAGCGCCCCCTCGAGCGACCAGGGTACTAAATTTGACGTTTACTATTAAAATTTACATTGCTATTGGCTACAATGAGATCTATAATCTGTGGTCCCATTAGTTCCGAAGACGTTCACCACCTGCTGTCATGACCGACAGCGCCAAAATGGCGATAATCAAATGGCATCATTTTTTGGATGACAACCTTCAGTCCAGCGTACTTGTTTAATAGAGGTCAGAGGTCCAACCCCTTTTATCAAATATGGCGTATCTGTCCCGCCATTTCCGGAGTACTTCCGGTTTACTTTCGGTCCTCATTAAAAATGATGATATGTAAAAAAAAATGTATGGAGGTTACATACAAATTATATATTATTGGAATCGGTATTAAATAAGCTTTCAGATGATGTATAATTTATTATAGTTTTGTAGTGAATAAAATTAGTAAATTGAAGGTAAAACTAAGAAGTCACTTTTTACTTCGTTTAATTCAATTATTATTTTAATTATAAATAAAACTTTTATTACAAGTGATAGTTGTTTTGTATGGAGCTATATATAAAATATTTACTTTTAAAAACAATAATTTATTGAAAAACAAGCAAATAAATTCAAATTTCGCGCGTAAATTTATAGTAATTCAGGCACAGAATGACTGATCGCCGAATGAAAGGGGCTCACAATGTTGACAGGTTTAGTTTAATATTATTATTATTATTTATTATTTATTTATTTGGGTAAAAAAAACAATGTTGAATACAGTGTTAGCTTAGAATATTAGATAGCTATGTAGTATTAATTTCAACACCAGCATCAATTACCACAGATTAAATTTACATTTTAGTCGTTAAGAGTGATATAAATTACTGCAAAATAAACTGAGTAGACACCTATCTAAACGTCATTAACATATAACATTAGGACTATATCAAAAATATTCTATATTAAAATATTTAAACTATTCAAATGAGGATACACTCGAAAGGAAAAAAAAACTATTAACATTCAAAAAACGTAATTATGGCCGCGTAAACTACAACTTATAGAGTAGAACAGAGATGCAATATAAGCATCTCTGTTCTACTCTATAAGTTGTAGTAAAGTTTGAGAGAGATAGAAACAATATAACCCGGCCAAATTGAGTTTCAAAAGTTGAACGACAATTTTGGAAAACAGACGCCATATTCAGGTGTCTGACAGACAGGCACTTTTTAGCAGACGCCTGATTATGGCGTCGGGACAGACAAGAGGCTAAGTTATAGTCAATTGACCGTGAGGTAGCCGTATTAGATAACGGCCTTTTTGTAATACGGCGCGTTAAACAATCCGCCTGCGACATACACACGCACCGTGCAGTGACGGTGTATAAGAATACAGTTTGTCACTGCCCCCTCTCTTTCCCCTGGGTGTCGTACGAGGCGACTAAGGGATTCCTGAGCGACCATCTGCTCAACTGGTGGTAGGGCCTAACGCCCGCCTGGTTAGTTACCACCGTGCGCGTGGTGGAAAACCCGTGAAGTGCTCATTGAGCGCGTTTCGGGATCAGCCAGCGTACAACCAGAGCTCGATTGGACGTTGTCGCGACATAGTTCGGTCCGGGGGCGGCCTTGGTCGAACTGATGCCGGGAGGACTGCGTCGACCCGCCGGCCAGGGAGACCCGTAGAAACGGTTATCCCGCTGGCCGCCCGTGGCATAGTACAGGGGCCCGAGCGTGCCTAACCAGCTCGTGAGGCTGCCCCATCATGCCACGCATAATCCCGGGGTGGACCGTCGTGCCGGCTGGTGACCGGAGCGTGGGGTCCCGGCGGCCACTCCCGGGGGGGTACGGGGGCCCTTCCGTTCGGCGGACCGACGATTGTCATCCTATGGCAGTTACTCGGTGGCACCAGCCTCCCCATTTTGCCCGATTCTGTCGCGGCAACGTTCACTCGCTTCACGTCTCTCTCCCTTTCCTCAAACATGGCAGCCGTAAACAAATATACAGGTCATACAGCGGTGCACAACCCCACCCTCTCCACACCGTTTGAGGTGGAGTTCTGCAATATACGCGGACTCCATAGTAACCTCAATGCTGTCCACCAACATCTTGAGTCAGCACGACCTGCATTGTTGTTTCTGACGGAGACGCAAATATTGCCGCCCGCTGACACAAGCTACCTGAACTATCCCGGCTACATGCTTGAAGCGTCCTTCAAAGCGAAAGCCGGAGTATGCTTGTATGTTCGGGCGGATGTTTGCTGTCGCCGTTTGAGCTGCCTGGAAGACCCATCCTTTTCCATGCTGGGGGTACACGTCGACTCTGGCCCCTCGGCTAGAGTCTACGTGTGTCTCTATAGATCCCACACCGGAGACGTTGAGACAACTCGACTTTTTGAACATCTGAGTCGGGTGGCAGATGACGCGCAGGAGCAGTATCCCAATGCAGAACTGGTGTTTTTGGGGGACTTCAATGCTCACCACAGTTTGTGGTTAAGTTCCTCCAAAACTGACCATGCAGGGATCTCTGCTCATGCGTTCGCTCTCACGCACGACTTGTCACAACTGGTTGATCAGCCCACCAGGATCCCAGACATTGCAAGTCAAGCGCCCTCTTTACTGGACCTTCTGCTCACGACCCATCCTGAGGGATATCAGGTAGAGGTCCGAGCCCCTCTAGGCTCATCTGACCACTGCCTGATATCCTCCAAAGTGCCGCAGGCCAAGCTTCCGCAACCAGCGGTTGCTAAACGCCGGCTCTGGCATTATGGGTCTGCAGATTGGGATGGTATGCGCGAATACTTTGCGTCTATCCCTTGGAAGCAACGCTGCTTCAGTGAGAACGATTCATCAGCTTGCGCCGCTGCCATTACTGAGGAGATTGTATTAGGCATGGAATACTACATTCCACATTCCGATCTCATCAGTAAGGGCAGACGTAACCTCTGGTTCAACCGCGATTGTGCTGATGCTGTTTCACAGAAACAGGCAGCGTATCGCGCTTGGATCAGGGGTCGGGCTCTTAAAGCTCCTGATGTCGAATCACTAAAAGCAGCGTACAACAAGGCTTCCAAGTCCTGTAAGAAGGCTTACGTAAGAGCGGATGCCCAGCGCGTCGCACGCATTGGCCACGAATTGGTGACGCATCCTACGGGCTCCCGTAGTTACTGGCGTCTGGCCAAAGCCGTGCAAAGCAATTTCTGCCAGCCCTCGCTGCCACCCCTGAGATGTCCAGATGGGTCATTAGCTCACAAGCCGCAGGAGAAAGCCGATCTTCTGGCAAGACTCTTTGCGGCTAATTCCCAAGTCGATGATTGCAATGCACTGCCACCTTCACTACCTCATTGTGGCTCCACGATGCCTGAGATTAAAATTAGGCAGCGTGAAGTTCGTGCGGAACTGCAATCACTCGACGTCCGGAAAGCTAGTGGGCCTGATGGCATCCCGGGGGTTGTGCTAAAAAAATGTGCAGCGGAGTTGTCTCCCGTACTGACGCGCCTATACCAGCTCTCATACTCTACTGGACAGGTGCCGGAGACTTGGAGAGAGGCTAATGTGCAGCCTGTACCCAAAAAAGGGGACCGCTCTGACCCGGCCAACTACCGGCCAATAGCAATCACCTCAGTACTATGCAAAGTTATGGAAAGGATCCTTAACAACCACCTGATCCGTTACCTAGAAGATCACTCACTGATCCACGATCGACAGTACGGCTTTAGGCCGAAACGATCGACGGGTGATCTTCTAGCGTACTTGACGCATGTCTGGGGTGAAGCTATGGACAAGCGTGGCGAGTCACTGGCTGTCAGCCTTGACATCGCCAAAGCTTTTGACAGGGTCTGGCACAAAAGTCTTCTCTCCAAGCTTCCGACATATGGTCTGCCTGCTCAGCTCTGTACCTGGGTGGCCGGCTTCCTGCATGAGCGAAGAATTCGTGTCCTCTCCGACGGATGCAGTTCGCGGTTCATGTCAGTGAATGCTGGTGTTCCCCAGGGGTCCGTTTTATCCCCTACACTGTTTCTTCTGCATATCAATGATATGATTCCTCTTGGGAACATCCATTGCTATGCAGACGACAGTACAGTGCATGCGGGCTACTTTGGACACGCAAGGGCTGGACGAGCAGAAACGGTAGAGAGTCGTGAGAATCTTGTCATTGAACTCAACCGAGAGCTCGACCTTGTTTCTCAATGGGGTACAGCAAATCTGGTTGAGTTCAATGCCAAGAAAACTCAGGTGTGCGCGTTTACGGCTAAAACGTCGCCATTCCTTTCCCTTCCCTCTCTCCAGGGCACAACACTAACCGCTCGATTGTTTTTCGGGACTACAGACCCATGACGTTTACATGCCTTGATTGTTTTTTGGGACTACAGACCCAAATTTTGACAATCGTCTGCCCGGCTGTCGGGCTGCATAAATAGGACTCCGATGCTTTTTAAAAAAGCAAAAAGGCCATAAATATTATGCGTATGGCATTCTTTAGTATCTGTAGTATAATTTTAAAACATAAAACACCAACACTTGAAGCTAACTTCAGTGTTAAAAATTTTGGAAGTGACGCATACTTCACTCCCGCGCACTCGGTGTTTCGTAGGTACTTGACACCGGTGCCATTCGAGATAATGATTGCTTTGTTATCTAAATACTTGTAAACACTTATTGAAGTGGTGTTTTTATCTTTCGTAGTGTTGTTAGTTTACTTTTAAATTAAGTGGAACTTCGATAAGTCCTCTCTTTGTTGCGTTTTGTGTGAGTTCGGTTGACGAGAATTTTCTTGCAGGTAAATCAGTTTTTATTTTGTTGTATTGGTATTAATTCGATGTAAATCATTATTGACAAATAAATAAAGCGAAAAACGGTTATCAGTGACTAGTTTTACACATAAATAGTAGAAAAATATTAGCCAGATTTTCAATAATTAAGTCGTAAATACTCCGCCATGAGAATACGCATCGCTAAGTTGGTTTTGTAAAAATCGTAATTAATTATTTTTACACCAGCAACTTCGGTTTTAATGTTTTTTAAATAAAGAATGTATACATCAACCCGTTAAAGGAAAAAAAACAGTAGGCTATCGATTTATTTTTCAAAATAAAAAATATTTTAATGTTCGGAAAAATATAAAAAAAAAATAAAAAAAATAAAAAAATCATAAGTCTACATTATCATAATAAATTCAAAACTATTCGACACCATTCGATGGGAATAATAACCAACATTCAAAAAAACGCCACTTGACCGTGTAATAATAAAAACACAGACATATTTTTAAGTTTTTGTGCGGCCACCCCGCGCACCCTTATGAGTTAATGGGGGCAATAAATTAAGGAAACACTCACGCCCGGCTGACAGCTACGGCCCGCGGAAGCAAGCGGCTAACGCTACAGAGCAGTATCACCTTGCTCGGTATGGAGGTTCGTAGCGACTTGAATCCGAAGGACTACATCGAAAGCGTGATAAAAACAGCTTCACGGAAACTCGGAGTCCTGAACAAGGTGCGGCGTTTTTTCACGCCAAATCAACTGTGCTTGCTATACAAGACGCAAGTACGGTCCTGCGTGGAGTATTGCTCGCACCTGTGGGATGGCTCTGCAAAGTACTTACTCGATGCTTTGGATAGGTTGCAGCGTCGCGCGGCCCGCATCATTGGCGACGAAGAGGTGACCAAACACCTTGAGCCTCTCCAATTGCGTCGCAATGTTGCGTCATTGAGCGCCTTCTACCGTCTGTACCACGGCGAGTGCTCTGAGGAGATTTTTTCCCTAATCCCACCATCTCCTTTCCTTCTAAGGACTACGCGTGCTGGCCTACGTTGTCACCGACAAACTGTGGCTACCATTCCAACGCGAACTAAGAAATTTGGCAACTCGTTTCTTTGTCGCACAATCAAGAAATGGAATTCACTGCCAGCACATGTGTTCCCTCCTTCCTACAATCCTGGGTCATTCAAAAGAGGCGTGAAGAAGCACCTTGCAGGTCAGCAAGGCAAGGGTGGCTAGTGCGGCAGTGTATCTCTCGCACCAGCTATCTTCGCATTTGGACTCCACTTCTGCTTAACATCAGGTGGAATGGAGTCATTTGCTTGACCTACTTATAAAAAAAAAAAAAAAAAAAAAAAAAATACACAATAAAATACTCACAATACACTTCTTCCCGCATATCTCGCACACAGTGACGGGTTTGTTGTAAGTCCCTTCGCGCTTCTGCCTCCGTTTGTTTGTAAGGTGCACACGCTGGTAGTGAATTGCGAACTTACGCTCGCTTTTAAACTGTTTGTCGCACTGTAAGGGAATACAAT
The DNA here is from genome assembly GCA_955850985.1 of Elophila nymphaeata. Classification (NCBI taxonomy): domain Eukaryota; kingdom Metazoa; phylum Arthropoda; class Insecta; order Lepidoptera; family Crambidae; genus Elophila; species Elophila nymphaeata. The sequence goes on from OY039094.1 coordinate 1,445,365, forward strand.
ATTACTGGTCACTATTTGTCTTGTCTTAGTATGCATTTATAATAAATATAATAATAATATATTTCTACGCTCACACTAATTATCTAGCCCAAATTAAGTATCTTTAAGAACTTGTGTTATGGATACTAGATAACGGACAAATATACATAATAATCTAGATATTTCATAAATAAACTTAAATAAATACTGGGTGTAAAAGACATGAATATAAACAGAGACTTTTTTGAAATAATGTTCAGTAATTTTTTTTTATCGACATGAAATGAAAATGAAATTTTATGACATGAAATGAAATGAAACCTAACCTAACTCATTGAATCAACTTATTAAATCTGATATTGAAACAAATTAGTAGCTTCTTTTTAGAAATATTTGAATGAATCATAGAAACTTCTATGATTTTTTTAGTAAAAACTTCGTGGTTGTTTTTTTCTTTTTAATAGACATTATTTTGACAGTTGGGAAAGACAACGCACGAGTTCGGAAATGGTAAAGAAAGTGGCGTATTACAGACTCGCTGTAATACGCCACTTTTTGAGCAACTGTATTAAAAAGTTTATTTATTATATTTATAACAGCAGCCCTCTTTTTGCGTCGGAGGTTAAAAATAATGTATTAAATAAAGCACTTACCTCAACACACTTGGTTGGACCGCCCTCGGAGTGCATCTTCATATGTTCCTTCAATTCGCACTCGTGGCTGAAGCCCTTGCCGCAATGAAAACATGACCTGTGCAATACAGTTATTGATAAGAAGTTAAATAAACACGCTTTTATACATATTAAATCGGAATAAAAAGTGAAAAATAACTTTTCATCTCTCCAGCACCAAAAGACCTCTTTTAATTGGTAAAATCTCGAAGCAAAAACGCTTTTTGCTGCGAGCTTTGAACAAGACTGTGACGTTTAATCTAAGTATTTGTAATATTGTTACTTTTATTTTTTATTATTAGTTTAAAGACATTTAACATGTATAAAAGTATTGCCTTGTTTTTCTCCTCTAAAACAATCACATCACATCACTTACTACGCTCAGTAGTCTATTTAAAGTAATAAAGTAAATTAATATTTTTGTGTAACAATAAATTACATCCATTTCTCTGTAGGCAACAAAAAGTAGGTATAAAATATCACCAAAGTCCCTGAGACTGATCGCATGATAAATAAATAAATAAAAAAAATATAATAAAAAATATTATATTTCATTTCCCAAAGTTAATTTTATTCATAAAATGTTGACCACTTTTCCGACATAAAAACTCTGCTAAGATTTTTAAAAAAATCCGTTCTTTTTTAGACGGTGCTTCTATATAAACCGTGCGTTTTACTTTACAATAACGCACAAGTACGTAATGAGATACAATACTATATTGAAATTGGTGAAATAAGAGACCCTTCACGAGCAAATGTGTTATAAAGTTTATTTCAATCCTGTAATTCTTACCTTAGGTTCAGACAGTTATCGGTGGCATCTTCTACATGGCTCTTCAATACTTCCTCACTTTGAAACTCAGAATCGCAAAGCTCGCACGCGTATCCATCTGTACAGCGCTGCAGAAATACAATAGAATAAATCATTATCGCATCACATCAACAGCTCATACAATGTCCCCACCTCGGGCTCGAGCCTACCCCACGTTAGGGGCGATTAGGCCTTAGTCAACCACGCTGGCCAAGTGCGGGTTGGTCCACTTCACACACAACTTAAGAACTGCTTCATAGGTGTGTGCAGGTTTCCTCACGATGTTTTCCTTCACCGTAAAAGCGTCGATTAAACGTACATATAAATTCAAAATTTGAAAACACATTGGTACGTGGCGGGGATCGAACCAGTGCCTCCCGGGTGGGAGACTACGCCACGGACGTTTTACCGTTACAATAAACGCTGCCATTATCGCATATCTATACAAAATGGACCATTAAATAAAAATTTTAAAATAATATTATTGTTATTGACTATTGTAATAAAACTCAGGAACAGCGGTAAGACGTTTACTTCACACAACCGTACAGCTCAGCGGATCGCCACAGAATGCCGTCCATCGGCCAAGTAATTCCTTTTTAACGTTCGCTACCCCCACTTTGTCGTATAACTTTGTGTTGCCAGTTTATTAAATCAAAAGTGAGACCATTTATAATTTATGTCGTATTTTATCAAATATAGTATTAATTATATTTTATTATATAAGTTTTATACTAGTTTATATTTTACTAAATCAACACACTAAAGAATAGCGTATTTTACACTATGAGAGAAAAAATTTAAAATTGCATTTTTATGGTAGATATTGCAAAAAGTAAATCAGAAACGATATCTTTAAAACGCCGATCGCCATTTTGGAATGCGTCGTGACGTAACTCCTTTAGTAAACAAAGTAGATTCGTATCGTGCTTTGTGTTGAAATCGCAGTTGTTTTGTTTACTAACGGAGTGACGTCACGGGCCGATAAACATAGCTAGTTTCCGCGCGAATTTTGAAAATGTGTGTGGACTTTGTCGCTAATTGTTAACCTCTCGAGTGTCGCGCGGCAAAATGCATCGATACCGTGTAGTGTCGATGCCTTAACCTGTTGACCTCAAGTGACCTGATGTATTTTACTATTTTGCTCATATTACCAATAATTTACATCCGTTTTTTATGATTTATACATTTTTAGAAACCTAGAAGCATTGTCTAACCATTAAAATTAAGTAATCATAAATACATACCCTTTTTACAGCATTTTATAGCATTTAATTTCACCAACGGTCAAAAAATACACAAACAAATAATACACAATCTTTAATGATTCATAAATCATGTAAAACTTGCTCAAAATCACATTCTTTTTAGTTACAGACCAAGTATATACACTTATCGAAATAAAAAATTCTTCACAATATATAATACGCATTTGTAAACAAAACTATAGTATTAAACACACCTCAACACACCCGGCTGACAACATGCCAAATGCGTTATCATTTTTTTTCAACGACCAATACTCACACTTTTTCTATGAACACGATAACCAATCATAATTTAGTATTTGAGAGCATTGAACACAGAATCGATTAATGTCAAACACTCCTATTGGTTATAATGAGTTGAAGTAGTAAAAAAATCAACTATAGAGCATGACTATCTGCGGGACGCCCGGACTTCCCGCCGACGCTCAACGGTACTTTTTTTCGTGGGAATGCGGGGCTTCCCGCCGACGCTCGAGAGGTTAAGACGACGATATGGGGTATCATACAATACAATTGTCGACACGTTAACAAAAAATCGCTTATGGAACGAGACTAATTAACCAACACATAGTATTAGAACTATTTAAAATTTGTACATTTTAGTGAATTAAAAGAGCCTTGAAAATAGGTCTTACCGAAATTAAGAAGTGACAGGGTCCATATTGGCTCACATATTATTCTAAATCCTATTCTTTGTCTTACTACCGATTTGTGTTCATAATAATCACTCTTCATAATTTTATTTTTCATACTTTTTTTATTCATACATTTTTATTACTACCAACGGAGCTCATAACAGTTAGTGATCATAATTTTTTTATTAATACTGTTACTACCTTGTTGCTTACAAAAACAGTGCACTCCGCCTGGTCATAAAAAAAATAACCCTAACCTACCCATCACCCAGCCATGTAGGTGCGTAAAACACTAGACTCGCCCAAAAATTTATGATTAATGATATTATGAATTTCAATGATTATGTTTTATGAAGTTATGAAGAATGATCATTACGGTTTTAAATGGTATGAGAAATATTTTCGGACCTCCAATGATAGGAATTGAAAAATTATGTAAGAAAATGCGCACCCGAAGTGACAAATTTATTCATCTTCTAGATAATTTGATTTAACTAAATCTAATATATAAAATTCTCGTGTCGCGGTGTTTGTGGTTAAACTCCTCCGAAACGGCTATCCCGATTCTCATGAAATTTTGTGTGCATATTGGGTAGGTCTGAGAATCGGACAACATCTATTTTTTATCCCCCTAAATGTTAAGGGTAATCCACCCCTAAATTTTTTTTTTAATTTTTAGACGAAATTTTTTGTTTTTCTTTTTTTATTATGTGGCATTAAAAATAAATACAACCCTAAAATTTTACTTTTTTTTTATCACCAACCCCTATTTTTTTATAGCCATTTTAGTAATTTAATCATTTTTGTAAGGCAAAATAACGTTTGCTGGGTCAGCTAGTATTCATATAAAGAAAGTAGCATCTTGTTAAGAAAAATCAAGTTTTTTTTTAGTATTTCAGAATTTTTTACGTACAGGCTTTAGAACCATCTCCGTTAACTTACCCCTGCGTTTTTGTGCGTTTTTGTCTTGTGCATTTTCAGTCCGTTTGCACTGACGAAGGACTCTCCGCAGACGTCGCAGAGATGGTCTGATGGATGCTGTATTCTTAGGTGACTGAGGTGGCTTGTTGACTTCCTGTCACAATACGGCACACAATCAATGATGTGCGGGAGATTTACCAGAGTTCTCGTTGTAATAACCGTAAAATTTTAGCATAGAATTTCTGTTTTCAATCGTTATTGACTAAATGCATAGCCATTTATCTTAATCTATCTATATCTATATAAATAAAAATTAATACTGACTGACTAATTGACTGAATGAATGACTGACTGACATATCAACGCACAGGCCAAACCTATGGGTCTAGAGATTCCAAATTTACCACATAGGTTCCTTCCGAGGTCTAGGGGTGCACTAAGAAAGGATTTTTGGAAATTCACCCTCTAAGGTGGTGAAGAGGGGGTGAAAAGTTTGTATGGAAATCCGTCAGTTTTGAAGCTAAATCGATAAAAATTGGTATTTAGCTACTTAGTTAGAAATTAAGAATGACGTATTTCAGCATTTTTGAAAATTCAATCCCTAAGGGGGTAAAATAAGGGATGGAAGTTTGTATGGAAATCCGTCATTTTTAAAATAAATCCATGAAAATCGGTATATGTCGCTTGGGTTATATGAAATAATAAGAAAATTTAAATGCTGCCCGAAGTAACTATTCTACGCGGACGAAGTCGCGGGCATAAGCTAGTACATATATAAAAAGAAAAGTCCTGGCTGACTGACTGAATGATGAACGCACAGTCCATACTTTGGAACCTAGATTTTGCACAGAGGTTCCTTTTATGACAAGGATCGGATTTTACGAAATTCAACCCCTAAGGGCGTATAATAGGGAATAAAACTTTGTATACGGATACCAAATTATTTAGACTATTTTACTCGAAACTTCGGTAAATGAGTAAATACGTGTTTCAGGTTCATTCAATGTTCAACCCAAATCAATATCATTTTTTTGTCATTATCCAAGATACAACCACAAAAGTTTGAATTTAGGCATTTGATAAGAAATAAATAAAATAAAAATGTTTGTATAACCCCAAAAAGATTAAAATGCTGCCCAAAATATTTAGGAATAAGATCGAATGACGAGAATGGACACAAGATCAATGAGCACAGGAATCCGTGTTATATATCAATGAGAAAACGTTGAAATAGTTATTTGGCTGCATTTTTTTGTTATTTAGTTGCCAGACAAGCATATGGCATGCCTGGTAACGAGTAAAATGTAACAACACTAAAATGAGTAAATAAAAAAAAAGCATACAACATAATTATTTCATCAACAAAAAAATCTTGTTTTATTTTATATTACACGTAAAAATGTATCCAGAAAACATCGCATAAACATGGAAAAAGATTTAAATAAATATTTTTTTACAATGGAAATTATTTAAATCTTTTTCCTTTAAAAACCCAATTAAATTAAATTGGCATTGTTTTACGTTTATAAAAAATTTAAAATAATTCAACTGTTTATTTTGAAAATGAAAAATAGTAATACTTTTATATAAGTATTATAATTATCCATAGTTAAGAAACAATCTAATAAACAGAATAACAAGCTAAAGCGAATGCATATTATGATAAATATAAAATTTTAATTTGTATAACTTACTCGAATTTCATGCCGCATATCTTACAGACAAAAGTATGGCCGGTGTGCCATTTGAGGTGCTCGATGGCTTTGTGCCTAAAAAAAAGGTATACATAAATTTAGTAAGATAAAGCAATATCATAGTTATTTTTTTCCATTATAATCTATACATATATACACATAAATAAAATTGGAGTGTCTGTTTGTAATATTGAAATAACCGTTTTTTACTACATGCATATGAATATACAGGGTGTAAAAGACATGAGCAATCAAACGAGAACCCTGTATTCTGCTCACCATCATAACATTTTTCTTCCTTTAGACTATACCTGGGAAATTCATAGTTACGATTTTATTGAAGGTCAAAGTCATAATTTTTTTTTCATTTTTTTATGATAACGTATTCTAAACATTATTTCTCAATTATTGTCCAAAGAAACATTATCATTTTTTTTAGTATTTCATAACAAAAAATGGCTTCAAAACGTTAGCGTTCAATGTAGCTCACTCGATGCGCACGGACACTAATGAACGGGGCCGCCGTCTGGCAAAATTATCGCGGTTTTGCGAGTTGTGTGCAAGTTGAGCGCTTTACGTTGCGCAGTAAAATTTGCAATATTTTATAACACCAAAAAATAAAAATCATTTTCCAGCAATTGTTTTTTGAAATGTGTCTTATTTTGATGTATAGAATACATGGTTCTCGTTTGACTGTTCATGTCTTTTACACCCAGTATGTTCACCATTGAGCAAATACCCAATAAAGTGGTAATACGCGCTCTCCATCCACGAACCCGGTTCGTGTTTTGCAGACGGAGTAGTTCGTGTTACCAGTGGTGCAAAAATATAAATTTAAACATGTATCGATATTTATAACACATTTTCGATATCGTATTATGTTTCATTACGTACTTGTGCGTTATTGTAATGCACGAGTATATTTAACAAAGTAAAAAGATGCTCCGTCTAAAAAGAACGGTACTTTTTTAATCTTACCAAAGAGTTTTTATGTCAGAAAAGTGGTCAACATTTCATGAATAAAATTAACTTTGGGATATAAAATATAATAAATAAACATTTAATTCTTTAATTTAATAAATTTGACAATGAATTACAACTATTTATCTGTAACAAAAAAACAAAAATATTATTTTACTTTATTAGTAATACTGCCCGCCTAGCATGACCACCGAAACACGATATGATATAGACATCTATCGCGTTGAACTGTCAAAAAATATTGGATATAACCTCAATCTTTAAAATTTATCGAAACCAAGAACATCTATAAGCCTTATGCATGTTCGCAGTTTCGATAAAATTTCATATTGGCGGTTATATCCAATAATTCAACGCGATAAATGGCTATATCATATCGTGTTTCGGTGGTCATGCTAGGCGGGCTGGCTGTAATAAATTGTGTGCTATGTGAAAAATAACTTTTTTGTAATTATATTTGACGCTGTCTTGGTGGAGTGGTCAGTATTCATGGCTACACATCAAGCGGTCCGGGTTCAAATCCTGATATCTATAAATTATTATGTATATAAAAATGTCCGTTATCCATAACACAAGTTCTTAAGGATACTTAATTTGGGCTAGATAATTGGTGTGAGCGTAGAAATATATTATTATTATCATTATATAACTTACTTGGACTTGGAAACAAGTGAACACAACCGGCAGATGTATTTTCGTTCGTGTGCGGCCGCAACGTGCGTCCTCAGTGCACTTGGAGTGGGCCAGAACATATGGCATATGTCGCATTCTATAGGCCCGTTGAACTGGAAACATGTATGTATAATTAGTTGGTGGACCGGAATTAATACGCACCAAGTAATGCAAAACGTAGTGTGACATTTCATTCGTAAAACGTATGAGGCGATTCGTCGAAATTATTAGAAAAAAATACCGCACTAGTGCGTAATGGGGCTCATTACGCACTAGTGCGGTAATTAACATTTTTTATAAAACTGAAAATGGCGGTTTTATGAGCTGAAAATTGAGAAAAAAACACTTGTTTGGAAAACGTAATATTAGTCTTATTTGTTTTATTTGAAGTTATGTATAAGTGTAATAGTGTATGTACCTGCACATAACTTGGTATTAAAACACTCGTGGTATTAAAAACTCACCAAAGTGTTGATTTTTATTTAACGATTTGCAAAAATTTCTCTATTAAATATTAATAATTTAAAGACTTGACAATGTGAATTGTGACTCTTTCCAAATCAATACTATGAAAACTGTAAAGGGAGGATAAAACTTGTTGAGTTTCTTGTCAGTTCTTCTCAGAACAAGGCCTCCTGGTAGACTCTTGAACCGATGGCATCAAACTTGACTTTCATAAGTGTACAAATTGTACCTAAATAAATAAAGTTATTTAAGTTGAGTTGACTTTGTGGTATAATATTCTTTATGGTCATATCTATGGCTTTATGTCTACGATGAATTTGTCTGTGGTTGAAGCGCCATCTTTTCTTGGTAATTTTTCACTAGTACGAACCTCACTTTCTGTCGAACAGTGCTAGGCAACGGACGTATAGCTTCTTAGTGAAGAGAAGAATTCAGTACACAATAATTTCTTCAGTATATTCAGTTTTTCAATTACCCATAATCTCCTATACAAAGCTCGTTTTTACTTTATCGTATATATGTAGTATAGAGGAAGTCTTGTAATCGTCAAAAAATTCCACCTCGAGATTTTGACGGATTTACACGTTTTGGACCTCCCTGAATACAAACATATTTTTTTCAACACCATTGCTCGTTATTGGTATGTAACTACACCAATTTTAGTTTCACAATGTATCATATTACCAACTTATAATATCTTTCGAATTTCAAATTCGATTACCGCACAGTTTGGTAATCAAAAGTTAATAGTTTCGTAAAGAAAAGTCACGGTTTTATTTATGAGAAAAAAAAATAGGAACCAAAGATAATTCATATGCAAAATGCTGAAACATTTTGTAAATTAAATAAGTTTGGCGTTTAGAAACACTCTGTTTAAAGATATACAATTATAAAAACCTTATTTAAATTTACAACAATTAAATAGAAATCATACATAAATATTAAAAGAATATATTTATTTTGTAAAAATTATATAATTTGCTGTTTTGGCTGTATAAGCGTCGGTACCTTAGTCTTTCGCGCACAAAGCCGTCAATGAAAAAGTAAAAGCGCGCCGTTTTTCAATTTTCAGTACTATTTTGCAAGTAGATATTTTGCATTATGTATTAATTACTCGCAATGGTGTTGAAAAACGTCGTATAACACTCGTCAGCAGTTAAAAATTACATTCTCGGCTGAATTTTAAGCACTCGCTGCGCTCGTGCTCAATGTCAGCCTCGAACGTAGTTTTCAACATTACTCACTTGTATTATAATGTACTCAAGGAGCTTATACTAAAGAATGGAGTCATTAGACAAAGTAACAAAGTGAAGGCAAAAATTTTGACAATACTTGACATTTCAAATTTCACATTTCTCTTTCTAGAAATTGTCGTCATCTCTTTCTAAACACGACTACATAGAAACAAGATTTCCCCAGTATTTCGCCATCTTTCTAAAACAAAAGTAGAAAAGTAGCTAAAAACTTAACATATTGTATTCAATTATCAGTATTTATTATCAATGAAAGAAATAAATATAATATATTTACTTTTAATGTTTAGGTTTGTATTTTATTTTGAAAATCATCATTGTGATTCTTTCTATAACTTATGGGAAATGAAAGGATTTATATAATGGCAGCATTCTCTTCATGTGTCAATGTCCCGAAATCTCAAAATGACATAAATTGTCCTAATTGACGTATTCATAAATATCCACTCGCGATTTTGGTACGGCTTTTTACATTTTAATAACTATAAATAGTGCAAAATGGTGCATCGCTGTATAGTTCGTGGTAGCAGAAGTGAGTGGTATCCAGGATGCAGTGTGAAATTTCACTTGTAAGTGTTATAATTGCATATTATTGTTCACCTAAGTAAAATTGGTTTTTCACATGTAATTCCATATGATTATCGTTATTGGGCGAAATTCCATAGGGGAAAGTAATTTCTGATACTCGGCTTTAATACTATCTGAATTTAATTAATTTTCATACATTAATTACTTATTCGAATATGTGTAAACAAATTGACTAGGGTGACTAGGATTTCAAGAATTATTATAAAATAGTAACCTATTTCCTTTCAGAAATGGCAATCAAAATTGATATATATATTTTTTTAAGTCTTTGAAATAGCTGTTATATAGATATATATAGTTTATAGATTATGTATATATATAATACATAAATCGTTCTACCCATTTTTGGTTGGGAACGTTTATTTACAAACAAAACATGTAATTTGTGCAATGTACATTATTGTAATTGAGAAACATATTCAAAATGATTGATTGGATTTTAACAGTGTAATAGTGTATTTTATCTTTCACATTTGCATCTACTAACATGTAACGCAGAGTGCAATATGCACAGTGACCTCAAACTTCACTCGAATTTGGGTTAGTAAAATTGACACAGCATTAAGTGTGGGTGTAATGGCTCCTCGTGCATCACTCGTGGATTTTCGGTGCCCCAGAAGCGATAGTTTTGCTTGTACCCGCTGAGGTGGAAATGAGCCTCATCGCTCATTATGATTTTGGTCGAAAAAATAGACACGATTATTCCGCGTTCTTGGGGAGTGTATCGCTCCGTGGCTTGTTCACTTGTATTCTGCATCTATCTAGACTAAAATGTCAAAACAGATTTGACATTGGCGGCTATTTGCAAAAATGAGAGCATCTTCCAAAACTAATTATTATGAATGTTAATTCTTTGTCATGGTAAACTCAAAAATATTTTAAACTTTGAGTACTAATTAATTTTATTAACTTAACGAAGTCCAAGATTGTCCGTAATTATTTTTTCTGCTATAGGCACCCTACTAGAAAGAGACAGAGCCTCTCTAGAAATGTCAAGAAATGTCAAGGGTTGTCAAAATTTTTGCCCTCACTTTTTTCATTTGACTAATGACTCCATTCTATAGGTAATATAAGCTCCTTGTAATGTACTATTCAACACACTTGAACATAAATCATTCTATTCTTACCGGATCATGTCGCAGCATATGGTTCCTATAAGTGAATTTCGTCATGAACCCCTTGAAACACTTCGGGCACTTGTAAAACGAGTTCAAGTAGTTGCTCGAAGTCTTTCTCGCTTGCACCTCCTCTATCTGTTGCTCCTTAGTCAGTATCAGGAGGTCGATCTGGTCTGTTTCGAACACATTACCAGTCGCATCATCATCCGCATATTCTACATCAGGAAGGTCATCGTTATCTTCTCCCTTTGAAAAAAAAAAATTGGTTGTCTGTAAAGTCGGTTTACTGACGATAGTTGAACATGACAACTTCTTAAGAAAATACTGATGGAATAGTAGTATTTTTCAAAAGAAAAATTTAATTTCATTTGTTTTGCCGGCCTTACACGAGGTAACGCCGCATGCGTCATGTTTTTTCGTGCGTGCAGCCGGCTCTATCGAATTATAAGACGTTGTCGCGTCAAAAGTTGCCAAGGAAGCTATGAAGGTATTTTTGTATAGGGTACTTTAATGATCTACACCAAATACTTAAATTGAATAGAAAACATCTTAAAGTAACAATCGAAAATAGTGTATAGAGCCACAAACAAAGATTTGCCAAAACAGTTAAAATAAGTCACTTTTATTTAGGCCTAGTACTATCGGGGTCCACGTCCGGAAGTCTCCTCGTGGCGGACCCTGGTAACGTGGTGGGGTAACTTTCTCGGCGGGTGTGTGGCTTTTGATGTCAAGTCCCCTTGGCAACGAAGTCACATGACATAGTCGAGTTGTTTTTGTTTTCCCACCACGGCTAGTTCCGGACGGCCCTTTTCAGGGCCACGACCGCGTCCGAAGTCCCCCGGGTGCGGTCCGATGGCTGCTCCCGGTTTCCTCGTCAGGAGGACGCGCCAGGTCGAGCAGCCGTCGGTGAGGAGGCGGCCCACAGGGGCTGGCGTTAGTCGGTAGCCCCTGTGGGCTGCTGGTCACCAATTAGTGCACAAGGAGTGCCTAGACGGGCAGCGTTGGGACGGTCTCGGTGTAGTTGCGCTCACGTGCAGATCCCGAGCCGTCCCGCAATAGCGCACTGGAGGTCAGGCCGGGGAGGATGTTTAGTGGGTATGGAGGGAACGCCTTAACCTCGAGTCCCACATATCCCCTGCGGTTGGCACCACCCCGCAGGGACGATGCGTAAATGCATTTGACCTCCCCGACAAAAAAAAGGCCTAGTACTATTATCTGAGACTGAAATAAGTGCCCATAACAGTCTAAATAAGTTGATTATTACTAAATGTTTATAATTATGTAAAAAAAATATTTATTTACTGGGGTACATCAGTACCCCTGGGTACTGTTACTGAAAGTTTAAGATCGAGTACAGTTCTAGGGTTAAGTACATCTTTGTAACGCAGAAGTAGACCGCCGCATTTGCCCTCGCCATCCAATAGAATCGTAAAATCATAGACCATCCTATTTCTCGTAGTCGGTAAAAAAAATGATAATTACCTGAACAACTTCTTCAATCTCGACATGCTCAACGACCTGCTCGAATAATACCTCATCATCACTTGTGGACTTCCACACAATATCATCATTGTCGAAGACTTTTACTTCTTCTTCTTCTTCAATTTCTTCTTTTTTAACTTCTTCTTTATTAATTTCTTCTTTTTTAATTTTTTCTCTTTTTATTTCTTTTTTCACTTCCTGGTGGTCTTCTACAACACAAGTTATAATCCCTATGTTCCGGTCTAAGGTAAGCCTGGATAGGGCATTCAAATTGAGATTCAGGCTTCTGACGTAGTCGACTGTTATCTGGAATGATATAAAGATACTATAAATTGAGATATAACGGGTGTAAAAAGACCTATGTCAAGTCCGAGAGCTACGTATTCCGGACATCATTAGGAACATTTTTTACTTTCTCGTACGTAGTATACAACATGTAAATTAAATAACCAACACCCTGAATACAGGTGGTTTGGGATCGGTTTCTGACTTGATTTACATAATTTTTTTTTTAAAAACCTTTTTTTTAAAAAAAAAGAACTAAAAGTACCCGTATATATTGTACATTTTATAGGTGCTTTTTTTAAAAAAAAAAAAAAACATTGAAATCAACTCAGAAGCCGATTCCAAACCACCTGTATTCAGGGTGTTGGTTATTTAATTTACATGTTGTAGAGGAAGTCTTGTAATCATCAAAAAATTCGACCTCGAGATTTTGACGGATTTACACGTTTTGGACCTCCCTGACTCCAAAAATACCGTTTTTGGAATTAAGTCTGTGTGTGTGTCTGTGCGTTAGCACGATAACTCGAGTATGCTTTAACTTATTGCAACCAAATTTAACATGCGTGTATGACATCAAAATATAAGGTTTATATTAACTTTTGAGCCATCGATCACGAAAGTTAAGCAACCAAGTGCGCGGTCGGTACTCGGATGGGTGACCAAAATTTAACATGCATGTATGACATCAAAATATAAGGTTTCTATCAACTTTTGAGTCGTTTCCAGTATACGAGAAAGTCAAGGGGAGACCACTCGGTGGGCCGAGAATGTTCCGCGTACCTTCCCGAACACTGCCCAGCCGAGTTGGATTCCTGAGACCTCTTTCTGAACTTAGTCACTATACTGGGTGTAAAAGACATGAACAGTCAAACGAGAACCATGTATTCTATACATCAAAATAATACATATTTCAAAAAAAATATTGCTAGGAAATGATTTTTATTTTTTGGTGTTAAAAAAAATTGCAAATTGTAACGCGCAATGTAAAGCGCTCAACTCACACGCAACTCGCAAAACCGTGATGTTTTTGTCAGACGGCGGGCGGCCCCGTTCGTTTGTGTCCGTGCGCATCGAGTGAGCTACATTGAACGCTAACGTTTTGAAGCCATTTTTTGTTATGAAATACTAAAAAAAATGATAATGTTTCTTTGGACAATAATTAAGAAATAATGTTTAGAATACGTTTTCATAAAAAAAATGAAAAAAAATTTTTTGACTTTGACCTTCAATAAAATCGTAACTATCAATTTCCCAGGTATAGTCTAAAGGAAAAAAAAATTTATGATGGTGAGCAGAATACATGGTTCTCGTTTGACTGTTCATGTCTTTTACACCCTGTATACAGAACGATTAAAATGCACCTTTTGTATGTTCTCACTAGCTTTTGCCCGCGACTTCGTCCGCGATTTCTAACCGAATGGCCATGTACCAATTGTTATGGAGTTTTACTATAAAAATGACGGATTTGTATACAAACTTTGCACCCCCTTTTCACCGTTTTCGTAGAGGGTGAATTTAAAAAAATCCTTTCTTAGTGCACCCCTAGACTTCATAAGCAACCTACGTGCCAAATCTCTAGACCCAGCGGTTGGGGCTGTGCGTTGATATGTCAGTCAATCAGTCAGTCAGTCAGTATTCATTTTTATATTTAAAGATAATAATGAATGGACAATGGACATGTTATTTCTTCAGAATGCAGGTCACGCACTAGTGGGAATAGGATCTTATCAAACTCACCTCATGTTTATGATTGGAAGCAAACTTTATAAGACTTTGGCTACTGTGGCAAAGGTCTCTGAACGACATCCACTTGAGGAGCTGCGAGCTGCACACACCACATGTGCGATACGAAAACGGACCTTGCTTCTGGACCTGAAAGTAGAAAGATGACATTGTCATGAGGAAATAATATTTAATATGGCATGTATTTAACGCTGCGGCAAATTATTCTTAACGTGAGTTTTAAAAAATTAAAGCCGGTAGCAAAATAGGTTGGCAGCTAAAGTGAAGGGTAATTTTAAGTAGAATGTAGCAGCTTAATAATCAGTTGTAAGCTTTGATTTATTTTAAACTGACATTGATTCCCAAAAACTGCACTCTGCTTGGTCATAAAAAAATAACCTTATCCTATCAATCACAGAAACAAATATGCACCTAGTTAGGTTACTTGTTTGGAATCCTGACTCCTGTAGTAATAATACAATGTTTGCTATCCCACTGTTAATATTATAGTCGCCATGTCATTAATTATAGTACCTGGCGAATAATTTCAATTTCGTTGGCCATGTTTAATATGTTTGTTACCTTAAAGTAGCAGCCATTATTAGCTTACTGTGTTGAACAAATAAACTATTTGCATCAATACTACAATCCAGACTTACTCCAACAATAGACAGTAAACAACCAGTGGAACAAGCCGATTTTAATGCAGGCTATTCAACAACTAACACCATTCAAACTCTTGAACAAGTGATAGAAGAGTATAAAGAATTTAACAGACTACTCGATCTTGGTTTCATTGACTACACCAAGGCATTTGATAGTGTATCACATGAATCAATATGGAATGCATTGGAATATTGAATGTGGAACAGCAATATATATAAATACTAAAAATATTAATGTTAGCACAAGCTATGTACGCCTGGAGTCTAAGGGAGAAAACATATCATTGGGTAGAGGGGTGAGACAGGGAGATATTTGTTATATTTGCTGATAACTACATAATGTTACTCATTAAGACATCTGGTTGCAAATTGTTAAAACAATGACTTTTTTTATAAATTGCAACCAGCTGCCTTACAGAACAAAAAAGTAATAGAAAGCGGGTTAAACAGAAAGTACTCGCTTCAAACGAAAAAATTGGGAGTGTTCTCCCCTTGACTTTCTCGTATACCGGAAACGACTCAAAGGTTGATAGAAACCTTATATTTTGATGGCATACATGCATGTTAAATTTTGGTCAGCCCATCCAAGTACGGACCGCGCACTTGGTTGCTTAACTTTCGTGATTGATGGCTCAAAATTTGATAGAAACCTTATATTTTGATGTCATACACGTATGTTAAATTTGGTTGCAACAAGTTAAAGCATTCTTGAGTTATCGTGCTAACGCACAGACACACACACAGACATAATTCCAAAAAAATATTTTTGGACTCAGGGAGGTCCAAAACGTGTAAATCCGTCAAAACCTTGGTGGAATTTTGTGACAATTACAAGAGTTCCTCTATACTACGTACAAGAAAGTCAAAATTTTAAACTGTTTATGGGTGTATTGCACTATTGGCAGCCTCGTCACTAAAAAACTTACACAGGCCACCCGAAATTTGAAATGAAGTAGGCAACTTAGTACACTTTATTTGAATAGAAAAAATAAAAAATAAATAAAAATTGTTTTATTCAAATTTTGGTAAACATAGTATACCGTATTGTTTGGGTTAATTTCTATTTTAAATTCAAGTATTAAGTTCTTTTTATTACAATAGCATCTGTACTGTACACAATAAGTTTGTAATATAGATTTGTGTTTAAATCTCCAATAGGTTGTAAACAAAGTTTTATGCAACTTCCATAAAAAAGACGAAATAAAAAGTATAGGCTTGAAATTTAAACATTACACGAACATAAGCATTAGTATAATTAATTAATGAAACATAATAATAACCTTTAATCCAGTCAAAAATTCATACGGCCAAACGAGACGATTTTCGTACATATCATATAACTTCACATTAGTAGCTAAGCACACACGGCACACAAGTAAATCTGCCATGGTTAAATAACATACAATAAATTACTGGTAAATTCAGTAGTATTTATTGATACAACAACAAAAATTGAATTTTTAGCTTTAGGTGTAACGATTAACGAACGACCGACCGATTTTTATTTATTTCTGGCCACAGACTAGCTAGAGAGATACGGATATACCAACGTGGATATACTACAATGATTACTCTGGATTACTCTATGTCCCATGAAGCTATAGGTTAAACTGGAGGCTACGCTCCTAAATACCTACGTGAAGCTGACCTTGACGCGTGCCATCTCCTTCACTTAGGGTAGGGCCTCTCTTTCTAATTAGGTGTCCACACAACTACAAAGTGAAGGACAAAATTAAAATATATTTTTTAATCACTTTGCTACTTGCTTATTTATATGCCAGGGATGTATATACGAGAGAGTGAAAGAATGGGATTTCCGGTAAAATAGCATTACTAAAGTAAAATTTTGAAAATGATCACTTACCGACTGTAAGTGACATTAAGTTTTATCACAATCACAAAGGATTTTTGAAGTAAATATTTTAAACTAAAGATAATTCATGAGATAAATAGGTACAGATAATAATTATATTTATTGATTACTTTTAATAATGTGGGGTGTTTCTTCCCATTTTTTTTTGCTATAAACAAACAACGGTAAAGATAGACACAAATTTGCACTTTCCTTTTTCTTAGATACTGTTCAACTATTAATAGACTGATTCGAGTTGGCAAAATCTCTCTCCATCTTGAAATTATTTCTTCTCGGGATTTAGAACGAGAGAGAAATTTTTGTCGAGTTAAATTTTAGATTTGAGTACTCTCAGTATATAAAAAATAGGCTAAATAAGAACCTATCAATAATTAAGCAAGTTTGTTCTAGTCTATCTAGATATAAAAATAATTATATCTGTGAAAATAAACAAAAGATTGATATTTAAACACTCGTCGCACCACAAAACCTTTATTTCAATGATTCCTCGTAATACTGATCGTCAACACTGTTAACTGACTTACGCATCGAAACAACATCACTTTTTGTAGTGTTTTCGTTACCACTTGTAACACTGGCTCGACACTACATTCTGTGCGCAAGTTCACGTCCGCTTTAGGCGGTTCTAGCTAGCGGTACTGACTCAGCGCCCCACCACAGAGTAAGCACGAGACGTGTACACTACACTTTTACTAAATGAAATCCAGTCCGAAGTAATTTTGAATTATCGAAACAAAGATTGACATCAAGACGCCATGGTTTTCCGCCAAACACTCGTGGCCATAACTAGTCGTCATGTCAAAGAATATATTCTATTCTATTCTATTCTTAATTAATGGCATCGCGTCGCATTAAACGTACGCATTTTGACAATGTCAAGTGAAAATGTAACTAAAGTATTAAAAATTGTACGGTTGATTGAGGTTAAAAATGGAGTCTCTCAACACGTATTTTTACAACAAGAACTCGAGAGAAACTCGTCAAAGAATATAATTGAATAGTAAAAAAATTCTGACTTTGACATAAAATTAGTTATCTCTCTCGTAGTCCAAGTCTGTAATTACTGTGCTAGAAGAGATGTCGCAAGTGCCTTGCGCACGTCCTAAAATTGTTTTACTTGACCCAGACGATCACGAGCGCTAATGCTCCGTTATCATCGCGTAGTTCACAAAGCAACACTACACAACCAGGCACTAGTCACACCTTTCTCGAACACCGCACCTGCGGAACAAGAGGCCAAAGAGTGCGAAGACACGGTCTCCACACTTCACGTTATTTTCCCCACTTCCACCTTGACACATCGTGCCCGAGCCGAGGTCCAAGCCCTTAGTTAAAGGCACGTGGCTCCCTTCCGATTCGGACGCCCTAGGAACGCTAGGCTTTAATGCTCGGTAACTAGGAACGATCGACCTACAGGCTTGAGGACCACCTTCTTTCTTCGCCTTCATAAAAAACCCGGTGACGCAAGAAAGGTCATCAGCGACAACCTGCAGTGTAGTCATTCAAAAAAAGAAACTCCAGACGTTGGACCGCACTCCCCCGAAGTACTTCTATTTGAACTTCCTACAACCTCAATTATAGGTGTTTTATCGGTAAAATTAGACATATTTTACTTAAATAACCTCCATAAAACTTTAGATATCGTCATTCATAAATGAGTTTTTTTTCATAGATATAGGAAACTATAGATCGGCAATGTAAAAGAGAAAAAGGATATTAACGCGTATATTAGAGCGTAGGTAGACGAAACCAGTTCACGTACACGCAGGCGACCTAAGTCAGCCTGTCAGTCAATTATAAAAGACGCAACTGTCAGACTGCAGTGCCTGCCATGGTCAGTTTCCTGCCGATTCCTTCTCATACCACGACGCAATATTCCTCTCATATAAAATCCGTCTACCTAAGCCTAAACCCAAGATCCTGCAATTACGCAATTTTGGTGGTATGGATTCTGACAGTCTTCGAGAGGATGCCAGTAATATTGATTGGACCACACTATACTCCTCTGAGACTATTGATACAAAAGTAGACCAATTCAATATTAATATTATCAATTTGTACGACGTCCATGCACCAATTCGAAAAGTTAAATTGAAACATTTTCCCTCACCATGGCTAACTGACGAAATTAAACAATTAATTACAAAAAAACGTGCCTATAAAACAAAGTACAATCGTCGACCCACTTCTTATAATTGGGACAAGTATATAACCATCCGCAATCACTGTAATAAGGTGTGTAGAAACGCTCAACGCCATTACTTTCACAGTTCCGTAGAAAACGGTGATCCAGCGAAAGTCTGGAAATTTCTTCGTACAATGGGGATCGGGAAATCCCGAACAGCTGAGATGTCTAGTAATTTAGACATCAATTCCTTAAATGTGCATTTCACAGCTACTTCTAATTTTAATTCCAATACGAAAAGTAGTACTTTAAACTACTTATCTTCGCTACCATTCCCCGATCATCCTTTATTTTTCTTTAGTCGATTTACGGATTGTGATGTTAAAAAGAGCATTTTATCCATAACATCGAACGCAGTGGGCTGTGATACACTTAGCCGGAAAATGATCCATCCCATCCTAGACCAAATTCTGCCAATCCTCTCCCATATCCTCAACCACTCGGATGCAAGCGGCACTTTCCCCACATCATGGAAAGATGCACATATAATACCCGTACCTAAAACCCGTAATCCAGAGTCCTTTTCAGAATATCGTCCCATCTCTATCCTCCCATTTTTGTCCAAGATTCTGGAGCGTCTTGTTTATGACCAATTTAATCTGTTCCTGTGCAAAAACCATCTCCTGAATCCCTTCCAGTCTGGCTTCCGGTCCGGCCATAGTACCACAACTGCTCTAATAAAAGTAACTGATGATATCAGGCAAGGTTTAGAAACAGTTGCATTGCAATATTAGCTCTGCTTGACTTCAGCAATGCTTTTAACACTGTGGATTTTGATTTACTTTTAAGCACGCTTAGCTCTATTAACATATCTCCAACGGCAATCGACTGGTTTCGAAGTTACCTGTTTGGGCGCCGGCAGCGGATTTGCATCGATGATTCATTTTCATCCTGGTGTGATACATCTGCTGGTGTTCCGCAGGGCGGCGTTTTATCTCCATTACTTTTCGCAATATTTATAAATGCAATTTCTAGTCTCAATTTATCTTCATCCTACCACCTTTATGCAGATGATTTGCAAATTTACTTGCAGACGCCTTTGGAACAGTTGACTGAATCCGTGACCGCGGTAAACAAAGATCTAGCCTCCATCTGTAAATGGAGCGATTCATTTGGACTAAAAGTCAACCCATTGAAGACACAAGTAATACTCATCGGGAGCCAACGGATGATGTCAAAAATTCAGTGGGCAGAGGTGCCACGCGTAATGTTTGACGGAACCCACATACCATATAGTCAGACGGTTAAAAATCTTGGCGTCTTAATTAATACAAATTTGTCTTGGGGTCCTCACTTACAAGAAGTCAGCAGGAAATTATTTGCATCTGCTGGATCTCTCCGAAGAGTTCGTAACTTTCTACCCACTGCTACCAAAATTGCGCTAGCTCAATCCCTCCTTCTACCTATCCTTGATTATGCTGATTCCTGCTATCCTGACCTTACTGAAGAGCAACTAAATAAACTTGAGCGCCTTCAAAACGTCTGTATAAGATTCATTTTTGGTTTACGTAAAGAAGGATGCCCATTTCTGACCTGTCAAAATATCATTTAGCAATTATCGTGTATAGGACAGTAATATAGCACATAAAATTGCATATTTTTTGTTATTTATAAATTGATATGATTCATTAAAATCTGTAATCTAGGAAAAGAGAAAATCAGTAATAAAGATTGACAATTTTATAGCACATAAAATTGCATATTTTTTGTTATTTATAAATTGATATGATTCATTAAAATCTGTAATCTAGGAAAAGAGAAAATCAGTAATAAAGATTGACAATTTACAATTAATATAGATAGTAGACCGCTACCATAATTAACATGGCGGCATCCAAAGAACGTTCCAAATCACGACTACACCCCTAATATCCCAGCACACATTGATCAATAGACTTTTCTTACTTGTTATTGATTGAGTATTGATTATTAGGCTTTAATTTAAACGTGTATTAATAGTACCAAGATACTGAATAAATTAGTAAATGCTACACGGACCAATGTTGGCACAAAAATTGGGCCAATAGTTAATCACTCCATACTATTAAACTAAAAAAAAAAAAAAGTATTTGTCGTTTTTGTTTACGGTGATTGTTTTCTTGCAGTCCTTCGTTTGTGCTTGCGCCGATGTGTACTGTGCGATTATTTTTTTTGATAACTTTGACAACCTTGCATACACCTGGATTTCCGATACCCTGTTCTTACGTTTACTTTGGCTTGTGTTACCTGGACTCCGATTTGTGTATCTTGAGTTGGTTTTGTGTCGCGTTGTGTTCTGAACTGTTGAGTAGCAAAATGGACTCTCAACGGCCACTGATGTCGCAGCGAATACGTTGTATTAATTGCAACATATGCGTTAATACCTGTAACGTGTTTCGCCCACAACGTGTCCTTCAATTGGATAGAAGAGTTATCTCTCTAATCAGTAATTGGGTGTCTCCAGTCATAGTAAGTACCTATAATATATATGTATTTCAATCTTCATTGCCAAGTAATAAAAATACAAATCCATTTCAATGTTCAGAGAAAACACCCTAGTACAAGGTTACCTATGTAGTTAAAAATATAGTCAGACTTTTGCTCAGTGTGGCAGAATTATCTATAGTCATTAGCTAAATGAAATTGTCATAATGTTATTTTTATTTTTAGGTTACAGAAGAGGACTATATCTGTGAGGCATGTTTTAATCTGTCTATGCAATCTGTGAATGAACAAATTGCTCAAGACAGTGATTCAGATCCATATGCTGGCCCTTCGCGTCGAGGGCATAGACAAGTATGTCTAGTGTGTGGCAGATCATTAGCCAGTCGCCAAAGTCACCTCATTAGGAGTGGGACTGACCACAATTTGGCAGTGCAGCAAATAATTGAAAATAGAATAGCACCTCGTCAGGTATGTATCTAACTAATCATTTTATTATATACTCAAGTCCGTTCAACCCACTCACTTTGAAAGCATACTAATGTTTGTATTTGTATTAATATAAAAAGTTTTTATTTATGGTTTGTCTACAGATAACACAGTCTGATCGCTCATGCCATGCCTGTTGGATGTCTGCTCGGCGAGAGGCTACACGTCACGAAGAATCAGATGAAAGGCGATCAGTATCTGAGTTACATGGTGATGTTCCAGTTCTACTAGACTCTGAACCCCATAACCAAGATCCTCTTGAAGAGCCATCCATAGACCAGGATGCAAGAGAATTTAGCAGACCAGGAAGTCCTGAACCTTTAGCTGACCAACAACCAGGTGTGAGAAGTAACATAATGTTACCAAATTACAGAAGAGGACCTAACACAGCATCTCATTGTATTTTCATAGGCTGCACTAACCTCTCACGTCTCCACACCATAACGGATGCATTACGAAATACGATATTTCATATGTACAAATATTATGTGCCTGTACTTGCGAGAGTGTGCTCAGAACATTTACAGAGCAATATTTGGGATTCACTATTTGATTCTCCAAATAGTACAAATATGTTTACCGCTGAACATATTGAGCACATATTTTCCAATTTGAAGCCAGTCAAATCCTTCCTTGATTTTTCAAGTATGGAATCAATCCAAGAAATTGATGAACATTTATATATGTACTGGATGGGTTTAACAAAGGACAATTTTATGTCTCTTTTAAGAGAATTTCCCCGTATATTAAATACACATAGAGGTATATTGGGCTTAGCCTGTATTTTGATGAAAATGCGTACAGGAGACTCTGATGACAGATTGTCAACATTGCTTGAAGTGCCACGCACTACATTAGAGAGAGTAATGGCCAAAATAAGAGGTTTAATGTTAGAAGATTTTGTACCAAGACACCTAGGAATAAGTCATTTAAGTAGACAAGAACTACTCTCAAATAATTTATTATTGCCTAACGGTATTTATAATGAATTAAACAGGAATGCAATAATAATTTGCGATGGAACATACATTTTTTTAAATAAAAGTTCCAATTTCATGTTCCAAAAAGAAACTTATTCATTACATAAGTACAGAAACTTATTAAAACCATTTCTTTTAGTGTGTACCAACGGCTATATTATAGATTGTTTGGGCCCTTACAAGGCTACCACATCCGATGCCGACATAATGACTGCCTGTTTCCGTGACGAAAATTCCCAACTCAGACGGTATTTTCAAGCAAATGATATATTTATTTTAGACAGGGGATTCAGAGACTGCATTGGCTTATTAGAAAATTGTCATTATAAAGCATATATGCCAGAATCTCTACATGAAGGTGAACACCAATTGACCACCACCCAAGCAAATAGAAGCAGGTGCGTTACACTTTGCAGGTGGGTGGTGGAAGTAGTTAACGGTTATTTTAAGAGGGACTATAGGCTTTTCAGATTTGATCATTTTAATAAAACAGTCCCTCACATGATGACCTATTTTAAAATAGCAGCAGGCTTGCTGAATAGATTTGGTGTTCGCCTTCAAAATAGAGTTGATGCTCAACAGATTTTAAATGTTATTAGAGAGAGGATGTCCTTCGAAAATAATTTATCAAGAGTAGTAAATGAGTTAAATCTCAATAGAAGGACATCCTCATTTATTAGCATGACAGCCAATGCAGACCTGAATTTCCCACTTCTAGAGTGGAATGAGTTAGTATTGTTTTCCCTGGGAACGTATCAAATACGACTTGCAAGGTCATATTATGGTGAGCATATACGTTCCCAGGGTGCATATTATATAGAAATTAGTAGAGAAACAATAAATGTTGCAGAACATAATTTAAGAGGTAGCGGTGAAAATACCTTACTGAGAGGGAAAATTAAATCACGTCACATTGGAAGAAAGATCTATTATGTATATATTTTAATAGAAAATGACACAAACGGCAGAGAGGGTATTGCAGAATATTGCTGCAGCTGCTTGGTGGGACGTCGCACAATTGGCTGCTGTGCCCATGTAATGTCAATTGTGTGGTATTTAGGATGGGCTAGGCACCAAGACAATATCGTCCCACCAGCAGCATTTTTAGACAATGTGGTAGTTCGGGAAGATATCGAATAAAAGTTATTAAAACTATTAAAATAGTAGTTTTCTTTATCTCCTATAACTAGTATAGTTACAACTAGTATACTTACCCTGTAACTAGTATAGTTACAACCAGAATTTAACCAAATTCGATTAAGAAAGAAGAACATTGGCATAAATGTCAATGTACAAAGTCCACGCCACAGACGTTTGACTACATTTATTCTTTATAGAGTTTGGCTGAACTTTCCTGCTTAAAGATTAATAGATCCAATTTATATATAACATTGAGATAACAATCTTTTATCTTTTGTGTTTCATGGCAATCGGTCGGGTTAACAACCACTACACTTTCTGTCTCAGGGCCTGTTTTGATAGATACTTAGCCCATACTAAACTGTTATTTTGTCAACTGCCAGATAAAGTTATAAATAAATAAAATCAATTTATCTCCGACATATTGTGTCGATACATTATTAATTACCTACTTATCATAAAGAGAGATTGGATTCAACATTTTATACTTAGGTAGGAATAAAATGTTGAATCCTAAACATAAAAAACTTATGTTATAAATAAATAAAATCAATTTATCTCCGACATATTGTGTCGATACATTATTAATTACCTACTTATCATAAAGAGAGATTGGATTCAACATTTTATACTTAGGTAGGAATAAAATGTTGAATCCTAAACATAAAAAAACTTATTTGGAAACATCATCGTGATCTGTTTGACATGGACTAAGTTAATTTGGAACTCAGAAGATTATCATGTCTGAAAGCCATTTTGCCATAAAGGGTTTGCATATTAGGCGTGCCAAGCCAAAGTATATTTCTATAAACATTGACGTTTATTATTAACATACTCGCATATTGTTTAAGGTAACCTCAAAATATTGATTTTACCATTAACATAATTTTCCGATTGCCAAGTTAAAAATCATTAATGCCAGTGTTTTTCAGGTATACCCACTATTCAAATAAATTATTTTTAACAGTATACATCAAATTTTAAAAAATAGCAATGACAGGTCAATGTTAGTATGGGCAGTGGTCATCCTTCTTTGATCATGTTGGACATTGTATTTAATTAGTCTGTGTACATGTTAGTCTGTGACTGCTCTCTGTCTATGACATTTAAGAAATAAACTTTTCTCTCTGCTGTTCCTGTTAAATATGGCCGACGTGTTTTATTTCTCTCCGCGTTACCCATTAATAATTAATGGTGTACCAAACAAATCCCAATAGCACGCTTCCACTGCGCCAAGTGCGCAAGCAGTATTTAGCAAATAGAAGTTGCTAAAATTGTAGTTGGGTCGGTTGCGATCGATCTTGGAGTCCAAGAAATAAGGAAAATGGCGATGGCGGGTGCTGCGGTGTCCCTTATGCCGATGTTAGGTGAGAATACAAATTTTTCGACTTGGAAATTCCGTTTAAAATTAATCCTAGAGGAGAGGCAAGTTTATTACGTGATTGGAGCGCCTACGGAGAGTTATAGTTCGGATGCTAAAAGTTTTATTAATGATGACGCCAAAGCGAAGGCTATCTTGGCACAGTGCGTGTCAGACAAATACATCGAAATAATCAAAAATGGTAAAACGGCCAAAGAAATGATGACACTTCTTGAAAATATCTTTGAAAGGAAAAGTGTATATAATAGATTTCATTTAAAAAGAAAATTAATATCATTAAAGTGCAAAGAACCTTTGCAATCTTTTTTGCTGAAATTTAGCGCAATACTAAGCGACTTGAAAGCAATTGACGTCGACGTGGATGAGGAGGACATGATATGCTACCTGTTATCATCTATGCCAAAGGAGTTTGACAATGTAATCACCTCAATAGAAACAATGGCTACAGAGAAAAAGTTAAGCTTTGATTTTGTAAAAGCGAGGTTATTGGATGCAGAAACAAAAATAAATATTGATGAACCTACTCAGGTAAATGCTTTTGTATGCTATACATGTAAGAAAGAGGGTCACAAATCATATGAATGCAAAGAAGGTAAGACAAGAGAAAATTATAGAGGTAGAAGTCAAAATAGTCGTCATTTTACTTACCGGAGCCGAAGAGGAGGTCGAGCTCGAGGAAGAGGATTTCGTGGAAGGTCAGATGGACAAGGAGCTACAGCACTAGTGAGTGATTCTGATTTTAATTTGTTGTTTAGTGAAAAAGTGTTAGTGAGTGATACAGGCAATTTTAACATTTCATTTATAATCGATTCGGGCTGTACACAACACATTGTAAGTCAACAATTTGAAAAATATATGACTAATATAAGAACCTTAGAGGATAGTGTAAAAATATTTGTTGCAAATGGTCAATATATATTAAGCAATAAAAGAGGAAACTTAAAAATAAAATATAAAAATTTTAATATAAATATGGAAGCTTTGATTGTAGAAAATATATCATATAATTTACTGTCAGTTCAAAAGATAACAGATTTAGGTTTTTATGTAAAATTTAATAAATATAAAGCTGTAATTAGTAGAAAGAATATTTATGTGGTTGGTTATGTTGAACAAAAACTGTATATTTTAAATGCTAATTTAGTTCATGAGAGCTGTAATGTTACTAATAGCAATATTGATTGTGATCTGTGGCACAAACGGTTGGGTCACTTGAATCGAAAGTGTTTAGGTATTATGCACTTACCAGTTTCCAATAGGACCTGCGGGCCCTGTATGCAAGGAAAAGCCACCAGGGAACCGTTCCGGCAGGTTCCAAGACCGAGGTCAAGAAGAGTTGCCGAGCTACTGCACACAGATATTGCTGGTCCAATAAACCACTGTGGACTCAATGGTGAGAAATATTTTGTAACGATTTTAGATGATTATTCTCATTTTTGTGTAGTGTATCCATTAGTTAATAAATCAGAGGCGACAGACAAACTTATAGAATATATAATAAAATTAGAAAATGAAACGGGCAATAAAGTACAAAGGATTAGATGCGATAATGGTGCAGAATACACAGCCAACAAGGTAAAATACTTTTGTAGAAATAAAGGAATTCAATTGGAATATACATTACCGTATACACCTCAGTCGAATGGAGTTGCAGAACGGCTAAATAGGACGTTGTATACAAGAGCAAGAACCTTATTTTTGGATACTAATTTACCTAAGTTTCTATGGTGTGAAGCAATAGCATGTTCAGCTTATCAATTAAATAGGTCACCCTCATCAGCGATAAATTTTAAAACACCATGTTCACTTAGATATGGCAAGAATGATTTAAGCAGGCTAAGAATATTTGGCTCTAAAGCTTGGGGATTGATCCTACCCAAAGAAGGAAAACTTGACAAAAGAGCAAAAGAATTGATTTTTGTGGGTTATTCTAATAGTGGATACAGATTGTGGGACCCATTAGATAATAAAATATTGATATCTAGAGATGTGAAATTTGATGAAACAAACATTAAATATGACGAAAAGAGCTCATTATCAAAAGAAACTGAAGAAGTCAACATAGAGTCAGAAACCAAAGGATATGAACATGAAGAAATTGATAAGAATATAACAGATATAATAGAAGAAAGAAGTAATGAAATAAATGGGAAAGAGACTGAGAAGAAAATAACACAAATAATAGAAGAAAATAGTAATGAAAGAAATGAAATAGATAATACAACTAGAAATAGAAGAGTAATAAATAAACCTTCATATTTAGAAGACTATGAGTTATACACAGCATTTTGTTTAATAACAAACCAGGAAGA
This sequence comes from Elophila nymphaeata, assembly GCA_955850985.1. Classification (NCBI taxonomy): domain Eukaryota; kingdom Metazoa; phylum Arthropoda; class Insecta; order Lepidoptera; family Crambidae; genus Elophila; species Elophila nymphaeata. The sequence continues at coordinate 1,473,356 of OY039094.1, forward strand.
AATACCAAATACATATGAGGAAGCAATCAAAGATGAAGAATGGAGTAAAGCAATCAACAAAGAAATAGAGTCATTAGAAAATTTGAATACATGGAATGTTACCGAAAATAAAATAGGAATAAAAGCAGTTGATACAAGATGGGTGTTGACACTGAAGAACAATGGAGTAAAGAAAGCTAGATTAGTGGTAAAAGGTTTTCAGATACCAGATAAATATTTTGGCAACAACTATGCACCAGTTGCTAGAATGTCGACTGTGCGAGCATTCTTAGCTAATTCTGTCGAAGAGGATTTACCAGTCTACCAACTAGATGTACCTACCGCTTTTCTGAATGGTTTTGTTGAAGGAGATATATACATTAAAATACCAAAAGGGCTTAAATATGATAAGGATAAAATATTGAAACTAAATAGAAGTTTATATGGTCTTAAAGAAAGTCCAAAGTGTTGGAACAAGGAATTTAATAAGGTAATGGAGAAAGCTGGATTAAAAAGATCAGGCTATGACTTTTGTCTTTATTTTAAAAGAGGTATAAAGCTTATAGTATATGTAGATGACATTTTGTTATATGGAGAAGAAGAAGAAGTAAGAAAGATTAAGAAAATACTACATGATGAATTTAACACAAAAGATCTTGGAGAGATAGAAACATTTCTAGGAATGGAGATAGAGAAGATTAAAGATGGTATTAAAATAAAGCAAAGTAAAGCAATAGAGAAAATATTAGAAAAATTTAGGATGACAGATTGTAGAGAAGTAACTACACCTATGGAGTCAGGTTTTAGTGCTAATCAATCCGAAGAGATTATTAATGTACCATACAAAGAACTAATTGGATCATTGTTATTTATATCATCTAATACTAGACCGGATATTACATTTGCTGTCTCATATTTGAGCAGATTTCTGGACAAACCTACTGAGTCAGTTTGGAAGGCAGGAAAGAGAGTGTTACGATATTTAAAAGGTTCAAAAGATAAAGGATTGTTATATATGAGGAAAGGAAATACTAACAAGGAGTTAACTACATTTACTGATTCTGACTGGGCTTCTGACAAAATTGATAGGAAGAGTACTAGTGGAGGAGCAGTTTTCTACTGTGGAAAAATTATATCATGGTATTCGAAGAAACAAGCATCAGTGGCCTTATCAACCGCTGAGGCAGAGTACCTTGCTGGTGCTCAAGCAGTTTGTGAAACAATTAATTTAAAAGGTATCTTATCAGATCTCAACATAACAAATATTACTTGTAACTTATTGATAGATAACCAAAGTACACTCAAATTGATTAATAGTTATGAAAATTCAAAAAGGGCTAAGCACATAGATATCAAAGCTCATTATGTAAAAGACATTATTTCTAAGAAAATTATTTCATTATCATATACACCAAGTAATAAGAATATAGCTGACATTTTAACAAAGGCTTTGTCAACTAATCAACATGATTATTTAACATCTAAAATGAATGTGACATAATTTAATTAGAATTGTAAAACTATTAATTGTAAAATTCATTAGTTTAAGGTAAATAAAACAATATGTTAAGTTAAAATAATTTTTATTGCATTGATTTACATACATAAAATGTATAAGATAAATAACAAATAACTTTAGTTGTAACTAAGTGATCTTAAATATAGTAAGCTGTAATTTGTTTTGTAAGTCTGAAGATCACTATTGTTCTTTAAAATAAACCTAATATTGTATTATTCTTAAGGAGAATGTTCTGAGTCAATTTCAAATTAGTGTATTGATGTTATTGTAGAAAATTCATGGGGATTTGAAATTGAGAGGGGGTGTTGGACATTGTATTTAATTAGTCTGTGTACATGTTAGTCTGTGACTGCTCTCTGTCTATGACATTTAAGAAATAAACTTTTCTCTCTGCTGTTCCTGTTAAATATGGCCGACGTGTTTTATTTCTCTCCGCGTTACCCATTAATAATTAATGGTGTACCAAACAAATCCCAATAGATCATGTCTCCGAATTTCGCTTAAAACTCAAGTGGTTGCCAATTCGTCTTCGCCGGGATGCTCGTATTCTTTCCCTCCTATATACCATTCTGTTCCATCCAAATACTCCCTCTTATCTTAATGACCGATTTAAATACCTCCATGATACCCATTCACGTGTCCTAAGGTCATCGGAAAATCTTAGCTTAGCGACACCAATGCATTTCACGAAATTCTATAGGAATTCGTTCACTACTAAGGCTGTGCGATTATGGAATGCTTTGCCAATTGAAATCAGACGGGCACAATCGCTCAGTGTTTTCGGAAGGCAGATAAAGGAGCACTATCTATCACTGCAAAATTGTGATTCTTACGGTAAATAGTGTATCAAGTATGTATATATATTTATTTAAGTATAAATTTATAGAAAGAAAGAAAAATGCACTGAAAAAAATCGACTTGCCTCAGGCGGGACTCGAACCCGCACCTTCCACAATCCGGGTGGACGCGTTGACCAATTTCGCCACCGGGGCACTGCTTTTCGCTGTCGAAATTTGTCAGTGCTTGGTGCTTATGTTTTTATGGTAAACATCGTTTCATCAAATCTTTGAAATTTGCACTTCCAAGACCCGAACGAAATATTTTTGCAAATATTTGACGCCCAGCTAAGATGAAACTACCTTACATTATGGAATAATTTTATTTTTGCGTTTACAAAAATAAAACTTCCACCCGGATTGTGGAAGGTGCGGGTTCGAGTCCCGCCTGAGGCAAGTCGATTTTTTTCAGTGCATTTTTCTAGTATTATATTTACGCGTTTGTAAACGCAAAAATAAAATTATTCTATAAATTTATAATTACATATATTATGGTAATTATTGTTATTTATTATATACATATCGTTATATATTATATTTATTTAATGTATATATATATTATATTTATTTATTACGTATTTTATACATATATGCAATGTAGGTATTTAGTGTAGTTATGTATTATTATTTGTTACGTTTAGCTATTATTGAATTGTAGCATCGCCATCTTCCCTCTGTTTATTTGTTTTAATCCTGTCCATCCAAAGGTTGCCTGGAAGAGATCGCGCCTAGCGATAAGGCCGCCCATTGTGCATTGTACTGTAAATGTTTACTGTAATCTTTTTTTCTTTTATTAATTAATTAATATTTAATTTATGTCGATGTGCAATAAAGATTATTTCTATTCTATTCTATTCTATTCTACTATTTTTAACGCACACATGCGCATTACACACATTGGTGCATTTTTTGGTCTCACCCTAGTCGATTCATTGCCAATCTATAAAGGTGAGTAAATTATAAAAATATATGGGATTTTTATGCTTCTTGTTTTAGTTTAACCGTACCAAGAAATTAATAGGTGAAACTCAAAACTGTAAGCTACAATACCAATAAGTCAACTTTTTTGACTCCAAGTAACCTTTGAACGTTTCCGTTTCCTACATGTCTTTTTCTAACTCGACCCACAATTAATATGATGACATCCGTAAGAATGATTGCTCTAGTGGTTAGAAAGAGACAAATAGGAAATAAGAAGTTTCAAGGATAAATGTTTTTCTCTTCACTTTTTTATCCGTAGTGTGGCTTCCAGTTTGACTTCCTACCATATACCGGAATAATGCAAGGTAGCCAACATTCAAAATAATCAATCTTAAGCCGTGTCTCCTGCCTATGTTTTTTCGAAACATTTAACAGAAAACATGAATCAAAAACATTTTAAAAAGGTGTCAAATAAAAAGCACATCGGGATTGTTTTGAAAAGAAGAGAATGGACAAAAGTTATTATGATTTTATCAAGGAATTAAAAAAACGGATGGTTTTTATAAAAATAATATCAAGACCACAGCATATTCGTTTTAAACTATTTTAAACTGCGAATGACAGTATTTAAGCATGACTTGAATGTGAAAATCAAGAAAGAACATAAAAACTGAAGACTTGGCTGTATGGACTAGATTCCTTTGCCGTCCCTTATTAGCGAAAATTTAAGAAAACAAACGTCAGAATGACATTGAAAGACAAAATTAAAAAATGTAAACATAACCTTAAAAATAGTTTTTTCGATTTAAAATATCTAGAGATAATATTTAAATTATTTTTTTTATATCTTAAAAGGACGATTGATTGATTTTTCAATACCAGCTCACGTTAAATATTTTATAGACCGAAGACTACAGGTTTGTTATTGTTATTGTTATTTCAATTGAGATTAACCAGTAGGCCTATTCGCTAACTTTTTTTGACAGTTGAAAGTGATCATCACTGAGTGAATTACATATCCATTGCTGTTTTACATGACACGCTCTTATGGTACTTTTCGTGTAAAAACAGCAATGGATATGTAATTCACTCGGTGATCATCACTTTCAACTGTCAAAAAAAGTTAGCGAATAGGCCTACTGGCTAGTAAAGCAACATTAGTTCATAACATTCTTAATCTTCACAATGTTGAATTGTCCTCTCAAACTTTGAGTTAAAGAGGCCCCTTTTATTTCAGTAATTATGGGTGAATTGACTATAAAAATCCAGTTCTCTGGTGGTGCGGAGCTTTTATTCGACAAAATTAAGAAAAGAGACGTTACATTACCGGCTTTAGAAAAGTATTTACCGGATGTAAATAAAAAGGAATGGACAATTAGGGAGTTACTGGTTTGGATGAAAGACAACCTTCTGAAGGAAAGACCGGAGCTTTTTTTACAGGTTTAGTGTAAAATGCTTTTCACATTTTATATGCCATGCCCTTTTTTGTTTTCATTTAAAGTCTAATGGGCTCAGCTTTAGAAAGAGGTACCTTATAGAATAGGTTCATACTTTTTGTGTAGTTAGACGTTCTATAGACTGATACATTAATTGCAATTTCATTTCTATAAATGCTCAGATAAAATATTCCAACATTACATACTTACAAAAACACTTCAAAAATATTTTATCAAAAAATTAGACAGTTGTTGTTTTTCTAAAATTTTATTGATAGTGGTAAAGCAAAGGAGGTTATTTCATTCAGCCACAACCAAGCAATAATTAGGTAGGTATAACATTGGTTTAGGTTAGGTTAGAGACCTATACGCGCGATCTGATTGAGTGAAGCGAGCATGCTGCGGCAGACCCTGGCGAAGCGCCAGAAACGACTTTTTTACGTTTTACTAAAGGACTATTACATGTCTTTTGGGTTTTTATGATGTAATTAGAAATTTTTTAACTCATTTTTTGTAAATTTTTCAGAAGTTGGGAGGTAAAACAGTTCTGTGTTTCTTGATAATTTAATAGTATTTCGAAATTTTCATTTTCTTTTTTTAATCTATGCAATTCATAATTAAAAAAAAGTGTAGGAGGGATCAGCAGCCTCACCCCTCTTTTGGTACTAGAATGATAAATTTGGTACTTCTTTCTAAAGTGCTTCCTCACTTTTCATTGGGAGGCCATCAGTGCCCATCATTTCAGGCCCAAACAGTTCACCGTTCAGGCGCCTCCGCCATCGGCGGCATAGATATCGCCTTTAGTACAGTCAACAGCAGGTCTGGCTATACAAAACTGTCAAATTTCTCCAAACGATTTTCAACGTATATGTATTGAATATAAAGTGCATAATCGATTGGGAAAATTTGACAGTTTGTGGTAACCCAACGTGCTGTTGTCTGTACATTAATCTAGGGATTGGGTATTTCTTTTTGTTCTTTTAAATAAAATAAAATCAAATATCTTTATTCCTTATCACATAACATTCACAAGGGTCTTATACATAGGCTGTAGTTCATGTGATACCCCCTAGGGGCACTGCAAACAATAATTACTCAAAATCTATAATCATACTAGCTGCCCGGCCACGCGTTGCTGTGGTAATTTCATACTACTGACCTGTAACATTGTATCTGCAGTAAAAAAAAATGACTATTTATCAAGATAAAAACTATCCTATCTCTCAAGTTGGATCAAACTGCACACGGTGTACAAATTTGATTGAAATCGGTTAAGTGGTTTAGGAGTCCATTGAGGACAAACATTGTGACACGAGATTTATATATATTAAGATTAAAGTTTTGCTACTATAAATAAATAAATGACTAAATAAAGATTGCTATTTGTCTGAGCCCTCAGTAATAAAGAATAATAAAGTTTTTAAGCAAATAATTAAATCAATTGTTTCTTCTTTCAGGGAGACTCAGTGCGGCCAGGAATCTTAGTACTAATAAATGACTCCGACTGGGAACTGTTTGGAGAGTTAGATTATAAAATTGAGAGTAATGATACGATTATGTTTATATCAACATTGCATGGAGGGTAACGAGATTAATATATATAGTTTTTCTAAAACAGTTTTTATTTTATTTTTTCCCCAATGATATAAACTATAGATATGTTACGTTCATAGTAATTTGCGATGAAATCTGTGCCGTGCAATTTAAAACTGTCAAATGTTTTCTTGAGCATAAAACATTTTAGTAGAGTGGAACTTCCGAAACGCACACAAACTTTTGGCAAGGACAAGTAGCTCTAGGCGGCCGGCTCGTGATTGCGTTTGTAGACGTCCTAATTGGGACGCTTTTGAGTCCTTACAACGCGCCCCCGCTAACATCATCATCATTTCAGCCTCAGACGCCCACTGTTGGACATAGGCCTTCGCCAAGGATTTCCAAACCGGTCGGTCCTGCGCTGCCCGCATCCAGCGGCTTCCCGCGACCTTTACCAGATCGTCAGTCCACCTTGTAGGGGGCCTACCAACGCTGTGTTTCTCGGTACGTGGTCGCCATTCGAGGACCTTTCCGCCACAGCGGAGACGTCCTTACCTTGTATGTATGTATCTACCTACTTATATTAGCATTCTGTATGTATGTATACCTATTGTTATTTTATATACATAATATATATAACTAGGTATCTTATTTTTTTTTGTTGACGCATCGTCCCTACGGGGTGGTGCCATCCGCAGGGGATATGTGGGACTCGAGGTAAAGGAGTTCCCTCCATACCCACTAAACATCCTCCCCGGCCTGACCACCAGTGCGCTATTGCGGTACGGCTCGGGATCTGCGCACGTGAGCGCAACTACACCTCAGTGGTCCTAACGCTGCCCGTCTAGGCACTCCTTGTGCACCAATTGGTGGGGAGCATCCCACAGGGGCTACCGACTAACGCCAGCCCCTGTGGGCCGCTGGCCGACGCCTCCTCACCGACGGCTGCTCGACCTGGCGCGTCCTCCGCAACGACGACACCGGGAGCAGCCATCGGACCGCACCCGAGGTCATCGGGCGCGGTCGTGGCCCTGAAAAGGGCCGTCCGGAACTAGCCGTGGTGGGAAAACAAAAACAACTCGACGATGGTATGTGACTTCGAATGCCAAGCGGACACACTTCCAGACACCAAGTTTCGCCACCACGTTACCAGGGTCCGCCACGAGGAGGCTTCCGGACGTGGACCCCATACCTAAGTAGGTATCTACGTCATTATGACGATGCGAATTTTACGCACCACCTAATGATATTTCTGTACCCAGCTTTCCGGTTGACTGGTAGAGAATGCCTTATGACATTAAGTCCGTCATTTGTACCCTTTTTTGTGTGCAATAAAGTTTAAATAAATATGGAAATTCTTCATCATCCATATCTTCATCGGCCATATTGCTTTGATCTACAGCGTGATTGGCTACGTGTTTAACAACGGCTTAAAGGCTTGTTCAGGGTTCCCCTTTGGTTGACCAACAGTTATTAAACAAATTTACAGATAACAAGCAACGAAATGCAAAGTTATCATTTCGCAAATCAACGTTCCATTTATTTATGTTTCACAAACTTTACATCTCATAAAGTAATTTCTTCATATATTGTCATTTTGCAAAAGAACATTAGTAAACTTTTCCTAACACAAATATGTTAAACGACAAAGATCTATTGACCAATTTTTCTTTAATAATATGGTTACTTAGTCTAAAGACATTAGGCAATTTATGGTATGGCACCGTGTCATTTCTTAACTTTTCATACTAAAAACATAAGAATTGACCAATTTTTCTTTAATAATATGGTTACTTAGTCTAAAGACATTAGGCAATTTATGGTATGGCACCGTATCATTTCTTAATTTTTCATACTAAAAACATAAGAATTATAAAAATACAAAGAAATTCTTCAATCATAATTTATTAGTGCCATTCGGTTCGCCTAAAAATTTTGCGATTGCTTCTTGAATTCTTGCTTGCTACATGGATGCTTGCATTGCATGCTGTATGCTTGCTTGCATTGCATGCTGTATGCTTGCTTGCATTGCATGATGTATGCATGCTTGCATTGCATGCTGTATGAATAATTGGATTGCATGCTGTATGCCTGCCTGCGAGATGCTTGCCGGGGGGTGCAGGTGCGTTTTCTTTATAGCGGGGGGCCTGAGGCCCCCCGCTATAAAGAAAAACCATAAGTACGAAAATAAACCTAGGTTAGGTTAGGTTAGACTTGTGACCACGCATAGCGGAGCGAGCGAAGCGAGCGGAGCATTGTATTGCTTGCTGCATGCTTGCTTTGCTGCATGCTAGCTTGCATGCTGCATGCTTGCTTGCATGCTGCATACTTGCTTGCATGCTGCATGCTTGCCTGCATGCTGCATACTTGCTTACAAGAAAAATCGATATTAAAAATCGTGGAATAGTTTTCTGGGTTAGGTTGACATGAATACAGCGCACAAGCCGAGCGAGCGAAGCGAGAGTGCCGTGGCAGCGGCCGTCGAGTGCCAGAAGCGATTTTAGGGCGTTTTCACTGTATTTGAAAAATAGCAAATTGAAATTTTAGTAAACAAAAAGATTTTTTATTTAAAAACTAGCTGTCCCGGCCACGCGTTGCTGTGGTAATTTAATATTTCTGTACTATAACATTGAATTTGCAGTTTAAAAAAAATGAGGAATACTTATCAAGATAAAAACTGTCCTATACATTATTCACATCCCTACGCCAATCGCAATGACGCAATCGAGAAATGTCAAATAACAGAAAACGGCACGCTTCAAAATGCTAAGGCGGAGTCTATTATAATCGTAGACAGAGAAGTGTATAGACAAATGCATATTTTCCTTCTCATTCACACAAAAAAGAGAATTACTTATGCACACCTACTGTGAAAAACAAGGATAAAACATATGAATTTTTTGTTTCACTAGCGTGGCCGACATTTTCAAGGCCAGCACAACTATGTGCTAAACAAAGTTGACAGTTTGTTCCTGATTATTCTAAGTGATTGTGAAAAATATTATTAAAAAGTGTTAAATCTGCTCACAAGCATAATTTAAAGTAAAAATATATTAGACACCATAGTTTTTCTTTAAAATTGCATCGGAAAAATGGTTTGATGTTGTGTTATTACATGCAAAACTGATAGCGAACGTAAACTTGATGGCATAACTTTCTACTCGTAAGTATAGTATACTTTTGTATAGTTTGTGTTCTTGAAATTTATTTTATGTCATACATGAATAGAAATGCGTATTATGTAGATTAAACAATAATGATTAATAGTCATAATAGTAAAATTAAATTATTCATAACCTAAAAATTATTTCGTATCGTGTTACCAACATTACCCATAGAAGTTCCCTAAAAACCTTGCACTATTATTTCGAATTGCAGTTAACTTCTATTGCATTATTTTAGTTCATATTTTTACAGAATGGTATTTTTATATACTTATCTGATTTTTTATAAATAAATAGTCCGGCCTGTGACAGAGTATTGGTCTTCTTTTAAATATGCCTGTAATTTAGTAATTAAGTTAGATAGAAGATTATAGTTACCTACTATTCTGATTCTTTATAAATGAAATTGTACTGTTATCTTGTAGCTATTTTCAGCTACACCAGATTATAAATAGATCTTAGTAATAATGTGGACATAATTAATATTTAAAAAAAAAATACAATTATACTGACTTATTTTAAACAGAATTTACAAAACCTTGTAATATTAATTGTGCTTCTATAAAATGATCTCTGAATATTTTGTCATTTTGTTATAGTTTTCCATCAAACAATGATATAAGGAAGCAATGGATTGAAGCCACCGGTCGAATAAATTGGCAACCAAAACTAACATCATCATTTCTCATGCCTAACGCCGTTCCTCAGCTGGTAACAACACAGCATTTTTGAAATATCCATAGTAAACTTGTGTTGTTTAAGGGACAATAAAGAAATTTGTTTAATTTTGTTGTTTTTTATTTTATAATATTTTTCTTTGTATTATTGTATAGGTATCTTCAATTTTTAGTTAGTTCTTCTTTATTCTGTGGCACTTCTTAGGGTGCGTTCCAAAACAATTTCAATTTACTCAGGGTAGAGTGAATTTTACTCTAAGCCGTTCCAAAACAAACCCGAGTGAAACCGAAGGTAAACAAACATTTACTCTGACAGTTGCTCTAGTATTTTGGAACGACTTGGGGGAGAATAAAATTTACCCCGCGGGGGCGATTTTTATCGGTGTCTGAAGACCGGCAAAATTTACCTGATACTTGCTGTCAATCTGTTGAGCATCATTTATGTTTTCATATTCATGACCAAATTTTTGAATTATTATTTTTGTAACTACACAAAAACGATGGTTACTGTCAAATAGTATTTTATTTACATAAAGTTCAAAGTTAATTTATTAAATTCGTGCGCAGTGTTGTCCAATATATGATAATAAACAAATTAAAATGGCGACATGTCACGTTTTCATATTTTTACTCGAGATTTCCTCGTTAGCGTTCTAAAACAATGTTTTTTTCTCTTTCGAGCGTCAAGCTCTGACTATTCACGAAGTAAATTTTACCCTGGCGTCACTGGTTTTGGAACGCACCCTTAATAGATTCTGTAGTGCGATTTTCTTAAGTGATTCGAGACTCTGTAATCGACAACAAGCAGGAATTTTTCATAGAAAATATAGTTTCAACTTACGCCAAGCTCGACATAGTGCGCTAGTTTTTATGAAAAATTACCGGCTCGTCGATTTAAGAGATTCGCAGTACGGTAGGTACTTCTTCGGCATTTTAGTCAAAAAGTAATAAAACCCCATACGAAGTCCGTTCAATAAGTCAGTTTACTATGGTAAGTATTATATAAAATTATTGAAAATTACTACAGAACCATACATTGAATGACATTATAATAGAAAGCATTTCAAAACTAGTAATAATGTACACAGAATGTTATTCAAATATTTTAAATAGTATACTGACATACCTAACGAAACTATTATCTTTGGCATTTCGTATTAAACTCAAAAAATGGGAAAATATTTTATTATGGTAACACTTCATATCTATCAGTCTATCTCACAAGCGGCACGCTATCTAATCGTCTATACACTTCTCTGTCTACGATTATAATCATTGGTCTGAGGTTTATACGAATACGAATCCATCAATGACGTAGAATTCCTACGTCATTGGAATCCATACGTCATTACATAGCTGTCATTATACGTCAATTACATAGCTGTCATTTGCGTTCTGTTATTCCAAGTCTGATTATTTTTTGTTATACCACGTTTTATAGTGACTGACGTTTCATGTCAAGTCACACGGGAATGCTGTCGAACGGGATAAAAAGTATCCTATGTCCTTCTCCTGGCTCTAAACTACCTCCCTGACAATTTTCAGCTAAATCGGTTCAGCCGTTCTTGAGTTATAAGTGGAGTAACTAACACGACTTTCTTTTATATATATAGATAAATATATTTTTTTTCGCATTTTATTTTTTAAAACGCATGAATCACGTTCCGTTTTAATTTAGTTTAAATGATTGGAAGCGCATTGCGAAAATTATTATATTTTAGTGATAATCTATGAACTAACAATATTTAATTTGAAAAATAGCAAATTGAAATTTTAGTAAACAAAACGTTTGTAATTAAAATATAGTCAAACAAATTATTTGTAAAATAACATTTTTGGTTTTTGTAACTTGTTAATTTGAAAAATAGCAAATTGAAATTTTAGTAAACAAAACGTTTGTAATTGAAATTAAGTCAAACAAATTATTTGTAAAATAACATTTTTGGTTTTTGTAACTTGTTGATATGTCAGTATGTCTTTTAAAAATTTATTTAACAATGCGTTTTTGAAATGCCTGCTTATCATATGCATGTTTGCGTTTTGATGTCCTTGTTAAAGCATTAGTTTGCGTAATGAAACATTGACAAATGTTGCTTGCGAAATGGTAATTTGCTACTCAATTGTCTGCGAAACATTAGAGAACCCTTGTTCAGATATACGCGAAATTCGCTCGGAAAAAAATATCAAGCGATATTCTGCCCTGAAGTTTATGAAGTTTCGCAGCTAGCGCGAAATCAGAATCTGCGCCATTATCGCCTGGGTAGGTGGTATCGTTTCGATTGAATTGCGAAACAGGTTTCGCTTGACCTGCGGAACAGGTTTCGCCAGTAGGAATCAATTCGTTCGTCTCTATTAATTATGAAAATAAGTTATTTTCTTTCACTGGTCACGCACGATACGTTGATGTTCACTCACGGACGGCTCGAAAGTGAGTACTGTACCCTTAGTATGAGTTTTGTTAGTTTTCGAGCTCGATCAAACGTATCGTCTCTTTTCATACATTGCCCACTGTTTCTGATAGTTTACGCTAGAGGCGCTAGTGGGCAATGTATGAAAAGAGACTGTTATACAGCGCCATTTGGCAAAATGGCTTGTACCTTACAAACCTTATGTTGGACAGCGCCATCTACCCAATGTCGACATAAACCTAGCAGGTACCCCATTAGAAACTTGTGCTGCAACTCTCACGCAGGTTTATGCAAGGAACTTGTATATCTAACTGGAATGCTCACGAAACAATATCATGAAATGAATATTGTACTTTATGTATATACGTGTAAGGTCTAGATTTGATTTTATCATATTAAAAGAGGAAAACGTTCCGTCAGACAGCGACAAGAATGGAGTGTGTCTTTCTTACAACAGTATTTACACATTAGTAGAACGAGACACACTCCATTTAAGTCGCTAAATCTTAGGAACGATTTTGAGGTTGCCGTCAGCGTTCCAGTTAGCGATATAAGTTCCTTGGGTTTATATTTATGAAGCATTGGATAGATGGCGCTAACCGGTAGAAAAGGCCGTGGTTTTGTAATTCATTCACTGATTTATTGAGTCATTCGATCCCTACCGTTCAGAGACTCTGTTCATTCTCTTTTACCGATTGAAAATTGTACATACTTAGCGATAAGGTTATGTTTTGTGATATACAATTAAAAGCCAAGTTTTAGTGTTATAATCCTTTTATTACCGAATAAACAACTTCAAATTTACAGAGACGATACGTTTGATCGAGCTCGAAAACTAACAAACTCATACTACAAGTTTCGCAGGTCTAAGCGAAATGTTTCTCTACCCATCGAGGTGGCGAAATCAGCATAAGCTTGAACAGTGAGAATACTGCATACCGTAGCGATATTCGCTTCGTACAGCGATAGCGAATACCGCTGTGGTCTGAATATGAATAATAGTCTGAATATGAAATATGAATGTTCTAAAACGTACCCATGTACTATAGTGTAATAATAGGATAGGTGCGTTAAGGATGACCGGTGGCCACCAGATGTTAATGTTACATATTCAAAAATTAATTCATGTTAAATGTGTAACCGTTAATTTTCCTGAGTATTCAACTTGTATTGTTGTAACAATAAATATATTTCTATTCTATACAAACTCGCACGAATCGAGACGAGCTGCTCCGAAATCGGACGAATACATAAGCAGCTGTTTATGAGAAAGTATATAGGTGTATAGGTATTTATGTACAACAGTGAATAGCTGTACTTGTAAAATTTGTGTATAAAGTGTTTTGAATATGAACGTTAATTATTTCAGTTAATTATTTCAATTATAAAATTAATATCAAAGAAAAAGAAATACTGCATGAAAAAATAAATAAATAAAATTCTAATTGCATAAGTTGATACAAAATGCTATGCAATAGCTTTTTTATTTTATTTTTATGAAAAGTATCAATTTTGGAATAATTTTATTTTTGCGTTTACAAACGCGTAAATATTAATACTAGAAAAATGCACTGAAAAAAATCTGGTCAACGCATCCGCCCGGATTGTGGGAGATGCGGGTTTGAGTCCCGCCTGAGGCAAGTCGATTTTTTTCAGTGCATTTTTCTATTATTAAGTATCAATTTTATTTTGTGCTTGTACCTGGACAGCACCGCGAGTAATGCGAGAAGGAATGACCGCACAGCGTGAAAATACCTAAACTTGGACTGTGCATCCCATAGAATGTTCTTTTCTTCTATAAGGAAGGTTCTATAAGGAACTTCTATAAGGTTTTTAATTTGTTTCTATGCTATGTTTAAGCTGCAGTTCAACGATTGACTTACGAAAAATACAACCAGTCGAATCTAAGCCCTAACATAACATCATCCTAAATGCGATACCGCTATAAATATTTTAGAATTTAAACAAATAGTAGGTATTTGGGCCCGCCACCCTCGTCATGTGTCATTCATATAAATGGGGTCGCACCCCAACAACGGCGATGTATTGTGATGTTGGTAGTACATTCAGACGGAAAAGTGTTTAGTATTTTTTAACCCACTTAAAAAAGAGGTGGTTCTCAGTTCACTGTGTTTCGGATTGAAGGGAAAGGTAGCCAGTGTAATTATGGGTATGAAAGGAATATCATATTAGTCCCCACGATGGCAACGCACTTTTTTTTTATTTTATTAACAGATCAAGTAAATGACTCCATTCCACCTGATGGCAAGCAGAAGTAGAGTCCAAATGCGAAGATAGCTGGCGCGAGAGATAAACTGCCGCGCTAGCCACCCACGCCTTGCTGACCTGCAAGGTGCTTCTTCACGCCTCTTTTGAATGACCCAGGATTATAGGAAGGAGGGAACACGTGTGCTGGCAGTGAATTCCATTTCTTGATTGTGCGACAAAGAAACGAGTTGCCAAATTTCTTAGTTCGCGTTGGAATGGCAGCCACAGTTTGTCGGTGACAACGTAGACCAGCACGCGTAGTCCTTAAAAGGAAGGGAGATGGTGGGATTAGGGAGACGGTAGAAAGCGCTCAATGATGCAACATTGCGACGCAATTGGAGAGGCTCAAGGTGTTTAGTCACCTCTTCGTCGCCGATGATGCGGGCCGCGCGACGCTGCAACCTATCCAAAGCATCGAGTACTTGGCGGAGCCATCCCACAGGTGCGAGCAGTACTCCACGCAGGACCGTACTTGTGTCTTGTATAGCAAGCAAAGTTGATTTGGCGTGAGGAAACGCCGCACCTTGTTCAGGACTCCGAATTTCCGTGAAGCTGTTTTTATCACGCTTTCGATGTAGTCCTTCGGATTCAAGTCGCTGTTACTTGCAGTGTTAAGTGATTTACCCTTATCTTATAATAACTTATGATGGAGCCGTGAGTTTCCTCACGGAGCACTTCGACCCAACGGGATCTCTTGTGTCTCCCCTTTACTTTTATTCTTGTTCTTCCTTGAATATGTAGGCCATCAACCTAACTATGTCCATGAGCCTGTTAGTGCTCTGGCCTTGGATAGGCTATTCCTTTTTTTTTGACGGGGAGCATCAAATGCATTTACACATCGTCTCTGCGGGGTGGTGCCAACCGCAGGGGATATGTGGGACTCGAGATAAAGGCGTTCCCTCCATACCCACTAAACATCCTCCCCGGCCTGACCTTCACTGCCCGTCTAGGCACTCCTTGCACCAATTGGTTGCCAGCAGCCACCTACGGCTGCCGACGGCTGCTGGACCTGGCGCGTCCTCTTGACGAGGGGACCGGGAGCAGCCATCGGACCGCACCCGGGGGACTTCCGGTGCGGTCGTAGCCCTGAAAAAGACTGTCCGGAACTAGCCGTGGTGGAAAAACAAAAACAACTCGACGATGGCATGTGACTTCGAATGTGCCAAAGCAACACACTTGACATCAAAAGCCAGAAACCCGCCGAGAACGTTTCCCCACCACGTTACCAAGGTCCGCCAAGAGGAGGCTTCTGGACGTAGACCACTGGGTAGGCCATTCCTAGGATATTCATTCTGATCCTGGCTATGGAATCGCAGTCACATAGCAGGTGTTCCATGCATTCCCGGTCATGTCCACATGCTCTGCAATTCGATGTTGTTGAGCATGTGGTTTGCCGCAAGCTTGTTTGCCATCTCGTAATAATATAAAAAAAGTACGTATCTACCTATAAATCATCATCAGATGACAATACCCATCGATTGGGTATGTAATCGATAGTTAAAAAACAGGTTTGAAAACATAAAAAATCTAATTAAAAAAACATAAAAAATCTAATTTTCTTCGCGAGCGTACTTTATTAAGTCACACAAAACCTCAGAGTAAACAGGACTGGAGTAGCCTTTGCCTAACATTACCCCTCTGCCAAACGCACAAGCATCGGATGCCTGTGCGTTCTATAAAACTAGTTGAGCCGCCATTTTAAAACCACAATAATCAGAACGTCTTACCGTGCAGAGCTCCCACGAAAATGCCTGCCTGTGCTGTTTTTTTACTGTAAAAAAAGTCTAAAACATCTAGTATGCAAAAAGATGGCGTCACCTTTCATTTATAAGTATAATTTTTAAGATTTGATGATTATTTACTTCATATTTTCATATTTTAGCAGATTACAATTTCAAATTTCGCGCTATAGTCTCGTGGGGAGTGCGGCCGTGACGTTGTCAAACGAACTTCGGGCGCACTCCCCACGAGACTACCTAGGGTTGACCATTATCGCATTTCAATTAATAAGACAAAAATTAGAAACAGTTTGTTGGTAATAAATAACTGTAATTTTGTATTAATTAATGACCAATAATAATTTCGTTTTAACAATGTACGTTGCGTGTTTATCTTTAGTTTAGTATTAAGTACATACCTATACTTTTGAGGCAGCTTGAAGCCTATTGTTTGCCACACAGCATGGAAATATAAAATAATAAATAAAATGAAATAATAATTAAACTATTTTGCATTTTTATTCATGCTGGGCGGAGCTCATAAACATTAAGAATAACTATCCTGTAGGTATAAACTTCCAGCGTCCCTGACTTCATAAAATAAGCACGGGTAAAAGGGTAGGTACCATCGCCTAACCAGCATTGCCGATCATTTCTAAGAAACCTAAATTTTTTTTCGAGCCATTGGACAAATTGTTTTTTTTTTGTAATCAGCAACCCTAATTGATTTGCACATTTTTGCACAATAATTGATTTGCACAATAGTGATGTCAACTTCATCGATATTGTGATTTTACGAGTGAGTAATGAATGAATGAATGAAAGTAACTTACATAAATTGATAATATGTATTATGGTTTAAATTTGTATGTCGCAAGGAAATTGTATAATTCCGCAGTTTACATCGTCATCAGTTAAAAAAACACATACCCTATTCTTAGTTCTTCTTCTTATACTTGTCGGTAATAAAACATAGCTTAGACAAATTACAGTTTGTTTCAGCAACCAGGTAATAATGATTATGTCAAAATAAGAATAAGGTATGTGCTTTTAAACTGAATGCATGGGGAAACTTGCCACGGTCTTCCAAACGGAGATCTATGCAATAATCCTCTGTGCAATGAGGATTATAGAACGTGTTAAAAAAAACAAGGTTGTCTATATCCTAAGCGACAGTCAAGCAGCGCTCAAAGCCCTCTCAAACCCTCGTATTGACTCGGATCTAATACTCAATGCTGTCAAGAGACTAAATAGGGTCGGCCAGCACAATAAAGTAGAGCTGATCTGGGTCCCAGGTCACGAGGGGATTAAAGGCAATGAGAAAGCTGACGAACTGGCAAGGAAAGGATCAAAAAACCCATTCATAGGTCCTGAACCTTTTATCCCAATTTCCAAAAGCTACATCTGCAGAGCCATCAAAGAATATGTCCATAAAAGACATCATATGGAATGGAAACTGTCGCCTGATATGAAACACTCTACATCCTTCACAGGAGACTGTCCTAGAGGATGGAGTAAATTCATATACGGGGATGGCAGACAACAGGCCCGCCGGATTTTAGGTGGCCTTACAGGGTACTACGCCACAAACCACATGCTCCAAATGAAATTTTCGACAACATCGAATTGCAGAGCATGTGGACACGACCGGGAATCCATGGAACACTTGCTATGTGACTGTGATTCCATAGCCAGGATTAGAATGAATATCCTGGGTATAGCCTACCCAAGGTCAGAGGACTACAGACTCTTCAAGCCCATGGACATAGTAAGGCTGATGGCCTACATATTCAAGGAGCGACAAGAGTAAAAAGACACGGCAAATGTTTGTGTGACGAATACGAATGTTTGTTTGCGAGTCATGGTTGTTTATATATTTATTTAAGTTTATTTATAAAAATATCTAAAATTATTATGTATATTAAAAAAAAATGTCCGTTATCTAGTATCCGTAACACAAGTTCTTAATGATACTTACTTCAGGCTAGATAATTAGTGTGAGCGTGGAAATATATTATTATATTATATTATTGGCTGTTATTTCATTAATTTAGGACATATTAAAGTCGGAAATACCCTTATGCTTGGTTTCAAATGCTTGTAAATTAATCATTATACAATGTTCTTTATTCAAAGTAGTCTTAGATTTTAGTTAGTTTATCTAGGAATCTAAAGATATACCACATGCGTGGTAATTATTTATAAACAAAGGAAGTTACACAAAGCAAAAACCCGACCTGCTACCCCTCCTACTCTGCTCGGCGGGGTGGGTGACGTCATCGCCAGGCTAATGTATAAGACAGCTCTTTTGACAGCCGCCAAGCGATGGGTTAACTTTAAGCACTGTAACGCACGCACGTGTAATTACATATGTGAGCATATCTTGAAATAATGATAAACGTCGCAGAACAGCCATCGTGGTTGTCTAAAAGGTCATTTAGCACCCATATACCCACATACGAGAGGAATGGAAATGAAGGCTAAAAACTCCCAAAAGTATTTCCGTTTCATGAAAGAGAACAGTTTTATATGTTACGGAATGGATCCAAGATAAAGAGTGGTATAGGGGCAGGAATTTATGCCAAAAGGTACAAATATTACCAAAGCTTGGGCAGGTATGCAAAAGTTTTCCAAATGGAAAGATAATGCAATTATTGCCTACAGAAGAACATAGATAGGATTTGGATGTTTTGCGTATGATTATTGTAAATTACATTTTCAAATTTACAAAACTGCTGTCTTTAATAAATAAATAATGCTTACCTATTAATATTGATTATGAACTATTTAATAAATATATGTGTGTAATACATGTACATTGGATATGTTGATGTGTTCTGAAATAATAAATTTGCTTACCTGTTAAGTTTCACACATTTGATTTCTGATTCCGTAAAAAAATCCAGTTTACATACTTCCCAGTATCATACGAGAAAACTAACTATATTCACTATCGCTTTGTTAAAAATAATGTTTAAGTGTTCCTCCTTTCCATTATGGTTATAAGCGAAAGGGTCCACAGTGAATTCTATATATATATGTCGCAGGGAAATGGTGAAATTAGGGATTTGATCAAATCCCTAAGGAATATGTTCAAATCCCTGCAGATGTTAAAATGACTATTAGATTTTATCATTTCTCTTATGAAATTAAGTGATTTGATCAAATGCCTGAACTGCTTTAGTGAAATGACAAAAATAAAAAACTAACGCAGTTAAAAGATTTTTATTAAGTAAATCAGACATTGCAAGACTTATAAATGTACAAAAATGGTTATAGAAGGTAATATCTAAGACAAGAAATTATTATAAACGAAAAGTACTTAAAATAATTCATGGGTTTTTTATTTATTTTTGTTGAAACAAGTCATGGATTTGTGGCACAAGCCAATAATGCCGGCTGAAGTACCAATTTCATATTTATAAATCGTTTTTTATATCTAATACCGTTCCTATAATATTATTTCCATCTAGTGGACCCCTATCTACCTTTGGAACATTAATTAAAATAGTGGAACCCACTAACACCTCCTTAAAAGTCTTCAGGGAAGAATCTTTCATTTTTTCTTCTGATATTTTCAGGTATTTTGCAGCATGGAACCTTTGATCTTTTATATTTACTTCTTTTTGACATAACTAGCATATAATTTTCGATCCATATCCTTCTTCTCCTACCGTGAGTATGCTGGACGCATTTTTGCAATTATGAAATAAATGGACCCTAGTAGATTCGATGCCATAACAACGCAATGTGCTATTTTCTGGTTGTCAACTGCTTCACGTTCTGGTGTAGTGGCAAAACGTTTGTATTATATTTTTGAACAGGCGCAACAGGTGTTATAGACTCAGAAATTGGTATAAGTTTACTGTTTGACGATTCAGGTGCCAGCGGTTCCTCTGAATTTGAAGTCACCTTCTGGTTTATCTTCCAAAACTGTGTTCTCATTGTTGCTTGGTAACTCAGGTGCTAATACAATCTCAGAAGTTGAAGTTTCTTTGTATTGCTGTTTTAGGAGCTGTTCCAAGTCCTCTTCAGTAACAAGTTTTTCAAGCAATTCTTTTGAAATGTGATTAGATTGGAGTCCGGATTTTGGATCAGCTCCAAATAGTGTTGCTATGTTTTGTTGCAAATGAGGAAAAGGGGGAGGCAATAATTAGCGAAAACAGTGGTCTTCAAGTCCTGACTTGTCTTTTTTTGTCTTTTCACTAAATCAGTTCAGGAATTTGATCAAATGACTAAATTTAATAAGGGAAATGTTGAAATCTAATAGTTATATTAACATCTGCAGGGATTTGATCAAATTCCTTAGGGATTTGATCAAATCTCTACTTTCATCATTTCCCTGCGACATATATATAATAACACCTATTGTAAATACCTTTTAAGTGCAATAAACTATTACGTATAAATTTGTGTTTCATTGATATAGCCTTCGAAATCTGTCAAAGTTTTATATAGACCTCATATATATTATATTATTTATATTAGTCTTTGCAATAAATATCGAAAACTGACTGTTGTAGCGTGTAATATCATCATTTGATTTTTAATAATGTAGGTATACTAACGTAGTAATACATTCATTCATTGGACGAAACTGATTTATCGATATCGATATTCTCATGCTATGTCATGTTACTTCTCACACAATGACATTCGTGTATTAGAATAGAACGTTAACACACTATTTTAAGCACATGTATGTGAAATTTAAATATGTGTGTCGTATTATGCATGTGTGCGTTTGTAAATACGCAAAAAGTTTTTGTTTCTGTGTGCTGGTATTGAGTGTAGTAGTAACCTCACCCCCCGCAAAAAATGGCAGAAAAACATGTAAGAGAAATTGACAAATGGCTACTCCAGTCCTGTTTACTCTGAGCACAAAACAGAAGGATTATGTTTTAATATATCTCTAATACGATTACAATCCTTTTGGGGGCCAAAAGATTTTATTACTTGCAAATTGAAAAAAAAAATAACATGACATCTCTGTGACATTAGGGTGTAAGACGACACTGATGTATTTTAAAAATGAATGAATAACAAGATTTAAAAATGGCTTGACTGACTATTCTTTGGTGCATTCACATCACAGCAACTTTTTAACCGACTTCAATTAAAGAAAAATTTCTATACTTACAACACTAAAAAGCAAAAAATAATTATTTTTAATTAAAAAAAAACTTTCAAAAATAAAAACGGAAAAATTAAAATTTTGTCTAAAAATTATTTTTGTTTGAAGTCGACCTCAATATTTGGAATAAACGTAACACAAAAAAAAATATGTTTAAAAAAACATTTTTAAACATATTTTTTTGGTACCGCAATAATATAATAATATTAATAATATATTTCCACGATCACACCAATTATCTAGCCCAAAGCAAGTATCATTAAGAACTTGTGTTACGGATACGAGATAACAGACATTTTTTTATATACATAATAATTTTTAAATATTTTTATAAATAAACCTAAATAAATATATAAACAACCATGGCTCGTCAACAAATATTCGTGTTCGTCACACAAATATTTGCCGCTACCAGGACTCGAACCCGGACCGCTTGATGTGTAGCCAGCTATACTGACCACTCCACCAAGACAGCGTCCAAATAGATAAAGCAATAGCACATATATCAATAGCAAAGCATATAGCAATAGCAAAGCACACATTATTAGGTAGGCAATATCTATAACATTTGTAGCTACAACTTGTTACAATTTGTTGAATGTTGCTCATTGGTCCAAACCATAAACCGCCAATAACATAAATTAACAGAATATGTATAGCAAAGAGCGGCGGTCGCCCAGTTCCGATTGTTTGTAAGCCTGACCACAGAGCAGAAAATATAGTGGGACCACAGATTTAATAATACAAGGAGATAGGCCAAGCCGGCGTTTAACTTGTGACAAGTGTATGCCCAGTGGGCATACATTGCCGCCACTTCGCCTTCCGATAAAGTCAAGTGAATACGTAACTCAGCGATTTGACCGATTTCCTTTGCGGCTGTGCTTAACTTTCATCGCTTCGCAGTCCTTAAGACGCGCGCAATGAATAGTGTATATTACGGCATGCTCAACTAGAACCATGTTATGTAGTACGGCCGCTGATCGCGACACTCGGTCTTCCTATGACCAAAATTGACTTTCATAAGTGTACAAATTGTACCTAAATGAATAAAGTAATTTTGACTTTGACTCTATGAACTCGGCGATTCGACCGATCTCCTTAGATTGTGGGACCGACAGTCGGGTCGATTTTTCATTACCTTATTGTTTAATTACATTTTCTGACCGACTATTTATGCCGTTGTAACACAGTAACTTTAAAAATGACGTTTTGAGGAAAACACGGTTAAAGTTCAGTAGTGCTATTCTGTAACGACAAATAATTTTCTCACTGCGGAATCCGCAGTGAAATTTTAAATTGGTATTCTGTAAGCTTGTGAAATCTACACTAGCGCTACGTTAAGACCGCGGAAGTGAAAAGAACTAACAAAAGTGAAATCTTGACGTTTTTGTATGGCATTCGGTATTCTGTAGCGATTTCCGCCTTCATTTCGAAACTCATCTCACATCTCACTTCGTTTTCTTACGTCAAAGTTTTCACCTTCTAATTTGGTTGTGAAAACTTAAGTGAAATCTAAAAACCAGTGTTATTAAGAGTTTAATTGTATTATTAATCATACTTTAATAGGTCAGTTATCACAGTTAGTTATTTACAGTGTAAATACAAGACTTATAAAGAGTGTGGTAGGTATAGTGTGTGACTTTTTTAAATACTCTCCTGAGAAAATGGCTCGATCAGCTTTACTCCTCAATTTATTATGGAAATCTAGTTAATGGATTTAGCCAAGGCACGCCGCCAAGCACAAACTCTACGCAACCTAAAATTTACCTTTGCGGACGGCTTTCTGAAGAATTAATTGAAAACCTAATTGAGGAATTACCTACAACTACTAAGCATACTCTGCGTAAAGGAAGAGGATTGTCAGCGAGAGTAAAGGTATATCAATATTCACTTACCTAAGTTATAACAGTTATTAAAAATATATGTGTTTTCTTACATATCAGCCTTATATTTAGGCTTAGACACAGACTATTAAGAGATACTACGTATCGCTTAGAATACAATTAAATATCACTTCCGCAGTATTTAGGTTTCCTTTTCTCGACGGACAAAAATAAATACAAAACACAACACAAACAAACAAAAGTCATTATTCCAAAATCACAGATTAAAAAGACAAAAACAACTTGCATTTGGCAAGTTATATTAAGTATTTTGCATAAATTATTGATTTATAATGAAAGAAAACAATTAGTTTCGAATTTTATTCTAAAAAGTGCTTATAGCTTAACTTATCATCATGATATTATATCAAAATTAACAAAAAACCTTTACCTTTAAAACATAACCGGTTTTTTATTAATTACCGATTTTTGATTCCATCTCTAAAGTTTTCATCACAGATTTCACATCTCACCTCACTTCACGTCACCTTCAATTATGCTACAGAATACCAAAATAATTTAAAGTGAGATCTAAGATGAAGTGAAAGTGAGATTCGAAATGAGAAGTGAGATGAGTTTGGTTTTTACAGAATAGCATGGCAGTTGTTCAATATTATGAAATAATTTTATTTTTGCGTTTACAAACGCGTAAATATTAATACTAGAAAAATGCACTGAAAAAAAATCGACTTGCCTCAGGCGGGACCCGAACCCGCATCTTCCGCAATCCGGGCGGCTGCGTTGACCAATGAGGTCCCGTAATGGTATGGCTTTTCCTAATACAACATACATAGTAACATTCCTTTTTGTACAACAATAAAGATGTTTTTTAAATCATCAAAATCGGTCCATCCGTTGCAAAGTTATAAAGCAATTTGCGTCAACTGATTTTATTTAATCCGCTGCGCTCTACGGTATGGCTGTGACGTCACCCGGCACTATCCGCCCGCTCCGAGTCGCCGCACACTAGGAACTTTGACTCATTTTCATCTCATATAACTATAACTTCCGTGTTAATAAAGATATTTACATGATTTTTTTTACTTGAAAATCTTGAATAAATATGCTTTTAAATAATGTATATTCCGTGAGTAATAGTTTATTTCTAATAGTTGGAAAAATTAGAGGAATAAGTAGGTAGGTACTTAAAATAATATTTTTTCTCACCTTGACATCATAAAACTTTACTCATCATCATCTCATAAAGTTATAACTTCCGTGTTAATAAAGATATTTACATGATTTTATTCCTGAGAATTTTAAATATACATAATTATTATATACTTTTAAATAATGTATAATTCGTGAATAAAATTTTATTTAAAATAGTTACAAAAATCGAGGAATACTTAGAATTATTTTTCATCATTTCAGTCGAGAGACACCCACTGTTGGACATAGGCCTGGACATTTTTTTTCACTTTGACATAATATATTTAAATGTGTTACGCAGTGAAACCCCAAAAAACATATATTTATCCGTCAAATTATATTGTTATTTCGTAATAAATAAAACTATAACCAGAAATTTAGCAAACGTCGGCAAAATCTCTAACCGAAAATTTGAGAAAAGAAAATAGTAGGTATACATTATGATTGCAAATTATTATGTATATTTGGATAAGTAATATTTGACTAGACCGCGGTAATAATAGAAGATAAACATTGTAAACTAAACTAAACTGAGTAAAAAATTCTATTTTTGTTCAGCAAAGTACCTACACATTCCAAGATTTTGAAAATTGTATGTATAGTTTTGATAATATAAAATCATACATAATACAATCGCCATCATATAATCGAAATTAAACTTAATTATTTTAGTAAGCTACTATCTATATCTAGCTGTAGTACTAGCTTTTGTCCGCGACTTCGTCCGCGTGGAATAGTTATTTTGGGCTGCATTTTTGGGACTTTGGATTTCCATACTACCTCTCATCACCCATTTCATCCTTGTGAGGATAAAAGGTCAAGATTTCACCTATTAGGGGAAAAAAACAGTGCCTAAATTATAATTTTAACGAACGTCCAAGCAAATTTCATCTCTCATATCAACCCTTTCAAGCATTTTTTCGAAATAAAAGGTAGCCTATGTCATTTCCCAGCGTCTAGTCAACATTTGTACCTAATTTCATCAAAATCGAAGCCGGGAAAGCGTGACTTTGCTTAGTCTTACATACAACCTTTCATCCCCAAACGAGTCAAACTTTAAAAAACATGAACAAAATATTTATTTATTACTTTTCGAGAGCCTAAATTCAAAGTTTCATGCTTTAATCTTCAATAATGACAAACTCCCATACAAACTTTCGACCCTTATTTCAACCCCTTTATGCCCTTTTTTTACAAATAAAGGTAGCTTATGTACCTAATTTTAATAAAATCGAAGGCGTGAAAGCGTGACTCTTGGACTTCGATACAAACTTTCATCCCCACTCGGATCAAAATTTTTCAAAAATGCTAAAACAAATATTTATTTCATTTTTATCAAGTGCCTAAATTCAAGTTTCATGGCTTTTCTTTAAAAATGAAGAACTTCCATACAAAATTTCATCCTTTATTTCAACCCCTTCAAACCCTTTATCGCAATAAAAGGTAGCCTATCTATATGTTATTCTGATGTATGAGCTATATTATTACAAATTTTAATTAAAATCCATTCCGTAGATTATGCGTTAAAGACATAGAGACGTATATACGCTCGCATACTTCTTTCACCATCCGATCCATACCAACTTTCGTGTTTATAAATTAGTAGGATTGCTCAAACTACACTAAATTGTCACTAAACCTCTTGAATAGGCTTTGTCCACCACTATAACATCAAAAAAACAATATGTATAGTATTTAATACGATATGTTCGCAAGAAACGCTGCGCGCGGGTACAGTCTGCAGTGATGTAGTGCCGAGTGACGTCACACGCCTGTCAGGCGGCCGCTTGGCGGAACGATCCGTTTTTTCGTCATAACTTCGTCAATTTTCATCGTAGAAAAAAAAATTTGGTACCATTTATTTTGTTTTTTAATTGTCTACAAAGCTACATTCATAGATAAAATCGTTACGGGTCCTCATTACGCCACCTAGACACTGCTTTTTTAAATCTATTTGTTACGAAGAAACTAATGAATTTGGATAATTTATTAAAATTTTTAATGTTGAAAAGTACCTAGTTAAAACTTCTATTCCGTATACAAATATGTACCTAATATATTCTAATTGTACAATAAATTAAATTATAGATACCTAATTTGTTTTAGATTAGGAATATAATCTAATAAACTTTATTTTTCTTGATTATATTCCTAATCTTGTAGGTAGCTGAATGGTTATACTATTTGCTTAATAAAAGTAGCGTTTATTACTTAAATCAAATCCTAGTATGTTAAGTTAAGATGCTGGTTTTAAAACTAATCTGTAATCAGCTTATTTTTGTCGTGAAGCAGTTCGCTGTGTTTCGGATTGAAGGGAAAGGTGGCGAGTGTAATTACTGGGCATGGAGGGCATATCATCTTAGTCCCCAGGATGGCAAACGCACTTGCGGTGTTAAGTGATTTACCCTTAATATTGCAAGTGTCTATAGGCGTCGGTAACCACTTAAGAGCAGGTTGGCCGCAAGCTTGTTTGCCATCTCGTAGTATAGAAAAAAAAGCTTTCTCTAATGTGTTTTTGTAGTATCTGAATTGTGTTCTAGGTTAGTTCTTTACATATGTAATTAATAGATATAATATAATGTTGATTTGAATTTAATTTGATATTGTAATTTTGAATTTTTATTCGAATTTTTCTTAATTTTAATTATTTATTTATTTATTTTAATTTTGATATTGATTATTGATTTGAAATTAATGTTTATTCTAATTGTAATTTGTATAGTATTTTTTTACGTTAAAGGAATTCGTGCCTATTTGATTTGATTTGATTTAATGATCCGTTTATAATTTACTGTGCATGTTGTGTACACTTTTTTTGGATTACAGTCCAGTCTATGTACTGTACTTTGTATAATGTTGTTAAATCTTAAGATAATAAAAAAAAAATGTGAATAAGCGCTAGAAATAATTATTAGGGAATAATTTTATGTTTGCGTTTGCAAACGCTTAAATGTTAATACTAGAAAAATGCACTGAAAAAAATCGACTTCCCGCCTGAGGCAAGTCGATTTTTTTCAGTGCATTTTTCTAATAATTATTAGCTTTTCGAAATAAAACCAACTAACAGATAGCCGCCCTAATTCACGTGTCTAACTCCCAGTATAATTTAAAATAATCTCACGTCACGCGAGCGGTTAATTTGGCCGTAACTCCGAGGAGACTGGTTTATCACTGACGAGAACTTATGGTCGACATATTGAGGAGAAACGGATGGGGTTTGGTGTCTATTTTATTTATTGGTATTAATAATTCGACCCACAGCTGGGACAAAAGGCTTCTCCTTTTATCGAAGGAGGTTTAGGCAGTAGTCCATCACGCTTGTCCAACGCGGATTGGTGGACGGAGTATAAGGTGATCAATACCCCTTTGCTGATCCATTAGTCGCCTTCTACGACACCCATTGGAGGATATTGGGCGATGCTATTTTACTCTGCCGGCATCACATGGCGAGTACAGATTACACTAATTAATTTTTTTGAGAACAAAACTTATACAGTTCGTGGAGGTCGAAGGCGCATCGGTTGATCACAAAAGTTAAGCTACCAAGTACGCGGTAGGTACTCGAATGGGTGACCGAATTTATTTTAACTCGATTTTCTAATTTCATGATAAACTTATATTTTTAACCGACTTCCCAACAGGAGGAGGTTCTGTATTCGTCTGTATGTATTTTTTTTTATGTATGTACACCGATATCTCCGTCATTTCTGGACCGATTTTCAAAATTCTTTTTTTATTCGATAGTGTTTACTCCTGAGGTGGTCCCATTGGCACCAAGTCAGGATCTGATGATGGGAAGCCAGGGATATCGAGGGCAACCCTCAAATTTTATAGGCATGTACAACGTTTTTCATAATTTTTCTAAAGCTATACTAGCATATGCGTCTGGTAGTCACCATCTCATGTTGATGAGCTGATGGTGGAAGGTAAATGTATGTTCACCGATATCTCTGTCATTTGTAGACCGATTTTCAAAATTCTTTTTTTATTCGATAGTGTATACACCTAAGGTGGTCCCATTGTCACCAAGTCAGGATCTGATGATGCAAAGCTAGGAAAATCCAGGGCAACCCTAGAGAAACAACGGTAAGGGAGGGTTATTCATATTTTTTATAAAGCAATTCTAGTATGATTGCGTCTGGTAGTTATCTCATGTTGATGAGCTTATGATGAATGGTAAAACTCCTTAATTGTTAGGAGTTGGTTGTTGATTATTTAAATATTAAAGGAACCTAAAGACCGATAGTTATGTTCTTTCATGTAATTTAGGTGAGCTGATGATGAAACAAAAAACTCCTTAATGGTTAGGAGTTGGATGATAATTCTTTAAATATTAAAGGTACCCAAAGAGCAATAGTTGTATTCTTTCAAGTTATTCAGGCGAGCTGATCATGGAAGGAAAAACTCCTTAACGGTTAGGAGTTGGATGATAATTCTTTAAATATTATAGGCACATAAAGACCGCTAGTTGTATTTTTCAAGTTGATCAGTTGAGCCGATGATGGAAGGAAGAACTCCTTAACTGTTAGGAGTTGGTTGATGATTATATAAGTATAAAAGGTACCTAAAGAAAGATAGTTGTATTCTTTCAGGTTATTCAGGTGAGCTGGTGATGGAAGGTAAAACTCCATAACGATTAAGAGTTGGATGATAATTCTTTAAATATTATAAGTAGGTACCTAAAGACCGATAGTTGTATTCTTTCAGCTTGTTAGGTGAGCTGATGATGGAAGGCAAAGCACCGTAATAGTTAGTATTTGGATGTTAAACTTGTACAAAACTGTTACATTTTGTCACACATAAAACCACCTCTGGCAGTATGGACCATGCAGTGGCTCCAAATAGTGACAGGTTGCCAGCCTGTCGCCTACATAAAAGGGGTATAAAACCAAAAAAGTAATCCGCCGAATGGCAACGCACTTCTAATGTTAAGTGATTTATCCTTAATATTGCAAGTGTATATAGGCGACGGAACCACTTAACACCGAGTGGGCCGCAATTTTGTTGGCCATCTCGAAATATATATATAAAAACAACAATTACTCCACATAAAACACTAAAAATTGAAAAATAAACAACTTTAAAAAAAAAGTCCAACCGACTTCAAAAAGTATAAAAATAACATCTTATTAAAATGTGTGCTAGGTACCTGCTGTACTGTTTGAAGTCGGTGCCAAGCCAACTAGGTATTCTATAGGTCCGCCTGCCACATCACACTTCATTCATCACACCATCCCGCTATTGTGACCGAACGAGCTAGATTGGGTGATGAGGGGCTCATTGTACTTAACGATTGACATGGCTTGGCACCGGGTTCAAACAGTACAGGTACCTAGCACACATTTTAATAAGATGTTATTTTTATACTTTTTGAAGTCGGTTGGACTTTTTTTTTAAAGTTGTTTATTTAAATCACTTTCTAATAATTGTTAACAAATAGCTTACGTATTATATTTCCCCGTAGACGCTCGTCGGTATTCGCGTGTCTTCGGACGCGCTCGTCGCAGTCTATATCGATTAATGTAGGACGAAAGTTGATTGTGATACTTTTAATATTTCTAAAATGTCATTTATTTTTTGTTGGTATTACGTTACTTTCTCGTATACTTACGTAGTATAGAGGAAGTCTTGTAATCGTAAAAAAGTTCGACCTCGAGATATGGACGGATTTACACGTTTTGGACCTCCCTGAGTCTAAAAAATTTTTTTTGGAATTATGTCTGTGTGTCTGTGCGTTAGCACGATAACTCGAGTATGCTTTAACTTATTGCAACTAAATTTAACATGCATGTATAACATCAAAATATAAGGTTTCTATCAACTTTTGTGTCGTCGATCACGAAAGTGTAGCAACCAAGTCTTTACTCGTATAGGTGACCAACATTTAACATGCATGTATGACATCAAAATATAAGGTCTCTATCAACTTTTGAGTCGTTTCCGATATACGAGAAAGTCAAGGGAAGAGCACTACCGATTTTTTTTTATCCAAAGTCGTTGAAAAACAAGTATAAGGGCCGGTGCATGCCGCGGCGCCCTGTGTCACACCTCGACCTATTCTTTTTAAAATAAAAGAATGTCAAAGCTAAATTCACTCAAATAAGGTGCAAAATCATTTGTCTACAAAAAAATCTTTTAACGTGCCATGCCGTCACTTGTACAATGTAGACTGTGGGGCTAGATTCAACCTTACTTGGCACTCACTTTCCTGAATGACACGAAGTAAGGCGTGCGTCTCACGTGCCGAAGGAGGCCGCGACACGCTTCGGGATATTTCGACCTATTCTTGTAAAATAAAAGAAAGTGCTAATTGCACTTAAATAAGGTCGAAAATTATTTGCCCACGGAAAAATCTCTTGCCATGTCGTGCCCGCGCCACAGCGTCGTCTTGGTGCAGTGTTCAGTTATGCTGCCTACTCGGCGGTCCGGGTTCGAGTTCCGGTAGGTCAAATGTTTGTGTGATGAACAGGAACATAAACGACGGTGACTGAAAAATTCTGTTAATCCGTCAGTACTTAGTAGGTACACGAAATAATATGGGACACATATTTTTCTTTTATCAGGTAAGCAAGTAATGATGACAAAATGAAGAACATGAGTACCGTCATAATGACATAAACATACCACTTAACATCAGGTTGGCCGCAAGCTTGTTAGCCATCTTGTAACATAAAAAAAATGACGTAAATACCTACTTACTTACTTTAAAAAAACAAGTAACAATAGAAAATACAATGATAAACAAGATAATAAACAAGAAACTAAACATTAATATGATATAATTATGTGCAACATACCTACATAATTATAAATACATAGAGGAAAGTAACCAAATAAGGAATAGGTACCTTTTTTTTTTACTCGGGGAGGTTAACTGCATTTACGCATTGTCCCTGGGGGGTGGTGCCAACCGCAGGGGATATGTGGGACTCGAGGTAAAGGCGTTCCCTCCATACCCACTAAACATCCTCCCCGGCCTAACCTACAGTGCGCTATTACGGGACGACTCGGGATCTGCGCATGTGAGCGCAACTACACCGAGGTGGTCCCAACGCTGCCCATCTAGGCACTCCTTGTGCACCAATTGCTGGCCAGTAGCCCACAGGGGTTACGGACTAACGCCAGCCCTTGTGGGCCGCTGGCCGAAGCCGGCCTTATAGGCCGCCTCCTCCAACGACTCCTGACGCGTCCTCCTGATGAGGACACCGGGAGCAGCCATCGGACCGCACCTGGGGGACTTCGGGCGCGGTCGTGGCCCTAAAAAGGGCCGTCCGGAACTAGCCGTGGTGGAAAAACAAAAACAACTCAACGATGGCACGTGACTTCGAATGCCTCTTGACATCATAAACCACACACCCGCCGAGAAAGTTTTCCCACCACGTTACCAGGGTACGCTACGAGGAGACTTCCGAACGTGGACCCCAAATAAGGAATACCTACCATTGTGTTTTGTGGAATTATTTTTACGTTAACGAACGCGCAAAATTACCGACTCTATTTTTATATATTTTTTTAATAAAAGTATCAAACCACTTCGTGCGTCCGCCGTGCGACAAAGACGCGCGATCTAACCCGCCTTCTTTATTGTGTGAGGTCAGTGACGGAAGTTCAAAGCATGACAAAGTGATGTAACTTTAACATGTAAATGACATTACAGACAGCCACGCGTGTGGGACAAGAATTGATTCCGAATATGGTTTTCTTTATTATTACTGATTCTGTGTTTTCTACATATAATCGCGCTCATAATCCGAGATGGGGTTGAGCAGAGCTTTGGGTAATGTTTAGTTACACATAAAGCCGCATCTAGTAGTGCTGTAATGCAGTACCCCAAAATAGTGCCATGCTACCAGCCTGTCGCCTACCCAAAAGACATTTTTGCGAAGACCATTTCTAAAAAAATCACCAATGAGCTATTTAACCGGGTCCGGTACGTAGTTTCGAATAACGTAGCGGCAGGTAGTTGTGGCGAATAACTTTCGGCGTGGTACACTGGAGCGAAAAGTCTTTGAAGCTAATTCCACCAGGGCGAATGACACTGTAGCGACAAACATTGTGGCGAAAAATGTTTGTAATTACATGTATGCTATCATGTTTTATGCAAATTAACTATTTGCTTTGATTTGATAAGGTACCCACCTTAATTACAAACATTTTTCGCCACAATGTTTGTCGCTACCGTGTCATTCGCCCTGGTAGAATTCGCTTCAAAGACTTTTCGCTCCAGTGTACCACGCCAAAAGTTATTCGCATTACAACAATAAGATACTCTAACAGCGCATATAATATTGAATTTGTGTCTGTTAGATAATTTTGATTAGTCTTGACACTCTGATATTTATGAAGCTGACTGTACAGCGCATACGTCTCCTACATAATTGTAAGTTTATTGACATTTAATAACAATTTAATTTAGTTAAAACCGGATACTCGAAAACATACAGAAGTGTCATTCGCCCTGGTGGAATTCGCTCCAAAGGATTTTCGCTCCAGCGTACCACGCCAAAAGTTTTTCGCCCCAACGACCTGTCACTACAACGTCATTAGAAACTACGTACCGGACCCATTTAACCGATGAGTTATTTGATCGATGGGCCATTTCATCGAATAGCCACACGTACAAAGTCCCATATCACCGCTAGTATATTTCTTCGAGTGCCTCATGTACGAAATATATATTTTTTTCCATGCACGCTCACACCAATTGTCTAGCCCAAAATAAGTATAATGAAGAACTTATGTTATGGATACTAGATAACAGACAAATATATACAATAATCTAGCTATTTTATTAAATACTCTAGCGCTCATCCGTCTGCTTGGAGTTTTTTTTTAAACAAATATAGCGTAGAGCCTTCCTCGATAAGTGGACTATCCAACACAAAAATATTTTTTCAATTTGAATCAGTAGTTCCTGAGATTACCGCGTACAACCAAACTAACAAACAAACTCTTCGGCTTTATAATATTACTAGCTGTCCCGGCCACGCGTTGCTGTGGTCATTTCATACTACTGACCTATAACTTTGTATCTGCAGTAAAAAAAATATGACTACTTATCAAGATAAAAACTATCCTATCTCTCAAGTTGGATCAATCTGCACACGGTGTACAAATTTTATTAAAATCGGTTAAGTAGTTTAGGAGTCCATCGCGGACAAACAACGTGACACGTAATTTATATATATTAAGATAAATAAATAAGTATTAAGTATAGATAAATACTATAATATCATTGATAGATAATTGTATAATGACTCATGAATATGTTTGTTCAGGATTGGAACATTTGGCTCCCGATGTGTAGGTTACTAACCACTCCACCACGACGGCGTCAAATGTATGTATGGAGATAGCCATTTCATTCTCATGTACGTAGTTCCTTTGTAGGCGTTTTTTAATATTGCACGTAAGATCAAAAATGAGGCATCAACTACATGCTAAACTATGCTTTATTATCTTTGACGTAAAACTCATCTTTCTGCAAACCTAACTTTATAAGGCGTATGATACTTAGTCCTAGCGCGATACAATAATTAGAATGCATGCCACCATTTTTCTGTGACCTGTAATTTGCATACAAGTTAGAGTGAGGCAGGGATCTAATTATATTTTTCACTATTAACAGCATAAATGCAACTTTAGTTCAATAAAAGCGATCTTATATTTGAGAGCAATCTTGATGACATTAAGATATTGTTTGATCATAAAATATGATAAGCGTCGGTGGCGTAGTGTACCAATGTGTTTTCAAAATTTGAATTTATATGTACGTTTAATCGACGTTTTTACGGTGAAGGAAAACATCGTGAGGAAACCTGCATACACCTATGAAGAAACGTTTTGTTATTATTGCACGAAGTTTAGTAACAGTTTGCAGCACTCGTGGTCAGGAAGACTGATCTAAGAGAACGACAAAATCTAAGAGAACATTCTCCATTTTTAGTTTACAAGACGAGTTTTTTATTTAAAAATATTTTGTTTTAAACTTACGTGGTCACTAGCAATTTAATGTGAGATAAACAACTTTTCAAAAAAAAGTCCAACCGACTTCAAAAAGCATAAAAATAACATATTAT
Organism: Elophila nymphaeata; assembly: GCA_955850985.1. NCBI lineage: Eukaryota > Metazoa > Arthropoda > Insecta > Lepidoptera > Crambidae > Elophila > Elophila nymphaeata. The sequence continues at coordinate 1,508,063 of OY039094.1, forward strand.
TAAAATGTGTGCTAGGTACCTGCTGTACTGTTTGAACCCGGTGCCAAGCCATGCCAATCGTTCAGCACCACGAGCCCCTCATCACCTAAGCTGGCGCGTTCGATCGGTCGCAATCGCGGGATGGTGTGATCAATGAGTCTGATGTGGCAGGCGGACCTATAGAATACTTAGTTGGCTTGGCACCGACTTCACACAGTACAGCAGGTACCTAGCACACATTTTAATAATATGTTATTTTTATGCTTTTTGAAGTCGGTTGGACTTTTTTTTGAAAAGTTGTTTATTTTTCTATTTTCAGTGTTTTATGTAGAATAATTGTTGTTTTTTTATATATATTACGAGATGGCCAACAAACTTTCGGCCCACTCGGTGTTAAGTGGTTCCGTCGCCTATAGACACCTGCAATATTAAGGATAAATTACTTAACATTAGAAGTGCGTTGCCATTCGGCGGATTACTTTTTGGGTTTTGTGCCCCTTTTATGTAGGTGACAGGCTGGCAACCTGTCACTATTTGGATGCACTGCATGGTCCATACTGCCAGAGGTGGTTTTATGTGTGACAAAATGTTACAGTTTTGTACAAGTTTAACATCTAAGTACTAAGAATTACGGTGCTTTGCCTTCCATCATCAGCTCACCTACAAGCTGAAAGAATACAACTATCGGACTTTAGGTATTAAAGGTAGGCCTTTAATATTTAAAGAATTATCATCCAAATCTTAATCGTTATGGAGTTTCTCTATCCATCATCAGCTCACCTGAATAGCCTGAAAGAATACAACTATCGCTCTTTAGGTACCTTTAATATTTAAAGAATTATCGTTCAACTCCTAACCATTAAGGAGTTTTACCTTCTATCATCAGATCACCTGATTAACTTGAAAAAATACAACTGGCGGTCTTTACGTGCCCATAATATTTAAAGAATTATCATCCAACTCCTAACCGTTAAGGAGTTTTTCCTTCCATGATCAGCTCACCTGAATAACTTGAAAGAATACAACTATCACTCTTTGGGTACCTTTAATATTTAAAGAATTATCATCCAACTCCTAACCATTAAGGAGTTATTATTTCATCATCAGCTCACCTAAATTAACTGAAAGAACACAACTACCGGTCTTTAGGTACCTTTAATATTTAAATAATCAACAACCAACTCCTAACAATTAAGGAGTTATACCATCCATCATCACCTCATCAACATGAGATGACTACCAGACGCAATCATACTAGAATAGCTTAATAAAAAATATGAATAACCCTCCCTTTCCGTTGTTTTTCGAGGGTTGCCCTCGATTTTCCTAGCTTTGCATCATCAGATCCTGACTTGGTGACAATGGGACCACCTCAGGAGTATACACTATCAAATAAAAAAAGAATTTTGAAAATCGGTTTACAAATGACAGAGATATCGGTGATCATACATTTACCTTCCATCATCAGCTCATCAACATGAGATGGTGACTACCAGACGCAAATGCTAGTATAGCTTTAGAAAAAATATGAAAAACGTTGTACATGCCTATAAAATTTGAGGGTTGCCCTCGATTTCCCTGGCTTCCCATCATCAGATCCTGACTTGGTGACAATGGGACCACCTCGGGAGTAAACACTATCGAATAGAAAAAGAATTTTGAAAATCGGTCCAGAAATGACGGAGATATCGGTGTACATACATAAAAAAAAAAAAAATACATACAGACGAATACAGAACCTCCTCCTGTTGGGAAGTCGGTTAAAAACGGAATTAAAATCACGAAACTGTTTTGTGGATTAGCCGATATTTAGGTGCAGCTTCGGATGAACTGTTCATCCGTTCATGTTCATGTGAGTTCATCCGTGACCATGGCGCGTGAAACTGCGCCGAAATATCGGATAATTCACAAAACAGGTACGTGGTGTTAATCCCGTTTTTTCACATTTAATTAAAAAAATAGGAAGTGGTCTCCCCTTGACTTTCTCGTACACCGGAAACGACTCAAAACTTGATAGAAACCTTATATTTTGATGTCATACATGCATGTTAAATTTTGGTCACCCATCCGAGTACCGACCTTGCCCTTGGTTGCTTAACTTTCGTGATCGACGTCTCAAAAGTTGATAAAAACTCTATAATTTGATGTCATAGATGCATGTTAAATTTGGTTGCAATAAGTTAAAGCATACTCGAGTTATCGTGCTAACGCACAGACACACACACAGACATAATTCCAAAAAAAATATTTTTGGACTCAGTGAGGTAAAAAGCGTGTAAATCCGTCAAAATCTCGAGGTCTTTTGATGATTACAAGACTTCCTCTTTACTACTATACGAGAAAGTAAAAATATTTTTAACCCCCGACGCAAAAAGAGGGTGTTAAAATAAGTTTGACCTGTCTGTGTATCTGTGTGTCTGTCTGTGACATCGTAGCTCCTGAACGAATGGACCAATTTTGATGCGTTTTTTTTTGTTGGAAAGCTGACGTGATCAAGATGGTTCTTAGCTATAAATTTATGTCGGGAGTTACATAAAATTTTCAATTTTGTAGTTTTTTACAAATTGCTCAAACAACAATGTCCCGTGAACAAATCTCCGTGCAGAACCAACGGACGCTACGGGCTACGATCCCGTAGCTACGACGTAGCATTCATACTACGAATTGCAAAGTTATTTTTTAATTTCGCAAAAGGTGAAATTAAAAAATAACTTAGGTAGGTAAAGGTACGTAGGTAGGTAAGTAGGTAAAAGTAGTAGTTAGGTAGGTAAAGGTAGTAGTTAGGTAGGTGAAGGTAGTAGTTAGGTAGGTAAAGGTAGTAGTTAGATAGGTAAAGGTAGTAGTTAGGTAGGTAAAGGTAGTAGTTAGGTAGGTAAAGGTAGTAGTTAGGTAGGTGAAGGTAGTAGTTAGGTAGGTAAAGGTAGTAGTTAGATAGGTAAAGGTAGTAGTTAGGTAGGTAAAGGTAGTAGTTAGGTAGGTAAAGGTAGTAGTTAGGTAGGTAAAGGTAGTAGTTTCGGTAACCAGCAGGGCCCGGGCCCGGGAAGCCCAGACCCTGCATTGCATCGGTTACCGCCAGTCGCTGATCCCCCGGATGCCCCGGGGGATCACCGGCCTCCCCATTTTGTGGAGGTGAGAGGGGCTCGCGCTGAGCGAGCAGTCGCCGACGGGTTCGTGTTCGCAAGAGTTCCCACGTTCCCGTCCGGATACAGAGGACGGAGCCCGGTCCCATATTTCACGACCTCACCAGTAGCCGCAGTAACTTTGAAGCGCTGCGCGAGTTCGCGCACTCCTGGCACACCATTCGACGAACTTTCGAGTAGGACAAAGGTAAAGAGACTGAGAGACGCCCGATGAGAAGTCACGTTACTGTATCGTTTCCAGCCCCAGAAGGGGGAGAGTTGGTATCAAGGGACAAAGGACGAAGAGTACAAAATAACTTGTAGGGAGTCAAGACAGTGCGGAGGGGAAAGAGCCCAATGCAAGTACCGCCGCACTCTCCTGACGATTCGGTCCGTACGCCGTGAGGCAGGAAGGACCATGGGTTGGAGGTGGGTTTGTTCCCGTCCGGGGGTGACATATCCGCTGCCGTCTTATCGGAGAAGGATGGTGCGGTAGTTGATATGTTCGCTCCCAGGTGCATGTGAGGGGCATCGCTGTTTTAATGGGTAGGCCAATGGGTGATGGGTGGTGTGATGCCACCTCAACACCCATCGGAGAGTCCCACATAACCTTGTGTCTTCCCAGGCATGAGGTATGCGTAAGGCATTTCATAGCGTTAAAAAAAAAGGTAAAGGTAGTAGTTACGTACGGTACTTTACCTACTTGATGGCAGTAATATCACTATGGAGGACAAGGTGTTAGTATCACCTGGTACATCACAACCTCTGAAGAAATGGCTATCTTGACATTAACTGTGAGGTATACATAACATATATATTTCTTGCAGATTAGTCGGCTAAAAGTGCGACTCTCACCACAAAAAAGTAGTAGTAGGCTCCGCCAAGTACTCACTCGATGCTTTGGATAGGTTGCAGCGTCGCGTGATTACCAGATAAAAAAATCTGAGTGGGAGTGATCTCCCCTTGACTTTCTCGTCTTTGAAATGTTGTCAATTTGGCAGCAGGTTAAGTTTCTTCTTTCAGGCAGTCTGATAGCAAATGGTAACTAGTATTTATTCGCGATTTTGTCCGCGTGTATGCTTTTTTTGCAATAAAATATAACCTATGTTAATCAGTGAAAAATTAGCATTCTAATAGTGAAAGAATTTTTAATATTTATCAAGTAACTTTTGAGCCTATTCATTACAAACATACAAATATTTTCTCTTCATAATATTATTATACATACAACTATTTTAGCCGTGTGATGCCGGCAGAGCAGACGAGCATCACCCCACATCCTCCAATGGGTGTTGTAAAGGTGACTGATGGATCAGCAAAGGTTGATCACCTTATACTCCGTCCACCAATCCGCATTGGGTAAGCGTGGTGGACTACTGCCTAAACCTCCTTCGATGACAAGGAGAGGCCTTGTGTCCCAGCAGTGGGTCGAATTTAAAACCTTTTGTGATGAGATGATTGACTTTATCGACGCACTTACTTACGCTTGGGCTGGGACAGTACGTGCACCTTACGATCAAATAATAACTGGTAAATTAATAACTGTAATTTTGTTATACTTCTATTATAAATAATTACTTAATTGTAAGTAATTATATAATTAAAGACGAAAAGGATCGCTTTTAGCGACAAGATCGTATAAAGTCATCTATATTTTAAATCTATATTACAAGCGTCGGTGGCGTAGTGCGTAAGAACGTCGTCTCCCACCCGGGAGACACTGGTTCGATCCCCGCCATGTACCAATGTGTATCGATATGTTTAATCGACGCTTTTACGGTGAAGGAATACATCAATACGAGTAAAAACGGGAATTAACGCGATAAAATTGGTCGAATTCACACACAACCTAAGAATTTCTTAATAGGTGTGTGCAGGTTTCCTCACGATGTATTCCTTAATCACTTTTAAACTTTTGCGTTGCATGATTAATACGAGTAAAAACGGGAATTAACGCGATAAAATTACCTTTTAAATGCCTGACGTTTCAGCCGGGTTGCACCGACCGTGGTCACAGGCGGACTGGAGAAACTTCTGTAAACCGACCGACGCGTCGGTCGGTTTACAGAATAGGGACACAGTAAGTGTGGTGTGTGACGGTAGCAGAAGAAACATCCTGTGGGTAGACGAGTATGAATCTACCTCACATACGGAGTGAAGACATCGCAGTTCTCCAGTCCGCCTGTGACCACGGTCGGTGCAACCCGGCTGAAACGTCAGGCATTTAAAAGGTAATTTTATCGCGTTAATTCCCGTTTTTACTCGTATTAATCATGCAACGCGAAAGTTTAAAAGTGATTAAGGAATACATCGTGAGGAAACCTGCACACACCTATGAAGAAATTCTTAGGTTGTATGTGAAGTCGACCAACCCGCACTTGGCCAGCGTGGTTGACTAAGGCCTAATCGCCCCTAATGTGGGGTAGGCTCGAGCCCGAGGTGGGGACATTATATGAGCTGATGATGATATTATATAGAAGGCAAAGTCCTGACTCACTGTCCGACTGATCGACGCCCAGCCCATACCCTTGTACCTAGATAGCTGAAAATTTGCACACAGGTGCCTTTTATGACGTAAGCAAACGTATAAGGCCGGATTTTTCCAAATTCAATCCCTAAGGGGGTAAAATAGGGGATGACAGTTTGTATGGAAATCCGTCATTTTTAAAGTTAAATCCATAAAAATTGGTATACGGCCTTTCGATTAAAAATTAGGAAAGGGGTATTTTAGGATTTCTCGAAATTCAACCCATAAATAGGGGATGAAAGTTTGTATGGAAAGTCCGTCATGTTTATAGTAGAATCCATGCAAATTGCTATATGGCGTTTCCGGTAAAAATTAAGAATGACGTGTTTTGGGATTTTTCGAAATTCAAACCCTAAGGGGATAAAATAGGGGATGAAAGTTTGTATGAGAAATCCGTCATTTTCGAAGTAAAATCCATAAAAATTGGTATTGGTATGGCTTATTGGCTAAAAGTTAAGAATGTTGTATGTTACGATTTTTCTAATCTTAACCTCGAGGGGACGAAGTCGCGAGCAAAAGCTAGTTAGTTATAAGTTTTAAATGCCAATTTTCCCGAATAGTTATAACCCTGCTCTAGTTAAGGTTAGAGTCAATAGGCATCTTCTGGGTAAACTCACTGCATCTTCTGTTTCCTCTTAGCTCTCCAGCACAGAGTGTTGTCAAGACTGAACCCATTTCAAGTTACAAAAAATATGTTGATGTAAGAACAATAAAAAATATTCTATCTTTTTTACTTTCTCGTATACGTAGTATAGAAGAAGTCTTGTAGGTAATCGTCAAAAAATTCAACCGACTTCGATTTTGACGGATTTACATGTTTTAGACCTCCCTGAGTCCAAAAATACCGTTTTTGGAATTATGTCTGTGTGTCTGTGCGTTAGCACAATAACTCGAGTATGCTTTGACTTATTACAACCAAATTTAACATGCATGTATGACATCAAAATATAAGGTTCTATCAACTTTTGAGTCGTTTCCGGTATACGAGAAAGTCAAGGGGAGACCACTCCAGATATTTTTTATGTAAATTTGATGTTTGACAAGCATACTCCTTCTTGGTAATAAGCAGTCACCGTAGATAGTCTATAGACGCTCGCGACATTGTCGTGATAGTGGTTTGCTGGCAAGCTTGGTCCCCTTCCATGCGCTGTGGAGCTCTGGCAACCTTACTCGCCAACAGAAACACAACACCACAAAACGTACTGTTATTTAAATTCGGGGCTTTTTGCGTCACTGCGATCTATAAAGATCTATTGTGACTAGCCTCCAAGTAAGTCCTATTGAGGCCTTACATGTACTCCTTTAGCTGGGCACTATCTAAAAATTATAAGATATTCCTAGCTTGGATTGTTTTGATATCGTCTGGGTCGAGAATGTGTCTTCCCAAATGTCGGCTTCTTTTGTGAATGAGACATTCACAAGAGCACAGGACGTGCATTGGTGTTTCACGCTCCTGTTCACAGAATCTCCAAGCATGAGTATCTTGTCTCATGTTGTAGAGATGTCTGTTCAGCTTGCAGTGGCCAGTCAAAGCCCTAAGCAACACGCTCAGGTTGCCCCTGTTGAGCTTCAGTAGCTCGTCAGTGCGCTTACGAGAGTATGGTTCGATTAGTGCTTTTGAATGTGTTAACCCAGGCGTTCTTTGCCAGTCCACTTTTGCCTCTTGAAGGAGGTGAGTTATTAAATATTGCATGGCCTGGTTCTTTGAGATACCACAGAAAGGTTCCGGACCAAACTGTAGACCTTGAGCCCCAGCCCTTGCTAGCTCATCGGCCTTTTCGTTACCGATGATTCCAGAATGACCCGGTACCCATTTGAGGGTGATCTTGTTATGTACCTCGACTCGTATCTATAATTAATTACTTGCGTAAAGATGGAAAAAAATGCAAGAATATGCTACTAAAGTATGCTAGCATCATACGATTAAACAGCACTGGTAAAGTCAAAAATTCTCTATATCAAAAACCCTACCGACAAAAGTACATACAGACCCTTCATTTTTACAGTACACTTCAAAGATTTTACTATAAAATATCTGTTCAGAAGAAATATAATTTTCCCACAGACCAAAGTACTTACATGAAATACAGATATTTGCAATATTAAATTCAATTTTCCATCACCATTTTAAAAACCATTTACAACCTAATTTAACTAAGCTTCCGATATGAATTCGGGAGTCGGCGTATTCTGTCCTTGTCGCGCACGACCTCTCGCTTTCGGCTGAGGGATCGAATAGTGCATGTCGCGAGGTCGGGGTGCTTGCTACGCTCTGAAAAACGGCGTGTAAACTGGATTTTCAGGTTTAATAATAGAAAAAAACCGAACAGTTACCTTTCGAAATTTATAAAGTGAATTCTTTCAGTGTTTTGTTGTAAATTACGCAGTTTGATAGTGGAAAACAGTGGTGAATTGGTTGCAAGCGAAACACCAATTTTCAAGATGGTGGACGCCTAGAGTTGTAAATTTCCCGTTTTTCCGTGTGGTATTCTTCCGTGTTGTGCGTGGAATTGCGTCTGGGATATTCTCCGGTATGTATTTAATGTTTTTTGCGATAGAATTTTCGGTATTTCATTCATTTCGGCCATGTCTTAGCTTTACTTGATTACGCGTACTGAGTTGTACGTATGTGTATACTCGCGGATATTATTAGACGGAAATTGTTATTTTCCACGATTTTTCCGGTCGTGTTTGTAACAGAATACATTGAGGAAGTCTTTAATTAACCGACAACCAATAGAAGGTAGTTCGAATTCTTAAAAATGTCTAAATAATACATCGTGAAAACGATCTAATGAAATATATTATATTCTGTTTTCTATAAGACAAATCTAAGGTATAAAAGAAAATTAATCGCCTAAATGTATGTACGCGCATAACATCAGAATGACTAGTATTGCTAAATGGATATTCATTGATATTTTTTTTTTCATTAGGTACAGTACCCGTGCGTAGCCGGGACGGGCAGCTAGTATATAATAATAACAATCCTGTTATATTGTTATTCTTTTTTCCTATGATCACTTATAAAAATATAATAAACTATATAATAAATATAGCAAATTATTGCCTATACTTTTTTCAATAAGTTGTCATTTTTATTGCAATTTGAGGAAAGTCTAAAAATAATTTGAAAGTATTACACAATATATTTGATTTTATTTTATATGAAATATTCAAAAAAGTAATTCTCTTCTACGGGTTCCATTCACGCAAATACTATTATTGTGTTTTGCAAAAAAGTTAAAATGAATTATTATTTTTAAATGTAAATAACCACGTTCAAAACTAAAAACAGAAATTAAAGTTTTATGTTTAAAATAAAAAATAGAAGTAAACATGCCTACTATTTTTTCAGGTCAGTTAAAAATATTTTTAATCGATTTCAAAAAAAGGAGGAGCTAAATTCGACTGTATTTTTTCGTTTGTTACGTCATAACTCTTTACTGGGTATTCCTTTTAAAGCTGGTGCTTGTCATGTGGTCCCATTTAAATTTGATCGACATCTGACGAGTAGTTTTTGAGTTATCTCCAATAATGCATATTTAATTGACATCGATGATATCGTAATTCCTTGTTTGTCTAACTCTAAAAGATCACGAGATAGTTTCCTGAAAATTTCTATACCTACTTAAAGCACTAAATTGCAAAAAAAAATTTTTTTTTAATTTAAATGTTTTTTTGAGGTCGGCGCCAACCTCAATATTTGCATACAGAGCATCTTTAGTTGAAGATACTTTCAACTTATTTGGAGTGACTATGAACATTTTAAAAGTTTTTGTAAAAGTTGCCAGTTGTAGCAACTTGGACTAAGGGACTTCTAAGTTGTAGTTTTAGTTTTAGCCTACAACCCACAGCCTCACAATGAGCAGCTTAGCTCAATTTTATCATAATGTACTATTATAACACATTTAATCGTAAAGGGTCTCTTATTTCACCAATTTCAATATCGTATTGTAATAGGTTGGGGAAAAAGTTTCTTCGCATTTTTTAAGAAAATTCAAAACATTTTTTAATATAGTTTATTTACATTTAACTAAAGTATGTAGGTACCATTTTGTTCGATAACTTTTTGCCATCTTGTTTGCCATCTTGACATGATCCCATTGCTATAGCAATTTTGGGACTTCTGGTCAAAATACCGCGACAAGTGGTTTTGGCAGTCCTCTCGTGATGTTAACCTGACACTGCCTAAAGAATTCTGAAGAGACCGAAACAGGTGGAAATCTGAAGGTGCAAGGTCAGGACTATACGGCGGATGCATTAACACCTCCCAGCCAAACTCTCTTAATTTTTGCTGAGTGGCTAAAGATGTGTGAGGTCTAGCGTTATCATGATGAAAAACCACAGCCCTTCTGTTGATTAATTCCGGCCGCTTTCTCTCATCTTCTTGCTTTAATCTCATCAGTTGTTCGTAGTAGAGTTCAGAATCGATGGTCCTGCCTGGTGGTAACAGCTCATAATGAATAATGCCCTTCCAATCCCACCACACACACAGCATCACCTTGTTGCGAGTTAACCCGGGTTTCGCCACAGTCTGTGAAGCCTGACCGGCCTTTGACCACGACCTTTTTCGCACGTTCTTGTCGTACGTGATCCACTTTTCATCACCAGTTATCAGCTTCTTCAAAAATGGTTCGGTTTCATTACGTCGTAATAAAGAATCACAAATGAGTACACGGTTCATTAGGTTTCTTTCAGTGAGCTCGTGAGGTACCCAAATGTCGAGCTTTTTTGTGTACCCAGTTTTTTTCAAATGCGCCAAAACTGTTTTGTGGTCAATTCCCAGTTCTTTAGCTACGTCGTAACTACTAACATGCCGATCTTGCTCCACTTTTTCAAAAATGGCATCCATTTTATCTGTGATAGGGCGACCAGAGCGACGTGCATCTTTGACATCAAAATTTCCGGATTGAAAACGCTTAAACCAAATTTGTGCTACTCTCACAGACACTGCACTAGGTCCATAAACATCGCAATTTTTTTTCGCGGCTTGCGTTGCATTTTTACCTTTTTTGTAGTAAAATTTTAAAATGTATCGAATTTCTTCATTAGATTCACTCATCTTGGCGGTACGAAAAACAAATGAAAATCACACATTTTCCTAATTTGAATTTGGAATTATGTTCATTTAAATTTAAACTTTCAATGATACCAAAACCAGCCAGATACAAATAGTATAGCCAAAGAGATTTTATTACAAGTTTATACATACTATAATGCGAAAAGACTTTTTCCCCAACCTAATATCTCATTACGTACTTGTGCGTTATTGTAATGTAAAACGCATGAGTTTTTTTTAATAAAGTAAAAACTGGGATTCTTTGTCTAAGGTAAAAACGGTTTATCAAGATGCTCAATCTAAAAAAGAATGGTACTTTTTTAAATCTTTGCAAAGAGTTTTGTCAGAAAAGTGGTCAACATTTTATGAATAAAGTTAACTTTGGGAGATAAAAATAATAAAGAAACACTTAAATCTTTAATTTAATTATTTTTAAAATCTTAAATTTGGAATTTAATTAATTTTGACAATAAATTACAACCATTTATCTGTAACAAAAACAAAAAAATATTAATTTACTTTATTAGTAATACTGGCTGTTTTTGTGTTTTCGCCTAAAAAAAGCGCAAATGCGCACGAATTAATTATTTCCTTACAATGACAAGTTATTTTTAATGTCAATAGTAAACTATATAATACTGAGATATAATACTTAATATAATATCATTGGTCAACAGTCATTAGTTAATATTGAATGCTGTACGTAATAATGAATTATAATGTCCAATAATACATAAATACATAGATAGTATAAAACAAAGTCGCTATCCGCCGTCTGTCTGTCCCTATGTATGCTTAGATCTTTAAAACTACGCAACGGATTTTGATGCGGTTTTTTTTAAAATAGATAGAGTGATTATTAAGGATGGTTCATATGTATAATACATGCATATTTACATAAGCATTGCACCCGTGCGAAGCCGGGGCGGGTCGCTAGTAATATATAATAAACAAACTTCTTTTTGTAACTATGAACGCGACGGCACGGTGGTTACAAATCGACTACGGACCTTAGCGCATCGCTTTTTCATAGTAAAAAGGCGATATTATTCTGAGCTGAAAAGTGTACGACGTCCTTTAATGTTATTTTTTGGCTTATGACCGCGATTGTAAATATTCTGTACAAAATAATATTTGTATATCATATTAGGTTGGGGAAAAAGTCTTTTCGCATTATAGTATGTATAAACTTGTAATAAAATCTCTTTGGCTATACTATTTGTATCTGGCTGGTTTTGGTATCATTGAAAGTTTAAATTTTAAAGAACATAATTCCAAATTCAAATTAGGAAAATGTGTGATTTTCATTTGTTTTTCGTACCGCCAAGATGAGTGAATCTAATGAAGAAATTCGATACATTTTAAAATTTTACTACAAAAAAGGTAAAAATGCAACGCAAGCCGCGAAAAAAATTTGCGATGTTTATGGACCTAGTGCAGTGTCTGTGAGAGTAGCACAAATTTGGTTTAAGCGTTTTCAATCCGGAAATTTGGATGTCAAAGATGCACGTCGCTCTGGTCGCCCTATTACAGATAAAATGGATGCCATTTTTGAAAAAGTGGAGCAAGATCGGCATGTCAGTAGTTATGACGTAGCTGAAGAACTGGGAATTGACCACAAAACAGTTTTGGCGCATTTGAAAAAAACTGGGTACACAAAAAAGCTCGACATTTGGGTACCTCACGAGCTCACTGAAAGAAACCTAATGAACCGTGTACTCATTTGTGATTCTTTATTACGACGTAATGAAACCGAACCATTTTTGAAGAAGCTTATAACTGGTGATGAAAAGTGGATCACGTACGACAAGAACGTGCGAAAAAGGTCGTGGTCAAAGGCCGGTCAGGCTTCACAGACTGTGGCGAAACCCGGGTTAACTCGCAACAAGGTGATGCTGTGTGTGTGGTGGGATTGGAAGGGCATTATTCATTATGAGCTGTTACCACCAGGCAGGACCATCGATTCTGAACTCTACTGCGAACAACTGATGAGATTAAAGCAAGAAGTTGAGAGAAAGCGGCCGGAATTAATCAACAGAAGGGGTGTGGTTTTTCATCATGATAACGCTAGACCTCACACATCTTTAGCCACTCAGTACAAATTAAGAGAGTTTGGCTGGGAGGTGTTAATGCATCCGCCGTATAGTCCTGACCTTGCACCTTCAGATTTCCACCTGTTTCGGTCTCTTCAGAATTCTTTAGGCAGTGTCAGGTTAACATCACGAGAGGACTGCCAAAACCACTTGTCGCGGTATTTTGACCAGATGTCCCAAAATTGCTATACCAATGGGATCATGTCAAGATGGCAAACAAGATGTCAAAAAGTTATCGAACAAAATGGTACCTACATACTTTAGTTAAATGTAAATAAACTATTTTAAAACGCTGCCCACACACGATATTTAATGTAGTATTATCGTATCAAGTGACTGGTATCAGTACGTAATTGTTGTGATGTAATGATATATTTAGTTTTATTTTATGTCAAACCAACTGGCGGGTGGATAGTAGTTGTAATATTTTACTGTTATTGAAATTCGTATAGTAACTATAGTTAATTTTTATTTGTAAATTTATTTATTTGTGTATTTATATTGTGTATTTTATATATTATTATGGATAGTGATAGTGATAATAATTTTGATACCGACGACTTTTTATCTGTTAGTAATAACAGTGTCGATAGTTTTGCCAGTATACCAACATTGCATGATGCTCTTGAAAGTCAGTTCTCCGATGTTCCAAGAAATTTTAACGTAGTTCATATAAACGCCCAAAGCATCCCGGCTCATTTTCCAGACTTGCTTGCTAATTTTGACTGTAAGAATATCCACGCTCTCCTAGTATCTGAATCCTGGCTTAAGCCTGTGCTTTCTTCCAGCTCCTATTCCCTTCCTGGTTTTCATCTGATAAGAAATGATCGCTTGGTTGGCGGTGGTGGAGGTGTTGCAATATATCTTCGTACGCATATTCCTTATTCTGTTGTTAGTATTTCTTCACAACCACCTCCGTCTAATGCCGGTGAGCATTTGTTTTTAGAGATAACCCTCCATTGCTCCAAAATCCTATTAGGAGTCTATTATTCTCCCTCTTCTCGCATAGACTTCTTCTCCTCATTTGAAACCATCCTTGAAAACCTTATCCCTTCTTACAGTCATACAATTATTATGGGGGATTTCAATACTTGTCTCCTTAAGAATGATACTCGTTCTCTCTCTCTTCTATCTCTTTTACAGTCTATAAATCTGTTTGCTCCACCATTAAACGCTACCCATCATTTCCCTAATTGCACTCCTTCACTACTAGATCTTATTTTCGTTTCGTCCCTCGACCACGTCGCTCGTCATGGTCAGTTTCCAGCAGATTCCTTCTCGTACCACGACGCTATATTCCTATCCTACAAAATTCGTCCACCCAAGGATAAACCTAAAATCCTGAAGCTACGCAACTTTAGTGGCATGGATATTGATGAACTCCGTGAGGACGCTAGAAGAATTGACTGGAGTTTACTTTTCGCTAGTGACACAGTTGATGAAAAGATTATCATTTTCAATTCTAACATTACGGATCTTTACGATAGACATGCTCCAAATCGTAATGTTAAAATTAAACACAATCCGTCACCGTGGTTAACAGCTGAAATTAAGGAACTAATCGGCAAAAAGGCTGCTGTAAAGTGTAAATACAAACGTCGACCTACCAATGACAATTGGGAAAGGTATGTAGCTATCCGCAGTCGCTGTAATAAGGTGTGTAGAAATGCTCAACGCCACTATTTTCATAGTTCTGTCGAAAACAGTGATCCAGCGAAAGTTTGGAAATTTCTACGTAGCATGGGGATTGGTAAATCTCGTTCGTCTGAGATGTCTAGCATCTCGGACATTAACTCTCTAAACGTACATTTTTCAGCTACGTACATTCTGGATTCAAATCTAAAAACAAGTTCTCTAAATTGTTTGTCTACTCTTCCGTCGCCTGATCACTCTCCATTTCTCTTTAGTCGATTTACGGATTGTGGTGTTAAGAAGAGCATTATGTCTATTACTTCGAATGCAGTGGGTTGTGATACACTGAGCCGTAAAATGGTAACTCCCATCCTTGATGAAATACTCCCAGTCCTGTCCCATATCCTTAACTATTCCATAGATTGTGGTATCTTTCCTACAATGTGGAAGGATGCTCATATTATACCACTACCTAAAAAGCGCAATCCTAAATCCTTTTCTGAATACCGTCCTATATCTATCCTTCCATTTTTATCTAAAGCCTTGGAACGTCTTGTTTACGACCAAATTAACCTATTCCTTTGTAAAAACCATCTTCTTAATCCTTATCAATCAGGTTTCCGGCCCGGCCATAGCACCACAACTGCACTAATAAAAATAACCGACGATGTCAGGCTAGGCATGGAGAACGGCTGCGTTACAATTTTATGCCTACTAGACTTCAGAAACGCTTTTAACACAGTGGATTTTGATTTGCTGCTGGGCATACTACGCTCTATTAACATATCTCCAACGGCAATCGACTGGTTTCATAGTTACCTGTTTGGACGCCGTCAGCGGATCTGCTTTGATGATTCATTTTCGTCATGGTGTACTACATCCGCGGGTGTTCCACAGGGTGGCGTGTTATCTCCTTTACTTTTCGCAATTTTTATAAATTCTATTTCTAAGCTTAATTTGTCTTCATCATACCACCTTTATGCAGATGACTTGCAAATATACTTTCAGACATCTATAGAACAATTGGCTGAAGCTGTGCACACTGTTAACAGGGACTTGTCCAGTATATGCGACTGGAGCAATTCGCATGGATTAAAAGTTAACCCAACGAAGTCACAGGTGATACTTATCGGTAGTCAGAGATTAACTTCAAAAATTGACTGGTCTGAGGTGCCCCACATAGAGTTTGATGGAACTCATATTCCATTTAGTAAATCTGTCAAGAACTTGGGACTTCACATTGATACCAGCTTATCTTGGGGTCCACATCTACAAGAAGTTAGTAGAAAACTGTTTGCGTCGGTAGGTTCTCTCCGAAGAATTCGTAATTTCCTTCCCACTGCTACTAAAGTTGCGTTAGCTCAATCCCTTCTCCTTCCTATCCTTGATTACGTCGACTCCAGTTATCCTGACCTTACCGAAGAGCAGCTAAATAAACTTGAGCGCCTTCAAAATGTCTGCATTCGATTCATATATGGCTTACGTAAATATGATCACGTCTCCGAATTTCGCGTCAGGCTCAAGTGGTTGCCAATCCGCCTTCGCCGGGATGCCCATATCCTTTCCTTACTTTATACTATACTTTTTTATCCAAACACTCCACCCTACCTCAAAGACCGTTTTAAATATCTTCACGACACGCATGCTCGAGTTCTGAGATCATCGGAAAATCTTAGTTTGGCGACACCAATGCATTTCACTAAGTTTTATAACAAATCCTTTACCGTGCAGGCTACTCGGCTGTGGAATGCATTGCCTGTCGAAATCAGACGAGCACAATCCTTAAATACATTTAGGAAACTAGTAAAGGTACACTATTTGTCACTTTAACTGTTTTATGTATATAAGTATTTAATATGTAATAATATATGTATGTAGTTTGTATTGGTATGTATTTATAATACAGGTATTTATGTATTAGTATTTTTATTTAGTGTATTAGTATATATACATAAAATTGTCAGTAGGTTGCTACATCGCCATCTTCCCATTTTATTTTCTGTAAAATTCCTATCCATCCTAAGGTTGCCTGGAAGAGATCGCTTTTAGCGATAAGGCCGCCCATTGTACAATATACTTAAAATGTTATAAAAATGTACTATTTTTATGTCGATGTACAATAAAGTTTATTTCTATTCTATTCTATATTAAAAAATGTTTTGAATTTTCTTAAAAAATGCGAAGAAACTTTTTCCCCAACCTATTATATTGTATATATCATTGCACATTATTATATACACGCCGATGTGTTAATGTATTATCGAACTGTGTATACTTTGTAGTTTAAGTTATGTGTAATGGATAAGATATTCTAGTTCTATGGCGAGGACCTCTAATTGACCTCAGTTACTATTTACATGACTTTTTAGTTTATTAGCTTTTACATACAAATACAAACAATTTATTTGCTTAGATACACGGTTTACAGGTTATAGTTTATAACATAAATATTGTTGAGCAAGCGTGTTCTGCCAAAATTTTGGCATGCAAATCTTATTATATATTTACCTATTACAAAAGTTAATTATCCATTACAGAACATTTATATTAAAATTTACATTAATCATTGTCATTATTAAAATTCCATTACAATAAGTCACAGGCATTTAAAAAAAAAATCGAAAAATGTTAAGAAGAATAATACGTTAAATTACTCGTATAGAAATTAATAATTATTGAATAGTTAAGTCATAAAAACAGTTTTCTGTTAAGAGCCCTTTCACCGATCGTAAGCGCTCGACTTTAGGTTTTTTACGCGCTGTACGCTTGTGTGCGCGTACTTTGCAGCGTGAGTAGAACTATATTCTGCGAAATAATCTTGATCCTTAATGTATTTTTTTGTATTGGTTAGTACATATTTAATGTGTTTTAAAGATATTTTTATAGATACCTATCTACTGTCCGTGTTTCGTGATACTCATACTAAAGAACGTATTACAGCACAATAGTTATTGATCAATGAGAGATGGGTGAAGGTGGTATTGTTATGGCGGCCACAAAAGCATAAAGGTATTCTGTGAATATTTCAAGTGCCTACCTATTATGGTAAGAGATATAGCCATATGACAGAGAGACAGACACATAGCGGAGGCATATTAATCGGGTCCCGTTGGCATCCTGTTTTATACCTTTTATACCATCCTGTGTTAACGTAAATACCGATCGTGCTTCTCTATCGCCTATTCCGCGTTCTCGATTGCATACTCTCCTCAGGCGGAACGTGACAAAGAATCATGTCTTTTTGTGCAGTCGGCTTTCGTTGATTTATAAGACGTTATCACGTCAAACTACCTCACAATACATCCACGTATATCCATGCAATCCTGTGATATTTTAGTGATTTTAAGAGTTCATTTTAATGACGAATTATCGTGGATTTCGGGATAGTATATATTTGTGTTTTATATGTGCAACAAATAAAGCAAATATCAGTGATTTAATATTCAAATCAGTTTGTTGTCGCGTTTTGTATCAAGGGAATTTTCACTTAATTTTCTTTATCCATAATACATCCACGCATATCATTGCGATCCCGTGATATTTTAGTGGTTTTACGATTTAATTTAATAGACAAATTGCCAAGGATTTCGGGATTATATATATTTTTGAGTTACGTTCATTTATTAGTTTTAGTGCAAACATAACAAATACCAGTAAAATAAAATAATAATATAAAATCACAGTGTCATATAGCTTCGCTTTTTCTTCGTTCAATATTTTTGATTTCGATTGTAACAAGAAAACCACTTAGCTATTTCTACATACTTTCATCCCCTATTTCAACCCATTCAACCTTTTTTTCGAGATAAAAAGTAGCCTATGTCCTTTCCCGAGATCAAATCTATATTTGGACTAAATTTCATCAAATACGGTTCAGTGGTTTAGACGTGAAAGCTTAACAGACAGACAGACAGTTACTTTCGCATTTATAATATTATAAGGAAGTAAGGATTGTGAATATTGCTTGCCTTACATTGTGCCCGGTGCATGGCAACAGGTTCGCCACCTATTACATGGGGACCTAATCATATCTGGCGAAATGTGGGTGTTAACACCTCTGTCTATGCCTTCGGGGATAAAAGCGTGATGATATGTTTATGTGTATGTTTATAACCAGCTTCGTCATCAAATCAGCTTCAGGACATCATAATATTGCTCAAGTATATCGTTATTTCGGCCAAGTTGAAAAATAAATTATTTGCTTTTTTTAAGGCTGCAGAATTATCGCGTTTCCTTTTTTTAACGCAACGGTAATAACTATCCTTGCGACCCATAGCTAAAAATAAATAAATAAAAAGAATGTTATTATTATACAAACTACTAGTATAATTCATACCAACATATTTAATAAGTAACAAAACTTAAATCCAAAAACAAAACTCAAAATAGATCAAAACTATTTGTCGCAGTATGATTATGACTAATCGATACGAGCGAACGAATATTGGGACGCGGGAAAAAATAGCACAGGTCCTACCTGGACGGACGCTCGCGTCAGACTAATCGGAGCACGCTTGTGCATCGTGATTTATACTAATTTATTTCACATTTCATATAAATATATTGACAAATTTATTGTTGATATTGACCAAATAACTTTAGAAATCAAAAGTCGAAGGAATATTGTTTATTTTGGGATAATTTTATTCTAGTTATTACGATGTATTTTAACCAAAATTGGCGATGAAATTATTATGTTAATGTTAGAAATTTGCCAAATGATTTATTTTTTTACTCATAAATGGTAATGAAATTCAAGAATCTATTTCATTAAGTACCGACTGGAACATATGTCCGATGATTCCTATATTTTTTTACGTTTATCATTTTAACATTATTAATAGAATAAGGACTTTGAAATTGAGTCTGCGAATGTTTTTCAGCAAAACGGTTGTGGGAGATCGAACATTACAAATTAATCAAATAAGTTTTAGTAATTTTGTTTCATTAAACGTCAACAACATAGATTGGCCTATTTTTATCAATTATTAAATAATATCTGGGTATTCCTTAAGATTGTGATATAGGACTCCAAAATCTCCGAAATTCGTGCAAAAACGTGAAATGGCTCTTAACCATTTCTTCGGGGTGCGTAAAAACAATGCTATCGGTAACTGTCTAATTTCTATAAGAATTTGATTATAAACACGTATGGTATTATAAAACAATGTTTACTGTTTCGCCGTGGAGAGAACATGGAGAGAGATGCGTACATCCTCGGAGGGCATTTGGCTATGCTCTGGCAACTCTATCTTGACGCGAAAGACTTCTTTACAGATCCTTATTCCTACTCTTTGGTAGGAGCTCCAGTGGTGCTGGCCTTGTAGGAGTACCCTCAAATATACGGGCATATGTTTGAGCATAAACTCGAGGGTACCCCAATGGAATATAAGCAACTGTATTACGCTGTGCGAAGTACTAGAGCCATTGAGTATTTGTGTTTGTTCTTAAATGAGGAGTTGGAGGCTGTTTTGAAGTATAGTAGCAAGTTGCCGGTGGAGGACGCGAGATGCGCGCTACAGAAAATGGCGACGACGATACACGCAGATGCGTTAGAGTATATCGAGAAATAAAGATGAGAAAAAGAAAAAAAATACTGTGCAGAGTGCTATGGACTATGGTACTATTAGTTTATATGGGTACCTCTTTCGTAGTCTCCGATTTTGGACACGGTTCTTAAGGAAGCCTATTTAGTTCCTAATGAAACTCCCTATTTCAAATACGTAAAGTTAGGTCAATGTGAGTAGGCCATATTGCATAAACATTGGTCTAGAATGTGGTTTCGGTCTTCTTAAAAGAAATCAATAAAAAGCTTTGGGTTAGTATTCGTAGTATTAATGCTACGCCGTAGCTACGACTTCGTAGCACGTAGCAAAGGCAGGTGAACGCCCTCTACTACATTCTATAATGAGTCTTGACTAAAATGTCGACCTTAACAGAATAAGATTTATGATTGAAATTGATATCAAATAAAAAAAAATGGGAGTGGTCTCCCCTTGACTTTCTCGTATACCGGAAACGACTCAAAAGTTGATAGAAACCTTATATTTTGATGTCATACACGCATGTTATATTTGGTTGCAATAAGTTAAAGCATACTCGAATTATCATGCTAACACACAGACACCAACCAAGTGTGCGGTCTGTACTCGGATGGGTGACCGAAATTTACCATGGATGACATCAAAATAAAAGGTTTATATCAACTTTTGAGTCGTTTCCGGTATACGAGAAAGTCAAGGGGAGATCACACCCGATTTTTTGCTTTAACTTAAGCTAACATACATACATAGACTGCTAAAATCATTACTACCCTTTCTGCCTGCTTCGCCGTAGTCGGGTAAAAAGAATGGTCTGTAGTAGAAACAAAAAAAAACAAAGTAAAAAAAGAGGCGTTACATTCAACCTGATAAATGTGCCACGACCTTAATGTAACGCATTACGGCGTAGGAGCAGTAGCATAATAGACTCAAAGCTTGACCAATGGAGTCATCAATCTCCACAGATTTTTATACCTCTCAGCCCTGTATTTAGGACTGCTAAAACTGCTAGTCAGTGGCCATCAATTTGTGTGTCAGGATATCCTTGGTTCGATCACATTCTTATCCCGGGTGGCCTGGTGTGAAATGGCCGTGTATTAGCCGGGATTGGCTTATAAATCATCCCGGACGTAGTTAGATTTAGATGGGACAGCGATTTGTGTCAGAAAAGGTGTTGTTTTTGTAGATAATTTCATACCTGACGTCATTATCTTGTCTAAAATAAGTATCGTTAAAATACTAATGATGTAATTTCAATGATAAACATAACAATTTCGAAATAATTTATTGTTGTGACTTGTTATTAATTTTTATTTTAATTCTATTTCATCATCATCATCATCAGCTCAGATAATGTCCCCACCGAGAGGCTCGAGCCTACCCCACATTAGGGGCGATTAGGCCTTGGTCAACCACGCTGGCCAAGTGCGGGTTGGTCGACTTCACACACAACCTAAGAATTTCTTCATAGGT
Organism: Elophila nymphaeata; assembly: GCA_955850985.1. Taxonomy (NCBI): domain Eukaryota; kingdom Metazoa; phylum Arthropoda; class Insecta; order Lepidoptera; family Crambidae; genus Elophila; species Elophila nymphaeata. The sequence goes on from OY039094.1 coordinate 1,529,488, forward strand.
TTCCTCACGATGTTTTCCTTCACCGTAAAAGCGTCGATTAAACGTACATATGAATTCAAAATTTGAAAACACATTGGTACGTGGCGGGAATCGAACCAGTGCCTCCCGGGTAGGAGACGACGTTCTTACGCACTACGCCGCCGACGACGCTTCAATATTTGATTTGACATATAAAAATAATTCCATTTGACATTTTTAAATTGACATTGTATTACGAATTTTAGTTTATTAGTATAATTACAATCTAAGAATTACAATTTGCTACCTTTTAAATATTTGTATGCTATTCTATGTAGCTAATATAACCAAATATTTACTGGACGCTCAAAAAGCCAAGTAACGCAAAACATTTTTATATTTATTTACTTATATTTTATACAATAACTAAATAGTAATCTCTACTCTACCTTTTATTAAATATTTTTTTGTGTATTTTTTTATTCACTAACACTGACACCCAAAAGAGCCTTACTGTTTGCGCATTGCCTAACGCTATTTTGTACATATTATGGTATGTGTAGTATTTAATTATCAAGGTATCCGCAGAATACCAGCGTCGAAGCACTCTGTGCCTCGGCATAAGCTGAGCGGAACCTATTTGGCTAAAAAACTTTACGTGTGCTTCTTTTTTGTTTCTTTTTAATTGTATTTTTTTTGCCAAATAAACGTTTATTCATTCATTCATTCTAAAAAGGTTAAGCACATATAGTTGTTTAACTTAACTACACAATGTACCCTACTTAAAAGCAAATAAATATTTGTATTTGTATTTGTACTACTTATCGGACAAACGTTGCTTATGTTATTCGGTTGGCAGAGAAGCATAATAATTAATTTGTAATTAGCTCTTAGGCGTTTAATTGTCAATATTTTCTTTGTCATTGAAACCTGTAAACCTTATATATTTATTTTATTTAATCATTTATTGTACACGAGTATTACAAAAATAGGAAAAGTTACAAATTGTAAATAGCACAAAAGATGCGGCTTATTTCGAAAAGAAATCTCTTCCAACCCACCTGTGATAGGAGACATGCTTAGAAATCTTTTTAAAAACAAATAAATAAATACTTTCTGCCTCGTGTTAAGTTGTCACCTTAGCCTTTAGACGCTCGTAGCATTGAAGTAACATTCGCTCGCTCCGTAGAGGTCTAGCAACCTTACTCACTAACAGAACACCACAAAATGTAGTGTTATTTGCCTGTAGTCTTGTGTAAGGTGGACGTTCGGGTTCGGGTACTACAAATTCGAGCGGTTAGTCCTCTGTGCCCTACCGACAAATATACTTATCATTTAGATATCGTAATAATAAGGTTGCCAGATATCCATGGAGTAAGGACTAGGGTTATGATTGAAATTGATACCAAATTAAATGGAAACGAAAAACATGGAAAAAAATACTACTACTACGGGACTAGGGCTGTCAGCACGCGAGTGTCACGTCAAAGTTGCAAGCGTCTATAGGCTACGGTAAACTGACCATTAGGCAGGCTGTAATATACAATTCACTTACTGAGAAACTTAAGAAAAAAAAAATCGGGAGTGGTCTCCCCTTGACTTTCTCGTATACCGGAAACGACTCAAAAGTTTATAGAAACCTTATATTTTGATGTCATACGTGCATGTTATATTTTGGTCACTCATCCGAGTACCGACCGCGCACTTGGTTGCTTAACTTTCGTGATCGACGGCTCAAAAGTTGATAGAAACCTTATATTTTGATGTTATAAACGTATGTTAAATTTGGTTGTAAGAAGTTAAAGCATGTTCGAGTTATCGTGCTAACGGACAGACACACACAGACATAATTTGAAAAAAAAAATATTTTTGGGCTCAGGGAGGTCTAAAACGTGTAAATCCGTCAAAATCTCGAGGTCGAATTTTTTACGATTACAAAACTTCCTTTATACTACGTACGAGAAAGTAAAAATAAATATAATATAACTGTAGGTACACGAGCGACATAAGCAAACATACAATAAAAGTAAATGTCGGTAGTCCTAAAAACTAGATACAAGCCAAACGCAACTTTACTGCGAACGTAATACTAAACAATCATTGGAACATGGACGTATGAAGATCGAAACTAGATGTGGCATTGTTGAACTTTATTTATTGGATGGTTAAGTTTATTTTTTTTTTTTTACTTTGGTGTTATTAAGACCTTTTTTTGCTCCAAAACGTTTTGTTTGCCTGTTAGTTTATTTGTTCATAAGAACTTAAGTTATTTATAATTGTTTCAAAAGTCTTTTTGTTCACTACAACATATCATCCCATTCTCCCCCCCTTCCCTAATTTTCTTGTAAAAAATAAATAATGTATAAAAAATACAAAACAGTGCCCCCAATAAGCAAACAAACCTTTGTATATTTATGTATTTTTATGGTTTTTATTAATAATTATATTGATATTATATCAATTAACATAAAAAAGATAGAAAAGTCACCGGCTAGAGTTCCGTACGTCCCTACGCCGGCTTAGATGGGCCATGCGGGGCCTGATCGTATGACGTCAGGGTACAATAACGTGCTTCGATCCATTGATTCCAAATACCAAACACGCCTCAAATAAATGTCAGTGAAATGTCACGATGACATGTAAGTTTCTGATATTAATCTGTGGCATTTAAAGGTGTTTAGTGTTTAACTTATTGATTTATAATTACTGACTTTTATAGATTGGCAATAAATCGTCTAGGCCGAGACCAAAAAAATGCACCAATGTGTGAGCATAAGTGTGCATGTAAAATCCGGACGCCGCCAAAGGTGGAGTGGTCAGTAACGCTGCCTACACATCGGGAGGCCCTTGTTCGAGTCCTGGTGGTGGCAAATGTTAGTGTGATGAACACGAGCATTTGTTCACGAGTCATGGTTGTTTATATATTTATTTAAGTTTGTTTATAAAAATATCTAGATTATTAAGTATATTTGTCCGTTATCTAGTATCCATAACACAAGTTCTTAAAGATACTTAATTTAGGCTAGATAATTGGTGTGAGCGTAGAAATATAATTATAATGATAATATAATAAAATAGTACTGCAGTTCGACAGTTGCTGTCTTTTCTACGTGACTGACAGGCCTCCTTAGGCCACCTGCGTGTACGTGAAATGGTCTCGTCTATCTATCTCGCTCTAATATACGCCTTAGTATGCTCTTTCTCTTTCACATTGCCAATCTACAGTTTCCTATATCTATGGTGTTTAACTAATATGAGAGTGTTTGACCCGAAATAATGGCGTCTGGACATTTTTTTGTTTCGATAGATGTCTTTAAAAAGTATAATATGAATGTGTTCATCATCATCATCAACAGCTCATATAATGCCCCCACCGAGAGTTTTTTTTTATAAAAAGTTCAAGCAGATGACTCCATTCCACCTGATGGTAAGCAGAAGTGGAGTCCACATGCGAAGATAGCTGGTGCGAGAAATATACTGCCGCGCTAGCCACCCTCGCCTTGCCGACCTGCAAGGTGCTTCTTCACGCCTCTTTTGAATGACCCAGGATTGTAGGAAGGAGGGAACACATGTGCTGGCAGTGAATTCCAATTCTTGATTGTGCGACAAAGAAACGAGTTGCCAAATTTCTTAGTTCGCGTTGGAATGGTAGCCACAGTTTGTCGGTGACAACGTAGACCAGCACGCGTAGTCCTTAAAAGGAAGGGAGATGGTGGGATTAGGACAATAGTTCCTCAGAGCACTCGCCGTGGTACAGACGGTAGAAGGCGCTCAATGACGCAACATTGCGACGCAATTGGAGAGGCTCAAGGTGTTTAGTTACCTCTTCGTCGCCGATGATGCGGGCCGCGCGACGCTGCAACCTATCCAAAGCATCGAGTAAGTACCTTGCAGAGCCATCCCACAGGTGCGAGCAATACTCCACGCAGGACCGTACTTGCGTCTTGTATAGCAAGCACAGTTGATTTGTCTCAAGTCTCGAGCCTACCTCACATTAGGGGCGATTAGGCCTTAGTCAACCACGCTGGCCAAGTGCGGGTTGTCAAACAAAATGATAAAGCGAAGTGTGTTAATTATAATAACGTTATCTTGATGCTTCTTGCGGTGATATAACAGCTATCTCGTTACCTAAAACAATTGTGTTAAGTAAAACGTCACAGCCGCTCCCTTGAAAAATATGGCCACAGTCTTACAATTCATTATCACACAACGTAAAAGTAATGGTGGGTAAAAGTCACGAAAGTTAAAAGGTGCTTCTTTATATTACAAGGGTGGGAAATAAAATATTACTTAATAATGGACGTCATTCAAAAGAGACGTGAAGAAGCATTTTACAGGTGCATTTGGACTTGGCCTATCATCAGTTGAAAAGGAGTCACAGAAACGCATGATCGGTTTTTGTACTATGTATGCAAAAAGTATTGCTAATATTTTCAACCGACTTCAAAAAGGAGGAGGTTATCAATACGACTGTATGTTTTTATGTTTGTTACCTCATAACTCTTTACTGGGTGTACCGATTTTGAAGATTCTTTAACGTTTGGAAGCTGGTGCTTGTCATGTGGTACCATTTAAATTTGATCGATATCTGACGAGTAGTTTTTGAGTTATCCCTAATAATGCCTATTTAGTTGATATCGATGATATCGTAATCTTATCACTTGTTTGCCTAAAAGATCTCGAGATAGTTTCCTGAAAATGTATATACTTAAAACACTATAAGCAAAAATAAATTATTTTGAAATAAAAAAAATCGGGAGTGGTCTCCCCTTGACTTTCTCGTATACCGGAAACGACTCAAAGGTTGATAGAAACCTTATATTTTGATGTCATACATGCATGTTAAATTTTGGTCACCCATCCGAGTACCGACCGCGCACTTGGTTGCTTAACTTTCGTGATCGACGGCTCAAAATTTGATAGAAACCTTATATTTCGATGTTTTACACGCATGTTAAATTTGGTTGCAATAAGTTAAAGCATGCTCGAGTTATCGTGCTAACGAACAGACACACACATAGACATAATTCCAAAAAAAATATTTTTGGACTCAGGGAGGTCCAAATCGTGTAAATCCGTCAAAATCTTGAGGTCGAATTTTTTTACGATTACAAGATTTCCTCTATACTGCGTACGAGAAAGTAAAAATCGGGAGTGGTCTCCCCTTGACTTTCTCGTATACCGGAAACGACTCAAAGGTTGATAGAAACCTTATATTTTGATGTCATACATGCATGTTAAATTTTGGTCACCCATCCGAGTACCGACCGCGCACTTGGTTGCTTAACTTTCGTGATCGACGGCTCAAAATTTGATAGAAACCTTATATTTCGATGTTTTACACGCATGTTAAATTTGGTTGCAATAAGTTAAAGCATGCTCGAGTTATCGTGCTAACGAACAGACACACACATAGACATAATTCCAAAAAAAATATTTTTGGACTCAGGGAGGTCCAAATCGTGTAAATCCGTCAAAATCTTGAGGTCGAATTTTTTTACGATTACAAGATTTCCTCTATACTGCGTACGAGAAAGTAAAAATCGGGAGTGGTCTCCCCTTGACTTTCTCGTATACTGGAAACGACTCAAAGTTTCATAGACACCTTATGTTTTGATGTCATACATGCATGTTAAATTTTGGTCACCCATCCGAGTACCGACCGCGCACTTGGTTGCTTAACTTTCGTGATCGACGGCTCAAACTTTTATACAAACCCTATATTTTGATGTCATACACGTAATAAGTTTAAGCATGCTCGGGTTATCGTGCTAACGCACAGACACAGACACACACACAGACATAATTCCAAAAAAAATATTTTTGGACTCAGGGAGGTCCAAAACGTGTAAATCCGTGAAAATCTCGAGGTCGAATTTTTTTATGATTACAAGTCTTCCTCTATACTACGTATACGAGAAAGTAAAAATATTGTTGGACTCAGGGAGGTCCAAAACGTGTAAATCCGTCAAAATCTCGAGGTCGATTTTTTTACGATTACAGGACTTCCTCTATACTACGTATGCGAGAAAGTAAAAAAAAAAAACAGAATTAATGGTCACCTAGTATGCTACACGGTCCGCGGCTGCTAACGCTACGATCTCGACTCGTAGCTACGTCGTAGCACTTATCTATAACTAGCGACCCGCCCCGGCTTCGCACGGGTGCAATGCTTATGTAAATATGCATGTATTATACATATGAACCTTCCTTAAGAATCACTCTATCTATTAAAAAATACCGCATCAAAATCCGTTGCGTAGTTCTAAAGATCTAAGCATACATAGGGACAGACAGACGGCGGATAGCGACTTTGTTTTATACTATGTAGTGATCTAAAAGGCAAATTCCTGACTCACTGTCTGACTGATCAACGCCCAGCCCATACCCTTGAATCCAGGTAGCTTAAGTTTTGCACAGAGGTTCCTTCATGATGTAGGGAAGGAGTAGGGCCGGATTTTTTAAATTCAACCCCTAAGGGGGTAAAATAGGGGATGACAGTTTTATATGAATATAAAACAAATACATTTATTTAAAACTTGCATATTAATATATAAGATTCTAAATGGTAGTATTCACTCAGAAATAAATTAAAAGAAAAATAGTCAATTCCAAAAGAAAAAACTTAGAAATTTTGATAACATTAACTTACCGTTTCCTAGAACAAGGTACGGGTCCCAAAATCTAATGCATGAAGGCGTAAAACTATACAACAAATTACCTAAAAATATTAAGGAGAGTGAATGTATTAATAGCTTCAAAAATAAACTTAAACTATATCTAGTAGAACATTAATAATTGCAGCACTTACTGATGGCTATAGATATGTAATCGTATTTGTGAATGTGAGTTATTGAGTTTTCATATCATATAATTATATTTTGTGATATCTTTGAGTTGCATGCTCACTGTTTTGTTAATATATTGTATAAGTTATCTTAAGCTAAATATTGTCCAATAAGTGAAATGTAAATTTCTTGAGACAATAAATATTCTTTAAACCGATATTTATGAAGTAAAATTTTAAAATAGCAGGTAAAACGAAATGAAAGTCCAAACTAATTTATCTATGTTTACTATCATATATTGGAAACATGGGTATGATTTGGAATAAGTTGAAGCATACTCGAGTTATCGTGCTAACGCACAGACACACACACGAGAAAGTAAATAAAACATACTTCGATATCTTTACCACTTCGTAAAAACGTTAGGTATTGGCTATTTGTGTACCGGCAGTTTGGTTCCCAGAAGCAACATTATATGCAATGATGCGAGACCTATTGTTCCCCGGTGGACTATTGATTCAGCCAAGCGGCTACCTTCTCAGAAACGTCGATAATACTTGAATGGTTAACTTAAGCATTACTTGGTAGAGGAAGTCCAGGCGAATTTTGTTTATTGTATTACTTACGACTCGCCCTGGCTTCGCACGGATAGTACTTATAAAGTAAGTACTCTATCCGTGCAAAACCTTAAGGACTCGATTTAAGTCGAAATTGACACATTTTGTGGCTTTTTCAGACCTGATTTTGAAGAAATATGAACAGACTTTGCTTGAGAGCTATATTATTGTAAAGTTTAATTAAAATTCATTCAGTAGTTCTTTCGTTAAAGAGGAACAAACGCACATGGATACATCCACACATCCATATTAACTTTAGCGTTAATAACTTATGTATACAGGGTGTAAAAGACATTAACAGTCAAACGAGAACCATGTATTCTGCTCACCATCATTACATTTTTCTTCCTTTAGACTATACCTGGGAAATTGATAGTTACGATTTTATTGAAGGTCAAAGTCATAATTATTTTTTTCATTTTTTTATGAAAACGTATTCTATACGTTATTTCTTAATTATTGTCCAAAGAAACATTATAATTTTTTTTAGTATTTCAAAACAAAAAATGGCTTCAAAACTTTAGCGTTCAATGTAGCTCACTCGATGCGCACGGACACTAACGAACAGGGCCGCCGTCTGGCAAAATTATAGCGGTTTTGCGAGTTGCGTGCGAGTTGAGCCCTTTACATTGCGCGGTACAATTTGCAATATTTTTTAACACCAAAAAATAATTTCCCAGCAATATTTTTTTTTAAATATGTCTTATTTTGATGTATAGAATACATGGTTTTCGTTTGAATATTCATGTCTTTTACACCCAGTAGAAGATATTAAATATTTAAGAGAAAATTTTTATACAGCGTTGCGTCATTGGGCGGGATCTACCATGGAATGCTTGAGGACCTTTCTTCCCTAATCTCACCATCTGTCTTGCTTTTAAGGATTACGTGTGTTGGTCTATGGTGCAACCGACAAACTGTGGCTACCATTCCAAAGCGATCTAAGATATTTGGCAACTCATTTCTGTGTACCTCAACAAAGAAATGTAATTCCCTGCCAGCATACCAGCCCTCCTTTTTACAGTCCTGGATCATTGGCGAGAGGCTTGAAGAATCACCTTGCAGGTTGGCAAGGCGAAGGTGGCTAACAGTCACATTACACAGGGTGATTGGTAATTAGAAGAAAGAAAGAAATATTCATTGAGACAATACAACAAGTAAACATAAATATCAAATACTAGATGACCCGGTGTACTTCGTATCACCTATCCATGGAGTACTAAACGTCTTTGCACCCATCCTAACGACATTAAAACTCCCCCTTCGCTAAAATGGCCCATCAAAATAATTATGTCAATACAATAACAAAATTTTCTGAACGAACCTACAATGACAACCATCAAAATATTAAAATTTAAATACGCCATAAATTAAGAAATACGTGATAATCTGAGGGTTTTGAATCGACAACATATATCCACATATGTTGTCGATTCAAAACCCTTCAAAATTTAATAAAAAAATTCAAAATTTAATACGTGCGATTCGAATGGCCCGAGTCTACCGTACCGAAGGGACGAACGTCAAATGTTTGACAGGAAAGTAGGCAGAACAGTTTATATGGGAAAATGAAATTGTTGTTTTTACTATCTTCCTCGCAATCTTTCCATATTTTCTCACCTTTTAAACCTTCCCTGGACTACGACAAACATTTCAAGACCAAGATAAGATAAATCCGTTCAGCCGTTCTCGAGTTTTAGCGAGACTAACGAACAGCAATCCATTTTTATTTAAATAGATAATAATTAGGTATGTCTCAATTAGTGGCGGACCCGTTAAGTCGATTTCACTATGGGATGTACTATCCGAAAGCGAACCGTATCTAAGATATTAATTATTTTGACGGTTAGAACGGTTGGTTAACGGTGAGAAGATTTATGAAGATTTAAATGAATTTGGCAAAGTCCATTTTAGTAGTTTATGCAACTGTCATATAATACCCGTGTTATATGCAGTTGCATACACTACTTTATCTACACTCATACATAAATTCAAATAAAACAACAGAAAAGACAAATATTACGTTTTCCAAAACAAGTGCTTTTTTCTCATTTTCTATTTGAATATGCTTGTTCGCACCGTATTGGAAACACAGATTTGTTTATTTTTTACTAATCACCAAGCGCTCCGCCAGAACTGTCTAATCAGAAGCGCCCCGCCCGCCCGCCGCCGTGACGCGTTATGCAGCGAACCAATAAGAGGGATTTCTTAACGCGACCAATCGAGCCATAGAATAATTACACACTAAAAACAATAACATGAGGGGGCTCGTCAATTTTCCATTTAATTATTTTAAATCCTAATTAACCTTTGTTTGTTTGTTCCCTTTCTGTAAATTTGTTTTTTTTATTTATCTGGCAACAAACTATTTGTTGTGACTTTTTGCAAATTATTTCAGTCAAAATTAAATTTTTTGTATGGGTTAGATCCCTTTGCCTTCCCGAGTATTTAAGAAAAATAACTGTATCATAATGAGTCGAACCGGTGTTATAATGGCAAATAATGGTCATTATGTTACAGGTTGTTTTTTTTTTAATTTTAATTTTGATTATCTGTATTAAAAAGTATGTCATTTTATGTTCACCTTTGATATCGTAATTCGAATATTATGACATGAGTGTAGATAAAAATAATTAAGTTTTTGATTATGATATACTATAATTTTATTGCATTTATAAGTTTCAACCGAAGATGTTTCAACGCCATTATCCGCTTACTAATTCAACGTTTCGTTAAACCGCCTTATTTACACGTCGCGTTACCTTGTTAGTAAAAAAAAACTGAAATATATAATTATGTAAACAAAAAACCCACTCGCAGCCTTTTATTTCGAGCACAACCTGGCATTTTAAATTAATAAACGGAGTCAATTGCATATTCGTGCAGCGGCGGGTTATCTGGCCGCCATCTTGCATGCAACTAGAATAATATAGTATTAGTGCCTCATTTTGAATACCGTACGTGTTTGCTTGGTCTTACATGCAGTATTATTGCGCTGTGTACAATTTTGTGACGAAAAAAAATGCGTGAACGTGGATTCGTGGCTAGTTGTTTCTGACCTTAATGGTCTATGCACACCACAGATATATCAATCTAAAGAGATCGGTCGAATCGCCGAGTTCATAGGAAGACCGAGTGTCAATCAGCGGCCGTACTACATAACATGGTTCTAGTTGAGCATGCTGTAATATACACTATTCATTGCGCGAGTCATAAGGACTGCGATGCAATGAAAGTTAAGCACAGCCGCAAAGGAGATCGGTCAAATCGCTGAGTTCATAAGAAGTCCGAGTGACGCGATCAGCGGCCGTACTCCATAACATGGTTCTAGTTGAGCATGCCGTAATATACACTATTGATTGCGCGCGTATTAAAGACTGCGAAGCAATGAAAGTTAAGCACAGCCGCAATGTAATACAATTTGTGAGATAGTAACGCATAATTTTAAGCGATTATGTTTTTATGAATAAAAATCGGACTATTTGTTTAAATATTGTTTTTTAAATATAAATCTAAGTTTTTCGGTTCTTACGTGTGAAAAGTGATTCTATTACTTGATAAATAACTGATTCAATGCAATGATTGCAAGTTACAGTTGAACAGGACGGCATTTTGAAAGAAAAACGAATATTTCTTTCTGACACACGTACGTATTCACTCGACTTTATCGGACGGCGAACTGGCGGCAATGTATGCCCACTGGGCATACACTCGTCACAAGTTAAACGCCGGCTTGGCCTATCTCCTTGTATTATTAAATCTGTGATCCACAAACATCAGGGCCGTGCCCGCGACGTAACCGGGCCGTGTCAGTGGTACGACCGGCAATCCGTGTCACGTCAGTGGTACGACCGGCAATCCGTGTCACGTCAGTGGTACGACCGGCAATCCGTGTCACGTCAGTGGTACCACCGGCAATCCGTGTCACGTCAGGTCTTCCTGTTCACACATTTCAGGGGCGTGTCCGAGCCGTGATCATTCACTGATAAATATTTCGCCGAAATATCTATGATTATTAATAATCTATCTATGTATATACATAAATATAAATGAATTGCTAAAATAACTTGAGCAGCAGAAAGGCATAACTTCAGAACGACTGCACCAAATTGGATAATTCTTTTTTTCTTGTGTTTGTTATTATCACATTAACAAAGACAAGGTTTGTATAAAAAATTAACGGTAAGACGTAAAAAACAAGTTTTGTCTTTTCCGCTTAGACCAAGGGGCTTATATTTTACATATAGAAATCTTAATCTATCTTCGTGGCATACAAAAACTTTTCCGTCATTCTATATCGCAATTTAACTTATAGATGGCGCTATTAGATATTATGATTAACAAAAGAAGGTTCGATTAATAATTTTCTTTTTGTCTTTCTTTAATATTTAAAAAAAAATAATTGCCGTTCGTTAGTCTCACTAAAACTCGAGAACGGCTGGACCGATAAGGTAAATTTTGGTTTTGAAATATTCTGGGGAAGTCGGGAAAGTGTACACGGTGAGAAAGTATGGAAAAATTGCAAGGTAAAAATAAACATTTTTATTTTTCCATGTAATCTGTTAAACATTCGGATGTTTGTACCGTTCGATCAGAGATCAATTTCGTTCATCTGTCATTATTTAGTCAACAACAACGTGTGGCACTTATAAAAAAATTGTTAAGTAACAATTATGTGACAATTATAAAAAGCGTCGGTGGCGTAGTGCGTAAGAGCGTCGTCTCCCACCCGGGAGGCACCGGTTCGGACCCCGCCACGCACCAATGTGTTTTACAATAGGCGATGGCGGGTCAGCGAGAATATCAATATTAATGAATACCTAAAACGAATGGAGATGTGGAGATTCCGTATTATTAGTAGGTTCAGGTTTTTTCTATTTTGGCAAAAATTTACAACTTTTTTAATCAGGAACTGTCTGATGCTGGTAACAACAAAACAAAGTCTCAAGGGACACACAAATTCTCAAATCAATTGCAAAGCGAAGCCGCTTTGCAAAACGGATGAAATTTAATCCATACTGAAAGTAATTCTGTCTGTTCCCTTTTCGGCGTTATTACAATTTACAACATATCATCTACAGGGTAAAAAGCGTCGGTGGCGTAGTGCGTAAGAGCGTCGTCTCCCACCCGGGAGGCCTGGTTCGAACCCCGCCACGTACCAATGTGTTTTCAAATTTTGAATTCATATGTACGTTTAATCGACGCTTTTACGGTGAAGGAAAACATCGTGAGGAAACCTGCACACACCTATGAAGAAATTCTTAGGTTGTGTGTGAAGTGGACCAACCCGCACTTGGCCAGCGTGGTTGATTAAGCCCTAATCGCCCCTAATGTGGGGTAGGCTCGAGCCCGAGGTGGGGACATTATATGAGCTGTTGATGATGACGATGATGATGATATACAGGGTGACTGGGAAAACATAATAATAATAATAAACACTTTTATTGTACTCTGAATAAAAAATACACAATACGTATACTAAGTAACTCCCGACATAAATTTATAGCTACGAACCATCTTGATCACGTCAGCTTTCAAAAAAAAACCTCATCAAAATTGGTCCATTCGTTTAGGAGCTATGATGCCACATACAGACACACAGACAGATCAAACTTATAACACCCCTCTTTTTGCGTCGGGGGTAATAAAGAAACAGTACAAAGTAGGCGGTATATTAACAGTATATTCTCTTTCGTACAATAATAATATAATAATAAAGCATTTATTTGCAAGAATACAGTTATAACAAGATCTTACACAGTTTTATATGTACAATCGACCAAATTGAATCATGACCCACCTTAAGATCATTTTCCTACAGTTATTCTATACAAAATAGGTTGAAATTCGCTTGAACATACATATCTTAAGTAACGAACATGTTATCAATTTATTAGGCACTGACAGTCACTGACAGGGCTATGATCGCTATGATAAATAGATCGGAGTATTGCACGAAAAAGTTTGTACGAATTGAGCACTACAATCCGAGCTCTTTGTTCTACCAAATTGGTCATTATACGATTTGTTTATATTATTATCTAAGAATTTTATTTTATTCAATTCAATTTTGTTTTATGGCTTTTTAATTTTTTTTCAGACTATTACTTGACATCTGACACATGACGTCATTTTATTTTTAAAAATATTATAGTTTTTTTTTCTCAGTAGTGAAAAGAGTTTAGTTTATGAACGACATCTTATTTGAAATTCCAATTGAGACTTTAGTGCAGTGATAACAAAGATTGAAATTGCATAGATCTCTGACCTGTAATGACGCATTTTTATTCATATTTAAAACGTACTAAGTGCAACATGCATGATAGCGAAGAAAACCTAACTAAATTTATGATTCTAAAGGAATGATCGGCCAAGTGGGTCATGATTCAGTTGGTTCGACTGTACATTGTATTCAGCCAGTGAGCTAGCGTGCAAATTTTCACAAGTTATTAAACGAGTTTTGTCATGTTTACGAATTATTTCAATTATTACATTATTATTAAAATTTATTCTCAGTCAAATCAATTATACATTAAATTTAATTAAGCATTATAAAACAAAAGATTACATTAAATTAACATTACATTGCTTATAGTCTAGGTATTCTTTAACAGAGTAAAAACAATGTTCGACCAACCACTCGTTTAGCCTAAATTTAAATATTTTATAGTAGTTTACGGCTTTAATGTTATTTGGGAGATTATTAAAAAGCACAATGCTCATATAATATACATTTATCTTATATATTTGTTTGCAACAAGGAGGGTGATACAAATTGTTCATGAAATTAATCCTCGTTTGTCGTTGTAGTGGGTTTGCTTGTACACGCTTTTTCCAATATTCCGGATGAGAACGAACAAATAAGCATACATCCCTTACATATGGGTGGTTCCTGGGGCGCTTAATTTTTCGTGTCACAGGCCAATATAATCTATATTATTTAGATTATTATATTTAAATAATTGTCAAAACCTAGAAGAACTACTACTCTCTTGAGGCATCATAAATAAATCTACATAATTTTAGTTTTAATAAAATAAAATCACATTTAAAACCTGAAAACGGGGACATTTTACCGATTTTCGACGTGTCACACGCGTCTCGCTCGCAGTATTATCGTTAATATTATTTTAACTATACGTGATATTACCATAATTTATATATCATTAAAAAATACAGAAATGCCTCTACTCTTATATAAAATTTTGTTTAAAAACCTATCAATATAAAGAAGTTGAGCCGTTGTAAACATTTGTCACGCGGCGGGCTTAAATTGCACCCCACGACAAGATGGGAGTATTTCAGTGGTGTAAATATGAAATAAACCTTCAGTCAATGGTTGTCGAGGGTCTCTAGATGTGTCCTGAACTTTTGATAGAAGAGTTGTGTCATTCGAGTACAAGCATAACTTTCGAGGTCAGTTCTTATTTAAACTTTAATTTTGGTACACCTGGGTAGGTAAGATCTGTGGGTCGATTAAAAAATAGAAATGTGAACCTAGGGTTGAAACTGTTTCTAGAATATGATGTCCTTGCCATCTGAGTTTACTCTGAGGTAAAAATATCTCCGATATTATTGCAAGTTTTTGAGTAGTTAATCAAAAACAAAATTGTCACGATCAGATCCATGGTCCAAAACAGATCCATGGTCTCAAATCTATGGATATTTTCCCATGGATCTGATGTTGCGTCATCGCCACCAGTCCACAAGGCATTCCAATAGTTGTTCTTTTATTATGTGTATTACCCCACAGGTATGGAACAAGAGTATAAGGTGATATTGTTCCATAAAAAAAGAGACAACGCTTCTTAAGAGCTTGGAAATGCTGAAAAGCCTTAATAATGCCACTCGACGTGTTGCGAGGAATTTGGATAAGACGAAAGTCGTGTTCAATGCACAAGTTAGTTATCCTAGAGCCTCTGTTAGTCGGAAATTTGGTCCTCAAAGTTGTTTAGGAATATATCTACCTGGGACAGATAGTCCAGTTGGGTAGAAGCCAGTAGGACGATCCAGTTCTGCTGCACCAGCATTTGGAAAGCTAAGACATATCTTTACTTCTTCCCTGCTACAATGCCTGAAGACGTGGTCACTTACCAGAGGATTACTCCACTAATTTATAGTCGCTCACCGCGCTATGTAGAAGATAGGCTCAGTATCTCGTTAAAAGACAGTTCGTTATCGTTATCGACATAGCCCTTAAAATTAGTACGCTGAAGTGGCAATAGGCTGCACATGTCTGCCGGAGAACCGACAACCGTTAGAGCTGATGAATGCTGGAGTGGGGACAAGCATAGTATTAGACGCCTTAAAACAACCCGTTCTTGGTCCGATGACCTTAGGAGGACTGCTGGCAGCAACACAGGTTGTTTTGACTTAATTTGTTGACAAATCACGCTAACACAGTTCAAGTTCATAAAAGCTGTTTTCGAGACAAAGAGTACTCCGTGTTTCGAGATATATAATAGACCGTCTCGCATACATGGTTGACAACTTCCAGCCTACTGAACAAATCGGATTCCTTAAAGGTAGTAGTACCATAGTCCACATGCATACGCTGCGGCAAGTTATACAGAATACCAAAGAATACAATCTGCCATTATGCTGACCGTTTGAGGACTATGAGAAAAACTTCAAATGTGTTGAGATATGGGCCGTGCTCTAGTCACTCCAGAGGTGCCAAATAGACTATAGGTACATCCAAGTGAACGCCAAATGCATGGCACGGCGGCGTGATAGTACCCAATTGAAGAACTATAGTCCCATCACGCTCCTGAGTCATGTTTATAAGCTGTTTTTGAGGGTTTTATATAACGAATCGTTTTGCGCGCAGGTTTGACGACTTTCAGTCTCCCGAACAAGCCAGAGTCCGAAAAAACTTCAGTACCAGTGATCACATACATACGCTGAGGCAGGTAATACATAAGATCTAAGAATATAATCTGCCACTATGCTTAGCATTTGTGGACTATGAGAAAAACCTTCGATTCTGTCGAGACCTGGGCCGTGCTCCAGTCACTCCAGAGGTGCCACATAGACTATCGATACATCCAAGTGTTGCGGTCACTGTAAGAAAACGCCACTATGTCAGTCCGCCTTAAGGACCAGAACTCAAAAACGATATAGCTCCAGCGAGGCGTGAGACTGGGGATATTATATCGCCGAAACTGTACGCGTTTAAGCTTTTGGACTGGAGAGCACTTGGCATCATAAATGACGAGTACATGATTCACGTTCGCTTTGCCGATGATATCGTAGTTATGGCTGAGACCTTGGAAGACCTGGGCACAATGCTCGATGATCTCTGTAGGGTCTCCCAATAAGGGGGTCTTAAAATGAATCCAGAAAGAGGTCAAGCGACGAACCTAACTCGGCTAGGCAGCGTTCGGGAAGCTACGTGGCATATTCTCGGCTCATCTACAGCAGTGTCTCAAGACGAAAGTCTTTAATTTGTGTGTGTTGCCAGGGATGACCTATGGAACCGAAACGTGGCCGCTTACAATGGGTCTCACAAAAAGGCTCAAGGTCACCCAAAAGGCAATGGAGAGGGCTATGCTCGGAGTTTCTCTGCGTGATAACATAAGAAATGATGAGATCCGCAGGAGAACCAAGGTCACCGACATAGCCCAAAGAATTGCGAACCTTAAGTGGCAGTGGACAGGACACATTGCGAGGAGAACTAGCGGCAGCAAGGGGCGGAAAAGTCCTCGAGTGGCAGCCACATACCGGGAAACGCAGCGTTGGTAAGCCCCCCAGAAGGTGGACCCACAAGGTCGATCTGGTAAATGCCGCGGGAATCCGCTAGATGCGGGCAGCGCAGGACCGACCGGTATGGAGATCCTTGGAGAGGCCTATGACCAACAGCGGGCGTCTCTCGGCTGAAATAATGATGAGGATGACATCAAAGTGTTGCAGGCACTGTAATAAAACGCCACTATGCCAGTCCACTTCCATGACTAGGACTCGAAGCCAATACGGCTCCAGCGAGGTGTAAGGTAGGGCGATGCTATCCAAAACTATTTAGAGTTAATTTGGAGGACGTGTTTAAGCTTCTTGCCTGGAGATGACTTCCCATCAACATAAATGGCAAGTAAATGCAATCCTTCACTTTGCAGAAATTATCGTAGTCATGGGGTGAGACCGTGAGAGACTCTGATCTCTGTAGTGTCTTCCAACAAGTGAGTCTTAAAATGAACATTGATAAGACATAAATCATATCGTACTTAGGCACTCCTGTAAAGGTTGGAAGCTCTACAATTAAGTTGTTGACTATTAGGTTTACCGGGGGCTTTACAATGGCCTACGGAACTGAAGCGTGGTTAGTTACAATAGGCCTCATAAGAACGGTCAAGATGACTCAAAGACCCTCTGGTGGCGGTGGCATACCAGGAGACGAAGGTCGCGAGAAGCAGCTGGACATATTTTCCTTGTTTCTGATTATAAAACTTAAATAAACATATTTAAGAAGTGAACTTCAACATAAGATAAGTGAGAGAACGAGAAGGGTTGTAGTTAAGAGAGATCATAAAACTTAAGAATGTATAAGCTAAGGATAGACAGAGAGAGAGACACGTCACAGACTGAAAAATAATTCCAATTAATGTTAAAATAAAGAGACTATAAACCTTTTACATATATTGTTTTTCCTTTATTCCATCCATTTTAGTACTGTATGTCTTCAATCAAATCCGTGGATTCTTTAATCAGATCCATGGCTCCAAAAATTTCATTATTTTTTTCAAGACGATCTATAAACTTTGAATGTGTGCCTCATGGATAGATATATTACTTTTTTGATTGTTTATTCAGTTGTAATTTTAGTTAGCACCTGTGATGAGAAAAAAAAATTGCCACGGATTTGACGATCAGAACACTTTTCTCAGGAATCAACCATATAAGGAAGGTAGTGGCAGTATACCAAAGTTTTTAAATAGTGGTTTGCAGCTGTCATCACTTTTAAGATTACAAATGGCACGTATGCACTTCTTTTGTACTCTGAATGCCCTAATGAAATCCACAGAGTTACCCCATAGAATTAGACCATAACTAAGCACCGATGCCACATAGCCAGGATACGCTGTTAATGCGGCTTCTTTGGAGACTGTTTGCTTAAGTTTTCTTAGGGCAAAGACAAAGCGAATTAGTCCCCCACAAAGTTGGTTTATATGCTCTTTCCAATTTAGATTTTTATCTAGAACTAGACCAAGAAACTTATGTGTACAGACCGGATCCACTGTGTCATTGTCAACTATAAGTTTTACTGGTAATGGATGCGAGTTGTATGAACTTAATTGTATATATTTAGTCTTATTTATGTTTAAGTGCAAATCATTTCTGGTCATCCAATCTTTTACGTCTTTTAGTGCTGTATCGATATCTAACTGGAAACTTTCTTTCTGCTCGCATTTGATTATTAGCGTAGTATCATCAGCAAATTAAATCGACTCATGACTAGTGGCTCTTGGTAAATCGTTGATGTACAGCAAGAAAAGGAGTGGTCCTAGTACGCTTCCCTGAGGTACGCCCCTATTACTGGTCCTAAACTCAGATCGAAAACTTTGCTTTGTGATAATGTTACGCGATTCTATTATTTTTTAAACCTCCGTACATTGGCGTCTATTACATGCAAAACTCTCGATCCACTCCAGTGCCTTACCCCTTATACCATAAACATGGAGCTTATGTAACAGCTTGGAATGGTTAACACAGTCAAACGCCTTACTCATATCAAGGAAAATAGATATCAGAGGAGTTCCATTATTTATACTTTCGTTACGACTCGCAAGAGATTAAAACAAGCCAGTGTCGTTGAGCTGTTTCTACGGAAACCGTACTGTTTTGGGTGCAAAACATTACATTTTAGTACCTAGAAAGTCATTTATTCTAGTTAGCATGGCCTTTTCAAAGATCTTTGATAAGATTGGAACTAGGGTGATGGGCCTGTAATTGTTTAGGTCAAACTTATATCCTTTTTTTGTAACGGTTTAACTACCGAAAATTTCAGCCTTTCCGGGAAGGTGCCTTCCTCAAACGACTGATTTATCAAAAGTGCTAGAACAGCACTTAGAGAAGGAGCAGTTATCTTTATTATATGTGTAATTATGCTATCATAGCCAGAAGATTTACTATTTCTTAATGACATTATAATGTTATAAGTTTCTTTTTCAGTCACCGGTCGTAAAAATATAGTATTTATATTAGTATTGTCAGCTAAAGTAGAATTGAATGTCATATTATCACAGTGATTATGTTTCGCAATGTTTGTCATATCATTAAAATAATAAAGTAATGCTTTTTATGATATCAAAGATTTTTTCAAGAAAAGGCACTAAGGGGATTAATTTGTGATTAAAGCCGCTTTGAATATTTTGGATAAAATGAATTATTATTATGTTGACAATTTTACTTTCTCGCATACGTAGTGTAGAGGAAGTCTTGTAATCGTCAAAAATTCGACATCGAGATTTTGACGGGTTTACACGTTTTGGAACTCCCTGAGTCGGAAAATATTTTTTTGGAATTAAGTCTGTGTGTGTGTCTGTGCGTTAGCACGATAACTCAAGCATGCTTAAACTTCTTGTAACCAAATTAAACATGCGTGTATGACATCAAAATATAAGGTTTCTATCAACTTTTGAGCCGTCGATCACGAAAGTTAAGCAACAAAGTGCGCGGTCAGTACTCGGATGGGTGACCAAATTTTAACATGTATGTATGACATCAAAAAATAAGGTTGTTATCAACTTTTCAGTCGTTTTCGGTATAGGAGAAAGTCAAGGGGAGACCACTCCCGATTTTTTTTACTGTTTTCTTATCTATATATATATATAAAAATGTTATGTTGGTTTGTGTAAGCTTCAAAAACTCAAAAAGTTCTGCACCGATTGAGTTGAAATTTTAACATGATATAAAATCCGCATCAAGGATTGTTTTTATCTATTTTTTGCATCAGTCACATACCGCGAGAAAACAGTTTTTTTAACGATCAGCTGTGTACCAAGTAGCCATATAGTTTATGGTGTTTTGAAATTTGAATTATGACAACTGTCAAAAAAATAATAAATTGAGATTGATTGATTGTGACAAGCGGTTGAGCATCAATGAAAACTGTTGCAAAAACGGGAAATCCACGCGGACGAAGTCGCGCGGGCACAGCTAGTCTACTATATAAAAATAAGTCGGGTTTTCCTTCCAGACGCTATAACTCCAGAACGCACGAACCGATTTCCACGGTTTTGCATTCGTTGGAAAGGTCTCGGGCTCCGTGAGGTTTATAGTAAAGAAAATTCAGGAAAAAATTCAACAGAAAAGAAAATAGGCGGTACGAAGTTCGCCGGGTCAGCTAGTTTGGTAATAAAAATTACATAGCATGGGTTATCGGAAAAAATATACGCAGAGCACAGGACGACACTATAGAACTTGCGCAATAAATAAGCCGCCGGCTAATAAGACAGCCGCAAGATAAACTAGGGATTATATTAGTTAGGATAACTATGTGGGAGGTCCGTTAAATTTAACGAAGGTCCCAATTTAGTTGGCGGTCAGATTCTTTGCAAAAAGTTTACATGAGCTTGCTTGGGTTCATCTCAACTCAGAAAGAGGCGAGAGGATATTTCATAGTTTTTAAGCTTCAGAAAATTTTATTTCAAAATTACTACATAGTATAAAACAAAGTCGCTATCCGCCGTCTGTTTGTCCCTATGTATGCTTTGATTTTTAAAACTTCGCAACGGATTTTGATGCGTTTTTTTTTAATAGATAGAGTGATTCTTAAGGAAGGTTTATATGTATAATACATGTATATTTACATAAGCATTGCACCCGTGCGAAGCCGGGGCGGGTCGTAGATAAATTAAAGGATGTTCAGTAAATGAAACACACAGGTATATATTAATTAACGTGTATTAAAAATTTTAAACAATATTTGGAATTTGACGCAGGAACCCATACAAGGGTGTAAGTAAGAGAGAGTGTTGCCAATCTCAACACATAAAAACTAACAAAAAGTGTTGCCACTAAAATTATAATAAAATCTACTGTTCAGTATTGAACAAAGGGTATGTGTGCAATTCACATAATGGCAGAAGTGAAACTTCAAAGCAGCAAAAGTGATTTTAGAAGCAAAAGATGTTTATTAGCTAAGTAGAATAGCATCTTCCATATCCTCCAATAGACTCCTCGAAAAATTAAATAATTTTTCAATTTGAATTAGTAGTTCCTGAGATTAGCGCGTTCAACCCCCAAACAAACTCTTCAGCTGTATGTTATTAGTATAGATGTAACAGAAATAATGCAAAGCCCTGATAGTAGGTAAATAGGATTTTTTTTACTATAAACTAAACTATATCCCTACCTTTTTTTAAATGAATGGCTTTCGCGACACGTAAAGATTATGCATTTTGCCAATATCTAGTGAAAATGTTCATAAAGTAACAAACAATTGTATGGTAGATTGAGTTAAAAATCGGGAGTGGTCTCCGCTTGACTTCCTCGTATACCGGAAACGACTCAAAAGTTGATGGAAACCTTATATTTTGATGTCATACATGCATGTTAAATTTAGGTCACCCATCCGAGTAAAGACCGCGTACTTGGTTGCTTAACTTTTGTGATCGACGACTCAAAAGTTGATAGAAACCTTATATTTTGATGTCATACATGCATGTTAAATTTGGTTGCAGTAAGTTAAAGCATACTTGAGTTATCATGCTAACGGACAGACACACAGACATAATTCCAAAAACGGTATTTTTGGACTTAGGGAGGCCCAAAACGTGTAAATCCGTCAAAATCTCGAGGTCAAATTTTTTGACGATTACAAGACTTCCTCTATACTAGGTATACGAGAAAGTAAAAAATGAGTGTCTCAACATGTCGTGTTCTTACAACAAGAACTCGGAAGAAACTCCATATCCAATTTGATAACTAAATTGGGATTTATGTAATGGTAAAAAAGTTTACTTTACCAAAATGGTACGATTTAAACAAAACCTTTGTGGACATCACACCACGACTTATTTTAAAATAAAAATGACTGAAATTCATTAGTTTGCATACAAGGAGCTTATATTTTATTTGCATATTCCTCTAGTAGCAAACAACTTTCAGATTTGTGTCATTTCAGTTAAATGTTTAGTGTAAATAATCGAAAAGAGAACACCCATTATTGGTAGGTAGACATTCTTTGGTAGGTAGACATAGGTAAACCTTATTACCTTCTTAGATTTTCCGGAAATTATTATCGTAATAATGAAAAATTATAACAGCCAATGAATATGTAGGAAGTCCAAAGGGTAGTACTACCGCGGTCCCCGGGCTAGGTGTATGCCCGCGGTCCTACTGGTTGAAACTTCTTTATAATATAGGTTATACTTTTTATTTTTAAGCAGAACGCAGACTTTATAACAGGTATTCTTTCGGATTTGCATCAGTCGATCATTCTTTTCTTTCTGTCTTGGGAGGAATAGTAAACAACAGCTTTAATTAAGACTCATTTATTTCCTTACATTCAGTCTTATTTAACAAATTAAAATACCACTCGTTACACGCTACGCTACATACTATATTTAATTATACTATTTACAACAATCTTAAATAACGATTCATTGTGTGAAGAGCTAAAGGCGTTAGTGAACGAAATTTTGTTTTAACAATCATCGTTTTTTTCCGAATTTAACACTTGTACCAAATTATATTACAGTTGTCTGCAAAATTATATTCGTTTGGATTAAAAACTATCGCATAGGGCTTATAGAATCTACAACCACTTTTTATAACGATCGGTTCACCAGAATATTTTCTCACAGCATCCTTGGCTATATCTAAAACTTTATCACAATTATATGCATTACTTTGAACGATAGGGACGAAATTCGTGACAGAGCGATCGTCTGAATCGAAAACAATCTTTGCTTTGATAATTCTTATTTTAGACTTCCAAGTCCTCAACACGATATTTGGATCATCTGTTTTAATAATACTCACTTTGTCGTTGTCATCGGGTATGTATTTTGCAATAGCAACGTTACCAATATCGACAGTTACCTTTTTAGGAGGTAAATTATAATTATAGATGGTTTCTGCATTTCCCTGGTTAATATTGAAAAAGTTCTTAGCAAGATCTTTACACATATCTACATTAGCTACGTTACCATTACAGATATTCATATCATTCCTGCAAATTTGTTGAGGTTTATTACAATATTTATAATCGAAAAACGCATTTAAGGGTTTGCAAATCTTGTTAAGAATGTGAGAAATAAAATATTTAGGTTTATCTGAATCTACGAAGTTAATTTTGTTTTCTTTTTTGCAAGGTCCGAGCCAAGTTGCTTTCAAATCTTTCGGTATTTGTGTAATAATATTAAGATTATTTGAGACGCATATATCATTATAAGATTTTTCTTTTAAGTCAACAATTGGGGTACTAATGGCATTTTGAGTAGGTTTTTCAATGTTATCTACTACTATTTTATTTGTGAAATCATTGTTTTCGGGACATACAGAAATTTGATTTTGTTTATTAATGTTCGGGGAATACTTAACGTCAGTATAATATTCAGATCTAGTCATATCATCATAAGGTTCTGAATTCAATGCATTATGGAATGTTTGTGAGGGATATAACAATGTAGTAGTGTCTAAAGCTACATTTGCTGGAGGGCTGACTGTTAGTGGAACACATGGTATTGTTCTTGATAGTGAGGACTGTTTAGTTGGATGTAATTCTGAGACAAAATTCAATAACTTTGGATATGGTAACATATTTTTAGTAAACTTGGGCCTGTATAAAAATTGAATTGGACATTCCGATACTTGAGGTGTATATCCAAAAACTGCTTCATTATCTCTACTATAAGGTTGATTATTGCAAACCGATAAAGAATTTAAATAAGGATTATAGTTGAAATAATTCTCATCTGCTTTTGTGGGGCTTACTAAGGTATTACCTTTGTTTCTTAATGAATTAGAAGAGCAAAGTATGTGACTAATAATATTTTGGTTGAGAATTGGTTTGTTATTAAGATGGCTAGGAGTAGATGTTGCAGTTTCTAAGAGATTGTCTAATAGATAATTTAGAGGTGTAAACGGTTGTGTGGAGCTTGGAATAGAGCATGTCTCATAAAAATCATTAATTTTACTGCAAATATTAGTAACTTTTTCATATTCTATATTTTTTGCGGTGTTCCTATCTGTTTTAGAGTAAACTTCATCAGCATAACTTACATAATTTGGATAAGGGGCGACGTTGTTGTCGTATTCATTAACTGTTAAGGGTGAAATAGATTGGACATTTATTTCTTTCCAATCTGAGACTGTTTTAAATGAATTATCAAGTTTTAAACTCTTTGGCCATGACTTTTTTACTTCTAATTGTGGGTTACACAACGTAGGAGCAAAATTGCTTAAATAATCATGTAATTGTACTATATCACTTGGATTATTAACTTCTTTATGTCGATAGTTAGGTAAACCAGTCGCTGAAGGAAGGTCAAATGTTTTTTCATCAGGTATTTGGCATTTTGAACCGTAATTACTACATGTATTATGATCGATATCCATGATTATATTGTTTGCTTTTGAAGCTGATTTTCCTTGTTCATAACTGACAATGTTATAATTTTTCTTCGGTTTGTCATTATCATCTAATCTTGCACCATGTTCATCGTGTAGGTATGAGGGTTTTAATTCAATTACTTCATTAGGTATTTCATGACTTAAATAATCGTTTGAGGTATTGTATTGAGAAAGATAGTGAACCAATGGAGTTTTGTTCGATTGTAGCCCATTTGTTAGGGTGTTAGGATTTGTCATTTCTTCTAAGTTTTCTGGGGTTCCAAATGGCACGGGTGTTAAACGAATACTATTGTCGAGTTCATATTTGTTAGATGGAGAAATTAATGAAGTATCTTTGGAATTATAATAATTATTATTTGGTGTAACTATTGTACTAAATAATGGTGTACTGATCATATTGGGCTCGATATTTGGAAGAGATTGGTAAGGCTTATATAACGCAGTGTCTATTTTATCGCTAGTAGATAATTTATCGTCATCTATGTATTCTAATGCACAAGAAAGTGCGGGTTTTCTATTAAAGATCATATTTGGTATATTACTTGAAAAAGCCTGCCAGTTATTAGGATTATAAGTTTTAAATCTATTCAGTGAAGTATACGGATAATTTTTAATATCTGTGTTATCTAATGATACATCAAATTGAGAAAATGCAGTCATATTGTTTTGAAAATAATCTTTTGATAAGTATGGTGAATTTGATTTTATAGATGCATTTGGTATGTAATTAGTTTTTCTATATACATTAGGATTTATTGTTGTTGGATGCCGATGTTGACTAACAAAACACTCTTGTGGCATTCGCCCATTACTTGAATATGGCGTAGCTTTATTATTGCTACATATTTCACTGTATGCAAGCGGCGTGGCCTGATCTTGCACATAACTCGATATACTTTGTGGATATGGAACATCAGAGTGTGAAAAATATTTCGGCTTTATTGGAATATCACGCTCGTATAAATAACTACTTGCAGTCATATCAGGGGTTAAATACAATTCACCATTTGGTATATTTCTCATATTTATTTTAGGAGAGGTTAATTGAGAAACTTCTGAGGGTAAATATGAACATATAACTCTATGTTTTGGTAGAGCTAAGTCAGAGGTATATGCTGAAGATTCTTGTAAATGATATTGATTCGGATTAGGGTCGATATTAATACCATTTGCAGGGTTGTGTGACATGTAAGCCTCGTAAAAATGTTGGGTTGGTACATCTAACAAGATATTATATTTGGGAGTCGAGTACGATTCAAATGGTAGTGGTCTCCAGAGTGTGTTGTTTGGTAATTCTTTTTTGGACATTATATTAGAAAGCAAGCTGTGGAAATTTCTATTGGGAGAATCTTGCTTAACAGCATCTTGATTGGATAACAAAGGTGGCGATGTTAATGGTTCTGGCACAGGAGTGGTATCCCAGTTCATATAAGGTATAGGTAAAGAGTTTTCATTTAACTCTTTTAAGTTATGTGGAATTGTAGGAGCTTCTTTCAAGTATTCTAATGTTTTTGGCGATATGTCATTAAAGGTTTCAGTGGCCAATGACTTTGCATCGGATGACATTAAAAAGTTTGGCTTCTGATTGTTATTTGTCTCCGTTTGATAATCAACAATTGGAAAGTGTTCTTCATTTGGTTTCCTTTGAACTTTATAAGGTATAATAGACTCGTCATAAGTGTCTGTATCATACGCGTATGAAGGCAACTTTGTTGGAGATATAAAACTTTTATACTTCCCATAAAATGGGGCATTATATATTTTATTTTTATGTGTCATATATTCTATTGGATTATTATAAGACATCCCGCAAATTCGCGAAGCAATTTTATTATTATCATCATTACTTATTTTAGGGGTTTCATCAAAGTAGACGGGCATTCTTTGAGTGTTACTCTCATAGACTTGTTCTTTACGTGGAAGTGGTTTGAAGTTGGAATCTAAATATTTTTCATACGTCTTGCAAATATCTCGATTTAATGAGGTGGTGTAAACAGGCATATCAATAACGTTTTTGTTATATGGAACAATAATAGCTGGATGGACTTTATTCCTATGTATGCTAGGTTTAAGTTCGTTAAGATTTGTAGAAATAATAGTTTGACTTATATTGACATCTTCGCCTTTATGATTATGAAATCTATCAGTTGCATCATTAGCGTTATATGCAGGATA
This sequence comes from Elophila nymphaeata, assembly GCA_955850985.1. Classification (NCBI taxonomy): domain Eukaryota; kingdom Metazoa; phylum Arthropoda; class Insecta; order Lepidoptera; family Crambidae; genus Elophila; species Elophila nymphaeata. Next base: position 1,556,600 of record OY039094.1, read on the forward strand.
GTTTAATAAAGTCGGTATAAAAATATTATCTCTTGAATGATAAGGAAATTGCGAACTCTTTTTTATAGAGCTATCATCTGAAAGTGGCTGTTTGTTTTCATTTGTATAGTCCACAATATTCTTATACTTTGACTTTAGAGGTAGAAATAGCGTACTGTGTAACACTTCCTTGTCATTTATCGGCATGATGCTATAAAGTTTACTATTTCTAGGTGTATTAGTCGACCAAATTGGAGTAGCACTTCCTCCAGTATTGAAAGGAAAATTTGGTATATCTTTGTTCATATATTGATTTGTAAGTGGCGCATCTTGATAAGTTAGTTTGATTTCACTTTCTTTAAATAAAGGTCTATTAGGGTTATTTTTAATAGTAGATACTGTCTCTGGTGTTATTTCTATATACGTTTCGGGATTTTTCGATGGTAATCTGGAAGGAATAGCAGGAATATTCACACTGTTATATGTATCACCAACCGATACATATGATATTGGTGTTTTTTCTAATGGAGTCGGAGTAAAACTTGGTAAATAGCTTGCGTTGTTTATTGGTAAGTGATTCAGCGGTTTCATACGTAAAATATTTAAACTTGAAGGGTGTGAATATGCGGGATAATTACTTTGAGTTCCCGAAACAGCATTTGATATAACTAGTTGTGGAAATGGGCCCTTAGGTAATTGTTGATCATATTTCTGATTATCAAGGGATCCATATGGGTGAAGCAAATGTGGCATTATTTCTATGTTCTGCTTTATATCTTTACCTAGCAAATACTGGTTATTAGGGAATATAATTGGGGATTTATCATAAGGAGCCATATACTCTGGAGATACCAATACACCGAGTTTGTTTTGATCACAAGGATGGGCAGGTATTATTTCTATGTTCTGCCTTATATCTTTATCTAGCAGAGACTGGATATTAGGGGATATAATTGGGGATTTACTATAAGGGACCATATACTCTGGAGTTTTACTGGGTTTATTTTGAGCCCAAAGTTGGTTAGGTATTATTTCTATGTTCTGGCTTATATTTTTATCTGGCAGAGACTGGATAGTTGGGGATTTGCCATAAGTGACTGAAGATACCATTTGGATCAGATTGTTTTGATCACAAGGTTGGAATAAATTAGGCGAATATTTTTTTAATAACTCTGAGTCCATAGCTGGAGAAGCTTGCTGAACTTGGGAAAGAATGTCAGGACTTAATGCAGACCAAGGGTAAATATTTGCAAGAGGTGAATTTAATTCTCTTGGATATGGTATAGTAGATTGTGTTGTTATTGGGTGTGCTGGTAATACATTTGCAACTGTCACCGATAAAGGATTTTTAACATTTACTAAAGAATACGATGCTATATCAGGCATTATTGTATATTTAGTTTGATCTAGCATAGAAAATTTGTTATTATTATTATATTTATCCGTTTCATAGTTAAAATATTTATTTTCATAATGAAGAGGTGCAACTTCTAAATAGGCTGATGCATATGGCTTTGTCTCTTCAAAATTAGTAACCATTGGTGTCAATTTGCATTTTTCGTCGTAACTATCATACATTTCTAAAGGTAATGGACCCGATTTATGACAATTAGATGATAAAGTTATAGGTTGATAATTTTCCAATGTATTATCATAAAAATTTAGTCCTTTTCTGCTCTGATATAAAGGTTTCAAATAATAATTTGAAGCTTGTGGGTAACAAGGTTGCTGGTATGATTCTATATATCTAGTTGTAGGATTTTTTATATTAAGTTGTTGGTAATAAAGTTGATTATTATTAGACTTAGAAATATACCGTACCAAATCATTTTCTTGAACTGAATTTGTGTCAAACTGTTGTGCTGGCTTCACAACAGCATAGTTATTGGATGAAGTTGTAAACTTTTTATTTTCTCTGTCTTTGACACAGTTTAATCCTCTAAACATGTTAGCATATGACATTAAATAATTCTTATTATAACATGGACCAAATATTGTATGAATATGATTTGCTTTATTAAAGTTTTCATTTGGAATCCATTCATTTTCATTAAAATTATGTACTTCGTCATCATGTTCTATGATGTGTGATTGCATTCTTTCTGTATTTGTATCTACATACATATAATTTTCATTTAACATATTTATATTCAATGGTTTATCATTAAATATATTTTTTGCAGACATCTCCTCATGTGGGTGAACATAGTAAGGTCGAAATTTTCGTGTATAAATGTTGCTTAACTTATTAAGAACCTCACTACGAGGGTGTATTTTTATCACCTTTTCCCTCGAGCCATAGTTATCAAATCTCATACTGTAGGGCTCTGGGTTCAACATATTATTCATAAATATACCGTTAGATAAGTCACTATTGTCTTGTTTCAATAAATTGGTATGCTTTTGCCCTTTATCTAAAGCTGTTTTAAAATCGTCTGGTATGACTTTACAAATATATTTGTTTGCATTAGGCACGCCGTTATAATTGCTATAGAATGATATTTTATGATTATCTCCAAATCTCGAACAAATTGGGCAAATTGTATTTGCATTACCACAAACGCATTCACTGTTACTAATTTCGGTACCATTACATACACTGGCTTCGTTTAATTTATCGAATGACGTAAAAGAATTACAATAGTGTCTTTCGTTGCAAATTCTTCCATTGCCATCATTGGCTCTCAAAGCATTATCTAGTTTATTACAATAAGTCCCTGAATTAATATCTGTAGGAGTACTTATCATATTTTTTCCAGCACTTAATATTTTTCGGAAACAATTGCAGAAGGGTTTGAAGTTTACCTTAGTATTGACCATGTTTTTACATAATGATTCTGTGTGCTGTGTTGTCTTATCAGAAGTTTCTTCTCCCCTACCTCCTCGATTGCTATCATAACATACACAATCGTTACCAATATCTGCAAAGTTCTTGTATCTGCCATTCTTGTTGCACCACCAGGCTCTTATGTTGCAATTTTTGGGGACTGATTGAGGTTTGCAAGAGTTTATGCAGAAACAATTCAGTTTATTGCGGGTACTACTAGCGGCGTGGAATCTTCCGTATGGAGTGTCTGGTGTGACCTGTAAAGAAAACATTATAATATGAAAGACATGACAACATTTTATTCATCATATTTATTGTAAAATATACACAATCTTTATTTTCAGTACTTTTTCTCTGTATAAACTTTAATTACATCAAATCTCACAAAATACTTAAGAAGGGGTTCTAAGATTTCTTTTAAGATTTAACAAACAATCATAGTCTACTATCGCAACGGAAATTAGATCCACAATCTCGTGATTCCGGAGACTGATTTTTTATATTAGTTGATTTTTTAAATGATAGTAATTTACCTGTGGACGAACCCACGGAGATGTCCGAAGGCATTGTCGACAGCAGTTATCAAAATTCAGCGTAGGATGTGCTTGTACTAAGTTGTGTAGAGTATCTGTAAATTGAAAATAAATATATGTTTGTATCTATCACAATTAGGGTCGTAGAGAAACTATTTCATCAGACTGGGGGTTCTAACAGTACCATGCCTCTAAAATACTTGTTCTAATATATGCCTAAATGCAGTTAAATTATTGCTATAATCACAATATTAATTGTAGAAACTCTTTACTAATTACCTGTCTAAACCTTTTTGTTTCTTAATTAGTCAGGGAAATTAACAATTAAGATTCCAAAGAGCTTTGACACAATAAATTTCTCTTATAAATAAAGCTGGAGGCAGGTGTAGCCAACGACGTTAAATAATTACCTTTAAAAAGTAGGAAAACCTTTTTTATTTCTGTTCTTTTATGTCTGTTGTCGCTTGGTCAAGACTGTGTTGACTTTGAATGAAAAGAGTGTGTTATGTGGCTTTTCTTGAATAGTTATCAGCTAACCAGTTGTTGGTTAAAAGTGTTGTTTAGCAAACAGTAAGCCACCGGTGGCCAGCAACAGGCAGAATACACGCTTTTCACACATATTGTATGACACTTCAATCGGGAGAGTGGCTTTTAAATTGTCACCGTCATGGCATCCTGTGATAGCCAAAGACAAGGCAGCCTTGATGTACTAAAATAACTTTCCAACACCAGACATGGCAAGGGCTTTCACCCTTATATTAAAACCCATTATAATTTGTTTTTCGTTAAATCGCATTTTAACTAGTTAAACCTAGTTTTCACGAAATGCATTTGTTGCAAACTGAATTAACTGCTGTTCAAAAATGTATACCAGTGAAAAAGAGTTCTAACTGGCCAAAACGAGTTTTCTCAAAATGATTCAGTTGAAACTGTTTCAGCCGATGTCAACGTTCGTGCTTTAGACTGTAATATTAACAGAACATTGTACTATTGGCAACTATAAGCTTATACGTGTAAAGTAATTGATTACCTTATGGAATATTTTTTTTTACAAACGCGTAAATATTTTAATACTAGAAGAAAATACACTGAAAAAAATCGACCTGCCCCAGGCGGGAATCGAACCCAGCATCTTCTGAATACCGGGCGGCTGCGTTAACGCAGCCCCCCGGAATGCGGAAGATGCTGCGAACGATTTACCCGCCTGTGGCAGGTCGATTTTTTTCAGTGCATTTTTCCTAGTATTAAAAATTGATTAACTATACAATGAATTCACACGAAGCGATTTGCTTCCACTTTCATTATCCGGACAGCTAAGGAGTGGACCTCTTTGCCGAGGTCTATTTTCCCGGATCATTATAATCTGAGCTATTTTGACGTTAATCGTGATACGCACTTGCGGAAGACTGGTATCGTTCATAGAATTGCTCAATGTTGCGCTATGATCTTCTTAAAGGATATATGCCATGTTAACATAAAAGAGGTTAAAAAATAATTAAATACAAACTTATGTCTTAGGACAACTTTTAAAATCGATATTTATATTTAAATACCTACTTACAGTATTATTTAATTTGATTTTAGACATAGCGAAGCTGTCAAACGCGTTTCAGAAAAACGATTATCGATTCCGAAAGTGGTCTGAAGTGATTAGTTAGATTAGAATAGTCCGATTAAACAAAATATCGTTTTTTACGCCTGTTAATAGACCCCCTGGATATCTTTAAGGCCAGAGTGAACAAGTATCTTCTAGGCGAGCGTGTACCACCAGACCTCATCGCTTTCCATCAAACGTGCTTGTGATCAAACACCCACCTTATAGAACATCAAAAAAATTCAAGTTTATAATAACAAAGTCCTAAACAACTCTAAAAGTAAATCTAGTGCGCCCTTGTCACAGTATATTATTAGTGGTGGAATTTTAAAAAGCCCTGAAATATATCAAGTTACTTCTACTTTATCTGATACAACCCTTTTACTTGGTCATTTAATATTAAAAAGGAACAAAGTAACTCGAGTAAGTGTAAGTAAGTGCGTTAAAAATTTACTTGTAACCTAAAACTTGTAGAAGGTTGTCAAGTTTTGACTGTGGCGCGGATTAGACAACAGATTAAGTTACGAAAACTTTGAAGAATGAACAAAAGATAAGACGGCTTTTTATATAACACACTCTCTTGGAGCGTCGCTGGCGTAGTGTGTAAGAGCGACGTCTCCCATCCGGGAGGCACTGGTTCGATCCCCGCCACGTACCAATGTGTTTTACAATTCGATGCTTTTACGGTGTAGGAAAACATCGCGAGAGAAGGAAAAGATCACACCTATGAAGAAATTGTTAGGTTGTGTGTGAAGTCGACCAACTCGCACTTGGCCAGCGTGGTTGACTAAGGCCTAATCGCCCCTAATGAGGGGTAGGCTCGAGCCCGAGGTGGGGACATTATATGAGCTGTTGATGATGATGGTGATGACTCTCTTGAAAAGTAGTGTTGTAATATTTTAGTTCAGTATTTGATAAATAAAATTCCATTGTTAAAACCTTTTTTATTTATTTATCAAATATTTGATAAATAAAGAATTAACGCATTCTGCATGCTACTTCTTTTAATTCAGTGTACAGGATGCAGTGATATTTAATAAAATTAGTTTTACTAATGTTTTACTGAGGGTATTCATTTAAATAGAATTTGTAAATTTTACCTAGATTATAAGATATGAATACCTGTCAGTCACGATTGAGGGACCCCCTTTAACCAATTATAACTTTTGAGTGTCTTCTTTTACAAATGAAAGGTTGAACTTACAATTGTTTGAGAACTTTGACTATAGGCTGACGCATTCAAAAGCTTAAAATTACAATGTGGACCCTCAATGGGAACGCAAACGTTGTAACAATGGAATTTATTTTTGAAGTAAGTAGTCAGACAGCATCACATTATAAAATATTTAAATCTCTTTCACTACATAGCTAGGTATTAATTACTAAGAGTTTATACAACAAGTAGCCTTTAGGGGCGTTTCTCACAAACCGGTGAAGAGACGAGAAGTGTGGGGACGAGCGGTAAGCATATATTATCACCTAATTAAATAAAGTCAGTACAGCGCTGTCGCGTGAGCAACGCCTTCAATATTCGCTTACTGACTGCATGTAAACGCTGTGTCCTGGTACTGACTCTACTTACTCTGTGTAAATCACTTATACTGGGTGTGAAAGACATGAACAGTCAAACGAGAACTATGTATTCTATACATCAAAATAAGACATATTTAAAAAAAAAAATCTGGGAAACAATTTTTATTTTATGGCGTTAAAAAAAATGCAAATTGTACCGCGCAATGTAAAGGGCTCAACTCGCACGCAACTCGCAAAACCGTGATATTTTTGCCAGACGGCGGCCCCGCTCGTTTGTGTCCGTGCGCATCGAGTGAGCTACATTGAACGCTAACGTTTTGAAGCCATTTTTTTGTTATGAAATACTAAAAAAAATGATAATTTTTCTTTGGACAATAATTAAGAAATAATGTTTAGAATACGTTTTCATAAAAAAATTAAAAAAAATATGACTTTGACCTTCAATAAAATCGTAACTATCAATTTCCCAGGTGTAGTCTAAAGGAAGAAAAATGTTATGATGGTGAGCAGAATACATGGTTCTCGTTTGACTGTTCATGTCTTTTACATTCTGTATAAAGCGCGGGTATTTGGGTTCTTCATTTTGTTATTACTGCCCGACGTTTTTTTTGTTGTTGTGCGGTAACGATAGTTACCTATTCTGGAGTCAGGGTTGTTTATATAATTGTTTCAGATTATTCAGTAAAAGTAAATTATATTATTATGTGAACACAACACAACAGAAAAAATATGTTTATTTATTCGCTAAAAGCAGTTTCTACAGCATGATTATATCGTATTTTTTTTTGTTTCAGGCAACGTCGGTTTTTTCCCTCTGGCGATGTTATAAGGTTAGTGGTGTAATTTTTAAGTAAGTTTGTAACGTGGTACTATAACATTGCCATGTTATAGTACATAAAATTATATCAAGGCACTAAAATTAGTGCCTTTTATATACCATTTAGAACCTGTTTAATAACTCAATAAAATAGTGACGGATAGGTGTTTTGATTAGTGGACCATACCGACAGTGTTGGACCATAGGGCACGACATTACAAGTTATACTTAATTTTCTTTTTGATATAAACCTGCGAACACGTATACCCAAACAGCATCACTAAATGTATAACACATTACCCTTATTCCCAAATGGAATTTGTAGTTTTAATGAATTTGAATAATCAGACAATAGAATGACAACCATCAAAATATTAAAAATTAAATACGGCTTAGATTAAGAAATATGCGATAATCTGAGTAATGTGGATATATTGTTGTCGATTCAAAACCCTTAATTTAAAACGTGCTTCAATTCGAATGGACCTGAGTCTACCGTACTGAAGGGACGAACGTCAAATGTTTGACAGGAATGTAGGCAGAACAGTTTATATGGGACAATGAAATTGTTGTTTTTACTATCTTCCTCGCAATTTTTCCATATTTTCTCACCTTTTAAACCTTCCCTGGACTACGACAAACATTTCAAGACCAAGATAAGATAAATTCGTTCAGCCGTTCTCGAGTTTTAGCGAGACTAACGAACAGCAATTCATTTTTATATTTATAGATAGATATATAGATAGATAGATTGTTTATTTTTTTTTGTTATTTGTGTTGTCTTTGTGCTGGTCAATAAATGTTTTTCTTTCTTTCTTCTTTATCTATGCGATTTCAATACTACGCAATATGACCTCAGATGTGTCAAAAAGCGCTTATTTCGTTCACGTATTTCCTCTATTGAGTTATGGGATGAAATTTTGGGATAAGATACTACAGAAAAGGTGCTTACGAATTATATACGATATGTGTTCGGCAACGGCAACAAATTCAAAAATAATAATTTGTTGACATTGACTTGCATTTACATCATTGAGATTTGTAGTTTAAATGACAATAAAGAGCTTCTTGAATGAAACTAAATATAAAGAAAATACACGATTGCAATACAAATATGATATTATGCATTAACAATATTCATGTAAAGAGTGAATTTATGAGGAAAGGGACTTACGTAAGAGCCATAACAATTTTGAATCACTAACCGAACAACATTAAAATGACCAGTGGATTACTATTCAAGAAACATTTAAAAGCATGACTGATTTGCAAAGGATATTTTGAATGACTTTTTTGTGATAAATACTAAATATTATACTTAAATTATTATACATTAAGTTGAATTGAAATGTTGAAATAAGAATAGTATTGCATGCATCCAATTGTGTTGAATAATTAATATTATTTTTGTACGTCCGAGAAGGGCACACTGTTGTTCTTAATTGCAACCAATATAACCACATTAGTACACAGTGAACAGTAAACTATCATTCTATTCTATTCAGAGCACGGACCATTTTCCTAATAAAAAAACTTAGATTTATATTTAAAAAACAATGTTTATTATCTATGTTCTGTGGTTTAAACAAATAGTCCGACTTTTATTCATAAAAGCATAATTGCTTAAAATTATGCGTTACTATCTCACAAATTGTATTACATTGCGTCTGTGCTCAACTTTTATTGCTTTACGCGCGCAATCAATAGTGTATATTACGGCATGCTCAACTAGAACTATGTTATGTAGTACGGTCGCTGATCGCGACACTCTGACTTCATATGAACTCAGCGATTTGACCGATCTCCTTTGCGGCTGTGCTTAACTTTTATTGCTTCGCAGTCCTTAAGCCGCGCGCAATGAATAGTGTATATTACGGCATGCTCAACTAGAACCATGTTATGTAGTACGGCCGCTGATCGCGACACCCGGTCTTCCTATAAACTCAGCGATTTGACCAATCTCCTTCGATTGATATATCGGTGGTTTACGACTATATGTGATGGCTAGGAGCTTATTTTTTTATCACGTAACAAACACTCAAGCACTGTGTATTAATTATTAACTGCATTCCAATTCATAAAATAGTACTTTTAAACCAAATAAAATATTTTAATCACTATATTTAATTTTTAGCGACTGACAGATTTTATTAAACGATATTGTACCAAATCCGATTGACTTAAAACACATTTTCGCATGTCAGTGTTTCGTAATTCAATTTAAAAGCTATGGTGGATGTTGGACATGATTTGGTTGTTTCATAAAAAAACATTTTCATTGCCGTTTTGATTGTGGGCTTACAAATACATTAATAATATCAGCTCAGCAAGCTCATAATCCATAAAGGGAGCAGAGCTTTGGGCGCTATCCAGACAAAGCAACTTTGATCTCCGTATTGCGGCAACGGGCAACTCGCAACTAGTAGAAACTGTGAAGACATAGCAACTCCAGTTGTGAGTTTAGGTGACCGTATCAGTCAGCACTCCAGGACAGTTTGAAATTGACGAAATTGGCAACTGTCTAATTAGTACCAGTTGTGTCAAGTTGCTGGTTTCCCAAATCGGCAATCGTAAGAGAGGTCACAGTAAACTAGACCGTTTTGTTGCTGCAACTGACAACTTTTAACGAAAGATAGTACCTAATTATTTCAACTAGTTTTATAGTTCTTTGATAGGTTGAGTGGCGACCACGCACAGGAAGTCGCAGTGTGGATAGGCCCCCCCACAAGGTGGACTGACGACCTGATCAAGGTTGCTGGTCACGCCTGGATGCGAGGAGCACAGGATCGGTCGTTGTGGCGTTCTTAGGGGGAGGCCTATGTTCAGCAGTGGACGTCATGTGGCTGAAATGATAGTTTTTTAGCCAGTCCAAAGTGAAGTACTTCCGCCGGGCAAGGGGTTGGAGGTATGCCCCGGGTACCGATTAGCGCGGCGGTTTATCTCTCGCAGCCATCTTCACATTTAGACTCTGCTTTCAGGTGAAATGGATTTGCTGGTAACCTTAATTGAGGATGTATTCGAGGACGCTTATTGTATTAAAAACTCACATAACAGAAGCCATTGCAATCGAAGCGTGAACATATCGGGTCAACCCTCGTAGAGACATCAGGTCGACCTCTGGAACAAATCAAAAGAAAAAAATGGTTACATACTGGGTGTAAAAGACATGAACAGTCAAACGAGAACCACGTATTCTATACATCAAAATAAGACATATTTCAAAAAAAATATTGCTGGGAAATGATTTTTATTTTTTGGTGTTAAAAAAAATTGCAAATTGTACCGCGCAATGTAAAGGGCTCAACTCCCACGCAACTTGCAAAACCGCGATAATTTTACCAGACGGCGGCCTCGTTCGTTAGTGTCCGTGCGCATCGAGTGAGCTACATTGAACGCTAACGTTTTGAAGCCATTTTTTTTATGAAATACTAAAAAATATGGTAATGTTTCTTTGGACAATAATTAAGAAATAACGTATAGAATACGTTTTCATAAAAAAATAAAAAAAAAATTATGACTTTGACCTTCAATAAAATTGTAACTATTAATTTCCCAGGTATAGTCTAAAGGAAGAAAAATGTTATGATGGTGAGCAGAATACATGGTTCTCGTTTGACTGTTCATGTCTTTTACACCCAGTATATACACAGAGTCACGCTTCTCTCCGACACCGGTTGGCAGAATCACTTGAGTAAGAGATTACTCCTGTATTTGCCCAAGTAAAATTACAATGCTATGCGAAGTAAAACTTTTCTCAGGCATTTCAAGACATAGACGCAACCGGCAATCCATGTAACATCTTTTTTTATTTATTTACCATTATGCATACATTGGATACAAAAATAACATTCTTCCAAACTATTACGTAGTTTATGGTAGAGCTCTCGTGGATGTATTTTATACATAACAAGCTTTTGCTCGCGACTTCGTCCCCGTAGATTTTTTTGGTTATAGAGGTGGAATTTCGAAATATCATAAATTACATCTTTCTTTATTTTGAACCGAAATGCAATATACCATTTTTTATGGACTTTGCTTTAAAAATTACGGTTTTCTTGTACCAACTTTCATCCCCAATTTTATCCCCCTAGGGGTTGAATTTCGAAAAATCCTTAAATGCGTAGTTCTTAATTTTTTACCGAAAAGTCATATCCAATTGTTATGCATTTTACTATAAAAATGACGGATTTCCCATACAAACTTTCATCCCCCATTTCATCCCCTAAGGGGTTGAATTTCGAGAAATCGTAAAATAATCCTTTCTTAATTTTAAATGGATAAGCCATATACCAATTTGTATGGATTTCACCACAGATTTAATAATACAAGGAGATATGCTGAAACGGCGTTTAACTTGTGACAAGTGTATGCCCAGTACGCTTACGTTGCCGCTTGTTCGCCGTCCAATAATGTCGAGTGAATAAATACGTATGTCAGAAAGAAATATCCGTTTTTCTTTCAAAATGCCGTCCTGCTCCACTGTAATATGCAATCATTGCAGTTAATCAGTATTTATCAAGTAATGGAATAACTTCTCACACGTAAAGGCTGCAATACATGTTGGCCTAGCGTCGCCGAGTGAACGCCAATACCAACGTGTAGACAGTATATTTGCATTGTCTTGCCATCGCTCGGTGTCGCTCGCCTAGTTAGCCGAGTGAAGGCAAGCGCCACCTTGTATAGAACTCATTTGGCTTAGTTTGCCACAACTTGCGGTCGCTCGCGTCCACTTGCCGCACTTCGGAGCGCTGTCGGTTTTTCTGCACAAATCAAAGGCGCTCGCGCGCACTCGGCCAATAGTGTCCACATGTTTGGCAAACGCGTCATTACGCGGTTGGCGTTGATAGGCGTTGGTCGTCTGTACGCGTACAAAATGTCACTCTCAACAAACGACGATGTTTTTAAATTTTTGGAATTTTACCAGAATTAAGAGGTTATCTGGAACCCTAAAGACAAGACTATTAAAATATTCAAAATCGCTAACCATAACTACGTAGGAGACGTTTTATACTATAGAAAATATAGTAACTTTTATTTGAAAGATTTAAGGATTTTGTTTTTAACTGAACTACTAGTAAAATGTGAATCTGGTATTTAGGGAAACTGTTATTTTGAGAATCTGGTATTCTGCGACTAAACCCTCATTAAATAAATAGCAGCATCTGCAATAACTTCTACGCCGTCATCCATCTTGTTTCAATTCACAATACATACTGACGGAGCCCAACGTGTGGGCATCTTTTCAATATTCGTCTATATTGGCCATTTGCATTGGTTTTTGAGAAACTTGCCGAACGTGTAGGCAGTAGCACTTGCCTTGTAATAGTTTGCCTACGCTCGCGTTGGCCTAAGCTCGACCAACATGTATTGCAGGCTTAAGAACCGAAAAACTTAGATTTATATTTAAAAAACAATATTTAAACAAAAAGTCCGACTTTTATTCATAAAAACACAATCGCTTTAAATTATGCGTTACTATCTTACAAGTTGTATTATATTGCGGCTGTGCTTAACTTTCATTGCTTCGCAGTCCTTAATACGCGCGCAATCAATAGTGTATATTACGACATGCTCAAATTGCTCAACTAGAACCATTGTATGTAGTACGGCCGCTGATCGCGTCACTCGGACACCGCTCGGACTTCTTATGAACTCAGCAATTTGACCGATCTCCTTTGCGGCTGTGCTTAACTTTCATTGCTTCGCAGTCCTTATGACGAGGGCAATGAATAGTGTATACAGGAACTACAGCCTATGTATGTTATGTGATACTATACAGGATGTGTGAATGTTATGTCCTTGTGAATGTTATGTGATACTATACAGGATGTAAAAGACATGAACAGTCAAACGAGAACCATGTATTCTGCTCACCATCATAACATTTTTTTTCCTTTAGACTATACCTGGGAAATTGATAGTTACGATTTTATTGAAGGTCAAAGTCATAATTTTTTTTTAATTTTTTTTATGAAAACGTATTCTATACGTTATTTCTTAATTATTGTCCAAAGAAACATTATCATTTTTTTTAGTATTTCATAACAAAAAATGGCTTCAAAACGTTAGCGTTCAATGTAGCTCACTCGATGCGTACGGACACTAACGAACGGGGCCGCCGTCTGGCAAAATTATCGCGGTTTTGCGAGTTGAGCCCTTTACATTGCGCGGTACAATTTGCAATTTTTTTAACACCTAAAATCATGTCTTTTACACCCAGTATGTGTAATATATGTGATATTTGATTTGATTTATATTACGGCTCAACTAGAACGATATTATGTAGTACGGAGGCTGATCGCGACACTCGGTCTTGATATGAACTCGCCGATTCGACCGATCTCCTTAGATTGATACCTTATATCTGTGGATTTCACTACAAAAGTTGTGTGTTCCTAGTTTTATTTATTTATTATTATTTATATATTTTCGCGAAAATACCTTTTATCAAATCATCCTGCGAAATAAAGTGCAAAAATTCAAACGTTCAAAAATGTTGTAATTGGAAAATTCTCGCCTTAGTAATAAAAAAATACCAACTCACCATTTTACGCATTAAATTAGATGAACCAAATAGTAGTCTTATTACAACAGTCTTTTATGGGAGAGTATTACCAAATATTATGTTTTACGGCTATGTAGAACAAGACATGCTTATGAATGCATTAGACTTGCTCGAGTCAAAATAGTTAAACGTAAAAAAAAATGTATATCAGCTTTTAAAAATAGACCGCCTAGTCCAGTGTATTCTCTGTCGGATTTAGATCCAAAGGCCCAGAGTTTAATACCCGGGGGAGTACAAATTTGATGGTGGTCGGACGAGTTTCAAGCCAGCCTGGCTACCTCCAATCTTATCAAAATCTACTGCCATAATGGTAGCCCTCCATCCACAACAACTCGATGGTATGTGACTTCGAATGCCAAGGGGACTTGACATCAAAAGCCACACACCCGCCAAGAAAGTTTCCCCACCACGTTACCAGGGTCCGCCACGAGGAGGCTCCCGAACGTGGACCCCAATCGTTATTTCATGCCTGTCTAATCTATAGAACATCTTTTTTTTATTGACGTGACAACGTCTTATAATTCGATAGAGCCGGCTGCACGCACGAAAAAACATGACGTCATGCGGCGTTACCTCGCTCTGAATCTAATTCTCTAATTTGAATTTGGAATTATGTTCTTTAAAATTTAAACATTCAATGATACCAAAACCAGTCAGATACAAATAGTATAGCCAAAGAGATTTTATTACAAGTTTATTCATACTATAATGCGAAATCTATTAAACAAATGAAATTAAATTTTTCTTTTGAAAAATGCTACCATCCCATCAGTATTTTCTTAAGACGTTGTCACGTTCAACTATCGTCAGTAAACCGACTTTACAGACAACCAATTTTTTTATTTAACATTATGCATACATTGGATACAAAAATAACATTCTTTTAAACTTATGTCGATTACATCCGGCGTTCCTCAGGGATCACATTTGGGTCCTTTATTGTTTGTCCTCTACATTAAAGATCTTATACCTAAGCTTGCCATGTGTGCTGCGTTAAGCGGGTGCACGGCCTAAGGCCCCGTGTCCGGAGATGTTCGAAGCTGAGATGAGAAGAGATGTTTTCCAACAAAGGTGTATCCACCAAAGCTCAGCGGAGATGCGTACTGACTAGACTGTGGATGTGCGATGTTTGTTAAGATTACAGTCTAGTTCGATCTGACACGAAAGCCAAAACTTTCAATCGCTAGTCTTACGTGTTTGTGAACTCCAGCCTTAGACCAGCACAGCCGCATTTCGTGGCAGTTTCCGTTATTCTGCCACGAAATGCTGGAACAATATTCCTCCACCTATAAGAAACTTGCTCTCTGTGGGCGTTTTTAAATATAAATTAAAACAACATCTTTTGATAACCCAAAATACAAAATAATAATGTGGGCTAGATTTCTGTTCTTGTATTGTCTGGTTGGGCTTAGCCGTTTGACTAAGGTTGTAGTAAATATATTAAGCATATTGTGAGTGTTGTTGTTCCTTTTTACATGCGTAAACTCCAAATTCGTCTAATGAACTAACGAGAATGTATATAAATGTATATAAATTATACACCTATTTATAGTTTCGTGATATTTGTTACTTTATCTATATATTTAGAATATAGTTTATCCCATGCACAATAACTGAATGGATTTGAGCTGGCGCACGGTGGTGCTCTCTAACTTATTTTACTTTCTTTTTTTTTTCTCTGGTGTTCACGGAAGATCAGCGTCGAGGCGCTTTACGGTCGTCCCGATATTGTGCTGAGTGAATACCATTTCACAACTGCTTTTAATATTGTTCAATACAACCTGTAATGCTAGATTTAAGTGGTGTGAATAAATCTATTCTATTCTATTCTATTCTATTCCTTAGGGTGAAGCCAAACGAGCGTAATTTCGTGAGTCGTGAGTCGCGTTGCTGCATTCAGATTCTTTTATTTTTATCTATTTATTTATTCCATTTAACAATATTGATTGTGTCGGAAATTTGATGATTGATATAGTAAAACTTAATTTTAGTCAATAACATTATAAATAAAATTGTAATTAAAACAACTTTTACGGATTTAACTCGCGTGTAATTAGATTTTACATGTTGTTATTGTTGCCCGACGTTGTTTTATTTACAATGTGTGGTGCTCGCGCAAATCTAAGAGAACATTAAATAAAATCATGCTAATTAACAAATTACAAACTAAAAATAATAAAAAAGAAAAAAAATTACATTCATTACATTCATGACATTTCATACAACAGTGCAGTTTGTGCCAGACGACGACACAAAATAAGTTCGTTAATTCTATGGCGAATAATTGCGCGACAGAAAATACGCGACTAACGACTCACAAAATTACGCTCGTTTGGCCTCACCCTTAAGGAATCGTGTCTTATCGTCAACGCAGAGCGCACTGGCGCAGTGACCTATTCACTCTTGGCGGTCTGGGCCCACCGCACAGGCACTCAAAGCAGTAGCTTGTCTCCATGCTAAAATTACTAAAACAGTATCTTCTTTTACTTGAAGAAGAAGAAACAGAGTCTGGACAAACCCACCTCCAACCCATGGTCCTTCCTGCCTCACGGCGTACGGACCGAATCGTCGGGAGAGTGCGGCGGTACTTGCATTGGGCTCTTTCCCCTCCGCACTGTCTTGACTCCCTACAAGTTATTTTTTACTCTTCGTCCTTTTTCCCTTGATACCAACTCTCCCCCTTCTGGGGCTGGAAACGATACAGTTACGTGACTTCGCGTCGGGCGTCTCTCAGTCTCTTTACCTTTGTCCTACTCGAAAGTTCGCCGAATGGTGTGCCAGGAGTGCGCGAACTCGCGCAGCGCTTCAAAGTTACTGCGGCTACTGGTGAGGTCCTCGTGAAATATGGGACCGGGCTCCGTCCTCTGTATCCGGCTGCACAGGGTCTCTCTCGCATCAGTGTACAGTTCACATTCCCAAAGTGCGTGATCGCGGCTTTCCTCAACTCCTGCTCCACACGGGCATTGGGCTGACTCGCACAACGTTAGTCGGTGTAGACATTGCCTGAAACGGACAGAGTCTGAACAAGCAGAATTGATAGCCGCTCGCTGTTCTCGTCTCCGCTGCGTTCAGTCGGCCGGCGCTAGCTTGCGAGGCATAGCTCACATCTCCGCTGGCTCGATCGCGTCATACAAATATGATCTCCGCTCGGTGGTATCCACTGAAGCTGAGCGGAGAGATGTGTGAATAACGAATTTCTCTTCGAATTCGAATTTCGCATCATCGAGAATGAAGAGGTGTCTAAACACCTTGAGCCTCTCCAATTGCGTCGCAATGTTGCATCATTGAGCGCCTTCTACCGTCTGTACCACGGCGAGTGCTCTGAGGAGATTTTCTCCCTAATCCCACCATCTCCTTTCCTTCTAAGGACTACGCGTGCTGGTCTACGTTGTCATCGACAAACTGTGGCTACCATTCCAACGCGAACTAAGAAATTTGGCAACTCGTTTCTTTGTCGCACAACCAAGAAATGGAATTCACTGCCAGCACATGTCTTCCCTCCTTCCTACAATCCTGGGTCATTCAAACGAGACGTGAAGAAGCACCTTGCAGGTCGGCAAGGCGAAGGTGGCTAGCGCGGCGGTTTATCTTTTGCACCAGCATTCTTTGCATGTGGACTCCACTTCTGCTTAACATCAGGTGGAATGGAGTCATCTTCTTGACTTTTTATAAAAAAATAATAAAAAAAAATCTATTGGTTGTTTAAAACACACCTGTTCTCCTGTCGTCTCGTCTCCGCTCGTGGAGTCCGGGCCTAATACTGATTACTGACTGAAAGGGAAGAGGATGCAAACTTATAAAATCGTATTGGAACTTCGTCTGCCTCGCTGTTAAAGTCGTTCACTAGAGCTTTTCACCGACCCTACGAAGGAAGCGTATATGGCTGCCTTAAGTTGTATTGCGCCCCGTGGAAAACCTCTCACTATTTTGTCCGATAACGGTACAACCTTTGTCAGTTCTTCTAATCAGTTAAGTTTCTTTTTACAGAAGTCGAATATCGCATATGATGTTGCTCACGACGATTTCTTTTGAGTTTGTGCCTGCGTGCGCGGGCGGCCTCCACTTACAAACTTGGCTCCGTAGGCTACTCAAGTGCGGTTACTTTAGTCCTATTGTAACTACTTATCAGTAAATCTTAAAGTCCAGCCACTGTTTTGTTGCCTAGAGCAGAAACCCAGTTAGGGTCTAAATAATTTTATATTTCGACCTATGCATAGAATAAAGTCAAATCTGCATAATTCTTACTTTACAGCAGAGCGATTTTAAGTTTGTCTTCTACAAAATTAGCTGTAACTTTTTTCTTAGTTATTTTACATAATCGATTATTTTACCAATCATATTTTAGGCCAATATTTTGTAATTTAGAAGTATCTATGTGAATATGTAACTTTATTCTGCGGAAATCACTGTATCATATAATAATATAGGATCTTGTTCTTGGGATAAGTATCAATATTATGTGTAAATATAACTTTGTTTTACGTAACTTCTAAAGTCACATATGTAATATATGAATTTTTAGATAGTTATTTATGTTTAGATTTAAAATAAAACAGTTCTTGTGATCAAGTTTTTATTAAGGAATAATCTTAGTGTTTTAGAATTTAGAAATATTTATTTATCTTTAATCTGAGATTGCAATGTAAGCGTGCGTGAGACCGCTGTTACGTAGAATATGGACGCGACTTTCGATATAACTCCCCGTGAAGGCTGCGATCGCGTCGAACTCGACAGCGATTATTGGCATTTGTGCTCTTGACTCCATATTTTTTGGAGACGCCACTTATATGTATCTTTATTCAACTGCCATCTCTGAATGTACTTAAGTTTTTAAAATGATAATTTTACTAGTGAAAATATAAGCCAAATTAGCCCTAAAAATACAACAAAAGCAATTTGGTAACAAAGTCACATGTAACTTGATTCTATGGATAGGTCGATTTATTTATTTGTAATTAACGGAGCAAACTGGACGGCATGTCATGATGCTATCGGTAAATAAGAGGTTAAAAGTAATACGTACATTATCTCAACTTCAAGGCAGTAATTAATGCCTTTTTATTAGTAGTAATAAACATATTGACATAATTCATTGCCTTATTTATTGGACCCCTAAGTTCTACCACCAAGCAAACAACTTTGTACACCTAGGAATCGAACCCGGTAGGTACTTTTGTATCTAATTCCGATGACTGGGCCACAGAGGCGTTTTCCAAAGTTTGTATCTACTCTAAAAACATACACAAAATGTATAATTAATTTGTCTAATTAAAATAAATTACAATCTTGTAACATAAATTAGAATAATCAACATAATTCATTTTGTTAATTTTTCGTTTTCGCGTAGAAATTCTTATTTCTCAAAGAAATACTTATTCTACGTCTATTCTTAATTAATGGCATTCGCGACACTCAAAGATGTCAAGTGAAAATATATCTAAGTAACAATAAATTGTACGGTAGATTGAGATAAATTTCCACAATGAAATCTTATACCATTACCATAGAGTTCAATATCCATTGAAGGAATTCAGTTTGTACTAGTCTAATGAGCCGATGTCTGTACCATCTATTGAGGAGTTTCTCCTTAGTTCTTGTTATAAAAACACGTGTTGAGAGTCCATTGTTGATTCAGTTTACTGTACAATTTTAATGTAGAATAACTATTTTCACTCGAAAGACTAATTTTTTTATGTTGCAAACGAGCTTGCAGTCCACCTGGTGTTAAGTGGTCACGGCCGCCGATAGACACTTGCAATATTAAGTGTAAATCACTTAACACCGCAAGTGCGTTGCCATCCTGGGGACTAAGATGATATGCCCTCCATGCCCAGTAATTACACTGGCTACCTTTCCCTTCAATCCGAAACACAGCGAACTGCTTCACGGCAGAAATAAGAAAGGCGGTGGTACCTACGAAGACCCTACATATGGGTCTACCACCTAGTAGAAGATTAGAGTCTTAAGATTAGGACTATCTATTGGCTTCTAATGTTTTTTTTTTACATAACAAGCAAATGTGTATAACACTGTAACACGACTACGAATAATGGGGCTTAAGAATGGGGCACTCGATTTCAACAGAAATTGACTATCAAACTTCAATTTGATATGACAGTCGCTAGTTCCATTTTTGGCCATATCATACTGCTTAGCAACCGGTTTGTGTACAAACTTTAAAGGAATTTAATTGAATCAGTTAAAATCATAGATTTAATTTTACTGTGTCTATGGTTAAAATCGAGGTTACAAGGACAAAATCTCTTACTCCTCCCCTAGTTAAAGTCGGCTAAAATGTAGAATATGTTGCTTGAATCTTTAACGAATTGATTGCCACCTCATTCATCAAAACCGATGGCTTAAAAGGCGACTAACGGATCAGCAAAGGGGTGTTGATCGCCTAAAACTCCTTCGATGACAAGAAGAGGCCTTTGTCTCAGCAGTGGGTCGAATTATAAAGACTGTTAAGAAGATGAAGATGAGAATTGTCGAATTATGTACGACGTTTCGGATGCCTTGTAGCGGCTGTGGTCACGAGCGATCTCATGCTTCTACTCTTCGCTCAACTAAAGGCAGCCGAAACGTCTCGTTAATTTAAGCTTGAAGTTCTGCGCTCCCATTACTCTGTGCGTATTTACATTTACTCCAGTTTAACAAAACGAATGGAAACAGATAAAGAAGTTACATTCAGTTTCGCTCGGAAATAGCTGAGTGAATTGCTGTTCTTGGATAAAATTGTACAAGTTTACCCATTTTATGCTGTTGATTGGTTTAGGGTCGAATTTTATGAGGAAGGGTTGTCTGAATTTGGAGTCTATAGGTACAAATTAAAAGCAATTATTCAATTTACATTGGAATTGAACTGTGTGTTGCGGATTGTTGCTAAAGCTTTCATAAAATACCCGGGAGTGGTCTCCCCTTCACTCTCTCGTATACCGGAAACGACTCAAAAGTCGATAGAAACCTTATATTTTGATGTCATACATGCATGTTAAATTTTGCTCAACCATCCGAGTACTGAACGCGCACTTGGTTGCTTAACTTTCATGATCGACGACTCAAAAGTTGATAGAAACCTTATATTTTGATGTCATACACGCATGTTTAATTTGGTTGCAATAAGTTAAAGCATACTCTAGTTATCGTGCTAACGCTAAGACACACACAGAAATAATTCCAAAAACGGTATTGGTACGAGAAAGTAAAAAAACGAAAATAGTCGATAAGATAAAAAAAATCGTGAAGCAATTCGCTGTGTCTCGGATTGAAGGGAAAGGTAGCCAGTGTCATTACTGGCCATGGAAGGCATTCATCTTAGTCTCGGGATGGCAACGCACTTGCGGTGTTAAGTGATTTACCCTTAATATTGCAAGTGCCTATAGGCGACGGTAACCACTTAATACCCGGGGGGCATAATAGCGAGTCGTGTAAAACAGCAATGGATGTGTAATTCACTCGGTGATCATCACTTTCAACTGTCAAAAAAAGTTAGGGAATAGGCCTGCAGGTGGGCTGCAAGCTTATTTGCCATCTCGTTATATTAAAAAATAACAAATTAATATGGTGTTTTTGTCATGTTCAGTGG
Organism: Elophila nymphaeata; assembly: GCA_955850985.1. Taxonomy (NCBI): domain Eukaryota; kingdom Metazoa; phylum Arthropoda; class Insecta; order Lepidoptera; family Crambidae; genus Elophila; species Elophila nymphaeata. The sequence goes on from OY039094.1 coordinate 1,578,033, forward strand.
ACTTTTCGGGAAACTCTGCGCTACATCTGGCTACACCATCTCAGCAGTTCAGGTTTAAAATAAATAAAAAACAAGAATCTTTTAAGGAATTTCTTTATTTCCAAACCAGTAGCTTTCCATATCTTGGGGTCACATTGACACCTCCCCGCTCAGAACGGAGTCAGCAATGACACCAGGCATGCTGAACAGGCTTGTGAGCAGGCCGCCTCTACTCTGTGGTAGTGGAGAAGGAAAGTTCAGTAGTGGAAAAGGAGGTGGAGAAACTGGGCTAGATTCTGGAGAAAGTGGTAAACTCGGTGGCGGGGTAGGTGGTGGATTCGGTGGACTCGGAGAATCTTCAGCACCTGGAGAAAGAAACAAGTCATCATCCTCTACCTTACTAGGTACCATTTTTATTTGTGTTCGATGCAGTATGCCCTGGGTAAAAATGCATTACGCATGAGGGCATGCGTAATGCATTTTTACCCCACATACCCAGGGGGGTATGTGGGACTCTCCGGGGCTGAACCCCGGGTCTACCTACTAAAACAACCCAGGGCACTCCCTCTTCGCCATATGTGGTGGAGGATTGGAAAACCGGCAGAACCCTTACTTCCAATCCCCACTGGTAATTGCCTGCCGCAGCGGCGGGCACCTCACGCCCCCGCCCCCCTAATGGGATCGACATAGGCACATACACCAACCCTCCTTGGAACGACTAGATAATATATTCCGTCAGCAGATGGGACCACCAGCTTAGGCTGTCTGTCCATTGGAGTGGAGCGTGAAAGCGGAGCGAGGCAGCGGCAGAGAAGCAGTGAGCGACGTCAAATTCCACCAATAGAATTGCATAAAATTAGCGCTCCTTGTTTTAATTTCTATATTTCCAAAGCCAGTAGCCTTCCATATCCGTTTTTTTCGGGGACGTCAAATGCATTTACGCATCATCCCTGCGAGGTGGTGTCAACCGCAGGGGGTATATGGGACTCGAGGTAAAGTCGTTCCCTCACTACCCACTAAACATCCTCCCCGACCTGACCTCCTTCGCGCTTTTACGGGGCGGCTCGGGATCGGTGCAAGCCTTCCATATCCTGGGCTCACAATGACATCGGCAATGACGTCAGGCGTGAGGAGGAACTCAGAAAGAATTGCAAAATGATAAATTGTAGAAGCAAAGGCTAGCGCGACGGTTTATCTCTTGCACCAGCTATCTTCGCATTTGAAATCCACTTCTGCTTACTATCAGGTGGATTGGAGTCATTTGACCTTTTAAGTCTAGTCTTAGCAATTTTCCGCGCCCAAACTGGGGTAGTAGCTCCACTTTACAGAAGACCACAGTAAGATAACATTAGATTGTTGTGTTGTGTTTTTGTTGACTAGAAAGTCACCAGAGCTCCATGGGTTACCTTGACCTTCTGGACCTTGTCCAGAAGAGCGAATTCGCCGCGAATCTCTACGCGCGAACACCTGAAGGTCAAGCTCGTAGACGCAATGTATTGAGCCCCAGGACCTCGCCAACGCGCGTTGTGTGTTCGCGCGTAGAGATTCGCGGTGAATTCTCTTCTGGACAATAAGGTCTTAGGAAGGGGACTAAGGTTGGCAGCGTGCGAGTGTTACGACCATAGATATAGGAAACTGCAGTAAACGGCAGTAATTTTAAACCTATGGTCACGACAGTATTGCGAGCTTCAACGTCATGTCAAATAACCAAATAATACCGGCTTCCTCAGGTCGCCGAGGAGCGGCCAGGAGTTGCTTAGCAACCTCAAGGCGCTAGGTGACTTCCTGGTAGAGGTGAGATGGCTGAATTGAGCCGTTGATTTGCAGAAATTGCCCTTACGAAGAAAAATAAGAAGATAACCAATTAATATAAAACAACCCTCACCGTATCTTAACGACATTGACATAGGAAGAGGGTAGCAAGGATGCGACACGGGGATCCCTGCACACTGCTGGGTCATTTGGTACTGTGGTGGTGGCTCGCACGGGCTGGTGAAGGGACACGGGAACGAGTAGATGTCGCCGCAGTATTGCGCCAGTGTTTCTGGAAACAGAAAATGATGAAAATGAAAAATTGACATTTGCATTTAAGTCACTGCTGGTTATCTATCAACAGAATCACTAACATTCGTTAATATTAAGGTACTGCTAAAAACCAGGCTTAAAGAGACCAATGTTAGACCTGTCTCCTATATGACAGTGAAGCGAGGCCTGTGCTAGTGTGACATAAGCAGGCGTTGCGTTCACGGAAAAGAAGATGTTGCGGTGTGGGGTTTCATGTAATGACCGCGTCTGAAACTCTTACATTCGCGGCCGCCTTCGTGTCCGTGATATCGCAGATAAGTTGCAGGAATGTCATCTGCTCTGGTACGGTCACGTTTTGAGAAGGCCGGCAAGCTACGTTGGCAACAGATCTCTTGCCATGCTATCTCTGCTAGGTGCCAAAAAAGAGTCACAAGAACACGCTCTTAAAGTTTGATTACTACTTCCCCGGACACACTGTTAAACTGTAATTTTAAAACTAATTAAGTTTTTTTATATCTCTACTGTCATGTAATGATGTGTTTAGAAAAGTCCTTTTGCACGTACGATACGTATATATATAGGTACATAATAGCTACCTGACCCGCTCTTAATTGTCGCCTCCCATCATTTAAGTAGTAGCTTCCCGACACTGACTCCCAACGCTTGACAGACCGATAAAGGTACCCGTGAGTGCGCCACGTTACGCCCGCGATCCTGAATACCGTCAGTATATGACCTAGTTCCAACAGATGTACCTACCTAGTGACCCTGGATACAACTACACCCTGGAAGCAGAAGCAGCGCTGTGGTAACGTACCTAACGTACTTGAGCTAACTTATTTATTAGCCCAGCACCTCCCCCAAACATATGTATAAGGCGCCGGCCCCACTGCATGTGGTCCAACGGTCAGAGTTCCGAGTTCAGCGTTCCGCGTTCACTGTAATCTATGCGGTGGCTTAGAGTCCTACACATACAAAAGCAGTCAGACGGCGACAGTCAATGCGCAATTGTTTACGCGCAACGTGGAACTCGGAACTCTGACCGTTGGACCGCATGCAGTGGGGCCGGCGCCAAATTACGAAATTGTAAGCTGTGGAGTTTCTTTTGCCGTTTCTTCTTCTTAGCATAATAATAATTATTCAAGTAAAATAATTATTTCGTCCCGAAAGGGTGGACGGGTTTTTGACAATTTAAAAAATAAAACTTGCTAAGTTACTTGCTGGTTCTTCTCAGAATCATGAACCGATGGCATCAAAATTGACTTTCATTGTGTACAAATTGTACCTAAAATTCAATAATGAAATTTGGACTTTAACTTAGCCAAATCCATTTAAATAATTTTTGATTTTTAATAATATTTTTATGAGTGTGATATAAAATAAATCAATACTCACTAGAAAATAGTAAAAACGAAAACACAACCCAAAGTACCACCATTTTGAATCTAAAAGCCTCGACAGAAAAACCTCTTGTATTAACTTAAGTATAATTTCTGTAAAACAGCGTAAAAAGAAATGATTTTTATATCTAACACCATAAAGGTCATACCTGTTCCAAGAAGTATTTTAGTTTTTTTTATAGTTAGATCTGGATATGTTTCACTGCCGATTAAATCGCAGCATTAATAATTCGGTTCATGTTTATGAATTGAAAAATAAACTTTTTAGTGTTTGATAATAACAGAGGTTTTATGTTCAATGTTTTTTATTCTTGACAAATTAACGGTAATTCATTTGTAATTTTTACTTTCTCGTATACGTAGTTTATAGGAAGTCTTGTAATCGTCAAAAAATTCGACCTCGAGATTTTGAGGGATTTACACGTTTTGGACCTCCCTGGGTCCAAAAATCGGGAGTGGTCTTGACTCAAAATTTGCTAGAAACCTTATAGACTCAAAAGTTAATAGAAACCTTATATTTTGATGTCATACATGCATGTTAAATTTGGTTGCAATAAGTTAAAGCATACTCGAGTTATCGTGCTAACGCACAGACACGCAGACACACACACAGACATAATTCCAAAAACGTTTTTTTTTGGATTCGGGGAGGTCCAAAACGTGTAAATCCGTCAAAATCTCGACGGCGAATTTTTCGACGATTACAAGACTTCCTCTATACTACGTACGAGAAAGTAAAAACATTGCATGGAAAATTATTGACCGCAGAGGTATTTTTCAAACGCTCCAGATCCGCTCTCAGTTGTATTACTTGTTTGTTCGTAGCATATTTATCCTTAATTTCGATAATTTCTCTTCTTAGCAAAATATCTTTGAGCAACCGGGAGGTAGTTTATGAAGATCTCATGTTACAAAATAAGGAAGATCAATTTTCTTTTGTCAGAAATTTATTTTTTTATTAGTTTCCTTTCTTTTGTTTTGCAATTAATAAGGGGTAACATGTTATTCTCTAATGATTATCATTTCGTTAACAATAAGACTGTAAATTATGAAAAAGTGTGAAAGAAATATGTGTGAAATAATACAACATTTTGTACATGATTTTTTTAATCATTAATACAATCATCATTTTTTTTTTTTTATTGTTCGGGTTAACAACAGCCATACTTAACTAAAACTTTTAATAAATAACTTCGGCCAGAACCGTTAACCAGAATAGAGCATAATCATGTTTAAGCATAACATTCACAACCATAATTTTAAAAAGGCATAATGGTATCAAACTATAATTAATATAAGCATAATCATCTTTACCTATCCGCCACTCGGTCATGTAGGTGCATAAAACACTAGACTCTCAACAAAATACTTTGCCTAAAAACATTTTTCCTCATAAGTCCATTAAACTCATGTGCCTTATACAATGTAAAAGACATGAACAGTCAAACGAGAACCATGTATTCTGCTCACCATCATAACATTTTTTCCCTTTAGACTATACCTGGGAAATTGATAGTTACGATTTTATTGAAGGTCTAAGTCATAATAATTTTTTATCATATTTTTATAAAAACATATTCTCAATATTATTTCTTAATTATTGTCCAAAGAAACATTATAATTTTTTTTTGTATTTCATTACAAAAAATGGCTTCTAAACGTTAGCGTTCAATGTAGCGTACTCGACGCGCACACACAAAAAAAAAAGAAAGTTTTTTAACACCGAAAATAAAAATAATTTTTCAGCAATTATTTTTTGAAATGTTTCAGAATACATGGTTCTCGTTTGACTGTTCATGTCTTATTACACCCTATAATTCATATTATGTCGAGATTATGTCTATTCAATGTGATATTCTAATCAAGGGCGGATCCAGGGGGGGGGGTCATGGGGGTCATGACCCCCCCCTGGGCTGGGACCAGGACCTAGATGGCCACTAATTAAAATAATGTTTTTGTCACAATTATAGATTTTAATTAAGTACTTTCAATATTTAATTAATTTAATATAATATTTTATTAATTTAATAATGTTTTTGAGGCAAAATTTGAATTTACCGCGCCACCGCCATGGCGGCCAACTACGTGTTTTTCGCCATATTATGTCATATTTCGTGTGAAAGTGTCACACGCGTGCTGTTTCGTCAAGGTTTCGCTTGATTTCGACTAACTCTAGCTAGAGACGAGCTTGCCAAAGACGAGTTCAAGGGTGTCGAACTCAGAATAACTGAGTCCCTCCAGGCCGCATGGCAGGGACGTTGGGACACACCGGACAAGGGGAGGGACTTTATCGGTTCTTCCCGGATGTGCTGGCTCGTCTCAAGGCGACTTGGGTCGAGCCGGACTATGAAACCTCACAGTTGCTGACAGGCCACGGTTGCTTCAGGGGTAGACTTTTCCGCATGAGACTCGCCGATGTGAGCTCATGCTACTGCGGGGATAGCGACGTAGAGGACGTGCACCACGCACTGTGGGAATGCGAACTTTACGGGGAAGCGCGTAGGTTTCTTCTGGACAAGGTGAAGACGCTTGAGGTGGGCCCGGTCTATTACCCGGATCTCGTGGGGACGAAGGCGAACTTCGGACAGCTACGGGACTTCGCGCGACGATGGCACAAGATTAGGAGTGGGCTAGAGAGAGAGAGGTGAAGAGCGAAGACGCCGCAGAAGAGGCAGAAGAGGCAGAAGACTGGGCAGTGGGAGCAAGCGGTACCACTTCGGGTGGGCTCGGACGACCTGGAAGGCACCGAAGGCGTACGAGTGATGTCCGCCCCAGAAAAGGGGGAAGGACCATAGGGACAAGGAGTACAGACAAAGAATAACTTGTAGGAGAGATTAAGGTGCGCTGTGAAACCAGAGCCTCCGGCAACTAGCAGCGCACTCTACCGTGATTCGGTCTGTATAACCGTAAGGTTGCGTCAGGCCATGGGAAGGTGGTGGGTTTGTCCCTAACTCTAGCTAGACCTAACCTCAACCGGTACGACTATACTTTAGTAATATAGTACCACGTAAAAAAAACTTAAAATTCCAATATAAGTAATAGTGTTCTTAAAAATTGTTGCCGCAAATGCACGTGTTATCGATTTTCATCCATTCGCTTCAATGCCAAACTTTCTGATCCATGCAGGACGACAGATCTCAAGATGCTTTTATAGATTTTGCCCTTTAAATCAAGGGCAGTGACATCATCATTTCAGCCGAGAGACGCCCACTGTTGAACCATAAGCCTGTCCCAAAGATCTCCAAACCGGTTGGTCCTGCGCTGCCGGGATCCAGTGGCTTCCCGCGACCTTTACCAGATCGTCAGTCCACTTTGTGGCGGACCTACCACCGCTGCGTTTTCCGGTACGTGGTCGCCAATCGAGGACCTTTCCGCCCCAACGGCCGTCAGTCCTCTTCTTAATGTGCCCTGCCCACTGCCACTTAAGGTGCGCAATTCTTTGGGCTATATGTCGGTGACCTTGATTCTCCTGCGGACCTCATCATTTCTGATATGATCACGCAGGGAAACTCCAAGCGGCTCAGACCAACATTTTTTTTATTGGTCTGAGTTTTATGATTACCAGATCACTATTACGGTGTTGTGACCAGTCCACCCTTTTAATCAGTTCCACGGTACTTCTTGTGGTAGTTCTTGTGGAAGTTAACCTCTGTAAGCAAGACATCTGATGTCATCGCGAGGTGTTTACACAAAAGAAAAGAAATCCTATTTTTTTACAATTTTTATTGACTTTTAACCGATTTTGCCGGTTTTTAAAAAAAAATCGGAAAATCCGGTTTTCCAAATTCATGCGGTTTTTGAATCCTACTTTTTGCCTGTGTCTATTATCAAAATTAAATTATAACTTCTTGTGACTTGACCACGACTATGTGACCCCCCCCTGGCGCCAAAGCTGGATCCGCCCTTGATTCTAATTCATATATCTGCACCAAGAAATCGGGCACAAGTTTCCTGATGGGGCCAGTCTGCTGAGTATCCAAGGTATTCGCGGAGTGAGGTTGCAACAAAAATATACACGTTCTTCATCAAAACCCACGCCGAAGCTGCTTAGAGCTGGTGAGATCACGAGCAGCACTGAAAATTTAAAGGTTTTTTAAGGGCGTGCACTCGATTAATGTCAAAATTGACACATTTTGTGGTTTTTTCAGACCTAATTTTGTAGCGATGTGAATAGACTTTGCAAAGCAATTATATACTGGGTGTAAAAGACATGAACAGTCAAACGAGAACCATGTATTACATCAAAATAAGACATATTTCAACAAAATTATTGCTGGGAAATGATTTTTATTTTTTGGTGTTAAAAAAAATTGCAAATTGTACCGCGCAATGTAAAGCGCTCAACTCGTACGCAACTCGCAAAACCGCGATAATTTTGCCAGACGGCGGCCCCGTTCTTTAGTGTCCGTCCGCCAGCGGGGCCTGGTTCTCATGTTTTCTTGATTGATGTAAACGTAGGTCTTATAATTAGTTGTTATCTTTAGATGGACAATTGTATGACACATGCAATAATAATATGTAATAATTGTTTTTTTATGTATACCACACATTGTATTGTTAACCGGAGGATCTTAAATGTATGCTTACCACTTATATTGAAAGGAATATCTGTAAGTACCTAACTAACAATAACATAAAATGGTGGTGGGTATCAAAATTTAAATTGCTTAGTTCAATAATATGATTAATTAAATTATGTATATAGAAAAGCTTTTCACAAGATAAATAATCCAAATGCGTGGGAGTAATAACTACCCAAACTTTACGCATGTTAAAATGTAACTTAAATTATATTGATAATTATTTATTGACTTGTATTGATGTTTTGAAATCATTACGAAATTGTAAGCTGTGGAGTTTCTTTCGCCATTTCTTCTCCATCTCAGCATATTAATAATTATTCGTCCCGAAATGGTGGTAGGGTTTTGACGATTTAAAAGTACTTAGCAAAGTCCATTTAAATAAAGAGCTTTTTCATTTTCATTTTCATTTTCATCGAGTAAGCTACATTGAACGCTAACGTTTTGAAGCCATTTTTTGTTATGAAATACTAAAAAAAATTATAATGTTACTTTAGACAATAATTAAGAAATAATGTCTAGAATACGTTTTCATAAAAATTTAAAAAAAAATTTTTGACTTTGACCTTCAATAAAATCGTAACTATCAATTTCCCAGGTATAGTCTGAAGGAAAAAAAATGTTATGATGGTGAGCAGAATACATGGTTCTCGTTTGACTGTTCATGTCTTTTACAACCTGGATTATAGGAAAATTAATTCTTAATTGAAACCACTATAGACTTTATACTGATAGTTTTTTAAAGCAAACTGAATTTTGCGTAGTTTTGCGAAAATGCAGTTTTGAGCTATCTTTCAGACGAAATACCAGCATTACAATGGCAAACAATACTTTTCGATAATTGTTTTTCCAATAGAAAATATACTATTCTAAACCACTATAGAGCCTAAATAAGTAAAAAATTAAGATTCATTCATTTCATATTCATAAAAAGGGATAACACAAAAAACTATAAATTGGTAAATTTTAATGAAGATTTTTACAATTTATTTGAAATTAAAGTCATTTATTATATTAATAATAATAATAAATAATATTATATTAAAATACATATAATGCTAAACATAATAATAATATGATAACATTGTTAAGTGCACTCAGATATTTGTTTATTTGAAAAATGGTCTAAATCTGAGCTCGCGGCCATGTTTAGGTCGTACACCCCGGCAGTCCAATTACCGAACTATAGCAACCGGTAGCTAATTGTGCAACGGCAACGCGACTGCTACTAGTTGCGGTTGCTTTTTTGGTATTACGGAAACAAATCGCACAGTGGTCGCACTTTATGTGCATTTGCGACCAAAATGTATGGAAACCAGCGCCACTCGCAATTAAACGTACAACTAATGACAACTATTATTGCGATTACTTTATGTCAAAGACTTTATGAAACTTTATGTCATCTTATTAACGTTATATTTTAGTTGTTTTTTAAATAGAAAGGAATAAGTTAACACCACACAATTATTAATTAACAATAATCTAACACAAATCACTATTCCATTATAGCTAAATAAACTAAACACCTCAATAATTGACCAAAGCAACTACAAACAATTACAATATGACTAGTTGCTAGATCATGGTCGCAATTGTTCTCACGTGGCTGTCAAAAAACGTTTCGTAATATCAAAATACAATCGGTCGCTGTGTTCCCAAGTGTTGACATTGCACTTTTAATTTGTTAAGTTGCCGCTTGGGGCGCTATCATAGCAATGTACGTTCCGTAATATGAATTTATGTTTTGCTAGCAATAATTGTACAATTATACAACTTGCGACTGTCACTTTAAGATCGCTAATAAGACTGCGGGTCTTCCCAGCTAGTGGACCTATCTCTCTGCGAGCAATGTCTATGTGTGCATGGGGTCAGATAGACATGTGTATTTAACAACAATACATCAAAAAAATATTATCAGTACTTCGATGAATGCACGCTCTTAAGGGACTTGAAGTTCTTAAGGAACTTGTTTTTTTTGTAGTTTCTGACTTTCAAGATATTTTTGTGTTTTATGAGGTTGTAAACATAGATACAGGCTTGATTTTTTTTCCTCACATAGCTGAATACGTGACTAGCCAAACAAAGTCATCACCGTTCTCCTCAGTACCCGTAGTGTAAGTTTTTAGTGTAAAAAACGCATCTACTTTAGTTGCGTTAAGAGCTCAATTTGTATAGGAAACGTGAACAGCGCCCCTAGCGGAGAGAAGCGCAAATCATGTTTCCCATACAAATTGAGCTCGTAACGCAACTACAATCGGTGCGTTTTGTATACTAAAAAACTTACACTACGGGTACAGATGTAAACACAGTGCAAGAGCACCTTTAGACGTTACTCACTTTGAACACAACAAGTAAAATCACGAAGCCATCTAAAATAATAACTACCTAGTTATTTACCAATTAAAATACTCCCCAAAGACATAGTTAATTTGGGCGAATTATATTTCACTTAAATTATAACTCTTCTCATTTGTAACTGAAGGCAGCGTGTTTTAAAAAATGGCGTCGTAAAATAGAAATGGAGTAATAATTATTAAAGTAACGCATAATTTCTAAGATTGACAACAAGCCGTTTTATCGTTGAGGAATTTCAGGTTTTTTTTCATGGTTATGCAGAATTTTTTTATAGCAAACTGCCGTGTTGATATTTCAGTGAAATCATTTATTTATTTAGCTCATTGACCTTGACAAGAACTGTAGTTAGCACAGAACATAGAACCTCTTTCTGTGTTCCGCGGTTGTAAGGATCGGATTATATTATCATAAAAGCCTTTGTAACTTAGGGGTTGATTTTAGAAAAATCCGACCCTATCCCTTGTCTACATCATAAAAGGAACCTCTGTGCAAATTTTCAGATATCTAGGTCCAAGGGTATGGACTGGGCGTTGATAGTCAGACAGTGAGTCAGGACTTTGCCTTTTATTAAATAGATTATACTTCATAAAAAATTAGTTTATGCACACATACATAAAGTCGCGACTGTTTCCCATGGTGGAAGGCAGATATTACTAGTTTCCATTTGCTACGATCCATACATACTTCTTTCGCTTCATCTACTTTCATCACTGTCCTCAACATGCTCGACGGTTTCGAGTACATCTGACCTGGACCTTTCAAGACTTCGTTTTGTCCGATGAACGTTCGCCTACGTCCACGTCCGGAAGCCTCCTTGTGGCGGACCCTGGTAACGTGGTGGGGAAATTTCTCGGCGGGTGTGTGGCTTTTGATGTCAAGTGTGTCCCTTTGGCACATTCGAAGTCACATGCCATCGTCGAGTTGTTTTTGTTTTCCCACCACGGCTAGTTCCTGGCCCTTTTCAGGGCCACGACCGCGCCCGGCGTCCCCCGGGTGCGGTCCGATGGCTGCTTCCGGTGTCCTCGTCAGGAAGACGCGCCAGGTCGAGCAGCAGTCGGTGAGGAGTAGGTCTATAAGGCCGGCGTCGGCCAGCGGCCCACAGGGGCTGGCGTTAGTCGGTAGCCCCTGTGGGCTGCTGGCCACCAATTGGTGCGCAAGGAGTGCCTAGACGGGCAGCGTTGGGACGGTCTCGGTGTAGTTGTGCTCACGTGCGCAGATCCCGAGCCGTCTCGCAATAGCGCACTGGAGGTCAGGCCGGGGAGGATGTTTAGTGGGTATGGAGGGAACGCCTTTACCTCGAGTCCCACATATCCCCTGCGGTTGGCACCACCCCGCAGGGACGATGCATAAATGCATTTGACCTCCGACTACAACTAAATAGCTTCATATAGCCTTTTCGTCAATCAATTTCTTTCTTTCATTCATCCTTTCTACGTGACCGAACCATATGAGCACGTCTTTCCCAATTATTGTCACTATATCTTCTTTCAAACTACACCTCTCACTTATCACGTCATTGTATAACCTGTCACTAAAATTTGACTCAGCCATGCTCCTCAATGCTCTCATTTCAACCGCATTTCCTCTGCTTTAATGCCTTTTTTCCCTTACTCAACTTTCACTTCCATACATCAATGTTGGGACCAGCACACCGTCATGCAGAGCCAGTCGGGACACCTTCTGACCGCTCATGAAAGTGTGCAAAGCCCTATTCACTTGCGTCTTTATACAATGGTATCCTTACCAGAATTCGAACTGTAGGTTTGCAGACAACGCCAATAACTACTTCAACATTACGGGCGGTCAAATATATAACTTCCATTTTTAATTAAAACCTAACCTTACAAAATCTGAATCCAAAAACAAGATTTAATTAAAGTCACAGTTGTACGAAAATATTTTGAGCGAACATCCGTTCCGCAGTTATGATATTGTCAGCAATACGTTACGGGTTATCTAAACATGGGAAATTAGTTTTTTTAGTATAAATATTGGGGGCAGCGATGTTCGCAGCACAGACCGTGGCTTCCAACATGGGTTCTAAGACAGTTTTGATTTTTGTGGGTAAGTCAACCTTTTTTTATTCCCATTCAAACAACACAAAAACTACTGAGTTATTTAATGTACCTACTTTTTAATTCCCCACTGGCGAAATAGTAGTCTTACACCGCGGTCCAAACTGCGCTTTTGGGCGCTATCGGCACCGAAAGCGCGCACACGGAGTGAATCAAATTGAACGTATTCGTACCAACGAAAATATGTGACGTCATGAGTGACGTCATTAAGCAGTGCTAACGGTGCACACGAAAAAGAAGTAGAGCAGTGTGTGCGCAAATGTCAAACTCGAATTTGACGTTTAAGTGTGTGAATTATTAGAGTAAACATTTGAGTTTTGAAATAATAAAGACTCGTTATAGCTACTTTATTTACTACAATATTTTATTTTACTCTATTATTAACTCTAGAGTGCTATTTTAGTGTTTAAATGGTTTTTACATAACCTCTTCTTAGACATTCGACATTTACACACAAAGCGTGGATCAAATTGATTGCACGCAAATAGTGCACATATCACCGTATTCAATTCGGTCCAAGGCGTTTGCACTGTTGGTAACGTTCGTAGAGTTTGCGCATTTTGGACCGCACGGTTACATTGCAAATACACACAGCGCCGAAACCAAATGAACGTTTCAACGTGGTTTCAACGAAAAATTCAAAGTCGGTTCTATCAATCTTGTTTCTTCTGTCCGCTCTCTATATATTTGAGTGTGCCTTGATGTCAACAAATTGCAATAGATTTTGAGGTTTAGGCATTAGATTTTTTTTGCTCAAGGTCACCCAAAGGGCAATGGAGAGGGCTATGCTCGGAGTTTCTCTGCGTGGTCATATCAGTAATGATGATATCCGCAAGAGAACCAAGGTCACCGACATAGGCCAAGGAATTGCGAACCTTAAGTGGCAGTGGGCAGGGAAAGGTCCTCGAGTGGCGATCACGTACCGGGAAACGCAGCGTTGGTAGGTCCCCCACAAGGTGGACTGATGATCTAGTAAGGGTCGCGGGAAGCCGCTGGATGCAGGCAGCGCAGGACCGACCGGTTTGGAGGCCTATGTCCAACAGTGGGCTCGGCATAGTTTCTCGGCTGAAATGATGTTGTAGATTAGTTGTTACGGCCGGCGCTTATCTGACACCAAATATTCTTGGGAACAACTGCTGTCTTTCAACAGAAGCTTGGACCAACAGCTTAACGTTCCTTCTGAAGCACATAGGAAAATCAACTTTGAGCTGCCAACCATATAACATACAAAACTTGGAACCCACAATAAAACCTCGTTTCTTACATCCCCAGCACTTCTCTGCTCGGCCCAATGCAACCCGCTGATTGGGCCCGCGGGGGGCACAGTCTGCGAGACAACATCCAATCTGCTGCCAGGTTTCGGCACCGCCACGGTCTGTGAAACCCCTAATCTCGGATTGCTTGGACTTGGAGGATTCGGCGGCCTCGGTGGACTCGGTGGACTAGGTCTTGGAGGTATCGGCGGTATGGGCGCTCTCGGTCTGGGAGGAATCGGACTTCCAGTCGGCGGAGCAACAGTGTTCGAATCAACTAATCTAGGCTTGGGCGGTTTACCGTTCGCTGGCCTCGGTGTAGGTGGCTTAGGAGGTACCACTACCGTCTGCGAATCAACTTCTAACCTAGGCTTAGGAGGTTTGCCCTTAGGCGTTGGAGGTCTTGGCTTAGGATATCCTGGAATCGTGGAAACGATCCCGAATTACGGTATCGGTGGCTTAGGATACGGTTTGGGCGGTCTTGGCTATGGAATGGGACTGTCTTCTCTTGATATTTTGAGCGGCGGTATTGGCGGGTTGGGCGGTATTGGAGGCATTGCTGGAATAGGCGGACTCGGCGGCCTTGGTATCGGTGGTATTAACGGTTTAGGTGCACTGGGATTGGGCGGTATTGGAGGCCTTGGTCTGGGCGGTATTGGTGGTTTGGGTGGTATCGGAGGCCTTGGTCTGGGCGGTATTGGTGGTTTGGGCGGTATTGCTGGTTTGGGCGGTATGGGTGGTCTGGCCGGTATTGGTGGTTTGGGCGGTATTGGAGGTATGGGATACGGATGGGGAATGCCCGGGATTGGTGGATTAGGGGCAACCACAGTATGCGAATCCTCGCCTAATCTAGGGTTTGGTCTTGGCTTGGGGGGACTTGCCGGTTTAGGTGGTTTAGGCGGTGCGACCACTGTATGTGAGTCCTCTCCCAACCTACTAGGAGGTTTTGGCTACGGGTTAGGCGCGTCCCCTTGCATGGGATTGGGTCTGGGCCTTCCCTGTGGCCGTTTCCTATAAGCCACTAATTCTCCTCTTCCACAATTAACTCGGGGATATGCGCGCCTATAACTTCACTCATAACTACGATTCCCGATCTTACATCAATGATAACTCCTATAGGCTCCGGCGCTGATTTCGCAAAGATCTTTAGTGTGAAGCATATTAAAAACTTTTCCAGGCATATAAAGATAAAGTAAAAGATTCGTATTGACGGCACCAGTTGTCAGTACTTTCGTTGTACACGATCCCCTATTTAATTGCCGATTTAAGAGTGATTATTGTGAGCGCAGAACATTGACGCTTTTAGAGTTACATGTCTGAGGAATTTCAAAACCATTTCTTGACTCATTATGATCTTTTAGTTTCCATGAAAGTATTAAATACGTTTTTCTTGTTCGTAATAAAGGAAAAATGTGATTGGACGAAAATCAAGGTTTATTACAGAGGGACAGAAAATGTGTTCTTCTTTCTCATAAGGAAAAAAAGGTTAAGTCACTGACATCTTCTGCTGTTCCAAATACTTCCAATTAAATTCTTCATTTATTTCTTGTTATCACTTATAAATTGGATGGATGTTTCAGTTTTTTTTTATGAGATTCTATATTTATTTTGTAAAAGAGTAATTTGTTTATATTTCTTTTGTGATCAATAAATAGCTATGTATGTCTGGAATGCAAAAAAAATGTATATAAATATCAAAATTTTATAAATGTATGTATCTATTTGGTCATTAAATATTGTATATGTTTCATAAGAGTTTTATTCTTAGCTTTTAAGACATGCCTAATGTAGTATACCTATTAGACAAAGCGTTAGTGAGAAGTTTTTCCAGAATCCCACCATCTCCCTTCCTTTTACCGATAAACTGCGGCTACCATTCCAACGCGAACTAATAAATTTGGCAACTCGTTTCTTTGTCGCACAATCAAGAAATGTAATTCACTGCCAGCACACGTGTTCCCTCCTTCCTACAATCCTGGGTCATTCAAAAGAGGCGTGAAGAAGCACCTTGCAGGTCGGCAAGGCGAGGGTGCTATCGCGGCGGTATAACTTTCGAACCAGCTATCTTCACATTTCCTCACAGCTCCTCAGCATGCATAGTAATAGGAACTCCAGATTCTTTTGTCTAATTATATCCCAATGTATTTTATCGGCTAGAAATGCATGTCACATGAGAATATAAGTTGACAATCTTATGGTTGTGACGCCGTGTAGTGAGGCGTTGCAATGAATCTTAAATAATTTTATTTAAAGATATTTGTTCACGAAGAACAAAATGGAAGATGTAAGGTAGTTTTAAAATTAGGTGTAGTTTAAATAGTGTTACAAAAAAGAGCGGTAAAATTGTTCCCAATGACATTTGAAATGATTGGGAACGTATGAGTAAATGAATGTTTAGAGAGTGATTGAGACGAATGAATTATGCTTGAATGTTTATACAGTGGCGTAGACAATTTTATCTTATTTTATTATATTACATAATTTCAGTATTACATTAAAATGCCACACGCCATGTATTAATAATAATAATAATAATGATGTGATGTGCCAAATTCGCCATGTGATGCCGGCAGAGTAGGATAGCATCACCCCATATCCTCCAATGGGTGTCGTAGAAGGCGATTAATAGGCCAGCATAAGGTATTGATCACTTTATACTACGTCTACCAATACGCATTGGGCAAGCGCGGTGGAATAAACCTCCTTAGATGACAAGGAGAGGCCTTCCCAGCAGTGGGTCGAATTATAAAAGCTATATGATGATGATGATGGCATTACATAATATTAATTCATTATTACATTACATTATATCAATTCATTATATGATTGATTACTGATACAAGATTAACAACGTCGACACATGCATAGTATTCCTTTGAAACTTTAGCCTTGAGTTTGAACTTTGGACTTCAGCGGTAACATTATTTATTTATTTATTTCTCACATTAATTTAACATTACAGGTATCAATACCTAATGCGATAAAGTAGCAAAAATAAAACTAGATACTATAACTTACGTACAATGTAATTTACGTGAATTCACTCGGAGAACATGAAATTATTTCTAATTATTCTGCCACCGAGTTGAGCGTATGTTGCGATCGTGTTAGGGGCGCTTCTCTTAGGTTGGTCCGGCCGCGCGGCACTACCAACAGCTGCGGTTTACGCCGTCGACTTGCGTAATTATCGGATACGTTTAGGTGTATGTTGGCCGACACCTCTGCGTTGTATATTTTTCCAATCAATAAGGAGAAAACATACAGTACCAGCATGAATTCTCTCCTTACTCTTAGTTCAGTTCATTATATATCTTCGACAGACATTTTGTTTGATTTTTCACGAGTAGCACGAGTCGGTTTGTGGTAAAATCTAGGCATTTGGTATATTCATGTGCATGAGAACTGAGGGACCACACAGGTATTTTACAAAATAAAGGAGACGGTTCATCGTGGGCCAAAATGTAACAACATGAAATATACTTTATTTAAACTCTTATTGCATAGTAGTTATATGTTAAAAAAATCAACCTTATCCGCAATCTGAGAAAAGAGAAAATCAGGTTTACAGTTAATGATAACGAATGAATCGAATAACATGCAGTAATCGATTACATTTTTTTTCCGTGATAATAGTTTTACGTCAGGTAAACTATAAATAATATTTTTGCCACACTCTCACGCACATTAAACATTAATAATTATAATATATCTTGTCGTAAATAATTAAAAAGAGTTTCATAAAATGTATAACTATCTGTAATCGATTATTCATATCTGTTTTCTTAAATACTTTGGGGTCAGCGCTGTAAAAAAAAAACCAGATGTCACTCGACTCATTTGCTTCGTTTTATTCGCTACGTTTTAAGTGTGCTCTTATTGTTTTTCGATTTTTCTACGATCTTTGCAATTCAATACGGACATCAGTGACCTTATTTTTGGAGGATTAGGATTGTTACTTTTTGGATTTGGCGCCTCTTTTATGCAGGCGACAGGCTGGCAACCTGTCACTATTTCAAGGCACTGCATGGCCCATACTGCTAGATGTGGCTCTGCTCAACCCCTCTCGGTACTATGAGCATGATCGTATGTATGTATTATTTGTGTATGTCCGGTTTACCACAAGCAGCTCAGATCAACTCTAATAGATTTAAAGTCAATAATCTAAAAAGTGAGTAGGTAGGTACCGAACACTAAATCTCCAGTACCTAATATAAACTCTATAATCTTTAGCAACATAAAAATGCTTTAATATGATAAAAATATAGGACTTTATAATGTTATTCCCTGAAAAAGCGCTCTGTTTCAACATCCGATTTTCATAACCCCACTTTTTATAATCTTTAATTTCTCAGATCTCACATTGCCAATTTTGGTCAAATTTTCAGAAACCGTTTAGCGTCCTACTACCTTTCAAATAATACCACTTTCACTGTGTTACACCCCAGGCCCAAGATTCTATGGAGGGTGATCCGTCTCCTTTCGAAGGATTTAGTAGAAGTCTTACAACAATTTGTAATATTTGGCCAAATCTAAAAAATGTAGCCTAAATATACTCGACTCTCCGTTTGCTCACAAAAAAGGTAACTAAGAGGTGAGAATTTATAAGTTCAGATTTTTGTAATTGAAACGCTTTCCAATTTTCAAAGTTGACTTTTTGCGATCGAATTTTTAATGTTGTTACAACTCGTATATGATTCAGTGAACGCGTATTCGCATCAAAGGAAAGAACTTGCTTTGACATTCCAAACTGGAATAACTTTTGCAGCCTCTGAAATGCAACCTGATTTCTGCAAATACGTGAAAAGTTTGGAAAGGAGTTGGAGCAGGTAAGTAATTTAAAAAATGAAGCAATTGAAATTAAGACTATGCCTGGATTGCTCATGTATTCCTAGTAGTTCCAGTGGAGTAGTCCCATGATGGGTCGACTGATATTTTTTTCCCAGAGGTTCAGGAACAATTTGACCTACATTGTTGACCCGGCTTTATTTGTTTTTTAAAAACCTTAAAAAAATGTTTATATCTACTTACGGACTATGAAATGAAACACAGAGGTAAGTAGGTAGGTACAGTCGACCAAATTGAATCATGACCCACCTTAAGATCATTTTCCTACAGTCACTCAATACAAAGTAGGTTGAAATTCGCTTGAACATGCATTTCTTAGGTAACGAACCTGTTATCAATTTATTAGACACTGATATTGTCTAATAAATATGACCCTTTAAAATTTTTTCAACTACTACTTGACATCTGACACATAACGTAATTTTATTTTTAAAAATATAATAGTTATTCGTTTTTCTCAGTAGTGAAAAGAGTTTAGATTATGAACGGCATCTTATTTGAAATTCCTATTGAGATTTTAGTGCAGTGATAACAAAGATTAAAATTGCATAGATCTCTGACCCGTAATGACACATTTTTATTCATATTTAAAACGTACTAAGTGCAACACGCATGATAGCGAAGAAAACCTAACTAAATTTATGATTGTAAAGGAATGATCGGCCAAGTGGGTCATGAATCAGTTGGTTCGACTGTACCTACTAATAATTACAACACAAATATTATTACAACACAATTTATGATATTTCATGTTCCGTTGACTGTTATCAATTATTTAATGTTTTGTTGAGTTACTTATAATAGGTTGCCACGGCATGCATATCTGGACTAGATGTTACAAAACCTTAACTTTAAGTACCTATATTATTTTGTTCTACAATAATTTACTTACCATGAAGTTTTTATTAATGAAACTATATTACAAATAACTATACAGGGTGTAAAAGACATGAACAGTCAAACGAGAACCATGTATTCTGCTCACCATCATTACAAAAAATCCCTTTAGACTATACCTGGGAAATTAATAGTTACGATTTTATTGAAGGTCAAAGTCATAAATTTTTTTTGTTTTTTTTTTATGAAAACGTATTTTAAACATTATTTTTTAATTATTTTCTAAAGAAACATTATCATTTTTTTTTAGTATTTCATAACAAAAAATGGCTTTAAAACGTTAGCGTTCAATGTAGGTCACTCGGTGCGCACGGGCACAAACTAACGGGGCCGCTGTTTGTCAAAATTATCGCGGTTTTGCGAGTTGCATGCGAGTTGAGCGCTTTACATTGCGCGGTACAATTTGCAATTTTTTTTAACACCAAAAAATAAAAATCATTTCACAGCAATTATTTTTTGAAATATTACTTATTTTGATGCATAGAATACATGATTCTCGTTTGACTGTTCATGTCTTTTACACCCGATATATAAACTATTCGTTTTATGGGTCGGAGTATCACCCGGGACTAGTCGGAATTGAAATCCCAATAGTCCAGTCAGTGGAACCTCTGGGGAAAAATACCAGTAGTCCCATCATGGGACTACTCCACTGGGACTAGTGGGAATACACGGGATTGCTGGGATTTTTAGAGTTTTAACATTTGGTTAGTGGCGGGTAGTCTGGATCTGTTTTTTTGATAGATGAAAAGTGTGACAGTGACATTGAGAAACGAATGAAAGCTGGGAACATGGTGATGGGGCTTTGCATGTTTTTGTGAAGTCATGATGCCTGCTTATCCACAACCGTGCGTTTTCCTCGCGCTCCATTCTAACGCAGACCACACAAGACTGTGGAACCAACTTTTTCCGGCAGTAATTTCGAACCGATACGGACTTGACATCTTCAAAAAAGAGCATATCCCTCCCTTAAAGGCCGTCATCGCATTTGCGATCCCTCTGGTGTTGCAAACGACCATGGGCAGCTGTCATCGCTTATCAGGTGAAGTGTCTGTTCGTTTGTCCCCTTTTCCATGAAAAAAGGCTCCAACCTGATAAACCTGCAGCTCCAACCAAGGCTGATATATGTAAGTGAAATTTGGGTATGGGGGAAGATGTATGAAAGCAGAAAAAATGCGGTTGAAATGAGAGTCTTGAGGAGAATGGCTGGGGTAACTTTGACTCATCATCATCATCATTTCAGCTACATGAAGTCCACTGCTGAACATAGGCCTCCCCCAAAGAACGCCACAACGACCGATCCTGTGCTCCTCGCATCCAGGCGTGACAAGCAGCCTTAATCCGGTCGCCAGTCCACCTTGTGGGGTGCCTACCCACACTGCGTCGTCCGGTGCGCGGTCGCCACTCGAGAACTATTCGGTCCCATCGGCCATCTGCTCTCCGAGCAATGTACCCGCCCACTGCCACTTAAGTTTTGCAATTCTTTGGGCTATGTCGTAAACTTTAGTTCTTCTACGGATCTCCTCATTCCTGATTCGATCTATCTGTTCATTCTATCTGTTTTTACTAAAACTTTGACTAACAGGTTTTAAATGACGTGATAAGAGAGAGGTGTGGTTTGAAAGAAGATACAGATAAAGAGATGCTGAAATGGCTTAGTCATATGGATTGTGGTGCGTGAAAGTAGATTGACGAAAAGGATATAATATAGATTTAGGTGAATATATATCAATCATTCATTCATTCGTTGGAGTCATCTTGATAAAGGGCTAGGTCACAAGTAGGTATTCGAAACCACCGAGCATGTATAAGCACATGAAAGCAGAATAAATTCGGTTGAAATGAGAGCCTTGAGGAGAGGTAACTTTGAGTATCATCTTATACAATGGCGTGATAAGAGACAGATGTGGTATGAAAGAAGATATAGATAGAGATGCTGAAATAAGTCTGTCATATGAATTGTGATGCATGGAAGAGATTGACGAAAAGGATGAATCAGAAGAGAACATAGTAGGTGAATGTATATCAATCAAATTGGGACATCTTGATAAAGGGCCAGGTCAAAATTACTCGAAACCGTCGAGCATGTGGAGACAAAAGATCTCATAAAGAATTTTCATAAAAATCTTGAAAAAAAAATTGTAATTTTGACCTTCAATACCTTCATAACTATTAATTTCCCAGGTATAGTCTAGAAGAAGAAAATGGTCCCAATGATGAGCGGAATACGTAGTTCTCGGCTTTGTCATAGAGCTTTTTACACCTGTTATTGTTTGTGTAGTAGGTTTGTAAGAAAACACAGAATCACTTGCTGAAGCATCCGCAATTTATTTCAATATTAACAATATTTACAAATGTAGCCTACGAAGTATACATTAAATGACACTATTTTAGCCTGTCTTTAACAATGAATAAAGAACCCTAATTTTGACTGCTGTGGATTGATATTACGAGAGAGAGTTAGCTTTCATTACTTTATCATTATACAGGCTAGAGCAATACGACAATCGCTAATATTTTGTCAAAAATAAAACTGTATAAATCACGTAGAAAATTCTTGCGAGTTATTTGAAAATTATACTATTTCATTAATTTACAAATAAAAAAGTCGAATTTTACCCGGAGTTTTTCTCTGTTTCTCAATTTGTTAAAATAACAAAATATTTCGTTACAATAATTTCATAAAAAAAAAGTTGGATCGCGTAAAAATATTCTTTGAGCATTTGTAAAAATGTCACGCAAAAACAAAATTTGCCGTAATATTCTCCACCTATATTATAGCTTGCATTATTTCCCGTGTATAGAGCTAAAAACTTAAGAAATCAAGTGCTTTGCTAGCATTTGGTAGTAATAATAGAAAAGATAATATCTTTGCAACTTGAAATTTTTGCTACAATATGCTTTTCAGCCAACTTCCTCGAATATTCATCAATTCTTTCTCTTGTTCATTGAAATTCTAGGCCTGACGTATTAAATATCAATATAAAATAATATACAATAATTATTATAATAAATAATATACATTTTTAGCACAAAACAGCAACTAAGTTAGACATAAACTTAGAGAAAGTATTACTGAAATTTTCACTATCTTCTGGACATATAATTGCACTTCTCTACATGATCTTACGGTAATGTAACCAAAATGGTCGATCGAAGTCTACTGCTCTGATACAGATAAATCATCATTGCAGCTGAGAGAACTGTAGGACATATTCCTCTCCCAAAGATTCCAAAGATCTCCAAGCCAATCAGTCCTGCGTTACCCGCACCCAGTGGCTTCCCACGACCTTTACCAAATCGTTGCTGGGCAAGGACATCACCCAAAACGCGGTCGCCATTGGAGGAACTTTGCGCCCCAACAGCCGTCAATTCTCGCAATGTCCACTGCCCACTGCCACTTAAGGTTCGCAATTCTGGGTTATGTCATTGACCTTAGTTCTCCTTTAAATCTCATCAGTTCTGAAGAGAAACTCCGAGCATAGCCCTCTTCCTTGACCTTTGAATGACAAGATAAGGGTAATTGCTAAGCAGGCTTAGAAGACGATAAAATATCTCATTGGACCTTAAGGACTCAATGATGAACTCAGTTCTTCAAAAGGATACACAAAATTAACATAGATCGAAGTGCCTCGCCAGGAGATCAATTCATATTCGTGTCGCTTCGAGACAGTTCCTTTTCAGTCGTATAACTAGAAAAGGCTTGGAAATGCTCTTTCTGAAAGATGAATCCAAGAGGAGCTGGTGGAAAAATGTCAGTCTATCTTAGTGAAGTCGTTTGTGCTAAGTAGTTATAATATTACGAGCTGAGATTATAGCAACGGTCACAGGGAGATTGGCAGGGGCTTGGTCCAACGGAAGGGTCTGGGCATGGCTCGGAACTCGGCTCTGGAGAAGACCAAGGATTCGGTGCCGGCTCTCCACAAGGGCATGGACTTGAGCAAGGATTCTGGGATGGATCTGCGCAGCAGTAAGAACAACCTAGGCAGGAACCTTGGCAAGGACTAGGACTTGGGTCTGAGCAGGGACTGGGAGAGCCTGAGCCAGAGTCACACTGGGAAGGTGAATTACTCCGCCCAGCGATTGCTATAGACGCGCAGCCTAATGTCCTGTAAGTGGTGCCAGGGTTGGTTTGGAAGGCGATGATGGGCGGGCCTGGGACAACGATCCTTGGAGGTTGCACGATGAGGACGTCTGGGGTCGGTGGTTGTACAGGGCGTGGTTGAATCTGCGGATAAACGATTAGCAAATTGAAATTCAAAATCTATTTAAGGTTGTAAGACACTTCTCAGTTGGGAAAGAGAGGAAGAAAGTAAAAACAGTGCATAACAAATGACCATGTAACCTTACCCGCATAGCTGGTAAACGAGGCACGACGCAAGGTGGTGGTCGGATGGTCATAGTCTGGGGAGGCGGCACCTGCACTGGTGGTGGTCGCACGTATATCGGCGCTGGCTGCGGTGGAATCAACAGCTTTGGCGTCACGGTGATTGGAGCCGGTTGGGGCGGCTGCACCTTGGCTGGCGTGACCCAGATCTGAGCGGGCGTTGGTGGTTTGATCGCACCGGGGCGCACGATTATTGGCGCGGGCGTTGGAAAGCGGATTTGGCCTGGGCGGATGACGAATTGACCTGCGGAAAAAATTTCAAACTCACAAATAAAATCGGGAGTGATCTCCCCTTGACTTTCTCGTATACAGGAAACGACTCCAAAGTTGATAGAAACCTTATATTTTGATGTCGTACATGCATGTTAAATTGGGTTGCAATAAGGTAAAGCATACTCGAGTTATCGTGCTAACGCACGGACACAATGACACACACACAGACATAATTCCAAAAAAAAATATTTTTGTACTCCTCCAAAACGTGTAAATCCGTCAAAATCTCGAGATCGAATTTTTTTACGATTACAAGACTTCCTCCACAACATCTAATTTAAATAACCAACATTCTGAATACAGGTGGGTTGGTATTGGCTTCTGAATAGATTTTTAAAAAAAATATTACAATATTTTCTAGGTACTTTTTTTTTTTTAAATCAACTCTGAAGCCGATCCCAACCCACATGTATTCAGGGTGTTGGTTATTTAAATTACATGTTGTATACTACGTAGACGAGAAAGTAAAAACACATACCTGATGGTGATTGTCCGTATAAATATCTGACCGTAGGCTCATTGTGGTTGCAGGGTGCAACTT
This sequence comes from Elophila nymphaeata, assembly GCA_955850985.1. Lineage (NCBI taxonomy): Eukaryota > Metazoa > Arthropoda > Insecta > Lepidoptera > Crambidae > Elophila > Elophila nymphaeata. The sequence continues at coordinate 1,602,643 of OY039094.1, forward strand.
GGATCACGTCGCCGTCGAACGGGGAAGGGGCTTGCGGATACTGCTGGGGACCGGGGTCAGGGTACGGGGACGGGTTATTCTCCGGGCACGCTGGCTTTGGCACTGGCTGGCCCAGCACGGAGCCGATGAGTAGAACTGGCGAAACAATAATAATAGAATTAGCTATTATTGCAGAGTTGTCTGTAGGTATAGGTACTAGATTGTTATAGAAGGGTGGAAAGAAATCAATTCCCATGGAACTTTTAAAGTAAAAAATAGTTTTTCTAAAATACTTTATGATTAAATTACTCGTGAAATTAGCCATGTGATGCTGTAGTAGAATAGAATCACCCTATATCCTCCAATGGTGGCATAGAACGCGAATAATAGATCAGCAAAGGGATATTGATCACCTTATACTCCGTCCACCAATCCGCATTGGGCAAGCGTGGTGGACTACTGCCTAAATCTCCTTCGATGACAAGGAGAGACCTTGCGTACCAGCAGTGGGTCGCATTATAAAGGCTGATGATGAAAATGTGAGTAGCTACCTATTTAAAATTAAATAAAAAGTTAGAACAATTTGTGAACTGCTTTTAATTTTTGGGTGTCACAATGTAACAACAGTTGATAATCTAAAGAAATGAAAAAGGCGAATAATTAAATTTTTACAATAAATATTAATAACATTTACCAGATAACCATATTGCTTTACCCCCGCACATCTCTCGGTCGTCTGATAACAGTAACCTAAATATGATCGTATTTATATTAAAATATAAAATCGACATTCACACTTGAATACCCAAATCGAAAACACTATGCTTTCAGCCACAGCTTAGGCAATAAGGAACGTAACACCTTTCGTTTAAAGTTGTAATTAAAAAGAAATGCTGCAGAAAAAATCAAACGTCAAATGTTTTATCTATGGTTCGTTCGGCGTGATTGAATGTAGTACGACCATTTAATAATAATTTTTGTTTAAAAAGATTTTTTGGTATTTTAAATTTTTGGTCAGGCAGATAGTAATGGTTGGTTGCATGTCAAATTCGATTTGTTATTGGTTGGTAGTATAATTATCAAATTCGATTAGTTCTGCTTTTTATAAACATTTTTTGTTGAAAAATTTGAATCGTATTTTTATTCTTTTAACTGTTATTTAATCGACGCTCTTACGGTAAAGGAAAACATCGTGAGGAAACCCGCACACACCTATGAAGTAATTCTTAGGTTGTGTGTGAAGTCGACCAACCCGCACTTGGCCAGCGTGTTTGACTAAGGCCTAATCGCCCCTAATGTGCACATTATATGAGCTGTTGATGATGATGATGAACTGATAGTTACTAAGGTGATAAATTAGGACTCTTATTTGTAATTCGTTGCGAGGACTGACGGCAGAGTCGGTCAGGCAAAGGTCACGCGTTTGAGATCCTTGAGGGAGGCCTATGTCCAACGCTGGCTATCTCTCGGCCGATATAATGATGATACGCAATTCCGATAATCGAAATTCTTTGGTAAAAAAAATATTTGGACTATGTCGGTGTCCTGAGTTCTCCTGCGGATCTCAACAATTCTGAAATAACACAGAGAAACTCCGAGCATAGCCCTCTCCATTGCTCGTTTTGTGGAATTTGAGCTAGCTTAGGAGACCCATTGTAAGCGACTATGTTTCGGTTCCATAAGTCATATGTTGTTTTACATCAATGTAGATGGGTTTTAGGCCCCTTACACTTTGCACCTTTTTACACCGATGCAAAGGCGCGTTTAACAGCCGTACGACTGCATCGCGACACCAACGATCAACAAGTATTTGCATCGATTTATACCGGCATTTGTATCGATGGAAGCGAGTGTTCGTATCGATAGAAAAGCGCGCTTGTAGTTGCTGCATCGGGTTTGCGTCGAAGCAGCCGCCCGTAAGTAGCGATGCACACGCAAGTTTGTGTCGATTCAGACGCAGGGTTAGAGGGGGAAAGAATAGTTACACACTGCAATCTGCTAATCCTGTATGGCGTTTACATCGATGCTGTATCGTGACTGCAGCTTCGTGGCTAGCTACCGAATCGCGATTGTATCGCTGCTTTTAATAACACGTGTGTGTAAAGGTATATATAAACTCTTTATTGCATTTCACAGTTAATAATTAACAAAGAAAAAAGTAGGTAACGACGTTAGTCGATTTGCGACTGTATCGATACTGCAGCGATACTGAATCGAGTTCGTATCTGCAAAAAGTCGCTGTGTGTAAGGGCCCTTATATCTTAACTTCTTGTCTGTCTTTAATTTGTGAACGGCTTTCGTAAACTTATTTCGATGCTCCAAAAAATATGTCTCTGACATATCTATTATGTCATGGTCTGGGTCTTTGCCAAGAAGTATATCTTGGCAGTTGAGGAACTCTAGACATTAGTGCATTATGACACCAAAAGAATGGTACACTCGCGTTTAATGTCGTATGATATTCGCTGAGATAGAAGACAGACGAAAAAGTTTTTATTTGTTCCTGTTACTGGAGTCTATTTAGTGGAAATAGTTTTAACTTTTTTTAGAGTGGCATATAAGAATAGAGTTCGTTTGATTTGAAACAATTACCAAACTATCTTACTACTTATCTTGTGAAACTTTGAATGGATGGGTGTTCGTTGAGTCGGGATGAAATTCTACTTTTCTTTGACGCCGTCGTGGTGGAGTGTTCAGTATAGCTGCCTACACATTAAGCGGGGTAGCGGCAAATATTTGTGTGACAAACACGAATATTTGCTTGCGACTCATGGTTGTTTATACAACATGTAAATTAAATAACCAACACCCTGAATATAGGTGGTTTGGGATCGGCTTCTGAGTTGATTTCATTAATTTTTAAAAAAAAAAAAACGTTTTTTTGAAACAAAAAAAACAAAAGTACCCAGAAAATGTTGTAAAATATGTTCTGGGTACTTTTTGTTTTTTTTTTTCAAAAAAAAAATATTGAAATCAACTCAGGAGCCGATCCCAAGCCACCTGTATTCAGGGTGTTGGTTATTTAATTTAAATGTTGTATTTTATTTATAAAAAATCTATAATTATTATGAGTAGGTAAGAATTGGGGCATCTGGATCAAGAGTTTTCAGAGTTTTCGAAAACCGAGAAAACAGAAGTTTTCATCGTTTTCAAAAACTCTGAAAAACTCTTGATCCAGATGCCCCAATTCTTACTTTTAATTTATTCATGTTTTTAAGCTGAATAAATCAAAGCTCGAGTAATTATTCGGCATTGCTTACAGTTTATTAACCTATATTCATGATTCATGTTTTCACTATTTCATTACAAAAATGAGCCAATGGTTGCTTAATAAATAAATTTATTATTATTATTATTATATTGCCACCCCACCGTCACAGCATTTTCACTACGCGTTTCTTAATGTATTCAGCTCTCCACTTTTAAGCAACCATAAATGATGAATAAAGTACCTAGTCGAATTGAGTTTTCAGTTTTCATTCATACCATCAGCAATCAAAATTTAAATCAATCTCATAATCAAAGATCCAGGCACCGCAATTTTTATTATTCGTTTATTCATGTTTTTAACTTTCAATTTGTGAATCTTTCCCATATTATATATTTAATTCGATATATTAATTTAAATAATGTAGATAAAGGAATAAAAAAAACAAAATATTAAGTTAATAGATATTTATTGCTAATTTATATTTTAACTATAAGCTAAAAACAATATCTAAGACTAGTCTATTAATATTACCATACAATTCTGTTATTTCATTGGTTTCATTTAATTTCAGTGATTCTTAAAAGTAAAAACATTGTTTTCTCTACACCACTTATCCAAACAGAAGACATTTTTTAGGGCACATACGTTATTATGATGTATACAGCTCATAATATCCATCGAAGTTGAATATTTCTCATACAGTGTTAATAAACTAGGACAATTTCTATCCTCTAAGTTATGGACGTTATTGTTATTAAATATATCTTTTATCCATAAAACTTTTTCCTTGCCTTTAGTTAGTATACATTTATTGTTAAAAAAATTCCCTGTTATGTTTTTAAAATTAAAATAAGGTACACATCCTTCATTCCAATAAATTCCTCTATTTTTTTCTATCCAGGATACTTGCAAGCGTTCTTTTTTTGTTAATTCATAAAAAGGGTATGGTGGTTTTATTAACCATACAAAGATTCGACTATTCCAGAGTATTGCTATTTCTTTTACTATAAAATGGTTTTGCTCGTCTTTAAATCCTTGTACATCTACTATCACATTCATGATAATTTTCTTACAATATTACTGAGCGGTTTATATTCAAAAAGACGGTCATTAATAATCAGACAATAAGCAGTTGTATTATCTGGTATATCTTCTGAACATTCGATTTCTATCCGAACATCAACGGGTCCAGTTTTTAGTGAGTCGTTTTGTCTTGAGCAGTCGATCACAAACAACGGAGCTTTTTCTTTGAACTGAACAAAGTCAAGCAACGGATCAACACCGTCGTTGTAATACGACTGACGAAAGTTAGCATACATTTCGTATAATATACTGTACTTATTTTGATCAAATTTCAGATTTAGTGAGTCATACGGAAAGTATTGTGAATTCAAAAATAATTTAAGGTTAGTTACTTTACAATGATCGAACTCTGCATAGCTTTTAGCCTTATCACATTTTCTGTTAGTTTGTAAACAAAAAATCACATATCTTGGTTTTTCCAACTGAGACGCCGTTTTGACCGACCATGAGTGTTTCGGGGTTTTTGGTAAGAACGGATATTCATACAAATCCCAATTCCTGAATGCTATCTGTACAGGACGATCCTTTTCTAAATATTTAAGTAATAATAATTTATTACGATCAGAAACTTTTATGTGCGGAACACGCCACTGAAGTTTTTGAATATCAATTTCGATACTATCATTACCCTCCATTATCGCACAGTTTGTAATGGAATTACTTCTGTGTAATATAAGTTCATGTCTACAATTTATGATTATTTTAGAATAGTCTTCTGCAAAACCTAATATTTTATTTAATGGTATAATGACACTAAAATATCCCGCTTTCAGAGTTGTACCTTTCATGTTCCATCCCCAAACTGCTGCAGCTTTGTTTTCGCCTTCATTCATAGATACATAGGACTTTATAGTGCTAGTAATTCCTGCATTCTTAGTACGATCAATTTCAACACCATTTAATTCATAACGAATATCTTGAAACAAATATGACATCGGGTTGTTAATAAACTTAACATCTTTTTTAACCACTTTTCCTGCAGAGTCTTTCGAAGTCACGTTGGCATAGCCTTCTATGTAAATAGAACTACCTGAAGGTAGTACGTAAACGTCTTGTTGATGGATAGGTATTCTTATTTCATCATTGTCTTTAAAACTGTTATTATATGGATTATAACTATGGATTTCATAGCTTTCGATTGAGTTGTCTTGACATGGTAGATCACTGATTTGCAACATTATGTAATGTAAGCCCAAGTTCTTGTAAAAACCTTCTATTCGCTGTAGTAATATTTTTTGTTATTTCTACTTGGACACGTCTGACGGGTTTCGATATTGGAAGTGTAATATTGCGTACTCTTTTTGGAGTAGGATATTTATTGAATATTAACATGTTACTATGTCAGGTGATAAAATATAAATCAGGATATACTTAGTATCAATATTGAGAGCAATAAAAATAATCAGCTTAGTAAACAGTAATATCTTATAGCTCCTTTCACAATCGCTGGATGAATGTACCTATGCTATTAAGTTGTGATATTATATATGTATCTGAATCAGAATTATGAAAGCAAATTAAGTAGATTAAGAGAATGATATTTTTTATAATTTTTGTCTTTTTTTCTCCCAAAATGATGTTAGAAATTTCAAGCATAAATGACCGCAGTTAAATAAATGATTTTTTTGTAAATTGTCATAATTATAATGTATGTTCATTCCTATGTATTTTAATAATTCTTTTGGTGGTTTTAAGTTACCATAACTATCAAAATATTCTATATAATCTTCACATTTTGCATAGGCTACCCAATGAGTACCAGAGTTCTCCGAGGTATCAAGATTAATGACACCACATTCCATTCGAAAAGGTTTTTGTGGTAATTCATCTCTCATAAATACACCTCGAAAAAAAGGGATATTATGCGAGTGCTTTATAATGTCAATATTAGTTAAAGCTCTCCTGGGTAGCCTACAATTCAGTTTTTTTTTCTTTGCGACGTAAATCCCTAATCCATCTTTATAGGGCTTGAGATGTAAACCTTTTCCAATACACACTGCTTCGATTTGCTTATTGTGTCTTTCCAATTCTGACAATTGTTTTTTAGCAGTTTTATATTCATTTATCGCTTTCGCGATTCCAGCAGCACCGCCGACTAAACTACCAGCAGCAGATAAGCCTGCAAATATCGGTATTAATGGAAGAAATCCTCCAGTTTTCGGTATGGGTATAACTCTTGGTAGATTTATAGGTATATCTGATGCTAATTCTTGTGCTGTTGTGTATGCCAACTTTACTAAAGCGTTTTTGCATTTCGGCTTTATGTTATTTATATGCTTTTTTGTGCGCAAAACTATATTTTTAAAAGTTTTTTTCAAACTTATTTTGTCTTTATTATTACTTTTCTTTTCTGTTTTTGTTTTTGAATTTAAATTTAGTAAAGTTGGTTCTCGTTTCCTTTTCATTTTAATAAAGCTTAAAACGATAATATTTAATGAACTCAAACGTTAAATGTGTCACTTGTACGAATGTGATGAATAGAATGGAAAAAAAATTATGTGCAACCTCTTAAATTGAATATGTTAGAGCGATGGTGACAGTCAAATATCTATAATACATTCGCTTTACTTATCCAACTATTTTCGCTAGTTGGGAGCCCAAGCCATTTAACAAACACAAGGTTTCCTTTTCTTTTTAACACTTTTTCAATTAAATATATGTCATGATATTTAGTTTTCTGAATTTCTTGCGAATAAAATGCTCCAAGTATTGGTCTACTTTTCGAATCTTCTAATAAATAAGTTGTAGGTGTACTTTCTTGTATTTTAATAATTTTAAATATTTCCGTTGACCAATTAGGGGTATAACTTTTATCAAAATGAGCCTTATGCTTGCTTATTCTCACATAATCACCAACTCGAAATTTTTTACATTTTTTTATTTTTTTAGAGTGAATAATGTTCATATATCTTTGCATTACTTCTCTTTTATTGTCATGACAAATTGTTGCTGGAGGCTGACCGACAGTCCTGTGCATAGTATTGTTATATTCAAACATCTTTTTCTTTAGTACTCCATTATTCCATTTATAATTTCCGTTTAAGTTAAATTCTTTATACAATTTCCCTTTTAGTGTTCTGATAAATCTTTCAACAATTGAAGCCTTTTTAGTTGAGTAAGTAGAATAGTGATTAATATTGAACTTATTCATAATATTTTTAAATAAATTATTATAAAATTCTTTTCCATGGTCCGTCTGTAGATTTATTGGAATGCGTCCATTTTTTAAAATCATTTCAAAAGCTTTAGATACATGCTCTTTATTCTTTTGCATTAACCCGATTGCCCATGCAAACTTTGTAAAACAATCGATAACTACTAATATATATTTGTAACCTCCATTAACTCTCGACATTGCTTGCATGTCTATCAAATCAGCTTGCCAAAGATCATCTATATCTTTAAGTATTACATTTCTTCTAGGATAATTAATTCTAGCGTTTCTACATATTTCGTTTACAACATCTACTTTGCTCATAGTGTTTGTTTAATTTGCCTGCAATATCTTTAACATCAACATTTACTTCAAGTTTCTTTATTTTGTTTATTAAAATTGTCATCAACTTGTTAATATCCTCAATTTTTTTAAATACATTCGTTCTAAGGTCATTTATATCTGCTTTACAACAATAAGCACACAATTTTGATGTATTTGACGATCCTAAGACTTCAATCTGATCGTCATTTAAATGATATTTCTGCATTTTCGATATTACTCAAATTATTATCGCGTTCACGAACATGCATGATCAATGTTCTTTTTGTACTAATCATGATTATGGTAGCGTTTATCCTTTTATTCTTTTATAATACCAGCCTCTGTAAGCTCTTCAATAATTGATATAATTTCGTTATCATGATTAGTGTTACCAGCACTTTTTGATGCAATTAATAGTTTCAATCTTTCGATTAGTTCATTAGGGTCATCCCAATATACATAGTCTGTTTCACTTTTGTATTTCTTATATATCGGAATATGACCGCCGCATTTAGGTATGTCGTTTTCACTGGAATGATTTCTTTTTTGAATGAACAATGGTTTGATTATTTCACAATATTTCAAACTTTTGTCGCCTTTTATCTGACCATTTGAACTAAAGCCTCGTTTATGAGCATTTGTGTAAACAAGGATATCTTTATAAGTAATTTTGTCTTGTTCGCTAACAATATTCAGGTTGGGCTTATTACGTATGAGAAGTTCCTTTAAACCTGGTGTTAACTTATATTGCTTGCAACCAATAGTCACTACTTGGTATTTTTCTGACTTTGATGTATTGCTAGTAGATGAAAATGAAACTTTGGAATTTCCCATCATCAAGTTTTTATTTTCACTGCGTATTCCAAATGGGACATTAATATTATTATCATATATATCTATTACTTCTTGTTTTTCTAGCGACATAAGGGTATCATTTATTTTTTTATTAGGACTTTCGGCTTCATCGCTATAATCATAATATTCTAAACTTTCATCTGACTCTATCTGTGTTTTCTTGTTTAAGACTGTATAATCTAGAGAAGAGTTTTGATCTTCTACAGAGTCACTTTTACTCATATCTATCGAAACGTTAAGCGTGGGTTTATCTTTATCGTTACCTTTAATGATTGTCTCTAAATTATCTGTGATGGGTTTAAATACTTTTCTAAATTTCATATTTGCTTCATCTTCTTCGTTTTGAATAGCTTTTATTTTATTTCTAATGGTGTCAACTGACTTAATTAATTGCTTTTTAATCTCTGTATCCATTATTTTTTGAGTTATACCCGACTGATGTTCACAAATATTAAAATATAATAACATATTTTTAAAACGTCTGTTTTATTATATACTCGGGATTAGACTTTAATTTTTATTTCCATAAATAAATAAATAAAAAATACATCGATTCTATAAATAAATAAATGTATCAAAACCTTGTCTATACCTTCCTCTATTCAGAGCACAGTCTTTGTTTATGGTTAAAAAACTAAATTGGTTTAACCATACTGTAGCACATAGTTTTTTAAATTCTAACCAACTCATATCTGTATTCACATGTTCGTTATAGATATGTTTTAAATTAATATCATCTTGTTTGAAAATAATCAAGAGATTAACATTATCACGTATTAATTGTTTAGGTATTTTGGAATAAGTTTGAGACAGATAAAAACAGTCTATCTGACTGTGTCTGCCCATGGCAAAATAATTACGAATATTTACTTGATTTTCACATGCCACATCATCAAAAATTATGATTGAATTTTTTAAAGCATTTTTTGGTGAAATCACGTCCTTGCTATCATTAAAAATAAATAATTTAGCATTAGGAATACACCTAAAAACATTTTCTAAATAACGATATTTCGGTTGAAAAGATGTCTTCGAATACAGGTAAATATTTTTGAATTTAAGACCATTTTCATGTAACAATAAATTCATCATCACATTTGTTTTCCCACAATTTGAAGGGCCGCATATAATACATCGAATCGTGTTAGGCAGCAGTACACTATGTTTAGTTAAACAGGGATTATTTCCTGTTTTTATAATGTTCACTTCTAAAGTGTCTGGTTGCTTGACGAACTTCATTCTAAGTATGAAATAAAAAATGATTTACAATCTTTTATATACTTCTTTCTATTCATTCTTGTACTATGAAGAATAAAATACCTTGAATTGCTTTTGATTACTTTATTCATACATTTATTCTAATAGTCGTGCTAATGAAAATAAGAAAAAACAAAATACACACATTTTCGAGGTCATATTCATTCTCACACTATGAAAAATAAAATAAAAATACTCTTTATTGTTTTATTCATACATTTATTCTAATAGTAGTACTAATGAAAATAGGAAAAACAATATACACACATTTGCGAAGTTACATAATATCTTATTCTACTACAAACAATTGAGACAGATATTATTTTGCAGATTAGTATTATACAATTATTATTATTATTATTCCCTTTATTTCATTTAAAATACATAGAAAATTATAATTCTGTTTTATATTATTATTATTATTATTTCTATTATATTTTATATTCTATCCGACATGATATATTTTTATTATGATTTAGTGCTACAATGACCCACTGGAGTGTATGGATTTTATCTTTTTGTATTTGTCTTTTATCATCATTTCCATTGAGAAGTTGCTTGTTAATCTGCTGCATGTATAAAATATGTTTAATTGATCTTATCAATCTCATGTTGCACCTTATGCTGTTTTTTTTGTGAAGAGTATTTTTGTAATCAATCATTAGTAATTTCTGTGTAACAGATTTTGTAATACATTTCGCTTTATTTATTTTACACTTTAAGCTATTTAAACAATAATATTTAGCTCTTAAATCAACAAATTCGGTAATTATATCACCACCCATCTCGTCTTTGAATAATCTAGGAAGTTTTTGATTTATCTTCGGAATGTTATACTCATTACATGAAGAGAAGTTATTAGTATCAAATTGTGAAATATTATCTTTTAAATCTTTATAAAAATCTTCAGTAACTAACAAAATATTAAGTACTAATTATTAATGATAAAGATATATATCAGAAAATCGTGTCACAGTGACCCCAAGGAAGTGTATGAATTTTATCTCTTTGTACTTGCCTTTTATCGTCATTTCCATTAAGTAATTGCTTATTTACCTGTTGCGTATATAAGATATGTTTGATTGATCTTATTAATTTCATGTTACATCTTGTGCTAATATTACTATACAAAGTGTTTTTGTAATCTGTCAATTTTAGGTTTTGAGTAACACTTTTTTTAATGCCTTTAGCTTTTGTTATATTAGTTTTCACGCTATTTATACAATACAATTTGGCTCTCAGACCAACAAATTCGGTAATAATATCACCACCCATCTCATCCTTAAATAGTCCAGGAACTTTTTCATTTATTTTTGGAATATTGTACTCGTTACTTGATTTAAAATTACTTGTATCAAATAGCGAAATATTGTCATTTAAATCTTTATAGAAATCTTCAGTATAAATTAAATATAGCAAACTGTCAGTATCTGTGTAACATAACTGTGCATTATCTTTATATTTATCTTTTATAAAATCATAGTGAAAACTATACATATGATGTTTGGAGTATTCTAAAACAGAAAAACCAATGTATATCGGTCTATCCAATATAATCCTTTCATGATTTAACTGGATTGCTGCGAAATTTTCAGAGAATACGTCTATACTTCGTAGGTTAGGCTTTGCAATTAATTTATCAGCACCTAAATGCTTATTTGTAATATTTTTCTTATCTGTCCATCTACTTATAAGTTTTACATCTACTTGTTTTCTTTTGTTTTCAATTGTTTTACCGAATATTGAATTATTCAGTAACTTGAAAAAATCTTTTTCAAATGCTGTTTTCGATGATTGTCTCAAAGAAGTATTTAGATCAATGTATGGTTTCAAGAAGCATTCTTGTCTAAATCTGATAACACGATGTATTTTCGAGAGTATTAAACCATGTTGTATACATTGTTTTAAATGTATGTAGTGAATTACATAGTTATATTTGTCATAAAGGCTTGCAATTAATTTCTTGGTTTTACTCTCCGGAGGTATAAGTTTTTCAGCAGCGAAAGGCAGATCTTGATGTGACTTATGCAAGTAATCGGGGTAAAGTAAATCAACTTCTAAAATATAGCCAATATCACTATCATCAGAAATATTCAATACGTTAAAAAGTTTTATTTCATCATACGTTAAAAATTTGAATTCAGAAATAGGATATTTTTTCGTCATCGCATAGCCGTACAAATTATTGCAGTCTAAATATATAAGAAATGAAGATGGTTTTGATAGATCAAAGTTTGGAAGATATTTATTTGTAGCCGTGGCATGGCGTAATGAACACTGTGCTAGACCACCACGAATACCCTTTTCCAGCATTTTGTACATTTCAATATCACTAATCAGTTCTAATTTGACATTTGTATGAAAGAGCATTGCATCCCAACTTAAGCTTGGTGATGTAATATAATAAGCAGGATCCAATTTATAATATAATAGACTTGTATTCCTAAATTTTTCGAATATATCGCATAAAAGTAATACATCAGTTTTCAAGTATAAATCTGTATATTCTCCTAAGTTTGATATATTAAAGCGATTCCATACAGTGTGCGCATGAGCATAATCATCATCACTAATGTGTGAGTCATTAAGAGTATTAATAAAACTTAATTTAGACGGGAGTTGTGTTTCATCGAATTTTGACCAACTATCAATGTAATCATACGGATAAATACCTTTTTTTCTGAGTAATTCAAGTTGTTTATCGTCTCTAAACGCTTTTGATAGATGAACAAAGTCATTCGTAGATAAGCTTTTGCTTAACATCTCAAGACTTGAGCTTAAAAATTGAAAAGAATCAATGAATTTTATCTCGATGGACCGTAAACTATTAGCTGATTGAATAATTTTTGTAATAGACAGATATTTTTCTTTCGACTTTGGAATAATTTTAATATTTCCTTCATATTTCATTAGTTCTTCAATGAATAAATGTGCGTCATAACCTGAAAGATTATGAAACACTACGGGAATGAATGGGCATACTCTATACATCAAGTTACAATGTGAATGCGCAGCGCCTCTATAATCAGACGTAATATGATCGTGATCTCGTACTTTATCATCGAATAATAGATCTTTACATATATGACATACAGTTGCATTTCGATATCGAGTTTCTTGTTCAGGTGTTAAAGGTAACATCGGCTTTTTAATTGATAATATTTCATGAACGAATTCGATATCCTTCAATAATGAATTGATAAAAACTTGAACGCTGTCCTTACCCCTATATGAAACATATTTATTTAAACTCTGATCGTGTGAACAGCAAATATAATATCCAAAACAAGAAGGCTCATGTCTTTTTAATGTTACAGTGTTTTCAGAGGTCTGTTCTTTATAATTCATTAAAATACATTCAAAGTCAGCATATATTACAAAATTAATTTTTAGTTGCCTTTCGTAGTGTCTGAATTGTAAAAAAGATCCTTTTTTAGGTAAATCTTGTAAAACTCCATCGCATTTATGTAGTCGAAACTTAGTTTTATCATGAAAATACTGCAGACATGATTCACATAAGTACAATTCACCTTTATGATGTGTTATTTGTCGTTTCACTAATTGTAGAAGATCTTTGATTAAACAATAATGCCCTTTGTTTTCACGTTCTATGTACAATAGGTTAATATGATCAATTTTACGATTGTTTGTCAAATATAATGGTCCTGTCACATAGCACTTGCCGTCTAGCCCATAAACATTAATACTTATATCTGGATTTTTATTTTCAAATAATCTAATATCTTTAAATGTAGGTGGAAATGACATTCCCTTTATATTAAGAATGGAAGAATAATGTGGATATGACTTTACTCTGCACACATTTTGCTTACTCGGATACAGTGCGGCAACTACACTCCATAAAAAACAATGCTCATCTCTATTTTTTATGTTAATACAACTTTTAGACTTTTTTATAGATTGTGGAAGTTCTATATAGGTACCACCTCTCAAAGGACAGTATTTATTAATGTTTATTTCTAAATGACTTATTCTCGTAATTGCCCAACCTGATTCACAATGCTCAAATTCAGATAGTTTTGTTTTCAAATTTTCTGTCAAGTTCAATATCAGTTCATTCAAATCTGTCGACTGGTAAACAATATCATATTTAGTAATAAAAGACTTAAGTTGCTGTTCATCTGTCTTAGGTAAAGTAAAATATGCAAACAGTTCAAAGTTTAATTTAATGCAGTAATGTCTTTTCAATGATAGGTTAATTAATTTAATAAGATCATTAGAATTATCGCTCATAAACATGTCTGGTGTAAGGTATTGAACTTTCTGAGTAGGGTTTAGACGGTAAGTGACTATTCGCTTTTTAAATGCTGTAGTAATTATATCAATATTATTAAATGTAGTCTTTAATAAGCAATTGGATTTATGTAAATTAGTTCTCAAATGATATCTGTATTCATGTCTCAGTATTTTCATATGACATTTTTGGCATTCAATTAATTCATTCATATAATTTGTCATTTTATTGCAATAGCAATCGTCTTCATTGACAGGTCTTTGGAGAGAAGCTGGTTCTTTAAGAACTGTCGAAAAATAAAAAAACAAATGTTATTATGTAAGAATATAACTTTATGAAAATGTTTTAAAACAGGGCGTAAAAACTATAGTGTAAATAGGTATGAGTACATTTTCTTAAGACTAAATGGTATAGCATAATTAACTAGGAGAATACATGTATGTATCTAGGTACAAATTAATGACTATAATAATAATTAAATAATCTTGTACATACATATATTAAATATTATTATAGCCGCTAATAATATCGGGCCGGCAACCTTTAAACTCCTGTCGCGTCGCTTTAATAAATTGAGAGAGGTGCTCCCAAGCCTCAGTCCCCGTATCAGATTTGTTTTTGATAGTGATGATTGCGTGACGCCACCTATTCATCGGCGAAACGTGCTTTATCTCATCGCACTTGTACACCTTTAATTCAATATAGTGCGAACCCTCTTTTGAAATATTCGTCTGCCGCGATACACCATGCGGAACTCTTTTTGTAAAAGAGGAGCAGATGGATGCTGCTATGTTTTTACCGGGTCTCATCTTGGTGTACAGCTCGTCGTCGCTGTCACTGCCGAAAACGTCTTTAGCAGCGGTCTTCCTAGAGGGCTCAGGAGAGGAGTCGTGCTCGCGAACGCATTGAGGATCACTCCGCTTCCTTTTCTTCGGTTCGGGTGGAATATTGGAGGCTGAAGACGATGACTTCCTGATCTTCTTCGGTGCTCGATCTTGAAAGGAAAATGGACGATCTTCATTAAACATACAAAACATTGAGTACTGTTTATTTTGTCTTCGAGACACTTCAATAAATTTTTGCATGTGATAAAATGCTTCAGTATTAAACTCCGTTCTATTTTTTATTACTATATCTGCTTGTGCTCGCTTATTCATTAATCCAGTTTCCTTCAAGTTATAAATCTTTAATTCAATGTAAATATTCCCGACTTTGCTCTTATGCACTAGTCGGCTGTAAGCTTTAGGATATTTTATTGTGAAATAAGAATACATCTGTACTGAGTTCCTACCGTGTGATCTGGATTTCTCTTCAAGATGGTCATCATCTTCAGCTTCGCTATCCGTGCCGAACAGTTCATAGCTCGAGTACTGGCGAGGGGTGGCAGGTGCGATGGTCTCGTGCTTGCGCTTGCGTGATGCAGACGATTGCTTCTTTGGGATAGAAGTTGTTGCAATATTCAAATCCTCTTCTGAGCAGTCGGCGAATGGATGAGTTGGGTTCTTGAAACCTGACCTGTAAACATTAAAAAAACGAGAATGGATGACTATCGAATTCATAATTCATGATTGTAAATGACTGTATCAATTGAGACGTTTAAGTTCTAAGGTTAGGTTTTTAACATGAATAGAAAATAGGGAAAAATTTAAATAAACGAATAGTTTAAAAGCGAATAGTTGTACTATTAAACTATTTATTTATTTAAGTATATGGAGGCAGTTAGGAATGAATAGTTTAGTAGTAGTCATAGTAAACTATTCATTCATACTGTGTTACTTATTTATTAAATATAGATTAATTTGAAATCAAAAATATATTTCTTACTTACATTTTTTATTTTAGCGACGTTTCTTGAATACTTGGAACTGGGACTGAATCCGGATCTAGATCTGGAGCAGATTGTGACATCTTCGATTCGCATCCCCAGTTTAAATACACATTAATCACGTGGTGCACATTTTCCATATCGGGAAAGTATATCGCAGTAAAAATGCAGTGCAAGCTCTCAGCGCGGTGCAAAGTTCATCCGACTAATTTGGGTATGATGATTGACTTCAGAGTTATTGCATACTCGCAAAGTATTATATTTAATAGCGTTTGTTCTTAACCTACTTAAAATAAGGTTCACTTTTGAAGTAACGTGTTACGATCGAGTGTAAATACATTGTAATTTTAAAAGACTGTGGGTTAGGGAAATAAATTAGAAATTAATTTGAACTCTATAGACAAAACATTACGTTAATTAAAGTATAAAAGGCAGTATTAAATCAGAGAAATTCTCATTCTTAACCCCCAGGCTTCATAGGTACGAGTGCGTTAACAATCTACTTTAAATAATGTCGGTAAGTAAGACAATAAAGTTATGGGTTTTAAATTCATTACTTACTATTTTTAAATAAGACATTGTTATTTCAGGTATCTGATGATGTACTTTTCAACAACTGCTACTCGCCAATACCGGCCGAACAACGGATCCGTCAGAATGTGATTAACTATCTTGAGCGTGAAATGCCTTTCGAAATAGACGAACGGCCCACCAGTGCTAGCAGTAACCGTACAGTTCGCATCGTCAACGCCAGCAACAGCAAAGGAAAGAGGCGAGCGGATGACAAGTGGAATGATCAGTTGTATTCGTATGTTAAAAAGCCGTGTGAATTCAGTTCATACTCTAAAATTGTTAGATTACAAATATTTGACGTAGAAGAAATGAAGAATAATAAATGTAATTGTAAAGCAAAGGTTTGCGCTCAACATGTAGTTGAAAACTTGTTTTCTGATGAAGTGTATAGTTGTACTAAGGATTTACTTAATAAAATACAGAAAGCATTATTATCGTAATTAAGGTAATATTTAATTAATTCTTTAAAGTAAATAAAAAATAAAATAATATTACTATATAAAAGTGTCTTTTTTTCTTCCTCTCATTTAGACTTATTAATATCGACGCTTGAAAGGAAAAGTTGACTAAGCGCCATTTTGAGCCAAATTGAGTTATATATACAGTTCGAATCGCCTCATTTTTCTGCGTCGTTTGGTCTAACTCACGCCTTCCTACGACGACTTTTAATGTCGCTTTTGCATTTTGGACTTTACCAATTATCACTTTTTTTGAATGAAAAATGAATCTTTAAGTCGTCCTCCTGAACAATTAACTCCATGTCGCTTAGTCAATTTTGCCTTTCAAGCGTCGATATATACATATATTTATAAGAAATGAAATAGTGAAAACATGAATAATGAATATAGGTTAATAAACTGTAAGCAATGCCGAATAATTACTCAAGCTTTGATTTTTTAAGCTAAAAAAAAACATGAATAAATTAAAAGTAAGAATTGGGGAATCTGGATCAAGAGTTTTCAGAGTTTTTGAAAACGATGAAAACTTCTGTTTTCTCGGTTTTCGAAAACTCTGAAAACTCTTGATCCAGATGCCCCAATTCTTACCTACTATTATGTATATTAAAAATGTCCGGTGTGAGCATGGAAATATATTTATTTATTCTATTCTTTAAATTTTCTACCTATACTGTATGGTCCATACTGCCGGATGTGGATTTACGTGTGACCAATTGTTACCTCTCGCTCTGCTCAACCCCTTTTAGGATACATGAGCGTGACTAAGTCTTTCTTAAACTATTTGCTGTCATGTACCATTTCCATAATTTACAATAGTCCACTGACCCCTAACAAAGATTTTACGAAAAAAAAACAAAAATAATTAGAAAAAAACACTCATATTGATTAAAACATACTAATTCACCTACTTGATTGTCTTAATTAAATGTTATACAAACTAGTCAACGAGAAAGGCACTGTTGTTCGCCTTCAATGAACACGTTAAATAGTGGAATTGTCTTCGACAAAGCAAGGAGCATGATGTCTTGTGAATTGCAAAATTTCCTAACATGCTTAGCGTAAACTGATCTGCTGCCTGCAGACCCCTGGCACCCATGCTACGTAACCCTAATGGGTCCGTGGACCCCATTTTGAGAAACCTTAGAGATATAAAAATAAACCAGCTTTACCATCAAAACTTTTGAGTTTTGATGGTAAAGCCAGTGCCATTAAAATTTATAACCAACTTAAGGGATGAACAACATACAAAAAAGCCTTACATAGTCATGTTAAGACAATAACAGTCAAACGAGAACCGTGTATTCTGCCACGGTAATATTAATTACCGTGATTCTGCTCACCATCATAACATTTTTTTCCTTAAGACTATACCTGGGAAATATACAACATGTAAACTAAATAACCAACACCCTGAATACAGGTGGTTTGGGATCGGCTTCTGAATTGATTTCAATATTTTTTCTATAAAAAAAAAACGATTTTTTTCAAAAAAAAAATTAATGAAATCAACAGAAACAGTAATTTTCTTTTGAAAAAAAAGTGATTGAAAAACAGAAATGATTCTCGTTTGACTGTTCATGTCTTTTACACCTGTATATTAAAACAAACAATATTTAATACCTACATAAATTCGTTCATAATATGCAACAGTTTTTTAACGACAGATGGAGGAGATTCATATTCATATTCATATTCATTTATTTGCCTTCTTGTTGTCATACATTGGTCTTACAAAATTTATGGTCCAAAACAAGAACCCTATTAAAAGGGTACTGCAAAATACTTGTAATATAAAATAAAATTAATACATTAGTTAAATAAGTATTCATTAATTAATTTTCTATTTTAATTGCGAATTACATGCTCATGTCATTTAGATACAAATTAGGTGTTGAATCAAGAAATACAGGGTGTAAGGGACCCGCTCTCTAAAACGAAAAATATAAAGTCTACTACCTCAAAGTAAATTTATGGCATAAGCAGTTTTTTTTTAAATTGAATATTTAAAGAGTTGGTAATTTTACAACGCGCAATGTATTACGTACGTGCGGGCGGCCCGTAGCGGCCCGACGCAAGCGGCGGCGGCGCCCCGGCGCGCAACGCGTATCTAAAACTGAACAGGTTCGAACGCCCGCAGACTAAGCCCGCAGATCATGAAAACCTCTTCACAAATCTTTAGTTTAACAGAGTTACAGTAATTTTTTATGTACGGACAACATTTAGTTTTCAACCTTAAACGTGTGCATGCAGGGGCATTGAACTCGTAAAGTAGGTAATGAAACTTCAGTAAAGTAACTAACAAAATCCAACCACCAGGACAGATGTTACACTCGAAATCATCTTAGTAGTCCGGGTACCGTTTAACTTAAGTATCATACAAATAATAAAAAAACACAAATAAATAATCAAAGCGACGAGTAACAACTTTTGTCTTATTAATTACCTACCTACTTAGCAAATAAGCGAAAGCGCGCGTCATCAAATCAAGTTCCCTCAGATTTTATTTGGTCTGAGGTAGTTACCTACCTACCTTTTCATTAACTTGAGAAGCACCATGACATGCTGAGTGAAAAAAATAGAAAACGAAATTGATAAAAAATTCTAACATGATAAAAGCCCGAGACAGGACTCGAACCAGGGACCTTTCGCGATCCGGGCGAATGCACTCCTCTAAGCTACACAGGACTTGTAAGGTCACGAGTTACAACGAATTTATTGAAGACATTATTTTACACACTTACACACAATCAGTATACCGATTCGTTGGTGTCCCTTTTTAAGCCTTGTAGTCTTAATTGATTTAATTTCTAGGCACGAGTAATAGTTTAGCTATCTACGTTTAAAAGTAAACAACAACAAATACCTAGATGGGTGTACGTGAACGGAGAAATAAGCCAGATTTCAGATCCAGATTCGATTCCGCACTAATACTAGAAAAATAACGAAAATGACAAGGAAACAAATAAAACTAACAATTTGATAAAAACTACGTACCTACGTTAGGCATTTCGTCTAATGAGGTGCAATTAGCGCTCCCAGATTTGGATACCTACGCCGCGATATCCTTAATGCAAGGAAACATTTCATCCAGCTTCTCTGAGGCACATCCACTTAATATTGCTTCGTATTCGCAAGCACTGTACGCCTAATTAGAGGCAGTTTAAAACACAACTCTCACACACACACACAAATGAACTAGGTAGGTAATAACATTTCGTTCGTAAATCACATGCGTTTACGTTCGAAGCTAACAGCGAACTGCGCGAGCGTCCTGCGCCGTGCACCGACTGGGCGGCATTTTCATTTGTCCTTTCGGCAAATACAAAGAAGCCGCCTGTGATGCCGGTGTCTTTGTACTATCCGCCAAAGAATGCTGCCGCCGCGTGTTGGTGGTGCCGCGCAGAATAACAGCTGATCGGCCAAAAGTGATAGAATTTCTCCAAAAAGTACCTATGACTTTAATCAGTATTAAGTTTATAATGATATTTTATGTGTGCAAGATTCATTGTACTAAAGGTTATTTTTGTAGCTACTTTTGTTTGTATAGCGGTTTAATTGTGTTGCATAAAGTTCTCGTCAATACGTGAGTTATGAAATTTAGTTTGTTGAGTTTGCGTGAGAGTCTCCTAGCGCGTGTTGACTGATGACGTAGATGCCTACATTATCTTGTTTACTAGGTAACATACCTAATAGCGGTATTTTAAAACTTCGTAATAATGATGTAGGTATCACCTCAGTAGTCTGTGGAAGAGTGGATTATTATGATGATATTTAAGCACGTAGGCGAAACTGTATAATGCAGTACCTACCTACGTTATTTTACATGGGCTATTTTACATTAGAAGCCTACTTTAGTCTGTCATAAAATTTAAGAAACGGGATATCTGTTATGCTTGTGAATTATGATAGGTACCTATCTAGCAGGTGTGGTAAAACATACCTAGCTTCCCTATCGTCGGGGTGCGTCAGAAAAGTTTAGGTAGTAGATGGGATGGCGCGGCCGGCCGGTATCGCTCGCGTGCGCTGACCTTGGTCAACGTGCGCGGGTTCAATGGGTCAACAACGGTCAAGGGCAAGGCCACGCAGCGGCGCTAGACGTTTCGCTCGCCCGCCGCCCGGCCCGTAGACTGCGCGTGATATTTTTTAGTACATTGCTTTTATTGTAAAAAAAATGAATTTGCGTTTGTAAATTTTAAATTATTGTTTTATTTTGTTGTCCTGGCATGATAATACACAAAATAAGTGAAAAAAAAGTGTTAAAAATGTAATTTATTTTTGAGATTTTACCTATGACATCGTATTCAGTATCACTAGGACTACCTCCTGTTTTCGTTTTAGGGAGCGTTTCCCTTACACCCTGTATAATGTCAAACTATAATAAGTACTATTAAATTTATGTCATTAAATTACATTATAAATTTTGATTAATTAATTTTCAATTTTATTTGCGATGATGCCTACACATAAATTACTTGCTTAAAATTATATAACAATACCAATTGTTATATAATTTTTGTATAATTTACAATAGCCCTTTTCTTTAATGATAATTTGGTTTTATTTTGTAGATATTTCAAAATTGTGTTCAATATGTAATGTTAACATTTAACTTAATTTCACGTTCAGGAACAGTTTAAATATTGTAAAACATTATATTAGTAGGTATTGATTATTGTTATAATTTTTTATATTAGTATTTTTTTTCATTTCATAATTTAGAATACTCCTAATAGTTATAGTTTTGTAATTATTATTGTAATGCCCTTACAGGGTTCATGTGTAATTGTTTTGGCCTAGGAAAAACTAGTTCGTCCTAAATTCGGGTTAACATATACACACAACCATGACTCTTGAACAAACGTCTGCGTGGTTTCTTTAAGTTATATGTAAACAGCTAGTCGCGAGTTGCCTGTTGCCGCTATAAGGAGATCAAAGTTGCTCTGTCTGAATAGCGCCTAACTCTTACATTTTCATGTTTACGAACCCCACAATAACTTACAGAACTAGTAATGATATTTTTGTTCAATATTCACATGGCGATGTGAAGAAGCCGGTTCGTTAGTTCGGCTCGTGTTGTAACAAGGGCAGGCCGCGACATGAATAAAGGTAACTCATACCTAGGGTTATAAACTTTTTGTATAAAATATAGTATTTTCGGAGCTATTACCTTTAAAAATATAGTAGCAATGGCAAAAATTAAAAAGAAAATAGTATGTGGTTAAAATATCTACTTTATTTTGTAAAGGAATATTTTTTGCTGCTCTGTGCCTTAATAATTACCTACATTTAAGCAAAATATAGTAGTTTCGCCTGCTATATTTATTTTTTGAAATATAGTATTAGATCTCCTAAAATAGTAGGATATCCTTACTAATATTATAAATGCGAAAGTAACTCTGTCTGTCTGTCTGTCTGTCTGTTAAGCTTTCACGTCCAAACCACTGAACCGATTTTGATGAAAATTCGTACAACTATAGATTAGATCTCGGGGAAGGACATAGGCTACTTTTTATCGCGAAAAAAAGGTTGTATGGGTTGAAATAGGGGATGAAAGTTTGTATGGAAGTTCGTAATTTTTGAAGATAGAACCATGAAACTTTGAATTTAGGCACTCAATAAGACAGAAAGAAATATTTGTTCTAAGATTTTTGAAATTTTGACCTGTATGGGGGTGAAATAGTGGATGAAAGTTTGTATGGGACTTCGTCATTGTTAAAGATAAAATCATGATACTTTGAAATTAGGGACTTAATAAGAAAGAAAGTAATATTAGTTCTAGGATTTTTGAAATTTAGACCCGTGTGGGGATGAAATTGGGGATGAAAATTTGTATGGAACTTCGTCATGGGTAAAGATAAAACCATGAAACTTTGAATTTATACACTTAAAAAGAAATAAAAATCCAATCCAAGATGGCGGTTGTGACTTTTTAATATAATATCGATATGGGTATCATTTTCGTGGTTTTTAGGGATCCGGATTACGAATAAAACATCTATTTCGAGATCCAAGATGGCGGACGCGACTTTTTGACAAAATGTCAATATGGGTGTCATTTTCGTGGTTTTTGAGGGTCCCGATTCCGAATACGACATCTATTTCGAGATCCAAGATGGCGGTCGCGACTTTTTAATATAAAATCGATATGGGTGTAATTTTTGTGGTTTTCTGAGGTCCCGATTGCTAATACTTACACCATCCATTTTGAGATCCAAGATGGCGGACGTGAATTTTTAACATAATGTCAATATGGGTATCGTTTTCGTGGTTTTTGGGGGTCCGGATTACGAATAAAATATCTATTTCGAGATCCAAGATGGCGGACGCGACTTTTTGACAAAATGTCAATATGGGTGTCATTTTCGTGGTTTTCGGGGGTCCCGATTTCGAATACGACATCTATTTCGAGATCCAAGATGGCGGTTGCGACTTTTTAATATAAATTCGATAAGGGTAAAATTTTCGTGGTTTTTGAAGACCCCGATTCCGAATACGACATCTATTTCGAGATCCAAGATGGCGGACGCGACTTTTTGACAAAATGTCAATATGGGTGTAATTTTCGTGGTTTTCGGGGATCCCGATTCCGAATACGACATCTATTTCGAGATCCAAGATGGCGGTGGCGACTTTTTAATGTAAAATCGATATGGGTATCATTTTCGAGATTTTTAGGGGTTCTGACTCCGAATAAAACATCGATTTTGAGATCCAAGATGGCGGACGTGATTTTTTAACTTAATAGGAATATGGGTATCATTTTCGAGGTTTTCGGGGGTCCTGATTCCAAATACATCATCTACGTCGGGATCCAAGATGGCAGATGGGACTTTTTATCATCTACGTCGATATCCAAGATCGCAGATGGGACTTTTTAACATAAAAGCCATTTTGGTATCAATTTCGTAGTTTTCGGGGGTCGCGATTCCAAGTACGTCATCAATTTCTAGATCCAAGATGGTGGACACTACTTAACTTATTATTAATATGGATATCATTTTCGTGGTTTACAGGGTTCCATTTTGAGATCCGAGATGGCGGACGCGAATTTTAAACTTGATATGGGTATCAGTATTGTAGTTTTCGGAGGTCTCAAAATGGATGCTGTATTCGGAGTCAGGATTCAGAATACAGCATCCATTTTGAGATCCAAGATGGTGGTCGTGACTTTTTAGCTTAATCGCTTTCACGCCTAACATCTTAACCGAATTTATTGAAATTTGGTACAAAAATAGACTAAACCTCAAAATGGAATAAAAGCTACCTTTTTGTGAAAAAGGGAATGAAGGGGTTGAAATATGAGATGAATATTTTTATGCGATTCCTCATTACCGAAGATAAAACCATGAAACGCAAATATTCCTCTAGCGTTTTTGAAATATTGACCCATGTGGGGATGAAAGGTTGCGTGTAAGTAGCAAAGGATGGAAAAACTTAAAATGGTAGATTGTAAAAATACCATTTACTGTAGTGCACTGCAGTTTGTATGTGTGTTTTTTGCATAATAAGTACCTACACAAAAAATGCTGCCTAAAGTAACTATTCCACGCGGACGAAGTCGCGGGCAAAAGCTAGTTATATTATATAGTAGGGTGGCAACGCTACTCATACCACAGATAAAGAATCAATGTACGGTCGCGAAAATACCGACTTCAAAAAAGGAGGAGGTTCTCTATTCGACTGTATGTTTTTTTTTTTTTTTTTTGTATGTATGTTCCGCGATTACTCCGTCAATTATGAATCGATTTTGAAGATTCTTTTTTCGTTAGGAAGGACATACTCCAAAGGTGGTCCCGTATAAATTATACCGAAATTGGTTCAGTACTTTTTTGTTAAAATGATAATTTCATTGGGGATGAAATAATAATATCGTCCACGAACACAAAAATAATGTAAATTTTTTTTTTGAACTTGCCATCACCTAATATGCAATAGTGAAATTTTGGTTAGTAGGTCCAATAGTCAACACATAAACTATGACAAATTATTTTATGAACTTAAGTTAAATAACTAGGTTCATAGTTCATTAACTTACCATTCATTTTGAATGAATGGCAGGCATTTGTAATGAGATATAGGTCTGAGACGTGATATTATTTGTTAACCGACTTAAAAAAAAGAGGAAGTTCTCTATCCGACTTTTTTTTTTGTGTTTGTTACCTGATTACTTCGTCAATTATGAGTATTACGACTCGATTTTAATGATTCTTTTTTAGGTACGTCAAGATCAGAGATGGCCCGTATAAATTTTATCTATATAAATTCGACCCTTTTTTGAACAAATCAGTAATAGCAAAAAAAAACGTTTTAGTTAAAGTTTCCATTAAGTTTTAATGAGCGCCTAGTAGGCCTATCCGTTTTCAATAAAATATACTTTATTTCCACTAAAAATAATAAAATAAAATATTTTTAGCAAAAAAATAGGACAACCGACTTCAATGCGTACAAATTTAAACTAAAAAGTAAGAAATAAATAATATTTTTATGAATTAGTTGAAAAGAGCGTCATAGAAAACCAAGGAAAGTATTGATACACATTTATAATTCTTTATTTATAATTCATACTCCGATATATTTGGAGTCGGTGCCAGCTAGACAAGGAGGATAGTGTTTGCAATTTTCGAACTTCACGGAGCGCTAACATTCGTGCGATAATCTTCGCCTTCGGCCTACCGCAAATGTGCATGGCCACACATTGCGCGCTGTAAAGTCTGTCGCGATGTGATCGCGATGTTACGCAAAAAACAAAATGGACGCCGCGGTCGGCCTACATTTTCGGGCATTTATTTTTTATTCTGTCAGGAATTATTGTTTAAGAAAAAAGCAAGGCTAAACATCAAACAATATTGACTCACACTCCTAATTGCTAATAAGTTCTAAAATCCTGTCGTTATTACAATCCATGGCAGTAAAACGAATTTAACCCAATACGTCCGATGCGCACGATGTCTGTGTGCCGACTGAAGACCACGAAGTGTGGCCACTCAAGCGAAGGACATCGCGATAAAAACGCTTTGATGTGCGCTAGTTTACCGACAACGGGGCGATGTCCTTGCGCCTTCGCACGAAGTGGCAAAGTATTCGCGAATACTTGGCTAGACACATCGCGATGTCGCGAATATTCGCGACATCGCGATGTGTGCGGCCGCAGCATAAGAAAAAGACACACTCCATTCTTGTCGCTGTTTGACGGAACGTTTTCCTCTTCTAATATGATAAAATCAAATCTAGACCTTACACGTATATACATAAAGTACAATATTCATTTCATGATATTGTTTCGTGAGCATTCCAGTTAGATATACTAAAGGTTCTAGCATAAATTTAGCTTTTATTAGCTTAACAAGGGCAACCTGAGCGTGATGATTAGGGCTTTGACTGGCCACTGCAAGCTGAACAGACATCTCTACAACATGAGACAAGATACTGATGCTTGCAGATTCTGTGAACAGGAGCGTGTAACACCAATGCACCTCCTGTGCTCTTATGAATGTCTCATTCACAAAAGAAGCCGACATTTGGGAAGACACATTCTCGACCCAGACGATATCAAAACAATCCGAGCTGGGAATATCTTATCATTTTTAGATAGTGCCCAGCTAAAGGAGTACATGTAAGGCCTCAATAGGACTTACTTGGAGGCTAGTCACAATAGATCTTTATAGATCGCAGTGACGCAAAAAACCCAAATTTATATTTGGCCTCATGTGGAGACCAAATTACGGCTCAAAAGCTCATTCTAATTGAAAGCGCTCTTAGACCACCAATATTTGTAAAACTAATGCCAAGACGCAATATTAATCCTAGATTGCGGTATGCCTTCTTACATACGTTAGTGATAATGTACTCTAAAATTTAAATTTTAGAGTACATCAGCAGTGAAATAACCTAGGTACTCGCTACCCCTCGTCTTGTCTGCAAGGTCCTACAGGGTGTCTAGGAGTTCACGCCTCATTAAATCTGATTAGAGACCGTCTAATCTAAAACTGAATGCTGCTGCATTGACTTACTCTTACATGCACAATCAGTGTACAGATGCAACACACTCAAAGCTATAGTTATTACTCATTCAGTTGATTCAGTCGACGGCTAGACACAAACGTGGTAGCACGCGTCGATCACTCATAAAAGTACCGTCAGCATCAAGTTCAGTTTTAGGTTAGATGATCTCTACCATCAGATATAATAGGTTCATTTGCTATAATTTTTCTAAAAATACCTACATTTAAAAATAACTGGAAAACAAGGGGTGAATAAAATTCAGTTTTGCATTTGTTCCCATACACGTATATTTACATAAACTATTAAATAAAATATATTATAAATAAACCTTAGCTACATTTGCAAATTAAAAAACAATTAAAATTATTACGGATGCTTAATTATACTAGTCAAATCAGTCCTTTTTTATAGCCATTAGTCGTTTTTACTAATAAAGATATCTATATAAAGAGAGCTTACATATTTTTTTTTTTGAACAATCTACCAAACATGCCCCGTCAGTTCTTTGGTAAATAACTCCAAGTTTCTCCAATCTACAATTATTTTTAAAGTGAATAGATTTTGAAACGTGTGCGCTTTTAGAAGCATTGGTTGCATGAGTCGCATGGACATGGTTACGGATAGGGCGTGAAAAGAGATGTGCAAGGGTCGCAGAGAGATCATGGATTGCTAGACACGCATGGATTTAAGGCGCGCTTGGGTCGCTAGGCGCCCATGGGTTGTTAAGCATGCATGGGCTACTAGGTGCCCATGGGTCACTAGGCGCGCTTGGGTTACTAGGCACGCCAGGGTCACTAGGTCCGCATGGGTTGCTAGGCGCCCATGGGTTGCTAGGCTCGCTCGTGTTAGAAGGAAGGTTGCCAGAGCATGCCCTATCACGAGCAAATACGTCAGCTGTCACAGTAATAGCTGGTGGTTGGAAAACACCCGGCGAAGGTGGTCGGATAACAAATGCAGGGGGCGTGAATGGTTTCAGAGTAGGTGGGTTTATTCTTATCGCTGGCGGCTGGATTGGTGGCTGTTGGGGTGGCTTAACGACGATCGTCGGGGGCTGTATGGGGCGTAGAGCTGGCGGTCTGACGGTTATCGGAGGAGGAGAAACAGGAGGAATGCGTGGTGGCCTCACTACTATCAACGGGGGATTCACAGGCGGATTCTGTGGCGGTTGCACCACTATCGCAGGCGGTATCATCGGCGGCAGCGGTTTAGGTCTCACTAGGATAGGCGGCGGTTGTATGATGACATCAGGCGAGGGCCTCACGAAAAAAGTTCCTCCTGGCACTTGGATCTGTTGGAACCCTGCTGAGGTAAGCGACTGGGCCAAGTTTGAGCGACGCAGTAGCACTCTTATGGGTCCGTCGCCGCAGGGTGCTGGAAGTAAACGAGAATTAATAGAGCGAGTGTTCTGTGTTCAAAGGAATTGAGGAAAATCTTACTTATGAACGATTGTAGCTAAATTAAACCTGCACCTTTTGTTGAGGTACTCAACTCAAAAAACTGTAAAATCTAATACTAGAAAAATGCACTGAAAAAAATCGACTTGCCCCGCCTTGTCCCGCCTGAGGCCAGTCGATTTTTTTCAGTGCATTTTTCTATTATTAATATTTACGCGTTTGTAAATGCAAAAATAAAATTATTCTGTAAAATCTAAATTGTGTAAAAGAGCTTATTACAAGATAAATGATTATTTAAATGCTCCAAATGCATGGGAGCAAAATCTGCCCAAAATTTACGCATTTAGAATTGTAATTATTCATATTGATATATCTATTGACCTGTAATGATGTTTTGAAATCATTACGAAATTGTAAGCTGTGGAGTTTCTTTCACCATTTTTTTCCGTCTCAGCATAATAATAGCTACTTATTTAAGTAAAATAAATTAATTATTTTGTCCCGTTTTTTGGACGATTTAAAAGTACTTAGCAAAGTCCATTTAAGTAAAGAGGTTTTTCATTTTCATTGTAGCTAAATAAAACCTGCAAATTTTGTTGAGGTACTCAACACGTGTCTGTTAAGTGTGTCTGACTTATACCATTGGTGGTTTTTGACCGTAAAGTTGGCCTGACTTCCATAGTATAGCGGATTCAAGGGGTCTACTCCGAACGTCAATTTACAATGTTTCGGCCGATATATCGGGACATTTCCTATTAAAATACATTCGTTCCGATGTTCCTCACTCGGCTTGACTTTCAACCGTCTCATAACATCTTGGTACTGCCCGCCTAGCATGACCACCGAAACATGATAATTATGATATAGCCATTTATCGCTTTGAACTATCAAAAATCATTGGATATAACCGCAAACTAGATTTTTCATAAAACTCTTGAAAAAAATCGAACTTAATTTCCCAGGTGTAGTCTAAAAGAAAAAAATGGTCCTAATGATGAGCGGAATACGTATTTCTCTGCATAGGTCTTTTTACACCCGTTATACCTAAAAGAAGAAAATCATCACTTACTCGCTGGCACTCCACCTGGAGGAGGCGTTGATCCCGGGCCTGGCTCACCTGGCTGGCAGGGCGACGGCTCTGGGCAGGGTTGGGGACTCGGTATGGGGGACGAACATGGGTCAGGGGACGGACACGGGACAGGGGACAGACACGGGACAGGGGACAGACACGGGACAGGGGAAGGACACGGGACAGGGGACAGAGATGGGGCAGGCCACGGCAGAGGAAACGGCATGCCACATTGTGGTGTAGGTAGCGCGAAGGTCGATGCAATTAGAGCTGTGGAGGAAAATACAACTAGAATAGTGATCCATGGTTACTATACATAATTAAATTTTAAACTGTTAATAGTTAGAATAGTGATCCATGGTTAATAGATTTAATTAAATGTTAAACTATTATTGAAAATTGATACCAAATTAAATAGAAAACGAAAAATATGGAAAAAAATCCTGTCATGGATAAGTCTAAGCTCATGGATAAGATAAGTCTCAGCACTTATCCATTACAGGATTTTTTTTATGTTTTTCGTTTTCTATTTAATTTGGTATCAATTTTCAATCATAACTAAACTTGCCAAATAAAAACAATATTTCATAAATGTTAAACTGATATAAAACTATTTTTAACGTCTAACTCGCGTATATTTAAATTAGATTTTCTTATTTTGTTATTTTTGCGTGGTGGAAGATTCTTGAAATAACATATTATGAAAATATAACAAAATATACACATTCGCATACCATTACGGCACAATTCCATTAGGCAAGTCTAGCATGCAATTAAGATGCTTTCATTGGGAACATTTTTTCGAGAGTGCAAATTTCATGCAGGGTTTACTTGCATACAAGTGGAGATGTTCAAAAATTGAGTAGGACATCATGGGTGGAAGACGGCTTGTGTGGTCGGTGGTGCTTGCCGAGTCATTTTAGAGATAATAATTTTCAACAAACAAGAAATATTCTTTCATTTTTGCCAGTTGACGAATAACTCGTTTGCTAGTTCATTTTGTTCCTCACTATTATAGTAAAGGGAGGTATATTGGTGATTTAGGTAATTTGGTGATATTTTTTTTTTATAAAAAGGTCGAGCAAATGACTCTATTCCACCTGATGGTAAGCAGAAGTAGAGTCCAAATGCGAAGATAGCTGGTGCGAGAGATAAACTGCCGCGCTAGCCACCCTCGCCTTGCCGATCTGCAAGGTGCTTCTTCATGCCTCTTTTGAATGACCCAGGATCGTAGGAAGGAGGGAACACGTGTGCTGGCAGTGAATTCCATTTCTTGATTGTGCGACAAAGTAACGAGTTGCCAAATTTCTTAGTTCGCGTTGGAATGGTAGCCACAGTTTGTCGGTGACAACGTAGACCAGCACGCGCAGTCCTTAAAAGGAAGGGAGATGGTGGGATTAGGGAAAAAAGTTCCTCAGAGCACTCGCCGTGGTACAGACGGTAGAAAGCGCTCAATGACGCAACATTGCGACGCAATTGGAGAGGCTCAAGGTTTTTAGTCACTTCTTCGTCGCCGATGATGCGGGCCGCGCGACGCTGCAACCTATCCAAACCATCGAGTAAGTACTTGGCAGAGCCATCCCACAGGTGCGAGCAATACTCCACGCAGGACCGTACTTGCGTCTTGTATAGCAAACAAAGTTGATTTGGCGTAAAAAAACGCCGCTCCTTGTTCAGGACTCCGAGTTTCCGAGTCGCTACGAACCTCCATACCGAGCAAGGTGATACTGCTCTGTAGCGTTAGTGTTGTGCTCTGGAGAGAGGGAACGGAAAGGATATTTTTTAAACTGACACCCACACAATTCTCCATGCGAATTCATGAGACAGTGATTACGTTGTTACGAATGACAGTTCCTCTGTTTAGTATGCAAACTTTTTCGACAATTTTGTACCTGTAGCGCCATTTCTCAATGCGCTTTCGTATTTTGGATAAAATTTTATTTAATTAGTATTGCAAAGTAATTATTATTCAAATTGTTCAACAATCTAATTAATATTGAATTAAAGCTATAGTGAAGTCGTGTTTGTGTCAAAGTAAGTATTTACTCCTTATTTTGTAACCCTTGTTTCTTAGTGTTTTCGTCAACATTTTGGATACGTTTTTGAGTGGTTCACTTTAGATTTATTTGGTGCTTGTATTAAAAATAAAGTGGACAAGTCAAGTACCTACACACTTCGAAAGGTTTTGTTTTGATGTATCCGTAAAATGGGTTATCAGTTGAATTTAAGGTTATTTTTTTAATCGCCAAATTACTTCTTCTTTTGTAACTTCTAGATTGGCAACAGATGCAAAAAGTTTGCAATTGAGAGTTGAAGCTTCTGCCCCAAAAGTGAATAAAAGCAAAACTCGCGAGAGAGACAATGATTGGGAATGTGGGCTCTGTGAAGTTTTAACCGACGCAAAAAAAGAATGGAGCAAAATGGATCCAGTTTTCTTACTGTCTTACTCCATACCACGAGATTTGCGTAAGTCTCGGACACGCTGATCCCGACGAACACCTATATTACAAATGCGATCGTTGCCTGTAGATAATCTATACGTATAAATAAAATTGGAGTGTCTGAGTTGATTTTATATTTAAAAAAAAACAAAAGTACCCAGAAAATGTTGTACAATATTTTCTGGGTACTTTTTGTCTTTTTGTTTTTTAAAAAAAAATTTTTTTTTTAAATTATGAAATCAACTCAGAAGCCGATCCCAAACCACCTGTATTCAGGGTGTTGGTTATTTAGTTTACATGTTGTATATATTCATACGCATGTAGTAAAAAACGGTTATTTCAATATTACAAACAGACACTCCAATTTTATTTATACAGGGTGTAAAAGACATGAACAGTCAAACGAGAACCATGTATTCTGCTCACCATCATAACATTTTTCTTCCTTTAGACTATACCTGGGAAATTGATAGTTACAAGAAAAATGCACTGAAAAAAATCGACTTGCCTCAGGCGGGACTCGAACCCGCACCTTCCACAATCCGGGTGGACGCGTTGACCAATTTCGCCACCGAGGCACTGCTTTTCGCTGTCGAAATTTGTCAGTGCTTGGTGCTTATGTTTTTATGGTAAACATCGTTTCATCAAATCTTTGAAATTTGCACTTCCAAGACCCGAACAAAAAAATAAAATTATTCCATGATAGTTACAATTTTATTGAAGGTCAAAGTCATAATTTTTTTTTTCATTTTTTTATGAAAACGTTTTTCTATACGTTATTTCTTAATTACTGTCCAAAGAAACATTATCATTTTTTTTAGTATTTCATAACAAAAAATGGCTTCAAAACATTAGCGTTCAATGTAGCTCACTCGATGTGCACGGACACTAACGAACGGGTCCGCCGTCTGGCAAAATTATCGCGGTTTTGCGACATGCGTGCGAGTTGAGCCCTTTACATTGCGCGGTACAATTTGCAATTTTTTTTAACACCAAAAAATAAAAATCATTTCCCAGCAATATTTTTTTTGAAATATGCCTTATTTTGATGTATAGAATACATGGTTCTCGTTTGACTGTTCATGTCGTTTACACCCAGTATGTATAATGTATAATTTACTAAAGGATCATATTTGTTTTTATTTTATGTACAAATTATGTAATTTAAAGTAATTCACTAAATTACCTATCTACTACGTTGCGTATCTATGCGTTGGTAGTATAGGATTCCCTTTGCGCTATCGTTTGCGGTAAAATTGACCATCCCGGCTCGCCCCGCCTTTAGCAAAGCGCGTTAAAGTGAAACATGTTGGACCAATGATATTATCTTTAAAAAGAGGTTACTTGCTTCTAAAAAGTGGCACCCAAAAGTAAGCTAATTAGCACACCCGAGCATATATCTTTCTCGCTTACTCTATTGCTAGATATCATGTTGTCTTACTCACAACTTATAATATGGTTAACTCGCCACATACGACAACATGAAATCGTAGACTTTAGGTGCCGAGTTAATTTCACCGTGTAACATGATAACATTTTGGACCATTTTTGACTTTGAAAGAGCTTTAACTAAGTGGTTACTGACACAAAACTTTTATGAGATTAAGGCAAGGAGCTTATATTTTACCTATTCGTGGATTAAGGAGTTAATTAATAAACCAAAGACATTTATCAGTACGTAATAAGTAATTTAATAATTTTATTCTGACATATAAATTGTATAATTTTATTCTGACATATAAATTGTATAATTTTATTCTCTTGACATTATCCTGCTGTATCTTAGTTTGCATGCTTATAATATAGGCGAAACATGATGTACCTACCAAAATGTATTACCATCTTAACAACCATGTTTGAAGCAAATAAATATTATTATTATTATTTTTGTTTCTATTTTTTTATATCTCAGCTTTGAGCTGGTGCTTCAAAATCTGTTACGGGCTGTGCCAAGTACCAGATTTCCTATGGTTGTATATTTGTCGTATCGTCTTGGAGAAAGCGCCTAACTATCCTGCAGGTATTTAAAATAGCAGCTTTCTGAGATCTATCAATTTAATACTGCGAAGTAATTGTTTGGGTATTGTCCCTGTGCTTGAAAGTACCAATGGCACGATGTATACTCTGTCTAATTTCCAAATTCTTAGTATTTCTTCTATCAATTCCGAATACTTGTTTATTTTTTCTGATATGGTTTTTTGGATGTTGTGGGTACTTGAGATGGCTATATCTATTAAATATGCAATTTTCTTTACTTTGTCAACGAATGTGATGTCTGGTTTATTATTATTATTTGAATTAGTATGAAGGTAACCTATCTACCTACCTCTTTTTAAATATAATATCATTGTGTTGGACCATCTAATTATAATTTATTATAGGTATTGTTATTAAATACAGAAACTTACCTAAAACACCTAATGCCGATAGTCTCCCCATTGTGACAACGAGTGTAATGAGCACACAACCTCCATACAATTTATACCTAAAATCTGGTTTTGTTTGAGTGGAAGCCAAAGGCATATAATAATACTTTTGATACGCATGCCACATGGTTGCAATATTATGTTATCGAGTACATTAATTAGAAAACAAATTTGATATTACTAATAGTGGCTTAATAAGATAACGTTGCTTGCTTTTCAGCTGTATAAGCGGAAGTAACAATACCGCAATAAGAATAAACAATATTGTAAAATCAGTTAGTAAAAAGTAACTAACATGCACAACATTTCTGATTCATAATAACATACCAATTATTCATATTACATTTAGTGGCTCTATAAGATAATGTTACTAGCTTTTCGGCTGCATAAGCGCTTGTGATAAGACTGTAATAAGACTTAACAGTATTGTTAAAAGTAACTTACATGCATTATGCGTGTCTAATTAAATATTTTACTTTAAAATGTTTATTGTTATTTGGTTTGAACGCGATTGTTATAGATGTTAAGTATAAAAAAAACATTAATATTTTTTGTTTCACTGGGTATTTAAGGACGGAGTTTTTGACTTTATTCATCGGCGAAAATGGTTGGCGCGCAGGCAGTTTTGGTTCTTGGTGAGTTTTTCCAAACTATATTTATTTCGTTACATTACAGAATCAGAAAAATGCTATATTAGGCAATCAAACACACTAAATTCGGACTACTATTATTACGGGGCTACTTTATTTTACTTTATTGGATCACCAACAATTTAAACACTAGTACAGTTTTGATTACTAAACGGGAACAAATTTAGGGTTTGTTCTCATAATATTATATTCTCAAATTGCCCACTAGAAAATAGTACATTGCTCACCATAATGGATATTTTCTCACCAAAAACAAAAAGTACCCAGAAAATGTTATACAATATTTTCTGGGTACTTATTGTTTTTTTTTGTTTTTTTTTTCTTAAAAAATCGTTTTTTTTTTTCAAAAAAAATTATTGAAATCAACTCTGAAGCCGATCCCAAACCACCTGTAATCAGGGTGTTGGTTATTTAGTTTACATGTTGTATATAAAATATAATAAATAAACATTTAATTCTTTAACTTAATTAATTTTGACAGTAAATTAAAACCATTTATCTGTAACAAAAACACGAAAATATTAATTTACTTTATTATAACTATAGTAATACTGGCTGTTTTTGCCTTTGCCTAAAAAAAATAATTTAATTATAGCTAATTTGTGAAAAAGTAAAAATTATTCCGCGCGCTTTTTCTTATCGCTGTATTGTTTTTATTTGAAAATGGCGTCAGTAGTGATGAATTTATTAACTATTTCCTCGCCAATATGTTAATATAACACTTCGTATGACATACGTACGCTTTGATAATTACAGCCTCTATTCTAGCAATATCGCCTCGGCTGTAATTTTCAACTTTTTTGAAGTAAAACTTCTTTAGGCGCGACTAGGGGGTAACTCAGATTTTTCTAACGGAAGTAACGCTCAGTATTCTATAGTCTGTGTAGTTTCCGCTATTTAAAAATAGTAATTTCGATTGGTCGTAAGTATCTGTCATATTTTATTTTTTTTTCAGTTAAAATTTAATCATTTCAGTCATCTACGTCAAAGAAGTTTTACTTCAATCGCGCGTAAAGGTTACACGCACACAATTTTTTTATGTGACGAGATGGTACACAAGCTTGCGGCCCACCTGATGTTAAGTGGTTACCGCCGCCTATAGACACTTGCAATATTAAGTGTAAATCACTTAACACCGCAAGTGCGTTTGCCATCCTGGGGACTAAGATGATATGCCCTCCATGCCCAGTAATTACACTGGCTACCTTTCCCTTCAATCCGAAACACAGCGAACTGCTCCACGGCAGAAATAAGAAAGGCGGTGGTACCTACATAGTAGAAGAAAATTAGATTATCTTGTTCCAAAATGCTTAAATGAATTGCCTGAAAATTTGCAAAACTTATATTTGAATGCTGTGTCTAAGTCTAAATATAAATTGAAGAGATATTATTTAAATAGTCATAACTTGTCTTTGTGAATGCCTACATTAAAACTTTCACCAATATTGTAATTTTAACGTGCGGCTCTCCTACACAGATAAACCTCTAAAGGTTTTCTTGGTAGGTATTTTTGTATTTTTTATTCTGTTATTGTCATGTAGAAATAAATAAATAAATTAAAAAAAAAACTAGTAAACTTACCGCACTTATATCATAATGTACCTATTTTAATGTCACAGTTCTCATCGCAACTGCGGCAGCAGCTCCATGGAAATGCTTCAGAAGCGCCGACGGTTCTACCACGTGCTACGGCGATGAAGGAGTCTACACGATGCCTCCTGCAAGCATCTCCATAGCCCGCGCGACACCGCCATGCTCCATGCCTGCCACCGTCTATACACCCAGCGGATCCTGTCCACCTTGCGCCAGTCCTGAGCCATCCCCCGCCCCGCCTGCCTCATGGCCCCAGCCGTGTGCTACTGCGAGCCCCCAGGCATACTGGCCTTATTGACGTGTGCATTTCGAGAAGTTGCCGATGTAATCGGGTAGTTTTGGTTTGGCAATAAAATTTTGGTTCTTGGCTATGTGGAGTTTTATTTATGACTAGCTTTTGGCAAACTTCCGCTGGTCCGTGTGGAGTTTTTTTTAATCAAATATAGCTTATGTCACTCGGGAATAATGAAGCATTCTAATGGAGAAAGATTTTTGAAATTGCTTCAGTAGTTTTTGAAGTTATTCGTTACAAACATACAAAAATTTCTCTTTATCAACGCATCATTATAAAATTATTATATTTATTTACATAAATTTCATACATTAGGTAAATACCTTTTATTAAATAAATTATTCGTGTATTCTATTCACTTTAACACTGACACCAAAAAGAGCCTTACCTACTATTTGCGCATTGCCTAAGGCTATTGTCCCGCACGAGTTGAAGATAGGACATCTTCAACTCGTCTATACTTAAATCAAATCAAATTATCTTTACTGCGTAGGTATCACATAACATTCACAAGGTCTTATACATAGGCTGTAGTTAATGTGATATCCCGTAGGGGCTTATCCGTGTACTGCGTTGAAACGTCGACCCACGTGGGCTGTCAAGCGGACACATGCAGCTAACGTGGGCGTGAATATCGTGCACAGCCTGCGTCGCAATCGAGTAGCGGCTTAATGGTATTTCTAGTGTAACAAAGATATCCACAGAATAATCACAGAACATCTTTCTGGCATTCCGCTGTCGACAAGGAGAGAACACAGAGATCAAAAGTGTCTCTTTAAAATATTAAACGCTCATGATTCCCTGCACCTATTAGGCGGCATTTTATTGAGATGCCCGAGAGCCAACATGCGTGCTAGATCTTCATTTACTCTTCCTTACGTTGTAGAAGCAACTGCGCAGGGAACCGATCATCGACAGGGCTATGTCAGCATATAACTCGAAGTTTAGCGACATCGATATTTTTATGAACAAACCTTCAAAATTTTAAAAACTCGTTAGTAATGTGCAATAAGAAAATATTTCTTGTTTAGTTGTACCTATAGTATGGTTATTATGTCACGACGCCGTCGTGGTGGAGTGGTCAGTACAGCTGGCTACACATCAAGCGGTCCGGGTTCGAATCCTGGTAGCGGCAAATGTTTGTGTGACGAACAAGAATGTTTGTTTGCGAGTCATGGTTGTTTATACAGGGTGTAAAAGACATGAACGGTCAAACGCGAACCATGTATTCTGCTCACCGTCATAACATTTTTTTTCCTTCAGACTATACCTGGGAAATTGATAGTTACAATTTTATTGAAGGTCAAAGTCATATTTTTTTTTTATGAAAACGTATTCTATACGTTATTTCTTAATTATTGTCCAAAGAAACATTACGACGCTGCCGTGTGTGAGTGGTCAGTAACGCTGCCTACACATCGGGCGGTCCGGGTTCGCGTCCTGGTAGTGGCAAATGTTTCATTTGTTCATGAGTAATGGTTGTTTATATATCTATATAAGTTTATTTATAAAAATATCTAGATTATTAAGTATATTTGTCCGTTACCTAGTATCTATAACACAAATTCTTTATCTTTATGATACTTAATATGGGCTAGATAATTGGCTATCATTATCATCAGCTTATATAATGTCCCCACCGAGGGGCTCGAGCCTGCCCCACATTAGGGGCGATTAGGCCTTAGTCAACCACGCTGGCCAAGTGCGGGTTGGTCCACTTCACACACAACCTAACGATTTCTTCATAGGTGTGTACAGGTTTCCTCACGATGTTTTCCTTCACCGTAAAAGCGTACATATGAATTCAAAATTGTAAAACACATTGGTACGTGGCGGGGATCGAACCAGTGCCTCCCGGGTGGGAGACGACGCTCTTACGCACTACGCCACCGACGCTTTTCCGTTAGATAATTGGTGTAAGCGTAGAAATATATTATTATATTATAATATTATTATCATTTTTTTTTGTATTTCATATAAAAAACTGTCTTCAAAACGTTAGCGTTCAATGTAGCTCACTCGATGTGCACGCACACAAACGAACGGGACCGCCCGCCCGTCTAGCAAAATTATCGCGGTTTTGCCAGTTTTGCGAGTTGCGGCGATTATAATAATAATATTAATTTCCCAGGTATAGTCTAAAGGAACAAAATTTTACGATATTGATAAGTCTATAAAGTTAAAATTAAATCTGATCGTTTATAGGTCCAAATTGCGTACAAAGAAGTCGGTTACAAATATACAAACCAAACAAGCAAACATACAGGTGAAGCTTATAAAAGCATGTTAGAAAAGAGGCGATCCCTTTCATAGCTGATAAGTCTGCTGTTACCTGAATACGCCACTTTCAATCTTGAACAAAGTGCTGCTAAATCGATCATTCGCAATCTAACGGTCAGGTGTCCACACGAGCTAGCAGCTATCCTTGTCAGCGTAGCAGCTTTAGAAAGAGATGAAAACAGGATGCGTATTCATGTGTCATTGAATATATCACTGGATGGCCAACAAAGGCGTGTTCTGTAGATTTGTGACGCTGGCTGCTATATTCTGTACATGTAGTTTAAGTTTTAGTGCACAAACCG
Source organism: Elophila nymphaeata (assembly GCA_955850985.1). NCBI lineage: Eukaryota > Metazoa > Arthropoda > Insecta > Lepidoptera > Crambidae > Elophila > Elophila nymphaeata. The sequence goes on from OY039094.1 coordinate 1,642,066, forward strand.
TAACTTTTTTAGTTTCGTTAAGCCCAATATCACTATATGGGTTGGCGACCTTGCCTATACTAATTAGATGTTCCCGCGCGTGCATAAAATACTCAAAAAAACCGGACAAGTGCGAGTCGGACTCACCCACCGAGGGTTCCGTAGAATTTTGTAGTTACAACATGTTATAAATAGTTCCAGAATCGAGTCTCGTAGTTTTTTCCGAGTTTTTCCCAAGATTCAGTTTCCAAAACCTTATACTAAATACTAATAAATTATAACTATACTAACAGTTCATAACTAAATTAGTTAGGTAACATAATTAAAGTTGATTTTTACTTAAATCTCAAATTTTATCCTTTTTTTTTTGAATACTATTGCAGATTGTCTCTGATGACATTTTCTGCGTCACCGGGTTTTAAGAAGGTGAAGACCTTGGGGGGTCCTCAAGCCTGTAGGTCGGACGTTCCTAGGGGATTACTGGGCGACCGAGCATCTTCCCCGTGGGGAGTCTCTGGACCGCCTAGCGTCCCTAGGGCGTCCGTGTCGGTAGGGAGCGACATGCCCGAGGGTGCCTCTAAAGGCTCGGACCTCGGCTCGGGCACATCGTGTCGTGATGGAGGCGGGGAAAAGCGCCCCGGTACATGTCTGTACCGGGTATAGCGCGTCGTATGTAGACCGGGTCTTCGCACCCTTGTTCGACGAGTGCGGTGTATAACAAAGGTGTGTCTAGTGCTTGAGTGTGTAGTGTTTAACTGAGAGTTACTCGAACGGATCGGAAATTTTATCCAGATTTGCAAGTGGTGATGAAGTATCGCATTGTATGTACATCAAAGTGCCATGTAGAATTGTCGGGTTCGGTTCAGCGCCATCTATTAGCGACGTTGCGAACCTAACACCTTGTTTTGCGTTAGCTTAGAAGTTTGATTTTTTTACAGCTTCAAGTAACTGTAGACTTATGTATATGGTTTTAATTTCATGCAAGAAGCAACTGGAGATGTGATGATGGTGGTGGATCTACTCAGATTACCTTGGCCATTGGAGGTGTCTAAGTGTTTGGTCCAGCCAACGTGGTTTCGTCCGAGTGGTGAAAGAAGGAAGGGAAATGTCGGAGCAGTTCTCCTAGCCAGTCCTTAAGCCAATTTACCTGCTGCACCGGGGGGCGGCCTGTTGCGGACTGGCTAGTTTTGATATGTTCTATATTTGTATTTTTTCTTCTTCTTCCTCGCTTCCTCATGACTGAGGGTCGTGACCACTTGAGGTCGTCACTTTGTGCACCAAGGCTCTCCACTCCACACGGTTTTCCGCCTTCCGGATTGACGTCTGTAGAGTTCCCTGGCAGGCTTCCTTCACTGCATCGGTCCACCGGGTCGGTGATCTTCCACGACTCCTTTTTCCTTCCACGTGGCCAACCACAATAAGCTTTTCCAAGCTATCTGGTTCACGTCTCGCCACGTGACCGAAGTACTGCAGGATCCGCTGGAGGCAAATGGTCGATAAGCGGCACTTTATCTGTAGTTCGGCCAGGATGGACGCATTGGTGCGACGCGCCGTCCAAGGTATTCGTAACATTTTGCGCCAGCACCACATTTCGAATGCGTCAATCCTGTGGTCGGATTTGTATTTTTAATATGTTTATATTTTTGAAGTTTTATAGATATTTTGTTTTTGTATGACAGTGTCTCAATATATGCCTGACGGAGTGGTGTGCCCTTTCTTTTAATATCAGTTTCTAACAACCATGATTGTTATTATTAAGAATTATGGATCGATAAACAATTTGATTTGATTTGATTTACTTTCTTTCACCTTGTCACCTCCCGACCACAAAGTCCTCCCCCCACTTTGGACATCTACCACAAGACTTTATTATTATTGCTCTTAAAATAACAGTGATACAGTTAGAAAGAGTGAACTTATCTATAACAGATCTGGGTCCTTATCGCGCTAATACGAACGTTAAAACCAAAACATTTTGTGTTTGTTTGTGGACTACTGCCTAAACCTCCTTCGACGACAAGGAGAGGCCTTGTGTCTCAGCAGTTGGTCGAGTCATAAAGGCTGTTATAATGAACAAGAACCATTTTGATAACAATAACAAAAACCATTTTGACAGCTCTCAAAACGTATGAAAACGATAAAGATTTGATGTTGGTTTTGACGTTCGTAAATAGAGCGATTACGGTGAAGGAAAAGATCGTGAGGAAACCTGCACACACCTATGAAGAAATTCTTAGGTTGTGTGTGAAGTGGACCAACCCGCACTTGGCCAGCGTGGTTGACTAAGGCCTAATCGCCCCTAATGTGGGGTAGGCTCGAGCCAGAGGTGGGGACATTATATGAGCTTCTGATGATGATGACGATGAAATAGCGCGATCGGGGGGCTGTTCCAGTTCCAGATTTTAAATAAAGGAAATGACTAAAAATACCTTCTCTAAGTAAAAATCATTTACTCTTGAACAGTTTTTATAAAACTTGTAAATATGGTAATTGGCATTTGAACTAGCGAGGACAGTGCTGCAGGCATTTCGAAGGTCATCCCTTGAGGTCTTGACTCGCTTTGGCAGAACAGACCTGGAACAAGTGTGCACATTTTTACATTAAAATCAATAATACAGGGCAACTGAGAAGGAATCTTTTTAAAATAAGGCTCTATCATGATTCCTTACCCCAAATACTTATGAGACAAATCAATTGACATCAAAATCAGCTGTTTCATACGAAAAAAAAACATATAAATGTTTTTATGACGTCGGTCCTAAAGACAATACATTTATTCCAGATATTCGGGTTGGCACCGACCTCAAAAAACTTTAACAGATTTTCTATACTAATAATAATCTTCTATCTATACTAATAATAAAGCTGAAGAGTTTGTTTGTTTGTTTGGTTGAACCCTAAGATCTCAGCAACTACTGACTCAAATTGAAAAATTCTTTTTTCGTTGGATAGTCCATTTATCTAGGAAGGCTATAGGTTATATAACATCACGGTACGTCCAATAGGAGCTGAGCATTAATGAAGAATGTTGCAAAAACGGGAGAAAAATATTTCATTTCATAGCTTTCCCTGCGTGCGCTGCGTAAACGGTTAAAGTAACGGAAAAATTATGTAAGACAGAATTATTTTCCATTAAATTTTCTAAAAAAAAGTCCGCGATAGCATATGTTTATCTTTTATGGTTGACTCACTATAACCTTTCTTTTTAGTAATCAAATTTTTTTTTAATCAAAAGTTTATCTGCGATGGTGTTTTTGTATGCATGATATTATTCCTTATCCAAATAAATACATTATTCATCACAAGCATTTAATTTTGAACGAAATTGTTAATGACCTCATTTGATTTCAATGAATATCTTAAGATATATCATAGTTTGAAATAAACGGAAAATAATAAATTTTGATTTTCAGAGCTTTTGTTGTGTGCGCTGGGTAAACGGTTAAAGTTACGCAAAAATTATGTACCACTGAATTATTCTCCTTTAAAAGTTCTAAAAAAAAGTTCCAGACAGCATTTATCTATCTCTTAAGGTTGACCCGCTATAACCTATTTTAGTTAATAAAATTTGTTCTAAAATAATACATTAGATGCGAAGGTATTTTTGTCAATATCATATTATTCCTTATCAAAATTTATACTTTATTCATTACAAGTATTTAATTTTGTACATTATTGTTATTTACATCATTAGATTTCAATGAATATCTTCAGAGATATTACAGTTTTAACATAACTCCGCAGCTAAATAATGATCAAGTACTACGCACGCATCTATACTGAGTTGTTTTTTTGTTTAGTTGAACGCACTTATCTTAGGAACTACTGATCCCGTCAGATTCGGACGCATTAGAGACTAATAGGTTCAGAGACTCCTCCGAGGGAGATGTTCACCGGTCAGGAATCCTCTTTGAGGGTGATTCGACCTTTAAGCTTGAGGACCCATCGAGGTCCTCTCCTTTACTAAAAGCCCTGGTGACTTCAAGAAGGTCATCAGCGATAGCCTGCAAAAAAAACCACCTAGAAGGAGTCGAACGCGCGAACGAAGGGTTCCGTGCCATAGATTTTATCAAAAATCTCCAAAAATTATTTGAAATTTAAATTAAATATTTTGTTAATATTTCAAGTTTCTACCTGTTATTATCGTTAATAAGACCGAGAAATAAAACACGTTTGTTGTTGTATTTTAAAAGTGAATAATATAACTAAATATTCTGTGAATACTTCAAGCGTCTATCTGTTGCCGTTATCAAAATCGACCAAAAAAAGTCACGCTTATTTTATGGGAGCCCCTTCAATATTTATTTTATTCTATTTATTAGTATTTATTTTATTCTATTTATGAGTCTTAGTAATAGGATCCCGTTTTACCCTTTAGGTACAGAATCCTACAAAGGGGAACTACTGATCTGAAAAATTCTATGATTGTCTATTTATCGAGAAACACTATAGGCCAGAGCTTCCCAAACTTATTTTCATAGTGACCCCTTAGGAATTTTCTAATTTTTTACGAGCCCTCCCCCCGTTATAGTAACAGCCAAGTTAAGTACATACCTACAAAAACAAAAACAGCTTTTTTTGAATTATTTAGGCGTTAACGAATGCGCAAATATTTTAAAATTAAAAAGACTGAAAAAATTACCATAAAAACATAAAGTAGCACAGACAAATTTCGACGGCGAAAGCAATGTCCCGGTAGCGTAAAGATGCTTATTCGATTTTTTCGCCCGCGCTGGACGGTCGATTTTTTTCAGTGTATTTTCTTATTTTAAAAACAGAGCATCTCAAAACCGGGTTCAAGTTTAGAAATAGCGACTTACATTTCTTTGTCTACATTTATTTTCGTTCGACTAGCTCGCTAAGCTAGCTAGACAGCCATTCTATGTGGATCGTCTCACGACGCCCGCCCCCGGGATAGAACCGCGACACCCCAGGGCGTCGCGACACACAGTTTAGGAAACCGTGATATAGGCTTATATACCTCCATAACATCACTCTACGACTAATAGGAGTTGAGCATCAATGAAAAATGTTGCAAAAACGGGAAATCCACGCGGACGAAGTCGCGCGGGCACAGCTAGTTTAAACATAAAACTACATAATTGAAAACTTTATGTAACCCCCGACATAAATTTATTAAAATAAAAAACCGCATCAAAATTGGTCCATTCGTTTAGGAGCTACGATGCCACAGATAGACACACAGACATACAGACACACAGACAGGTCAAATTTATAACACCCCTCTTTTTGCGTCGGGGTTAAAAAAATTGCATTTCTCCGTTTTTACTTTAAAAGACAGTTTTTTGGAGTTTACTCCTTAAGAATCGATTTGCATATATAAGGGGCCCGGTATGAGAAAAATGTGAGGAGTAAAATCTATCGATGAATGACCTCGTTACGTTTTTGAAGGTCAAAGTCATAATTGGTGCGCATCCTATGTCGCGCAACTTTCCAATTGTCAAAACACGGATGACAGCAGGTGCGCCATCACACCTGCCTCGGAGTAAACTCCAGTCGTGCGTCGGAGCTGACACACACATTTTTTTATTTTTATTGTAAGAATGAAAATTTTTAGGGAGCTGTCTCGAAATCTTTTAGAAGATTAAAGTTAAAAAGGGAAGTCTCGTTACCCGAGTAACGCGCGCTGACCTACAAAACTGAGACCAATGACCCTACTACGTCTCAGGTGAGCGTGATAAAAAATGCAAGAGAAATGCACGTTCAATATATTTTGTCTATGTAGTTGACGAAGACTGCTTTTTGAAAGATGCGATAAGGAGGATGGATCTTCCCTTTTGCTATAATCTAAGCATACAACTAGTTAAATGAGAACAATATCATTGATGTTAATGTACCTACGCATTACACACTATGTAACTCAAAAATTGGTTGTCTGTAAAGTCGGTTTACTGACGATAGTTGAACGTGACAACGTCTTAAGAAAATACTGATGGAATGGTAGCATTTTTCAAAAGAAAAATTTAATTTCATTTGTTTAATAGATTTCGCATTATAGTATGAATAAACTTGTAATAAAATCTCTTTGGCTATACTATTTGTATCTGGCTGGTTTTGGTATCATTGAAAGTTTAAATTTTAAAGAACATAATTCCAAATTCAAATTAGAGAATTAGATTCAGAGCGAGGTAACGCCGCATGACGTCATGTTTTTTCGTGCGTGCAGCCGGCTCTATTGAATTATAAGACGTTGTCACGTCAAAAACTATTTACCTATGCATGCATAATATAAAACTATTTATTTACTATGGAATAATTTTATTTTTGCGTTTACAAACGCGTAAATATTAATACTAGAGAAATGCACTGAAAAAAAACTATATATTATTAAATACTAGATGACCCGGTGTACTTCGTATCACCTATTCACGGAGTACTAAACGTCTTTGCACCTATCCTAACGACATTAAAACTCTTCCTTCGCTAAAATGGCGGAACGTCAAATGTTTGTCAGGAAAGTAGGCAGAACAGTTTATATGGGAAAATGAAATTGTTGTTTTTACTATCTTCCTCGCAATTTTTCCATATTTTCTCACCTTTTAAACCTTCCCTGGACTACGACAAACATGTTAAGACAAAGATAAGATAAATCCGTTCAGCCGTTCTCGAGTTTTAGCGAGACTAACGAACAGCAATTCATTTTTATATATATAGATGATAGATTTCGTTCGGGTCTTAGAAGTGCAAATTTCAAAGATTTGATGAAACAATGTTTACCATAAAAACATAAGCACCAAGCACTGACAAATTTCGACAGCGAAAAGCAGTGTCTCGGTGGCGTAATGGTCAACGCGACCGCCCCGATTGTGGAAGATGCGGGTTCGAGTCCCGCCTGAGGCAAGTAGATTTTATTCGGTGCGTTTTTCTAGTATTAATATTTATTTACTGTTCTATAGTCTTTAAAACTTTATAAATTACTTGTATTGAATACTATTATTTAAAATATAGACTTAAATAAACCTTTTTTGTTACAGGTAATTATTTGGAGACAAGTATGCAAATTAATCAAACGCAAAAGTAGGGAGGAAACTGCGATTCTAATTATGGAATGATTTTCCTGTAAGCGCTACATTTCTCTGTCACATATCATGAATCGAATTCCCTGCTAGCACACGTGTTCCAGAAGCGTCGGTGGCGTAGTGCGTAAGAGCGTTGTCTTCCACCCGGGAGTCACCGGTTTGAACCCCGCCACGTACCAATGTGTTTTCAAATTTTGGATTCATATGTACGTTTAATCGACGCTTTTACGGTAAAGGAAAACATCGTGAGGAAACCTGCACACACCTATGAAGAAATTCTTAGGTTGTGTGTGAAGTCGACCAACCCGCATTTGGCCAGCGTGGTTGACTAAGGCCTAATCGCCCCTAATGTGGGGTAGGCTCGAGCCAGAGGTGGGGACATTATATGAGCTGTTGATGATGATGATGACACGTGTTCCTTCTTACAAGAGGTGAAGAAGCACCTTGTAGACATTGTTAGACCTCATTTACAAAGAAATGGCCATGTCAGGTAATATTCCACAACAGTCTCTTTAGATACGCAAAATCTTGCAAATAAAACAATATTATTAATATATTGTTACGCGTTCTAGTATAAATACTTTCGGAAGTTCTAGACGAAGGAAGTGTAACTAACATTTTTTTATGACTTACCTAATATAAACATTAACAAATATATTAGTTTCATTTTGAAATATTGTAATACTGATTCCCTGCAGCACTTTGTTTCAACTAAAACACTTTTATTTAAATCTCAAATTCAATGGTTTTTTTTTAAGCATAAACCCTGACCAATTGATTACAATGCTGTTTCAAAAGTATAACAAATTTTCCAACTTTGTTTTTTATTTGTTATTTAAATATACGTTGAATATGAAAACATAAATTGTTAGTTTTATACAATGTTCCGGTTAAATTGTTTTGGGTTATTTTAATAAAAGAGTATTGATTTCCTATTTTAGGATTTTATTTTATAAAGACGATACAAAAATACACTTTCATGGAATGATAGCCTTGACAGAAGAGAAGGAGGGTTGCCATAGTTTAAAAAAATTATAACAAAAAAATTAAGTGTTGCTACTATTTTCAACACACCCCCTCAACAATCAATTTTTTAACAATACTTTATGTGACATCGTTATTATGCATATGGCAACCTTTATACATTTTCTCAAACAACAAAAAAAAATATTAGTTACAAACTTATTGTTTTTACTAAGTGAGAACACCCCCTTAAGACAAATCATCTAGACATCCCCTTAACACATGTTTGCAAACATTTCAAATTAAGCAACCTTTACTTTTGTTTATATAAATTAGAAGTTGTAAAACTTCTATTTTCTATAAACAAATAATACATAATTTGTTGAATTTTAACACTTTAAAAAACAATCTCATCTCTAAGTTTTTCAAAAATATTTCTACCTAAAGTTTTTGTAAATAAGTCTGCTAAATTACAATTAGTATTTATGTATTCTAACTTAACAATTTCTGAAGACACTTTGTCTATTATATACTGATACTTTATAGCTATATGTTTTAACATTTTATTATTACAATTATTTTCTGCAATTTTTATTACACTTTGATTATCTTCAAATATGTTTATGTTCACACTATATCCAAAATCTGTTAACAACTTTTGTAACCAACAACCTTCAGTTATACAATAACATAATGCCATATATTCGGCTTCACATGAGGAAAGCGATACACATGACTGTTTTTTAGTACTCCAAGAAATTGGACAATTAAATATTTTATAAAAATAACCTGAAGTTGACTTTCTGTCATGTTTATCGCCACCCCAGTCTGCATCACTATATCCTTGTAAAACTTTTACATTGCAATTCTCAACTCTATACACCAAAGACTTATTTATTGTTCCCTTAATGTAACGCAATATTCTTTTAATACATTTGTATAACAAGTTACTGGCACAATGCAAATACCTACTCAAAAAACTTACTGCTACAGACAAATCAGGCCTTGTAGAACATGCATAAAGTAAGCTACCTATAATGCTTCTACATTTCTTTTCAATGTCTGCATTTTCAGGTTTTTCTTTTAATAATATATCAAAATTAAAGTTTTGTTCAATTGGTGTAGTTACAGGTTTACATTCTGACATTTTATACTTTACAAGTAAATTTTCAAGATACCTTTTCTGACTTATAGTTGTAACATTTTTTAGAAGATCTTGTTTTATATTAATACCCAAATAGTTAGAGGCTATTCCAAGATCTTTCATTTGAAAATTTTCACACAAATTATATTTAAACTGTTTTATCTGATTACTACAATTTCCAAAAAATAATAAGTCGTCTACGAAAAGCAATAAGTAAATATAATTACTATTTTCATTTTTAAAATATAAACAGGGATCATTTTTAGACCTTTCAAAATTTTCGTTTAACATAAAGTCATTAAATTTACTATTCCAATATTTTGGGGATTTTTTAAGACCATAAATAGACTTTTTTAGCTTACATATTTTACCATCTGACAATTTCATATATACTGTTTCATTAATATTACCATAGAGGAACGCACCTGTTACATCCATCTGGTATACTGGAATTTTGTGTTGGCAGGCCACTGCCATCAGTGTTCGAAATGTTGTCATCTTTGCCACGGGAGAATAGGTTTGGTCATCACAGTTTGTTTGCTCAAACCCTCGAGCAACTAGTCTGGCTTTGTAGATTGGTCCCTCATTATTGTCCTTTAACCTGAAAACCCACTTACTACTTACTATTTTCTGTCCCTTAGGTATTTCTTCTACTTGTTCCCAGGTATTGTTTTGTTCAAGAACTTCTAGCTCTTTTCTTATGGCTTCCTCCCATTTAATTTTGTCTGGACTTGTCATCGCTTCAGTATATGTCAATGGTTCTTCGCTGCAGTGCGAGAAGAATAATTCATCAATGTCAGTTCCGGTAACATAATCATAATATCTTTTAGTTTTCTGTCTTATTCTTTTTGACCTTGTTTCTTGTTGTAGCGGAGCTGTCACTGTATTGTTTTCTTCATCATCTTCCTGCAATTCTATTTCTGTGTCTGAAGGTAAAATATCTAGTTGTAGATTATCTATCAGCTCTTCAACTTCTGGAATTATCGGTTGTTCTGTTATATTATTTACTTGTTCTATATTCTCCTCTGGTATGATTTCTTCTTGCTGTTCTGCATTTATAATATTTTCTGTAAATGTTGATATTTTATTCTGGTATTCGATTTTCTTTACTTCATTTTCTTTAATGAATATTACATCTCTTTTTACTTGAACATCATTTTTGGTAGGAATATAAATTCTGAAACCTTTCATGTTTTCTCCATAGCCAACCAAATATCCAATATCTGCTTTGCTGTCCCACTTTGACCTTTTTGGTTTTGGTATATGAACGGCCACTTTTGTACCAAATATTTTTAGCTCATTTATGTCATACATATCCGTATTCTGCCATATCTCATAAGGCGTTTTATTCTTAATTCGGCTTGTTCCTGTTCTGTTTATTATAAAAGCTGCTGTATTTACTGCCTCAGCCCATAGATTTTTATTTAAATTACTTTCTATCAACATTGTTCTCGCTGATTCTACTATTGTTCTCATTTCTCTCTCAACACATCCATTTTGTTGAGGTGTGTACTCTATGCTTTTCTGGTGCTGAATGCCATTAGCTATTAATAATTTTCTCATTTCATGACTGCAAAACTCTTTTGCATTGTCACTTCTTATATATTTAATTTTATATCCAGGACTAACTTTAGTTTCGTTAATAAATTGTCTTAAATATTCTACACTTTCATTTTTGTTTTTTAAAAAATAAACTTTTCTGTATTTTGAGAAATCATCCTTTAGTAATAAAAAATATCTAGAGCCTCCTAATGAGATACACTCCATTGGTCCACAAATGTCTAAATGAATCATTTCACCTGGATTTTCAGCTCTATGTACACTTGATAAAAAGGGAAATTGATGCTGTTTACCTTTCAAACAGGGTATACAAGTTTCTTCTTCTCCATTTTTTAATTGTATGTCATATTTCTTTAAAACAGACTTAACATGTTCTATGTTTTGGTGACCAAGTTTCATGTGCCACTCTTTCAAGACAGTGTTAGATTTTCCAATGAACACCTTACTATTAGATTTTCTAAAAATCATGACATACATTTTTCCTGACCTCTTGGCAATAGCACGCACAGATTTGTCTTTTATAAACTCACATTGTTTATTGCATCTTAATTCATAGCCTTTATCTAAAGCTGCACTCACCGAAAATAGGTTCACATTAATTTCTGGAACATGTAGAACATTACTCAGTGTGCTTGGGATCCAGTGTTGTCCGTCCCATGCTTCTAGGTACATGTCACCGCACCCAATAGCTTGTATTATTGAACCATCACCTATTGTTATGTTTCTCGGTACTAGTAGTTTCTTATAAGAGATGAAACTGTCCAAATCAAAACTCATATGTTCCGATGCACCACTGTCCAAGTACCATACATCTTTTTCATTATTAGAATGTTTAATGTTCATATGAAATGCATTAGCATTATTTTTTGACCAACAACTTTCTGTTAAATGTCCAGGTTTCTTACACACTTTGCAGTAGTTTATGGCACTTTTATTCTTATTGTTCTTATTAAACCAACAGTTTACAGCTAAATGTCCAAATTTCTTACATATTTTGCAGGTTTTTGTCACTATTTGTTTTATTGCTGTTTATTTTGCACTGATTCTTGTAATGTCCCTCTTTGCCACAGTTAAAACATTTTTTTTTATTTTGATATGCAGTAAATGCACTATCTTCTTTCTTTACTCTTTGTTCTTCTAATAACAGTCTAGCAGTTAATTCTTTCAGTGTCCTTTTCTCAATTTGTACACTTTCCCAAGCTGATATGAAATGTTTATAATTACTCGGAAGAGCACTAATTATTTTGGTTATCACCATGTTTTCTGGTATGATTACCCCTGTCTGGGCTAGTTGCGAAACGATATCAGATGTTTTGGATATAAATAACGCGATTCCATCGCCATTTTCTTCCATTTCGAAAAACTTTGTTTGTAAAACATGTATATTCGCATCCGATGTTTTTTCATAAATATTATTTAAATTATCCCATATTTCGTAGGCTGTTTCGCAATTTCTCACGTGGATTATCACGTTGTTACTTAGTCTCGTAACAATTATGCTTTGTGCTTTTGCGTCTTTTTGCCACCATTCCTTTTTTAATTGCTCCTCTTTCGGGCATTTGTAAGATCCATCCACTATTTCATATAGGTTCTGAGATTTCAATATAACTCTCAATTGAAACTTCCAATTTCTCCAATTTCCTTCGCCTTCCAGTAAGACGAGGCCACATGCGCCGGCATTTGTAATCTCCATGGCTTCTTCAAACTTTTATCGAGAAATATCTCCGCCAGTACGCACTTTTCTTTTTCAACAACTCTTTTATTTTCCGCAAACAAGCCTGGGCCCATAACCTTTTGGGTTATTTTAATAAAAGAGTATTGATTTCCTATTTTAGGATTTTATTTTATAAAGACGATACAAAAATACACTTTCATGGAATGATAGCCTTGACAGAAGAGAAGGAGGGTTGCCATAGTTTAAAAAAATTATAACAAAAAAATTAAGTGTTGCTACTATTTTCAACAAATTGCTGCTTATTTTATAACATTAAGTTACATAATAACTTATTAATCCGAAGGGTAAGTAGCTTTATCGTCAACGTTTGATTTCATTCTATTGCTACTAAATCGGGATTGTTTTCCCTAACTCCCTCCGTTGCTTTCCCCTCCTTCCCCACAGGGAGGGGCGAAGGACAGAGCAACGAAAAGAGTTAAGAAGTCCTTCCGGACCCCGAGGGAACGAGGTGTAATCCTACATGGATACCCGCAGGACAGCCCCCGGATTATGTCGGACTCTTACCGACCAAGCACTCTTGCCTGTACCAAAGTGGCTACAAGGCTATCAGAAGCAGCCGCCCTCTCAGGAGAGCGTGAAGTGCACACGCTGCCCTAGACGTATAGACGAGGGCATATGTGCGGAAGTCGAACGGACACCATAGCGGGGCCGAACACATGGTGTATTTTTTTTATATTACGAGATGACAAACAAGCCTGCAGCCCACCCCACGTGTTAAGTGGTTACCGTCACCTATAGACACTTGCTATATTAAGGGTAAATCACTTAACACTGCAAGTGCGTTGCCATCCTGGGGACTAAGATGATATGCGTTCCATGCCCAGTAATTGCACTGGCTACCTTTCCCTTCAATCCGAAACACAGCGAACTGCTTCACGGCAGAAATAAGAAAGGGGGTGGTACCTACACAGACGACCCTACATATGGGTCTACCAGCTAGTAGAGTATGGGGATTATTCTCGCAGTGGCGGAAAACCACGCGACAAGACTGGATTGCCAGAAAGGCAGTGAAATTAATCTTAGCAGACGCCTAAAATTGGGGGGAGGGAGGGGACATCATTCGTTCTGAGAAGCAATTTATTTATACTCACAAAACCGTCCCAAAACTGGTTATTTTTGGCGGTAGGCCGCTTTTTGGGATACAAAAAAATGTTCAGTAAATATTGTAGGTGACGACCTATTGCCTTTATTCTGCCAAAGTATATTTGCAGTGTACGACAGCAGATTAGGCTAACCAAACCTGACAAATTTCTCTAATCATCAACCTTAAACGATAGTTTTAGCACACTGTAGGCACGTGTTTAAACTCCTATTTGAATGCTCGTCTTTCAGCTGTGCGGGCGCAGTGCGGTGAAGAAAGACTCTTACATAATATTTTAGCATTTTATTGAACACTAGCTTCCGCCCGCGACTTCGTCCGCGTGGACATTTTAACCCCTTAGGGGTGGAATTTCCAAAAATCCTTTCTTAGCGAATGCCTACGTTATAACATCTACCTGCATGCCAAATTTCAGCCCGATCCGTCCAGTGGTTTGGGCTGTGCGTTGATAGATCACTATGTCAGTCAGTCAATCACCTTTGAGTTATATATATTTAGATTTATACTAGAATATTTGTTGTAATAGATTGTTGCAAGTTTTTAGTGCCTCCAAAAGTGACAAATTACTAGCTTCGTCACCCAAAATACACATACTATTCTACGTCAGAAATATTAAAGTCTTCATCTTATCGGAAATGCCTGTAGAACATATTCGCGTAACCTCCTTTCACGTCAAACTCCTTCACATGCGATGAAAGCGGGCTGCGAGCAAGAATGCGAATTAAATTACTAGCCACAATAGCTTTCAATGGAAGTTAGGCCAATAGAATTTTAAACTTCGTCGCCAGCGAAGTTTGTAATAGAATTATTAATATTAGAACCGGAGTTGCGTAATAAATTTCATGTATGAACCAGTGTTTGTATGGTCGCTTCAGCTGGTTAAGGCACGGACTTCGCAAATAGAAGTTTTTAGAACGTTTGAATTTTTATTACGAGTAAAGTAAGCAAGCGTCGGTGGCGTAGTGCGTAAGAGCATCGTCTCCCACCCGGGAGGCACTGGTTCGATCCCCGCCACGTACCAATGTGTTTTACAATTTTGAAATCATAATGTACGTTTAATCGACGCTTTTACGGTGAAGGAAAACATCGTGAGGAAACCTGCACACACCTATGAAGAAATTCTTAGATTGTGTGTGAAGTGGATCAACCCGCACTTGGCCAGCGTGGTTGACTAAGGCCTAATCGCCCCTAATGTGGGGTAGGCTCGAGCCCGAGGTGGGGACATTATATGAGCTGTTGATGATGAAACTAAAAGAAAACTTAGGAGAGATGGAAAGTGTGAATGTTATTGAGAATCGAGTGAAAGCTGGGAACATGGTGAATGGGGCTTTGCTGAATGAGCGGTCAGAAGGTGTCTAAAAGGCACAACTGGCTGTGCATGATGGTTGGATGGTCCCAACACTAATGTTTGGAAGTGAATGTTGGGTTTATGAGAAAAGGTATTTCATACCTTTTCTCATAAAGCCAAGCAGAATAAATGTGGTTGAAATGAGAGCTTTGACGAGTATCACTATCAGCTCATACAATTTCCCCACCTCGGGCTCGAGCCTACCCCACATTAGGGGCGATTAGGCCTTGGTCCACTTCACATACAACCTAAGAATTTCTTCATAGGTGTATGCAGGTTTCCTCACGATGTTTTCCTTCCGGTGAAGGAAAACATCGTGAGGAAACCTGAAAATTCATATGTACGTCTATCGACGCTTTTACGGTTAAAAGCGTCGATAGACGTACATATGAATTCAAAATTTTAAAACACATTGGTACGTGGCGGGGATCGAATCAGCGTCTCCCGGGTGGGAGATGACGTTCTTACGCACTACGCCACCGACGCTTTCTTATGCACTACGCCACACTTGAGGAGTATGGCCGGGGTAAAATTACAAATTCTTTTCACAAATTCCTACATACAAATGCAAAATCACTGACCTCAGAACTGCTGTCCAATCGTCTGCTGCGCGCACGGTTCCCGTGATCACCAATAACACAGTTTATTTTGCGGCTTAGAATTTTAAAAGCTTCTGAAGCAAAGCGACTTGTTGCGACCGATGACGTGGCGAGGGTTCCGTCGCAGAATCAGCAATCAGCAGTTCTGAAAAAGATTTTCACTTACGTTCATGTTTTGACCTCTTTTGAATAAACGGAAATGTTTCTAAAATATTTTGCACATATTTTAGAAACACAAATCAGGGTTATTGTTAAAAAATAACAAAATCACCCAATAACAGAATAACCCAACGCTATGAAGTTTAGGGCACAACATTACATATCAAAATCTGTTTATTTTGACCTTATATATAACCTATAGGCTTACTGCCTATAGGTAATGTCTTAACAGGAATACGTCAAATTTCCAGTGACCCTGTATATAGAGGTATAAAATTAACTTTGATTGCAATAATACTAGAAATGACATCAGCAAAAACTTTAAATGAGAACTGCTGAGCGCGAAATTATGCATGAAATTCCGAGCCAAGTTCTGGCTGTAAACATAAGTGGCGGAGTTTTTGAGGGTTCCCATGGGGGGGTCGTAGGATGCTCTTCTTGTGCGTTTCCTGGACGTATGCTTGCACCAGGAAACACACACATTGGTAAACGTTCCGTAAGGTTCGACTTTCTCCTTGCGCACCCTTGGTGCCAGTCTGCACAGGCCACCCCGTCTGGGGATTGCCTAGTACCCTAGCGCAATCTCCCTGAGGTGCGTCGCCCGGTCCACTGTTGGACCGGACCGGCCCGGAAGCGTTTTGGTGAAATGGCGCACATGTACGCCGAGCCCTTTAAGGGCTTAGGAGGGTACCGGTGGGTTTTAGCTGAGTAGGACCGGCGCTGTTCCGCGCCGGTGAGTCCCGCAGACGCCGTACTCCCAGCCAGCGTGCGGTATGGTCCGTAAATGGATTTCCCATCGTCACAAAAAAGGCTCGACTTCCTCCTATGCGGATATCAGTCGCGGCTTTTTCACGCCTCTTTTGAAAAGCCCAGGATTGTAAATAGGAACATGTACGATACAAGCATCGCACATACCCCGAATCAGCATTTTCACAATGTAATATTTTATTATTTAATTTGCTATCGCAGCAATTTCTAAATGTTGAACCTAATTAACCTCAGTTCGTTAATGTACGTGCTCCTAGCTAGTATCAATTGTATACCTTGGTTTCTATAAATAAACTGTTACCAATTTATCAGTGTTTGTATCAAGATCATCATATCAAATTATCATCATCAGTGTTAGATAGAATACAATTTTTATTAGCATGTGACATTAATTTACAGTACAGAGTACGTCGATCTAAGTACCTATACATGTGCGCAGCAAATAATTAAAATATTGGACAAGCCTAGTTACTTTATAAAAAAATATAAATTAAATTTTCGAAATACTTCTAACATAAATAAATTCTCAAATAACTAACAGATCATAGAAAAAAAATATAATTATTAATTCAAAATAACAACTAAGTATAAATTAATGCGATGCTTAATATGATTTATACATTATCACAAATCAGAAATTATTTATTTCTACATGCACAACGGTGCGCTATATTCCGACCCGCGCTTCGCCTGTTTCTTAGGGTTCCATACCCAAAGGGTAAAACGGGACCCTATTACTAAGACTCCGCTGTCCGTCCATCCATCTGTCACCAGGCTGTATCTCATGAACCGTGATAGTTAGACAGATTAAATTTTCACAGATGATGTATTTCTGTTGCCGCTATAACAACGAATACCAATAAACAGAATAAAATAAATATATGAGGGGGCTCCCATACAACAAACGTGATTTTCATGCTTGATTTTAATCGATATTGGTAATGGCAACAGATAGACGCTTGAAATATTCACAGAATATTTCGTGTGCGGTACAGTCAGGTTCCTATCTATAATGATGAACTCGTTTACGTTGAAAATACGATTAATTACGTTTAGTTACAATAAAATCAATTAATTGTGGGAGTCGCAGGTGTTGATTCGAATGCGCGGGTCTTTTCTTCGGCTTCTAACACATGCTTCTTGCAGCCAGGCATTTTGTTCCTCGTCAACAGATGGAGCCACAAGCGTCGACATTTAATTTAATAATAAATTAAAAGAAATAAAATAAAAATTTTAAGGGGGCTCCCATATTGCATGAATGATTTTATTGCCGTTTTTTTTATAGAAAATGGTACGGAACCCTTCGTGCGCGAGTCCGACTGGCACTTGGCCGGTTTTTTACATCCTTTGCTTGTTCAAAATAGCTTGAAGTTTCGCAGTTAAACGTTAGCTAACTGCCAATTTAACTTTGTAAAAAGATTACCGAACACATTAACAGTACGAGCTGCTCTTGGAGATACCAGCGTTGAGAGCTTTTGTATAAGAAATAGGATTGAGAGTTCTATTTCTGAACACTAAAGATCTCAACTAAAAAGTCTCAAAATTAAACAACGGACTTCATGAAAAGATCTTCACTATTAATATGCTCTTTATCACAATAAAAATAATTAATAATATTTCGCACAAAAAATAAGTCTCGCGATTCAGCGAGGTAATGCCAGTGTTATTGGTACACTTCCTGTTTCAGAGGACTTAGGCGAAGTATTTTATCTTTAATTTAGTGGTTTTTAAGTATTTTGTAGGTACCTATCTAGTTTTAGTATCCCTTTTATAACGTAGATTTCATTAGTTTTTTTTCTATTTTATTTGTGTAAACTAATTTAGTACCAATTTAATTTTATTGTTTGTAAGTAGCTTTACTCCTACAAACCTTAGCGGTTTTCCAAGTATTATATAATATTATTGTTATAGGTATTAATAATAGGTTTAAAATATTTTATTACGGAAAATGCAGGGTTGGTGGACCGACGATCTGAAAGTCCACCTTTTTAACACGCTTATATTAGTTTCACCTGTATGTTTGTTTGTATGTATGTAACTGACTCGTTTGGACTCGATTTTGACCCACTTTAAACGGTCAGATTTCATTTAAACTTTACAGACTTATCAAAGACCGATGACATTGCAATAATTCGATATGAATATCCCATTATCCTGATTAGAAACGCCAGGACTAATAAATTAAACGTTTGGAATGTTAGTTCAACTCTACGTCACTAGATGGCGTTGTCATTAAGTAAGTACTTTCATTGGTGGTTATAATTCGCACTAAAAAGTAGTTTAAAAAAACTAAAAAACGCTTTTATGTTAAATAAAAAACTAAAACGTATTCGATCGGTACAATTAAATTGAGCACCCCACGCTCTTCTCTAAATAGTAATTATACTTTTCGTTCATCATTTAGTTTGTATACTAAAAAGTTATTTTTCACTTTTTAGTTTTTTAGTTAACATAAAAACATCTGTTTTAGTTTTTTAAACTATTTTTTTACAAGAAATAGAGTACATAGTCGTACTATAATAAACAGTAAGTATTTATGAAAAATGAACAGTATTTAATTTTTTTTTCTGTTTTATAGACATATTTATAGTGCTTCTCGCACAGCTTACCTACCTATCAGTTTAATATCATTTTTAAAAGCATCATATGCCTCCTCTGGCCAAAAAAAGTCCTCACCACAATCAATGCTGAAAAAAGTGTTTTTTTTTTGTTGAAAAACGGTATAATTCTGTTTTTTACAGTATAGTTGACAACCCTAAGCGCAAGACCGATCGGTTTAGAGATCCTTGGGTGAGGCCTATGTTCAACAGTGGGCGTCTGAGGCTCATATTATGATTTATTTTTTATTTATTTTCACATTTACGATCCTTACACTAGGTAAACGACCACTTATGTACGTCTTATAGTATACACATATAATTTTATATTC
Source organism: Elophila nymphaeata (assembly GCA_955850985.1). Lineage (NCBI taxonomy): Eukaryota > Metazoa > Arthropoda > Insecta > Lepidoptera > Crambidae > Elophila > Elophila nymphaeata. Next base: position 1,661,389 of record OY039094.1, read on the forward strand.
AATTCCAAACCTCTTTGTCGTTTAGGTAATCCCTTAACAAGCTTACACTATAATAGGATTTCGAAAGAAGCTTTGTTTTATTATCAGATTTAAATTTATTATTAGATAATTCCTTAAAGACATTTGGAAGTTTGTTATTAACAGCAAAGGAATGACTAACTTTATGGAGCCTAATTTTTGGGTACAGTGAACTTATACTCATTTTTAGTATTAATATTGTATATGTCGCTAACTTAAATTCGTCAATCTTTTTTTGTGCATGACATTAAATTTTCAAAAATATATTGGTTATGAACAGTCATTAAACTAATTGTCTTGAACTTTTCTCTAATGGACTCTCTTGGTCCCATCTATTATATATAATTCCCGTGTCACGATGGTTGTCCGGGATGAACTCCGAAACTGGCAATCGGATTTTTACTTTTTTTTAAATGTGTACTTAAAGAAAACTAAGCATTTCAGTTTAACTTACACAAAAAAGGGTAATATAAAATTAGAAGGGTTTGCAGATGCTGACTGGGGAAACAATATTGTTGACAGAAGGTCCTACACAGGTTTGTGTTTTACCTTGTCTGGTGGTGCAATATCTTGGTCATCCAAAAAACAGAGTACAGTGGCTCTGTCAAGTACAGAAGCCGAGTATATTAGTGTTACTGAGGCATGTAAAGAAGCTATTTACTTAAGATCCTTAATTAATGAAATAACAGGAGAATTGTATACTGTAGATGTTTTTAATGATAACCAAGGGGCATTAAAACTGTCTGTTAATAATTTATTTCACAACCGAACCAAACACATAGACATAAGATATCATTTTTGTCGAGATTGCATTGAAAATAAAATTGTTAAATTACATTATTTGGAGACAGCAAAAATGCCAGCAGACTTACTTACCAAAAGCCTGCAAAGTACAAAACATTATTATTTTTTAGAAATGCTGGGTATTGTTAGTACATAAGTAATTATCTTAGACAAGAACATGTAATGAATGATCAGATTGTTTGATTATTTTGATAAGTGGTGGTGTTATTGGTCTATCAAAATAGTTACTATAACATGTGCTGCCACCTAGTGATCAATGTCATGTTATGTCAAATCATTAATAAAGTCTTGTCTCTGTTTCGTCACCGAAAGCGTTGTTTCATTATAGTTCCAACTTGAGGGATAGGATAGTTTTTATCTTGATAAGTAGGTAGGCCTCATTTTTTTTTTTACTGCAAATTCAATGTTAAAGGACAGTAATGTGAAATTACTACAGCAACGCCGGGACAGCTAGTAGTTTTATAAAATACATCCACTAACTCAACGAATTAAACCCCCATAATTATTTAACTAAAACCTTCAACATATTTAAAGTACAAAGAAGCTTAAACTTATTCATAACGGAACATTCTCTTTCAGAATTTTTAAACTTATTTCCGCCATTTTGAAATCCTTTGTACGACAAGATGGCGGACGGAGGCATCTTTTCATGGCGTAATAAATTATAATGAATGGCTTTTGTGCTCGTGGACTCTTTCTCAATCGGATGTTGGAAGTTAAATGAAAACGTTATGTTTAATTTGTGAAGAATTACTCGGACAAAACGCAAAAGAATTAAACTGGTAGAGGAGAACTACTTGTCACTGCTTATTTATTCATATTCATCATAATGAATATATTATTTAGTTTTATTATAGTGTTTTATTATTGTTTTATTATTTTCATTGTTAAGTAACTTATGGAATAATTTTATTTTTGCGTTTACAAACGCGTAAATATTAATACGAGAAAAATGCACTGAAAAAAATACTTTTTTTTCTCGTATTAATATTTATTCCATAATGTAAGGTAGTTTCATCTTCGCTGGATGTCAAATATTTGCAATAATATTTCGTTCGGGTCTTGGAAATGCAAATTTCAAAGATTTGATGAAACGATGTTTACCATAAAAACATAAGCGCCAAGCACTGACAAATTTGGACAGCGAAAAGCAGTGTCTCGGTGGCGTAATTGGTCAACGCATCCGCCCAGATTGTGGAAGATGCGGGTTCGAGTCCCGCCTGAGACAAGTCGATTTTTTTCAGTGCATTTTTCTCGAACTAACTAGTTATTTGGAGAGTTGTAAATGCTGTGCACTTTTGTAATTGGGCACAAATTAAATGAAAATGAAAAAGCTCTTTACTTAAATGGACTTTGCTAAGTACTTTTAAATCATCAAAAGCCCTACCACCATTTCGGGACGAAAAAATTATTATTATGCTGATGAAGAAATGGCGAAAGAAACTCCACAGCTTACAATTTCGTAATTATGTCAAAACGTCAGTACAAGTCAATAAATAATTATTAATATAATTTAAGTTACAGTTTTACATGCGTAAATTTTGGGTAGTTATTACTCCCACGCATTTGCATTATTTATCTTGTGAAAAGCTATTCTATATAATTCATTAATCATATTAATGAACTAAGTAATTTAAATTTTGATACCCACCACCATTTTATGTCATTGTTAGATAGGTACCTACTTATGCTGGGGCCGCACTTGCGCCTATCGTCACGAAGCTTCGTGCTAGGACACGATACACGCAGATGTGACCGGCCGTTATCGGCTATCGTCGCGAATATTCGAGTTGCTTGTGCGTTATCGGCCGGGAGGCGGTACGTCAGGGTTTTAGCGCGCTAACCTATCGCGCTGCGTGGTCAGACATGCGTTGTTCATTTCGAAGGTTGTTCTCCATTAGTTCAGACGCGTACGGGTGACTAAGTATACGATACAGCTGAGTTATTTTTTATAATAAATGCATTACGTAATTATTAGCACACAATTTTGAAGTAAAGAAAGTGATTATGCATAGTTAAACGCAAAGAAGGATAATAATACTACGCAATTAACACGTCTGGAAATAATTTCGGCCATCTTGGATTATTGCACGATAGTTCGTGCAAATAAAGAAATGCCACATGCTTTATCGCGATAACTTTGCTCGGGCCGCACTTGCGTGTATCGTACGAAGTATCGCCACGTATTACTTCGGGACGATAGGCGCAAGTGCGGCCCCAGCACAGACATTCCTTTCAATTTAGGTGCTAAGCATACACTTAAGATCCTCCGGTTAGCAATGTTATAAGAATACAATGTGCGATATACAAAAAAAAATCCAATCCAAATTCACAGATATTTAACTTAACTTTTTATGTTTTATATATGTTATAGGTAAATAATTTTGACTGAAATTAATAAAAATATATTATTATGTACTCATACAAAATACGTATCGACGGATCGGGGAAGGATGACTTTTTTTAAATTCTATTGCAGGTTGTCTCTGATGACATTTTGTGCGTCACCGGGTTTTTAAGAAGGCGAAGACCTTGAGGGGTCCTCAAGCCTGTAGGTCGAACGTTCCTAGGGGATTACTGGGCGACCGAGCATCTCCCCCGGGGGGAGTCTCTCGACCGCCTAGCGTCCCTAGGGCGTCCGTGTCGGAAGGGAAGGGAAGGATGGCGTGCGTTCTTCGTAAAAGTGCGCGGTTCGTGCTCGGATGAAGACCGAATTTTCAAGTCTATTTTCCTCCATACACGGAACAATCTAATAATAAATCCTACCGACTGCGCCATGTCATACCTAACTGATATTTAAAAGGAGCAAATAATAAGAGATCAACTTGATAACTTTAGATTTAATATTTCTATCGAACGAAATGATAATAGCCCCCCATTCACCAGTATTAATTCGTGTGTATGGTGACAAAAGGATTTTTTTTTCCTCTCGGACTGGCGAGGAATGATAAAGTCGCAGGAAAACATGTAGATATGACATTTAGTGGCCTCAACGGTTTTATTTATCCCTACGATGTTTCTCTACAGTTCATCTATGAGGACAAGTCATACGAAATAAGCGCTAGTGGGTGGGGTGCTAATTTTTGACTACGGTCGCCATAGAGGTTTCTCACTATAACGTCAGTTTTATACATTATTATTATTTTCGTTAGATGTTCAACGCAACCGACTGGTCACTAGGCTAGGCTTGGTCTGAGGGCTAGGCCCTCTGGTGAGTTACATACAATTGAGAATGTGCCACTTGCTTGACATTTTTTTTTTTTTTTTCCTTGTTACGGGACGGCAAAGGGATCTAGCCCATACAGCCAAGTCTTCAGTTTTATTATCTTCTTTCTTGATGTATGCATTAAAATATGGGCGTCGCACATTTTAATGCATCTAGGGAGTGCCTGGAAAGAAATGCATGGCAACAGACCTCATGACTGTGACTGATGAGAATTGTATAGTGGGATTTCCAACCACTATACAATTCTCAACGCCACATACACAAAACCTTTATTTCAATGATTCCTCATGACTTTTAGTCAACACGGATGCTTATGCAACGAAACGACACCACTTTCACTGCACAAAATCCACTCCGAAGCAATTTTGAAATAACGAAATAAAGATCGACATCCAGACGCCATGGTTTCCCGCCAAACACCCACTTGCTTGCTTGACATTACATCTATATAGTGTTGTTAACCTAATAGCGTTACCACTACATTTGCTTCTTTTAAATATCAATTATAACACCTATAAGTATAATAGCAGTATATCGATAGCAAGTCATGCTCAACAAATTCTGCTCAACACAGTTTAAATGTATAACTGTACAAAATTAAGCAACATCTCCTAACACCCTGTATATATCATTTCCCCCAAACTTACCTTTGAAAGCGTAATAAAATTATTCCTCGGAGATTCCTATTGGTTTCTTGACAAATTATTTTTTTTTTCGTCAGCTAGGGCGCGTCTTTAATGGAGGTGGGGTGCGTGCTCAAAGAAAAAAAATATTGAACTGACAAACAATATATCTTCATAATATACGCTTTTAGCAGGGGACTGATATTATTGCTTATTTTTTATTAGAAATCCTAATAAAAAAATAAGTATTAATATCGGACGTCACGGACGTATAAAAAATTTGTTTATGATGTAAAATTTGTAAACGAAAAATCGGGAGTGATCTCCCCTTGACTTTCTCGTATACCAGAAACGACTCAAAGGTTAAAGGAAACCTTATATTTTGATGTTATACATGCCTGTTAAATTTTGGTCCCGACCGCGCTTGGTTGCTTAACTTTCGTGATCAAAGGCTCAAAATTTGATAGAAACCTTATATTTTGATGTCATACACGTATGTTAGATTTGATTGCAATAAGTTAAAGCATGCTCGAGTTATCGTGCTAACGCACAGACACACACAAACCCACATACACAGACACAATTCCAAAAAAAATATTTTTGGACTCAGGGAGGTCCAAAACGTGTAAATCCGTCAAAATCTCGAGGTGGAATTTTTTGACGATTACAAGACTTCCTCTATACTGCGTATACGGGAAAGTAAAAGAGTGTAAAGTTTTTTACGGCTAAAACGTTGCCATTTTTTTCCCTTCCCTCTATTCAGAGCACAACACTGATGCTACAGAGCAGCATCACCTTGCTCGGTACCTCCATACCGAGCAAGGTGATGCTGCTCTGTAGCATCAGTGTTCGCAGCGACTTGAATTCGAAGGATTACCTACATTTCGCAGCGACTTGAATCCAAAGGGTTACATCGAAAGCGTTATAAAAACAGCTTCACGGAAACTCGGAGTCCTGAACAAGGTGCAGCGTTTCTTCAAGCCTAATCAACTGTGCTTGTACTTGCGTCTGTATACAAGACGCAAGTACGGTCCTGCGTGGAGTATTGCTCGCACCTGTGGGATGGCTCTGCCAATCTATTGATCATCTATTTTTTCCACACTCACCAATTATCTAGTGCAAATTAAGTGTCTCTAAGAACTTGGGTTATGGATACTAGATAACTAGACAGACTTAAATAATAATCTAGATATTTCATAAATAAATTTAAATAAATAAATAAACAACCCCGACTCGTGAACAAATGTTCGTGTTCATCACACAAACATTTGCTCCTACCAGGACTCGAACCCGGACCGCCCGATCTCTGGGCAGCGTTACTGCCCACTCCACCACGATTGACTCACAAGATTTTTTTTCTGGCTTTTCGTTTCTTTTTAAATTTAATTTGGTATAAATTTCAATCAATACAAAAGACGCCAAATAAAAATTTGTAACAAATTATTTTTTTTATCTCTTAATACTTTTACTTATAAATAAATAAGTGTTAAAATCGCTGTAGACAATATGTTGGGGTCAACCTTTGCTATTATAACCTTATGCTTATGACCCTACGGGTCCCCCTAACCGGCTCCCCTAACGACTTTGGGGCCTTTACTTATATGATCTGAGGGGTAGACAGTACACCATGAATCGTAGCAAGAGAAACACACGTCAGCGCAACATTTGTAAAAGCGCGCATAAAAGTTTGTGTTGTTTTTGAGTGCAACTTTTTTCAGAAAAACTGCAATTTAAAAACTTTTTCGAAAATAAAACAAGTCGAACATTGGATTTTATCGGTACTTTTTTGTAATTAAACTTTTTTATTAATTTTGAGAGAGTTTTTGCGTGTTTCTAAAGTGCAATTTCAAAAAAACTTAGGGAAAGTGAAATATCGACATACTACGTACCCAATTATTTATGGGAGAAACTCTTTGAGTGTTTTTAAAATACTTGATTTTATTTAAAACTGTTTATTTCAATTAAAAAGATAATAAATTAATGTTTATTTTAAAGCAAAAGTTGAATGTGAATAGTATTTTGTTTACAATTTTGTGAGAAGTGTTAAAAACTCTTTGCTTAATAACTTCAATATGAAAATATTATGGTTTAAATATTCTAATAAATGAAATTATTGGATAATTTGTACTTTATGGATGATTAACTTAGGTAAGTGGTTCTTTTTTAAGATTATTTGAGTCTTTTTAAATTATTATTCGAACATGCCAAATACGAAAATTAATATTCAAAATAAATACATTAACAATATTGAGTAAATATCTTAATATACAACATGTAAATTAAATAACCAACACCCTGAATACAGGTGGTTTGGGATCGGCTTCCGAGTTGATTTCAATAATTTTTTTTTGAAAAAAACAGTTTTTTTTTTCGAAAAAAAAACAAAAAGTACCCAGAAAATGTTGTACAATATTTTCTGGGTACTTTTTGTATTCAGGGTGTTGGTTATTTAGTTTACATGTTGTATAGGAAGTCTTGTAATCGTCAAAAATATCGACCTCGAGATTTTGACGGATTTACGTGTTTCGGACCTCCCCGAGTCCAAAATTTTTTTTTTTGTAATTATGTCTGTGTGTCTCTGTGCGTTAGCACGATAACTCGACCATGCTTTAACGTATTGAAACCAAATTTAACATACGTGTATGACATCAACATATAAGGTTTCTATCAAATTTTGAGCCGTCGATCACGAAAGTTAAGCAACCAAGGGCGCGGTCGGTACTCGAATGGGTGACCAAAATTTTACATGAAAATATGAGGTTTCTATCAACCTTTGAGTCGTATACGGTATACGAGAAAGTCAAGGGGAGACCACTCCTGATTAATAAATTTCCATTGAAAAGCCATTGACAGCGCGCAAAAGGCACCACGCTAGTAAAATTATTATGAAACACAAACAGCGAGCCACTGATCTTCTTCGTTTTTCTCTTAATTTATGGCTTCTCGGTAGTTTCTTTTTTATTAACCGACTTCAAAAAAAGTAATAAAAAACAAAATAATACAAAATTTTATTTTTCTAATAGGCCAGTATAGGTTTTACTAAAATTGTCATTCATCGTCTTCAAACTCGGACGTTTTATCTCTTGTACTATCTTCGACTCTATTACTATTATTTAATGACGTAGCGACACACAAAGATTGCGCACAATGGCTAACATTCATGTATCTAAAGTAGGTAATAATAAATTGTACGGTAGATGGAGTCACTCAACATGCGTTATTACAACAAGAACTTGGGAGAAACTCGAACCACAGAACCGCTGAAGTATTTATGACAGTTAGGAAGTAGGTGTGTGTGAGGTCATTAAATGATCATCGTAAGGTTTGGTAAGGGTCAGTTCAAATCTCGGAAAACCGAAAAAGGAAAGCGTCGGTGGCGTAGTGCGTAAGAGCGTCGTCTCCCACCCGGGAGGCACTGGTTCGAACCCCGCCACGTACTAATGTGTTTTAAAATTTTGAATTCATATGTACGTTTAATCGACGCTTTTACGGTAAAGGAAAACATCGTGAGGAAACCTGCACACACCTATCAAGAAATTCTTAGGTTGTGTGTGAAGTCGACCAACCCGCACTTGGCCAGCGTGGTTGACTAAGGCTTAATTGCCCTAATGTGGGGTAGGCTCGAGCACCTCGGTGGTGGGGACATTATATGAGCTGTTGATGATGATGATGATTTGTATTCCAAAGATAACTAAGAAACACAACTCATTTAGACAGTGGATGATCCATTGGCGAGCTAAGACCGCTGGGACGCCACGAGCCTGCGAGCTAAAGGTATAAACCGCCAATGGCGCACACATTACCGCGGTTTTAAAAGTTCGCGGTTTAGCTCAAATCCTAAGACCGCGGTATAATAAACCGTCAGTGGATCAGCCGAACTTTGCGAGCCGACAGTCTTTCACGCTGCTGTAGTGAACGCGTGCCGCACGGCTATTTTGCTATTACCAAAATAGCAGATTTACGATTGTATAATTGTATTGTATAATTGCACATAAGCGTTCTAATAAGGTGAAATCGATACCTGAAAAACTGTATCTTGTCTTTTTATTAAAGGGGAAATCAAATCCAGCAGCTCCTTAAACACTTCCTCAGTCATCCTTAAATAATTTCTATAATCATTTTGTTCACCAATAAGTTCTGCTACTAAGTTTACATGGGACAAGCGTTATCCGTCTAGCAGACAGTTTTTGACCCACACTTTGTGGCGTCTTTTTTTTCTTTGGTTGTTCTTCTTGTAGTAGTATTCCTAAGTTACAAAGTAGTTCTGTCTGGGAGCACGCCATGACTTCGCCAACGATGAGAGTAGACTGTTTGGCACGCTAATGGATCACCACCACGAGTCGACAGTCCAACGAGCCTACAGTTTATACCGTTAGCTCGCCATTATGTCGCACTATGAACAAATGTAATTTACTGCCAGCACAAATGTGTTACTTTAATCCTGGGTCAATCAAAAGAGGTGTGAAGAAGCACTTTGCAGGTCGGCAAGGCGAGGGTGTCTATCGCGGCGGTTTTATCTCTCGCACCAGTTATCTTCTCATTTGGTCTCCACTTCTGCTTACCCTTAGGTGGATTGGAATCATTTGCTCGATTTTTTAACAGACTTCAAAAAAGGAGGTTTTCAATTCGACTGTATGTTTTTTTTATGTATTTCTGTGACGAAAAAACTGAACATTTAAGTTTGAATGTGAGCTCTGTGTGAAAGGTTCTCTATGTTTAGTTTTGCTAATGACCGCCCGAATGTTAGATGTAGTAAACTCGTTAACGACAAGTTCAAATCACTTAACGACAGGGTCCAACCATAATACTTGATAAAAGCTTCTTAAAAACTTACTCTTTAAGTTTAACCCCTCCGCCCCTGGTGTCCATTTCAATGGACATAGTTTTAAAATACTGTTATTATGAAGCGCTGTTACCAGAGTTGAAATATAAACTATTTATGATATTCAGTACATGCTTAAGACGAAGTTATATCAAACAATAGATAGGAAAAATTTGTAGGTACATCATCATCATCATCATCAACCCGTGTTCGTCCACTGCTGGACTAGGTCTCCCCTAATGCACGCCACTGCTCCCGATTTTCGGCCACTCTCATCCAGCCCACTCCAGCCAGCCTACGCATATCATCATCCCATCTTGTCGCAGGTCGTCCTACACTACGTTTACCGAGTCGCGGTCTCCACTCAAGAACTTTACGGCTCCAACGGCCGTCAGTTCTGCGGCTAATGTGACCAGCCCACTGCCACTTCAGTTTGCTAATGTAAAAAAAAAAAAATTCTATTAAAAACGATGTAAGTAATTATCCTATTCAAAAATAAAAATATCAATGAAACATTTTTTGAAGTCTAAACACTAATTCAGGTCTGAAGGGGTAGCTTACACTAGCTTAGTAGGTATATAGGTAGGTACCTATGTAAAAATAGGTTTGGTTCTTAGTCATCGTGTTAGTCTTTCAATCAATCTTTCGAGCTAAAGATAAAAAACAACGTCACCGAATCTAGCCATTTCAACCTGCTTTAATCACAATATTGCATCTTCAAGTAATTAATTCCACGTGCTAACTACCTTTTCTGGGTTTCCTACTTAAATTCCAATGTTTTTTGCTCGAATATTAAATAGCGGCCCGAATATTAGATGCGGGCAGCGCATAAATCGGTTTGGAGATCCTTGGGAGAGGCCTATGTCCAACAGGCCTCTCGGTTGAAATGATGATGATGATGACTTGGTCATAAAAAAATAGCATTGAACCTACCGATCCTTTTTTTTTTTTTGACGAGGGGGAACCAATTGACTGGCCATACCTGGCTAGGCGTGTAACCCCACCGGTACCCTCCTAAGCCTTCATGGGGGCGCTTTGGGATCGACGCACTATACGTGCGCCATTTCACCAAAGCGTCCCCGGGCTGGCCCGGTCCAACAGTGAACCGGGCGACGCGCCTGTGGGAGTACCTACCGATCCTACAAATATGTAGGTACCTACTTTTAATTGATGTACAACCTACATGAGGCTCTCACTCTTCGAGATAACGTCCATCCGTCGATCTTATGTCAGCCAAGATTTAGCTGCAACGATGTAGAGAACTATCGAGCTCCTACATTCGACGAGCTTATGGTTTTTCGTGGAAACCTTTTCGAGTATTATTCGAGCAAAATAATATCCGTATAATATAATAAAATAATAAGCAAATATTTGTTATTCAGACCAAATTAAAAAGAAAACGAAAGATAAGAAAAAGATTCTGTCATGAACAGTGGCCGCGTGATGCCGGCAGAGTAGAATAGCATCACCCCATATCCTCCAACGGGTGTCGTAGAAGGCGACTATTGGATCAGGGTATTGATCACCTTATACCCGTCCACCAATCCGCATTGGGCAAGCGTGGTGGACTACTGCCTAAACCTCCTTCGATAGCAAGGAGAGACCGTGTCCCAGCAGTGGGTCGAATTATAAAGGCTATTGTGATGATGAACAGTGGCGATTCCTCTAAGTTGGCGAGGTTGGAGCCGCCAAATTAAGCATCAACAAAATAATCATCTTTGAATTTTTGTGTATCGAGAAAATTGTTATTAATCGTGTTTTGGCTCTAGACTTAGAGAATGTCTTTATTTAATTGTCAACTATAACATATTATTTGAAAATGATCACAATAGTTTCAAGAGAAATATGATAAAAATCCAATCGAAAATGTTGAATATTCGCGAGGTATCCTCTTAAATAACTTTATCCACATTAAACAAAAAACAAACCATTCTAGTAATAAAATTACTAACGGCTTTGTTTGAATTTCAAATAAGTACCTATGCCAGATATTACGCCACTGGTCACTTCGCGCGGAATTTCCGAATCGATTGGATTTTAAGTTTAAATTTTTGAAGAGATCGTTTACTGAAAACCGGTTGAAAGAAAGAAAGAAAGAAAGAAAGAAAGTATTTATTGGCCAACAATAGTAATGAAATATCAGTATAAAATAAATAGTAAAAAATAATAAAAGTCTGCCTTAAAAAATAAATATTACATTAACAGGCCAACTAGGTCACTGCCTCAGCATAATGCCACAGTGACAAACGACACTGTGGCGCTGGTATTCTGGCAGGGCCTAAAGTTGTCAACTTACATACAAATATACAAATTTGATAAACAACAACAGAAACAAAAACAAACAAAAAAAAAAAAGAATACATTTTAAAATTAATATAAACTAACAAAAACAAAACAAAAAAAAAAGATATATATTATATATACATATTACATTGTGCAAACAAGAGACACTTAGAACAATTAAGTAATCTTTGACCAGCCGACATCTGCAACAATAAATATGGCTCAAAGGTCTTAATTAACACGCCATGAAAAAAAAAAAAAAAAAAATGCTTGGAAAAAAATGCTCTAAGTCTGCGAATCAATCTGTGCCCATTTAAGTGCGTTCCAAAACCAGGTGAAACCAAGTAGACAGTGTAAGAAAGCTTTCCAATTGGTGTAAATCAACCATAGTTTAACAAAACTAACCAATGGTGAAAACGCTTCTTAATCACGACCAATAGTGAGCTACCATTTACTTTACCCCGAGTAAATTGAGATCGTTTTGGAACGCACCCCAAATTGAAATAATTTGGAACGCACCCCTATTTAACTAGTCTGTGGTAACTAGTCTGTGTCAATTACGTAACAATGAATTATTACGTACTTGACTCATGATTATTATGTAATTTAAACTTATAGTAGTCGTGGCAAAAGTGTATCACTACTGAGATTGGAACATTTGAATCTGGAACAGTACAAAGTTCCGGATCAGTGATATGTTTCATTTGGAACATTCATATCATTGAAATAGAGTAACTAGCTAGCGCCTCGCGCAGAGATTTGTATCTGTTTCTACGTCGTTATTTTATCATTAAATCCTTACTAATATTATAAATGCGAAAGTAACTATCTGTTTTTTTAATGTTTATGTGTAGGTATAATATTCAGAATGCATTATTTGTTATAAGATGTTAATACATATATAGGGTAGTATCCGAAGCGTCTTCTTTTATTTGTGATTTTAAACTTTATGAGCATAGTAACAAGGACTTATTTTGTGTAAAGCACCACAGACTGAGTCACTGAATCAGTGAGCGCTGTGCGCATATTCACTTCTCTCTCACTCGCATCGTTCTGTCCGTCGTTCGTCGAGTCGGTTGAGGTGATCGAGTTCCAAATGAAACATTTTATGCCGGACAACTGTTCCGAATCATTTGGTTTACATTACTGTTTCGGAACACTGAGTCGGTTCCTTAAAGAGCGACACACGTCTAACTTATAGTACCTTGCATACATACAAATTTACGCTAGACAAACAGAAAATATATGCACACAAAACAAAAACATACAAAGGACGTCGCAATCTTAAAAGCTCCAATGTGGAACCAAAACGACCCCACGCCACGTGAAACGCGTCGTGAAAACAAGCCAGTGAGTAACATTATAACTTCTGCAATTGTAGTAGAGACATTTTTACATGTTTTCTAAATGTTTTGACTGCTTTCAGATCACTTGTAGGTTGGTAGCGGATTGGAGTGGATTTGATGTCCGTACTCGAAATTATCCAATTTAAAATCAATTTTGGGGTACTGTATGGCTTATAGTACCAGATGTGGATTTATATGTTATCACATCATCATCAACAGCTCATATAATGTCCCCATCGAGGGGCTCGAGCCTACCTCACATTAGGGACGATTAGGCCTTAGTCAACCACGCTGGCCAAGTGCGGGTTGGTCGACTTCACACACAACCTAAGAATTTCTTCATAGGTATGTGCAGGATGTTTTCTTTCACCGTAAAAGCGTCGATCAAACGTACATATGAATTCAAAATTTGAAAACACATTGGTACGTGGCGGGGATCCAACCAGTGCCTCCCGGTGGGAGACAACGCTCTTACGCATTACGCCACCGACGCTTCTTTGGCAGCAAAAAAGAATATAGGTACTTGTTAGATATTTCGAAGCTGAAGCCAACAACCCAAAGCTACACACCAAGCTGTCGTCACTGGGGAAGACCTTGCTAGGCGAACGCTTATCAAAAAAGTCTTGAAAAAAGTACCTAGGTACTCGCAACCGCGCAGCATGTCTGGACTGAAGAAATATCCTAAACTATAAGGAATATAGAAAAATGCTCAAAGGAGTCGACAAATCTTTCCTTTTTAACCACACTGTCGAATGGTGTAATAATACAGACTGTGCTTTTTCTTCAGAATCACTGGGTTCGATTCCTGGCTAGGATTATTGATTTTTCAAAAGTGACCCAATGATGTAGTTTTTGTTTTCATCAAAATCGGATATTCCTTATAGTTTAGGATTTGGCCCTGAAGGCTCACTTGAAAAATTCACCCTGCATAATAGAAGTGGAGACAAGTGATCTCTGCCTTCCCCTGTGGGAAAAAGGCGTGACATTATGAACCTTTATGTAGTATGTAATATTCGAGTAAAGGTCATTCGATTTCAAGTACGCATACCTTTGCTTGGCCAATACATCAATGTCCGTATAATCTGTTCCCAGATCTAAATTAGGTGACCCTTATTACCCTAGAATTAAAGTTGAGAATCACCTTGTTGACTCGTTTCTTTTAGCTGTAAGCCATTGCAATAGGGTTCACAATCGGTCAATGTTTGCTTGAATATAATTATTGTGTTAACCGATAGGTTTGGCTGACACAATTAATTGTGTTGTGTTTTTTTTTACATGAATTTTGTTTTCGCAAGAAACTTGGTGACAAATGTAGGTAGTTTGAAAAGAGTCGTTATTTTTCTTTTTCTTTGCTTTTTTAATGACTTTTTTAGATTGTTTACTATCGGATAGGTCATTTAGGATTTAATTTCTTATTTCTTCAGTTTTTATCTCAAATTATATACCCGGACTGCCGAGATGTGTTTGAGTGTAACATTTCGCTAGTTTGCGAGAATAGCGACGGAACTAAAAATTGATGATTTTAAAGAATAGCGATTTTAAATTTCTTTATAAATATTTTAAAGCATACCGCAAAATTTAAATGATTTATTGAGGATTTGACTTTACTGATTAAAGGAAAATTTGTCTTAGTATCGAAACACATAAAAATATTACAATATTGTTTAAGACATCAGTATTTACTCATGACATTACAAATAATAATAATCATCTTTATGTCATTTATTTAACTTAAATCCTCATAGATAAGTCATTAAAATATACTTAACTTTATCAAAAACAACGACTAATCACTAAATAACCCAACTAGCAAAGTGTCGAATAAGCGTACCACTATTCCACTGTAGATGGTTTAAATGTTGATTAATTGCAACGAAATGGCTATATTGTGCTATAGAACCGTTAGCTGTGACCTTTTAGTAATTTTTACTAGAAAGTGCTATAACTATATCGTATAAACGTTTACTCTACATACTTACGCCGCAATAAGTCAACAATCATATAATTGTGTATTTTACTCTTTTATTCAACATAGGTTTGTTATAGTAGCGCTATAATTGAATTCAGATCCCTATTTTTCTGTATAAGTTGCAACGATACAGCTATTAATCAACATTTCCTTAACGTCGCTTGTTTGCAGAATAATAGCTGCTCATTGACTGAAAAGCATCATAGTTACTATAACTGCATTGTAAATCGACTAGTTCAATAACAACTTCCAGATTTCAGCTACTGAACCCGACTTGCTTTCAACTGCTAATGTAGCACATTTAATAAAATATACTAAGCAATAACAGAGATTTGGTTACCTTTATAGGCTTTAGTTTAAATATATGATATTTTTCTTCTCTGAGTTGAGCAACATGGACTACAAAAAATGGAATAAAATCAAGCTAAGTGGTGGTTATCGAAGAAAAGTGCAACAAAAATTAAAAAATATTAAAAGCTATCTATGACAGCCAATGACAGCCCAATTCGATAAGTGTAACATAAAATATCAATTGTGGTTCCGTATGCGATGATATATAATTTCAAGACAGCACCGGAAGCTATTCGCTATCTTTTTTTGACAGTTGAAAATGATGATCACTGAGCGAATTACGTATCCATTGCTATTTTACGCGACAAGTGCCATAATAGTGTGTCGTGTTAAACAGCAATGGATGTGTAATTCACTCGGTGATCATCACTTTCAACTGTCAAAAAGGGCCTGAAGGTTTGTCAGAAGATGAAGTCATATCCACTACAGAACAGGAAGTATCCAG
This sequence comes from Elophila nymphaeata, assembly GCA_955850985.1. Lineage (NCBI taxonomy): Eukaryota > Metazoa > Arthropoda > Insecta > Lepidoptera > Crambidae > Elophila > Elophila nymphaeata. The sequence goes on from OY039094.1 coordinate 1,677,276, forward strand.
TGATTCCAGTTTACATATCAACTCGCGAAGTGATGATGATATCTCAAATGATTGTCGTTTTTAACTGATGGAGTAGGTTCCTTATGGGTAATGTGTGAAGAGAGTGATGCAAAGGGTTGATTCAAATTAAACTACATAACTCACTGTGATGCTTTTATTATTTTAAAATCAACATAAAGTATATATTAGAATTAACTTTTATTTTATAAAAGGTACGGTAAGAATTAGCTCGTCGAAACAAAAAACTTTTGTTCAACAAAAACTTCTAAAAATTAAAACAAAATGGTATCTCTACACAGACTCACCAATCAGCTGCTAAACTGTATATGGAGAAGCCATTTTAATTTTCAATTTTAGAAGTTTCTGTTGAACAAAGTTGTTTAACATATTTAAGAGTACAATTAATTACAAATATGCGCGACTAAAATAAGTAAGCATGAAATTCAGGAGTATTACCTCTATCTGTTGTCATAAATCACACGCAGTAGTAAAATAAAATGTATTCTAATTGCTCATATTTCTACTACAATTACCTACTACACTATAAACTAACAGGATCAAAAGACACTGTTACTCTGTAACAGTTATACATTATATGAAATTTCACAATCACAATATATTTATACTTCTAAATTGAACACTAATGAGGAACCAAGAAATATGAACCTATTAATAATAAAATAAATAAAAACTTTGTAAAGTAAGTTATTCTAAGATTGAAGAACCCCGTTGCTATCCTCAAAATAACCCTGTATTCCCGGTCACCCCGCGGGGATTGCCACCGGAGGCGAATGGGAATAAAAATTCCCAGTCGGCAGGCTGTGACTGGGAATTTTTATTCTCATTCGCCTCCGGTGGCAATCCCCACGGGGGTGACTGGGAATAAAGCCAAATAACTTACCAGGGCTAGTCACAGTTAAAAGGAATGTAAATTGAACCCATTTTTATTTTGATAATGTCAGACTTTTGTAATATGTAGATAGCTACTTTGAGTAAACCGCCGACAAACCTATTAATCTCAAAAAATAGAAAAACTTAGATAAATATGGCACAAACTCCACCTATTCACCGTGGTGATTTTTTGGTTGTTGCCAACCCAAAGCTAACCTTATTGGCACCAAAAAAAAAAACACATTGAATTCAACAAAGTTTTATGAATGCTGTGCACGGAGAATTAAAGGATATTTTTGTTTAATAGAAGTTATTCGTTTAACAAGGACAAACTAATACGCAAGCTTTGGGGTTGGGAACTACCAAAATTCACAACGTACAAAAGGAACATTCATCGCTTGGGTAATGAATATACATAGCGAACAGGCCACAATGGCTGCACCAGAAAAAAGATGCACGTCGTAGTAATTTTATTTGTTTATCTTTTATGACGAAATGTTGTAATGTTTTACTGGTATCCTCCTTTGTTTCTACTCCACATCCGTAGCATTTTTGTAACAGTATAAAATGTGTTATTTTCCACGGCCATTTGATGTTTTTAGGGTTCCGTACCTCAAAAGGAAAAAACGGAACCTTATAGGATCACTTTGTCGTCCGTCTGTCTGTCTGTCTGTCAAGACTCTTTATCTCAAGAACGCGTGGACGTATCAAGCTGAAATTCACATGAAATACTCAGGTCTATTGTCCCTTTAAGCTGTGAAAATATCAAACTTCTAAGCCAAGCCAATCAAAAGATACAGCCGATTATGTCGATATTTTCAACAAATTTCCGACACTCGCAAAGGAATCAAAACCTACAGGATACTTCCCGTAAACTCAGAATCTTGAAATTTGGCATGAAGCATTTTCATATAATGCAAATATAGGAAAAATTGCGAAAATCACATTTTTTTAGTTATATAATATAATAAAAATATTTTAATAAAATGAAACTTACTACCTTATTTCTCACGAACGAATTAAGGTATCAAATTGAAATTTATACCAAATACTTAGGTCTATTGTCCCTTTAAGCAGTGAAAAAATCAAACTTCTAAGTTAACGCGATCAAAAGATACAGCAGTTTATACCGACACCTTAGACAAATTTTCGACACTCGCAAAGGAATCAAAACCTACAGGATACTTCCCGTAAACTCAGAATCTTGAAATTTGGCATGAAGCATTGTCATATTATGCAAATATAGGAAAAATTGCGAAAATCACATTTTTTTAGTTATATAATATAATAAAAATATTTTAATAAAATGAAAGTTACTACCTTATTTCTCACGAACGAATAAAGGTATCAAATGGAAATTTATACCAAATACCTAGGTTTATTGTCCCTTTAAGCAGTGACAAAATCAAACTTCTAAATTAACGCGATCAAAAGATACAACAGTTTATACCGACACCTTAGACAAACCGACACTCGCAAAGGAATCAAAACCTACAGGATACTTCCTGTAAACTCAGAATCTTGAAATTTGGCATGAAGCATTGTCATATTATGCAAATATAGGAAAAATTGCGAAAATCACATTTTTTTTAGTTATATAATATAATAAAAATATTTTAATAAAATGAAACTTACTACCTTATTTCTCACGAACGAATAAAGGTATCAAATTGAAATTTATACCAAATACCTAGGTTTATTGTCCCTTTAAGCAGTGAAAAAATCAAACTTCTAAGTTAACGCGATCAAAAGATACAGCAGTTTATACCGACACCTTAGACGAATTTCCGTCACACGCTAGGGAATCAAAACCTACAAGGTACTTCCCGTGAACTCAGAATTTGATTTAATACGTCATAAATTGTAAACCGCTACGTTTGTACGGCGGAACCCTCGGTGTGCGAGTCCAACTCGCACTTGGCCGGTTTTTTAACTTAAAATCATTTCTAGTCAAAAATTTGTCGATGTCCATATAAACTACCATCTAGAAAAACAAAAGTCAGTGATAAAGATATGTAGTTACGAGTTACTAGCTAACTTACATACCTACATATACACATAAGTAGGTACAGTCAAGCCAAGAAAGTGTTCTATCCATAGATTTATAATTACTGACGTTTATTCTATCACCTCAAGGTTGAAAATCATTCGCACGTTATTTAACAACACTGATGATTTTCCCATGCAAAAAGTCCATAACTTCAACCTTAACTTGCTTTACTTACAAATGACATTTTATCAAAACTGGTCCAGACCACTTTCTTGGCCGAACGTATTAACTTTTTTACATAACTACTTTGTTTAAGGAACCCTAAAATGCTAAAATATGGCTGCGTTATGTTCTAGGTATAAATTCAACAGTTTCGCAATTATTCAAAACATAGTCGAATAAGTGTTCTGTAATGACAACATTCTTAAAAATAATAATATTTTCTGATATTTACTAATTAATATTACATTTTTAGCAAGGCCCACAAATATATGTTAAACAAGGCATATCATTTTATCTATAAATTAATTTCGCACATAGATACACGCATACAGACTACAATTTTTAAACATATCTTCTGTATGATAATTTTAATATTTAAGTCGGACGACTTACCTTGTTTTTTATTGTATCACGACGAAGAATTGTACTTTGTGTCGGCTTGGCTATTATATGATAAAAAAAGTAAATAACGGCAACTACACAACAACAACAGAACTCAATATTCGGAATAATCGCATTTTATTCGCCTTTATTGCATTGAAATATCGATTTGTAGCAAATCGGAACCCTTTATACCATTACTTTGTTGCATAATAGCAACCAAATTTCTCTTACTCCATCAATTGTGTCATAGACGTAGCGAGATTGTCGTTACTGCGCTAAAGTATTTTCTTTCTGCTGTTACTTTATAATATTACCACAATTTAGTTCCTTCATTTCGCAGTTACTCGTATGTAGTACCTATATACCTTTTCAACGAAGGAGGTATATAGCCCAATGCGGATTGGTGGACGGAGTATAAGGTGATCGATACCCCTTTGCTGACCCACCCTGCCTTCTACGTCACTCATTGGAGGATATGGGGTGATGCTATTCTACTCTGCCGGCATTCGCGTCGCCTGCGCGCTTTAAATATGCCGTGTGCTATCGCTCTTATGATTATAGGGAGAAAGAAACCATTATTATTATTAAAATATATGTTTTACAAGGTTATAACCAAACTTACATATGATACGTGACCTTTATTTATTTTGCTTGCCTAGTTAGTGCATTATCCCTTTTTCGCATGTCACAAGATGACATGTTGTTGCATAAACACGGTTGGCGGGAACTGGAAGGTACACGGGTTGCATATTGGCTCACATAATATTCTAAATCCCATTCGTTGTCTTACTACCGATTTGTGCTCATAATAATCTCTCTTCATAATTTTATTTTTCATACTTTTTTTATTCATATATTTTTATTACTACCAACGGAGCTCATAACAGTTAGTGATCACAATTTTTTTATTAATACTGTTACTACCTTGTTGCTTACAAAAACAGTGCACTCCGCCTGTTTTTAAAAAAAAATATCCTAAACTACCCATCACCCTGCCATGTAGGTGCATAAAACACTAGACTCGCCAAAAAATGTATGATTAATGATATTATGAATTTCAATGATTTTTTTTTAAATATCTAGTTTTTAAAAAATAAATTTTAAATGGTATGAGAAATATTTTCGGACCTCCAATGATAGGAATTGAAAAGTTATGTAAGAAAATGCGCACCCGGCACACGCGAACTGTCTACTGTTTCAAGAGTGACTAAGACCCAAAGGCAACACTTGTTGTCTGTTGTGTTTCCATTTCGGCGCGTCTATGACGTATTACTCTTTATATTATAATATCATTGGCTACATGTCATTGACCCCACATGTTCAGTACCAAAACATTCGAATTAGCTTTCCACCTTGTGCGGTATAAAATGGGGTACATTATACATATTACCTTTTGGTAACAAATACAGGTAATTAACAATGCAAACACAAGCCGTGGCGTGACGGACGGACAGATATAATCAATTGAAGTCACATTATTACACTCCAGTGTATCCCCGCCCCTTTTAATGTGCAGACACGGTGAAGAGTGATGCGGACATATAATTATTGGGTTCATTTACGTATTTAATTTTATAAGAGCCATTAAAATAAACTGTAGGATGTTGTAACATAATGTGTTTTTGTTTGTATGTAACTAACTTGTATGGGCTCGATTTTGACCCACTTTTACGGTCAGATTTTATTTAAACTTTATAAACTTATCAAAGACCGATGACATTAAAGTAATTCGATAAGAATATCGTTGGTGATGTTAAGAATTTTTTAATAATATAAGTACTTTCATCGGCGGTTATAATTCGCACTAAAAAGTAATTAGTTAAAAAAAACACGTTTGTATATTAAATCGGACTAAAAATTGAAAAATAATTTTTTAGATTAAAAACTAATTGATGAACGAAAAGTATAATTACTATTTAGAGAAAAGAGACGGGTGCTCAATTACATTAGTTCTTGGAAATATTCGATCGGTGCAATTAAATTGAGCACCACACGATTTTCGCAAAAAGTTATTTTTCAGTTTTTAGTCTAATTGAATATAAAAGCGTGTTTTTCAGTTTGTTTGAACTATTATTTTATCGCCGTATCATCGATATTTCAAATCATGAAAAGTAAAATTAGAAACCTATTCAATCTGTTTCTCGCTCTACACATAAATTTGCGTGGGACGAGGTCTTTTGCTAAATCATCAAAATTCATACTAACTTTGTAGGTATCTATTAGGGGTTTAAGTAGAAAATTGCCGTTTTGTATGGAGAATTTAACGAAAAATCATTTTTGCATACAAATATATTTGCGATTTTTTAAGGAACCACAAATCTAAATTGGGTAAATTTAGACAATATTAAGCTATAGGATAGTTAGAGAAAAAAAATTGAGAATTGATACATGTAAAAAATATTCATATTTTTATAACGGAGACGGACACCTCTTAGGACTAGCTGTTTTTGAAGATGTATTTCTAGTGAAAAAAATAACAAATTAGAATAAAATTTTATACAAAAATATAAGTCATTGTAATGAAGTTTAAAATAAAAAAAGAATAATGGTCATAGCTATTGTATTAAAGGAATTATACACTAATGAATAATGAGGAACAAATCGGCAATTTCATACTTTAACCCCTATTACGGTACCCTAATTCGATCGATTCTTCTAGTGAATTCGAATTAAGTTACGTGACATGAAAATTACTGATAACAATTATAATAGCTAGATAGAGGTTGTTCTCACGCGACGCGTTATCGTTCGGCTACAAAGAATAACATGTGTTTTTTACTTTCTCGTATACGTAGTATACAACATGTAAATTAAATAACCAACAACCTGAATACAGGTGGGTTGAGATCGGCTTCTGAGTTGATTTGAATTTTTTTTTTTTTAAAACGATTTATTTAAAAAAAAAAGATTTTTCTTTTGCAAAAAAAAAAAACAAAAGTACCCAGAAAATGTTGTACAATATTTCCTGGGTACTTTTTGTTTCTTTTTTTTTTCAAAAAAAAAATGGTTTTCTTTTTTTTCAAAAAAAAAATGGTTTTCTTTTTTTCAAAAAAAAAATCGTTTCATAATATTGAAATCAACTCAGAAGCCGATCCCAAACCACCTGTATTCAGGGTGTTGGTTATTTAATTTACATGTTGTAGAGGAAGTCTTGTAATCGTAAAAAAATTCGACCTCGAGTATTTGACGGATTTACCCGTTTTGGACCTCTCTGAGTCCAAAAATACCATTTTTGGAATTATGTCTGTGTGTGTGTGTCTGTGTGTCTGCATGTCTGTGTGTCTGTGCGTTAACTCGAGTATTCTTTAACTTATTGCAACCAAATTTATATTAATAACATCTAAATATAAGGTTTCTATCAACTTTTGAGCCCTTGATCACGAAAGCTAAGCAACCAACTGCGCAGTCGGTACTCGGATGGGTGACCAAATTTTAAAATGTATGTATGACATCAAAATATAAGGTTTCTATCAACTTTTGAGTCGTTTCCAGTATACGAGAAAGTCAAGGGGAGACCACTCCCGATTTTTTGACAAGTATTTTGTTTGAACAAACGTTTGTATGATGATTCACGAGTCATGGAATACTTGTTCACACATAAAATAGTAAGAATCCATAAAGAAAGACGTGGAGATTTAATGTAATATTATTAATCGCCATGTGATGCCTATTAAATACTATACTAATAATAAAAACTAATTCTGCTTTTAGAAAAAAAACCGGACCAGTGCGAGTCGGACTCGCCCACCGAGGGTTCCGTGGAAATTTGTAGTTACAACATGTTAAAAAAAGTTTAGGAATCGAGATTCAGTTTCTAAAACTTTATTGTGTTTTATAATTGTGGTTATTCTAACATATACCTAAATTAGTCAGGTACCATAATTAATGTTGTTTTATACTTAAATCTCAAATTTAATCTCGATTTGTAAGTGGTGACTGCAAAAAGAATGAATAGTATCACATTGTACATCAAAGTGCCATGTAGAATTTTATTGTCGTCTTCGGTTCAGCGCCATTGCGAGTGTCGAAAATAAGTTTTTCGTATCTTTTTTTGCGTTAACTTAGAAGTTTGATTTTTTCACAGCTTCAAGGAACTGTAGACTTGAGTATATGGTTTTAATTTCAACTCGATACCTCCACTCGTTACCGAGATAAGAGCATACCTCGATGATTGATTACGTACTTTAAATAAAGACTATTTTTTATATGATTTAATTACAAATTAATAGTTTTCAGAGTTTTCCCTGTATTTGTAGTATATGACTATATTACTTGCCAAAATTCATTGTTCTAGGTCAACAGGAAGTACCCTATGAATTTTGATTCCCTTGAGAGTGTCGAAACATACGTTTTTTTGTGACATAAACGGTCGTAATTTTTTTTTTTGCGTTAACTAAGAAGTATGATTTTTTCACAGCTTCAAGGGGCCGTAGATATGAGTATATGGTTTTAATTTCAACTCGATACCTCCACTTGTTCCCGAGATAAAGGGCCTTGACAGACAGACAGACAGACGGACAACAAAGTGATCCTATAAGGGTTCCGTTTTTTCCTATTGAGGTACGGAACCCCAAAAAGACAACCCAATAAGTAAAAATTATTTTTAAATAAAAAACCGCATTCAGAACTAAAAACGGAAAAATCTACATTTTTTTTGTTCGGTCCCAAATACAAGTGACAACGTTTATTCCAAATACTGAGGTTGGCACTTTTTAGTTTTGCAGGCGGTTTTTTTTTATTTTAAAAATAATTTATTTTTGCTTTTAGTGTTTTAAGTATAGAATTTTTCAGGAAACTATCCCGAGATCTTTTAGACAAACAATGGAACTATTAAGACATCATCGATGTCAATTAAATAGGCATTATTAGGGATAACTGAAAAACTACTCGTCAGATGTCGATCAAATTTAAATAGGACCCCATGACAAGCACCAGCTTACAAAGGTCGAAAGAATCTTCAAAATTGGTACCCAGTACCCAGTAAAGAGTTATGAGGTGACAAACAAAAAAAATACAGTCGAATTCAGAACCTCCTTTTTACTTTCTCGTATACGTAGTATCGAGGAAGTCTTGTAATCGTCAAAAAATTCGACCTCGAGATTTTGACGGATTTACACGTTTAAAACCTCCCTGACTCCAAAAATATCTTTTTTGGAATTATGTCTGTGTGTGTCTGTGCATTAGCACGATAATATGCTTTAACTTATTGCAACCAAATTGAACATGCATGTATAACATCAAAATATAAGGTTTCTATCAACTTTTGAGTCGTCGATCACGAAAGTTAAGCAACCAAGTGCGTGGTCGGTACTTGGATGGGTGACCAAAATTTAATATGCATCAAAATATAAGGTTTCTGTCAACTTTTGAGTCGTTTCCGGTGTACGAGAAAGTCAAGGAGAGACCACTCCCGATTTTTAAAATGCAAAATATCTACTTACAAAATAGTACCGAAAATTAAAAATGGCGCTTTTACTTTTTCATTGACGGCTTTGTGCGCGAAAGACTAAGGTACCGACGCTTATACAGCCAAAACAGCAAATTATATAATTTTTACAAAATAAATATATTCTTTTAATATTTATGTATGACTTCTATTTAATAGTTATAATTTTAAATAAGGTTTTTATAATAGTATATCTTTAAACAGAGTGTTTCTAAATGCCAAACTTATTTAATTTACAAAAATGTTTCAGCATTTTGCATATAAATTCTCTTTGGTTCCTATTTTTTTTTCTTATAAATAAAAGCGTGACTTTTCTTTACAAAACTATTAACTTTTGATTACCAAACTGTGCGGTAATCGAATTTGAAATTCGAAAGATATTATAAGTTGGTAATATTATACATTGTGAAACTAAAATTGGTGTTGTTACATACCAATTACGAGCAATGGTGTTGAAAAAGTAATTAAATGTTTATAAGTTTAACATAACTTTTACTCCATCTAAATCCCTAAAAACACTGGAGGACGAATGCAGACAACAAAATACGTATCTTCTCTCCAACATCCATAGCAATCGATCCCCTACCAAAATATATATCATTGTCACTTATATTCTATTCACGACACGGATGGACATTTCTCTGCCACGCTCGCGCCACGCGCGCGCCACGCTTCCTTCATTAAATCCGTATAGGAGGTCTGTTAATAAATCATACATTATTAAACTTAGCTAGCAGTGTTTAACATTTCGTACTTATTATTAATATTTGACATTATTCTTGTTAGTATTTTGAGTGAGTGTGATTCGAAATGAATATCAAGCAAAAAGTGTAAAACACTGTGACCCTACTACGAAAAAAGAAGGAATGAAATTGGTTAAAATCGGGATTTGCAAGGTAAAATCGACTCCTCCTATTGTTAAAATCGGTTAAAATGTATCCTATGTTACCGGGATCATTATAACGAATTGATTGGCACCTCATTCATCATAATCAAATGAATAGTTTAGCGGCTACAGGGGAACATACATACCTAAACACAAAACGAAACGAAAAAACGAATCATCGAGTATATGCTAAAAACCTAATTTATACGCATATTTATCATCAGGAGAATATATATCTACTAGGTTGCCTATCAAAATGTGGCCGCTAGTATTTTTTTTATTTTTTTGTTAAAAATACTAGCGGCCACATTTTGATAGGCAACCTAGTAGATATATATTCTCCTGATGATAAATATACGTATAAATTAGGTTTTTAGCATATACTCCATGAGTACACTATTTTGCAGTGGGATCTCGTACTATAAAGGCAGCATATGCTTGCTACTGGGTTGTAATAAGAAGTATTATTGCGGTACACTTGAAGTTGAATTAAGTTTGAGTGTAACATCTGTCCTGGTATGGTCCTGGTCCTGGCGTTGGATTTTGTTTATTTGTTTACTAAAGAATTCTAGAAAAATGCACTGAAAAATCGACTTGCCTCAGGCGGGACTCGAACCCGCATCTTCCACAATCCGGGCGGATGCGTTGACCAATTACGCCACCGAGGCACTGCTTTTCGCGGTCGAAATTTGTCAGTGCTTGGTGCACGCACCAGATTTTTTTCAGTACATTTTTCTAGTATTAATATTTACGCGTTTGTAAACGCAAAAATTAAATTATTCCATACTGAAGAATTGTTAGGTAGGTAAGTACTTTTAGGGTTTGATGCCACTTTTGTATAGACGACAGGCTGGCAAACTGTCACTGTTTTGGGTAACTGTATAGCCCATACTCCCCGATGTGGCTTTATGTGTAACCAAGTATGTATTTAATATGTATGTAGATTTACTAATTGACCATAATTATGTAAGGCCATAAGGCATCTTCTACCAGTCTACCTGAAAGCTTTTACAGAACTTTTTGAGTATTAAAAATCGATCCAAACGTTCATATTTAATGTTAGTAGGATTCTCATAATATATTCATCAACATAACACAACATACAGGCACGCATGTTTGGTCTGTAATAAATTATAAATCGTTGAAAGCCCGCATTGTAAATCATAAACGCCGTTTCTACCGCAAGCGAAATCTGTAAGATACTAGGAAACATACAGGCAATAATTCGGTAATAACCGCTACGTTTACTGGCAGAAACGCAACCACTCAAAAAAACCTAAATATTTTTTTTAGTAACCCCCGACATAATTTGATAGCTAAGAACCCACATCGATCACGTCAGCTTTCAAACAAAAAAACATCAAAATTGGACTATTCGTTTAAGTAAAGGTGGGTCCAGATATGATCATTTGCCCGATCCGATCAGCGTACCCGTATCATGTATCAAGTTGTGGCCGCCTCGATTTGCTCCGTATGACAATCGTATCAAAGCGACATGACATGGGACGAACCATATCTCGGTAAATATGGTTCGTCCCATGTCATGTCGGTTACGCCGGTGCGTATGAAGATCGCGTATCATGACCCGTCCACATATTCGATCATGATACGCGTCGGCGATACGGATACGCTGATCGGATTGGGCAAATGATACATATCTGCCCCGGCTTTATGTTATTTGGTTGGCAGACAAGCAACAGACTGCCTGGTGGTCCGAACTATGTCACACGTTTCAGACACACGCCACATGTCTACTGTATAAGCCACGCCTTACAATCCTGGGTCATTCAAAAGAGGCGTAAAGGAGCACCTTGCAGGAAGGGTCAAGGCGAGGGTGGCTAACGCGGGGCTAACATTGTCACTCGCACTAGATATCTTCGCATTTGGACTACCAGTGAGTCGGGATATTATTAGACTTTAATGACGTGACAACATTTTATAAATCAATTAATGCCAGCTGCACGCACGAAAAAGCATGACTTGTCACGATCCGCCTGAGCCGAGCGTGTAAGCGAGAGCGCAGAACAAGCGATAGAGAGGCACGATCGGGCTTAGCGTTCGGCATGTGTTGACGTCATAGATAAAACCGACATAATGGCTAACCATTTTTTTAATGGCGTGTCTAAAAAATCTGGACTTAAGCGAGTTGCAAGCGTCTATAGGCTACGGTGACTGTTTACACCAGGCAGGCCGGATGCTTGTCTGTATACCAAATAAGTTATTTGGTATACATACAATAAAATATAATACCAAATTATTTTTCTATGTATGTTTGTATGTAGATATATTTTTATTTATTTACACTTTACTGTACACCAACAAATTCAATACAATATACAAAAGAAAAATTAAAATATGATCATGTTATAATGGGCGGCCTTATCGCAAAGTGCGATCTCTTCCAGGCAACCTTAGGATGGACAGGATTTGCAGGAACAACAACTCAGAAGGATGTTGCCAACTAATCGTAGATGAAATATTTTATGGGGATTATTAGATTATGTATCTATTATTTGATATTTAAAGTTTGATATTATGTTAATTATTTATTTGTTTCATAAATGTGTTTAATTAATTGTTACACCATCGAACCCAGTTTTTGTCTTTTTATTTCTATCCATCCAAAGGTTGCCTGGAATAAATCGCTTTTTAGCGATAAGGCCGACCATTGTACAGACAACAGCACGTTGGGTTACCACAAACTGTCAATTTTTCGCAATCGATTATACACTTTATATTGAATAGCCTTAGGTTGAAAATCGTTTGGAGAAATTTGACAGTTTTGTATAGCCCGACGTGCTGTTGACTGTACAATGTATTTTTGAATTATTTTTCTTGGTGTACAATAAAGCGTATTCATTGAAATAACCGAAGCGTCGGTGGCGTAGTGCGTAAGGGCGTTGTCTCCCACCCGGGAGGCACCGGTTCGAACCCCGCCACGTACCAATGTGTTTTCAAATTTTGAATTCATATGTACGTTTATTAGACGCTTTTACGGTGAAGGAAAACATCGTGAGAAAACCTGCACACACCCATGAAAAAATTCTTAGGTTGTGTGTGAAGTCGACCAACCTGCACTTGGCCAGCGTGGTTGACTAAGGCCTAATCGCCCCTAATGTGGGGTAGGCTCGAGCCCGAGGTGGGGACATTAATGATTCAAATAACGTCAAGAAAAAACAATTCTCCGCGCCCGCCCCAATCGATCGCCGTATGTTTCCGCCGCCATAACTCACTTCCAACGCACCTGTCGTCCACAGCAACCAATCCAAATTTAATTAATATTTATCCGCCAACTAGGAGCGCGTCAGAAGTATGCTAATAATTATTTGATAGTTAAACTGTTGGATCATTTTACATAGAAAATGTAGGATATATCACCTATACTGTCTACGTACATAGGTGATTTATATCCTACAGTTTCTCAGTCAGCAGCACGTTTTAAAGCAGTCATGTCAAAAATACGGCTCGCGGGCCACATGCGGCCCACAAGCCATATCAATACGGCCCACCGCCGCGCCGCCACCACAATCTATCCACTGAGAATATCCACTGAGAGAAGAAACCGATTTTTACTTTCTCGTATACGTAGTATAGAGGAAGTCTTGTAATCGTCAAAAAATTCGACCTCGAGGTTTTAACGGATTTACACGCAAAAATATAGTTTTTGGAATTATGTGTGTTTGTGTTGAACCAAATTGAACATGCATGTATGACATATAAATATAAGGTTTCTATCAACTTTGGAGTCGTTGATCACGAAAGTTAAGCAACCAAGTGCGCGGTCGGTACTCGGATGGGTGACCAAAATTTAACATGCATGTATGACATCAAAATATAAGGTTTCTATAAACTTTTAAGTCATTTCTGGTATGTATACGAGAAAGTCAAGGGGAGACCACTCCCGATTTTTTTAAGCAAGTTGTCAGATGTCCAGTGGTTCAAGCTCAAGATAATTTGCCTTCTTAAATTTAACCTAATTAATTTTAATATGAAAATTTATAAGTTTTTTAATACTAGAAAAATGCACTGAAAATAATCGACTTGCCTCAGGCGGGACTCGAACCCGCACCTTCCACAATCCGGGTGGACGCGTTGACCAATTTCGCCACCGAGGCACTGCTTTTCGCTGTCGAAATTTGTCAGTGCTTGGTGCTTATGTTTTTATGGTAAACATCGTTTCATCAAATCTTTGAAATTTGCACTTCCAAGACCCGAACGACATATTTTGGCAAATATTTGACGCCCAGCTAAGATGAAACTACCTTACATTATGGAATAATTTTATTTTTGCGTTTACAAACGCGTAAATATAATACTAGAAAAATGCACTGAAAAAAAAGGTGTGGAAGGTGCGGGTTCGAGTCCCGCCTGAGGCAAGTCGATTTTTTTCAGTGCATTTTTCTAGTATTATATTTACGCGTTTGTAAACGCAAAAATAAAATTATTCCAAGTTTTTTTAAGTTGAGTCTGGCCCGCTAAACATCCTTACTAATATTATAAATGCGAAAGTAACTCTGTCTGTCTGTCTGTCTGTCTGTCTGTTAAGCTTTCACGTCTAAACCACTGAGTCGATTTTGATGAGAATTAGTACAAATATAGATTAGATCTCTGGGAAGGACATAGGCTACTTTTTATCGCGAAAAAAAGGTTGAATGGGTTGAAATAGGGGATGAAAGTTTGTATGAGGTTCGTCATTTTTGAAGATAGAACCATGAAACTTTGAATTTAGGCACTTAATAAGACGGAAAGAAATATTTGTTCTAAGATTTTTTAAATTTTGACCTGTATGGGGGTGAAATAGTAATAAATAGTTTGTATGGGAGTTCGTCATTGTTAAAGATAAAACCGTGATACTTTGAAATTAGGGACTTAATAAGAAGAAAGAACGGAAAGAACGAAAGAGTTCTAGGATTTTTGAAATTTAGCCCTGTGTGTGGATGAAATTGGGGATGAAAATTTGTATGGAAGTTCGTCATTATTAAAGATAAAACCATGAAACTTTGAATTTAGACACTTGATAAAAAATAAAGTTCCTATCCAAGATGGCGGTTGTGACTTTTTAATATAATGTCAATATGAGTATCGTTTTCGTGGTTTTTAGGGGTCCGGATTAGTAATAAAACATATATTTCGAGATCCAAGATGGCGGACGTGACTTTTTGACAAAATGTCAATATGGGTATCATTTTCGTGGTTTTTGAGGGTCCCGATTCTGAATACGACATCTATTTCGAGATCCAAGATGGCAGTCGCGACTTTTTATTTTAATATAAAATCGATATGGGTGTCATTTTTGTGGTTTTTTGAGGTCCCGATTCCTAATACACCATTCATAAGATGGCGGACGCGAATTTTTAACATAATGTCAATATGGGTATCGTTTTCGTGGTTTTTGGGGGTCCGGATTACAAATAAAACATCTACCTATTTCGAGATCCAAGATGGCGGACGTGACTTTTTGACAAAATGTCAATATGGGTATCATTTTCGTGGTTTTTGAGGGTCCCGATTCTGAATACGACATCTATTTCGAGATCCAAGATGGCGGTTGCGACTTTTTAATGTAAAATCGATATGGGTGTCATTTTTGTAGTTTTTTGAGGTCCCGATTCCAAATACACCATTCATAAGATGGCGGACGCGAATTTTTAACATAATGTCAATATGGGTATCGTTTTTGTGGTTTTTGGGGGTCCGGATTACAAATAAAACATCTACCTATTTCGAGATCCAAGATGGCGGACGCGACTTTTTGACAAAATGTCAATATGGGTGTCATTTTCGTGGTTTTAGGGGGTCCCGATTCCGAATATGACATCTATTTCGAGATCCAAGATGGCGGTTGCGACATTTTAATGTAAAATCGATATGGGTATCATTTTTGAGATTTTTGGGTATTCTGACTCCGAATATAACATCGATTTTGAGATCCAAGATGGCGGACGTGACTTTTTAACTTAATAGGAATATGGGTATTATTTTCGAGGTTTTCGGGGGTCCTGATTCCAAATACATCATCTACGTCGAGATCCAAGATGGCAGATGGGCCTTTTTAACATAAAAGCGATTTGGGTATCAATTTCGTACTTTTCGGGGCGCGGCATTCCAAATACGTCATCAATTTCTAGATCCAAGATGGCGGACGCTACTTAACTTATTATTAGTATGGATATCATTTTCGTGGTTTACAGGGTTCTATTTTGAGATCCAAGATGGCGGACGCGAATTTTAAACTCGATATGGGTATCAGTTTTGTAGTTTTCGGATGTCTCAAAATGGATACTGTATTCGGAGTCAGGATTCCGAATACAGCATCCATTTTGATATCCAAGGTGGTGGACGCGACTTTTTAGCTTAATCGCTTTCACGCCTAACACCTGAACCGAATTTAATGAAATTTGGTACAAAAATAGACTAAACCTCGAAATGGCATAAAAGCTACCTTTTTTGTGAAAAAGGGAAAGAAGGGGTTGAAATATGAGATGAAAATTTTTATGCGATTTCTCATTACCGAAGATAAAACCATGAAACGCAAACATTTTATTTTGTTCTAGCGTTTTTGAAATATTGACCCATGTGGGGATGAAAGGTTGCGTGTAAGTAGCAAAGGATGGAAAAACATAAAATGGTGGATTGTAAAAATGCCATTTACTGTAGTGCACGGCAGTTTGTATGTTTGTTTTTTGCATAATAAGTACCTACACAAAAAAAATGCTGCCTAAAGTAGGTAACTATTCTACGCGTACGAAGTCGCGGGCAAAAGCTAGATAAAGATAAAGATAAAGATAAAGATATTTATTTGTTGGAACATGAGTACAGGAAAGATCTTATATTAAACATTGTTGCTCGACATGTTCTGCCTTAGTAGGCGTACAAAATTAAAGTTTAATAAATGTCTCTAATATTATTTACACTATGATAAAAAATAATCTCATTACATTTTACAATTGTCAAATTAAATCATATTTATAATAGTGAATGTCAAAATAATAATAATCGAATAATTAATAAAATAAATTATCTACTATCAACAAGATTATTCTTTTAAAAAATCGTCAACATTATAGTAGCATTTCTCTATAAGTACTTGCTTTAATTTTGTTTTAAATAAATTTATAGTCATATCACGAAATTCTCTTGCCAATTTGTTGTAAATTTGAGTACTCATACCATAAATACTTTTTCTTAATAATGATGTTTTTGCAGTCACTGTACATAATCTATTGAAATCACGTCTATTTCGTTTGACAGCATCTGATAACATTGGAAACAAATGAGGATTTGACTTTACAAACATTGCTACTTCAAAGATGTAAAGTGACGGAAGTGAAAGTAATTTGTATTTGATAAAATATGGTCTACAGCTATCAGTTGTCTCCAGACCAAACATGGCTCTAATGCAGCGCTTCTGCATTTTAAATGCGATGTCCTTGTGTGTGGAGTTACCCCAAAATATAATTCCATACCTAAGGATGGATTACACTAAACCATGATAAGCCGTTAAAAGACCTTCAATGTTTAATACTGGTGCAATTTTAAATAATGCATAAGCAGAATTACTAATTTTTATTGCAATATAGTCAATATGTGATTTCCAGTCAAGCTTGCTATCTATTTTAAGTCCAAGAAATTTTGTTACGTCTACTTCAGATATTTGGTTTAGCTTGTTAAATTTTATGTTTGATTTTCTTTGATTAAATTGTATATAATTTGTCTTACTTAAATTTATTTTTAGATTGTTATTGATAAGCCAAGTCATAATTGATGTCAAAGAATTATTTATGTCAGATTCATACGTTTTTGGATTATTACACTCTATAGTCATAGTACTGTCGTCAGCAAATAAAGTTATTGGATAATTTATCATAGTTGGCATGTCATTAATGTAAATAATAAATAGTAAAGGACCTAGGACGCTTCCTTGAGGTACACCATATTTTACAAGTCGTCTAGTCGAAGAATATATCTCTTCAACTTTAGTTTTTAAGTTAATTTTCGATATGGTAGTGTATTGTGTTCTGTTTGACAAATAGGATTTAATCAAATTTAATATATTACCTCTTATACCATAAGCTTCGATTTTATTCAAAAAGAATATTATGATCTACGTAATCAAATGCTTGTGTCATATCACAAAATACTGCACAAACTGGATTCCTTTTGTCAACATTTAGCATTATTTTCTTTAAAAAGTCAAAAATAGCCATATTTATGGTTTTGCTTTGCCTAAAGCCTTTTTGTTCGGGACATAAGATATTTTTGTTTTCTAAATAACAATTTATTTCTTTATAATAATATTTTTCAAATATTTTCGAAATCACCGAGGTCAATGTAATGGGTCTAAAGTTTTCTAAAGATTTTTTATTTCCTTTCTTAAATAAAGGTTTAATTACGGATATTTTTAGTTTTTCAGGAAAAACACCGGTCAGAATACTTAAATTAATAATGTGACTTAGAGGCTCACAAATTTCAACAATTACTTTCTTTATAATTTTTGTAGAAAAACCATCATGCCCGACTGAATTTGTATTTTTTAGGTTTTGTACAATTGTTACAACATCTAAAGGTAGACAAGGCGGCATAAATAATGAGTTTGATCCGGTAGACACTTTTATTTTTTTATTCCCGTTTAATCTAGAAATTGGTTCAATTTTATCTATAAAATAATCGTTAAATGCGTTAGCAATATTTTGAGGTTGTGTAATAATTTTATTATTTATCATTATGTGCGAAATGTGATTTTTATGAATATTTGTGTTTGAATTATTTATTATTTGCCATGTTGCTTTAGCTTTATTGTCCGATACCTTAATTTTATAATTATTTTTAGCTTTTTTAGTTAGTCGAATAATTTTTTTAAGTCTTTTAGTATATAGCTTGTATTCATTTTTATTTAAACTTGTTGGATTAAGACGGTAATGCCATAAAAGTTGTCTCTTTTTCTTACTACAGCATTTAATTCCATTAGATATCCATTTTGTTTTTTTTGTAATGGGTATGGTTATAAAGCGTAATGGAAAACACAGTTCGTAAAACAATCCAAAACATTCCATAAAATAGTCAAATGCTTCATCACAGTCGTCTGTATTATATATTTCACCAAACTTAAAGCTGTTAAGACACTCTTTAAATTTATATATATTTTCGTCGCTATAATCACGTTGTTTTTTACGCACGTATTTTAAAAGCGGCACTCCATTCACAGGACACTGAATTATTTGTGCAGTATGATCTGAAAGAGCTAGATCAATCACTTCCGCCCCTTTTACCTTCCTAAAATTATGAGCAAAGTTATCAATGCATGTTTTGCTCATTAATCTAGTTGGTTCTTTTATAGCTAATTTCAGGTTATAGTTCAACAAAATACACTGAAAGTCTTGGGTCACTCTATTTGTTTTCATTAAATCTATATTATAATCGCCTGCCAATATAATATTTTTATATTTTTTCTTATTAATATGCAATAACATTTTATCTAGTTGTGTAAAAAATATATTTAAGTTATTTGTCTTGGGAACTCTATATATACATACAATTATTAATCTATAATTCAAAAGTTCTATTGCACAGCATTCAAAATTATTTACAATGGACATTTTCGCTATTTCGTGAACCTCTCTCCATAAATGCCCATTCTTAACCATAATGCAAGCACCTCCTCTTTTGGAATTTTCTCTGCTGAAACATGCGGCCAACATGTAATTAGGTATTGTTAATCTATCTTCATTTCCTTCACTTATGAAATGCTCTGTAAGGCATATTACGTCGATGCTACAATTTTTGGTTTTCAGGTCTTCTAAATATACGGTTAAAAGGTCAGCTTTATTTACTGCGCCTGCGATATTCTGATGTAGTATATTCAAATTATGGAATGAGAAAAAACTCCGTTTCTTCAGTATTATTCAACCTTTGGATATCTTCTTCGCAATCCTTCAATTCAATTATTAATTGTTTTATATCCTTGAAAATTGTTTGTACGCCATATCTATTTACTCGTCCTGTCACTTTATTAAACATGTCATAGTGGTATGAGAGATTTTTGTTGGAATCTATTAGGTATGCATGTTCGTGGGTAAGGATATCAAAGTACAAAATATTATTAAATGTTTCTATTCTCGAATTAAACATTTTTGAGAAACAGTCACACTTGAAAGTTGGCAAGCACAATATAATGTTAGTATGTTGATTTCTTTGGATTATTTTTCTTATATCGATAATTAGTGTGAAATAGTCATTGGTGTTTTTAAAGTCTTCTTCCCCCAGTAATATTATGCAATAGTCCTTAAATGTATAGTTAGTCATTTTCATATCTAGATTTTTTAATAACTGTCTAATATTACAATTTGGTGTTAAGTAATGACATATCTTTGATTCAGGAAAAGTTTCCTGTGCTATCCTTAAAGTGTTTGTATACTTGTTCGTACTTAGTATGCTTATTTCACTTATTTTGCCTTCCATTTCACGTTCCTTCTTCTTCAAATTTATTGTGGTTTTATTATTTTCATTTGTCGTCATATTATGTGTCTTTGAATCAATAATTAAGGGTCTATATGTTTCAGTGAGAATATCTTTCATTGGTGTTTGTTTGGGTGTTTGGGATCTCTTAGGTGTCGTAATATTTTTATTAATCTTTTTCACAGGGCTGTCAGTAATTTTTTTATATAACTCATTTCTTTTCATTAATTTATCATTTAGTTTTTTAAGTTCAGTATTCTCTAGGGAAAGTACTTCTATTTCTTCATGCGCACTATTCAGTTGTATTGTAATTATCTCAATTTGTTCTTTCAAGTTCTTTAATTCACACTTACATGTATCGCATGAGTAATCTTTGGATATATCCGGTAGACTTGTAGTAGATACCTCTAAAGAGTTTATTGTTGTGTCATTATCGTTTGTGACGGTAGTTTCTGAACGGGTGCGCGTACGCCGGAACGTAATATTCTCTAAGAAATTCATTTCTATAAATAATTATTTTCTTCTATACAAAAACTTCAAAAATGCAAATTGTCTTGGGGGTCTCGAACCCGGTCTGCCTGGCTAACATGCGAGCATAAACGCAATCGGCCACGACGAGCTTAAGTGAAGCGACGAAATAGTTGTATTATTCTATTTGATTTGTTATCCAACGTTTTTTGGCGAGTATAGCTTTTGTATTCAAATTCACAAACGTCTTGCGTGGGTATCTTTTTCTTGTTTTTGTATATTTAACTTGTATTTAATTTATCCAATATTTTCACAGTATTATCACAGTCTATTATTAAGTTTATTTTGAGTATGTGTCAATTATCTGCGTATATTTAACACTTTACACATTGAATACTATGCGATAGTTTCTTGCTTCAGTTTTATGTAAATATCTTTAAAAAGACAAAAGTTTTTACGAAGATAACACTTTCACTTGTAATTGTCACTATTTACGCCACTTTTTTAATATTAGTTACGAAAACAGAACAATATTTAATTTTTAATAAAAAGATTAAAATCAGAGCTTATAAAACACTTGTTTACTAGACAGCAGCGCCATCTGCCATAGTCTTAAATATATATAAATGGCCCTTTAGAAAATCCAGTTTGACACCCCTTTTTTAAAGCCTCCGTGGTCCATGGTTCGCCCATTGGAATTTGTACCTTGTTTTCTTAGTGGTAGGACTTCTTTCAAGTCTGATTGACTAGCTACCGCCTTATCAAAATCTGTCGCCATATGTATAATAATGTTATCATCATTATTGTGTTCCGACAACTAATGATGAGCTCCTCACCTATCATCTTGTTAGGTGAAGGACCTGGACTCTATTACTGTTGAATAAAATTTAAATTTTACTAAAAAGAAAACACAAAAATAGAAGATTTGTACAAAGAGCGACTTCTTTTAGAAAACCTTAGATACGGAGAGTGGCGATTTGGCACTACACGGACCATAGAATAGAATCTTTATTTGTATGTAACATTAATTTACAGTACATAGATCTTAAAAATTATTTTTTTAATAAAAAAAACCCGCCTTTTAAAATTTAAAAAGGAAGAATAAAAAAGTTTCAAAATATCTAAATGTGTTTTTCTGAGGTCGGTCCCAAATACAAGTGACAACGTTTATTTCTGTTTATTTCAAATATTGAGGTTGGTACCGATCTCAAAATAGTAGTTTATGCAACTGTCATATAATGAAGGGTATTAAAACACGAGTGTGAGTTTATGAAACGAGCGCAGCGAGTTTCATAATAGTAACGAGTGTTTTAATACCCGTGTTATATGCAGTTGCATACACTACTTTATCTACACTCATACATAAATTCAAATAAAACAACAGATTTTTTTTTTGTATGGGTTAGATCCCTTTGCCTTCCCGAGTATTTAAGAAAAATAACTGTATCATAATGAGTCGAACCGGTGTTATAATGGCAAGGAGCTTGGTAATATAAGCTCCTTGTATAATGGTCATTATGTTACAGGTTGTTTTTTTTAATTTTAATTTTGATTATCTGTATTAAAAAGTTTGTCATTTTATGTTCACCTTTGATATCGTAATTCGAATATTATGACATGAGTGTAGATAAAAATATTTACAATAGAATTAAATTTTATTGCACATCGACACAAATAACAAAATTACCTACACACAGAAAAATCATTTCCATTACAATCCACAATGAGCGGCCTTATCGCTAAGAGCGATCTCTTTCAGGCAACCATTTAGATTTTTTGAAATTAATTTTTCTCCATTTTTAGTTTTGAGGAAGGTTCTTTTTATTTAATTTTTAATTTTATTTTTGCTTTTTAGTGCTGCAAGTATAGACATTTTCAGGAAACTTTCTCGAGACCTTTTAGACAAACTAGTAATAACATTACGATATCATCGATGTCAATTAAATAAGCATTATCCCTAATGCTTATTTAATTGACATAACTCAAAAACTACTCGTCAGATGTCGATCAAAATGATGCCGTCGTGGTGGAGTGGTCAGTATAGCTGGCTACACATCAAGCGGTCCGGGTTCGAATCCTGGTAGCGGCAAATGTTTGTGTGACGAACACGAATGTTTGTTTGCGAGTCATGGTTGTTTATATATTTATTTAAGTTTATTTATAAAAAATATCTAAAATTATTATGAATATAAAAAAAAAAATGTCCGTTATCTAGTATCCGTAACACAAGTTCTTAATGATACTTACTTCGGGCTAGATAATTGGTGTGAGCGTGAAAATATATTATTAAATTTAAATGGGACCACAAAATAAGCACCAACGCTATAGGAATATTCAAAATCGGTACACCCAGTAAAGAGTTATGAGGTAACAAATAAATTAAAACATATATATACAGTCGAATTGAGGACTTCCTTCTTTTTTTAAATGGGATAAAAAAAAAGGTAAGATATACACTGTGTGTGACGCAAGGGCACATCAAGATATATTGGACCAGAGAGCCTTGGTTACTAAATAAATATTTTTTTTAATTACTACTAAAATAAAATAAATTCTAAAGTAATTCCAACATATCACAGAAAAACTTACTTATATATAAAAATATAAAGGATATAAAAATAAAATAAAACATTACAAAAATGTAACACCAACAACCTTCAAATCATTTCAATATC
Organism: Elophila nymphaeata; assembly: GCA_955850985.1. NCBI lineage: Eukaryota > Metazoa > Arthropoda > Insecta > Lepidoptera > Crambidae > Elophila > Elophila nymphaeata. The sequence goes on from OY039094.1 coordinate 1,700,693, forward strand.
TCATTAAAATTAAAAACTTTTAATATGTTAAAAGAGATTTTTTTAATATTTTGCGCGATTTCAGAGTTTCTTCCATATCGCGCAAAATATTTGAGCTGTTTCTACAAAGGAGATTGCCCAAATCCAGGCCCACTTTAATTTGTGCTTGTGACTTAATGAAATTTTATCTAAAAATAATGACGTAATATTTTAATTATTTTGATGTATAACAATACAGTTTGTACACCCGGTGATTGAAAATACATTTATAAGACTTCTCCGTTTTAAACGTTGACTTCCGCCCTCAGACCAATGCTTCCGCCCGACCATGAACTTGAAAATGTAAAAAAAGTTGTTTTTTAAATTATTCCTGGTAAGTGAAGGCAAAGCGATCTACCCATACAGCCACAAAAACATTATTTCAATGATTCTAACTAACGACTAATATTTTTTTTGTCGCCAGTAATATGAGACCGATTTTGATGCGGTTTTTTTGTTTAAAAGCTGACGTGATCGAGATGGTTCTTAGCTATTTATGTCGGGGGTTACATAAAATTTTCAATTTTGTAGTTTTTTTGCTTCCATAGATGACATCTTCAAATGGTTAAAACATTGTTTTAAGGCGTTACAAATAACTTTTTAATGTGGTTTCGGATAAGGTTTCAGATATTTAGCGACATAGTAAAGGCTGGATGAGACTGCTAATGTAGTGAAGGGTATATTAAGTTTATTTTGATATATATGTATAATCTCCTAATGTTTTGTTGATTGATAAAAAAATACAGCCAGATGTGATTTTATGTATGTAAAAATTAAATTGGAAAAACATAGCCGCTAACACTATTTGTGAACCCGAAAACAATTTAGCAAAAAGGAAATTGCGCATAAGATATTCAACCCTTAACTGCCCGCCGGGGTCCCCGCAGACCCCTCCCCTCTGCGTATTGGTTTAAATGTCAAATTAGTGACAGTCGTCTCCCCGCAAACGGTCTTTGATCCCCAAAATTAGACGTATTCCCATGGCGGCGCGTGTCGGGTTATGGGGTCGTTTGTACCGTTATGTATTGTTGCTTGACTTGCATAGGATGTTGCGGAAAAAATACATTTTTTTTCACTATGTCGGCGCTTGTGGCTCCATCTGTTGACGAGCAAGAAGAAGAAATCCAAATAAATTGCTGAAAGAAGCTTGTGTTAGAAGCCGGAGAGAAGACCCGCGCATTCGAATCAACGAACTTAACTTAGACGCATACGATTTCCACAATTAATTGAATTTATTGTATCTAAACGTTATTAAACGTATTTTCAACGTAAATGAGTTCATCATTATTGATAGGAACCTGACTGTACTGCACACACTAGCAGCAGTAAAAAAATAAAAAACCTACGACCTACATACATAAAGTCCGACTTTTCGGAAGCACTTTAATAAGGACTACCAAATTCAGCGCATTTTTGGGGCGGCAGGGGGGAGAAAATAGTACATTATAATACAAATGAGTAATTTTTAACTGCTCACGAGTGTTATACGACGTTTTTCAACACCATTGCGAGTAATTAATACATAATGCAAAATATCTACTTGCAAAATAGTACTGAAAATTGAAAAATGGCGCGCTTTTACTTTTTTTTTTGGTTCAATTTTCCCTGTTACGGGACGGCAAAGGGATCTAGCCCATACAGCCAAGTCTTTAGTTTCATCTTCTTTCTTGATTTTTGCATTAAAATGTGGGTGCCACACTCTTTAATGCATCTAGGGAGTGATTGGCGAGAAATGCATGGTACAGACCTCATGATGGTGACTGATGAGAATTGTATAGTGGGATTTCCAACCACTATACAATTCTCAACGCCACATACACAAAACCTTTATTTCAATGATTCCTCATAACTGTTCGTCAACACGGATGCTTATGCAACAAAACGACACCACTTTCACTGCACAAAATCCACTCCGAAGCAATTTTGAATTATCGAAATAAAGATCGACATCCAGACGCCATGATTACCCGCCAAACACCCGCTTTTACTTTTTCATTGACGGCTTTGTGCGCGAAAGACTAAGGTACCGACGCTTATACAGCCAAAACAACAAATTATATATTTTTTACAAAATAAATATATTCTTTTAATATTTATATATGACTTCTATTTAATAGTTGTAATTTTAAATAAAGTTTTTATAATTGTATATCTTTAAACAGAGTGTTTCTAAACGCCAAACTTATTTAATTTACAAAAATGTTTCAGCATTTTGCATATGTATAAATTCTCTTTGGTTCCTATTTTTTTTTCTTATAAATAAAAGCGTGACTTTTCTTTACGAAACTATTAACTTTTGATTACCAAACTGTGCGGTAATCGAATTTGAAATTCGAAAGATATTATAAGTTGGTAATATGATACGTCATTGTGAAACTAAAATTGGTGTAGTTACATACCAATTACGAGCAATGGCGTTGAAAAGGTTTATAATCGCATAGGTTTGGAAAAAAACAAAATTATAAGTTCAAAATGTTATTAAATCATCAAGGAACAACATTGTTATGTTAAGATAAGGATTAAACTATACTTATACGTAAGATATTTTATTCAGTGTATTTTTTCTAAGTTTAAAAATATTTGCGCGTTTGTTAACGCTAAAATAATTCCATAAATTACTACTTATTTGCAATTCATATAAAACTGATTTCATTTTAAATAGTATGAAAAAAAAACCGGTTCTTAAAATCCATTTTAAAAATTATTATTCAATAAAAATTAAAATTAAATAAATGGTTTTTTTTTACTTCAAAATGGGCTCACTCTTGAAGCGAGTATACCCAGAAGATGTCTATTGACTCTAACCTTAAAGAGAGCAGTTTTATAATTATTCGGGAATATGGACGCCGGCAAGGAATTCCACTCTTCGACGGTTCGCATAATTAATGATGTTGAAAACGGAACTCATAGGCGGAACTTTAAGACCCAAAATCATTGTTTCCTCCAAATAATTTAACGAACTGTTTCATACAAATATGTCTGTTCCGATACTAACCCTACAACAGAAGCATCCCTTTATTGAGATGCAAACCCGATCAAACGAAAATAAATCCTATGGCGATTGGATAAAACATCTTTTGTTTGAATGACTTATCGAAAAGTTGGGACAAATATCCACTTCCCCTGTTCAATCCAAAGAGACATTTAAAACGAATGAAATAGAATTCATTTTCCTCTGTTAACACGTACCTTATTCAGATATCGACTTTTAATGACATTGTCTGTGGAGCAGTCGTCAGAAAATAGTTATCATTAACACAATATCAATATGCACTAAGCGACAACCACATATGGCAAATGGCGCAGGAATTACTGTAATTTTTAGATAATTAGGTACTTGGTGGTAGACCCATATGTAGGGTCGTCTGGATAGGGGTCCACGTTCTGAAGCCTCCTCGTGGCGGACCCTGGTAACGTGGTGGGGAAACTTTCTCGGCGGGTGTGTGGCTTTTGATGTCAAGTGTCCCTTAGCACTCGAAGTCACATGCCATCGTCGAGTTGTTTTTGTTTTCCCACCACGGCTACTTCCAGACGGCCCTGAAAAGGGCCAGGACCGCGCCCGAAGTCCCCCGAGTGCGGCCCGATGGATACTCCCGGTGTCGTCGTCAGAAGGTCGCGCCAGGTCAACCAGCCGTCGGTGGAGGAATGGCTGCTGGCCACCAATTGGTGCAAGGAGTGCCAGTGGCGTAGCGTGGGTATCGGCCGCCCGGGGCGGAAGATAATTTTGCCGCCCTCTTATTTATGCATTACACACTAAGAAGTTTAAAAAGTATAATATAGATGCCTTGCACTCCCTCAAAAATGGCAACGAAAAAGTCAGGCAATTGCCGGATTTATATTCAGTTTGGAACTAATGAAAAAAGAATCTGGAACGCACTCGCATTTTGGGCTGGTCGACTGCACTTCGTTGCAACGCTTTAAGTTATCGCTCGAAAAAATGCCTTCCTGTGTTTTTAAATCTACAAATTACATTATCACTGTTAGAGACAAGAAGACGTGTCATTTCATTCGAAAAAACAATTTCATATGGAACAATTTTTTAGGTCTACAAACGCGCAAATATTTTTAACACTAGAAACCCCTCCGCCTATCTGAAAAAATGGCAGGTCGATTTTTTTCAGTGTATTTTTTCTAGTCTCAAAAATCAATTCACGCTCCTGTAAACGCAAAAAACTATTCTAAACTACGGGGAATCGCCGCAAGTCAGAATAGACGGTGTTGCCAGCAGTTGCTACAAAATATCATTCAAAGAAAGGGGATTCCCCGAATTTGTCACATAATAACTAATGAAAAATTCCATACTCTTTTCAATTGGTCCGAATTTGTAGTTGCAATAAAATATGAAATGGTTTCAATTTTTTTTTATTAAATTGTGAAATTTTGCCGCCCCCTCAAATGTGCCGCCCGGGGCGGGCCGCCCCCCCTGCCCCCCCTACGCTACGCCACTGAGGAGTGCCTAGACGGGCAGCGTTGGGACGGTCTCGGTGTAGTTGCGCTCACGTGCGCAGATCCCGAGCCGTCCCGCAATAGCGCACTGGAGGTCAGGCCGGGGAGGATGTTTAGTGGGTATGGAGGGAACGCCTTTACAATCCTACAATTAGCAATCGATTTTCGTAGTCCAATATGCCATATTAAAGGGCAAAGCCCATCGAGCACATAACCAATAGAGTGGTAACATGCGCCCTCCGTCTCCGAAGGTTAGCGCTTTTACGCTAACGTCAAACTGTCAATCTCACCTAAAACTGTACATTACTAGTGTTGCAACATGCTGCAATAACATAAATCTAAACGTGTATCGATATTTTCATTTCAATAACACGCTATCCCTTGGAAATAGATTTATTTTTTCGTTGTAAGTAACATTTCTTTGTAAAAAATATTATGAAAACTGTTTGAACTTAATTCGCGTTTTATGTAACTAATTCACTTTTAACATTTCCACTGATAGTTTACCAGTTTTCACTGATTATATATGAGTTACTTTCTCTATTATTTTATACTTTAACTCGCTATGATTTTCTAATTTTATGTTTACTTATTTGACTGACAATGTAAAAATTTTCAATTCTTTGCTTTGTATTTTTTGTCAAGGTGGTACATTTTACTGAAAAGATTTTGATGAATTTAGATTTACTGTAAAATTTATAAATGAAATAAGTGAGTTTGTTTTAATTTAGTATTTTTGTTTTATTAAGTATTTATTTTCATAGCTATGCACGCCTGTGTATCCCCATATCTAGTTGACGCGTAGTTTAATTGTTTGGCGGAATTATTTTAGAACAAAATATGTGACATTTCTCCTCTATTGATTGTGTGCTCGATGGAAAAGCCCGACTGTACTTAACAGCCAATTAAAAAAAACTTAAATACTTACCTACATGCCCAACTAATTACAGCGCACACATAAATAACAAAACTACACCAAACAGATTATCACAACACCAACCCGTTCACGAATCAACCCCGTTATTACGCGTAAATAATTGCGCGTACTTACCAAAACAATAATAAAATGTTTAGCATCTCCGCCCCAATCTGGGAACCCGCCGTTTAAATGTTCCCATAGACAGAATAATTGTTTGTAGGATTAAGCGGACAAATTCCGCTGGGGTCCCTCGGATCCCGTTAAATGGGGTCGCTCTGGACCCCGGTTATCGTGGGCGTTTAAAAAATTTTAATCTCCAGATTTATTTTGAGGATACCAGTGGCTTAAATGTCGGGTAGGGTTTTATTGGCGCTGCAAATAACTAATTTACATGCGGGTAGTTTGATATACTTAACTCATTTCTATGTAGCGTATCCTTCCAGCTTAGGAAGCGTCGGTGGCGTAATGGGTAAGAGCGTCGCCTCCCGCCCGGGAGGCACTGGTTCGATCCCCGCCACGTACCAATGTGTTTTACAATTTTGAATTCATATGTACGTTTAATCGACGCTCTTACGGTGAAGGAAAACATCGTGAGGAAACCTGCACACACCTATGAAGAAATTCTTAGGTTGTGTGTGAAGTCGACCAACCCGCACTTGGCCAGTGTGGTTGACTAAGGCCTAATCGCCCCTAATGTGGGGTAGGCTCGAGCCCCTCGGAGGGGACACTATATGAGCTGTTGATGTGATGTGAAATAATAAATTCTTATGTTAACCGACTACGAAAAAGCAGGTTCTCTATATGTATGTTTGAAATGTATATAGGTGTGTTTGTATTTTTAAACAGATTCAGTGATTTCGAAAAAAATAAATCGTGAATAAAAAACACATGAATGAGAAATAATCCGCCGATTCTTGAAGTTCGAAAGTTTATTCCAAAGGCTACCGCTATCCTCCTTGACTGGCTGCGGGATTATAAATTGCAAACAGATATAAACAAGTTTTAAAAGAAAACTTTTTAAAAACTGTCTTTTAGTAACCATCTAAAAACAAAGTACTCGTCAAAACGAATCAAACGAGCTGAAAGTCGATGGGGTTGCGTCGTTTCATTACAGAGTTCCTATGACCACCTACCAGCTCCATCATCAGACCCTGGTTACCATCTACTCGTCAAGACGATACAAACGAGCCCAAACTCGATGAGTCTGTGTTGTTTCATTGTGAAGATCCTATGGCCACCTTCCAGCTCCATTATCAGATCAGCACCCGATCATCATGATATTGCATTGTCACACGATTTACACGTATGCAAAATTTCAGCTCCATCAGTAACTGGGAAGTGAATCTAATTTAATTTGCAAGATTTCATGACAAATATCGGGACAGGTGAAACTTAATAAAAGCTTGTATATACAACATGTAAATTAAATAACCAACACCCTGAATACAGTTGGTTTGGGATCGGCTTATGAGTTGATTTCAATAATTTAAAAAAAAAACGATTTTATTTTCAAAAACAAAAAAAAACAAAAAGTACCCAGAAAATATTGTACAACATTTTAGGGTACTTTTGTTTTTTTTTTAGAAAAAATTGTTTTTTTTTTAAAAAATAAATGTATTAAAGTTGTTGGTTATTTAATTTACATGTTGTACATCAATAATTTCCTTGATTGTCCATAAAACACTCTTTGCATCGAAGTTTAAATGTTATTTCATAAATTCTAGTCTATAATTGTAAAATTTTAGTACTGAAATAAAAAAGTTGTATATTCTAACCTCTATTCTCTTATCAAAACATTTAAAGTGACTTAATAATTACCTACGAATCGAAAGCCTATAATTTCACGTCCCCTTGTCCAAATTATAAAAACATTTAACCAAAAAATCATTCGTAGTATTTGCTTGCTTCACCATACATCCAATTTAGCATGCCACCCCTCCGTACAACAGTCTTACCCCGGATAGTGGTGTGTAGCTAGTTATCGATGTTTCTTTTAATATTTATTTCGTACTAGATGACTTGGCGAACTTCGTACCGCCTAACAGTCGATTCTTTAATTTTTTTAATACTTATTCTGCTATTCTAGACCCGGTCTGAAATAAATGTTTTATTATTATCTCCTTTATTTCATTTAAAATACGAAAAAAAAATTCTAAATATTAAATTTCGACTATGTATACATCTAAAAAAATAACTAAAAATATCATATATACATTTATTATTATTACCTAAAGCTTTGTATAAACCGTTGAGACTATGCGTGTGATATTGTATAAGTATGTATGTACTTCCACAGCCGATCGCACTGTAGGGTTTCTAATGAAGTTCTGCTTACCAGCAGGTGGAATAGAGTTATTCGCTAGACCTTATTATAAAAAAGGGAATAAATAAAAAACATTTTATTTATTTATTGTTTTATCTCCAAACTTACTATCTTTACAGGCTTAGCCTAATGCGACAGTGCAATAATCAATTTCTAAAATAGGCATATACTTATATGATATGTAATTGTGTACACATTTCTTGCTCTTTACTACATTAAATACCTACATAACATACAACATCTAATGTAACCGTGAATTCACTCAAAGAACAACTAAATATATCGGCCTTTTCTGCCACCATATATTATGAATTATCGATATCTCGCTAACTGCCCCCATCACTACGGCTTTCCCTCGCGAGGGTCATAGTGTGCGCTGAACAATAAACGGGGGTACCGGCTATATTGATTTCTTGACTCTGACTTTGAATTTGACTGATTGCACATAACACAATAATAGATTTACGAATGATGTTAACAGATTTATTATTCATGTTTTAACATGGTTCCGTTAAGAACTAGGAAAATATTTTGTATATCAATTCTGGGTTATTCAAGATGCGTGAAGAAAGCACCGTGTAACGCGAGGGCGGTTATAGGCGGTATATAGGTAATACTCAGTGCGTTCACTGGGTAATATCTATCTACTGAGAGATCACTTCGCACTTCGCAAACTCGGTAGGTTCTAGTCTTATAATAGCTAACCTCCGTTGTTGGGGACCCGATTCCATAATTGTTATGATCCGTAATGGCCCCTCTAATTCAATAAATAAAAAATGGTAGCTACATAAAAAGAAAATGTATTTGTAACTCCACAAAATTTATAACACACAAGATAAAATTAAAACATGACAAGTCTGTTATTTTTCTATGTTGCCTAGCAACCTCAACATCCGTAGTATCGACGGGTAGTGTAAAGTAATAGTTAATCTTTTTACCGATGCGTCCGAATGCCGTGGTTCGGCTAGTCAATTTGGCTGTAAAAATAAAAAACGATTGAGATGACATGTTAGTGCCGAGTTGAAATTAACAGAATTCTAAGAATTCTGATAATTTCAACTTTCCGAGATCTGGCTGATGGCCTGTGACTTTATGGCTGTAGTTTTTAATATATTTAGGCTACATTTTTTAGATTTGGCCTAGGTACATTTGTTATAAGTCTTGTACTAAATCCTTCGAAATTTATTTTGCAAAATACCAGTGTGTCCCTCAGTTCTCACGCACATAATAATAATTCAGTTGCTGGAGAGGTCGTTGCCGTGGCGTATGAACCGAAAAGGTAAGTGTTATGGTTTTCGAAATACGTAGTTGTTGCCCGTCGTTTTGATGGATGGTTAGCTTTACCGTCAGTTTTAGTACCAGTACATATTGTACTATATATATGTATATAATATATGTACTGGCACTAAATAAAAAGTAGGTTAATTTATATCGTAATAACAATTTTGTATTTTAATATGCCCTGTAACTTCAAAATACTGAATATCATGTCTTATTTTTAATTGCTTTTGCACGAAAAAATATTTTAAGAAAAAATGTTCCTTTTTTTTGGAGGTCTAATAAGTAAAGTTGCTATAATTTTATAAGGTAATAAGCAAAGTGAATTTATAAAATTTGTTTTTATTGGTAAGCCTTTTAGATAACTATAATGAACATCAAAATCTCTATCAAGTATCTTATGAAAAAGTAACCTTTTTTCTATTACCCGTCGTTTCGGCGGATGGTTATCTTAAATAGGGTACACCAGAAGGTTAGCTATCTAGGGTTAGAGTAGAAATGTAAATTTCAAAGATTTGATGAAACAATTTTTACCATAAAAACCAAAAACGCACCAACCACTGACAAACTACGACAGCGAAAGCAGTGCCCCGGTAGCGTAGTGGTTAACGCAGCCGCCCGGTTCGCGGAGGATGCTGGGTTCCATTCCCGCCTGGGGCAGGTTGACTTTTTTCTGTGTATTTTTTCTAGGTTTAAAAATTCTATTTTTTTTATGGAAAATCCTTTTTTTTATATTGTTGAGCAAACTGAAAACTACCCAGAGTGATGAGATTATTTTGAGAGTAACCTGTCCTGGCTATTGGCTTTTGTTCGTTTGTTTACTGAAGGATAGTTAACACAGATATATTAATCTAAGGAGATCGGTCGAATCGCCGAGTTCATATGAAGACCGAGTGTCGCGATCAGTGGCCGTACTACATAACATGGTTCTAGTTGAGCATGCCGTAATATACACTATTGATTGCGCGCGTCATAAGGACTGCGAAGCGATAAAAGTTAAGCACAGCCGCAAAAGAGATCGGTCAAATCGCTGAGTTACGTATTCACTTGACTTTATCGGAAGGCGAAGTGGCGGCAATGTATGCCCACATACACTTGTCACAAGTTAAACGCCGGCTTGGCCTATCTCCTTGTATTATTAATTTCTTTTATGTAAGCGACCGACTGGCAACTTGTCACTATTTGGAGGCACTGCATGTCTTTATGTGTAGCTAAATGTTATTCAAGACTGCTAAGCCCCTCTTGGGACTACGAGCGTGATATGTATGTAAACTGAAAACGAAGTAAGCCATGGTAGTGTATATAACGACATAAAATCTAATTTAGAAATCTTATTTACTAAAAATATTCCGTTTGTTGTGAAATATTCGTTTTGACATCTCAATTTATTTATTTATTGATCACCAACATATTAAACATTAACAAACGCATATATGATTTGATTACAGAAAGGGTTACTTAAGCTTAAAGTTATTTTGATTATAGGTGAAGACCACATCCGAAAGAGCTATTAAGAACATTATAATCAAATAAATAGAATTTAAAAATACCTTTATAAATATAAAATACATTAATTACATCTTCAAGGAGATTTAGAGAAGTGACTTTCTGAACTTGCGAAAGCCATCCATGAAGAGATCCAAATCTTTGGCCGTAGTCAAGCTGTTGAACTCTCTGATAACACGATTAATAGCTGCGTGGTGACCAAGATTGGTTCGAAAAAAGAAGATGAGTTCGTGAGAAGTGAGATCCATACAGGGAGTTTCTCCTTAGTTCTTGTTATAAAAACACGTGTTGAGAGACTCCATTTTTAACCTCAATCAACCGTACAATTTTTGTTACTTTAGTTACATTTTCACTTGACAGTGGCAAAATATGTACCACGACGCCATTAATTAAGACTGATGGCGAGTGAATGTGTGCGTACCTATCTCATCAGCCAGAACATAAAAAAAAATAAACGCACATCAAAATCATTTCGAAATCTCTACATGGAGCAGCAACTCGACCAAAACCCCGAGGGTGAATCATAACCTCCACTCGCGAATAACTCAATTTGCGTCCGAATTGCGCATCTGCTAACTTAATTCTTACGACAGATGGTTGAGTGTTCCCGTGTTGTTTTTTGAGGGTTTTTCGTTGCGAATTATGAAAACTGTTTTTTAAACGCCATTTAGGAATTAGGGATTTGCTTCTGAATATTTTGAGCAGATGTTGGCAAGCTTTGACATAGTAAGTTTTATTATAGGCCCTACAGACTCACGCGAGAAGTCTCGGCGAGACTTTTCAACGAGACTTGACCCAAGAAACGAGATGGTATCTAACACAGATATATCAATCTAAGGAGATCGGTCGAATCGCCGAGTTCATAGGAAGATCGAGTGTCGCGATCAGCGGCCGTACTACATAACATGGTTCTAGCTGAGCATGCCGTAATATACACTATTCATTGCGCGCGTCGTAAGGACTGCGAAGCGATGAAAGTTAAGCACAGCCGCAAAGGAGATCGGTCAAATGGCTGAGTTCACTTGACTATATCGGAAGGCGAAGTGGCGGAAATTAAAAATACACTTGTCGCAAGTTAAACCCCGGCTTGGCCTATATCCTTGTATTATTAAATCTGTGGTATCTACACTCACGCGACCTTCTCACTTGCGTTCTCGATCGTTATGCGAAATGGACGACTTTGACAGTTTAGCATACTCCAATCTTGTGAATGTTAGAATCAAAAATAATATTAAGAAAAAAGAAGTCACAGGCGATGGTGGATGACACAAATTCATCGAAATAGAACAAGGTTTGTGAATCTTATTTCAAAGCACTCTCCACGTCGCACTGAAACCGAATGAGAATGTGATACGCTTCTCTTTTCTCGCCCGAGAAACCCTTTGAAGCGGCCCAAAAAACCGACACCGAGCCGAGAACAGGCGAGCCTGAGAACGAGAAGGCGAAAAACTAATCACATTCACGCTTCTCGGGTGTTCTCGGGGGTTCTCGGCGTGAGTCTGTAGGGCGCATGGAGGGCTCTTTCAAGTAATGTATTTTTTTGTAAGGAGAGCAAATGACTCAATTCCACCTGATGGTAAGCAGAAGTGGAGTCTAAATACGAAGATAGCTGGTGCGAGAGATGAACCGCCGCGCTAGCCACCCTCGCCTTGCTGACCTGCAAGGTGCTTCTTCACGCCTCTTTTGAATGACCCAGGATTGTAGGAAGGAGGGAACACGTGTGCTGGCAGTGAATTACATTTCTCGATTGTGCGACAAAGAAACGAGTTGCCTTTCTTAGTTCGCGTTGGAATAATAGCCACAGTTTGTCGGTGAAACCGCAAGCCAGCGCCCGCGCGGTGAATCCATAGAATGCTAAGAATCTCATTTGAACCAACAATTCATGACGCGGCTCGCTTCGCTACTATGAAATTTTTATTAAGGAAACTATATTATAAATCTATTAGGTATATAAAAGGCAGGGGTCCACTTCCGGAAGTCTCCTCATGGCGGACCCTGGTAACGCGGTGGGGAAACTTTCTCGGCGGGTGTGTGGCTTTTGATGTCAAGTGTGTCCGCTTGGCATTCGAAGTCACATGCCATCGTCGAGTTGTTTTTGTTTTCCCACCATGGCTAGTTCCGGACGGCCCTTTTCAGGGCCACGACCGCGCCCGATGACCTCGGGTGCGGTCCGATGGCTGCTCCCGGTGTCGGCCAGCGGCCCACAGGGGCTGGCGTTAGTCGGTAGCCCCTGTGGGCTGGACTGGCGTTATTTGATAGCCCCCTGCTGGCCACCAATTGGTGCACAAGGAGTGCCTAGACGGGCAGCGTTGAGACGGTCTCGGTGTAGTTGCGCTTACGTGCGCAGATCTCGAGCCGTCCCGCAATAACGCACTGGAGGTCAGGCCGGGGAGGATGTTTAGTGGGTATGGAGGGAACGCCTTTACCTCGAGTCCCATATATCCGTAAATGCATTTGACCTCCCCGACAGCAAAAAAGAAAAGGTATATAAAAGGCAAAGTCCTGACTCACTATCTGACTGATCAACGCCCAGCCTATGCCCTTGGTCCTAGACAGCTGAAATTTTGCACAGAGGTTCCTTTTATGACGTAGGCAAGGAATAAGGAAGGATTTTTCGAAATTCAACCCTTAAGGGGGTAAAATAGGGGATGACAGTTTGTATGGAAATCCGTCATTTTTGAAGTAAAATCCATAAAAATTGGTATATGACTTATCGGCTAATGTATATTACGATTTTTCGAATTTTAACCCAAAAACTAGTAACTATATATAAACTATGCGTTTTAAGCGTCTGAGTATCACACGGGACACTGGGAATTGAAATCCCAATAGTCCAGTCAGTGGAACCTCTACGATTAGGTTTACCAGTAGTCCAGTTATTGGAACCTCTGGGAAAAAATATCAGTAATCCCATGATGGGATTACTCCACAGAGACTAGTGGAAATACACGGCGGGCTTCCTTCAGTACCGTAGTCAAAAAACTTCGGTTCATTTGGTACATGATTTAAACTTGGTTTAAGCTGGTACTATTTTAAAGCTGGTTTTGTAATAAGACGTTTTAACAACTCTCCTCTCTCTTTGTTGACAGATGAAGGAGAGCCAGACACACGCGCGTAGAGGGGGGTGACACCAGACATGGAGGCGGGCTGGCTAGTGCTGGCCGCGGTGCTCATAGCGGCGCGTGCGCAGAATAACAGAAGTAAGTCGAAGTTTTACTCACAAAATCTCTTGGGTTTAGACAAAGAGTTCCACTCCTTCACTGTTCATATAATGAAAGCAGAAGCAAATCGCTTCATGTGAATGGCAGGAATGTCGACAACATAAGGGTGAAAGCCCTCGCCGCCTCTAGTCGTCCGGAGGTGGAAAGGGTCGGGGGGATCAAATTATGAAAAACTTCAGCACACTATCCGAAATGACCAAGAGGCTAGCTTTACGTCTTCGATGGTCAATCACAGCCACTTGTAGTCGCTTTCATCTTCCATCCGGTTTAAAGCCCAAGATCACACACTTTCTGATCCACACTTAAAGGTCGACCGGTCTTGATAGTCTTATAGATATTCCCTTTTTATTTAAAGAGAATCCGGGAGTCATAGTATTTCAATTCTTGTTATATTCTGCAATACTGTATTGCCAATACACCACAACAATACACAAGATATGCTATCAAGATATGCCATTATAATTACCCACTAACAATTTACTACCAGTTGGGAGGCCAATATATATGGCGGCGGCGGAAACGAATCCGGTCGTTACGTCACTTCCGCTAGCAATACAGCTGCGGTAATTGTTTTATCTGGTAAAACTTAATGGATTATTATTGTATAATGCAGGCGGAAATGGTAAGACGAATTTGAAAGTAGCAACAGCGGCAGAAAGACGAGAGGAAACACATTAGCAAAATATGGATATGCCTTCTTTTTTCTAGAATAGCCAACGGTGCACCTGATTGTAAGTGATCACCGCCATCCATAGACATCTGCAGCACCACACCAGAGGAATCGCAAATGCATTGTCAGCCTTTTAGGAATACGCTTTTTTTTGTCGATGTTAAGGTCGTAGGTACCTATCGATTCGGGAATACTGGAGAAATTTTCATAAAACTTTATTCATCTTGCATATAATTTGATTGTCTAAATATTCTGGCCGCGTCATGCCGGCAGAGTAGAATAGCATCACCCCATATCCTCCAATGGGTGTCGTAGAAGGCGACTAATGGATCAGCAAAGGGGTTGACACGCTCTGACCGTGGGAAGCACGGCCAAATGTGCAGAAAAGAGAAAAATAAAAGATTAATTAAACTTAACACTGTTTATTAGCTTAGGGCGCGGGTAGTGGGCTGCTCTGTGATACTCGTATTTAAGAAAACGAGACTTAGCTTCAGCGGTTAGCGCAGAAGGCGGCAGGAACCAGACACGTCGACTACCAGCGTGGTCGGCGTGGGTTCAGCTTCGGCCGGTAGGGTGGCACGAAGCACAGCAGCGGAGCAGCAGGGTAGGCGGCTGCCCGTAGATAGGATCCCTGAAAATGTTTTTAAAAAGATATGAACAGGTGTTCGCTAAAGTCGACCGACTAAGGTTAGGGTATAAAGGGACGAAGCTACAATTGAAATGTTTTAATAAAATAATTAATAAAAGAACTACAAGGGTGATAAAGTGATCAAAAAATTATAGGGGGTAAAGGTCGAGCAAAGGTCAACATGTGGTCACTATATACTATTTAAAGAAAGAACAGTTAATTTCAAGTAGAAATTAGTATTTACTTTTTAGCAACATATTAAATTAAAATAGTTATTCAACTCGATAGATTTCTAAACGCACCCTTCTTAGCGGTCTCATAAAAAATAATTTTACAGAGATTAATTGTTAAAAGATTATAGCTGTGGATTGTAATCTGTCCACGGCCCATTTAGTGGAACGTTTCACATGATTACAACCTCAGTATAATGTATAGGAATTATATATCAAAATAATCATAAATAACGTTTTGCAAATTTACCACTAAAAGGTACCTATCCAAATTAAGGTTACCATATCTATTAGTGCAAGGAATTGAAGTATATTGGAAGACGGTTTAGACCGTGACAGGGTATTGATCACCTTATACTCTTTCCACCAATCCGCATTGGGCAAGCGTGGTGGACTACTGCCTAAACCTCCTTCGTTTAAAAGGAGAAGCCTTGTGTCCTAGCAGTGGAACGAATTATAAAGGCTGTGATGATGATCTAAATACTTACTAATTATTCATATGATAAAAGTAGCATCTTGTTGAGAAACATCAACAGTATGATGTTTCACTTAGAAAATACACAAAACAATATCAACATCAATATTGTTTTGTGTATGTTCTGATGCTTTGGCCGCACCTGCGCCTATCGTCCCGAAGTAATGCGTGGCGATACTTCGTACGATACACGCAAGTGCGGCCCGAGCAAAGTTATCGCGATAAAGCATGTGGCATTTCTTTATTTGCACTATCGTGCAATAATCCAAGATGGCCGAAATCATTTCCAGTCGTGTAAATTGTGTAGTATTATTATCCTTCTTTGCGTTTAACTCTGCATAATCACTTTCTTTACTTCTAAAGTGTGTGCTAATAATTACGTAATGCATTTATTAAAAAAAATAACTCAGCTGTATCGTATACTTAGTCACCCGTACGCGTCTGAACTAATGGAGAACAACCTTCGAAATGAACAACGCATGTCTGACCACGCAGCGCGATAGGTTAGCGCGCTAAAACCCTGACGTACCGCCTCCCGGCCGATAACGCACACTCAACCCGAATATTCGCGACGATAGCCAATAACGGCCGGTCACATCTGCGTGTATCGTGTCCCAGCACGAAGCTTCGTGACGATAGGCGCAAGTGCGGCCCCAGCATGAGTGTTTTACGCACGCTGGGACGCTCCATTTATTTTATGGCCAAGATCTAGTCACAATGACGCCAGGGTAAAAATAAAATAAAACCGGTCACGGTGTTGCCACTGTTCAGTGTAATAAAGAAGGTTTTATACCAATTATTCCAACTCGCACAGTTGGAATAAACTTTGTATTTTATTCAATTGAGCTGTCTGGAAAGTTTTTGATATATCATTCTACTTGTTCGAGGGATGGGAGACGTGGTTTATATAACAATTTATTATAAAAACTTTGGCAGTTCTATATTAACCACCTCAGAGTTAAGGTGGTCAACTTTTTTGGACGTCAAGATTGTATTTAGTGAAATAGTTTTTTTTTTAAGTAGATACATATATGCAGGTTACCACTTCTTCTGCGTTATTTATCGCATTTCGCCAATGTCAAGTAAAAATGTACTTTTAAAGTAACAGACAATTGTCCGGTAGATTGAGGTTAAAAATGGAGTCTCTCAACACGTGTTATTACAACAAGAACTCGGGAGAAACTCAGGTTACCACTTAAACCCTTCTGTGTTATGTGACTTAGTTTCTCAATCGCTTTATAATACATACATTTGTAACGTTAGGTCCTGTATGGGGTCCAAACACCATAGTCCAAGGTCCAAGAATTGAGACACGGATTACGTCACTATATTTGTATTAGTAAATAATAGATGATGATAAAACGTAGTAATAAAAGGCACTCTGAAAAGAATATAACATATCAATGTCGCGAAACGTCAATGAAAGAATATTTGACGCCGTCGTGGTGGGGTGGTCAGTATAGCTGCCTACACATCAAGCGGTCCGGGTTCGAGTCCTGGTAGCGGCAAATATTTGTGTGACGAACACGAATATTTGTTTGCGAGTCATGGTTGTTTTAAGTTTATTTATAAAGATATCCAAAATTATTATGTATGTTAAGAAAAAAATGTCCGTTATCTAGTATCCGTAACACAAGTTCTTAATGATACTTACTACGGGCTAGATAATTGGTGTGAGCGTGAAAATATATTATAATATATTATTAATATACCTAACATGTCAATGTACCACGTTACACGCTTAAGGTTATTTAGGAATTAGGAACGCGCAATTTTTTTTAAATTAGAAAATACACCGAAAAACGTCGACTATCTGGGGCGGGAATCGAACCCAGCACTTTACGCAATCCGAGCGGCTGCGTCAACCACTACGCTACCAAGACACTGCTTTTGCCGTCGAAATTTGTCCAGTGGTCTAGTTTTTATGGTAAAATTGTTTCATAGTGTGATAATCATTTGGAGACTGTCGTTTATACCAAATTAAACGGAAACTGACGCAAACGGCATCGCAGTCGTGCGTTCTTTTTAATGATCGCAAAAGTTAAGCTACGAAGTGCGCGGTTTGTACTCGGATGGGTGACCGAAGCTCGATTTTTTTTCTCCATGCTTCGGAAGTGGTTAATTTCGACGCTCGTAATGTAAATATAATGTAACAGCCAATACCCCTCATAAAATAATTATGAGAGGAAGGGTTTCAATTTCATAGAAATACTAATAAAAAAATTATGGACTGCAAATGTTATGAAATTACGACTTGGGAAATTGGTAGGTATTTACTGCCCATGAGAAAATCCTAATATTTACCGCTATACGGGCTCTTACAGTTATATAATACTAGGTGGTAGACCCATATGTAGGATCGTCTGTGTAGGTACCACCGCCTTTCTTATTTCTGCCGTGAAGCAGTTCGCTGTGTTCGGATTGAAGGGAAAGGTAGCCAGTGTAATTACTGGGCATGGAGGGCATATCATCTTAGTCCCCAGGATGGCAACGCACTTGCAGTGTTCGTGATTGCAAGTGTGCGGTGGTGCTTGCAGTGGGCCGCAAGCTAGTTTGCCATCTCGTAGTATTGAAAAAAACTTAAGTACATAACTTCTATTTCTTCTGTTCTGTTGCAGACGACGGCCCTCGGTTCCTGTCGCGAGGACACTCCTTCAGGACCGTAGTGGGAGACACGCTGCTTCTGCCATGTCAGGTGCAGAATTTGGGTGAGTTGCGATTTTTTTTGTCTTTCACTTTTTTTCCTCGAGTGTTTTACATAAATGTTCTACATACGTATACTGAGTGTAAAAGACATGAACAGTCAAACGAGAACCATGTATTCTATACATCAAAATAAGACATATTTCAAAAAAAATATTGCTGGGAAATGATTTTATTTTTTGGTGTTAAAAAAAATTGCAAATTGTACCGCGCAATGTAAAGGGCTCAACTCGCATACAACTCGCAAAACCGCGATAATTTTGACAGACGGCGGCCCCGTTCGTTGGTGTCCGTGCGCATCGAGTGAGCTACATTGAACGCTAACGTTTTGAAGCCATTTTTTGTTATGAAATATTAAAAAAAATTATAATGTTTCTTTGGACAATAATTAAGAAATAACGTATAGAATACGTTTTAATAAAATAAAAAATAAAAAATATGACTTTGACCTTCAATAAAGTCGTAACTATCAATTTCCCAGGTATAGTCTAAAGGAAAAAAAATGTTATGATGGTGAGCAGAATACATGGTTCTCGTTTGACTGCTCATGTCTTTTACACCCTGTATATACAGGGTGTAAAAAGACCTAAGACAAAGCCCGAAGTCTACGCATTCTATACATATAAAAATATACATACATACATATAATATATAAAAATATTATTGATCTAAAAAAATTAAAACTACAAAAAATACCGCGCAATGTATATAGCGCGCAAGTCGCGCGGCGCTTAGCAACTTGGAGACGTGCGAGACGTTCGGTCGAGCTGAGCTGAATGGCCCCGAAATTTCGAAGAATCCAATGAAGAATGCCGAGCTTACGTCCAGTTAGTAGCAGCAAAGGCAAGAGTGGCTCCCACAAAGCAGTTACTTACAATTCCTCGGTTAGAGTTATTAGCAGCTTTGATTGGCACCAGATTATGTAACTTAGTTAAATTGTCATTTGATACAGATTGTGATTTATATTACTGGACGGACTCAAGTTAATTTTGACGTGGATTCAAAAGGACGCTCAGTGGGACAGATTTGTGAAGAACAGAGTGGATATTCCAGGTTCATTAAATCCAGCTGATTTTGTCTGTCGTGGTTGCAATCCAGACTCGATTAAATGTCATCTCTCTGAACGCATTTTTTTCCCATTATAATTTTACAATATATTATTAATTTCTTCAAGTGTGGCCAAGAAGATGTGATACGCAATAAAGATATTTGATTTGATTTGATTTGAAGAAAATAGCTGTCTAGAATAATGTTATACCTACAATTCCAGGGTCCCTGGTGTTGCTATGGAGGCGAGGGCCGGCAGTGCTGACGGCGGCTAGCCTAATGGTGACCAGGGACGAGCGGTTCCGCCTGGTGGACGGGTACAACCTGCAGATCACTGATGTGGGACCACAGGTAAGGGACAATGCAGCCTACACTAGTTCTGAGGAGTTAATGACGGCTGTAATAAAAAATGGTAACACATTTTTCTGCCGCACATCATCATCGTCGTTTCAGCTTCAGAAGACCTGTTGGGTTGGACATAGGCCTCCTCCAATGATCTCCAATCCGATTGATCATCTTTACCAAATTGTCAGTTCACCTTGTGGGACGCTACTCCTCCGTCTCTCGGTACGCGGATCTTTCTGTACCCTGGCCACTGCCACTTAAGGTTCGCAATGAACTATGTAAAATTCAAATTGTCATTGAAATAAAAAACTTATGGCGCCAGACAGTAAATAAGTTCGTGTTTTGAACCCGGCGCCCTCTACAACCATTCCATCCAGACTTGAGGGGATGACTCGAGCCAACTAGAGCCATCAATACATTTAATTTTTCAACTTCTAAATCAGAAAAAATTTGAAAAATGTAAAACAGCCACGATCACAGAACACGTCTAATATTTATTGAACGACTGTACACTCATTTGCGTTGGCTGATATTCATTTAATTTTATAACTCCTTAACCAGATTAATTTTGAATAGTCTTGGGTCGGCTACGATCAAATAAATGAGAACTAAATTTATAATAATTTCATATGTAGGGTCGTCTGGGGAGGTCTACCGCCTTGCTTCACTAGGTGTTAGACCCAAATGTAGGGTCGTCTGAATTGAATAGGTACCACCCCCTTTCTTATTTCTGCCGTGAAGCAGTTCACTGTGTTTCGGATTGAAGGGAAAGGTAGCCAGTGTAATTACTGGGCATGGATCATCTTAGTCCCCAGGATAGCAACGCACTTGCAGTGCTAAGTGATTTACCAAAGTCAAAGTCAAAATTTCTTTATTCATTTAGGTACAATTTGTACACTTATGAAAGTCAATTACCCTTAATAAGGTGACGATAACCACTTAACACCAGGTGGGCCGCAAGATTGTTTGTTTACCATGTCGTAGTATTAAAAAAATATATCTATTAAATGACATATCACAACTTTTTTCGTTCAGTTTTAAAATGGGTCTTTGCAATGAGTGGTCACTTTTGACATAAGCCCATTTTCATCATCATCATCATCAACAGCTCATATCATGTCCCCACCTCGGGCTCGAGCCTACCCCACATTAGGGACGATTAGGCCTTAGTCAACCACGCTGGCCAAGTGCGGGTTGGTCCACTTCACACACAACCTAAGAATTTCTTCATAGGTGTGTTCAGGTTTCCACACGATGTTTTCCTTCACTGTAAAAACGTCGATTAAACGTACATATGAGTTCAAAATTTGAAAACACATTGGTACGTGGCAGGTGGTTTACACACTACGCCACCGACGCTTCCTTAGGAGGGATTAAACCCATTTAAGATTTCTCAAAATTGCTCTGATTTAAGAGTTATAAAATAAAATGTATTGGTGGCACTAGCTGGCTCATGGCAGCCTCTTAAGCCTGTCACCCTTTTCACAAATCCCCAACGAAAACTTATAAAAGCACTCTTCAGTCCCTTTCCACCAATTTGCTATCTCGCTCCACTGGCCACGTCAATTCCGGCTGACTTGGCGCTCGATGACGCGCGATGCTGGGCGCTATTACCGATGGCTTATACAGGCGGTTGAATAAAAAAATTAAAGTAGGTACTTTGACGGATTTAATTCGTGTCTATTGGGGTTACGTATTGTTATTTTAGCCCGATAAGGTCAATAGTAGAGATGAAACGGATATCCGGTAACTATCCGGTATCCAGCCTAAATTTACTATCCGGCCGGATACCGCATAATAACTTGCTATCCGGCCGGATACCGCATAATAACTTGCTATCCGACCGGATACCGGATAATAACTCACTATCCGACCGGATACCGGATAATAACTCACTATCCGGCCGGATACCGTATATTCAAAAACTACGACATACTGCATAAATATGCAATAAATTAATCTTTGTGGGGTAAATATCAATAAAATGGCTTATGATTATGACGGCTTTTATTTAACGTCGAAAAAGTTACAAAAAGCGTTCCAAAAAACTGAAATTTTTTTCTGAGACATTCCACTCTAATGATAAATACATAAATAGAAAATATCCAAACTAAGAACTTTTAGTAAAAACTTAGCGAAACCGCCCGAATTGATCTGATTGCGTTCGCCGCTCCTGTGCGACGCTAAACTCGTCACGACATGCAACGAGACAATGGGCCGAATATCCGGCCGCCGGATATCCGCCCATCCAACCACGCAACTCGCCGGATATCCGGTAACCGGTATCCGGCCAAACCACTATCCGCTTCATTTCTAGTCAATAGCGATGCGGTCGTGCGTTCTTAAAGTGCAGTCGCCGAACATAGATAATTTCGTATGTACATTGACACCACGTTATGCAACCTTGTCGCACTTGCGCAATTATGTTGCTATCTCGCTCACACAGGTATAGTGACCGACCCTTTTAGGGATACTAACCCTTTTGAACATAGTAATACGCCCTGCGGCCCGATATGCGCAAACACTACGAACCTTACCAACAGTGCAAACGTCTTGGACCGAATTGAATACGGTGCTATGTGCACTGTTGGCAATCACTTTGATCCACGCTTTAACGCCTAAGCAGAGGGTAAAAACTAGTTATATACTAAAATATCACTCTAGGATTATCCGGTTATGTAATTCTCTGAGTGATCATCACTTTCATTTGTCAAAAAAAGTTAGCGTCAAAAGAAAAAATCCGAACAAAAGCCTGGATGGAAGGATGGATAGGATGCAGTCAAATTGGTCCGGACAAGAAATCAATAAGCCTAGCCTTATCCGGCTTTATCCAGACGGATAGCAACGCTACACACGTCTATCTTAACAATATCAATAAACTATGGTACCACAGACAATTACCGCGAAAACATGGCTGCCTAAAGCTCACCTCAATGTTGCCAACCATAAAAAATAACGAGCAAAGGCCACCAAAAAGGTTTTATGCGGCGATTATCATATTTTCGGCGCCAATTAGCATCTGAAAGTATTCTGCGCTATCCCGAGCAATTGCGTAATTATTTTAAGCATCTAATGCGATTAAATTACGGGATTAGCCTGGTTTGTGGGATTTGTAAATAAGCGGGATGTTATTTTAAATTATGTAGGCGATTATTGTTGGTTTCCCTTTATTTAAAATTAGGGGGGAATAAAAATATTTTTAATTTTGGAAAATCAATATTAACACATAGAAAACTAAAGAGCTGTCTATTTTAGGAACATAGGTATAAGAACTCTACGTCTCTTCGTTATAGATCTACTACTCACTTCTATATACTACAACAAAATGTTCTTTCTAGCATATGAATTTGAAATGTTTTATAAATGTACAAAAATAAATACATATTGTAGAATCGAAAAAACAAAATATATGCATGTTTTTGTTAGCAATAAGTTAAAGCATATTCGAGTTATCGTGCTAACGCACAGACACACGCACAGACATAATTCCAAAAACGGTGTTTTTGGACTCAGGAAGGTCCTAAACGTATAAATCCGTCAAAATCTCGAGATCGAATTTTTTGACGATCAAGACTTTCTCTATACTGCGTATACGAGAAAGTTAAAAGTCCATATCAGTCCAGTCTCAGAATTTCGCCCGTAGAATCAAAAATTTAAATAACTAAAAAATTGGGAGAAAAAATACACTGAAAAAAATCGACCTGCCTTAAGCGAGAATCGAACGGCTCCGCAATCCGGGCGTCTGCGTTTTCGGAGGCTTCGATTGCGGAGAATGCTGGGTTCGATTCCCGCCTGGGGCAGGTCGATCTTTTCAGTGTATTTTTTTCTACTTTTAAAAATATCGTGCGTTTGTAAAGGCAAGAAAAAATATTCCATAAAAAAATAGTGATTTTATCCATACAACGTATTAAAACCTACAACACAAAGAATGCACCAAATCTAACTCCCGCGCGGTTTTTTACGAACCTCCTTAGATACCAGATTCGAGATATCAGAGCTGAAAACTTTACCTAGGTAGTTATTTACTGGAGCTGAAATCTGTGTAGGTATAGAGTAAAGTTTCTATGTGCATAAAATTCTGAAAACTGAATTTTCATTAATCCAGCCCGCCTAGCATGACTACCGAAACACGATATGATATAGCCATTTATCGCGTTGAACTGTCTAAAATTATTGGACATAACCGCAATATGAGGCAAATTTTCAATTTGCCTCATACATGTTCGCAGTTTCGATAAAATTTCAAGTTGACGGTTATATCCAATAATTTTTGACAGTTCAACGTGATAAATGGCTATATCATTATCATACCATATCGTGTTTCGGTGGTCATGCTAGGCGCGCAGGGAGCTATTCCAAAACTATTTACAATCAACCTGACAAATCCTATCCATCCTGAACACAAAAACATAGTTTTCCAAGTACTCTTCGACGTTCCAGGACGCAGGAGACTACGTGTGCCAGATATCGGACCGCGTGGCCCGTGATCAAGTCCACACGGTGGAGGTGCTGGTGCCTCCGTCAGTCCGCGCCTCGCCGGAGTCGCGGCACGCGGCAGCGCGGCGAGGCGGCGCATCCGTGCTGGAGTGCCGCGCTGCAGGGAACCCTGTGCCCACCGTCACGTGGCATAAGCTGGTGAGGGCTTATTACTTTCATTTAGAAACACACAGATACACGGGGACATTTTAATGGCTGTCCACAATGATATTATATTTAAAAAGAGGTAGTTAGGTTACTTGCTTGCAAAAAGTGGCACCCTAAAAGTAAGCTGATTAGCACACCCGAGCATAGCACAACATATATCTTTCTCGTTTACTCTATTGCTAGATATCATGTTGTCTTACTCACAACTTACAATACGACCATGTTAACTCGCCACATACGACAACATGAAATCGTAGACTTTAAGTGCCTATAACTACTGGGTGTAAAAGACATGAACAGTCAAACGTGAACCATGTATTCATCAAAATAAGACATATTTCAAAAAAAGTTTTGCTGGGAAATGATTTTTATTTTTTGGTGTTAAAAAAAATTGCAAATTGTACCGCGCAATGTAAAGGGCTCAACTCGCATGCAACTCGCAAAACCGCGATAATTTTGCCAGACGGCGGCCCCGTTCGTTAGTGTCCGTGCGCATCAAGTGAGCTACATTGAACACTAACGTTTTGAAGCCATTTTTTGTTATGAAATACTAAAAAAAATGATAATGTTTCTTTGGACAATAATTAAGAAATAATGTATAGAATACGTTTTCATAAAAAAATGAAAAAAAAAATTATGACTTTGACCTTCAATAAAATCGTAACTATCAATTTCCCAGGTATAGTCTAAAGGAAAAAAAAATGTTATGATGGTGTGCAGAATACATGGTTCTCGTTTGACTGTTCATGTCTTTTACACCCTGTATAAGTACCTAGGTAGGTATACACAATGACAATTTTGACCATTTTTGACTTTGAATTAGTATGAAGGTAACCATCTACCTCTTTTTAAATATAATATCATTGGTTGTCCATTCGAAGCCATTTTAAAATTAAAATCTTTTAGGTCTGTATGTATGTTCGGGTCAAATCATGCAATAGAATTTTAAAGCAGTTATCCTAATCCGATTGTGATGAAATAAATAATAGAAAACCTAGGATAATAGGTTTTAATCAATGACGTAGGAATTCTGTTTTAATTAACTTAAATGGGGAAGAAAACGCAAAACTTTTCTACAGAGGGCGCTGTGTGTTTGTTACCTGTCAAAGTCTGTTGTGAACAACAACATCAGTGATTTAAACACAGTTCACTTACAAATTAATGTTTTTAAAATTATTGTATGTATGTAACATACATTAAATGTCTTTTGAAATAATTATATGTCACTTGTGTGCTGAACAATTTTTTTTCTATTTCATTCTAAAAATATTAATATAGGTGTATGTAATATTAATATAGTGTTTACTGGAACACGCCTGTTTGTCTGGAAGTAGTTTCAAAATCAGATTCTTTGAAATGCTTGTTGTGTGTTCTGGAGTATTTAGTAGCTTTAAAATTTACCCTTCTCAAAGCCTTTTCCCAATTTTTCTTGAGAAACAAATCTGTAGAAAACTTGTGTGTACCGGTTTCTACGCACTGGAAAGCTACACATCGTCCCATATTTCTGTTTATCTAGAAATACTAAGAAATCCCTATGAAATGTACTGAGTTTGACACATCCTTTGGAACAAACACTCAGCGCCACCTAGGAGAAACTAGTTGACAGTTGTCTTCCCCATTGTAGTAGATACATATTGCATATAACTGACATATCTGACAATGTAAAAGTAGGTACCTATGATTAACAGACAATGACAATGTGAAATTATAAAAGTATTACAGAAGGATATATATCAGACATCACCCAGCCTCCATACATTTTTGGGCTAATTTTAAAAGTGCCGGCCAACAAATATCTATAGGTAAACTTATTATTAAACAAGAAAAAAAAAGTTTAAAAAGAAAACTTTTTAAAAACAAACTTTTAGTTCTTGTCATCTAAAAACAAAGTACTCGTCAAGACGAATCAAACGAGCCGAAAGTCGATTAGGTTGCGTCGTTTAATTACAGAGTTCCTATGACCACCTTCCATCATCAGACCCTGGTTACCATTGAAAGACAATCTACTCGTCAAGACGATACAAACGAGCCCAAACCCGATGAGTCTGTGTTGTTTTATTGTGAAGATCCTATGGCCACCTTCCAGCTCCATTATCAGATCAGCACCAGATCATCATGATATTGCATTGCCATGCGATTTACACATGTCTGCAAAATTTCAGCTCAATCAGTAACCGGGAAGTGGATCTAATTTAATTTGCAAGATTTGATGACAAACATAGGCACAGGTGAAACTAATAAAGCTTGTAAATAGATCATAGCAAAATAATATTTCCTATTTCTTTCTACACCAAAGTTATAAGTCAAGATCATCGAAATATATTTTCTGTAAATGTGAATTATTTTTAACTGTAAATAAAATTATTGATATTGATTATCACGATAATGGGCGGTACAATTGTCAGGTAGGTTGTTTTCATCATCGATATCGCCATCATCATCATCCGGGTCGTCACTGCTCTCAAGGTTCTGAAGGCGTCAACGCGAGCTTCCGTAAACATGTTGGAGGTGCTGCATCGCCGGCAGCCCTAACATCACCCTCAAGGCATTATTACACTGGACACGCAGGTCGCTGTATGCACGCTGTGTGTAGTTAACCCACGGCTACAAGTGTAGAACGACTGGTTTTAAACTTTAAACAAAGTTAACTCAACTGCTTTCGTACACCGCGCAAACCTGCGAGCCAACATGTTGCAATCAACAGCCAACGACCTGCGCTCCCTCTCAATATCCAAATTGTCGTAAACTACCCATTTTTCTTGAAATCCATCTCTATTTCAGATAAATTACTATCCGTTCCAGGTGTCGTTTCAAAACGATACGAACACGAGGCTCGGGGAGGGCCCGCAGTTGCAACTATCGCGGCTCGAGCGGACCCATAGCGGCCGGTACGCCTGCACTGTGGATAACGGAGTCGGTCCGCCTATAGTCACGGAGTTCCAGCTTCAGGTGCTATGTAAGTATTTTTTACCAAAGACAAGAAATTTATAGGTAAAACTGGTAGCCACACTACTAATAACAAAGTGAAGACTAAAAATTTGTCCTTGAAACAGCTTACTTTTTTTTTAGTGAATATAGGAAAGCATTTGACCACACTCTCACCTGATCTTAAGCGAAGATGTGGCCTACGATGTTACATGCTTACCTAGAAATAGCCTATTCACTCTTGCCTTGAAGGCACCCAAGTTATAAGTATCAGGAAACACATCAGCAGGCCACAAGTTCCACTCCTTAGCTGTCCGCATTATAAAAGAGTTAGCAAATCGCTTTGTGCGGATGGTAGGGACATCAACAACATAAGGGTGGTAATTTAACCTGCGTCTTGTGTCCCGGTAGTGAAATGGGGCTGGTGGAATTAATTCGTGTAATTCCGTCGCACACTCTCCAAAGTGTATCCTATAAAATACCGATAGACTAGCTACTGTTCGACGATGGTCGAGACTTGATAACTTGGCGTCAGTGAGTTTTGGGTTGCCAATAAGTCGCTTAGCTCTTTTTTCTACCGAATCCAAAGCTGCAAGCTGGTATTTCGCTGATCCAGCCCAAAGATGGCAGCGTCGACTTCGTCTCTTTCTAACAGCTAGAGCACACGATGGTCACGTGACCGACGATGCGTACATAAATGACTTGCCTTACTACATAAGGGACAATTCATTTATATTTGTTCTTAATTGTATTGTTTGCGGTTGACACTTCCTTTGTTTTCAAAACAAACAGACAGTTTCTTTACGACTTCTGCAGTACGACATTTGCTTTGGGGAGAGGGTAGTTTTGGTTTTGATTGAAGATTGAGCTGCGTATTTAAATTTATCTTTAAAATATAAAAAGTAGTTTCAAATCTACTATTTATATTTAATTTAATAATACTTATTTTAATTTAATAAATTTTGAAATATTATGTGGTCAATTTAAATTATATTTGTGTTTTTAGGTTTTTGCTCCTTCTTTTTCTACATTAGATAATTTGTGAATGAAATTAATTAATTGGCTATAAAATATTACATGTATTGATTTGAATTATATTTGAATTGTAACTTATATTTAATTAGTTTTTATGTTCATATTGTTATGCCCTTACAGGGCTCATGTGTTTGAACTAAATTATTTATGTAAGACTTAATGTCTTAATTGTTACCACATCAAATGCAATAAAGTATTCTATTCTTTTAAAACATAATTCTTGTAATATTACAGACCCACCAGAGATTACAGTGGAGCGATCGTGGGTCCACACGGGGGAGGGCTTCAGAGCTGAGCTGCTGTGCACGGTGCTGGCAGACCCTCCCGCGGAGGTAAGTCTAAACCTCAGCTCTAAGCCATGTAATACGTTCCACTGAATTAAAGAGTTTGATAAAAAAAAATTAAGTCACTGTGACTATTTTCTCACCCTTATCAAGCCCATGGATATGTATGGAGGTACTCGCACAAGTGGGTGACATTTGGTGCATCTCCATACATTCCACGAGAGTTACAAAATAGTCACGGTGACAATGGTCACAGGTAATACGTTGTGAATAGCATGATCGGGGGCTGTTAGTCTGTTATGCTTCGGCCGCACCTGCGCCTATCGTCCCGAAGTAATGAATGAATGAATGAATGAATGAATGAATTTATTTAATTCAGACCAACAGTCCATAGAATTTATTAGTATAGTTGTTAGTAACAATTTTCACTTAAAATTAAAAATTAGTATTGTTAGCTATTACTACTACAGATCCTGTTTTAACTACTCTATTTTGTGCCAGTAAGTCTACGAGTACACAGAAATACATTCGATTCAAAGGAAACATTACATTATATTAAATTTCAAAATGTCATGTCATTAAATTTATAAAATAGTAATATGTAAGTACTTTAAACAAATTTTTTGAATGCGTGGCGATACTTCGTACGATACACGCAGGTACGACCCTAGCAAAGTTATCGCGATAAAGCATGTGGCATTTCTTTATTTGCACGAACTATCGTGCAATAATCCAAAATTTATTTACTTGTTAAGAAACTCAACAGCTGTATTACAATTTATAGACTAGATAACATAAACCAACACTTAAGCCAATTACAGAGTGGACAAGATGGCCGAAATAATTTCCAGACGAGTAACTTGCATAGTATTATTACCGTCTTAGCGTTTTACTATGTGTTGCCGACTGATTTGGGTATTAATCCTTTTTGATATATTTTCTGTTTACTTTTTAATATTTTTTGATACTCGTTTTGTTTTTGATACTTGTCAGATTGTATTTTTTACGTTGACCGAATACAGCGTTTTTCCTGGGTTTTCTTGAAGTTTCTCTGTAGCTTTTGCCGCCTGTTTCGTCTACGTCGTTTACTACACTATGGATAATCGCTTTCTTTACTTCTAAATTGTGTGCTAATAATTACGTAATGCATTTATTAAAAAAGAATAACTCAGACGTATCGTATACATAGTCACCCGTACGCGTCTGAACTAATGGAGAACAACTTCCGAAATGAAGAACGCATGTCTGACCACGCTGCGCGATAGGTTAGCGCGCTAAAACCCTTTGACGTACCGCCTCGCGGCCGATAACGCACACGCACAGTTCGCGACGATAGCCGATAATGGCCAGTCACATCTGCGTGTATCGTGTCTTAGCACGAAGCTTCGTCACGATACACGCAGGTGCGGCCCTAGCATTAGAGCAGGCGCGCATAGGTGACTTTTTCGTCACTCTTATCAAGCCCATGGACATGTATGGAGGTGCGCGCACGTTACGATGTGATAATTGGGTGATGTTTGGTGCATCTCCATACATTCCACGAGAGTGACAAAATACTTAGTCACAGTGACAATAGTCACAGTGACCATAGTCACAGTGACAATAGTCACAGTGACAATAGTCACAGTGACCATAGTCACAGTTACAATAGTCACAGTGACCATAGTCACAGTTACAATAGTCACAGTGACAATAGTCACAGTGACAATAGTCACAGTGACAATAGTCACAGTGACAATAGTCACAGTGACCATAGTCACAGTGAAAATAGTCGCAGTGACCATAGTCACAGTTACAATAGTCACAGTGACCATAGTCACAGTTACAATAGTCACAGTGACAATAGTCACAGGGACAATAGTCACAGGGACAATAGTCACAGGGACAATAGTCACAGGGACAATAGTCACAGGGACAATAGTCGCAGTGACCATAGTCACAGTTACAATAGTCACAGTGACCATAGTCACAGTTACAATAGTTACAGTGACAATAGTCACAGGGACAATAGTCACAGGGACAATAGTCTTACACTACTAATTACTACACACTACTAATTAATACCTACGTTTACAGATTGGGGGACTGTTAGCCTGTTAGTGTATTCAAATAACACATTTGAATTTGAATGTAATTTGCCACCGATGGTAAGCAATATTAAAATATTTGCAGGTGTCGTGGTACCAGAATTCGTTTCCCCTGTCGGCGTCAGAGCGTGTGACGATGTCTGCGCGGGGCAACAACCACACACTACTAATAGCTAACGTACAACCGGAAGACTTTGGGAACTATAGGTGAGTGCATTACTAAGGTTTATATAGGTAGGTACTTACTTACTACTTTAGGTAGTACCTACTTCGTTGTCTAGATCCGCATCAGCGACCTTCATTCACCCATCTGTATAATGGATGAAAAGCATTTTTTAACACACTTGCTTATAAAACATCCATTTTCAGTATCTTATCTACTGGGTGTAAAAGACATGAGCAGTCAAACGAGAACCATGTAAGTATTCTATACATCAAAAAAAAAAAAAAAAAAAAGAAAAAAATATTGCTGGGAAATGATTTTGATTTTTTGGTGTTAATAAAAATTGCATATTGTACCGCGCAATGTAAAGGGCTCAACTCGCACGCAACTCGCAATACCGAGTTAAGTTTGCCAGACGGCGCGGCGGCCCCGTGCGTTAGTGTCCGAGCGCATCGAGTGAGCTACATTGAACGCTAACGTTTTGAAGCCATTTTTTGTTATGAAATACTAAAAAAAAATATAATGTTTCTTTGGACAATAATTAACAAAATAAAGTATAGAATACATTTTCATAACAAAAAAAAATATGTATTTGACCTTCAATAAAATTGTAACTATCAATTTCCCAGGTATAGTCTAAAGGAAAAAAAATTGTTTACGCAACATATGGTGCCATAATAAATAACACGAAATTATAACTTGAAATCTTGTTTAATTGGGAGCTAATGTTACACATACAAGCAAAAGTGACAGAATGAACGCAGAGGTAATTGTACGTTTGTAAGAACATAGCAGGTTTTATGGTCGGATACATTGCTCATTGAAATTGTGTAGGCGTGCGCCGGAACATCTTCCCGCCTCGTTGAAACGGTACAGTTTCAACCCTTTTCAGCGGCAGTTTCAACCCTTGGTGTTGGTGATGTCATCATCTTCGGTAAGTAAGGGGCACAGACGAACTAATGGTCGCCTGACGCATCCTCGCGTGGTATTAACATCGGCAACTCGAGCCACCCCATCGGCTCCGTGAAATAGACGAGCAACCCTTCCTAATCGCCAGTTCAATGGAGGAGTATTGTCTTCTTGAAGCAATACTAAATCGCCTTCATTCAGTCTGGAGGTGTCCTTTCGCCATTTGGAGCGCTGCTGCAGTTCGGCCAGATATTCTTTGGACCATCTTCTCCAAAAATGTTGATGTATTTGCTCCAACCTCTCGTATCTCTTTAGGCTGTGTTCTTTAGCATCTTCTAGAGCTGGAGCCGGCAGCGCATTCAATGGTCTTCCAATGAGGAAGTGCCCAGGAGTTAATGGTAAGAAATCGTTGGGACAGGAGGATAAGGGATATAAAGGACGGCTATTCAATATCGCCTCTATTTGAGAGAACAAAGTGGAAATCTCTTCAAATGTTAAATGACAATTTCCGATAACACGTTTCGAATGATATTTAGCGGATTTTACTCCGGCTTCCCAAATGCCGCCAAAATGAGGAGCGTACGTAGGAGTGAAAACAAATTTAACGCCTTCTTGGTTTGCACAGAGGCGGATTAAACGTTGAGAGCGCCGTAGGCAAGCATCTCATCGGCGCCCCTACTTTTAGTTTAGGGTACTTATTTTGCAATTAATACTCATAAACTGATGTAGATTACTGTGAATAGCTTATTTTAATACCTTTTATAAACTACGTTTTTTGTTTTTCCATGTTTTGCTAACTTCAATAAGACCTTTCATTCCCTAGTTCATCCCTACATAGGTGTCAATCTTCAAAAAACGCTACAATTTTTTTTTTACTTGTTATCACGTGCTTAAATACAAAGTTTATTGGTTTTATCTTCGATGAGGAACCCCAAACAAACTTTCATCCCTTCTTTCAACCCCTTCATGCCATTTTTTCCAACAAAATTTAGCTTATACCTATCTCAAGAGATAGGTGGTCTATTTTTGTACATACCAAATTACATAAAAAGCGGTTCAGCTGTTAGGCGTGAAAGCGTGACTTTGTTTGGATCTGTTTACGACCTTTCATCCCCTATTACTTCCCCACACGCGTCAAAATTTCAAAAACGCTAGATCAGATATTTATTTACTTCTTATCAAGTGCCTATATACAAAGTTTCATGGTTTTATCTTCGATATTGAAGAATCGCATACAAACTATCATCCCTTATTTCAACCCCTTTATGCCCTCTTTTACAAAAAAGGTAGCTTATGTCCTATTTCAAGGATCTCAAGGTCTACTCTATTTTTGTGACAAATTTCATTAAAAGGAGCTGAGCGCTTTCGCGCCTAACACTTCAACTGATTTTGATGAAATTTGAAAAAGCGTGACTTTTTTAGACTTTGTAGAAACATCATATCAGTCCTTCCAATTTCCCTTCTCCAAATTGTTTCCCATCCACTTTGAATCCACGACAATGGGCTGTCATTTTAATGTGTCAGCGACGCGACGCCAGCGCCGCTGCGGTGAACTAAGGAACTATGATCTTGGCCGCCTGAGCGAGGT
This sequence comes from Elophila nymphaeata, assembly GCA_955850985.1. Classification (NCBI taxonomy): domain Eukaryota; kingdom Metazoa; phylum Arthropoda; class Insecta; order Lepidoptera; family Crambidae; genus Elophila; species Elophila nymphaeata. The sequence goes on from OY039094.1 coordinate 1,734,137, forward strand.
CGTGTTAACGTGCGGAAGAATAAATTTATGTTATTATCAACTACTGGATTGCTAGAAGTTTACTGACTGAATAATTAGTGATCGATCAACTCTGCATGACTTGTGGATTAGAGAATTCGGGTGCTAACTGGTGTATTTGTGAGTTTCGCTAGCCGGCCGGCACGCAGCCCCGTCGTTGGTGGACCCCAGCTTTCCTACCAAATTCCAGGTTAGTGTTTCAGCTTTTTTTCTACCACTTAAAGACACAGGGTTTCGAAATACGCTATTCAGATAATGCAGTAGCTTCTCCAGCAAAGCCGATCCATTTTTATTTGGTGCCTCCTGTGAGGAATAATTCCTTCGTAAACTTACATTTACAATAAATTTATGCGGTTTTCTTATCATAAGAAGCTAAAATATAGTTAATGATAAACAAATACAAGTAGGTAAATAACTTTCCTACTTAGTAAAATACGATTTCATCGTTATTTCGTTAAATAACTCTGCCCGCTCACAAGCGCAGGGCCCGGGTATATCTATCTACCTACTTTTAATTTTGTCGTAAAATTGTTAAAATATTTACTGATATAAATTGCATCAATCTATAAATGTTGTCAAGTTGGTTTGTAATGAAAATGATAAACTGCTGCATTAACTGATGATTATGATTGAGGTGTTTTTGGTTTGTTAACTGTGTTCGAAATAAAATTCTAGAACTACTACGTTTCTAAAACGAATTTTGATGTGTAAATACGTAACTTACATACATTGCAGATAGAAATACTTACCCAATTAGTTAGATTTGGCAAGAAATTATTCATAAAAAATTGTCCTAACAAATTATTGCCGATTCCAGTTCGAAGATTAATCTACCTACCTGATACATTCTTCTTCCACTTTTTATTGGTGTTAATTCCACGAGATGGCGGAGGTCGAGTTACAGTCATACATAAAAAGGCGCGAATATGAGTTTAAAAGTATGCAAATTATTTACGATTTAGTTAATGTTTCTAGAATAGATAAAACTAGAATAGCCTCATTTAAGGCTAGATACAAGAGTATCGACAAAATTCGCGAAAATTTTATTGAATCGCACGAAAGGGTGAATCAGTTACAATCAAAGTTCAACCCGAAGTTTGAATTTGATAATAACCCTTTATTGTCATTTGACGAGCTATACTACGCAGCGGTTGAGTACGCCGATTGCCTAGGCGCAACCACCACTTCTTTGTCGGAGTCTGCTTGTCGTTCTTCTATGACCCAAGTTAAGTTGCCTAAATTAGAAATTCCAAAGTTCGACGGCAATATTGAAAATTGGCAGACATTCAAAGATAGCTATGTTCCACTCGTTCATAATAATGTTGCGTTATCAGACATTGAAAAGTTTCATTATTTACTCTCGTGTTTATCAGGTTGTGCGTTGACACTCGCCAAGGGTGTTCCCATAACGTTAGCAAATTATTCCGTAGTTTATAGTGCCTTGTTGGATAGATACGACAATAAACGTATATTGGCTACTACTTATTTGGAAAAATTATTTAAACTTACGCCGATACATAAACCGTCCCTTACAAATTTGTCAGAGTTGACAAACGTACTTTATGAAAGCGTTAACGCTTTACGAGCATTGAATATAGACGATTTGAGTGAATTTATTCTATTTTACATCGCCGCTCGGCCTCTTGATATTGAAACTAAAAGACGGTTTGAGCTACAAAATACGAATGAAATTCCGAAATTTAATGAGTTGGTTTCTTATTTACAAAATTATATAAAGGTTCTGGAGGTGAGTCAGCCTATGTCCGCTCCCACATCGAATTCAATAATTAAGCAACATCGCAATAATTTTAATAATAAGCTCGATAACGGTACTCGCCAACAGAGGTCGTCATTTGTAGGTTCAACTAAACAGAGTAATAATAATAAGTTAAATCAAATATCGTGTTTATGTTGTAATGAAAATCATTCGATTTATCGGTGTAGCAAGATGCATTCTATGAATATTGGTGAGCGAAACAAATTTGTTAAAGAATTAAAACTATGTTCTAATTGTTTGAGACCTGGTCACGACAGTGAGAATTGTAAATCTAAGGCGACTTGTTTTATTTGTAACGCCAAGCATAATACGTTGTTGCATGCCGAACGCAACAGTTTAGTAGCTCACTCACTTGATTCAAACTCGATGGACAACCCTAGCACAAGTACCGCACTTGCTAGCGCGACCGCGCCGCAGATTGATTCTGTTAGCACCAGTACGAGTACAAAGGTATTAGGTTCAGCGATCGTGCGAATTTATCACGCGGATGGTTCGCTCCAGTATGCGCGCGCCCTAATAGATAGTGGTTCGATGGATTCTTTCATAACCAGTGCGTGTGCGCGCCGCTTAGGTTTACACATTAAAAAATGTAATTTAAGTGTAACAGGTCTCGGACAAAATTATGTTTGTAACATAAAGGGCTACACTTTCAGTTCGATCATACCTCGTGCGAGTGAATCGCCTAAGTTTGACTTACCTTTGGTAGTTTTACCTAAAATTACGTCTATGATGCCTTCGACAACGCTACCCTTGTTCGTCAAGGATTACTTTCAGCATCTTGATCTCGCCGACTGTGAATTCTATAAATCCGGTCCGATCGATCTTTTGTTGGGAGTCGAGTGTTTTGATCAAATATACACTGGATCACGTTTCACGCCCGGTCCAGGATTACCCTGTGCATTGTCAAGTGTTTTCGGCTGGGTGATCAGTGGTAAATATTTTCATAACACGGAAATCAAAATTCCCAGTGAGTCCATTACGTCACTCCTCGCGTCTTCGTGTACGCTCGAGGATATCGTTCAACGGTTCTGGGAAGCCGAGGAACCGCCGAAATGTCATATTTCCGTTCCTGAGGATGACATATGTGAACAAAAATATAAAACCGGTACCTACCGAACCTGCGACGGTCGGTATGTCGTACCTATTATGTTGAAGGATGACGCTCCTCCTTTGGGAGACTCATACCGTCAAGCATTTAATCGTTTTCTTAATTTAGAAAAACGCCTCTCTAATGAGATCGGTTTAAAAAATGAATATAAGGACTTTATGGCACAGTACGAAGATTTAGGACACATGCAACCTGCGCACTCTTCGTCTACTAATTGTTACATAATTCCACATCATTGTGTCGTGCGTCCAGATAGTTCGACTACGCGATTACGTGTAGTCTTCGATGCCAGTAGTAAGACTACTAGCAAAACTTCATTAAATAATATTGTCCATGTTGGTCCGAAACTTCAGATCGACATTGTCGATTTAGTTACTAAATTTCGCTTGCATAAAATTGTTTTCACAGCGGACATTTGTAAAATGTACCGACAAATTCTGATAAGACCTGAGGATAGGTGTTATCAGCACATTTTATGGCGTACGGACCCTAATGAACCTTTGGGCGAATACGAACTAAATACTGTGACCTACGGAGTCAGTAGTTCTCCGTATTTGGCTATTCGAACTCTTCGTCAACTTGTAGAAGACCATGGGTCCGAGTTTCCCAGTCGTGTATCTGAGGTTGTAGTTGAAGAGATTTTTATGGACGATATCACCACTGGCTGTTCTTCGCTTGATGAAGCGACGCAATTGAAAGCAGATCTTATTTCTTTATTGGCAAAAGGTCATTTTGAACTCAGAAAGTGGAGTACTAATGCGCCAAGCCTGCTGTCTGATGTTCCCCCGGATCACTGCCAAACTCCTAAACCCTTCGAAGAATCCGGGAATGAGTTTGTAAAAATATTAGGGATACGGTGGAATCCATCAGACGACAACTTTTCGTATACGTTTTCTGACAGTTTTGATGTTCAATTCACTAAAAGGTCTATACTAGGGCTTTCAATACCGGTATTCCGGGATCCCGTAATACCGTAATCACGTTTTTTTCTTAGTATTCCTTAATACCGGTATTGATCAGTCGATACCGTGATTTTACGGTATTACAAATCAACAATTCTTTATTAGAGTTATATGAATTTAAGACGAAATGTTAGGCATGAACCTTACCTCAAAGTACAACTACAGGCACTGATTTTGTGAATCAATAATAAGAGTAGAGATGTGTGTCTTCGAAACCGGTGGGGGTGGTCAGGAAATATTTTTAACTGCAGCTTACAAATATTTACTATCTGTAGTACCTAAAAGTGTAGAAGCTGAACGAGCTTTTTCTTCAGCCAGCTATTTATGCAACAAATTGAGAAGTTTGCTATCTGATAAGTCATTAAACGCTGTCCTTTTTAAGATAACACGCTGTCCTTTCAATTACAAAATATTCCAAAATCTTAAGGTTTTATTGATTATGTTTATTGTTTTATTTTCGTTTCTTTTGAATATTGTTATTTAGGATTGTTTGATTAGTAATTATATGAATGTTACAAGGTAAAAGAATAGATGATTGTTAAGTAATCTAATCTACCTATAATAATTATTTTTAATGGTGATTGCCATGCGAAATTTAATTAATAGGAGGGTATTTTTGTTGTATTTTTTTTTATTTTAAAAGTTTATATTTTGTTTGATAAATAATTTTGGGTCTTTAATTTTTAGTTCCGCCGAACTATTAATAAAAGATTACCCAGGAAGGGTAGAAACAATATGTTAGTAGATAACAATGTACCTATGTTTTTTTTTTGTTAGCCTGTTTTTCATGTCTTTATTAGGTACCTATGTAACAGAAATAAAGACTGATTAGAAATAAAACGGGCGTTTTGTTTGAGTTCATATTTAATACCGTGATCCCGTGATCACGGTATTGAACATGCTAATACCGGTATTGATACCGGTATCGAAAAAATCCGGTATTTGAAAGCCCTAGTCTATACTATCAATCGTCGCCCGAATATTTGATCCTTTAGGTTGGATTTGCCCTGTGGTCTTTTCGGCAAAGTCCTTATTACAAGACATGTGGCGTTTAAACTTGACTTGGGATGAGAATATTCCAAAAGAATTAGCCAAAAAATGGCATTCAATAGCCGCGAATTTGTCTGATTTACAAAACATTACACTTCCCAGGCCTATAATACCTGTAAATTCTATTGAAGTGCATTTGGTGGGGTTCTGTGATGGCTCGTTGAAGGGGTATGGCTGTTGTGTTTATCTGTGTGTCGTTGTAGAAGATTCACGAGATGTTGCTGTCAATTTGTTGATAGGGAAATCTAGAGTGGCCCCCATAAAACCAACTACAGTAAACAGACTGGAGCTAAGCGCAGCTGTGCTTCTAGCTCGTGTATTGTCACATATGCATAATCTTCTTAAAGATAAAATCCACATCAGTTCTGTCCGAGCCTATTCAGACAGCACGACTACCTTGTCGTGGTTAAATACTGCACCTCATTTGCTCAAAATGTATGTTGCAAACCGCGTGGTTCAAGTAACTGATTTAATTAGTCCCGATCATTGGTATCATGTTTCCACTGAAGACAATCCGGCTGACTGCTGCAGTCGCGGTGCGTCTTGTCTAGAACTTACCGACCATCCACTGTGGTGGACTGGCCCTGCCTGGTTGCAAGCTCCACCCGGTTCATGGCCTGGTAATAAGAAGTTAATATCGGGAGAAGACCTTCCCGAATTAAAATCTCCAGTAACAATAAGTTTAAATATTGTTCAAACTGAAAATGTTTTATTGACTTTAGTTAGTAAATGCTCCTCTTTTACAAAAGTTCAAAGAACTTTGGCATGGTGTTTTCGTTTCATGTTCAATGCGAGGACAGTTAGTTCCAATCGCAATTTCTCTGCTCTTACTAGTTCTGAACTCGAAAATTCTATAAAAGCCCTAGTTAAGTTCACTCAAAATCACTATATGACTTCGCACGTAAGTCGAGTACAGAGGCATGAACAATGTGAAAAGTCCATTCAGAAGTTATCTCCTTTCTTAGATAAGGACGGTTTGTTGCGAGTGGGGGGACGTATAGATGAAGCCAATCTATCGCCATCCACGTTACATCCTCTTCTCTTGCCGAAAACATGTCACGTTTCTCGATTGATTGTCGAGCATTTTCATTTAAAGTATTTACATTGTGGTCCTCGTACTCTACAGTCTTTAATTCAGAGAAAATTCTGGATTGTCGGGTTAAGACTACTTATTCGTACCGTACTTTCCAAATGTGTTCGGTGCTTCAAAGTGAAACCGGCGTCTCGGCAACCCGCGATGGGTAATCTACCGGCCACTCGACTTCAGCCATCTCGATGTTTCCAAACCACGGGAATAGACTTTGGTGGTCCATTTACAATAAAAGAGAGCCGTCGTCGTGGGGCGAAAACTTATAAGGCGTATATATGTCTATTTGTATGTCTAAGTTCTAAGGCGATTCATTTGGAAGCCGTAACGGAATTGAGTTCAGAAGCATTTCTCGCTGCATTAGATCGATTCATTTCTCGTCGGGGTATGTGTCACGCGATTCTTACCGATAACGGTACCAATTTCGTAGGTGCGAATAGATATCTTAACGATATTACTGCCGAACTTTGTAAGCATCGAAATGACATATCCGATGGTCTAGCCAACCGTCAAATAAAGTGGCAATTTAATCCCCCCGGCGCACCTCACTTTGGAGGTATATTCGAAAGTGGCATTAAGTCCACAAAATACCATCTGAAACGCGTGGTTGGTACTCAGATTCTCACTTTGGAAGAATTCTTTACAATTTTAGCAAAGGTAGAAGCCGTGTTAAACTCTCGGCCACTCTGTAGTTTATCACCTGATCCTCAGGAATCAGACGTATTAACACCCGGACACTTTTTAACGGGAGGCCCTTTAGTATCGCTTCCTGAAGAACCTATACATGAAAACGAATGTCCACGATCTCGTTGGCAATTGATTAAAAAGATTACGCAGAGCTTTTGGCGGGTGTGGCAACGAGACTACCTGCACACGCTTCAGCAAAAAACCAAATGGTTTCTAGATGCGCCTAATTTAAAATTAAATGATTTAGTAATTGTTAACGAACCTCACCTTCCGCCACTTTGTTGGAAATTAGCTCGTGTTGAAAATCTTCATGTAGGTTCTGATAATGTGGTACGAGTAGTTACACTTCGAACTGCAAACGGCAAAACGTTACGAAGACCTGTAGTAAAGGTTTGCCCTCTACCTCTTAATTAATATTAACATTATTATAAGGTGAACAACATCATCTAATTAAGATTATGTTGTTCTAGTTAGATTAAGATTATTGTTATTTTTAGTTTTTCTTCAACTTCAATTTCAAAATTTCGAGCACAGTTCTATTGTATTGATTACACTTAAATGTATGAAATCCTTGTGAATTTCAAGTGGGGGGAAAATGTAGAAACATCATATCAGTCCTTCCAATTTCCCTTCTCCAAATTGTTTCCCATCCACTTTGAATCCACGACAATGGGCTGTCATTTTAATGTGTCAGCGACGCGACGCCAGCGCCGCTGCGGTGAACTAAGGAACTATGATCTTGGCCGCCTGAGCGAGGTCGTGTTAACGTGCGGAAGAATAAATTTATGTTATTATCAACTACTGGATTGCTAGAAGTTTACTGACTGAATAATTAGTGATCGATCAACTCTGCATGACTTGTGGATTAGAGAATTCGGGTGCTAACTGGTGTATTTGTGAGTTTCGCTAGCCGGCCGGCACGCAGCCCCGTCGTTGGTGGACCCCAGCTTTCCTACCAAATTCCAGGTTAGTGTTTCAGCTTTTTTTCTACCACTTAAAGACACAGGGTTTCGAAATACGCTATTCAGATAATGCAGTAGCTTCTCCAGCAAAGCCGATCCAGACTTCCTTACGACTTTTCTTCCCTTATTTCATCCCCACATGGGTAAATATTTCAAAAACGCTAGAACAAATAATTATTTATCGTATCAAGTGCCTAAATCCAAAGTTTTATGGTTTTATCTTCAACAATGACGAGCTCCCATACAAACTTTCATCCCCTATTTCATGCCTATTTTTCGTAATAAAAAGTACCCTATGTCTTACCCGAACTCAAGTCAGACAGACAGAGTTACTTTCGTATTTATAATATTAGTAGGGATAAATCTTATCATAGTATGACCGAAACCGCTGTACCGCGCCTTACAAAAAAGGGTGAGATAGGGGGCCAAGGAAAAATGAGAATGAGTTTACATGAGATCGATATTGTCGGACAGATCTTACGATTTCGGTTTACAATATTTTAAAGCTTTAAGGTGCGACTGGCATGTAAACGTCAAAATTATGAAATTCCCTATATAATAATTTCTGGCTTTACACGCCAGTGGTATGAATTAAATTATTGAACAGGATAAAAAAATATCATCACTATGTGCGACTGCGACGATCCCAAAACGGCCCCATAAAGGGCTTAAGAGGATATCAGTGGGTTTTTATATTATATATCAAATTGAGGTTGTAAGCAAAAATAATACGAGTAGTTTTAATTTGTGTAAGTACCTAGCTGGCTTCTTAACTGGCGCAATTAATTTTAAAGTATATTATTTTTTTTTCTTTTTTTAAAATTCCGCCCGCGCGCCCCTTTGTATCCTCGCGCCCCTAGGCAGATGCCTAGTTTGCCTTTAGGATAATCCGCCTCTGGGTTTGCAAAGTGAGAAATTGGTTCAGTATTCAATTTTAAAAATTTATGTACTTCACTCGTACCAACCTCCTTAGCAGCAGCAACAAAATTGCGTCCGTTGTCGCAAAATATTTCGAGTGGCTTACCTCTTCGCGCTATAAATCGACGTAAGACCATAATAAAGCTTTCTTTTGATAGGTCGCTTACGCATTCTAAATGGATACATTTGTAACGCAGACACACGAATAGACACATGTAGCATTTAATGAGGCGACTTCCACGCCCTCTGCGGTTTACAATATAAAATGGACCAGCGAAGTCCAAGCCGACGGAGAGAAATGGGAAATTGGGAGTTATACGTTGAACTGGTAAGTTACCCATTTTCGGACATAAAGTTTGACCGCGAACGCGTTTGCATCGAACACACTTTGATACCGTACGCCGCGCTAAGAATCTACCATTGACAGGCCATATTTTTTGTCTGACTGTTGCCAACAACAATTGTGGACCTGCATGTAAATTGCGCACATGTTCGCGTTGAAAGTATAATTTAGTTAATTGGTGCGATGCATGAAGTAATATAGGATGTTTTATTTCGTAGCTGTAACAAGACGCATCCAATCGACCTCCAACTCTTATTAATTTATTATCGTCCAGGAATGGTGATAGTGACAGTATTTTAGTTTTAGTACTTAAATTCTGTTGTTTGGATAATGTACTGTATTCCGTGGAAAATGATTGTTTTTGAGCAATGATACAAAGAGATTTAAATGAATTATCTAACTCTGTCAATGAAATTTTGCCTGAACGTTTATTTTTAGGACATCTAGAATTATGAATAAATCGAATAACATACGCAAACACATATTGTAGTTTAGTTAAGTTAGAATAATTATCAAAGTTTATAAATGTATCTGTGCTAACAATTAAGGTTGTATTGCATTTTGTCTCTGGAAGCGCAAAATCATGACTAATATTTTTATTCAACGCTGGCCATTCTGGTTCAGGTTGAACTAAAAAGCTAGGACCAAACCACCATAATTCAAGGTCAATTAATTGATTACCGTGTACGCCTCGCGATATTAAATCTGCAGGGTTAGCGGCAGTGGGAACATACCGCCATGAAGAAGCCTTAGTGACCTCTAATATTTCACAAATGCGATTTGATACGAATGCCTTCAGATTTTTGGTATCACTGTTTAGCCAGGCCAACACAATACTGGAATCGCACCAGTGGTAAACTTGATCTGGTTTGTATCTTATAGCTTCTGATACAAATTTATAAAGTCGAGAGGCGAGTAACGCCGCGCACAGCTCGAGACGCGGAATGGTGGTAGGTTTTAATGGTGCAACTTTAGATTTACTGCATAAGAACCTAACGCTGACCTTGTTGTTTGAATTTATGGAACGCATGTAAATACATGCTCCGTAAGCACGTTCTGAGGCATCACTAAATGAGTGTAACTCAATGCGCGTTGGATTTTCACAAAGGACATGTCTTGGAATTTCTAATTTTGAAATATGAATTAGACTGCCCGCAAACTTGTCCCATTCCTTTTGAATATCTGATGGAACAGGTTCATCCCAAGATATCTTAAGCTGCCACAAGCGTTGCAGCATCATTTTGGGTATAATAATGCATGGGCTTAAGATACCTAGCGGGTCAAAAATTTTAAATGAATCTGACATAATGGTTCTCTTAGTAACTGTATTGCCCTCAAGAAAACTTTGTTTATGAAAGTTTAGCATATCTGTAGAGGGACTCCATCCGAGCCCAAGAGTACTTGTGGATTCGCTTAATGTAAGATGATCCTGAGTTTGAATACTGCAATCGCTCAATAAATTTGGAAGATTACTTTTGTATTTTCTTAAATTAAAACCACATGAAGCTAAAGCTTTTGCAACTGAAATTTGAATGAATCGCAGCTGATCTGCATCATTGGAACTGGTGATCAGGTCATCTACATAAAAGTCCTTTTGTATGACAGTTTTTATTATGTCGTCATCATGTTCCTCTCCTATTTGAAATAAACACCGTGTGCTTAAATAGCTCGCACTTGCCGTTCCGTAAGTGAGAGTATTCAAGCGCAACGTTTGAATGGGCTGCGACTCATCTTCTCTCCACAAAATAAGCTGAAGGTCCCGATCGTCGTCGTGAACACGCACCTGACGGTACATCTTTTCGATGTCCCCGGTAAGTAAATATTTGTATTGTCTTGCCCTAATTAATATGGAGAAAAGAGAATCTTGTACGTTAGGACCCACCATTAAAATATTGTTTAGAGATATGCCTGAGGAGGAGGGAGCTGAACCGTCAAAGACGACTCTGAGCTTAGTAGACTCGCTATTCTCTTTTAGGACTGCATGGTGACACAAGAAATAATGCGAGTATGGCCTGGAAACAGAAGACTTAGACAAGTGTCCCAAATCTGCATACTCTCTGATGAAGTTTGAATATTCAATTTTTAAGTTTGTATTTCGTCTAAATTTTGTCTCTAAGTTAATGAAGCGCCGTTTTGCTAAAAAATACGTGTCGCCCAGGCAGTCTGGAGAATCTATTAACGGTAGTTTTACGCAAAATCTTCCATCATTTAATCTAGACGTGTAAGATAAAAAATGCTCTTCACACGCTATATCGTTATCACTGGTGTGCCTCCTTTCGGGAAGCTCCTCCAGCTCCCAAAATTTGGCTAATGAATTATCTATATTGTCTAAACTAGAATAACTATCAGTCATTACATGATTGCTTTGAATATTATGTGAAAAATGATTTGAATAAACTGGGCCTGACAATAACCAACCAAATTTTGAACTGCGAAGTTTAGGACCTGATGAACTTACAGAATATTCCTTATTTTCAATTAGCTCCCAAAATAAATCTGCCCCAATCAACATGTCAACAGGAGCTGGTTGGTCGAACTTCGGATCTGCCAGTTTTATATGTTTAGGTAAATTGAATGAATGTTTGTTTAATGGTATTTTTGGCAATTCACTTGTTAATTGGTTTAGTACGAGGCATGATATATTAGCCTTATAAGAGTTGTATAGAGATTGTATAACAGCTGTACAACTTTCCGTCACATTATTAGAATGGCTATTGCCTATACCAATAACCTTCAAGTTATGGATAGGAGTAGAATTTAATTGTAATGATTCTTTTAGATTATTTGTAATAAATGATGATTGACTGCCACAATCTAACAAAACTCTTGCCCTTTGGGTCTTACCAGTTATTGGATTAGCAACCTGAATAAAAGCCGTTGATAAAATAACTTGAGTGCACGAATGATTTGAGAAATTAGCCAATGTATTATTGTCAACATCGGTATTGCTCGAGTTACTGATTGATGTAGCTGGTTCATGAAGTAAAGTGTTATGACGTTGCTTACACTCTTTACAAGGACCCAAAAAGCATTGCTTAGCCGAGTGACCTTGGCGGAGGCAATTAGTACACAATTTGTGCTTCCTTACATCCACCAACTTATCCTTGACACTCTTAGCCTTGAACGTTGGGCAATCATATATTTTATGCTCACCATTGCATATAAAACAACTATATTTAAGATCACTAGTGTTGGCAGCAAATGACTTTGTATGAGAAAATTTGTTATGATGAAAAGTTGATGAAACTGGTCTAGGTCCTGACGGAAGCGATTTTAAATTGCCTTCATGTTTATTGCGATTAACTGACTCCAAAATATCCGCACGATCAATTAAAAAATTAAAGAACTGTTCTAGGGTTGGTACTTCATCAATTGAGTTGCGATGCTCTTCCCATTTTAATAGCGTACGGCTGTCTAACTTAGAAGTAATATTATAAATAATCAACGTGTCCCATCTGTCCGTCGGCTCGCCAAGGCTGCTAAGAGCTCGAAGGTTTTTTGTTACATGGTCGACTATAAATCGCAAAGATTGTTCTGATTCATTAGTTAGTTTTTGGATATTATGTAAGGCATTAAGATGTTGTTTAATGAGAGACCGTTTATTTCCATATCGGTTACAAAGTAGTTTCCAGGCATCTTCATATGTTGCAGAAGACACCTCAAAATTAGATAAAATTCTAGCTGCGTCACCCTCTAGATACGACAGCAAATAATGGAATTTTTGAATAGGTTTAATGCGATCATTATTGTGAATTAATTCTTCGAAAGTGTCTTTAAATTGAAGCCATCGAAAAAATGCGCCATCGAATTTTGCAACATTTATTTGCGGTAATCTAATGCCAACATCATGGTGATGGTGATCAAGTAAGCATTGAGAATCGTTATTTAAGACTGATTCACGCCTTTGTTGAGTTTCTAGATGTGTTTGGTAGTCCAATATGGATTTAGCAGTGGCCATGTTAGTAATTATATCGGCCTCAATGCTTTCCCGATCGTCGAGTTCAGTAGACAAATTAGAGAAATTCAAAACCTCGATTTCACTTTGCAAACCTTCGAATTTGGCTGATAAAGATTCAAATTTAGTGAGTTTAAGGTTTAATTCCGCTATCTCTAAACTTGACAAAGCAGTTTGCGGGTTAAAGCTGCATAGATAGTTTTTAAATTTTGTTATTTGTCCTTTAATACTACTACGTTTCATTATTAATTCCTTTAGTTGTTTAGCTGCCTTAGCACCTTCGTCTGTAGCCATCTTAATCAGCTTTAATACGCAAGGAAAACGCTAACTAAAGTAATGAATAGTAGGAAAAAATGCTCACGCTCTTCGTTCTGACGGCACTCGCTAAGATAACAAACCGGTTTCAAGGAACAGCTGACCCGTGCGATAGCGTTCGCGCGCACTTGCGGTGACTTATGCAGGTAGATGTTACAGGTACAACTGGAATGTGCAGCGAAATGAAGTAAATTTTGGGAATTTGAAACGTGTTTTTTATATCAGGATGCAAGAAAAATAATTAATAGACTAACAATGGACTGCTTGAACAATTAAGTAATACAGTTGAAATTTATTGGACTTTTAATTAATTTGTTTTCATGAAATACAATTAAATACAATGAATTAATGCTATTTAGAATGAATTAACGAGGTAAAAGTGCAGAATCACTAGTTTAAAAGTGAAAAATTAGCTTGCAATAGTTAATCAAACTGTAGGCGGGTAGTCAAACCGCACCGCCGTTCTAGCAAAATTTACGAAAATTTGCAAAAATATAGATTAATTTGGACAAAACACATTCAAATAGTGTTAAATAATGAAATTGCGATATGGATTAATACACTTTGTCCCCAAATAGCACGAAATTAAATGAATTTTGGATGAATATAGTCGGACGAAAATTTTGCAGGAAATAGGTAGGTCAAAGGAAGGGCACTTAACTCTTGTCCAGGCTGCGGTGTGATGCTTTGGCTGCTCACTGATCCGGCCAGATGCTAAGAAGTTACCTTGTTGATGCCTTCTACAACTTTGATTTCCTGATAATACTCGTAGCTTCGCCGTACCGTACTTATGATTTCTTGCAACGTTGAAAAATGGTTATTTCTTGAATAATTTGCGTTTTTGATTGTTTCCCCTCATGGGCCACCAAATTATGTTTACGCAACATATGGTGCCATAATAAATAACACGAAATTATAACTTGAAATCTTGTTTAATTGGGAGCTAATGTTACACATACAAGCAAAAGTGACAGAATGAACGCAGAGGTAATTGTACGTTTGTAAGAACATAGCAGGTTTTATGGTCGGATACATTGCTCATTGAAATTGTGTAGGCGTGCGCCGGAACAAAAATGTTATGATGGTGAGCAGAATACATGGTTCTCGTTTGACTGTTCATGTCTTTTACAACCTGTATTTGCCTAGGAAATTTATAATCTTGCGGTTCTTGTTATTTTCCGGTGACATAATATACAGGATGTAAAAGACATGAACAGTCAAACGAGAACCATGTATTCTATACATCAAAATAAGACACATTTCAAAAAATAATTGCTAGGAAATGATTTTTATTTTTTGGTGTTAAAAAATATTGGAAATTGTACTGCGCAACGTAAAGCGCTCAACTCGCACGCAACTCGCAAAACCGTGATATTTTTGCCTGACGGCGGCCCCGTTCGTTTGTGTCCGTGCGCATCGACTGAGCTACATTGAACGCTAACGTTTTGAAGCCATTTTTTGTTATGAAATACAAAAAAAAATGATAATGTTTCTTTGGACACTAATTAAGAAATAATGTTTAGAATATGTTTTCATAAAAAAATGAAAAAAAAAATATGACTTTGACCTTCAATAAAATCGTAACTATCAATTTCCCAGGTATAGTTTAAAGGAAGAAAAATGTTATGATGGTAAGCAGAATACATGGTTTTCGTTTGACTGTTCATGTCTTTTACACCCGTTGTATTTAGATTTGATTATCAGGTTTTCAATGTGTGTGTGTGTAATATAGCGAGATTTGTGTTGTCGTCAGCTGCGTGGCGGACAACAGTCTGGGGCGCGCGCGGCAACACGTGGAGGTGTCGGGCCGGCCCGGACCCGCGCGCTTCACGTCCGCGCCCCTCGCCCGCGCCCGCGCCTACACGCTGGCCTTCGCCGTCGACAGCTACCCGCCGCTCGACGAGCTGCGGCTGCTCTACCGGCAGCTGGCGGTACACTACACACACTACACTACACTACACTACACTACACTACACGCGGCCTTCGCCGTCGACAGCTACCCGCCGCTCGACGAGCTGCGGCTGCTCTACCGGCAGCTGGCGGTACACTACACACACTACACTACACACACTACACTACACACACTACACTACACTACACTACACGCGGCCTTCGCCGTCGACAGCTACCCGCCGCTCGACGAGCTGCGGCTGCTCTACCGGCAGCTGGCGGTACACTACACACACTACACTACACACACTACACTACACTACACGCGGCCTTCGCCGTCGACAGCTACCCGCCGCTCGACGAGCTGCGGCTGCTCTACCGGCAGCTGGCGGTACACTACACCCACTACACTACACTACACTACACGCGGCCTTCGCCGTCGACAGCTACCCGCCGCTCGACGAGCTGCGGCTGCTCTACCGGCAGCTGGCGGTACACTACACCCACTACACTACACTACACTACACTACACGCGGCCTTCGCCGTCGACAGCTACCCGCCGCTCGACGAGCTGCGGCTGCTCTACCGGCAGCTGGCGGTACACTACACCCACTACACTACACTACACTACACTACACGCGGCCTTCGCCGTCGACAGCTACCCGCCGCTCGACGAGCTGCGGCTGCTCTACCGGCAGCTGGCGGTACACTACACACACTACATTACACGCGGCCTTCGCCGTCGACAGCTACCCACCGCTCGACGAGCTGCGGCTGCTCTACCGGCAGCTGGCGGTACACTACACACACTACACTACACTACACGCGGCCTTCGCCGTCGACAGCTACCCGCCGCTCGACGAGCTGCGGCTGCTCTACCGGCAGCTGGCGGTACACTACACACACTACACTACACTACACGCGGCCTTCGCCGTCGACAGCTACCCGCCGCTCGACGAGCTGCGGCTGCTCTACCGGCAGCTGGCGGTACACTACACACACTACACTACACTACACACTCAGTCTTCTAGTTACTATCTAAAGAAAGACCATCATACACATTACAATCAATGACATTTCACATCCACACAATTTATTCGCCCTAATGACTTGACCTCGAACTTTTTGTCGAAAAATCCATAGCTTCTTAAATATAACTAGGTTCAGAGACTTTGATTATTCACTAACAATCGCCCGTGGCTTAGCTCACGTTAATTTCGGTTGTTGTGCCAAAAAGAATCCTTAAATCCTTCCCGGGGTCTCAAAATATCTCCTGTACCAAATTTCATCAAAATTGGTCCAGTAGTTTCGGAGCCTATTCGATTCAAACAAACAAGCAAATCGTTCCTCTTATCTTAATAATAGTTAAGGAACATACATGGTTCACTTAAAATGAGGGTAAGACTATCACTTATTTACTAAAGCATATCACAGGTATTTCAAAACACAGTGTAGGTAATACAATCCCAGCGACCACTCCCGGGGGGTAACGGGGCCATTTCGTCCGACGGGTCGACGAATATCCTTTTTAAGCACTTCCACGGTGAGATAAATATACCGTTTAGGCGCAGAATGTCCAATTCGCAAAATGTCCAACGGTCGCAAAATTACCAGTTTGCAGAATGTTCAGTTCGCAAAATGTCCAATATGCATCGTGACGTGATTAATTTACTAAACACCTTCTTATGTTTCTGTGATGCATATTAATGTGAGAAACGCCCTGAAGTAGCTTCTGGCACTCGCCGGCCGCTGTGTTTATGTCGACCTAACCCGCTCATCGCTTCACTCCTCGCTAACCTAAGTTACACTGTCACTGAAAGGGAAAATCACGTTACGATTAATATTGGACATTCTGCGCCTAAACCAAATATACAAATTACAAATTTTCATTTTTTTATAATTTGCAAATTCACCATAACAACATGTAGCGGATCAGCTAACTAGACAACTAGTACATCATAAATATCGAATAAGAAACAACTAGGTACCAAAGTATCGCTTATAAACTCACATAATGTGATTTCTACTATTCACTGTCTCAAAAACATCGATAAACACACACACACAGCCACACGCCACACTAACACGAACACACACATCACACAAATTGTCGACGACTACCTACATATGATTTGCTTACCTTCCTAATTAAGTTCTAGTTCTAGACAATTTAATACGGGACGTGGCAAGCGGACGCTTCCCCTCTGCCAAAGTACATGAACAAAGTTCATGTCAGTTTATAAAAACTAGTTCGCCGCGACTACCGACCGCCATTTTGAATTCGTATCTGTCGCTAAGAGGACCTCGTAAAAATTATTCGTTGCGGAGTGATTTCTTGTAAACGACGACCAGAAACATTAAAGTTATCCTAAAACGGAGTTGCTTATCACACGGAAGTAATTTTCTATTCAAATAACTACTGTTTCATAATACACTTTTTTATCTACAAATTTTGCGACAGAAACAATGATATAACAACGTTAGGCGATATGGTGGTACGCGGGTTAGCCGAGCGAGTGTGCGCTCATAATAGCGATTACAATGTTTGCAACAGTGTGCACGAGTGAGTAAATGTGTGCTATGCGTGTTTGCCTCACCCCTCGCGGAAAACGGCAGAATGTTTTCAGTACTAAATCTGCGCTATGCCATGTCCCGTGTTAAATGGTCTAAGCGCAGATTCTTGTTTTGTTTTTAATGTAATAATATTAAGGTAACATAGTGGAAGTTTGTAATTGGCTTATATTTGGTTTAATATTTTTATTTGTATTGTAAATTGTTTTACTTAAGCTGTTGACTTCAGTAAATAAATAAAATAAATAATGACGCTAGTTTGGTTTGGTCGTAACTGGTAGTCTTCCGGCAGATCAACGAGTCGTTCCAGCAGCCGGGCCGCTGGCACGACGTGGTGATCCCCGCGCCCGCCGCCGGCGCCGGCCTCACGCACCGCGTCTCGCACGAGCTGCGCGGCCTGCAGCCAGCCGCCGTCTACGAGGCCATCGTGCAGGCCAAGAACAGATACGGCTGGAACGAGGTACCACACACTACTGCCAGGTCACTCCCTCCCCTCTACAGCGTGCAGCCCAAGAACAGATACGGCTGGAACGAGGTACCACACACTACTGCCAGGTCACTCCCTCCCCTCTACAGCGTGCAGCCCAAGAACAGATACGGCTGGAACGAGGTACCACACACTACTGCTCACGACGTTACTCTGACAGGACACTACACCGACAGGACACTAGTGGGACAAGTCACTAACTCTGACAGACACTAGTACTATGATAGGAGATTACTCCGACAGGACATTACTCTTACAGCACACTATCCCGACAGGTCACTACTATGACAGTACACTACTGCGACAATACACTACTTTGAGGTTAGATTACTGCGACGAGACACTACTCTGACATTAGAAAACTCCGACGGGACACTAGTCCAATAGGAGACTACTTTCACAGACATTACTCCTACAGAACACTCCGAGATGAGATGACTTTGACAAGACACTACTCTGACAATAGAGGACAGATACTACATCAGGACACTAAGGACACTGACGACAGCACACTAATCCATCATTAGATTACTCCGACAAGACACTATATGTATACAATGTTCTGACAGGACAATAGTCCGCTAGTTCACTACTCCGACAGACACTACTTGACATTAGATTACTACGACAAGACATTACTCCAAGATTAGATTATTCCGACACAACACCACTCATAAGATTAGTGCGACAAAAGATCACCTACTCCGACGGTAGGTACATTTACTTACTCCTTACGCCATACATGACTCTTATTTATAACCAACCTTTGAGACAGTTCAATGTGTTTACTGTTTAGTGTCCTATCTGAGTAGTACCTATCTTTCCGCCTACACTGCTCCCTGCCCACTATTGTAGGATTCAGCTGGAACGAAATACACCCCTCCTACCTACCACTGCACCTCTGGCCTCATAACTAGAGATGTTACGGAGCTTCGCCTTCGATTCCTAAAACCATATAAACAGGCACGACGTAGGCTTTCATCCATAAGTAGTTAGTATTCCTTCTATTGGCAATATTCGGCTAACTTTGGAACCGGATATCCGTCAAGCATTGGCGTTTGGTACACTGCAAGAAGCTGGTTTGCATAGTTGCCTTTTGATGTTACCTAGTTTTTGGTACCAGTTTCATATCTAAACTAAAGTCATTCTGTTCCAGGTCAGCGACATATTCCAGTTCCACACGCTCGGCGGCCCGCACGCGGCGCACGCGGACGAGCTGACACCACAACCGTCGTCGGCGGCCCGGCGCCGACTGAGCTGGCTGCTCAGCGCACTCGCCTTATACACGTTCCGCGCCCTCGCCTGATTGGCCAAACGGTTCAAACCGCCATTTTTGATTTCAGCTTGACGTTTTAATTTGCTGATCGTAAAACGATTGTGACACCAAAGACTTATTTTTAAGGTTTATATGCAGTTAAGAGTAGTGTACATGATGAGAAGTAAGTGAATTAATATTTTCACTAATGCCTAAACCTCCTTAAATAAAATAATTGTAGGTAGTATGAAAAAACACCACCCAATCAAAGAATTGCCCTTTGATTGACCTTGAGCCTTATGAGGTCCATTTTATATGTAATAACCTGTCAAGTCAGTTCAGATCCTTTTTACTAGCTGTCAAAACATAATTCTAACTTACATACATTTTGTATGGCATCCTTTACACATTTAATACCTAGTATTGTAACTATTTGGGAATTGTCAAAGAACACACCTATTTGACAATCAAATCTCTTCAATAGACCTTGAAGTCTATAATCGTGGAATGTGGCTAAAAATTTTATTGAGTTTAACAGCAATAACATTCTTAAATAAACTGACTTCATAAGTTAGAATACCTAAAAGAAAGAGAAAAAGGAGACTGTATCTGCGCAAGGCTTAACTTAAACTTAGAATTAAAACTCTCATGTGCACTAAACTGAACTTATTTTTCATTAGTGTTATAACGGCTTATAGGACTGTAAATATTTAATGAAACTTCACTCACAACACGATATGGCAAAACAGTTTTCTATGTATTTTAAAGCACTCACAGACAATTGAATCATACAGTCATAATCTTGACATAACCTGAAATCACGCTTAGGTAACTTTACTCAAAGAAACTATCAACTTAGTTGAAGAAACTGTCAACTTAGTTGAAGAAACTATCAACTTAGTTGAAGAAACTATCCATTTAGTTGAAGAAACTATCAACTTTATTGAAGAAACTATCAACTTATTTGAAGAAACTATCAACTTAGACGAAATAACTATCAACTTTTTTAATATTATTCATTGAAGCTTGTCAGTTGCAGCAACAAAAGGACCTAGCTTTCTGTTCCCGCGATTCTAAATATATTTTTCAAAGCTTTAGTTAAGAGTCAGTATCAGGCGTTTCGGGGAGGGAGTGAAATCAGGACGTATAGCAAGCCTAGTTACATGTCGCACAATCAAGAAATGAAAAAATCATTGATTCGGCTGTCTGTGAGTGTATTTGTAAATTTCTAATTAATATTGTCCTGTCCATTTTTTCATAACTCTTACGTTTACGAGGTAACGTGGTTGTGCAATGAGGATTTGTACGAAAGATTAAGGGCTGATTTTTCAATCAAATAGATAAATGTTAACAGGCGGATAAATTATTAACCTAACAAAAGCAAATGTCACATGCAAACAAATACAAAACACGAATGACAGTAGTACGATAACCGACGAATAAAAAATATCTAGGCATTGAAAAATCAGCCCTTAATCTTTCGTGGAAACCCTCATTGGACACCACGTAACCTCATTTATAATTTTTTTTTATTGTAGTTATGTTTTATTTGTGTTGTATTGCGAAAAGCAATAAAAAAATTAAAATAAAACCCTTTCAAATTCCTTCATAAAACTTACCTATGTTTTATACACAATATTTTAAATGAAAGAAACCGTAATTATCACATCCATAAATAAAAGAATTTACCATTAAAAAGTAGTAATAATTTAATATTAAGCAATAAAAGTGTTAGTGATAATATTTAGAGATTAAAATTAAATATCTAAATAAAAGTAATGTGTACGTTATACTTACCTTTAAAAGTTATTGACATCTTTTCATATTTTTATTTTGTTTTATTTAAACAATGTATTTGATAAAAAAAATGATTGTGTGTAGTGCAATACTAATTTTTAATTAAGATTAAAAACAGAAGCAATATTTGTACACATCATTAAAAAAAATATTTTTAAGTGGAAATTATACTCGCTTTTATAATTGTCATAATTTTTAAAAATGTTATTTATAATCTGTAAAATCACTGCCGAATGACAAAAATATGTAAAAATTTACATTTTTTGTGGCACAATATGTAAATGTTTATTTAAGTGATTTTTTATATGAAAAACAAAAATATCTAATCATAAGTTTTTTGGCCATAAATGGTAAACATTTGGTGAAGAAAATCTAGTCGTAATTTTTTTAGAAAAATTATACATTATTAAATATATTATATATATATATGAAAGTATTTATAGTTTCCTGGAGGAATGTAAAAATGTCTGTGAGCTGTAGAAAACGCCTTTTTATTTGAGAAATAAAACTGATCCTGTAAGTAGTAAATAAACGTGTAACTTTAATACAAACGACTTGTTTTATTTGTGACCTTGCAATATAAAAAAGCAGTTTATGTAACTGTCACATAGGTAATAGAGATTATTAAAACACGAGGGCGAGTTTAAAACACGAGGGGGAGTTTAAAACACGAGGGGGAAATTAAAATACGAGGGGAGTTTAAAACACGAGGGGGAGTTTAAAACACGAGGGAAGTTTAAAAAGCGAGCCTTGTAGTGACGATTGAAGTCTTATGTTGGCTCTGAGGCGCTTTCTTAGTTCAAACTAATTTTCCATTTTAAATCTAAATAATCTTTATTTGCTTGTTCACTTCTCTGTAAAAGTATTTCAATGCTTTTTACTTTCTCGTATAAGTATGTAGTATAAAGGAAGTCTTGTAATCGCCAAAAAATTCGACCTCGAGATTTTGACTGATTTACACGTTTTGGACCCTGAGTCCAAAAATACCGTTTTTGGAATTATGTCTGTGTGTGTCTGTGCGTTAGCACGATCACTCGAGTATGCTTTAACTTATTGCAACCAAATTTAACATGCATGTATGACATGAAAATATAAGGTTTCTATAAACTTTCGAGTCGTCGATCACGAAAGATAAGCAACCAAGTGCGCTGTCGGTAATCTGATGGATGACCAAAATTTAACATGCATGTATGACATCAAAATATAAGGTTTCTATCAACTTTTGAGTCGTTTCCGGTATACGAGAAAGTCAAGGGGAGACCACTCCCGATTTTTTGTCTAAAAGGTTGAAAGAATCTTCAAAATCGGTACACCCAGTAAAGAGTTGTAAGGCAACACCCAAAAAACATACAGTCGAATTGAGAACCTCCTCCTTTTTTGTAGTCGGTTAAAAATATGGACCAATTATGACAAAAATAAAACCATTGAATAATTTTTCAATCAATTTAATAACGTCAAAATAAAAAAGAGTTTTTTATGACAAGCAGAAATACAGGAAAATCAGAAGTGCGATTACAAAACTATTGATAGACAAATTTAGACAGTAAAAATCGACAATCGATTTATTTGACAGAGAAAAGGCAGATGCGTTTGTCGACACAGTGAATTTTTAGTTGCCGAAGTCATTATCATAGGTAGGTTGTACAAACAACTTTTGCTGTGGTACCGTCATCGAAATCGCGAAAAAAAACAGCTGTTCTACATACAGGGTGTAAAAATACCTAAGACAAAGTCGAAGTCTACGCATTATACATCAAAACAAGGATCATATAAAAAAATATTGCTGGGAAAAGGTTTTTATTTTTTGGTGTTCAAAAATCTCCAATAAATATCGCGCAATGTATAGAGCGCATAAGTCGCGCGGCGCTTAACAACTTGGAGACGTGCGCGACGGTCGGTCTGCTGGCGTGAATGGGACCCATATCGAGTGGTACATTGAGCAAGGACGTTTTAAACACATTTTTGGTATGAAATACTTAAAACTTTGATAATGTTTCTTTTGACAAAAAATAAGAAATAATATTTTCAATTGGTTTTCATAAAATCTTGAAAACAAAATTCTAACTTTGACCTTCAATAACTTCATAACTATTAGTTTCCCAGGTATAGTCTAGAAGAAAAAAATGGTCCTAATGATGAGCGGAATACGTAGTTCTCGGCTTTGTCATAGGTTTTGTTACACTCTTTATACATTTTGGTTGCGTAAGTGGTGCATTTTTGTATGAAAGAGCTTATTTTTTTTTTGCTTTCGATGTTGGTCCCATAGCATAAGTTATTTGCATTCACCTACATATTAAAATGGTGTCAACTCGACAGCCACTAAAAATTCGCCATGTATACAGAGTGGAAAACAATGGGCCCAGAAGGAAAACCAATTTAAAACCATAAGATAGAATATTTTGTGCAAAGGAAACATTCCTTTATTTTTAAAAATTCAAGGATTTTTGGAAAAACTTAACCGAACTGGGTAAAACGCCCCTCTTGTCCAGACTTTGAAATTTTCAGTAAGGTAAGTACTGGAAGTACTTTTGAAAAATTATATTGTATATTTGTGTACTAAATATTAGATTTCATGGATATATTGAAAACTTTTTATACAACATGTAAACTAAATAACCAACACCCTGAATACAGGTGGTTTGGGATCGGCTTCCGAGTTGATTTCAATATTTTCTTTTTGAAAAATAACAAAAAGTACCCAGAAAATATTGTACAACATTTTCTGGGTACTTTTTGTTTTTTTATCTCAAAAAAAAAAATCGATTTCAAAAAAAAAATAATACATGTAAAATGTTTTTTATTTAACATTGTCTGTACAAAGTACTGGAATAAAATCACGAGTGTTTATTTTTAAATTTTTAGCAAGTTTGATTCCCAGTTCTGGTAAGATTAATAAATTATTGACATATTTGGGTAACTTAACCTACAAAAGTTTATACATAAATAACCCATTTCAAAAACGCGTGAACGCGACCCGTTTATATAAAACTATAAAAAAGTTACCTAACAACCATTTATTCAACTTACTACATAATATAATAGAAAAAAACATTTGCGACTAATACAACTCAGATGAGCAAATTGTTGAAAATATTGCTTTGATATTCGATTTCCCATCTCTCTCACACACTACATTAGACAGAGAAAGGTGTAGTAGATATGCTTTGATTTTTTTTTCCAAAAATATGAAAATATCCAAAAATCTATTGGGTTATTCGTAAGCATGGGACATTATAGGTTTTTCGTTTTTATAGAAATATTTTTCAATGTGAAATTAATATTATAACCATTATAACCCATGCACTTCAGTATAACAATAATAAAATAACATTTATTATCTTTTGATAATTTTTCTATTAAAAATCGTGTTTTTTTTTTGCCTTTTGCAATAATTTTCAACTTTAATGTGTGTATGAATCATCGCCTTGAATAATTGTGACTGTTAGAAAAATATTTTTCTAATATCTTAATAATCACTAAACATTATAAAATGTCATTGATATCACTAAAAACGATTTTTGTAACGTCATTTCACTTTCTTTCTAATGTCATTCATTACAATAACAACTGATAAATTATTACAAAATGTCATTAATATTTAATTTAGTGTCATAAAAGGCACTAGAAAATTTTTTGTAACGTCATTCTAATTTAATTATGAAATTAATTACACTTTGGAATCATTTCCAATAATATTTTTAATATTCCCCAAAGGTCATTAATAGTACTTAGACCGACAGATACATTATAAATAAGCATTTGAAAAAAGATATAAAATTTTCATACGAAAACATGCAAAATACATTTTATTTAAAGTCATTCAATAAAATACTACACAGTCATTTTATGAGATATTAAACAGATTACTTGCATTTTAGGGAATGTCATTTTTATTAAATTAATATAACATTATACATATACTATATTTTTTAATATAATAATGACTGAAAAACATTTGAATCTTTCAAATCTGTATTAAATTGAAATATAATTACTCATAGTAAATAATATTTAAAATTTAATAGTAAATATAGAAATGATTTTTAAGCATATTATCAAATGGGTCATATATGACCCATGACATAATTGAGCGAAACCCTTAAAGAAAATCCAAAAAGTTATTGCTTGATAATAACAGATTTACATGTAATAGTATCCACTATTCAGTTTTGTTACAACATAGTCTCACAATTGTTTTTCATAACAGAATAAATTGCTATTAGTTATTAAAACATTGGTTTAACAGCACGGTTTCTACTGGATGTTTGGTATAGGGTAAAATAACCTATCTACGCTAACATATTCATATACATAGCAGGGTTAAAAATTCAACATTGTAATATAAATTAATGCTGTCTCCATTCAAATAGATCTGTCAATAATTTTTGTTTTACTGACAAAACTATTTGTATAGGAAATTACAAAATTGATTTTACAATTATGAACTTTTGAGGACACTATAGTACCTATTTATATGACTATGTTAGTATGGATTTTTAACCTATTTATCAAATAGGTCATATATGACTCATGAAAAATTACTTGAGCAAAATTCACTGCTATTGCTAAAAAATACATAATTGTATAGCAGATAAAATCAATGTTTTATAACATATAGTTTCTTTATTAACATCGATATTGTCAAAAAAATCTCTTACATAAAAATAACAATATAAGCAGAAATTTGTATACCTAATATATACCTATCCTACACATAAATAATATACACTATCGTACATATAAAAGTTACAGCATCTTTCTGACCATGTAGTTGAGGATACCGCCGTTTTTGAAGTAGGTTAAGTCCACCTCGGTGTCGAAACGAACCTTCACTTGGAACTGTTTACCAGTGGACATCTGAAAAAGATATTTGAGTATTAAAACGAAGGCTTGTATGTGAATTAGGGCGTAACCTAACCAAAATTAACAAAAAGTAGAGATGAAGCGGATATCCGGTAACTATGCGGTATCCGGCCTAGCCGGTCGACATTTACTATCTGGCCGGATAACAGAATGTGACTCAATATCCGGCCGGATACCGGATATTCAAAATCTACGACAATTTCCTATAATAAAATGCATTTATCTTTGTGAGGTAAATATCAATAAAATGCCTTCTAATTATGATGGCTTTCATTTAAATAGTTACAAAAAAGCCATAAGGCCTTCCAAAAACTAAAATTTTCTTCTGAGATATTTACAATGATTAATACATAACTAGTATATGTATATCTCAACTAAAAACTTTTAGTAAAAACTTAGCGAAAACTTAATTGACCTGATCGCGTTCGCTGCACCTGCGTGCTGCGCTAAACCCGTCACGATATGCAACGAGACAATGGACCAATCCGGCCGCCGGTCTGGCCTCGCAGCTCACCGGATATCCGGTATGCGGTATCCGGCCAAACCACTATACGTTTCATCTCTAACAAAGAGTTTATCAATAAAATAGTGGCAGGTTTAACTGCCTACATGGTCTACTAGTGGTTCGCCAACAGGAATTAAGATCCAAAGGTTCCGGGTTCAATCCCCGAGGGAGTAAAAATTTGTACTTGGTTGGTGGCAGGACTTTTTTGAGGTCCGACTGTCTGATTCAAAATGGAATAGTAGAAAGAGAAATGTTTCCTAAGCAATTTATCAAAAGGGTCATATATGACCCATTATTTAAATAAGCAAAATCCGCTGTTATCAAAAAAACAGTTAACATGTCCACTGTTCAATTTTGTTATTTATCACTGTCTCATCTTTATAACTTAATAGAAATGATTAATATCATAGTTTTTGTTTTTTTTTTCTCGTACTGGTGGTTGGTTTGTTGCTTCACTGAAAATTTAGTTGGTTTTGAGTTTGGTGGTCCTCTAATAAAACGTCAGTAAATTCAACGAAGACGCAACAGAAACGAACCAATCACAGAGCTCTACTCAAGGCAATGCGTTTACTTATCCAATAGTCGTTTGAGTATTGTTTATGAATTGAAAAGCCTGCACTATGTCACGCACTGAGAAATGGCTTATTTCGCATATTATTGTTATTGTACTTGATAAGTATTGTTTTTAGCCGTGTGATGCTGGCAGAGTAGAATAGCACCCCATATCCGCCATTTTTATTATAAGTCGCTGACAAATGAGTACCTATATTTTTTATCACTTTGCCAAAATGTCATTAAACAAAAAACTTAATGTCACTTGAAAAATGCACTGAAAAAAATCGACTTGCCCCAGGCGGGACTCGAACCCGCATCTTCCACAATCCGGGCGGATGCGTTGAACAAAAGATTTGATGAAACAATGTTTACCATAAAAACATAAGCATCAAGCACTGACAAATTTAGACAACGAAAAGCAGTGTCTCGGTGGCGTAATTGGTCAACGCGTCCACCCGGATTGTGGAAGGTGCGGGTTCGAGTCCCGCCTGAGGCAAGTCGATTTTTTTCAGTGCATTTTTCTAGTATTAATATTTACGCGTTTGTAAACGCAAAAATAAAATTATTCCTTAATGTCACTTGTCAAAGTCTGTCTGACTTTGACAAATGATAAATAAACAATGCTACAACATAGAAAGCGACTAATGGATCAGCAAAGTGGTATTGATCACCTTGTAATCCGTCCACCAATCCGCATCGGTCAAGCGTGGTGGACTACTAAGTTAAACCTCCTTCGATGACAAGGAGAGGCGTTGCGTCCCAGCAGGGGGTACAATTATAACGGCTGTCATGATGATGATGAAGTATTGTTTGTGAATACAGGCGTTAGTCCCTCACCTCCACAGTGACCGTGTCTCCTGGAACCACATTCTCCGGGACGTGGATAGAGAAAGTCTCCGCGCCGGTGATCCCAAGGGACTCGGCGGTGTCTCCCGGCTGGAACTGCAGCGGAATGATGCCCATCCCTACGAGGTTGGAGCGGTGGATGCGCTCGAAAGACTCCGCTATTACGGCGCGGATGCCCTGTGTGGGAGTAAGATAGACGTTGAATTTGGTTCTAATTTTTAATTGGCATGTTTTAAAATGTTTTAATACATACCAAATTAAAACAAAAAAAATGGGTGCATGTACTTATGTACGCGCATGAGAAGTTGCGCGTACATTTTTTTTATATGAAATAATCAATAATAAATATTTAAAATTAAGAATATTGTAATATTTAGTACAGACAACAGCACGTTGGGTTACCAAAAACTGTCAAAATTTCCCAATCGATTATGCACTTTATATTAAAAAGTCTTAGGTTGAAAATCGTTTGGAGAAATTTGACACTTTTGTATAGCCCGAAGTGCTGTTGACTGTACAAATTATGTCATACATAATATTTATTTCGAGAATGACGTTGACTTTAACTTTGAATTCAACCTTATTTGTTACAGTGATGTTAAAATATCACTGTCATTTTTTTTTGATAACTCGCCTCAAGAAGTAGAACTTCAAAAAAACCGCCTTTAACACTAAAAATTAACAAATAAATATGTTATGTTTAAAAAATCTAAATGTTTTGTTTGAGGTCGGTCCCAAAGATAACGTTTATTCCAAATATTGTAGTTGGCACCGACCTCAAAAAGTATTTAGATTTATTAAACATAAAAATTTTATTTCACCATTTTTGGTTTCACATGCGGTTTTTTTACTAACTATTTGTTTGTTGTTAGTGTTTTAAGTATAGAAATTTTCAGGAAACTATCTCGAGATCGTTTAGATAAATAAGGAATAAAATTTGTAGGCTGCTGTGCCCTTCCTCGACTATACGTTATCGAATAAAAAAAAACATTATGGAAGGGTAATACCTAAACATACTTTATGAAAGGGTCTCATGGTAGCCCCACGTTGGGCGCCAGTGTAACGTTAGGTCATGTATGGGTTCCAAACACCAACAACTTCCTTAATTGATATATTATAACATATTTCCACGCTCACACTAATTATATAACCCAAATATATAATATATATCATTAAGAACTTAAGAAATAATTATATATCATTAAGAACTTGTGTTATGGATACTAGATAACGGACAATTTTTAACATACATAATAACATAGATATTTTATAAATAAACTTAAATAAATATGACTTGTGAATAAATGTTCGTGTTCATCACACAAAAATTTGCTCCTACCAGGACTCAAACCCGGACCGTTTGATGTATAGGCAGCGTTACTGACCACTCCACCACGACGGCGTCGAATGTAAATTCTTAATTAATTTAAAGTTTGTAACTCATAGCACAGAGTTATTCTATTATTTATGTACTAACAACCGTATTAGTACGTTCCAACTGAGCACTAATAATGTAACTATCTCTTTTTAATGCTGTGAAATAAATATGTACTTTTTTTATTTAAAATATGACTCACCAGCAAGTAAGGTCCTTTGGCGGCCCAATCTCGACTAGACCCGGAGCCGTAGTCCTTGCCCACCACAGCTATGAGGGGGACGTTTTCCGAAGCGTACCTGACACACAAGCTCTGTGAGTAACTTTGTTACGCTCACGACCCATATATGGGTCATGTTGTAATAAAACACATAGTTGTATATAGTACAACATGTAAATTACATGTTGTATATATCAATGGATAGTAGCGCTACCAATAGATTCCACTATATTGCTCCTAAATAAGACCAATTTGCAATAATAGGAACGTTGACACTAATCACAATTACAAGAGTTTAAATTTGCAAAAGGTAATAGCATTTTATGGGCAAAATGCCGATAAGATTATCGCCAACGTTTCAAATTATCTCTAGAATTTGATTTTTAAGCGTATCAAAATCGTTTATTACTCAGTCAGTTGACTATAAGAATTTATGACGTCACAAATTCGTAATGCCATACAAAATCTATGGCAGAATTACGTTTTGACAGCTAATAAAAAGTATATCAACTGACTTGACAGGCATCAACTCTATTGCGCGATCAGTAGGACTATTCGCTAACTTTTCTTAAAGTGATAATCGCAGAGTAAATTACATATCCATTGCTGTTTTACACAACACGCTATTATGGCACTTGTCGTAATTTATTTACCTGTCAGCAGCGTCGTAAATATTCATCAAGTCGCCGCTCGGTTGGTGCGTGGTTCTCGGTCCCGGATTGGGCGCCATCTTGTTTATATTATATAATGGATCACTTGCATTTTTCCAATAAATATAACGTGAAAATACCCCTCTATGTCATAGTTTACCTGTCAGCAGTGTCGTAAATGTCCATCAAGTTGCGACTTAGTTGATGCGTGGTCTTCGGTCCCAGGTTGGGCGCCATTTTTTTAAAGAGGACTCCTGTCCACATTCATGGATAAAGACACTGTAGCAAGTTGTTTTTATTTTATTATGACTTAACTAACCTCTCTGCCGCGTTGTAAATCTCCATCAAGTCCCCGCTCGGTTGGTGCGTGGTCCTTGGTCCCGGATTGGGCGCCAACTTGTTTATATTGGATAATGGCTCGCCCGCAACCTTAAGAAAAAAGTAACGAAAAAAGTTCCCTGTATTTCATAGTTTACCTGTCAGCAGCATCGTAAATGTCCATCAAGTCGCCGCTCGGTTGGTGCGTGGTCCTCGGTCCCGGATTGGGCGCCATCTTGTTGATGATCCGGATGTTGGCGAAGGTGCCGCGCGACATGACGGCGTCGTTGCCGCGCCGGGAGCCGTACGAGTTGAACTCGCGCGGCGTCAGACTGCGGAACCACATCTGAATAACTACGGCAGCCCGAACTAGGGCAGTATTTAGAGTATATACCGGGTGAAAAAAAAGACCGTGGTTCGAGAAAAGTGCCCTAAAATTGTTTATGGCAAATTTTACTGAAAGGACACATTCTTTTATTTTGAAAAATAATTAAAACTGCATTTAAAGATTTTTGAAAAATCACTTGCTATGCCGGGAATCGAACCGGTGAAATTAGGGAAAAAAACAGCCCGTATTCAATGATACCACCAGGAAGAGTCATTCATGAGGATCAATTTCTTCTAACAACATAATAGGTCGGGGAAAAAGTTTCTTCGCATTTTTGAGGAAAATTCAAAACATTTTTTAATATAGTTTATTTACATTTAACTAAAGTCTGTAGGTACCATTTTGTTCGATAACTTTTTGCCATCTTGTAGGTAGGGACATGATCCCATTGCTATAGAAATTTTGGGACTTCTGGTCAAAATACCGCGACAAGTGGTTTTGGCAGTCCTCTCGTCATGTTAACCTGACACTGCCTAAAGAATTCTGAAGAGACCGAAACAGGTGGAAATCTGAAGGTACAAGGTCAGGACTATACGGCGGATGCATTAACACCTCCCAGCCAAACTCTCTTAATTTTTGCTGAGTGGCTAAAGATGTGTGAGGTCTAGCGTTATCATGATGAAAAACCACACCCCTTCTGTTGATTAATTCCGGCCGCTTTCTCTCAACTTCTTGCTTTAATCTTATCAGTTGTTCGCAGTAGAGTTCAGAATCGATGGTCCTGCCTGGTGGTAACAGCTCATAATGAATAATGCCCTTCCAATCCCACCACACACACAGCATCACCTTGTTGCGAGTTAACCCGGGTTTCGCCACAGTCTGTGAAGCCTGCCCGGTCTTTGACCACGACCTCTTTCGCACGTTCCATTCGTACGTGATCCACTTTTCATTACCAGTTATCAGCTTCTTCAAAAATGGTTCGGTTTCATTACGTCGTAATAAAGAATCACAAATGAGTACACGGTTCATTAGGTTTCTTTCAGTGAGCTTGTGAGGTACCCAAATGTCGAGCTTTTTTGTGTACCCAGTTTTTTTCAAATGCGCCAAAACTGTTTTGTGGTCAATTCCCAGTTCTTCAGCTACGTCGTAACTACTGACATGCCGATCTTGCTCCACTTTTTCAAAAATGGCATCCATTTTATCTGTAATAGGGCGACCAGAGCGACGTGCATCTTTGACATCAAAATTTCCGGATTGAAAACGCTTAAACCAAATTTGTGCTACTCTCACAGACACTGCACTAGGTCCATAAACATCGCAAATTTTTTTCGCGGCTTGCGTTGCATTTTTCCCTTTTTAATAGTAAAATTTTAAAATGTATCGAATTTCTTCATTAGATTCACTCATCTTGGCGGTACGAAAAACAAATGAAAATCACACATTTTCCTAATTTGAATTTGGAATTATGTTCTTTAAAATTTAAACTTTCAATGATACCAAAACCAGCCAGATACAAATAGTATAGCCAAAGAGATTTTATTACAAGTTTATACATACTATAATGCGAAAAGACTTTTTCCCCAACCTAATATAACATTATGAAATTATTTTTGCATTTACAAACGCGTAAATATTTTTGAAATTAAAACAATCCAACTGCCCCAGGCGGGAATCGAACCCCACATCTTCCGCAGTCCGGGCGGCTGCGTCAACCACTAAGCTACCGGGACACTGCTTTCGTCGTCGAAATTTGTCAGTGCTTGGTACCTAGTTTTAATGTTTACTTTCTATAGAAAATTTCAAAGTTTCGATGAATCAATGATACCATAAAAACAAGTACCAAGTACTGACAAATTGAGATTTCATTATATATAACATTAATGTTCATTTTTCCTTTCATAATATGAACTTTTACTGATCATTTCTACGCATGACCCATATTATGTTCAAATGGTTTGATCATCCAAACGCATCTTCATTCATTCCTTCAATTTTACTAATACTATTTTACTTCAAAAAAAATCTGCAGACAGTCGAATTTAGAACATACCCTCTGGAAGCCAAGAACCTGGCAGCTGGTGAATTCCTGGCGATGGAACCAGCGGGAGATATGTGGTCTGTGGTCACCGAGTCGCCCAGGAGTAGCAAACAGCGGGCGTTTGTAATAGCTTTTATTGGAGGAAGATCCTGTTGGAACACAATAAACAGTGAATATGTATGTAAGGCTCATTTTTTTTATATGGGTACTCTATTACTTTAGAATTGTCACTCCCTTAATATTTTTTAATAATATTTCCTTTTGAGCAACAATTTAACTATTGAAAAATATGAAAGAACTGTGGGAAATTGTGGACTTTAAATGCGACGAGAACGGTTGTGACATAGAAGGCAATAAATAGGATATGTCAATGTCACGATGAACACTTTTTTGGAGTGTTTGGCGGGAAACCATGGCGTATGGATGTCGATCTTTATCTCGATAATTTAAAATTGCTTCGGAGTGGATTTTGTGCAGTGAAAGTGGTGTCGTTTCGTTGCATATGCATCCGTGTTGACGAACAGTTATGAGGAATCATTGAAATAAAGGTTTTGTGTATGTGGCGTTGAGAATTGTATAGTGGTTGGAAATGCCATTATACAATTCTCATCAGTCACAATCATGAAGTCTGTGGCCATGCATTTCTTTCCAAGCACTCCCTAGATGCATTGAAATGTGCGACACCCATATTTTAATGCAAACATCAAGAAAGAAGATAAACTGAAGACTTGGCTGTATGGGCTAGATCCCTTTGCCGTCCCGTAATAGGAAAAATTTAAGAAAAAAAAAAGAACATTTTTTTCTTTTTTAACATCAAAACCGGACTTTACGTCTGTTGAAATCAAAGGTGTGAAAGCTTTATGGTAATGTTTTACAATACTCTCCAACCATTGATCTCACATAATTAATTTATCTAAAAAAATCACATATAAAGCAATATAATTTAAAACAATAATATTGTTTATTTTGTTGATATAGACTATGACGTCACGAGCGTTTAAAATTCCGTGCCGAATGGCTATTTTTAACATTTTTAAGACATATTATACAATTTTTTCGATGTTAAAATTTTTTATACTATATTAAGGGGTTGTAAACTACATATAAAAATAAAATTGTGATTCAAAATGTCCAAAAGTTAACGAAAAGTCTAAGATTAAATATTACTGATATAATTTTACCATAGTTGGATTATATGAGTGTTGTCTGAAGAGTGGTTCTTCCAAACAGAAGCATATTGTTGCTTAAATGGAAACTCCTAAAACTTATGTGATATTCTAACTTGTAAAATAAATCTTTTTAAAAAGATTTATTATCATTACTGTCAATTAAAAATATTTTTAATATTTTATCCACAACCCTATTGTTTATTCTATCAACAATAATTACAAAATGACCTGATGTTTTCTCGGCCTAAACGGAAATGAAATGATAAAGCTCTTTATTTAATATGGGCTAGATAATTGGTGTAAAAAAAAAATTATATTAATAATTTACAATTTTAAATGCGTAATTTTGGGCAGATATTACTCCCACGCATTTGAATTATTCAAACAATAATTTATCTTTTTTATGTACTTAATTTCGTAAAATGAATGAATTTCGAGCAGCAGTGGTAAATCTCACTTACCTTTGTCATGTTGTCGAAGAATGGCGGTCTCTTGATGTAAGTGGAGTTAACATCCCACCCGTACAGTTTGCCCTGGGGTACGGACAACGCTTGCCAAGATGGCGAGCCAACCTCTATTTTCTCGTAGACCTGTTTGAAAGGATGATTCAATTGAGCTGTTTATTCCAAACAACATTGTGTGGAAAGCAGGCAATGCAAAAAAAATAATATTACCATATTATAAGACTAGCTTTTGGCCGCAACTTCGTCCTTGTGGAATGTGAACTTAGGGCAACATTTAAATTTTTTGTCACCATCATCATCAACAGCTCATATAATGTCCCCACCTCGGGCTCGAGCCTACCCTACATTAGGGGCGATTAGGCCTTAGTCAACCACGCTGGCCAAGCGCGGGTTGGTCCACTTCACACACAACCTAAGAATTTCTTCATAGGTGTGTGCAGGTTTCCTCACGATGTTTTCCTTCACCGTAAAAGCGTCGATTAAACGTACATATGAATTCAAAATTTGAAAACACATTGGTACGTGGCGGGGATCGAACCAGTGCCTCAGGGTAAGAGACAACGCTCTTACGCACTACGCCACCGGCGTTTTTTTATGGTACTTAATTTTTACTAATCGTACACCATTTTAATTAGGTTAGGTTCTTATCAAGTGCCTAAATTCAAAGTATCATCTTTGATAATGACGAAAAAACACCCATGTTGATTCCCCATGAGATCCCCTTATAGGCGTCGAATTTTGTTTTTAAAAAACCTGAAACACGAGTTTACTTGTATCGATAGGAGTAGGTGCTCCTATGAAGTTTCGAATAAGACAGTGTAAACTAATATTGTTTCAACTTGTTGGTCTTTGCGTGAAAAACAGTACAGCAGTCTGACAGTTGCTGTCTTTTCTACGTGACTGACAGACCTCCTTAGGCCCCCTGCGTGTACGTGAAATGGTCTCGTCTATCTATCTCGCTCTAATATACGCGTTAGTATGCTCTTTCTCGTTCACATTGCCGAACTACAGTTCGATATATCTATGGTTTAGACACCCTTGAATATGTTCACGAACTGTTCGCGAGCAAGTTATAGTCTCCATGACGAACACGACCTATCCGCCTAGCATGACCACCGAAACACGATATGATATAGCCATTTATCGCTTTGAACTGTCAAAAATCATTAGATATAACCGCAATTTTGAAATTTTATCGATACTGTGAACATGTATTAGCCTTATAAAAGTTCGCAGTTTCGATAAAATTTTAAGTTGGCGGTTATTTATTTATTTTTCTACAAATAAACATGCAGGCTTTTAGAATGCTCCAAAGCGCCCACAAGTCTAGTCAAACAATAGTATAGTTATATTAATTAAATTTTCACAATTATAATAATTACACAGGAATACAAATGTCTTAAAATATAAATATCCAAGCAATTCGTGCCAATGATTGGTGAATGTTCAAAGAGGATTCAATAAATACATAAGTCAATATAATAAAATTAATAATTAAACATGTCAAGAGATCAATAAATATCCAATTATCGTGTTTCGGTGGTCATGCTAGGCGGGCTGAGCGGTTTGCGCGCAAGAGAATGTTTGGCACTCCTGTAATTTTTCCTTGCACGCAAACCGCACGCTAGAGTCGAGAGAACAAAAGATGTCGAACAAAATATTTTTTTCAAAATGTGTCACTTATGGTCCCCTTGACTTACCTCTTTAAACATCCCTGGAATGACATGCTGGTTCTCAACCAGTTGTATTTCATGCCTGGTGGGCCAGATGTCCCGTAAGAATACCGGGCTACCATCAGCTCGATTGCCTGCAAGCAAAACATATTCCTTCATCACATGTAAAAGATTAGTTGAAAAAGAATTGTTTTTAAGCCATTTATCAAATGGGTCATATATGACCCATGACCTTAGAGCATTTATCCTAGTCGTGGGTCATATATGACCCATTTGATAAATGGTTTAAAAATCAATTCTTTTAGGATAAATACTCTAAGCCCATGATATAATTGAGCGAAACCCACTGTTATTGCTTTAAAAAATACAGATAAATATATTCACTATTAATTTTTGTTATTATTGAGATAGTCGCATATGTTTTTATAACTTATTATCAAGGTTTAACATATAGTTTCTACAGCATGGTCGCCCATGCTTACATAGTCATATAAACACTAGTGTTATCAAAAACTATACATTATAAAATTAATGTTGGAAATTTGTTTAACTATTTGTATAGAGAAAGAAATTTATTTTTATTATTCATTTAATGATGAACGGAAAAAAGTGAATGACGAAAGGTGTATTAACATGCCAACGATTACAGTGAAAACCAAAGTATTCTTGTAATGTTTTAAATTTATACCAAATTAAATAGAAAATAATCGGGAGTGGTCTCCCCTCGACTATCTCGTATACCGAAAACGACTCAAAAGTTGATAGAAACTTTATATTTTTATGTCATACATGCATGTTAAATTTTGGTCACCCATCCGAGTACCGACCGCGCACTTGGCTGCTTAACTTTCGTGATCGACGTCTCAAAAGCTGATAGAAACTTTACATTTTGATGTCATACACGCATGTTAAATTTGGTTGCATTAAGTTAAAACATACTCAAGTTATCGGGCTAACACACAGACACACGCACAGACAATTCCAAAAACGGTATTTTTGGACTCAGAGAGGTCCAAAACGTGTAAATCCGTCAAAATCTCGAGGTCGAATTTTTTGACGATTACAAGACTTCCTCTATACTACGTATACGAGAAAATAACAACTAACCAATGTGTGAGTAATGCGCATGTGTGCATGAAAAATAGTACTGGAATCTGGCATTTTCTGTCTTTTCTACGTGACTGACAGGCCGACCTAGACCGTTTGCGTGTACGTGAAATGGTCTCGTCTATCTATCTCACTCTAATATACGCATTAGTATGCTCATTCTCACATTGCCGAGTTTCCTATATTTATGATCTCAACTGACTTAACAGCTATTGCTGAATGATAAACAGTATATAGGAGATTATGGGTAATTGAAACAACGATTATACCGAAGAAATTATTGTGTACTATATTCTTCTCGTCACTAAGAAGGTATACGTCCGTTGGCTAGCGCTGCTCAACAGAAATTGAAGTTCATACTAGTGAAAAATTACTAAAGAAAAGATGGCGCTTCAACCACAGACAAAGTCATCGTAGACATAAAGCCACAGACATGACCATAAGGAATAATATACCACAAACTAATATTTAATATAAGGGGTTAAAGAATGAAATTGCCGATTTTATCCTCATTATTCATTAGTGTATTATTCCTTTAACACAATAGATATGTCCATTATTCTTTTTTTATTTTAAACTTCATTACAATGACTTATATTTATGTATAAAATTTTATTCTTATTTTTATTTTTTTCATTAGAAATACATCTTCAAAAACAGCCCGTCTTAAAAGGTGCCCGTCTCCGTTATAAAAATATGAATATTTTTTTACAGATATCAATTCTCAATTTTCTTCTCTATGTATCCTATAGCTTAATGTCTAAATATATCCACAAAATTACACAAAATTTAGATTTGTGGTTCCTTAAAAAATCGCAAATGTATTTGTATGGAAAAATTTATTTTCGTTAAATTCTCCATACAAAACGGCAATTTCATACTTAAACCCCTAATAGATTATTTTTTGCAGATTGTTAAATAAAAATCAACACAGTACTCTCTACAAATGGTGGAGAATGAACGAATGAATGGTAATAGGTGAAGGAGCGACTCACCTAGCGGCGTGGTCTCGAAGTCAATATGGACGGTGCCGGCGAGCGCGTAGGCTATGACGAGCAGCGGCGAGGCGAGGTAGTTGGCGCGCGTGTGGGGGTGGATGCGGCCCTCGAAGTTACGGTTGCCAGACAGCACGCCGCAACACACCAGCTCGTTCTGAGCGGGACATGGTCTTTTTATACTACTTTATTTTTATTTTATTTTATTCAGAATAACAAACAATTAGAAAATGAGGCTTAAGTAACTAAATACACAGAAATTTACTAATTTTGTAACCAAAAACGTTATTCACAAAATAATTTTATAAGTGCAGATAATATTATATAATAAAATTGGCTTAACCGTATCAGCTTACAATGATTTTCAATTGTCTCTAAAATACACATTTATAGTTACTTCAATTATTAAATAATTACATATCAGTATCTGTTTGTATGTCTTTTAATCGTAAACTACTACTTATACACGGTGAGTTTTCTTTTCGGGTCAGTATAGGGAAATTCTAAACTATAAGATATAGAGCAAGACTCTCTTAGGAACCGTGATCTTAAATTTAGATAAAACAAAAATGGTATTTAATTATTTTTTTAAAACTTAATAGATTTGGAGATATCGGATTTTTTGAAAAAAACATTTTTTTTTGTTATTTCGATTGTATATCACTATACAAACTATTTTCGGTATTTGAGAACGTTTCAGGCATTTTGCTTATTTAGTTCACCATTGAATTCATAACACAACTAATAAATTGACAAAATTGTGCATTTAATAAATGACAGATACACGAAAAAAAAATTTAAATTTAAATGCTTTTTATTTTCTTTACTTTTTATTTGAAAATCGGTCAGTTAGTTTCTACTACTAAAGAAAACTTATCTCTTCTAGAAATAAGTTCGCCCTTGCAAACTATGTTTTGACAACCTTTTTTATGTATTTTAAATGCAATAAAGAGTATTATTAAAACTATTAAAGTTAACTAATAAAGAAAACTAAAACGTTAATGTCAACAACTTCTAGCAACTTTAGACCTATGGTCTCCATACAATTTTTGGTTTGAATAGTAAATACAATCGACATAAAAAAAATTTTTTTTTCAAAAAATCCGATTTTCCAAATCTATTAAGATTTTTTAAATACCATTTTTATTTTATCTAAAATGAAGATCACCGTTGCTAAGAGTTTTTCTCTATCTCTTATAGTTAAGAATTTACCCATTCGGACCCGAAAAAAAAAAAACACTTTTACAAAAAAAATACATTTCAGAACTAGAAAAATTACACTGAAAAAATCGCCCTGCCCTGCGGGAATCGAACCCAGCATTCGCCCCAATCCGGGCGGCTGCGTTAATCAATACGCTACCGGGGCACTGCTTTCGCTGTCGAAATTTGCCAGTGCTTGGTGCTTATGTTTTTATGGTAAACATTGTTTCATCAAATCTTTGAAATTTACACTTCTAAGATCCGAACGAAATATTTTTGCAAATATTTGACACCCAGTTAAGATGAAACTACCTTATACTTATAATGTTTCAATAATGTTTTTCTGTAGTGGCAAGAATTGCTTTTTTGGTTTCTGCTCTAAAGCTTATCACTAAGCTTGAACAAATAAACAATTTATTAATTGATTAATAGTGTTTTCCTTTCGAAAAACAACATTAGCAGAGTGTGAAAAATTTGTTAGTTATTGAAAGTCGTTCTATAGCGGGATCTTAGACTATACGTTATTTATTAAGAAACCATACACATATTTAGTATATCATAAATAAGACAGAAAGTAAGTAGTATAATTGAGTTATTTTCCGTGGCAAATTAAATATGAAAAGGCTTACCTTCTCGATGGTATTGGCGATGTTATCGTCTATGGGCCCAGAGTTCCCGATGCACGTCATGCACCCATAGCCGACCACGTTAAATCCCAACTTCTCTAAATAAGGCACCACGCCGGATTCCTAGAAAATAAAGGTACAAGTATTTTACTAAACAGTCAGGTTGCTATGTAGAGATGAAACTGATATCCGGTAACTATCCGGTATCCGGATATTTAGTTACTATCCGGACGAATAGCGGATAGTAACTAAATATCCGGCCGGATACCGGATATCAAAAAATACGACAATTTCTTATAATAAAATGCAACACATTAAGTGAGGTAAATATCAATAAAATGGCTTATGATTATGACGGCTTTTATTTAAAGTCGAAAAAGTTACAAAAAAGTCATAAGGCCTTCAAAAAACTAAAATTTTCTTTTGAGATACATTTTACATAGGTAGGTTGAGATAGATTTTACATAAGTTTTACATAAGGACAATCATGATATTGTATTGTTTGCGGATGACCCTTCTTTGATTTTCAAAATAAATAGAAAATTAGATAATTATGACGAAGTTAACAATGCACTTGCAAAAGTAGTTTATTGGTTTAATGTTAATAACTTGTTGCTTCATGAAAAAAAAAAACAAATTAGTTAAGTTTACTACGCCGAATGTGAGACGTGTAGAAACTAATGTACAAATAAATGGAGTTGAATTGAAACCTGTGGAAACAACAACTTTCTTAGGAGTAATCTTAGACTCCAAATTGCAATGGGGTCCACATATTGTAAAACTTTCGGGTAAACTAAGTTCTGCGGCATATGCAGTTAAAACTATTAGACGGCTAACTGATGTAGATACTGCTAGAATAGTTTATTTCAGTTATTTTCACAGCATAATGGCATATGGAATTCTTTTGTGGGGGAGTGCAGAAGATATTAATACCATCTTTGTTTTGCAAAAACGGGCTGTTAGAGCCATTTATCAACTGGGTCCGCGTGACTCCCTCAGAGAAAAGTTCAAGGAAATAAATATTCTGACTGTGTCATCATAACATATACTGGAAAACTTACTATATGTAAAGAAAAATGTTATGATTTTTTTCCTAGAAATGTCATACGCACAATGTAAATACTAGGAAGTAACACGATTTGGTTGTATATAAAACTCGTCTCCACAGAATAAGCAATTCCTTTGTGGGCCAATGTATACGTTTTTACAATAAGCTTCTGAAGAATATTAGAGATTTGCCTATTAATAAATTTAAAAAAACTGTAATATCTAAATTATATAAAAAAGCTTATTACATGTTAAATGATTATTTAAATGATCCAAATGCGTGGGAGTAAAATCTGCCCAAAATTTACGCATTTAAAATGATGTTTTGAAATCATTACGAAATTGTAAGCTGTGGAGTTTCTTTCGCCATTTCTTCTCCATCTCAGCATAATAATAATTATTCGTCCCGAAATGGTGGTAGGGCTTTTGACGATTTAAAAGTACTTAGCAAAGTCCATTTAAATAAAGAGCTATTTCATTTTCAGTAGTTAATAACATCTAAACTTTTAGTAAAAACTTAGCGAAATCGCCCGAACTGATCTGATCGAATTCACCGCACCTCTGCGGCGCAGAACTCGACAGACAAGGAACGAGACAATGGGCTGAATATCCGGCCACCGCATAAAGTGGTGTCAGAATTCAAATAAATAATAATTCTTTATTTCAGGCAACTAAATGTGTAAAATATAAAACATTAGGCCCATATTACATATACCTTAAAGTCTAACATACATATAAATATTATAATTATCTAATTAACACTAGGCACTATCATCTGCGTCTCATGACGTAACGGCGCAGTGTCCGGTAGTCGTCCTCTAAAGCGCCGAAAGACAACACCTTTCGGCCAGAAATCTTCCTTGAGGAACGTCTGCAGTCGTTCTGTCGGCACGCTCACCACAAACGAGTTAAAGTTAACTCGGTGACGGGACTCCAAACGTTCAACCCTCGGGATGAAATTGGTCTTCACCCGTATGTAGTCCACAACATCTTTGGCCGTGCCAGAGTAGTCGTAGGTATTCAGCGGTTCCGTCTGGCGGGTTTCTTTCTTCTTTCCACTTTAGTGAAACCCTCGTCATCATGCTGCTCCTTCCGTGCAGCTGTGCAGGGTACATGACCGGTTTCCTCAACAATTTCGGGCCTAGACTCCATTTTCTTCACGGTCTTAGAAGAGGCAGGAGCGGCATAAGCGCGTCGGGGTGTCGACCTGAAATACCTGGGGCACTGGGTCACAGCGTAGCAGAACGATGACTTGGACATTGAGAGGGAGCTGGGCTGGCAGATATGACTAATATGTTAATTCGTAGGTTTGCTAAATGCACTAAAAATGTAAAAATCATGCTGTTTAAGGCATATTGCCAATGATTTTATACCTGCAGCTTATGGATTAACTACACTCAAAAAGCTTACAGCCTACGAGTCCAATATAACAATGCATTCAGGGTGCTGTTGGGGTTTCCAAGATACTGCAGCGCATCGGTAATGTTTGCAGAGGCGCATACAGATGGATTCCATGCTATCATACTTTGCTGAAAGGGTGGATAGCGCAATATTGAGGCACTGGATCACATTGCACTTGACGCCAGTAGTTTGGGCCGCAAAATGAAATAAAATAGGGTCGTACATATTATATAAGTATCTAGTTTTAGTTTATTGTTGTTTTTTCTGTTTCATTACTTTTGACTTATTTCTAAATTTCTGTCTGACATTTCCATTTTTAATGACAAATTTGTGATATTAGATGAAGCGACTGCCGTCTGACCTTCAAAACCCCTAGAGGAAACCACGTTCGCCAGAGCCTCGTTTGTAGTGCGGCAGGGTGCACCGCGGACAGGTGAGGTTGGCTTGGATCACAAAGATGAAATTAGGACCACTTACACCCCCGGTTCTTAGAAGACATATACAGCAGCTTCATGTTACCGAGATGAAGATGTTACGATGGATGTGCGGTGTTACGCGTCTAGATCGCATTCGTAACGAACATTTTCGTGGTAGTCTCGGAATCAGGGACATAGCGGATAAGCTCCAGGAAAGTCGGCCATATATGTCGGAAGCCATACGAATATGTGGGGAACAGATGCCTCAGCCTCAATGTACGAGGTCCCAGAATGCGCGGTAGGCCCAAAAAACGCTGGCTATATGTCGTGAAAGCGGACATGGAAGAGAACCATTTAACTACGGAGGATGCACAACACCGGGCAAAGTGGAGGAGTTTAAAGAAAGAAAGAAAGAAAGAAAACATTTAAGTAGGAAAGCGGACCCTGGCAGCAAGCCGGGAAAACGCAGAAGAAGATTACTTTTGACTTATTTAATTTATGTGATTATGATGTAACACTATGGATGCAAATCTGAAAATAAATGAATTATTATTATTATATCCGACCAACAGGCCTCGCAGCTCGCCGGATATCCGGTATCCGGCCAAACAACTATCCGTTTCACCCCTAATATAAATACTATGGAGTTATCAAACTTATGAAATTATTTTTTATGTTTCTCGAATGATGTAATCATACCCTCAGATAGTAGGTGACCACTCCTGATCCAGGCGAGAGGGAGGTTTTGATGTAAGGCAGCACACTCAGGCCATTCTCCACGGCCTTCTTCGCCAGGAGACCTGACAAAGAAAGAAATACTTTTTATCATCATCGTCATCAACAGCTCATATAATATAATACTAGAAAAATGCACTGAAAAAAATCAACTTGCCTCAGGCGGGACTCGAACCCGCACCTTCCACAATCCGGATTTGTGGAAGGGTTCGAGTCCCGCCTGAGGCAAGTCGATTTTTTTCAGTGCATTTTTCTAGTATTATATTTACGCGTTTGTAAACGCAAAAATAAAATTATTCCATAGCTCATATAATGTCCCCACCTCGGGCTCGAGCCTACCCCACATTAGGGCCGATTAGGCCTTAGTCAACCACCGGCCAAGTGCGGGTTGGTCCACTTCACACATAACCTAGGAATTTCTTCATAGATGTGTGCAGGTTTCCTCACGATGTTTTCCTTCACCGTAAAAGCGTCGATTCAACGTACATATGAATTCAAATTTGTAAAACACATTGGTACGTGGCGGGGATCGAACCAGTGCCTCCCGGGCGGAAGGCGACGCTCTTACGCACTACGCCACTGACACGCTTTAGAGAGTAAGAATATTAACGATTTATTTAACCGAAGTTGGCAAGTTTTCAAACACTCCGTCTGAACTCCTAATAAACCGTTAAAATCTTTTGAATATTTGTGAATAGGTTTCAGAAATTCAACACAATTTTTCTACATGCAAATATTAAACATATATCTAGTATATTTTGAGATCTGAGTTACAGTATTTTCTCTGGTTAGCAGATTGAGTGTACCAGTTAATTGACCAGAACTTTTTCATTATATATTTCACAAATTTTTTATCTTCACCATGAAGATTACGCAATTATTTC
Source organism: Elophila nymphaeata (assembly GCA_955850985.1). NCBI lineage: Eukaryota > Metazoa > Arthropoda > Insecta > Lepidoptera > Crambidae > Elophila > Elophila nymphaeata. The sequence goes on from OY039094.1 coordinate 1,778,734, forward strand.
CTAAATTCTTCCTTGATTTCGTAAAAATGTGATTAGTTTCAAAAAATGGACCCATACCACACGCACATCTCTACAACATGAGACAAGACACTGATGCTTGCAGATTCTGTGAACAGGAGCGTGAAACACCAATGCACGTCCTGTGCTTGGGTGAACCTCTCAATCACAAAATTTTAAATAAAAAAAAACCGCCTTCAAAAAACGGGAGAAATAAAAATTTTGTTTATAAAAATCTAAATGTTTTTTGAGGTCGGTGCCAAATACAAGTGACAACGTTTATTACAAATATTGAGGTTGGCACCGACCTCAAAAAACCATTTAGATTTTTATACACAAAATTTTTATTTCTCCCGTATTTTGAAGGCGGTTTTTTTTTTTTTTTTTAATTTTTTGTTTTCTGCTTTATAGTGTTTTAAGTATAGAAATTTTCAGGAAACTACCTCAAGATCTCTTAGACATACAAGTGATAAAATTACGATATCATCAATGTCAATTAAATAGGCATTATTAGGGATAACTCAAAAACTGCTTGTCAGATGTAGATAAAATTTAAATGGGACCCCATGACAAGCACTAGCTTCCAAAGGTCAAAAGAATCTTAAAAATCAGTCCACCTAGTAACGAGTTATGAGGTAACAAACATTAAAAAAAAAACATTCAGTCGAATTCATAACCTCCTCCTTTTTGAAGTCGGTTAAAAAGAATCTACATTTGGGGAGACACGTTCTTGACCCAGACGATATCAAAACAATGTAAATAGTAATGTCATTTCTAGATAGTACCCAGCTAAAGGAGTACATGTAAGGCCTTAAACTTGAAGGTTAGTCGCAATAGATCTTTATAGGTCGCAGTGACGCGAACAGTTCCGAAACAATCACTCTTCAAGCCTTCCCGAAACAAGCCTTCCCTAGCCCTTCATCATCATCATCATCATCAACAGCTCATATAATGTCCCCACCTCGGGCTCGAGCCTACCCCACATTAGGGGCGATTAGGGCTTAGTCAACCACGCTGGCCAAGTGCGGGTTGGTCCACTTCACACACAACCTAACAATTTCTTCATAGGTGTGTGCAGGTTTCCTCACGATGTTTTCCTTCACCGTAAAAGCGTCAATTAAACGTACATATGGATTCAAAATTGTAAAACACATTGGTACGTGGCGGGGATCGAACCAGTGCCTCCCGGGTGGGAGACGACGCTCGTACGCACTGCGCCACCGACGCTCTCCCTACCCCTTGGAGTTCTGCAACCTTACTCACCAAGGAAACACAACACAACAATGTAGTGTTATTTGATTGGACACAAATTGCCACTGCACGCCGGCAGAGTAAAATAGCATCACCCCCTATCCTCCATTGGGTGTCGTATAAGGCGACTAATGGATCAGCAAAGGGGTGTTGATCACCTTATACTGCGTCCACCAATCCGCATTGGGCAAGCGTGGTGGACTACTGCCTAAACCTCGACGACAAGGAGACGCCTTGTGTCCCAGCAGTGGATCGAATTAGGCTGTTAAGAAGAATGAACTCACCAGCGCCTAACATCACGCTGGGGTTGGAGGTGTTGGTGCAAGAAGTGATGGCCGCTATGATGACCGATCCATGCGTGATGGTGTACGTCTTGCCATCGCTGTACGTGAAGTCGCCGGAAGACGTCAGCTGTTGAGGTAACAGCCCGTAGCCTTTGAAGCCCACCTGTCAAAGAATGATTGTCAGTTAGTATCGTACCAAAAAATAAGACGGGGAGGTCAAATGCATTTACGCGTCGTCCCTGCGGGGTGGTGCCAACCGCAGGGGGTATGTGGGACTCGAGGTAAAGGCGTTCCCTCCATACCCACTAAACATCCTCCCCGGCCTGACCTTCAGTGCGCTATTGCGGGACGGCTCGGGATCTGCGCACGTGAGCGCAACTACACCGAGACCGTCCCAACGCTGCCCGTCTAGGCACTCCTTGTGCACCAATTGGTGTGGAGCAGCCCACCGGGGCTACCGACTGCCGCCCGCCCCTGTGGGCCGCTGGCCGACGCCTCCTCACCGACGGCTGCTCGACCTGGCGCGTCCTCCGCAACGAGGACACCGGGAGCAGCCATCGGACCGCACCCGGGGTCTTTGGGCGCGGTCGTGGCCCTGAAAAGGACCGTCCGGAACTAGCCGTGGTGGGAAAACAAAAACTACTCGACGATGGCATGTGACTACGATTGCCAAGCGGACAGTTAGTATCGTACCAACATGGCAGAGTGATGGATAGGTAAGGGATTTTTTTGACCAGGAGGATTCCGCTGTTTTTGAGAGAGTAATGTTTTATGTACCTACACATGTTATTTAGTTTACACATTGCCGGAGGACCAGCTATAGTCTATACCACAGATTTAATAATACAAGGAGATAGGCCGAGCCGGCGTTACCTTGTGACAAGTGTAAGCCCAGTGCGCATACATTGCCGCGACTTGACCGATCTCCTTTGCGGCTGTGCTTACCTTTCATTGCTTCGCAGTCCTTAACTCGCGCAATGAATAGTGTACGAGTATATTACGGCATGCTCAACTAGAACATGTTATGTAGTACGACTGATCACGACACTCGGTCTTCATATGAACTCGGCGATTCGACCGATCTCCTTAGATTGATATATCTGTGGTCTATAAAATCCCTGGGAAATTAGGAATTGTGTTCATTATCCAGGTAAAGTATGTAATGGATAATAATATTCATAATACATATTTCATACATTGCTTACACACGTCAGATATAAAAGTTTAATTTCATGATTTTTCTTTCATTGAAAATAAAATAAATAAAATTGGGAGCAATCGAAATTAATTTCGGATATTTTTTGCTTTCGTGATTCTGTATGTTTATATCTGTCCATTATCTAGTAACCTATAACACAAGTGTGCTGACGCAAGTACTACAAATTTGTTGCCTTTCAGGCGATCTACATTCAAGCGGCAAGTCCAGCGCGCCCTACTTATACTATTACATAAGTAATGTTGTTAAATAAATAAAAACAGCTGCTTGCATTTCTTTCGTACATGCAAGCATTTTTAGCTTAGAAACAATTAACCTTGAATAACTTGTGACATACATTAGTCATCATTACAATTTTATATAATCATTAATTAGTAAGGTGAGTAAGTATAGGCCAGAAGCCTTTATTAGAAAATTCACTGAAAAAAGTCGACTTGTCCAGGGTGGGAATCGAACCCAGCATCTTCTACTACTACGCTACCTGGTACTTATGTTTTTATGATAACATTGTTTAATCAAATCTTTGAAATTTGCACTTCTAAGATCCGAACGAAATATTTTAGCAAATATTTGACGTCCAGTTTAGATGAAACTACCTTATATTATAGATTATTTTTCTGCGTTTACAAAAGCATATATATTTTTTTAAACTAGGGAATACACTAGAAAATATACACTAAAAAAATCGACCTGCCCCAGGCGGGAATCGAACCCAGCATCTTCCGCAAACCTCGTTAACCCAGCCGCCCGGATTTTTATAAACAGATTTTTTATTTCTTCGTTTAAAGTTTCGAATGCGTTTTTTTTTTTTTTCATTTAAAAATAATTTATTTTTTGCTTTTTAGTATTTTAAGAATATAAATTTTCAGGAAACTATCTCGACATCTTTTAGACACACAAGTGATAAAATTACAATATCATCGATGTCAATTAAATAGGCATTATTAGGGATAACTCAAAAACTACTCGTCAGATGTCGATTGAATTTAAATGGGACCAAATTACAAGCACTAGCTTCCAAAGGTCGAAAGAATCTACAAAATCGGTACACCCAGTAAAGAGTTATGAGGTAACAAACATAAAAAAACATACAGTCGAATTAATAACCTCCTCCTTTTTGAAGTCGGTTGAAACTAAAGAAAAAATACTGCTTTAAATTAGAGGTTTTTCTATTGTCTATTACTAAACTGTTGTTATTGTTCAGTCAATACATCATTTGCAATAACAGTAGGTCGGAGTACTAATTAGTTTGTATTTGTTAATTTGTATTAGTAAATATGACTATTAGTAATGACTTTGTTTATATACTAACATTCTTAAATAAATTTAAGTATTATCTAGCCAGTCCAAAGTAAGTATCATTAAAAACATGTTTTAACTTTCTCGTATACGTAGTATAGAGGAAGTCTTGTAATCGTCAAAAAATTCGACCTCGAGATTTTGACGGATTTACACGTTTTGGATCTCCCCGAGTCCAAAAATACCGTTTTTGGAATTATGTTTGTGTGTGTGTGTGCTTTAGCACGATAACTCGAGTATGGTTTAACTTATTGCAACCAAATTTAACATGCATGTATGACATCAAAATATAAGGTTTCTATCAACTTTTGAGTCGTTTCCGCTATACGAGAAAGTCAAAGGGAGACCACTAACGATTTTATTTTTAATTGATTACTGCAGGTTGTCGCTGATGACATTTCCTGCGTCACCGGATTTTTAAGAAGGCGAAAACCTTGAGGGGGTCCTCAAGCCTGTGGGTCGAATGTTCCTAGGGGATTTCTGGGCAACCGAGCATCTCCCTCTAGGGAGTCTCTCGACCGCCTAGCGTCTCTAGGGCGTCCGAACCGGATGGAAAATAACTTGTGTTATGGATACTAGATAACGGATATTTTTAATATGTATATGAATTTTTCACGTGGGCCTTCAGGACCAATTCGTAAACTATAAGGAACTTCAATAAATGCTCAAACGAGTAGCGAGCCCGATTTTGATGAAAACAAAAACTCAACCTGTATATAATATAATAGTTTTAGATATTTTTATAATAAATACATAAACAACCATGACTCACAAACAAATATTCGTGTTCATAACACAAATATTTGCCGCTACCAGGATTCGAACCCGGACCGTTTGATGTGTAGGCAACTATGACTGACTGACCACTCCACCACGACGGCGTTTTACTGAAGGATTGCTACTTGTTGGGTTTGGTGCCTCAGTTATGTAGGCGACAGGGTGGCTACCTGTCACTCTTTGAAGACACTACCTGGCTCATACTGCCCGATGTGGCCTTATGTGTACCTAAGGCTCTGCTCAACCCCTCTTGGGATTACGAGCGTCATCGTATGTAAGTAAAATTGGAAACTATTATTTTTGAATAAATAATTTTTGTTTAGTTGTTAGTCATGTCCAAAGTGACTTCCTGTGTGTCATCACGCGTGCCCTACAAGATGTATTGACTGCACAGGTAGTAAGTGTCACGTATAATTATATAAGAATAATACAAACGAAATACGGAAGTAAATTAAGAACAAAGATCGTGCCGTGTCATGCACATTGGGTTCTGTACATCGCATATTTTTAACAAACTTCAAAATATAAAAAATCGGGAGTGGTCTCCCCTTGACTTTGTCGTATACCGGAAACGACTCAAAAGTTGATAGAAACCTTATATTTTGATGTCATACATGCATGTTAAATTTGGTTGAAATAAGTTAAAGCATACTCGAGTTATCGTGCTAACGCACAGACACAGACATAGACATAATTCCAACAGCGGTATTTTTGGACTCAAGGAGGTCCAAAACGTGTAAATCCGTCAAAATATCGAGGTCGAATCTTTTGACGATTACTTCCTCTATACTACGTTGGAGATCTCCATGTGTATATAAACCCTTACCCTTTAAATGAAGGGGAATCCAGGAGTTACGTTTTGCCCCCGTAACCTGTCGCTATTTCATCCATCCTGAGCTAACTCGATGATTAACATCTCGGTCTATTGTACTGTATGTATGAGCCCAGGTATCAGTATTCAGGGCAGACTGGTCCATTCGACCGAGTCCACTTTTGCCTCTCAGAGGAAGTGGATTTTTAAGTATAGCCTAGCCTGGTTCTTTGAGAGAGAAAGGCTCTGGGCCAAATTGTAGTCCTTGAGCCCCAGCCCTTGCTAGCTAATCGGCCTTTTCGCTACCGATGACCCAACGTCCAAAGGATCACTATTAAGGGGTTGTGCCCAGTCCTCCCTTATTTATTTATTGAATTTTAACACAAATCCCGAAAAACACGAGAAAACCGATTTCACCAGTTTTTTAAAATGAAAACCGAAAAACCGTTTTTCTTTAATCATCCCGTTTTTGCATGCCCTACTACGTATACGAGAAAGTAAAAAACCGCATCAAAATTGGTCCATTCATTTAGGGGTTACGATGCCACAGAGAGACACACGGACATATCGCGTCAATCTTATAACACCCCTTCTTTTTGCGTCGGAGGTTAAAAATTACAAAATATTAAAAAACAACCACGGAACCCTAAAACCTCACAGAATACGTGAAGAATCAAACATTATTGATATATATAAAAAAGAGTACATTACATCGACCACATACGTGATAAATTATGACAGTGAAATAATAAAACTTATTTTAGTGAAAGTTATACTTCAAGTTGTTTAAGTTTGGTTGTACAAAGTGTGCAGATCAGGTAATTATATTTTTTACTAGCTTCTGCCCGCGATTTCATCTGTGCAGGATTAGTATAAACTAATGGTGGACGCCCGCGGGTTCGCTCGCGTTAATGTCGGATAACTTATATCCTACTCTGATGTATGAGCCTGAGGATGTATTCACGCCGTGCAGTGACGGTGTATAAGAATACAGTTTGTCACTGCCCCCTCTCTTTCCTCTGGGTGTCGTACGAGGCGACTAAGGGATTCCTGAGCGACCATCTGCTCAACTGGTGGTAGGGCCTAACGCCCGCCTGGTTAGTTACCACCGTGCGCGTGGTGGAAAACCCGTCAAGTGCTCATTGAGCGCGTTTCGGGATCAGCCAGCGTACAACCAGAGCTCGATTGGACGTTGTCGCGACATAGTTCGGTCCGGGGGCGGCCTTGGTCGAACTGATGCCGGGAGGACTGCGTGGACCCGCCGGCCAGGGAGACCCGTAGAAACGGTTATCCCGCTGGCCGCCCGTGGCATAGTACAGGGGCCCGAGCGTGCCTAACCAGCTCGTGAGGCTGCCCTATCATGCCACGCATAATCCCGGGGTGGACCGTCGTGCCGGCTGGTGACCGGAGCGTGGGGTCCCGGCGGCCACTCCCGGGGGGGTACGGGGGCCCTTCCGTTCGGCGGACCGACGATTGTCATCCTATGGCAGTTACTCGGTGACACCAGCCTCCCCATTTTGCCCGATTCTGTCGCGGCAACGTTCACTCGCTTCACGTCTCTCTCCCTTTCCTCAAACATGGCAGCCGTAAACAAATATACAGGTCATACAGCGGTGCACAACCCCACCCTCTCCACACCGTTTGAGGTGGAGTTCTGCAATATACGCGGACTCCATAGTAACCTCAATGCTGTCCACCAACATCTTGAGTCAGCACGACCTGCATTGTTGTTTCTGACGGAGACGCAAATATTGCCGCCCGCTGACACAAGCTACCTGAACTATCCCGGCTACATGCTTGAAGCGTCCTTCAAAGCGAAAGCCGGAGTATGCTTGTATGTTCGGGCGGATGTTTGCTGTCGCCGTTTGAGCTGCCTGGAAGACCCATCCTTTTCCATGCTGGGGGTACACGTCGACTCTGGCCCCTCGGCTAGAGTCTACGTGTGTCTCTATAGATCCCACACCGGAGACGTTGAGACAACTCGACTTTTTGAACATCTGAGTCGGGTGGCAGATGACGCGCAGGAGCAGTATCCCAATGCAGAACTGGTGTTTTTGGGGGACTTCAATGCTCACCACAGTTTGTGGTTAAGTTCCTCCAAAACTGACCATGCAGGGATCTCTGCTCATGCGTTCGCTCTCACGCACGACTTGTCGCAACTGGTTGATCAGCCCACCAGGATCCCAGACATTGCAAGTCAAGCGCCCTCTTTACTGGACCTTCTGCTCACGACCCATCCTGAGGGATATCAGGTAGAGGTCCGAGCCCCTCTAGGCTCATCTGACCACTGCCTGATATCCTCCAAAGTGCCGCAGGCCAAGCTTCCGCAACCAGCGGTTGCTAAACGCCGGCTCTGGCATTATGGGTCTGCAGATTGGGATGGTATGCGCGAATACTTTGCGTCTATCCCTTGGAAGCAACGCTGCTTCAGTGAGAACGATTCATCAGCTTGCGCCGCTGCCATTACTGAGGAGATTGTATTAGGCATGGAATACTACATTCCACATTCCGATCTCATCAGTAAGGGCAGACGTAACCTCTGGTTCAACCGCGATTGTGCTGATGCTGTTTCACAGAAACAGGCAGCGTATCGCGCTTGGATCAGGGGTCGGGCTCTTAAAGCTCCTGATGTCGAATCACTGAAAGCAGCGTACAACAAGGCTTCCAAGTCCTGTAAGAAGGCTTACATAAGAGCGGATGCCCAGCGCGTCGCACGCATTGGCCACGAATTGGTGACGCATCCTACGGGCTCCCGTAGTTACTGGCGTCTGGCCAAAGCCGTGCAAAGCAATTTCTGCCAGCCCTCGCTGCCACCCCTGAGATATCCAGATGGGTCATTAGCTCACAAGCCGCAGGAGAAAGCCGATCTTCTGGCAAGACTCTTTGCGGCTAATTCCCAAGTCGATGATTGCAATGCACTGCCACCTTCACTACCTCATTGTGGCTCCACGATGCCTGAGATTAAAATTAGGCAGCGTGAAGTTCGTGCGGAACTGCAATCACTCGACGTCCGGAAAGCTAGTGGGCCTGATGGCATCCCGGGGGTTGTTCTTAAAAAATGTGCAGCGGAGTTGTCTCCCGTACTGACGCGCCTATACCAGCTCTCATACTCTACTGGACAGGTGCCGGAGACTTGGAGAGAGGCTAATGTGCAGCCTGTACCCAAAAAAGGGGACCGCTCAGACCCGGCCAACTACCGGCCAATAGCAATCACCTCAGTACTATGCAAAGTTATGGAAAGGATCCTTAACAACCACCTGATCCGTTACCTAGAAGATCACTCACTGATCCACGATCGACAGTACGGCTTTAGGCCGAAACGATCGACGGGTGATCTTCTAGCGTACTTGACGCATGTCTGGGGTGAAGCTATGGACAAGCGTGGCGAGTCACTGGCTGTCAGCCTTGACATCGCCAAAGCTTTTGACAGGGTCTGGCACAAAAGTCTTCTCTCCAAGCTTCCGACATATGGTCTGCCTGCTCAGCTCTGTACCTGGGTGGCCGGCTTCCTGCATGAGCGAAGAATTCGTGTCCTCTCCGATGGATGCAGTTCGCGGTTCATGTCAGTGAATGCTGGTGTTCCCCAGGGGTCCGTTTTATCCCCTACACTGTTTCTTCTGCATATCAATGATATGATTCCTCTTGGGAACATCCATTGCTATGCAGACGACAGTACAGTGCATGCGGGCTACTTTGGACACGCAAGGGCTGGACGAGCAGAAACGGTAGAGAGTCGTGAGAGTCTTGTCATTGAACTCAACCGAGAGCTCGACCTTGTTTCTCAATGGGGTACAGCAAATCTGGTTGAGTTCAATGCCAAGAAAACTCAGGTGTGCGCGTTTACGGCTAAAACGTCGCCATTCCTTTCCCTTCCCTCTCTCCAGGGCACAACACTAACGCTACAGAGCAGTATCACCTTGCTCGGTATGGAGGTTCGTAGCGACTTGAATCCGAAGGACTACATCGAAAGCGTGATAAAAACAGCTTCACGGAAACTCGGAGTCCTGAACAAGGTGCGGCGTTTTTTCACGCCAAATCAACTGTGCTTGCTATACAAGACGCAAGTACGGTCCTGCGTGGAGTATTGCTCGCACCTGTGGGATGGCTCTGCAAAGTACTTACTCGATGCTTTGGATAGGTTGCAGCGTCGCGCGGCCCGCATCATCGGCGACGAAGAGGTGACCAAACACCTTGAGCCTCTCCAATTGCGTCGCAATGTTGCGTCATTGAGCGCCTTCTACCGTCTGTACCACGGCGAGTGCTCTGAGGAGATTTTTTCCCTAATCCCACCATCTCCTTTCCTTCTAAGGACAACGCGTGCTGGCCTACGTTGTCACCGACAAACTGTGGCTACCATTCCAACGCGAACTAAGAAATTTGGCAACTCGTTTCTTTGTCGCACAATCAAGAAATGGAATTCACTGCCAGCACACGTGTTCCCTCCTTCCTACAATCCTGGGTCATTCAAAAGAGGCGTGAAGAAGCACCTTGCAGGTCAGCAAGGCAAGGGTGGCTAGTGCGGCAGTGTATCTCTCGCACCAGCTATCTTCGCATTTGGACTCCACTTCTGCTTAACATCAGGTGGAATGGAGTCATTTGCTTGACCTATTTATAAAAAAAAAAAAAAAAAAAAAAGAGCTATATTACTGTAAAGTTTTTATTAAAATTCGTGCAGAAGCTTTTGCGTGAAAGAGTGACAAACACCACCCAGACATCCATTATATACATCAATACATCCATACAAACTTTCACGTTTATAAAATTAGTAGGATAGCCTATATGTTATTCTGATATATGATTAGAGTAACGTATATTATTGTAGTTTCATTAAAATACATTCAGTAGTTTTGACTTTATTTCATACACTTTGTTTCGAAAAACCAAAATTAGAAAATATACACTAAAAAATCTACTTGTCCAGGGCGGGAATCGAACCCAGCATCTTCCGCAATCCGGGTGGCTGCGTCAACCACTACGCTACCATAAATAGTACAATTAAAATGGTAAGATTATGGTAACATTGTTTCAACAAATCTTTGAAATTTGCACTTCTAAGATACGAACGAAATATTTTTGCAAATATTTGACGTGCAGTTAAGATAAAACTACCTTATATGTTGGATTTATTTTTGCGTTAACAATCGCGCAAATATTTTTAAAATTAGAAAATATCCATTATTCCTTTGATCGCCATTAGTCGCCTTGTACGACACCCATTGGAGGATATTTGGTGATGCTATTCTACTAAGAAGCGTCGGTGGCGTAGTGCGTAAGAGCGTCGTCTCCTACCCGGGAGCCACTGGTTCGATTCCCGCCACGTACCAATGTGTTTTCAAATTTTGAATTCATATGTACGTTTAATCAACGCTTTTACGGTGAAGGAAAACATCGTAAGGAAACCTGCATACACCTATGAAGAAATTCTTAGGTTGTGTGTGAAGTCGACCAACCCGCACATGGCCAGCGTGGTTGACTAAGGCCTAATCGCCCCTAATGTGGGGTAGGCTCGAGCCAGAGGTGGAAACATTATATGAGCTGTTGATGATGATTCTACTCTGCTGACATCACATGTCGTTAAATAACGAATGAAAGTTATTTATAATTGCTTCATTTTCCTGATGACTTCAATATTAGCAGCCATTGTTCGCGAAATTACTGATGAGGCAAAAATATTTTAATGCGATTAGTGCTAATTGATAGGTAATATAATTAGTACTTAATCGATAGTATTTTAATGTGTATAATTTATGAAATTATCTAATTTATAAATAATTAAAGCGCCCATTTAAATAAATCACCCATTTCGTAAGTATTTTGTGACGCATTTTGAGACATCGAGAAAGGTAGGTAAAAGAAAAAAAATCTTATGATTTTTGATAAATGTGCCAAAAGATAAAAATATATTTATTTGTTGGAACATGTGTACAGGAAATATTGTATTGCTACTCGACATATTTTGCCTTAGTAGGCGTACAAAATTACAGTTTAATAATGTCTCAAATATTGATAACACAAAATAAAAATTGATTGAATTACATTACATATTTACAATTGTCAAATTAAATCATAATGAAAATAAAAATAAATCGTAATAAAAATGAAATGATCTACGGTCAAGATTGTTATTTTAAGAAATCGTCAACATTATATTAGCATTTCTCTATCAGTAATTTCATTTCATTTCATGCAGTTTCAATCAAATCAAAAAAGTGAGTAGGTATGTGCAATTCACACACGACAGAAGTAAAACTTCAGAAAAGTAGCAAAAGTAATAATAATAATCTTAACATATATAAATTACGTGTCACGTTGTTTGTCCGCGATGGACTCCTAAACTACTTAACCGATTTTAATCAAATTTGTACACCGTATGCAGTTTGATCCAACTTGAGAGATAGGATAGTTTTTATCTTGATAAGTAGTCATTTTTTTTTACTGTCAGTAGTATGAAGTTACCACAGCAACGCGTGGCCAGGACAGCTAGTAATAATATATTTCTACGCTCACACCAATTATCTAGCCCTAGTTAAGTATCATTAAGAACTTGTGTTATGTATACTAGACTAGATGACCCGGTGTACTTCGTATCACCTATTCACACGGAGTACTAAACGTCTTTGCACCTATCCGAACGACATTAAAACTCTTCCTTCGCTAAAATGGCGGAACGTCAAATGTTTGACAGGCAAGTAGGCAGAGCAGTTTATATGGGAAAATGAAAATGTTGTTTTTACTATCTTCCTCGCAATTTCTCCATATTTTCTCACCGTTTAAACCTTCCCTAGACCTCCACGAACATTTCAAGACCAAGATAAGATATATCCGTTCAGCCGTTCTCGAGTTATAGCGTCAGGAAGGAAAACCCGACTTATTTTTATAAAGTAGATAACGGACAAATTTAATATACATAATACAATAGATATTATTATAAATAAACTTAAATAAATACATAAACAACCATGACTCCTGAACAAATGTTCGTGTTCGTCACACAAACATTTGCTCGTACCAGGACTCGAACCCGGACCGATTGATGTGTAGGCAGCGTTACTGACCACTCCACTACGACGGCGACAAAAGTGATTTCAGAAGCAACAGATGTTTTATATTGGTTGTCAATATGTTGAACTACAAATTTCTATGCGTCAAAAACTTTTCGTATCATTGAATTTTCAAATCACAACGGTGCTAAAGAAGTTTCACTTCAGTAAAGTAACTTATTTACCTGATGTTTGTTTGTGTATCCCTAAAGATTTCGTAAAATCCTCATTTCTTTGCGATATATCTACATTAGCCATAGCCGGCAGAGTAGAATAGCCTCACTCCATATCCTCCAATAGGTGTCGTAGAAGGCGACTAATGGATCAGCAAAGGGGTATTGATCACCTTATACTCCGTCCACCAATCCGCATTGGGCAAGCGTGGTGGATTTACTCCCACAGATTTAATAATACAAGGAGATAGGCCAAGCCGGCGTTTAACTTGTGACAAGTGTATGCCCTGAGGGCATACATTTCCGCTAGATCGCCTTCCGATAAAGTCAACTGAATACGTAACTCAGCGATTAGACCGATCTCCTTTGCGGCTGTGCTTAACTTTCATCGCGCAGTCCTTAAGACGCGCGCAATGAATAGTGTATATTACGGCATGTTCAACTAGAACCATGTTATGTAGTACGGCCGCTGATCGCGAGACTCGGTCTTCCTATGAACTAGGCGATTCGACCGATCTCCTTAGATTGATATAACTGTGACTACTGCCTAAACCTCCTTCGATGACAAGGAGAGGCCTTGTGTCCCAGCAGTGGGTCCAATTATAAAGGCTGCAATGATGATGACATCATCTACAGACTGTATTCTGGCAAATAAAGTATTTGTCTTGATTTACAGTCACAGCTCACCAGCGTTCATGAGTTAAAAACACTGTAATTAATTCTATATTGATAAACAAATTATTTATCAAGAAACCCCATTAACCGCATAAGGTACCTAAACTACTATTTAATTATAAATCAATAATGGAGACCACAGCGCTGATAAAGTTCCATGATATATAGAGAGCTCACCGCACAACTAGAATGCTATCGTAACATATCTTTGTAGGTGAGTACTGAATAATTATTGATATTTTTCAAGTTTTAAGTTTTAACGCCTGTGCTTTTGCGAACCTCTCATTTACAAAATAAACCGATATTTGCCAGGGAATTATAGTTGGTAGCTCTCTCACTTTGTCAAAACTGGACATGACTTCTGTTGCGCCCCCATATTACGGTAGTACCCACAGATTTAATAATACAAGGAGATAGGCCAAGCCGGCGTTCAACTTGTGACAACTGTATGCCCAGTGGGCATGTGCGGTGAGGAGGAAGAAAACATGGAGCACATACTATGTGACTGCGATGCACTAGCCAACAGGCGACTAAAGGTCCTAGGTTTAGGTTACCCTAAACCAGAGGACTTTATAGACCTTATTCCCGCCAACATCGTGAAACTCATACAAAATGTTTTCGATGTTGGCGGGGATGGGTGGTGATAAGGAAAGGGGAAGCACAAAAGATCCCATAGGGTCGAAGTGCTCTGAGATACGGCCTCAGCCCCTTATTTAAGAATAAGAATAAGACAGATCCATAATAAAATACAAAAATACCGTGCTCGCACAAATTCCGTGCTCGCATTTCAAGTGTTACAAATATGTTTAATAATTATTATTCAGGTAATCCTAAGTTAAAGTGTTAGAACAATTGCAAATGGTAAACGGTGTTGGTTTTGTAAGTTCTCCTTTAAAAAGAAGATAAAAGAAGCAGCAAGAAGAACGCAGAAGGAAGAAGAAGATGTCCATCTAAGACTCTTTGGTGATCTGGCTTATGAATTTTCATGTATATCATAAAGCTATTTCACTAAATCGTTTTGCATGGGGTTGCAAAGAAGATAAGACAAGAGACCAAAGGTGGAAAAATTATCCATTCAGTGAAGAAGCTGTGCTAGATTGTACCTATATGATATGTGCATAATTATTTCTATTGTATAAGAAAACATATTAAAGAAGATAATTTAACGTGCGTCTTGTGGGCTGGTGAAATTAATTAATTTATAATTAAGCCGTTGTCTATGAAATTTCAGTTTTTTTTTATATTCTACAAATATCGCATTGTTGTCGAGACTTGGTTAGATACTTTATACAGGGTGAATAGGAATATTCCAGATAATATTGGAAACATCGAAGACAAAAATAAAAAGTAAATATTACACTCATACTTAATCAGTATTAATTATACGAGGTTAATATTAAGAGATCCACGATTGGCATAATAGATGGGCAAAATATATAATTTATCATATTTTACTTTCTCGTATACGTAGTACAGAGGAAGTCTTGTAATCGTCAAAAAATTCGAACTCGAGATTTCGACGGATTTACACGTTTTGGACCAAAAAAACTGTGTTTGGAATTATGTCTGTGTAGGTGTTTGTGTGTCTGTGCGTTAGCACGATAACTCGAGTATGCTTTAACTTATTGCAACCAAATTTAACATGCATATATGACAATAAAATATAAGGTTTCTATCAACTTTTGAGCCGTCGATCACGAAAGTTAAGCAACGCAACCAAGTACGCTTTCTTTACTCTAATGGGTAACCAAAATTTAACATGCATATATGACATCAAGATATAAAGTTTCTATCAACTTTGGAGTCGTTTCTGGTATACGAGAAAATCAAGGGGTGAATTTTTATCATATGACTTTTTTCGCAGTCTATCATTTCTTCGGTATTCCTCTCATCTCCATCTATATTCGATAGTACGTATTAAAAGATTAATATTTTTTTTGTTTTTTTTTTAATAGATTTTGGATATAAACACAGGAAGCGTAAATATTTCAATTTCACAATAATGACCGTGATAAGAGTAAAAAATAATACACTATATGAGGAACTATACTTATTAGTAAATAAACAAATATGTAAATAATGCCATTATTTGGATCCTAATTATGTGACCGAAATAAGAGTAAAAATAATACACTCTATGATGACCTACAGTTATTAGTAAATAGAGAAATAAGTAAATAATGTCATTATTTGGATCCTAATTATCTTCATTCATTAATAACAATCAAATTAAAACCAAACGTTTAGGGTAAACAGGACACTTAACAAAAAATTCTAATGAGGTAATTAATATATTACCCCTAATTAAGTCCCAGGGAGGGGGGATATCGCGTATTTAAGAACTACCAAAACATCTAAACAGGCAGACAATCGCGGAGAAGGGTACGAAGACCCTACATACGTAAAGATATGGTAATCCTGAGCCGAGGTCCGAGCCTTTAGAGGCGCCCTCAGGATTGCCGTTTGCGACTGTACCAGAGACTAAGCTACTCTCACATAGAAAGACCTATCGGTTATCCGCAAATAGAGTTGACGAATCACTAAGACTTTCAAAGTCGTGAAAACACCTGCCATTCCAGACTCTGGCAATTTGGAAACTAGGCGACGCAATCTTTTACGTGGGAAATGTAGCGACTTTCCTAAGTAGTGTATCGTGAAGCCGCAGAAATTTCAGCGTTTTACAAGCACCTGAGTTGAGGTCCGAGCCTTTAAAAGCCTTAGAGTAGACGGAGCGACATCCATGTGGGAGTGTACTCGAGTGGTTTGCCTAAGAACCTTGAGGGTCCAAAATCTTCACCATCTTATAAAACCCAGAGTGAAAATGATCTGCATCGGAATTAGGTGACCAAAACAATAGTCTAATAATACAATATCTGCTAATACTTCAAAATAAACATGTGTTGTGTTGTGAAAACGTGCAAAGAAGCAACATGTCGGTGGACGAATCTCATCTGTAAAGGTATGTGGCATTGCCCTTTTTTCTACTCATCGTAGTCTATATGCGCTTAGATAAGTTTGGTGAAATTTGTATACTTTTAAATGTCAAATTTCAATCCATTCGAAATCTACCAAGAGGATTTGTTCTGAAGATAACGGGCAAGAAATTATTTGTGAACAAACCAAACTTTAACTTAATTAGTTAGTGATTTAATTAATAGTAAACAGTTAATAAGTTAGTAATTTAATTTTGTTGTCTCAACTCGTAATATAGACTCTCGTTTAATACATACAAAACAAATACCATATCATCAAAATTGACTTTCATAAGTGTACAAATTGTACCTAAATGAATAAAGAAATTTTGACTTTGATAATACGAAAAATCTAGAACACTTAGTACAATATAAACGTTGAAGTTAGGTCCATAGCATTGATAACTGCATCCTGTGTGTAAAGTTTGTTCACCAAGTGTAATAACGTATACGGTAAACTAGACATTATTAGTACTAAATTATATTTTCATATGCATCCCAAGTGTAAAGTGTCAACCTTGGTAAAATATAACGTGTAAAGTAATTTATTTTCGGGCAGTTGACAATAAAAAACTACGTCCAAAATTATTATGACATTTAATAATGACCTTTTGTTGGTTTTATGCTTTTTTGCAAATATATTTTATGCTTTTTTTGCAAATCTAAACCAGACAGATACTTTTAAAAGTATAAATGTTTCCAAGTGTCCTTTACATGTGGTAACCGTTATTTACCCTGTAGACATGTCTGTCATTCTGTCACTGGGTATTATAACGGTATCTGCACTGTAATACAATCACCAATGTATCCAGTAACAGTAAGTATTATAAAATACGCGCGCTGGGGCTTACTAGTGTTAAACAAGTTATCGGAGACAAGAAAATAACAACACTGATTGTCTTATTCCTGATGTTTAGATGATTTTCATTATTTGCCTGTCCCTGTTGCATGTTATTTAGGATCATCGTAATATATTTTCATCTTAAATATAGCTCGGTCACATTCCTATCAGACATCTTGGCATTAACTCATTTCTTTCCCATATCATCTCTCACACAATGTATAGGAAGCTTATGTTCTAAAATAATTCTTGTTCTTAATTTTTACGGAGTGTTGGGCACAAATTTGTATTAATTCTGCTTTTTGTCTGTTTTTGCATTTAATTTATTTGATTTGACTGTTTTGTTTATTGTGTTTTGACTAAAGTCTTGTTTAGCGAGGAAATATGTTGTTTTATAATCTGGAAGCTTGCATGTTGAAACTCAACATACAATTAATAAGGCTACCATTAAAAAAAAAAGGCTTGTCTATTAGTGGCCACTGTTATTTACTCGGTAGGCATGTGTTCTATTCTGTCACTGGGCTTTATAACAGTGTCTCTAATAGGAAACAACATGCCAATGTCGGAAAGGTTGTCCTCGGCAGTGAGACGTAGACAGAATGATTGTACATACATAAAGTCACGCCTTACTTCCATGTGGTTATGCAAAGGTGGCAGTTCACTACTTTCCACTTGCTACGATCCCTCATATTTATTTTGCTTCATCTACTACTTTTGATCGTTTTCTATATAATATTTTCGATTTTATCGACGACAAACGTTCGCCTACGTTAATGGGTGAACTGAGCAGCCATTTAATTCTAACTATGGCAGTAATGTTAAAGTGTGATTTCCATATTAAGTGAAAAGTTAGTCTATTTATTGACACTGTATATAGACCCAGTAGACATATTTGCTATTCTGTCACTGGACGTTATAACAATGTCTATAATAGCCAAAAACTTAGATGGTGAAATGAGTCTCTGATAAATTAAAATTCTGAAAGTAGTTAACAAGTGTAATTGTTATCTTCGGGTGAAAAGTGTGTCTCTTTGTAGTCACTGTTATTAACTTAGTAGACATGTTTGTTATTCTGTCACTGGGTGTAATAACAGTAGTTACAACAGACAACAACTTTTAATGAAAAAAATAGTATCAATTGTACTATAATAAAATGTGTATACACGGACCATTAACATCCACATATGTAACAATTTCCCCAGAAGAAATGGTCGCTGCTGTCTGACAATTTTTCTCCAATTTATAGTAATAAATTTGTGATTTTTTTTATTTGACAACAGGTATGCAAAAGTAATTACAGCCCACAGTATAAATACAAAGTTTGTCCATTTGTGAAAACTGTTATTTACTCAGTAGGCATGTGCGCTATTCTGTCACTGGGCATAAATAACAGTGTTTGCAAAAGGAAACAACACAAATTATAAGAAGAGCGTTGATTCGGCCCAGGTAAGGGAAAAATACACACAGATATTTTTTGTATTATCTTATGTGATTGTCAAGCAAGCCTATGGCCCGCTTGATTGTAAAACTAAAGCGTCATTCAAGCGCTGCCAATCCTGATACCATCCTCCGTGGTGATTTGACAACCTTACATCCCAACAGAATCACAATATGAAAATGTAGATATACTTGACTGCGATCTTCTGTAAGGTGGAAGGTACTATTCCAGTTCAGATGGCTCCAAAGAATGGATATTTCGGTCACATAGCGCGCAGAGGTCCAGATAACCTGGAAAAGCTGATACTAGTGGGCAAAGTAAAGGAGAAGACGCCTCGCGGACGATCACCTAGACGCTGGTCAGACCAAGTGTAATCACTCACAAGCCTCCTTATTACTACCGCCCTGAGACAGGCTGAAGAAAGAAGTTCATGGAGGAGATTAGTAACTATATAGCGTGACGAAGGCAATTCAAGACGGCCACGACTTTCAGCAATGAAGAGTGCGACAAGAAAAAGAATCCTCTCCACCCTATCTCTTTTGAATCAATTGTCATGTGGAGTTTGTCTATCTGTGATCACTGTTATACACTCATTAGACATGTTTTCCATTCTGTCACTGGGCGTTATAACGGTGTTTGCTGTAGCACACAAAATTAGTGTAAAACATGTATGAAATATCAACATGGCTTGTCTGCCCTTCCAATTTATTTTGGGGTCTGCGTAGTATGAAACATCAATCAAGTACAAATAGAATCAAAAGCTCATTAGTTTTTTTATTGTTTTTTGTTTATATTTGACTGTAGCAATTAATGTGTAATCTCGGCTTCACACTTGACACTTGGTAAAGTGTTTAGTGTTCGTACTTGACACTTGGTAAACTGTCACTGTTTTTTGTTATTTGCTGCCACGAACGTGTGATTCTAGTGTGATCTCGCCTAGCTGTGGTGACTGTTATGAGCCCAGTAGACAAGTGTCATATTCTGTCACTGGTTATTATAACAGTTTCTGCAGTAGGATGCAACGAAATTTCGGTAAGAAGCTCTCAAAAATAGTTTTTCTATGCAATATATTGTGTTATCTGGTTCTTTTTTGTTGATATTTTTATTTAGCGTCTACCTTCTCATCCTGTGGGTGTCGAAAAAGGCACATGAGGTTACTAGCGGAGATGAAAAAACATCCACAATAACATTCCCAGTGACTCTCCTTGTGCCCACGAAGCGGTCAACATAATACTATGGAACATCGTGTATGGTGTAAAGAAGCAAGAAGATGATTTATGTTACAAAACTTAATCGTCCATTGTCTAATTGTGGTAACTGTTATTCACCTAGTAAGCATGTTTTCTATTATGCCACTGGGTTTTATAACAGGGGCTTCATTAGACCGCAGCGTAATAGAGAATTTTGTATTGAACTATGTGGGGTTACAGCAAAACGCATTCAACCGGATTGGTATGCATATACTGGTCAGGTGACTGGGAAGACATGGACATCCATTTTCCATTTGTTTTTGAGTTATCCCTAATAATGCCTATTTAATTGACGTCGATGATATCGTAATAGTTCTATTCTTTGTTTGCCTAAAAGATCTCGAGATAGTTTCCTGAAAAATTCTATACTTAAAATAAAAAAACTGCCTTCAAAACTAAAAACAAAAAAGTCGAAGAAATAAAAATTTTAATGCTTTTAAGGTCGGTGTCAACCTCAATATTTAGAATAAACGTTGTCACTTGTATTTGGGACAGACCTGACAAAAATATTTTGTAAATCAATTGATTTACCCTATGTATGTGATGCAAATATAATTTCATTAATTCATCACCAGTGCAATCGTCCATTGTCTAATTGTGGTAACTGTTATTCACCTAGTAAGCATGTTTGCTAATCTGCCACTGGGTTTTATAACAGTGGCTTCATTAGACCGCAGCGCATTCGAGGAACTATATTACATGGAAGACTGAAAAGAACGCGACGAAGAGGATATACGAACCGAAACCTAGTGGAAATGCAAGATTGAGAAGACATTTCAAAGAATCTAGCCGAAATCGGCCGCATATGAGGCGTGTGTAAAAGAGTTTTGATGTTGTAACACGTTTGTTTACAAGTAGGTTGTATGTATTTATTTGATTTATGAAGTACAATGGTGTGGTGGAAGATTTCAATGTATACTTGAATATAATTCTCAGGACCTTCAGGTCGTTGTGGTACGAACATAAGCCTTAATAGATACAGTTCGAATTACAATTTCCAAATCCAAATACTCAGTACCCGTTTGTTAAAAAAACACACTATAGAGTTACAATTAATTGTACGGTAGATTGTGTTAAAAATGGAGGCTCTATATACGTGTCATTACAACAATAACGCGGCAAAAACTGTACTATACAGGGTGTAAAAGACATGAACAGTCAAACGAGAACCATGTATTCTATACATCAAAATAAGACATATTTAAAAAAAAAATATTGCTGGGAAATGATTTTTATTTTTTGGTCTTAAAAAAATTGCAAATTTTACCGCGCAATGTAAACGCTCAACTCGCAAAACCGCGATGATTTTGCCAGACGGCGGCCCCGTTTGTTAGTGTCCGTGCGCATCGAGTGAGCTACATTGAACGCTAACGTTTTGAAGCCATTTTTTGTTATGAAATACTTAAAAAAATTATAATGTTTCTTTGTACAATTATTTAGAAATAACGAATAGAATATGTTTTCATAAAAATAAAAAAAATATGACTTTGACCTTCAATAAAATCGTAACTATCAATTTCCTAGGTATAGTCTAAAGGAAAAAAAAATGTTATGGTGGTGAGCAGAATACATGGTTCTCGTTTGACTGTTCATGTCTTTTACAGCCTGTATTATCGTATCTTAGATTAAGGTGAAATATCAACGCATCTCAAATTCAATTTTAAATATTTTCGCATCCCAAATTGAGTGTGTTTTATATCATCGCATCCCAGGTGTAATTATGATTGCATCCCAAGTGTAATCATCATCATCGCATCGCAAGTGTAAATTCAGCCTAAATGTGGTAACTGGTATATGCCTAGTAGACATGTCTGTTATTCTGTCACTGGGTATTATAACGGTATCTGCATTAGATTGAGACACAATTTACGACAGATATGGTACGTGGCGGGGATCGAACCAGTGGGAATCCCGGGTGGGAGATAATGCTCTTACACACTACGCCATCGAGGCAATTCATTTTGTTAAGTAATAAATTTTATAATATCTAAAGTATAATGTCATTGCTTGCTGTTTTTAAAAAATGTACTTAGTTTAATTTCTAGCGCTCCAAGCGGCATGAAAAGATCTCGAGATAGTTTCCTGAAATTTTATATAATTTAAAATAGTAAAAAGCAAAAAATAAAATTATTTTTAAATAAAAAAACCGCCTTCAAAACTAAAAATTAAGAAATAAAAATTTCTGTTTATTAAAATCTAAATCCCAAATACAAGTGACAACGTTTATTCCAAATATTGAGGTTGGCACCGACCTCAAAAAAACATTTAGATTTTTATAAACAGAATTTTTATTATGGGATAATTTTATTTTTGCGATTACAAACGCGTAAATATTAATACTAGAAAAATGCACTGAAAAAAATCGACTTGTCTGAAATCGATTTTTTTCAGTGCATTTTTCTAGAATTTTTATTTCTCCATTTTTAGTTTTGAAGGCGGTTTTTTTTATTTAAAAATATATTTTTTTCTGCTTTTTTAAGTTTTAAGTATAGAAATTTTCAGGAAACTTACCACGAGATCTTTTAGACACACAAGTGATAAGATTACAATATCATCGATGTCAATTAAATGGGCATTATTAGGGATAACTCAAAAACTACTTGTCAGATGTCAATAAAATTTAAATGGGACCCCATGACAAGCACTAGCTTCCAAAGGTCGAAAGAATCTTAATAATCGGTCCACCCAGTAACGAGTTATGAGGTAACAAACATAAAAACATACAGTCGAATTTATAATACAACCGAAAACATACAGTCGAATTGATAACCACCTCCTTTTTGAAGTCGGTTGAAAATACAACTTACCTTGTTGACGAGGCAGTCCTGGAAGTCCTTCTTCATCACGCTGACGGAGACTCTATCCTGAGGCCGTTTGGGACCACTTACTGACGTCACCACGCTCGCTAAGTCCAATTCCACCACCTGCAAAATTTTATTTTAATTATCTGTGTTAAAAAGTATGTCAGGATGAATTTTTCAAATGGGCCTTCAGGGCCAAATCCTAAACTATAAGGAATATCACAAAATGATCAAAGCAGTCGCGAGCCCGATTTTGATGAAAACAAAAACTGCATCATTGGATTGATCGATAAAGTAATGATCATCGCTTTGATTATCGCTTCAACCCAGGTGGAACAAGAAATATTTTATTAAAATTTAACATTTTCCATTAGTTTCCCGTGTATCATTACTTCCCAGAAATCGATCCTTATTAACAACACTATCGAATGGTGTAATAATACAGACTGTTTTTTTTATTTTTCTAAAATCTAATGATGCAGTTTTTGTTTTCATCAAAATCGGGCTCCTTTGAGCATTTTTCTATACAACATGTAAATTAAATAACAAACACCCTGAATACAGGTGGTTTGGGATCGGCTTCCGAGTTGATTTAAAAAAAAAAATTGAAAAAAAAACGATTTTTTTTTTTGAAAAAAAAATACAAAAAAAATAGAATCTTTTT
Source organism: Elophila nymphaeata (assembly GCA_955850985.1). Taxonomy (NCBI): domain Eukaryota; kingdom Metazoa; phylum Arthropoda; class Insecta; order Lepidoptera; family Crambidae; genus Elophila; species Elophila nymphaeata. Next base: position 1,802,223 of record OY039094.1, read on the forward strand.
TTTTTTTAATTATTGAAATCAACTCAGAAGCCGATCCCATACCATCTGTATTCAGGGTGTTGGTTATTTAATTTATATGTTGTATATGAGGAATATAGAAAAATGCTCAAAGGGACCACTTGAAAAATTCATTTTGTATGTTCACCTTGTGAGAGATCTTAATTAGAATATTATAATGGTCCCACTAAAGCTAGGGTTAGCTGGAAGAGATCTCTGTTAGAGATAAGCTCACCTTTGTACATGTTCTTCACGTATTAATTTTATAACTGTTTTATGTGTGTATAATAAAGGATATATTAAGACATGAGTAGATAAAGCTAGTTTTCGTCCTCACCTCTGAGAAGATAGGGTCCTGCTCGGTGTTATTGTAGTCCCTGAACTGGTTGGTCACCCTCAGATACTCTTCAATCACTTTGATCTTCTCCTGGGACCGATCTAGAGGTAGTAACATTTTAATTAATATAATTTCAAATTTTAATACCTATATAAGTATTAAACTTTTAATACTTAGTGTTAAAATTTGAAATTATTTTTATATACAGACTGTAAAAGATATGAACAGTTAGACTTTAATGTTAATATACATAAATATAAATAATTACGTAATTTCAAAATTACGTGTCACGTTGTTTGTCCGCGATGGACTCCTATACTACTTAACCGATTTTAATCAAATTTGTACACCGTGTGCAGTTTGATTCAACTTGAGAGATAGGATAGTTTATATCTTGATAAGTAGTCATATTTTTTTTTTACTACAGATACAATGTTATAGGTCAGTAGTATGAAATTACCACAGCAATGGCCGGGACAGCTAGTATAAAGTATTAAATTTTTAATACTAATATAAGTACAATTTGAAATTATTTTTATATACAGGGTGTAAAAGACATGAACAGTCCAATGAGAACCATGTATTCTGCTCACCATCATAACATATTTTTTTTCTTTAGACTATACCTGGGAAATTGATAGTTACGATTTTATTGAAGATCAAAGTCATATTATTATTATTTTTTTTAATTTTTTTATGAAAACATATTCTAAACATTATTTCTTAATTATTGTCCAAAGAAATATTGTCAATTTTTTTAGTATTTCATAACAAAAAATGGCTTCAAAACGTTAGCGTTCAATGTAGCTCACTCGATGCGCACGGACACTAACGAACGGGGAATTTTTTTGAACACCAAAAAACAAAAATCATTGTCCAGCCATTGTTTTTTGAAATGTTTCTTATTTTGATGTATAGAAGGTTCTCGTTTGACAATTCATGTCTTTTAATAATAATCATTATTTATTTATTGGTACTAAGAACATGTTACATTCTGACTCCTCTGAGCTCTGACTCCTAAACTAGTATAAACTGTATTTCAGGAGTCAGCGTATTCCCAAAATTTAGGTTACAATAATGAACTTAAGTAAAGCATGCAGTATTCAACGAATACATAAACTTCACAAAGTTAGTGTGTGTGTGTGATGTGTCTGGGGTGTGTTGTGTGTGTGTGTGTGTGGGGGGGGGGGGGGGTGATTAGTTACATCCTGTATTTTTAGCTAGTATAAATTATGCTTATGAACTACTTAATTTATAGGTGAAACTCAAACTTTTTTTTTGTTTACTAATATGGGTATGTAAACATTGAAGGGCGCTTTTGGTCTACGCCCAATCTATATTCTATGATTTTGTATATTCTCTATAATCTGCGTTTGTATATTTGGTTAGTTTGAAATGTTTCTGATATTTGACACTTTTGGGGTAATATAAAGTTTGGGATTAGGAATTGTTGAAATTTAAGATTTTTGACTATGTGTTTTATGAATGTGGGTACTGGAACTGACTTGTCTGCGCGAGATACTGCAGCGACCGCTCGTCCACCGGGAAGTAGGCGAGAGTGGCGCCAAACTCGGGACACATGTTGGCGACGGTCGCGCGGTCGGCGATGCTCAACGCCGCGACGCCCGGACCGAAGAACTCCACGAACTTACCCACCACGCCCAAACTGCGCAGGTGCTAGCGGACGAGACAATACTCTATGTTGATACTAAATTGATACCAAATTAAATAGAAAACGAAAAAATTGGTTGTCTGTAAAGTCGGTTTACTGACGATAGTTGAACGTGACAACGTCTTAAGAAAATACTGATGGAATGGTAGCATTTTTCAAAAGAAAAAATTAATTTCATTTGTTTTGCCGGACTTACATGGAACGCCTCAGAGCGAGGTAACGCCGCATGCGTCATGTTTTTTCGTGCGTGCAGCCGGCTCTATCGAATTATAAGACGTTGTCACGTCAAAAACATGGAAAAAATTCGTGTAATGGATAAGTGCTGAGACGGGACTTGAACCCGCAACCTTTGGCTATCCAGGCGACTGCTCTTCCAACTGAGCTACACAGGACTGTTTAGCCGAATTTAGCCATGTCTTTCGTTTTTGATTTGAACCATACCCCTGGTGGTACGGTGAGTCTAAAACCATACCACAGAGAAAATAGTGTCGCGCCCCCTCCACATCAGAAGGTTTATCAAGTAAAATGAAATGGTTCGTCAACGTGTTAAAACGTCCATTGCTAAAATCATTACCTTCCCTTTGACTTCGCCGTAATCGGGTAAAAAGTAATGGACATTCGAAACAAGGCATAATTTTAATCTTTGCTATCAACATAGGCTACTAGATAGTAGGTAAGATATATTTATTAGTGTAATTTATAAGAATACTTCTTTAATATTAGTCAGTAATCTCCTGTGTAGTCATGGTAGCCTGGTACTTTATATTGGAAATACTTATCACTTTTTATTATGACTGTCCATTAGGCTGCAATTTACCTGTGAAATAATTCGTGTCATATAAACGCGCCCTCATTTTTATCCGACTACAGCGGAAGCCAAAAGTAAGGGTTTTTATTTTAGCAGTTGACGTTTTACTACGTTGACGTACTACTGCAAACAATGTCATTTTACTTGATAAACCTTCTGATGCTATTTTCTCAGTGGTACGGTTTTAGACCCACCGTACCACCAGGGGTATGGTGGTGGGTCCGCCACGGCCGAAATTACATAGTTCAATATTGCTTTCAATTACAGTCGCGGTCAGAAAATGTTTACCACCTTAAGGATCACAATTGCATGCACACATTTAGGTCACAAAATCTATGTCTACTAGATGACCCGGTGTACTTCGTATCACCTATTCACAGGGAGTACTAAACGTCTTTGCACCTATCCTAACGACATTAAAACTCTTCCTTCGCTAAAATGGCGGAACGTCAAATGTTTGACAGGCAAGTAGGCAGAACAGTTTATATGGGACAATGAAAATGTTGTTTTTACTATCTTCCTCGCAATTTCTCCATATTTTCTCACCGTTTAAACCTTCCCTAGACCTCCACGAATATTTCAAGATAAGATAAATCCGTTCAGCCGTTCTCGAGTTATAGCGTCAGGAAGGAAAACCCGATTTATTTTTATACTGGGTGTAAAAGACATGAGCAGTCAAACGAAAACCACGTATTCTATACATCAAAATAAGACATATTTCAAAAAAAATATTGCTGGGAAATGATTTTTATTTTTTGGTGTTACAAAAAATTGCAAATTGTACCGCGCAATGTAAAGGGCTCAACTCACACGCAACTCGCAAAACCGTGATAATTTTGCTTGACGGCGGCCCCGTTCGTTAGTGTCCGTGCGCATCGAGTGAGCTACATTGAACGCTAACGTTTTGAAGCCATTTTTTGTTATGAAATACTAAAAAAAATTATAATGTTTCTTTAGACAATAATTAAGAAATAACGTATAGAATACGTTTTCATAAAAAAATGAAAAAAAAAATTATGACTTTGACCTTCAATAAAATCGTAACTATCAATTTCCCAGGTATAGTCTAACGGAAGAAAAATGTTATGACGGTGAGCAGAATACATGGTTCTCGTTTGACTGCTCATGTCTTTTACACCCTGTATAGTAGATTTCATAATAATTTGACTGACCATAGATTATGTTTTTTCTAATGATATGACAATCAATCGCTCTAGGAGATGGACTTTTGAAAAAAAATCAAATAATCATTTATGATAAATGTCATTTCAACAAATAAAGTAATGAAAAAAAAATAAAAATGGTTTATTCAAAAAACAAACAGTTATTACATAGTCCAGTCAACAAGTTCAAAAACGTGAAAAATAGAGATAAAGCTCCTAAAAATATGAGCAATAGCTCATTGGATTCGGAATGACCTCTAGAAAAATGAGTTTTGAGGATTTTACTGCACGTAAAAAATTGCAATTGTTATTAACAAAATAAGATGAAAAAAAAGAGGTATTTACGTTTTTGTTAATAACTCATAAACTATTAATATTTAAGATATTTGGAAAAAAGCTCCTTAAAGAGGAGGAAATTTCCGAAAAAAAAGTCCCAGCTCCCGGAACTCTACCTCTATTATTTATAATTTTAATTTAACGCTGAAAATAGGGCTCCGCGCAGCCATTACGGCATGGGCGCACTGCCGTTAAAGACAGTTTCTTACATAAAATTATTTTTTTATAGTAACAAATATGAATTTAAAAATTTAAATAAATTATGGTGTCATCCAGATACTTGAAAGAATATATTCCCGTTGGAAATTTTTTTTTAAATTAATCTTTAAAAAAGTTATGCAATTGTTAATTAACGAATTTTTTTCCTATCTCCGTTTTCATAAATGACGACATAAAAATTTAAATAATAAACCTATAAATTTTTGGCTCTGTGGAGCTCTTCTTATATATATACTTAACAAGATCCCGCGATAAAAGTTTATTAAAGTTAATTATTTTGTTTATTACAATTTTTTAAAGTTAACAAAAAATGAAAAGTCTAAGAAATGTTATTAAAAATTTTTTTTTAAACAAATGTTATATTATTGCTGCTTTCTTATCCAACAATGGCATTAAGTAACATCGGAAAAATTTTTTTTACATCATTTGTTAAGAAATTGTTTATAAACAAATAGACAAGTTTAATATTTAAAGAATTTTTTTTTTTACCATTATGTTGTCTTGGCAAAATAATGATTTTTAAAAAAAAAAAATTTTCTTAAATATTTTTTTTTATTGTTTATAATCGTTTTTTTTATATTTCGATTGTTTAAATAATTAGTTAAGGAATGATTTTCTCCTTAAAAATCATAATTGGCATTTCTTCATAGGTAAATAGAAAAAAAAATTTTTTTTATCAATAATTTCATTGTTTGTTAACTTAACAATTTGTTATAAACAAATTCTAACTACCGTTATATTTTTTTTTCTAGAGCTAAAAAAAATAACAAAAACAGCCATATATATCAAAATACTAAAAAAAAAATTTTTTCTATTTTTTATAACGCTTTTATATTAAAATTTTTTTTAGTATTTTGATATATATGGCTGTTTTTGTTATTTTTTTTAGCTCTAGAAAAAAAATATAACGGTAGTTAGAATTTGTTTATAACAAATTGTTAAGTTAACAAACAATGAAATTATTGATAAAAAAAATTTTTTTTTCTATTTACCTATGAAGAAATGCCAATTATGATTTTTAAGGAGAAAATCATTCCTTAACTAATTATTTAAACAATCGAAATATAAAAAAAACGATTATAAACAATAAAAAAAAATATTTAAGAAAAATTTTTTTTTTTAAAAATCATTATTTTGCCAAGACAACATAATGGTAAAAAAAAAAATTCTTTAAATATTAAACTTGTCTATTTGTTTATAAACAATTTCTTAACAAATGATGTAAAAAAAATTTTTCCGATGTTACTTAATGCCATTGTTGGATAAGAAAGCAGCAATAATATAACATTTGTTTAAAAAAAATTTTTTAATAACATTTCTTAGACTTTTCATTTTTTGTTAACTTTAAAAAATTGTAATAAACAAAATAATTAACTTTAATAAACTTTTATCGCGGGATCTTGTTAAGTATATATATAAGAAGAGCTCCACAGAGCCAAAAATTTATAGGTTTATTATTTAAATTTTTATGTCGTCATTTATGAAAACGGAGATAGGAAAAAAATTCGTTAATTAACAATTGCATAACTTTTTTAAAGATTAATTTAAAAAAAATTTCCAGCGGGAATATATTCTTTCAAGTATCTGGATGACACCATAATTTATTTAAATTTTTAAATTCATATTTGTTACTATAAAAAAATAATTTTATGTAAGAAACTGTCTTTAACGGCAGTGCGCCCATGCCGTAATGGCTGCGCGGAGCCCTATTTTCAGCGTTAAATTAAAATTATAAATAATAGAGGTAGAGTTCCGGGAGCTGGGACTTTTTTTTCGGAAATTTCCTCCTCTTTAAGGAGCTTTTTTCCAAATATCTTAAATATTAATAGTTTATGAGTTATTAACAAAAACGTAAATACCTCTTTTTTTTCATCTTATTTTGTTAATAACAATTGCAATTTTTTACGTGCAGTAAAATCCTCAAAACTCATTTTTCTAGAGGTCATTCCGAATCCAATGAGCTATTGCTCATATTTTTAGGAGCTTTATCTCTATTTTTCACGTTTTTGAACTTGTTGACTGGACTATACAATATTTGAGGATGATCTCCCCTTTTCAGTGTAAAACACTTGCGCCGGGATAAAATCGCTCCCGCTCCATAATAACAGTTTTAATACAGTTTGTTTGATAACTTTACAGGTTGTCCCAAAAAATAGTGAAAAGCTAAAGCCCAGAGGTAGTATGTATGTTCTACGATTTTTTGTGGTTTTGTAGTAATTATTTTTTTTAAAGGTTTTTTGTTAGTTGTTTCTGACTTTCAAAACATTTTAGTATAGATTAATTTTAGTCACTCATTCTGCAATTTTAAGTTGCTCGGTTTATTATGTTAGAATGACACGTGAACAGATGTAACTAGACCTATGACAAACCCGAGAACTACGTATTCCGCTCATCATTACGACCATTTTTTCCTTCTAGACTATACCTGGGAAATTAATAGTTATGAAGTTATGGAAGGTCAAAGTTAGAATTAATTTTTGGAGTTTACTCCTTAAGAATCGATTTGCATATAAAGTGGCCCGGTATGAGAAAAATGTGAGGAGTAAAATCTATCGATGAATGACCTCGTTACGTTTTTGAAGGTCAAAGTCATAATTGGTGCGCATCCTATGTCGCGCAACTTTCTAACTGTCAAAACACGGATGACAGCAGGTGCGCCATCTCACCTGTCTCGGAGTAAACTCCAGTCGTGCGTCGGAGCTGACACACACAATTTTTTCAAGATTTTTTTTAAAAACAAATTGAAAACATTATTTCTTATGTTTTGTCCATTAATTAAGTACATATTTCATAAAAAACTGTTTAAAACGTCCTTGCTCAATGTCCCCCCTCGCTATGGTCCCATTCCCGTCAGCGACCGAACGTCGCGCGTCTCCAAGTTGATAAGCGCCGCAACACTTGCGCGCTCTATACATTGCGCGGTGTTTTACGGAGATTTTTTTTTAAACCAAAAAAAAATCGTTTCCCAGCAATATTTTTTTAATATGTTTCTTGTTTTGATGTATAGAATGCGTAGTCTTTGGTTTTGTCTTAGGTCTTTTTACACTGTAAGTGTACACACTTATAGTGTACACACTGTAAGTGTACACACTGTAAGTGTACACACTTATAGTGTTCATTACACAATTTTGTGACTTGCACACTTACCTTCGTGATGGTAAGTACCAGGTCGGTAGAAGTGGCGAGAGGGTCTAGTTCTCCCACCAGCCTGTAGCCCACTACCTTGGGTAGTAACATGCTGATAGCTTGGCCCAGCATCACGGCCTCTGCTTCGATTCCTGTGCCAGACGATTAGAATTTAGTTTCTTTTAATTTTAGTTTTATTTTTAATGTATTATTCTAATGTATAACGTGGTTGTGTGTTGGAATTTTATTCTGTAAGGATGCATGTAGACTGAAATAAATAAATATAGCATAAGGCCGGCTTTTTGAAATTCAACTCTTAAGGGGATAAAATATAGGACGAAAGTTTGTATGGGCAAACAAGATTAGTTAGAATTACTTATTCGAAACTTCACAGTACCTTCTCCTATCGATAAATGAGTAAACAAGTAGTATTACAGGATTTTTCAGAATCCAACCCCTAAAAGGGGTGAGAAAATCTGAAATCAACATGGGTATATTTTTTTGTCAGTACAAGATAAAACCATAAAAGGTAAAAAAAGGAAGTTCTAGCGTTTTTGTAATTTCGTTCTACACATTTCGGCCTTTCGTTTAATTTGGGTCTATGATGGCCAGCGGCTCCAGTTATATGGAACACAAGAAGGCTAATGTGCAGTTCAAAATTTGCCGCACAAATGCGCAACCGCCGCGTTGTGTCTCCGTCAACATGGCTGTTTTAGTACGTTTGATTATCGCTTCGCGTGTAAAAGACATGAACAGTCAAACGAGAACCATGTATTCTGCTCACCATCATAACATTTTTTTCCTTCAGACTATACCTGGGAAATTGATAGTTACGATTTTATTGAAGGTCAAAGTCATAATTTTTTTTTTCATTTTTCTATGAAAACGTATTCTATACGTTATTTCTTAATTAATGTCCAAAGAAACATTATATTTTTTTTAAGTATTTCATAACAAAAAATGGCTTCAAAACGTTATCGTTCAATGTAGCTCACTCGATGCGCACGGACACTAACGAACGGGGCCGCAGTCTGCAAAAATATAGCGGTTTTGCGAGTTGCGTGCGAGTTGAGCCCTTTACATTGCGCGGTACAATTTGAATTTTTTTTTTAACACCAAAAAATAAAAATCATTTCCCAGCAATATTTTTTTTTAAATATTATATGTCTTATTTTGATGTATAGAATACATGGTTCTCGTTTGACTGTTTATGTCTTTTACACCCAGTATATTTAAAAACAATTTCGTGGTGAAATATAAGAGAACTGATTGTGAGATTGTGACTCCCAGTGACCAGTTATAGACGCAAGTGTTAGCTAGCCATACCCACGGAATTTCGTCAGGGCGCGCCCTACCTTATTGCAAGATCCAGCTAAATCCCTGGTTTCAAAAAAAGTTTTCTAATAACTTGGAGTTGTTGGTTTTTTATGGAATCAAGTTGCGAACGGTTGTTTTCCTACTCTTAGCCTTGATGTAGTCACATAGGAGTTATTTTATCTATTTCTCAATTGCTCCCGAGGGATGTAAAAATAAAGCGTTACGTAGGGCGCTTACACCACATGAGGGTGATATAAGACATGAAAGTTCGTATGGAAGTCCAAACAAATCTGTCTATTTATTATATAGTTTACTATACGTATATTTATTGGATACATGTTGTTACGAATTCATAAATTGTCGTAGAAATCACGAGAAAGCAATAGAATGTTCGAGAAAGTAATCGAAGCTTCCAGAAGGGCCTCGACGAATTAAACAAGAAACGTCTAAGAACGATGAGAACGTTCGAGTAATAATGAACCTACAGTTCTATGACATAAGGTTTATATTCGTCTGATGAATTTAATGGTTTGTTCAAGATAATAGTGGAACATTCTAGTATTTGCGCGATTTCGTTTTGCGTAGTATAAAAGGACTGTTGATTGCAGTGTATGGACATTCTAAGTTTAGAAGCGAACAAGTGCGGATCAAAGCGATACTCTCTAAGTGATCTAGAGTGATATACCGACTAAGGCGAATACTACGGATTCAGTTAGCATTGTGATTGGACTTTGTTGCTTGGTTATTGCAAACTTTAGAGTGGTGTACGGAATAAATCTCATCAGTGTCACCAGGTCTATCTAAATTTAACGAACCCCTAGCTCGTAACAATGTGTTATGATAAGTAAAAAATTATGTACCAAAAAAAGTAACTATTCCGCGGATACGAAGTCGCAAGCAAAAGCAAGTATTAGATTATACATGATAGTAGTTAGTTAAATGTAATATGTACGATATGTTACCTCCGACCCCCCATCCAACGACGCCGAGCCCATTAATCATGGTAGTATGGCTGTCAGTGCCCACCACAGAATCAGGGTATAACACATCTCCCGTGAATACCACCCTCGCTAAATACTCCAAGTTCACCTGAAACGTATGCGCGGATTAAGCAAGCGGCGCTTACAAAAAGCCAGCTCTTTTAAAAAAAAGTAGTAATAATGATGTAATCATCCAAAGACAAGAAATACAAAATTACAAAAAAAAACTAACTCCCGTGTTCACAAACAATACTTTTTTATAAGTAGTAAGTACATAAGTTTCTTTCTTTCTTTCTTTCTTTCTATAAGTAAAAAATCGGGAGTGGTCTCCCCTTGACTTTCTCGTATAACGGAAATTAATCAAAGGTTGATCTAACCTTATATTTTGATGTCATACATGCATGTTAAATTTTGGTCACACATCCGAGTACCGACCGCGCACTTGGTTGCTTAATTTTCGTGATCGACGAGATGAAACGGATATCCGGTAAATATCCTGTATCCGGCCTAAATTTACTACACGGCCGGATACCGGATAGTAACTCAATATCCGGCCGGATACCGGATATTAAAAACTACGCCAATTTCCTACAGTAAAATGCAATACCTTAATCTTTGTGAGGTAAATATCAATAAAATGGCTTATAATTATGACGACTTTGATTTAAAGTCGAAAAAGTCACAAAAACAGCTTTTTAAATAAAACATTTTTTTTCCCTCTAAATTTTTTTAGTAAAAACATAGCGAAACCGCTCGAATTGATCTGATTGCGTTTACGGCGCTAAACTCTTCACGACATGCAACAAGACAATGGGCCAAATATCCGGCCACGGATATCCTGCCATCCGGCCTCGCAGCTCGTCGGTTATCCGGTATCCGGCCAAACAACTCTCCGTTTTATCTCTAATTAATATTGTATGCATCAGAACTTAGAAATCAAATAATTATTATGCAATTCTTGTAATCTCAAAACGTATCGTCACTTCCTTCTGGTGAACTTTCTGCAGACACGTCAATAATAAACTGCTCTAACAATATTTGTTCATGGCACATTTACAAGCCGGTCTTCTGTGGCGTTTGTGTGAAACGGACTTTATGTTGATTACGTGGACCAATAGCAACGAAGACAAAATTTCTGTACTCGTTTCTTTAAAAAAGTAGACTATAATTGTATTGATGATTATAAACTTATTTTTAAACTATCTTAGAACACAATAATTTTTAGAAAATTTAAGCATTTGGATAATTTTTAACGCATAAGACTAACTTTCTGAAGTTCTCTTACCTGATGTACAATACCCGAGCCTGGAGGGACGATCAGCATGTTGTCGAAGGCCTGAGCTCCCCACTGCGAAGTTACTACACGATTAATACAAAACTACTAATATGATTTAACAAAACTAGCTATCTGACTAACTTTTTGGCCGGGATCTGGCTATCAGATCTAGCACATGTGGGAGTGATCACTGGGTGCCGGAGTAGATTAGTCATATCATTGTAATATTTAGATAGCAAACAATTCATTAATAAGAAATTTATGTAGATTTCATTTAGTGCTGGACATCTACAGGGTGTAAAAGACATGAACAGTCAAACGAAAACCATGTGTTCTGCTCACCATCATAACATTTTTTTTCCTTTAGACTATACCTGGGAAATAGTTACGATTTTATTGAAGGTCAAAGTCATAATTTTTTTTTCCATTTTGTTATGAAAACGTTCTATACGTTATTTCTCAATTTATCTAAAGAAACATTATAATTTTTTTTAGTATTTCATAACAAAAAATAGCTTCAAAACGTTAGCGTTCAATGTAGCTCACTCGATGCGCACGGACACTAACGAACGGGGCCGCCGTCTGGCAAAATTATCGCGGTTTTGCGAGTTGCGTGCGAGTTGAGCCCTTTACATTGCGCGGTACAATTTGCAATTTTTTTTAACACCAAAATATAAAAATCATTTCCCAGCAATATTTTTTTTGAAATATGTCTTATTTGATGTATAGAATACATGGTTCTCGTTTGACTGTTCATGTCTTTTACACCCAGTATGTAATTAATATGTAATCATTTTTATATTAGAATATTTGCTGTGTATCTATTTATTTAACATTTCCATATCATGTAGTATTTTTGTTTATTCTTTCTATCCTCCGTTGGGTTATAGCACAATACCAGTGCTTTGCTTAAAAAGCAAAACTAATCACTGAGCTATCACCCTTTTGTATTTCTGCAGCACACATACAGGGTGTAAAAGACATGAGCAGTCAAACGAAAACCATGTATTCTGCTCACCGTCATAACATTTTTTTTCCTTTAAACTATACCTGGGAAATTGATAGTTACGATTTTATTGAAGGTCAAAGTCATAATTTTTTTTTTCATTTTTTTATGAAAACGTATTCTATACGTTATTTCTTAATTATTGTCCAAAGAAACATTATCATTTTTTTTAGTATTTCATAACAAAAAATGGCTTCAAAACGTTAGCGTTCAATGTAGCTCACTCGATGCGCACGGACACTAACGAACGGGGCCGCCGTCAAGCAAAATTATCGCGGTATTGCGAGTTGCGTGCGAGTTGAGCCCTTTACATAATTTCCCAGCAATATTTTTTTTGAAACATGTCTTATTTTGATGTATAGAATACGTGGTTTTCGTTTGACTGTTCATGTCTTTTACACCCAGTATGTAATTAATATGTAATCATTTTTATATTAGAATATTTGCTGTGTATCTATTTATTTAACATTTCCATATCATGTAGTATTTTTGTTTATTCTTTCTATCCTCCGTTGGGTTATAGCACAATACCAGTGCTTTGCTTAAAAAGCAAAACTAATCACTGAGCTATCACCCTTTTGTATTTCTGCAGCACACATATATTGCAATGTAATGTAAAATTATTTAGTGTGTATGGTTAGATTACTATATATTTTTTTGTTGTGTATGTGTTTTGTAAAAACTATACAAATAAAGTTTCATTCATACTAATATGATTTAACAAAACTACCATACGACTAATAAAACTACCATACGATTAACAAAACTGCTTTGAGATTAAAAAAACCACCTCACGATTATTGAATTACCCAACTACTACTAAAACTTCAATGCGGTTAACAAAATTACCATACGATTAACAAACCTATAAATAAAATGCCATTGTTCTGTACAAAAGTGCAATATATTAATTGGGTATTCGGAATTGGAACCCCCAAAAACCACGTAAATAATACCCATATTGACATAAAGTTATAAAGTTAAAAAGATAGTACGCATAATAATTATGCGTGATAAATGTTTTCGCCAAACGTCCGCCTTATCAGATTTACGTCAAGTTAAATAATAACAATAGGTATTAGACTGACCTTTCTTCTGTGAATGGAAACTGATGAAATTTAATATTGTTAACTAAACTAGATGATGACATGCAGTCTCTTATAGAACATGTAGTATAGAACATTATTTAAAATATTTAAATATGCGTTAATTCTATACGCGACACCCTTGGCCAAAATCTCCCGAACGAGTGTATGCAGTTCGGGCTCGTCCCGCGTCCCCCTCACGATTGCCCTGTCTAGACGCGCTCGTCGGACGACTGTAAGACTTCTATACACGGTCTTATCAGTATCTGCGGATCTTGACAAATATCCGCATTCGGATCCGTATCCGCGGATATATTTTTAACGATCCGGCACATCACTACTAAGAAGAAGACCGCGGCGCCATCGATTAACTCCTTTCGACACTAGCTTTTTTTCAATAAATAATACAAATAAACGGTATATTTACTTTTAAAAACTGGAATCTCTCCTTGTTCCTTTCAAACTCCAATTCCTGGTTCTTGTTCAGAGCGTCGGGCCTGAAAAGAAATTATTTCATCAAATCAAACCCAAAAATCGGGAGTGGTCTCCCCTTGACTTTCTCGAATACCGGAAACGACTCAAAGGTTGATAGAAACCTTATATTTTGATGTCATACATGCATGTTAAATTTTGGTCACCCATCCGAGTACCGACCGCGCACTTGGTTGCTTAACTTTCGTGATCGACGGCTCAAAAGTTGACAGAAACCTTATATTTTGATGTCATACACGTATGTTAAATTTGGTTGCAATAAGTTAAAGCATGGTAGAGTTATCGTGCTAACGCACAGACACACACAGACATAATTCCAAAAAAAAAAATGTTTGGACTTGGTCGCATTTTTTGATGATTACAACACTTCCTCTATACTACGTACGAGAAAGTAAAAACATCACATGATGAATGAGCGGCCCCTGACGCAAATGAAGCGATCGTGTGTTCGATCAATTTTTGGATGACATCCACATCGCGCAGACTGATGGAAGTGAACTGACCGTGAGCCCCCACTTATGGGTACCGATTTTTCCTTTAGAGGCGCGGAACCCTAAAAATGGTATCTTAAAACACGTGTTATTCGTTAGGAGAAACTCCGATAAAATACTTACGACCGAGAAAAGTCCACTTGGACGGAGTGGTCGATGACCAGGTCAGCCGGGCATATAGGGTTGATCTTGTCCGGGTTCCCACCAAGCTCCCGGACCGCATCCCTCATGGCCGCGAAATCTACCACGGCCGGCACTCCAGTCAGATCCTGGAAGAAAGTCATGTGTTTTTAAAGCGAGCATTTCTGGAAGCTGCAAAGCTGAAAGCTTTTTCTCAGTTTTTAACACGCATAATAGTTGCACCGGTATGTTTGTTTGTATGTATGTAACTGACTCGTTTGGACTCGATTTTGACCCACTTTAAACGGTCAGATTTCATTTAAACTTTACAGACTTATCAAAGACCGACGACATTACAATAATTCGATAAGAATATCCCATTATCCTGATTAGAATCGCCAGGACTAATAAATTAAACGTTTCTAATGTTAGTTCAGCTATACGTCACTAGATGGCGTTGTCATTAAGTAAGTACTTTCATCGGCGGTTATAATTTGCACTAAAAAGTGGCAAATAAAAGAATAGTTTAAAAAACTAAAATAAAAAAACACGCTTTTATCTACTAATAATAAAGCTAAAGAGTTTGTTTGTTTGGTTGAACCCTAAGATCTCGGCAACTACTGGCTCAAATTGAAAAATTCTTTGATTGTCTACTTATCGAGGAAGACTATAGGCCAGGACTTCCCAAACTTATTTTCATAGTGACGCGTTATAGTAACAGCAAAGTTAAGTACATACCTACTAAACCAAAAAAAAGGGCGCAGCCGCCCGGATTGCGAAAGATGCTGTGTTCGATTTTTTCGCCCGCCCTAGACAGTCGATCCGGGCTCAAATTTTGAAATCGCGACGTTCATTTCTTTCTTTACATTTATTTTCGTTCTACTAGCTCGCATCGCCTATATACCTCCATAACATCACTCTACGACTAATAGGAATTGAGCATCAATGAAAAATGTTGCAAAAATGGGAAATCCACGCGGACGAAGTCGCGGGCACAGCTAGTATATTATATTATTATTTCTTATCAAGTGCCTAAATTCAAAGTTTCATGGTTTTATCTTCGATAATGACGAACTCCTATACAAACTTTTATCGCTTATTTCAACCCCTTCAAGTCTTTCTAAATATATATAACTCAAAGATGACTGACAGACTGACATAGTGATCTATCAACGCACAGCCCAAACCACAGGACGGATCGGGCTGAAATTTGTCATGCAGGTAGATGTTATGACGTAGGCATCCGCTAAGAAAGGATTTTTGGATTCCACCCCTAAGGGGGTAAAATGTCCACGCGGACAAAGTCGCTGGCGGAAGCTAGTTCACGATAAAAGGTAGCCTGCTCTTCCCCAACGTCTAGTCAATATTTGTAACAAATTTCATCACAATCGATTCAGTAGTTTAGGCGTGATAGAATAACAGACAAGAGTTACTCTTTAATTTATACTATTAGCAGATTTTTATATAATGCCGTTCGTTGCCGTTAAGTAATACATTTGAAAGATAAACGATATTACCGATAATTTAATGCAGTTACGAACAACCTTGACACGACAGTTGTATATTAAACAGTGGGTGTGCGCAACCGGATTTTGACGTCACAAGTTGTAAGTGGCGCGTGAACCTTGTACCTTGGGTAGTCAGCCACAAAAACTTGGTGTAGGAAAGCATAGATTCCTATAACTTTACGCCGATATGATATCGATTACGAAAACTAAGCTAGCAAGTGCGCGGTCGGTATTCGGATGGGTGACCGAAAATTTATCAACTGGATTTTAAAATTATGGGAAGCTTCTAGAAGAATTTTCCTAATTAAGCAGTAGCTCTGTAACGATCATTATGACTGGTTTAATTTTTGAAAATATCAATCAAATTCATTATTCATCATGACATTTGGTTCATTTTCGCGCTATTTGATTCATTCAATTGCTGACCGTGTCCTAGAACACATCATTACTAACGTACCTAAGGGTCTCGCTCTGACCTCGGCTTGGGACTATTACTATAATATGTAGGTACTTACATAAAATTATATCAAGGCACTAAAATTGTGAGTACCTTTTGTTAAACCTTTTTATATTTTTGTGTATCAGTTTTAAGTGTTTTATTGTTTAGTTTCTACAGTGTGTTTTATATTATTTTCAGAGTGCCTTTTATATACCATTTAAACCTGTTCAACAACTCAATAAAATAGTGACGGAAAACGTGTTTTGATTAGTGGACCATACTAACAGAGTTGTGTTAAACTAAACCACTCTTTTATTTAACTCTTTTCTGCACATCTGGCCGTATTGCCCACGGCCAGAGCGCGACACCTTCATGCTTCGTCGGCACCACAGATATCGGAAACAGAGAGATCGAACAAGTCAAGGGGCTCGAGCCTACCCCACATTAGGGGCGATTAGGCCTTAGTCAACCACGCTGGCCAAGTGCGGGTTGGTCGACTTCACACACAACCTAACAATTTCTTCATAGGTGTGTGCAGGTTTCCTCACGATGTATTCCTTCGAATTAAACGTACTCATCGATTAAACGTACATATGAATTCAAAATTTGAAAACACATTGGTACGTGGCGGGGTTCGAATCGGTTCCTCCCGGGTAGAAGACAACGGCCTTACGCACTACGCCACCGACGCTTCAAATATCTAAATAAAATACTGAAATTGGAAGTTGTGTACGACAAAGGGAATATGTAGTTACCTGCAAAATAACCCTGGCTGGTTTGAAGGCAATCTCCACGCCACCTTCCACCGCCTGATTCTTCTCCCATTGCAGCACGCTCTCCACATCCTTCTGCAGCACCTGGAACCCGTCGCAGTTCCTCACGCAAGACTCTAGAAGCACCCTGATGCTGTATGGCAGACGACCTGGTGGACAGACATTTGATACAGTGATGCTGTGATCGCACACATCGAAGTCATCGCTCCGTTGTCGGCAACTCTCACACATCAAAACGTTTCATCGCGATAATATCGCTGTATGTAGTCGTCTGGGTAGGTATCACCGCCTTTCTTATTTCTGCCGTGAAGCAGGTCACTGTGTTTCGGATTGAAGGGAAAGGTAGCCAGTGGAGTTACTGGGCATGGAAGGCATTTCATCTTAGGCCGATTCATTCGAATCGATTCAAAAATCGTTTTTTTTTTTTAGAATAATCGACATCCCTCCGTACACAAAACATAAAATAAATTACTCACCATAGTTCGCTCCTAGTGCAGTCAAATCGTAATATTTATACGTTTTATTATTGATATCGATGCTCTTCAACAAATTGCTGTACGGGTTACCGGCTGAAACAAAGGAAAAACAAATTAAAAGGGGGTGTTTTGCAGTATTTTGAAGAAAGTCCCACAGTGATTCTCGCTCTGTTGTATTGTAAATCTCTGTTCTGTGGTATTGTGTTGTAAATTGTATTATTTTACGCCCACATTTTCGCAAATTTTTAAATTTGAGACGTCGTGGTAAATTTATAAACTAACGGATATCCATTCGTAAGATTCTAAACGGTTCGACCAATCACAGAAGAGCTTTTAATTTTACGCTTTTTCTAAATACGGCAAACAACACACTGCTCTCTGATTGGTCGATGTTGACAGTGCGTGCCTCTGTTGCTTTTTAGAGTGCGTTCCAAAACGATTTCAATTTACTCGGGGTAGAGTAAATGATAGCTCACTATTGGTCGTTATTAAGAAGCGCTTACACCATTGGTTAGTTTTGTTAAACTATAGTTATTTTACACCAATTAGAAGAAAAAAGCTTAACTTCACCTGGTTTTGGAACGCAAGCTTATAAACTAACGGATATCCATTCGTAAGATTCTAAACGGTTCGACCAATCACAGAAGAGCTTTTAATTTTACGCTTTTTCAAAATACGGCAAACAACACACTGCTCTCTGATTGGTCGATGTTGACAGTGCGTGCCTCAGTTGCTTTTTAGTGGCAACAGGGGTGCTATTCGCCAACTTTTTTTGACAGTTGAAAGTGATGATCATGCTCTAAGACTGTCTAAAGGTAGCCATCCACGTTCATGTTTACCTGACATTTTTAACTGTTCAGGTGAACTGTTCAGGTAAATATGAGCGCATATGTATGGAAACCTGCGCAGTTGTGTGGCATACACGCTCATGTTTACCTGTACAGTTCAACTGAACAATTAAAACTGTCAGGTAAACCTGAGCGTGGGTGGCTTAAGACTGACCATACAGCGTCCAAAGCTTAGTGTTTGTGATTTGTTGGTAACTTGACTTGTTGGTCAGGTCTATATCTATAATAGCATGCCCTTAAATTAAAGATACTATTATAAATTTGGATGCTGTAGATCTATGGCTAAATAGGTTAAAGCTGTACAGGTTGAATTTTAAAAGTGGGCCTTCAGGACTAAATCCTAAACTATAAGCAATATCGAAAAATGCTCAAAGGAAAAATGCACTGAAAAAAATCGACTTGCCTCAGGCGGGACTCGAACCTTTTTCTAGGGGGAAGGTGCGGGTTCGAGTCCCGCCTGAGGCAAGTCGATTTTTTTCAGTGCATTTTTCTAGTATTATATTTACGCGTTTGTAATCGCAAAAATAAAATTATTCCATAATGCTCAAAGGAGTTGCGAGCCCGATTTTGATGAAAACAAAAACTACATCATTGGATTTTTGAAAAATCAATAATCCTTGCCAGGAATCATTCCCAATGATTTTGAAAAAAAACCACAGCCTGTATTATTACAACATTCAATAGTGTTGTTAGTTAGGATCGATTTCTGGGAAGTAATGATATACGGGAAACTAATGGACAATGTTAAATTTTAATAAAATATTACTTGTTCCACCTTGGTTGAAGCCAAATGATGAAATTTTTGTTTTCATCAAAATCGGGTTGCGACTCCTTTGAGAATTTTTCGATATTCCTTATAGTTTAGGATTTGGCCCTGAAGGCGCACTTGAAAAATTCAACTTGTATAGTACCACCTGTAAACCCCATTGTATTCACCCTATTTATTTCAAATAAATTTGATTTAGCCTAACCTGCTGTTGACTGTACTTCACGTAATAAACTCTTATCAGTCAATGTTTACGGCCCTTTCAATATTTGCTTTTTGCATAGTAAGTGTGAATATGACAACCAACATGGAATTAATATGATAAGAAAATTGAGGAATAAATCCTGAATTGTAGTAGCAGGTGAACTGTATGCAAGGCACCTCCTCCTTCTCCTACTTACATTTTTATTCGTGCGGTATGCGGTGATATCAACAATACTGCTTTAGCTAATACCAACCTCCCTTGGAAACAAGTGATATATTTCGATAGCAGCCGGGATCACCCGTTTAACATGTCTACCGAAGCACGGAGGAAAATCGAGTTGAAAATTTTTCGGTCATCCATCCATGTACCAACCGTGCTCTTGGTAGCTTGGCATACTTGATCATTACGAAGAACACATAGCCATGGTGCCATCAACAGGAAGCACTTTAGAAAGAAGTACCAAATTTATCGCTTTTTTGGGGTGGTGGGGTAAAGCGGGGGGGAAGCGGCTAACCCCTACACATTTTTTTTATATAAATTGCATAGATTAAAAAAAACTAAATATGAAAATTCAAAATACTATTAAATCATCAAGAAACACTGAACTGTTTTTACCTCCCAACTTCTGCAAAATTGATAAAAAATGAGAAAAAATTCCTAATTGCATCATAAAAACCCAAAAGACATCTAATAGTCCTTTAGTAAAATGTGAAAAAGTCGTTTCTGGCGCTTCGCCGGCCGCTGCCGCTGCATGCTAACTCCACTCGCTCGGCTCCCGCGTATAGGTCGCAAGTCTAACCTAACCTACACCAATGTTATACCTACTTAATTATTGTTTTGTTGTGGCTGAATGAAATAAGGTCCTTTGCTTTACTATTATCGATATTATTTTAAAACAACAACTGTCAAACTATTTGATAAAATATTTTCGAAGTAAATTTGTATGTAATTTTGGAATATTTTATCTGAGCATTTATATAAATGAAATTACAATTAATGTGTTAGTCTATTGTGCGTCTATCTACACAATAAGTATGAAGCTATTCTTTAAGGTACCTCTTTCTAAAGCTGAGCCCATCAACCTCCTCTATTAGTCATCCTCCGTATTCAAAGCACCATGATTATTAATTTCATAGACATGTTCACACTTGTAGCTTATAATAAAATACTGTCCTTGCAAGTAATGTATTTGTCCTCTCAAAGGAGAATGTCTATAGGGTATGGTACTACATAACACCAGGTGGGCCGCAAGCTTCTTTACCATCTCATAATATTTTAAAAAAATGTCTACTTATTCATTCATATTCATATTATCTTTATTGCAAGTCACTACATGTTCAAATTTTAACATAAGATTTTAAGCACTATAGGTACGTTTACATGTAAGTGACACCCTGTAAGGGTGTAGCAATTTATTATTACAATTTTCTTATTACATCCTTAAATAGTAATAATGAATTTTATAATATAGCAATACATACAATAATCAATTTGTTAGGTATATTTTACTATTATCTTAACTATGTAATTTCAACTTATCATATTAAAGCAGAATACATTTTATTATTACAATTTTCTTATTAAATCCTTAAATAGTGATAATGAATTTCATAACATAGCAATATAATAATCAATTTGTTAGGTATATATTGGTATTATCTTAATATTTATTATCTTAATAATCATCCATACATTAAATTTCATAACATTATATTGTGCTAGCTATGTCATCTTACAACTTCCAATTAAATCATTACGCAATTCACACCAAAACCTCATCACTACTTAATATTTTTTATTATCTTGAAAAAACTCGGCCATATTATAATAACTTTTATTGATGAGATATTCTTTTAACTGTTTTACAAAGTTTTTATTTTTTTCCACGTTTTTAATGCTATTGGGGATATGGTTGTATATTTTAATTAACATATAGTGTGAAGAGTCCGTTAACAATTTTAAACTTGAAAAGGGTAGCTTCAGTTTATTTTGGTAGCGGTTGTTTCGTACTTTCTACAGAGACTTTGGCAAAACACAGTGAATGACGTTTGTTTGATATTCAGTCAGACATAGCTTAGTGCTAAGTGTCATAACCAATTCTCTTGGAAAGCGATTATATTTTGATTTCAAAATTAATGTTTTACAGCACGAGTAGGAAATTAAATGCTGAAGAAAGTATGGTCCAAATAAAATTTTATTGAAATAACATATTTTAGAAGAGTAGTTAAGTTATTGGGAACTCTAAGTCAACTTCGTTGCCTTAGAGCTTCCCAATAACAGTTCGGTCGATAAGATTGAAACAGCTCCATTCAAGCGTCTTTAAATACTGTAACGATGGGTATCAATGGTTATTTTGTCGTGAGTCCACACAACAATCGATTCATTGCTGCTCCTAAATATGAAATTTATAAAGCAAAAACAATCCTTAAAATTAAAATGTGTTTGTCCTCCGCCATCAAACGAAGTAAAACGACATGGTAACTTATTACCTAACACTATTCGTTGTCTTGTTTGCGGCCCGTCTAATTGTGGGAAAACTAATTTAGTAATAAGTTTACTGTTAAATAAAGACGTCTATTCAAAATCATTATACCAACCAAAGTACGTATTTCTCGAAAATGTATTAAATATGGTACCCGAAATATCATATTATAAATATGATAATAATAGTGAAATTGTAAGTCCGCATGAGGCTTTGACTGAATCTATTATTATTTTTGACGACGTTGCTTGTGAAAACCAAAATAATATACGAGACTACTTTGCTATGGGACGTCATAAAAATATTGATTGTTTTTATATCAATCAAACATACACAAAAATATCAAAACAACTCGTCAGGGATAATGCAAACTTAATAATATTGTTTAAGCAAGATGATATCAATTTAAAACATGTTTACGATGAACATGTGAGTTCTGACATGACATGGTCACAATTTCGTGAAATGTGTTCTATTGTATGGAATACACCATTTAGTTACCTTGTAATTGATAAGGACTGTGAGCGAAATAAGGGCTTATACAGAAAAACATTCGATACCTTTATAGTTTTTGATTAGCTTACATTCAAAAATGGCTGCTGCACTGTTAATCCGACATTTTTATTCCTGATTTTGACCTGAGTAGTTACCCCGTAAAATGGAGAAAGACTTGAAAGAAGAAATTGTGAAAACAGCTGCCGGTAGTAGTTAAGTTATTGGGAACTCTAAGTCAACTTCGTTGCCTTAGAGCTTCCCAATAACAGTTCGGTCGATAAGATTGAAACAGCTCCAATCAAAAAATGTTACCATTGGTGTGTAATAAAATACTCTAATCATAATTTTAAAAATCAAATTACTCACGGTGAATATTCACGTTCTCGAAATAACTGCCACCGTGAACACAATCGACTTGGGTGTTTCGAAATTATAATATTGCGCGACTTAGATACGAACTGAAATCGGACTCGCGGTCGCGGTCGCGGTGACGCAGCCAATCAATCGATGTACCTAGTTCAATAAGTGTATTTTTCTTTCATGGTCAATATTATGGTTCACTTTGTTAAGGTTCTCATAGATCCCTTCGTCGGGTCTATAGAGAACATTTTGATACCCCTTTGTCGGGGAAAATTTAAATTTCACGGTTAATAATATGGGCTCACTTTGTTAAGGTCCTCATAGATCCCTTCGTCGGGTCTATGGAGAGGAGATTTTGATACCCCTTTGTCGGGGAAAAATTTTAGATTATGATATATGAATTTCACAGTTAATAATATAGCTCACTTTGTTAAGGTCCTCATAGATCCCTTCGTCAGGTCTATGGAGAGGATATTTTGACACCCCTTTGTCGGGGAAAAATTATAATTTTGTGATTATGAATGACACATGAATTACTCAATACAAATATTTCGTTAGATACTGACAAAAACTAGTCGCATATCGTAATAACTATATATTTTTCCTTCGCATTCAATGCAATGTATACCCTAAGGTACGGGTATCTCTTTGTCGAGATTAAACCCCTCACATCACATAGCAACACGAAGTACTTTATAACATTATGACGATACGTCAACCAGCGGCTAGCGATCACTGAATACTTACTGATATAAATGAATAAAATTTATTCTCGACGGGAATAATATTTATAATCCACCTAAAGCTAAGCGAAATTTAGTTGGTTCGCCCATACTGTAATAAGGTATTTTTATATTTTGAGCATCGCGCTCGCTTGTTCTGGATGCATCGCGTAAAAGCAAGCGTATAATGCTGATTTATGAGAAATGAGTTGGTGACAAACAACGGTGTCCATTTCGTCACTTTTCGATAAATGCTTTTATTGCACTTGCTACTTATCATTATAGTAATAATTATATTAAATGTTAAAGGTACAGTCGAATATTTTAATGTGTGTCTATTTCAAAGCTGCGAGAAATTATAACTAATTGAATTATATTTGTCATCAATCAACGAGTTAATTCTTTGCGAATCGTCAATCCGTCATAATAACATGGCAAAGATGTGTTCTTTAGCTCATAACGATAACTCAAGTATCGAATTTAATTTTTTTTCAAACAAACATTGTTAATTAATGTAGGTTTTCTTTTAAATATTATATTTATCATTTTAGTAATGATATTACTTTTTAAGAATTCAATTCGAAATAAAGACCTACAAAGTCACGTACCTGATATAATTGCGAATATATATCATTTTAAATTCAGGTACATCTATGAGAATAATACAAAATATTTATGAAAACTCTCCGAGCAAGCTAATGGTGTAAGGATGCATCTTTATCGAGATTTAAAGTCATATAATATTGTAATAACATATGTTTACATGTAAATTTATTTAAAACAGTTGTTATTGTTGTGTTGTTATAACACACTGGATGTTCACAGTGAATTAATGCAGTAATTGAATACAAATTTAATGATGCTACTTCAAAATGGTTTCACTATTTTACGCCTTTGAAATGGACAGGTATTAAAATACTCGACTGTACATAAAATAAAGACAAGACCGTTAACAGGGGACGACAATAGCACGATACGATTTCTGTGCGAAATCGTTGGACTGCTATAGTTTCATACAATATGAGGTAATATGTAGTTATAAATTTTCTGAAAAAGGTTAAAAATTAAGATCGCTATATTTAAAGAATTTGTGGAAATATATTCTGCAAGACTCGTTTTCATAGATACGTTGACTTAAGTTATAAATTTATATTTAATAATAACTTTTAAAATGCATTTGTATATGGAAAGTCGTGTCGGTATCGTATCGTTTAATTTAAAAACCGTCAATAGCTTTAAAGGTAAAAACTGTAATATGTTTGTTACATATTTTCCTACATTTTACTTAATGATAAAAATTTTATTATGATACGTAAATATATTTATATTCTAAAATAATAATTTTCGAGTAGATCACTCAACTAACAGCTTGTACACAGGATTCTAGTTAATTATTGAATCTGTTCCAGAAATCAGGTTATAATTCGATGTACTTAACTCCCATATCTTATTTACAAAACCTAATTTTAATAAATTCTGATTTTATGATTGCAAAACACCTATGGTTTTGGTGAAAAACAATTATCTCAAATTACAAATTAATAAGTTTAATTAGCGGTAATTTGATCGATTTGTTTTTCACTTATTTTATTACTCAATTTCTTGAGTGGAAATTAACAAAATGCTGACGAAGTTGGTTACATATCTATGTGTGAAAAACTCGAATGTGGTGTGTAAAGTATATTGATGAAATAAGTATATAAATTGCCTTTACCGAAATATGCACTCAAATACTTCGGTACCTACGTACATCGTCGGCTCTCGTCGCTACGTGCAAGTGCTACTCTAAGTGATACCCACTCTCTTCGTCATGAGCTACCGCTGCGTTGATATAATGTATGTAAGTCTATTTTTATTGTCAGTCTATTCAGTTAATATTATTAAAATATCTCCTCCACTATTTAACAATAACTTTAACTTTTTAATTGCGTTATTGTCTCTATCGTATTGTCACAAATTCTTAATCTTTGCACCGAATGCTATGTGTTATATTGACTTTGTTTCATACTTACAGGTCTGAGTCACAGTACAAGAAACACAGCACCACACCCGTTTCTGGTGCTGCATCTTTATTTGACGAGTCCGAGGGAGACCATTCATCAGATAACGACGAAATTATCAGGTAAATTATTTTTATATTCATAGATTTAAGTTATTTAACTATACAATATATAGACTTCTCTCACGGGTACCTTTTTTCCAGTCCGCCAAAGAAAATCAAGAAACAATCCAAACCACAAAAAAAGCAGGACTCTAAGAAAAAATCACCTAGGTATGTTGTCATAATCTTGTATCTTGGTAAATTACCTAATTTTATCCAAATCCTCTTCAATGTTTAATTGCGTATATTTGTACATTAACTTAAAAAAATATTTTTTTGTGAAATGTTCATAAATATATAATTTTATAAGTTGCCGAATTTCATCAATTTCAATTCAACCCTCGAACTTTTGGTGCTTATTTTTATATATCTTAAATTGATTAAATATTTTTATTTTCAGTGACACCTGTTCAAAGTCTGCTGGCAGTAACTCCGTTGTAGCGGACTTATTTGGTGACGAGCCACAGCCGCCAAGCACCAGTTCCAGCCAACCATCACCACTCTGGTCTTCGTTGGCGCAACGAGTTGCAGGCGGTGCGCTGCGGCAGGTGGAACTGATAAACGACGGCGAGCTATTCTTCGACGTGAAGGTTTATAATACCGTCGATATTATAAACTTAGATTCTCGTCGTCGAGCGGACAAGTGGTCTGCTCAACTACGTCTGCGAGTTGCCCCCAGCGATCCTCTCTGGATGCAAGTTAAGAAGATTTACGCGGAAGGAAAGAAACGTTTCGTAAAAGAAGCAATTTTTTACGGCGATAAAGCGGACAAGTAGTTAGGTTTAGTTTGTAAAATATAATAAATATATTTAATGGGCCTATTTACTTTATTTACCTTTTAAAATAACATATAATTACTTGATGTAACAATTAATATTTAGTAATATTAATTGTCAGATTAACTCTTTGATTCCCACTTTTAGTTACACATTCACATATTTAAAAGTAACATTAATTAGCCACATTTAATAAGTTACATATTATATCATTTCTATGGAACTAATGTATTCAAACTAAATGAAATAAGCATGGCAATTTAACTTTTATTGAATTTTTATGTAATAATATTAATATAAATAATTACTTTTAGTTTCATCGTTCGGTAAGTACGAAATCAGTGCTTTCCTTTTAGCTATAAGTTACTTGTTTTGATTTGATTGATCATTGATATATTTGGAATTTCAAAGGTAAGAGAAAAGATTGTCTAATTAGTTATTTGCATAATTTTAGTGTTATAATATTTTTATAATACTCCTAATATCATCAGTTATGGGGAATAAAACTATCTACTGTTCTATTTGTGAAAAGTCTATTCCAAGTAAATCTTTCTCTGGTCACTTGCGGAGCATAGTACATAAAAGCAACAGCGTAAAGTCGAATTTTTAATTAGACGAAGTAAATTGACAGCAGCTAATGTCACATTGTGAAATAATGTTGCCATCTTCTATGTAATAGTGATGGGTTCAGTTTTCGTTCACTCTCAGGAATGAATGATGATATGAATGAGTACATTGTTAATCTTATCTTACTATACGAAAAAAAGAAACTATTTCTATTTTACCGTATAAAAGTAGGTCGATATCTGCTGGTATTTAATTATAATCACTTTTTTTACTACCTTCTTAAAAATAAGACAAATTCGGACGCGTCGGTCGCCATTTTGTCTGTGTCATGCGTCTTCTAACCTCTGGTCTGACTGCTCGAATATTTTCTCTGCGCATACGTTGTTTACTTGTTGTTTTTGTTAAGTTTTTTTTGGCTATAAATGCACCAGCGTGTAAATCAGCGCAAGCCGAGCCAATCACAGCCAAACACCCCGGGCACTTGTGGAGGCTTGCGAAGCTTCGGCAAGCGTGTAAATGTAGCATTAGAGCACTCGGTAATGGTAAATGTAGGTACCTACTATACGCAGTCGTCGAAAAGTACGAACACTCTTTCGTACCTACTTACAGGGCACGAATAGGTTTGGAACCCGGTACCCGATATCGGCAGCGCGGCGTTCTAACCACTCACTAGGCTACT
Organism: Elophila nymphaeata; assembly: GCA_955850985.1. Lineage (NCBI taxonomy): Eukaryota > Metazoa > Arthropoda > Insecta > Lepidoptera > Crambidae > Elophila > Elophila nymphaeata. Next base: position 1,829,845 of record OY039094.1, read on the forward strand.
TTGTACATACATAATGTTCTCTTAGATTTGCGCGAGCACTACACATTATAAATAAAATTATAGCCCGACGTTTCGTAACACTTTTCAGCGTTCGTGGTCACGGGATGACCGTCATCCCGTGACCACGAACGCTGAAAAGTGTTACGAAACGTCGGGCAATAATAACAAAATGTAAAATCTAATTACACGCGAGTTAAATCCATAAAAGTTGTTTTACTTATAAATGTACATACATACATGTTATTATTTCTTTATTTGCATAATGCAGAATTGCATACATATGTCTTAATGTTATGTTTTACAAAACATTACCTATAATATACCCTGTTAGGGCATAGCAAAGGATAAAATATAGAATTATAATTAAAATCGTTAATAGTTATAAATATTAGTTATTATGAGAACAATTTTATACCGAGTTGCGATTTTTTCATTCATTCACTTTGTCACAACACTATTTTTGTTTTATCAAAACCTGACAACCCAGTAAACGTCATTTGACTTCGTCTAATTAAAAATACGACTTTAGTGCATATCGATCAAGGTATAGAGAAAATTAGTTCAGCATTCAAAAATCGCATAGCGTCGTATCGTGTGCGCGAAGGAAACGAACTAGACAGCGTTGCTACTAGTTCGCCGAGTATCTACATTAGTTCTATTGCATCGCGATTGCAAGCGTTAATCGAATCATCTCTTACTAATCACGTGAACATAAAAGTTAATTTTGAACTTTTTACCCAAGTGCTTCTACCTAAAGATGATAATATATTGACCAAATCATTTGCAACACAAAATATTCCGCTGCACCAAAATTATAGTTTCAATGATTTAATTGAGACAATTTCTGAAATCTTTTCTACAAAGATAGACGAATTCCAGGATAAAGGTAGCGGCTGGTCAATATTACGTTTTGTTTACCTCGAAGTAAATATCAATAGATTTACACCTTTAAAAGGGTCTAGCTACATACAATTACCAAAGTCGATTATTGCAAAGCGATCTTGTATAAACATAAGAAATGATGACGAATATTGTTTTGCGTGGGCTGTCATAGCTGCCTTATACCCTGCCAGAAACAACGTAACTCGAGTAACTTCTTATCCTCACTTTAGTACTATATTGAACTTGAATGGTATGTCATTTCCAGCGACGTTTAATGATATAAAATTATTTGAAAAACTCAATAGTAATATTAGTGTAAATATTTATGGTTTGGATCGTAAAAATAGAATTACTGGCCCCTTGTACAAAACGGCACTTAGAAAACGCACTCACGTTAACATGCTTTTTTTTCAGGACGGAGGTAAGTCTCACTATTGCTTAATAAAAAATTTTACTAAATTAGTTAGAAAACAAGTTAGTAAACACCACGGTAAAATATTTTTCTGTGATGATTGTTTGTTGTTCTTTTATTCAAGTTTAAAATACGAAAATCACGATTGCTGCGGAGTAAGAACTATTTTACCTAAAGAAGGGTCATTGCTTCAGTTTAAAAATTTTCATTGTAAACAATATATACCTTTTGTAATATATGCTGATTTTGAGACATTATTACAGCCGTGCGATGATAGTCAGGGTATTCATACAACAAACATTCAACGACACATTCCAGCTGCGTTTGCATATTATATCGTATGTAATTACGATAGTTCTCTTAATCGTTTGAAAACATACCGTGGTTCTGATTGTGCTTCTAAATTCGTAGAATTTTTACAAATAGATGTTAGAAAAATTTATTCCGTAATTAAATCAGCTTCACAAAATCCTGTCCCTATTATCTTAAACGATGTCGATTCGCAGAGTTTCAATAGTGAGGAATACTGCTATATATGTTCAAAATTGTTACTCAATGATAAAGTAAAAGATCATTGCCACTTTACGGGGACTTACAGGGGCGCCGCTCATTCATATTGTAATATTCAGTTTCGAATACCTCAATTTGTTCCAATTTTTTTCCACAACTTGGCAGGTTATGACTGTCATTTATTTATACGTGAATTAAGCACTATCCCCGGTCCTATTAAAGTCATTCCAAAGAGCAAGGAAAATTATATTTCCTTTACAAAATTTCTCCCTATTTCAGACGATGAATTTGTTGCAATACGTTTTGTTGATTCATTTAAATTTCTGGGGACTAGCTTGGAGCAATTAGCTAAAAATCTCAATCAAAACGATTTCATACATTTAAAGCAGAATTGCAGCACTCATCAAAAATTTTTATTGTTATGTCGAAAAGGTATATACCCATATGAATATATGACACGGTGGGATGTTTATGATGAAACTAATTTACCATGTATTGATAAATTTCATAGTAAGCTTACAAATGAAACTATAAGCTTTAATGATTACGAACATGCCTTGATTGTGTGGAAAACTTTTGACATTAAAAATTTGGGGGAGTATACAGACTTGTATGTTCAAAGTGACGTTTTAATTTTGGCAGACATATTTGAAAAATTTCGTAGAACTTGTAAGTCAAATTATGACTTAGACCCTTGTTTCTATCTTACAAGCCCCGCTCTTTCATTCGACGCTTTTCTTTTAAAAACAAAAGTTAAATTAGAGCTGATATCAGACCTAGAGATTTTACGATTAATACAACGCGGACTAAGAGGCGGTATTTGTCTTCTTAGTAAAAGATACGCTCGTTCTAATAATAGACACCAATCTGATTTTGATTCAACCAAACCATCAAATTATTTAGTATATTTAGATTGCAATAACCTATACGGATATGCTATGTGTGGTTTCTTACCATATGCCGATTTCAGGTTGCTTGATGCGGAAGAATGTAAACTCCTCGATGTTCTAAATATTCCCGACGATAATCCCTATGGGTTCATTATAGAGGTTGACCTTGAGTACCCTAAAGAATTACATGATTTACATAACGATTTTCCATTTTGTGCCCAAAACTTTATTCCACCAGGTTCCAAACATAAAAAACTGGTACCTAATTTGTTTGATAAATATAAATACGTCATTCACTATGTCCATCTAAAAACATGTCTTCGTCATGGGCTACGTTTAAAAAAAATTCATAGAGGCATTACATTCAAACAAAGTCCCTTTTTAAAAGAATATATCGACTTGAACACAGAGTTAAGGAAAAACTCTGATTCACTGTTTGAGCAAGATTTTTTTAAACTCTTAAATAATAGTATTTTTGGTAAAACTTTGGAAGATACTGAACGTAGAGTAGATGTAAAACTTGTGAATATTTGGCATGATGATCGTAATAAAACTAAAAAGTACACTACTGCAGAACAACTGATAGCTCGTCCAAACTTCCACAGTACAACAGTGTTTGATGAAAATTTGGTAGCTGTACAATTAAAAAAAGAAAAGGTAACTTTAAATAAACCAATATATATTGGATTTTCAGTTTTAGAATTATCAAAAAGTCACATGTTTGACTTTCACTATTCGGTAATGAAAAAATATTACAACGAAAAATTATCTCTGTGTTATACAGACACTGACAGCCTGTTATATTCCATACAAACAAATGATTTCTATCATGATATAAAAGAAAAATTTTCGAGTTATTTTGACACAAGTAATTACTCCAGTAATAACTGTTTTGGAATTATTCCGAGAAACAAGAAAGTTCCGGGTATGTTTAAAGATGAATTAGGAGGGAAAATTTTATTAGAATTTGTAGGACTGCGTTCGAAACTATACAGTATTAAAACAAGTGACTACGAGATAAAAAAAGCAAAGGGGATAAAAAAACCTGTAACCAAATCACTGAAATTTTCAGATTATGCTAATGTTCTGTCGACAGGACAAGAGCTTAGAGGCAAAAATGTTCTTTTCAAAACAATAAAACATGAGATCTTTACTAGGGAGCAAAATAAAGTGGCACTGTCTAGAAAAGATGACAAACGATTTATCCTAAGTGATAATGTGTCAACTATGTCGTGGGGACATTATTCAATAACTATATAGGTTACAAGACAGTAGATAGTTTTAAATATCAGGATTAAATTCTTTACTAGTTAATAATAATGATAATATAATGTAAATGTTACAATTAAGTTCAACAGTGTACTCTTTTATATTTTTATTTGTATTCTTTTATATTGTTACCTTGTTTCGATACTTGACTCAGAGATTTTGTATCAAAAATTATAATAAATAAAAAATAAGTCCATTAAATTTGATGTTTCATTTCAACTCTCCACATAATTCTTAGTTTAAATTATTATTATTCTTTACTATAAAACATTATTAATAATAATAAGTAGTTGTAATTTTTTGTAAAAAGTATTATTTTGCATACTCTTAATTAAAAGTGAGTGTGGCACTTTGACCGATCAAGTTATGTATGTCACACGTGTTCCAAATACATGTTCTAACATGTTATTTTATTGCATAATTATATCACGTTGCGTTGCTGTACGCTTTGCAATATTTTTTTAAAACTTGCTTTATTTCATATTTGAACTGCTACCGTCACACACGTCTGATTTGCCACGCTCATGGTAAGTGTTTTTTGTCGATAGTTAGTAATAATGAGTTTTATTTTTTATTCGAAGTTTCATAATTATTGTTTGGTTCCAGATGTTGTCAGATTCTTCGGAAATTATCTTTTCACAATATGCCCAAGATCCCTTGGAAGGATTTAGTGAACATTATCAGCAGTTCACAAGAAATGCTGAAGAAGAAAAGAAAAAGAAAGCAACGAATGGTGTTAAGAAAAACAAAAAAGTTTCACAAGAAGTGGAGAAGAAATTAAAACTGGCGTCAACATCTTTTGTCAAAGTAAAGCATGAAAAACAAGGCATACGCCTCATCAAGATTAAAGTTTTCGACTTAGCTACAAACCCTGAAGTGATTGACACCGACTCTAGAGATGGTGATGTCATAAGCGCGCAATATATAGTGACTACTGCAATAGATAACATCTTGGAAGAGACAGAGGAACTAGTGAGCAAGATATCTCGTAAATTGGGTGGAAGTGAATATTAATTTATATAATTTAAGAACTTAGAAATGTATTTAAATAATTGACTGAATAGAATAAATATGTTGAAAATATATTGTTTTTCTTTTTACACCCATCACTTTCATTCGTATTTATAAAAAACAATTTCGCATGAATTTGACAGTACTCAGTAATTAATTACCTACTTCTTTATAAATGCGAGTGATAAGGATTCTGCATATAACTAAAAATAAAAAATAAAAATATTGAATCATAAATTTATTTTAAAAATTATAACCATACTTATTACAAAATTACATTATTTTCTAAACACCATTTTTTTACACACAAAGCATTGGTTAAAGCACAACAATTATTATGAAATATACAACCATTTGAAAATATGTTGTCACAATACTCATTACATAAAGTCCTTAAATTAGGAATACCACTATTACTAATATCATAAACGTTTGTATGGCCGCATAGTTGTTGCACCCATTTCACTTTCTCTAATCCTTTTACTATAATTTTGTAACTATTTAAATACGTTTTAATCATTCTACAGAACTCCCTATAATCTATAAATCCAGTCCCCCATCGGTAATGTTTATGGTTTTCTATCCATCGAACGTGTTTTTTTTCTTCATCAGATAACGTGGAGAATGCATATGGTGGTTTTACTAAAAATACTTGTGTATAATCTTTAGTAGCTATTGCCAACTCCTTCACAATAAATTCATTTCTATAGTTTTTAAACCCTTGCACATCTAAAATAACTGTCTTGTTATTCATGATAATTTTTTGACAATATTACTCAATGGCTTGTATTCAAAAATACAATCGTTTAAGATAAGACAATACGCTGTAGTCTGATCAGGTATAGCTTGATCTGTTTCTATTTCAACTCTTACGTCTACTGATCCTTTCAATGTTTCGTGCTGTCGGGAACAATCAATAACGAATAATGGAGCAATATCTTTAAATTCTTTGATAGTCATTAACGGTTCAGAACGACGTCCGTGATAGGACTGTTGAAATCTAGAATACTGCTCATATATTAATGAAAATTTATTTTCCGAAAAACTAACATTCAAGCTTTCATACGGGAAATAGTTTGAATTTAAAAAAACTCTCACGTCGCGTACATTACAATGATCAAATTCTGCCATCGACAACTCTGCTTTGTTTTTGCGGTTGGTCTGTAACGCAATAATAACAAATCGAGGTTTCTCTATTTGCGATGAAGTTTTAATCGACCACGTATGTTTGCTGGTTTTGGGAAGCAATGGATATTCATATAAGTCCCAATTCCGATATGATAAAGTTACAGCTCTGTCTTTTTCTAAATGCTTTAACAAATTAACCCTCTCGCGATCGGACACTTTCACGTGGGGTACTCGCCATACAATTTTATTTATTATTATATCTTGCAACACCTCTCCTGCATTTAATTTTACAGCATTGAGATTCGTATTGCTTCGCAATAGTACTAACTCGTGTTTGCAGTTAATTATAATTCTTTCATAGTCCTCTGCAAAACCCAAAATTTTGTTTAATGGTATAGATGCTGAAAACATACCGTTGTTAGCGTTAGTCGTACCGGTAGTCGACCAGCCCCAAACCTTTGCACACTTAGATTCATTTTCATTTAAGGATAAATATGATTTAATTGTAGTAGTAACTCCGGCATTTTTTATTTTATCAATTTCGACTCCATTTAATTCGTATCTAATGTCTTGAAAAAGAAACAACGCAGGGTTGTTCACGAAGTGCACACTAGATTTATATGCTTTAGTAGTGCTATCGTATACATTGACTTTGCCCTCAATGTACAAAGTGCTAAGGGAAGGCAAGACATATAAATCTTGCTGATTAATAGGTATGCGAATTTCATCATTATTGTTGAAACTTGTTACATAGGGTTTATATGAATGATATTCAAAACTTTCAATACTGTTGTCATATGAAGTGGGTTGCGAAATGTCTAAAATATTCATTTTAATAGACCAATCAACCTTAAGAAATCTTTGTTATTTTTTGTTAATTTCTTCTTTAACTGAAGAGATGCTCCTTTTTGAGATGTTCTCTTAGAACTAACTCCAACAGGAGATGGGATATGGTTTTTATTAAAATTAATCATTTTTTTCTGAAATGTAAATATAATTGCACTTCTTCACCACGCAAATTTATTAGTTTATTTTCAGCGTCTAATAATCTTATACTAATTGTGCTAATTGAATTTTGGTTGACTGGAAAATAAATGATGTTCTTCGGTGTTTCAATAATTCGATAACCAGGTGGTACATTTGGAACAAATTCATATATTATATGACTTGGCTTTCCGTTTACAAATGATCCGCTCACTACATTGCATTCGATGCGAACAATGGTTGTCGATAAAATACTTACAGGATATAGAGATTCGCTATTTATATTAGCCTTTACTGTTTCCATGCCGAACCCTAAAATTTTCCCTACTGAATTTTTTTTGTCAAAGTGAACATCTTTAGAACAGAAAATATTAGTTTTTAAGGTGTTGTTGTTACAACTTAATCTGAAATTAGCATTTTTAATATTTTGGGTTAAATAGTCGCCAATGTCTTGAAATTCATATGATCCTTCTGGGATCGTGAGTACTTCATTTTCTCCATAATAGAATTTATTATTTCTTTCATCTATATTAGGAATCGAATTAAATGTTGAAAAATACAAAAGTCCACATTCATACTCTTCACTCAATTCAATAGTTGGTGAGTAATTTGTGGTCAATATAGATTCTATTCCCGTTACTGACACAGTGAACGCCATTTTGAGACTAAAATATTTTTTTTATTAATCTTTATTTAAACGTTTTGCCCAAAATTGTTTTAAAAATTTTAAGCAAAGATGCCCACAGTTGACGGTATCAAAGTTTTGGTACTGTACATAATTATAATTTATAGACAACGGTTTTAAATATTTAATTAACTCTATCGGTGGTTTTAAATTACCAAAACTGTCATAATATTCACAGTAATTGGTTTGTTTCGCATAGGCTACCCAATGTGTTCCAGGATTTTCAGAACTATCCAAATTGATTATGCCACATTCTAACTGTCTTGGTTTCGATGGCAACGTATCTCTCATATAGACACCGCGGAAATAAGGAATGTCATATGCAAATTTTAATATATCTATATTATTCAACGCTCGCCTGGGTAGCCGACTAATTAGTTTTTTGAAGGACTTAAATACAAGCTTGTCCCTTTTTTATGGGGTTTAATATACAATCCCTTTCCAAGAGCAACCGCTTCCATCATTTTATTGTGTCGTTGAGACTCTGAAAGACTTTTTTGTGCCATTCTGGAATCATTTACAGCCTTTGCTATACCAGCTGCACCTCCAGCTAGAGACCCTAAGGCCGATAATCCAGCAAAGATTGGAATCAAAGGCAAAACTCCGCCGCATTTTGGAATAGGAATGCAGCGTGGTATATTAATTTTCTTGCCACTAGTCAATAGTTTTCTAGCTACAGCATAAGCATATTTGATAGCAGCAGGAGTATCTTTAGATTTAATTTTTTTTAACTTTGATTGTATTTTTTTAACAGTGTTCATGAATGATTGCATACCAGCTCCTGCTTTTAGTTTGGCTTTCATGGCATTTTTAACAATCCATGAGGCAACTTTTTCACCTTTTTTAGCGTCTTTGGATTTTAATCTTTTCTTAGCCATATTCAAAAGGTCCAAATCAGCTTTATGGCGAACGGTTAAGTCACTGTTATTGTAAGCAATGTCGTGGTTCATACAAGCCTCATCCAATTTGTTAATACCTCGATCACCTCTTAATAACCGCTTCTGTAGCTTTGTTCCGGGACCACAAAATTGATATCCAGGTAAATGTAGCTCAATGGGTAAATTATTTATTAAACTATTGATGATACCGCTTCCCTCCTTCATTGGTATGAATCAAGTGATTATTTTTATCAAGAACGCCAATTTATATTAAAACACCAATGCACTCTTTTCAACCCAACTGTTTTCCTTATCGCTTATGCCTAACCATTTAACAAAAACTTTATTTCCTTTGCTTTTTATAATTTTTTCTATAAGATAAAGATCTGGAAATTTTGTTTTCTGCAATTCATATTCATAAAAACATCCCAAAATGTTTTGTTTGTGTCTATCTTGTATTTGATAAGTAGGTGGATTGGTATGGTTAACTTTTGATATAGTAAAAATTTCTGTCGACCAGTTGGGAGTATAACCTTTATAAAAGGCTCCTTTATATTTACTAATACGGACGTGATCACCAACACTATATTTAAATTTCGAAACTGGCTTTCGTTTCTGGCTTTTAATAATGTTGGAGCGGACTATCATCTCATTCGATTTATTAACATCGATGGGTTTAAATTTTGTTATTCGATGAACAGAATTGTTGTAATTATTCACAACGACAGTTAAATTTTTTTCGAACCACATGTATCTGCCAAGAACACTGAATACTTTGTAAAGATGATCTTTTAATGTTCTTATGACTCTTTCAACAATAGACGCTTTTTTTACGGAATATGTGGAATAATGATTTATTTTATATTTCTTTGTCAAACGACTAAAATTTTCATTATAAAACTCCTTACCTAAATCAGTCTGCAAATTTTTAGGTCTACGACAGGAATCAGTTAATATACACTCCATTGCATGTGTTACACAATTTTTATCTTTTGTTTTCAAAGGACTAACCCAAACAAACTTTGAGAGGACATCAATCACTACTAAAACATATTTATATCCTTTATTAAAACGTGCATATTTCTGTAAATCTATAAGATCTGCCTGCCACAAATCATCCAATCCTTTTATAACTGTTGATCGTCGTTGAAAATTTCTCCTTGCACACTTATGAAGTTCATCAACGATGTTCTGCTTACTCATTTTTTATTGCTTTTGTTTGGATGATATGATCAATTTCAGTTTTTGTATAATAACGAGAATTTAAACCACTCAAGGTATTTTTTTCTAAAGCATTTAAGTAAATCTTTACGTTGCTTTGAATTTTTTTTAATTCGTCTCGTAAATCTTTAATCTCTTTATCGAAATATGATTTATTTATTGCTTCATCGTCTGCTTCTGGATCTGGTATACCTTTTAATCTTGAAGATTTTAAGTCATATGCCCCCGTATCTGACTTTACTAATGCATCATTAACAATAGTTATGTACTCTGATAACCTTAAACGTTTATGAACGTGGTGACCAAATTTGTCAATATTCATAGTAGTCTTATTGCGTTGTTTACTGCGAGTAAACTGTTCCATTTATTCGTCGCATATTCTTTATATTTTTATTAATGATACCTGCCTCGTGAAGTTCCTCGATGATTGAAATAATTTCATTATCCAAACCAGTATTACCAGCATCTTTTGATGCTAATAGCAACTTTAAGCGTTCTACTAATTCGTTTGGATCATCCCAATACACATAATCTGTATCAGACTTAACTTTTTTTAAAAGTTCTATACCTTTGCCTTGAGTAATACTTTCGGTGCTTGTGGTTATATCTTTACTAAATTTAAATAATGGTTTTATAATATTTACATACTTGTACCCTTTATTACTATTTATAGGTTTAGATGGATCATAATGACGTCTATGTGCATTAGTCTCTAATAAGAGTATTTTATAATTATGTAAATCATCTTCAGTAATAACATCTTTGTTTGGAACTTTTTTAAACAACAGTTGTACTAATCCAAGTGTTTTTTTAAAATTATGGTTGCCAATTTTCATAATATGGTTACCATTATAAACACGTGTCTTACCGAGGAATAATTTTCCTCTGTCACATCTAATTCCAAATGGAACATTTAATGCTTTTGACGAGGCAGTCCATGATAACGATTGATTTGGAGACGTTTGAAAGGATTTAAACGAACTTTCACTTATATTATCTTCTTCGGGAACTGAAAGAGTTTTATCGGAACTTTTATATTCGACACCCTCATCATCTTCATCCGTTTCACTTATTGGCTCCTCAAAATCTTCATTGGTAGCATAGGATGTGTCACATTCACTGTACCTATTCTTTTTAAGCACTGGTTCAACCGCGTTTATTTGTTGATCTTTTTCATTGTTTTTGTTCGATAGCTTATTCAGAGGGTCCACTATGGGTTTAAATATTGTTGCTAAAGCTGAATTATTCGAATTTATTGCATCTTTCATCATCTCAACCTTCCTTTTAACAGCGGTAGCTGTTTTCACAATTTCTTCTTTCAGGTCTTTCTCCATTTTACGGGGTAAGTACTCAGGTCAAAATCAGGAATAAAAATGTCGGATTAACAGTGCAGCAGCCACTTTTGAATGTAAGCTAATCAAAAACTATAAAGGTATCGAATGTTTTTCTGTATAAGCCCTTATTTCGCTCACAGTCCTTATCAATTACAAGGTAACTAAATGGTGTATTCCATACAATAGAACACATTTCACGAAATTGTGACCATGTCATGTCAGAACTCACATGTTCATCGTAAACATGTTTTAAATTGATATCATCTTGCTTAAACAATATTATTAAGTTCGCATTATCCCTGACGAGTTGTTTTGGTATTTTTGTGTATGTTTGATTGATATAAAAACAATCAATATTTTTATGACGTCCCATAGCAAAGTAGTCTCGTATATTATTTTGGTTTTCACAAGCAACGTCGTCAAAAATAATAACAGATTCAGTCAAAGCCTCATGCGGACTTACAATTTCACTATTATTATCATATTTATAATATGATATTTCGGGTACCATATTTAATACATTTTCGAGAAATACGTACTTTGGTTGGTATAATGATTTTGAATAGACGTATAGGTTAGAAAAACGTGGACCGTCTTTATTTAACAGTAAACTTATTACTAAATTAGTTTTCCCACAATTAGACGGACCGCAAACAAGACAACGAATAGTGTTAGGTAATAAGTTACCATGTCGTTTTACTTCGTTTGATGGCGGAGGACAAACACATTTTAATTTTAAGGATTGTTTTTGCTTTATAAATTTCATATTTAGGAGCAGCAATGAATCGATTGTTGTGTAGACTCACGACAAAATAACCATTGATACCCATCGTTACAGTATTTAAAGACGTTTGATTGGAGCTGTTTCAATCTTATCGACCGAACTGTTATTGGGAAGCTCTAAGGCAACGAAGTTGACTTAGAGTTCCCAATAACTTAACTACTTAGAAGGTTCACATTTACACTAACTTACTAAAACATTTTTAAATTCTATAAAATTCACTTTTTGTGACTAACTGTACTCACAAATGGCCAGAAACAGACATTGTCCTTTACAATATATATTTTTTTATTGGTTTGTTAAATCAAATTATTTACTTAAATATGTTTTTATAATGGCCCTTGATAGAAGTTGTTTCCTAAGGTATTGTCAGCTCATACAAAATAGAATCAAAAGGTTCTTTATACATATAAATGGATTTTGTTAAGTGGGTACAAACAATGTAACAGGGATGATCAGGGGAATACCCGAAAAGTTAAAGTAGGTGTTAGTTTTCTGTATTTAGTTATTTGTAACTGTAATATGCTAATGATAAACCAATTTAATCTTGTCTTTAGCACTATCTCAATGACTATATCATTTTAGTATCAGACAGATGTTATCTCCTTACTTCCGTGTCAATTTTACGAAGAACAAGCTACGTGAGTGAGAGAGACCTTGTAGGTAAAATTAGTTACGATAAACGAATAGCAATTTATTTCAAATATTCAAACAAGTTCAAAGGTTAAGTGGTATTGAATGATTAAACATTAAACTTGGCTAGCAGCACGTATTGTAATTAATAAAAGAATTCGACAAGTATTGAACTTACAAATATTAAAAGAAGCTGTAATAGTTTTTAAATATATTTACAAAAAAAAGAAATATGCAAATTGAAAGTTTTAAATGAAGTTTCAAATACATACCGGCCATGGTTTTACTTATCCACCGATGTTACTTGTTTATTAGCACCACAATTAAAATTATTAATTTCCCGACATATATCAAAAAAACCGGAAAAATACGATTTTCGTAAAACAAATTGGAAAATGTGACAACTAAACCTGCGATGTGCGATCTCGCTAGTGTTGAGTAGGACATACAAGAGGCGGTACATTTGTCCTGGACATGACGTCAAAATGTAAGAGCGGCTCAAAATTTAAAAATGTACTACTTCACATTTTATGTCGCGATAGTCGCATCTCGTTACTCACTCACTCTCCGTAAGTAAACTACAGGCTGAGAGAGAGAAGGAGCGAGGCATTACATTTCATTTAGTCGCGTAATTTACTAGTTTCGTTTGAATACCTACGTTCGAATACATATATACGTATTTTTTAACTTAAATGCGTACGACACTATCTAAATACCTTTAATACTGACAATTTTAAGGATACCGATTATTTCAAATAAAAAATAGTAAATATAAAATAGTTTACAATATGTTTCATTTATTTAGCATTTATTATTTTTTGAAGAATAAATTGGAGATAATTTTTATTGACATTATGCCTATCTTCTGCAGCCATTGATCAAATTTTTATTTCGGATTTTATTAGACTTCTTTTTTTGTGTGAGACGCGCATTTTTTTCAAATAGCGGCTGTTTGATATTTTTTATATTTCGCGATACGAAACATTATTATTGTCTTTTATGTACTAGTCACTTCAAACGTAATGACGAGCTTCAGTACGCTTCAATGTCATATTTGTACTCGTCACTTCAAATGTATTGCCATGCTTCAGTACGCCTCGCCTCATTTGAAGTGGGACATTGTACTGGCTCAGTACAAAAAAGAGGCTACTCTTACAAACTCTTTTTCAAGTCGTGTCCTACCCAACACTAATCTCGACAGTACTGATCGCTGTCAGTGTCAGACAGTGACTTAAAATGTAAAGTGATAGGGATGTTTATACAAATATAATCGATTATTATAATGGTCGATTATTTATAAATTCGTTTTTATCGAAATCGAAATAATAGTCGCCAGCGGTATTCCTGAAGCGATATGACTTCGAAATCTTCAAAAAAAAGAGCAGCTTCCTTGAAAAGCAGGATTAGACTGCCTGATAAGGCTAGAGCCTGGGGTGCAAGATACTATTATAAATTTAGCTGCTGTAGATCTATGGCTAACCAATCATCCTAATATCAGCCACATGACGTCCACTGCTGAACATAGGCCTCCCCCAAAGAACGCCACAACGACCAATCCTGTGCTTCTCGCATCCAGGCGTGACCAGCAGCCTTAATCAGGTAGTCAGTACACCTTGTGTGGGGCCTTTTTTTGTTTTCTTTTTTTGTTAAGGGGAGGTCAAATGCATTTACGCATCGTCCCTGCGGGGTGGTGCCAACCGCAGGGGACTCGAGGTAAAGGCGTTCCCTCCATACCCACTAAACATCCTCCCCGGCCTGACCTCCAGTGCACTATTGCGGGACTGCTCGGGATCTGCGCACGTGAATGCAACTACACCGACGGGCTCGGTGTAGTTGCAACACTGCCCATCTAGGCACTCCTTGTGCACCAATTGGTGGCCAGCAGCCCACAGGGGCTACCGACTAATGCCAGACCCTGTGGACGGCCTTATAGGCAGCCTTCTCACCGACAGCTGCTCAACCTGGTCCGTCCTCCTGACGAGGACACTGGGAGCAGTCATAGGCCTGCACCCGAGGGATTTCGGGCTTGGTCGTGGCCCTGAAAAGGGCTGTCCGGAACTAGTCGTGGTGGGAAAACAAAATGAACTCGATGATAGCATGTGATTTCCAATGCCAAGGGGACTTGACATCAAAAGCCACACACCCCCCGAGAAAGTTTCACCACCACGTTAATAGGACCCACCACGAGGAGGCTTCCGGACGAGGACCCCACTTTGTGGGGGGCCTACCCACACTGCGTCGTCCGGTGCGCGGTCGCCACTTGAGAACTGTTCGGCCCCATCAGCCATTCGCTCTCCGAGCAAAGTGCCCCACCCACTGCCACAGTTTTTCAATTCTTTGTGCTATGTCGTAAACTTTAGTTCTTCTACGGATCTCCTCATTGCTGATTCGATCTCGTAAAGAAACACCGAGCATAGCCCTCTCCATTGCCTTTTTACTTTTTAGTCAATATTCGTATTCTTCTCAGTAAACTCTTTCATTTGACATCTTTAATTTTACTCTCATCATTTTTCATAACGCTCCTAAAGAAGTACAACTTCAATAACAAAACCTGTATAACGAAGATGGTTAATCGGTCGTGCTGCTTTAATAGTTAGTTCGTTTGGCTTTCAGTCATTCCCTCTGCGCTAATTATGTGTCAAAATTAAGTAAATGATAAGTTTAATACAATATTTCAGTTTCCTGCGACTTAAACGAACAAACAATTACAAATAGAACATAAAGCAATTTAACAAACATGACGACCTCACGATGACATGACAAATCCCCCCTCTCGCAAGCGAACACAGGAGATATATGTCGCAGGAAAAATAATTATTATCGTTTTTTTGCTGACAAAACTGTTAGGCCATGCCCATTAGTTAGATTTTTGATGATAGGTGTCATAAAACACAAAGTACTGTCGCAGGAGACCCACGTTTATGTATATTTTCTCATTAAATTCAGCGCCAGTGCGCTAGCACGTAGACAGATCAAAGAGTAATATTATGACCACATGCAGTAGTTTTTTACTTTTGCAGTAGATTTTGAACGTAATTTCACGTTAGACTAAAATTCGATTATCGGACCGCGGTCCGCAAACGAACACCTAGCTCGGCGAAAGATTTTACCTTATCGCTGAAGATGTGGCAAACCCAGCCATATCCTACACTATGTATTATTTTATAATAAGTAGAAATAATCGATTATACGGTCGATTTTTTAAAATTTATAAATCCATCCTTGGTCAATCTAGGGTGCGTTCCAAAACGATCTCAATTTACTCGGGGTAGAGTAAATGGTAGCTCACTATTGGTCGTTATTAAGAAGCGCTTTCACCATTGGTTAGTTTTGTTAAACTATAGTTAATTTACACCAATTAGAAAGCTTTCTTACGCTGTCTACTTGGCTTCACCTGGTTTTGGAACGCACTCCTAATTTACTACAGATAAGTAACCTTCTTGCTACTTGACAGATAACAAAGGCATTTTCCCAGTTAGCTCCTCATCCACTAGCGTCAATAGCGTTCATTCCGTATGACTTGTCCTCAAGGAGCTTATACTAAGAATGGAGTCATTAGTCAAAATAACAAAGTGAGGGCAAAAATTTTGACAATACTTGACATTTCAAATTACACATCTCTCTTTCTAGAAATTGTCGTCATCTCTTTCTAAACACGACTACATAGAAACAAGATTTCCCCAGTATTTCGCCATCTTTCTAAAACAAAAGTAGAAAAGTAACTAAAAACTTAACATATTGTATTCAATTATCAGTATTTATTATCAATGAAAGAAATAAATATAATATACTAGCTTTTGCCCGCGACTTCGTCCGCGTGGAATAATTACTTTAGGCAGCGTTTTTTTGTGTAGGTACTTATTATGTAAAAAACACACATACAAACTGCAGTGCACTACAGTAAATGGCATTTTTACAATCTACCATTTTATGTTTCTCCATCGTTTGCTACTTACTCGCAACCTTTCATCCCCACATGGGTCAATATTTCAAAAACGCTAGAACAATATTTGCGTTTCATGGTTTTATCTTCGGTAATGAGGAATCGCATAAAAATTTTCATCTCATATTTCAACCCCTTCATTCCCTTTTTCACAAAAAAGGTAAGTACCTTTTATTCCATTTCGAGGTTTCGTCTATTTTTGTACCAAATTTCAATAAATTCGGTTCAGGTGTTAGGCGTGAAAGCGATTAAGCTAAAAAGTCACGTCCACCATCTTGGAACTCAAAATGGATGCTGTATTCTGAATCCTGACTCCGAATACAGCATCCATTTTGAGACCTCCGAAAACTACAAAACTGATACCCATATTAAGTTTAAAATTCGCGTCCGCCATCTTGGATATCAAAATGGAACCCTGTAAACCACGAAAATGATATCCATATTAATTATAAGTTAAGTAGCGTCCACCATCTTGGATCTAGAAATTGATGACGTATTTGGAATCGCGACCCCCGAAAACTACGAAATTGATACCCAAATCGCTTTTATGTTAAAAAGTCCCATCTGCCATCTTGGACCTCGACGAAGATGATAAAAAATCCCATCTGCCATCTTGGATCTAGACGTAGATGATGTATTTGGAATCAGGACCCCCGAAAACCTCGAAAATGATAACCATATTCCTATTAAGTTAAAAAGTCACGTCCGCCATCTTGGATCTCAAAATCGATGTCGTATTCGGAATCGGGACCCCCGAAACCCACGAAAATTACACCCATATTGACATTTTGTCAAAAAGTCGCGTCCGCCATCTTGGATCTCGAAATAGATGTTTTATTCGTAATCCGGACCCCCAAAAACCACGAAAACGATACCCATATTGACATTATGTCAAAAATTCGCATCCGCCATCTTGGATCTCAAAATCGATGTCGTATTCGGAATCGGGACCCCCGAAAACCACTAAAATGACACCCATATTGACATTTTGTCAAAAAGTCGCGTCCGCCATCTTGGATCTCGAAATAGATGGTTTATTCGTAATCCGGACCCCCAAAAACCACGAAAACGATACCCATATTGACATTATGTTAAAAATTCGCATCCGCCATCTTGGATCTCAAAATCGATGTCGTATTCGGAATCGGGACCCCCGAAAACCACGAAAATGACACCCATATTGACATTTTGTCAAAAAGTCGCGTCCGCCATCTTGGATCTCGAAATAGATGTTTTATTCGTAATCCGGACCCCCAAAAACCACGAAAACGATACCCATATTGACATTATGTTAAAAATTCGCGTCCGCCATCTTGGATCTCAAAATGGATGGTGTATTGGGAATCGCGACCTCCGAAAACCACGAAAATGATACCCGTATTGACATCTTGTCAAAAGTCATGTCCGCCATATTGGATATCGTTATAGATGCTTTATTCGTAATCCGGACCCCCAAAAACCACGAAAACGATACCCATATTGACATTTTGTCTAAAAGTCGCGTCCGCCATCTTGGATCTAATCGGGACCTCCGAAAACCACAAAAGTGATACCCATATCGGTATTATATTAAAAAGTCACAACCGTCATCTTGGATTGGATCTTTATTTCTTATCAAGTGTCTAAATTCAAAGTTTCATGGTTTTATCTTTAACCATGACGAACTTCCATACAAATTTTCATCTCCAATTTCATCCCCACACGGGTCTAAATTTCAAAAATCCTAGAACTAATATTTCTTTCTTTCTTATGAAGTCCCTAATTTCAAAGTATCATGGTTTTATCTTTAACAATGACGAAGTCCCATACAAACTTTCATCCACTATATCACCCCCATACAGGTCAAAATTTAAAAAATCTTAGAACAAATATTTCTTTTTGTCTTATTAAGTGCCTAAATTCAAAGTTTCATGGTTCTATCTTCAAAAATGACGAACTTCCATACAAACTTTCATCCCCCTTTTCAACCCATACAACCTTTTTTTCGCGATAAAAAGTAGCCTATGTCCTTCCCCGAGATTTAATCTATATTTGTACCAATTTTCATCAAAATCGGTTCAGTGGTTTAGACGTGAAAGCTTAACAGACAGACAGACAGACAGACAGACAGACAGACAGACAGACAGACAGAGTTACTTTCGCATTTATAATATTAGTAAGGATTTACTTTTAATGTTTAGGTTTGTATTTTATTTTGAAAATCATCACTGTGATTCTTTCTATAACTTATGGGAAATGAAAGGATTTATGTAATGGCAGCACTTTCTTCATGTGTCAATGTCCCGAAATCTCAACATGACATAAATTGTCGAAATTGACGTATTCATAAATATCGACTCGCGATTTTGGTACGGCTTTTTAGTTTAAAATAAGGATAAATAGTGCAAAATTATACATATATAGTAATTTCGTGCTGGTAGAAGTGAGTAGTATTGAGGATGCAGTGTGAATTTCACTTGTAAGTGTCATAATTGCATATAATATTGTTCAATCTATAAATTTCATTTTTCACCCGTAATTCCAGATTATTAGCGTTATTTTGCAAAACTCCATAAGAGGGAGAAATTTCTGATACTCGTATTTAATCCTATCTTAGAATTTAATGAATTTTTGTACATAATTTACTTATTCAAATATTTGTAAACAAATGACTAGGGTGACTAGGATTTCCGGAATTATAAGGAAATAATATCCCTTTCTATCCATTCCTTTTATAAATGGTAATCAAAATTGATAGATTATTTTATTTAATTCTTTGAAATAACTATTACATAGATAAAATACATAAATAGTTTTACCCATTTTTAGTTCGAAATGTTTATTTACAAATAAAATATGTAATTTGTGTAATGTAAATTATTTTATTTGAGAAAAAGATAATGAGAGTATTGATTGGATTGTACTAGTGTAATAATGTTTATCATTCACATTTGCATGTACTAACATGCAACGCAGATACATTGCACACAGACAGACAGTATTAATAAAATTGTGGCTGCGCTCTTCTGCACTTGTAATCAAATAGCATATTAAAATCTATCAAATGATAGTTTTTAATATGCTATTTGATTACAAGTTAAAAGTGTACATAAATATTTATATACACTTTTAACTTGTATACATAAAATTTTCTTTTCTTTTTAGATTTCCGAAGCGACGGACCATATGGTTGTCTATTGTGTCTTTAAAAACAAAATTTTAATGAATTTGAAAATATGTAGCTTCCACTTTCAAGACACCGACACTTTCAAGGCAACTGCTTATGTCAAACTTCAAGCCCTTTTTTCAATAAAACCACTACTCAATCACTTTTCAAAGGCAACCCTTGAATTGGTTAGTACAAATTTTCTTGATAATATAGGTACAGTTAATACAGAGAGCTAAAATGTTTGGGGAAATAATTTTAAGGGCATCAGGCATCATCAATTATTGAATATACAATGACTCAATTGAATTTTAACATTCTGTATAGTCACCAAAATGCCGTATGACGCAAAAATGAGAAACCAGGATTTCCTAAGTAATTAGTCTATTGTCACCAACACTTCATTTATCGATGTTTAGAGTAGGTTAAATAAAGCGTAAGAAATATACATTCGAATTAAGTTAATATAGTATGAATAATTTCTAATCTAGTCCGTTACACTTTTATCTTGATTATGCTATGCCCAAATGGGCACCATGATGTGCTGGTGTTGTTTGTGAACATCTGTTATTTACATTCATGAATGCATTAAATTATTTGATTTGATTTGAATTATATTTACAAGTTTTGTTTGCCTAATCTTCTTTTTATATACCGATAAATGTCGAATCGAAACCGACGAGTTGGGTCGATTTTATTGCACGTAAGTGTAGATAACGGTCATTTTTTCAATATAAATTAATAGCTTTAGATATTTTTATAAATAAACTTAAATAAATATATAATAACCGTGACTCGCAAACAAATATTCGTGTTCGCCGCACAAATATTTGCCGGCACCAGGATTCAAACCCGAAAGGCTTCATGTGTAGGTAGCTATACTGACCACTCCACCATGACGACGTCAAAAAGTTGTTTATATTGATGGCCTAAAACACCCCAAATATTACATATAATGCAGGCTGTAACATGTAGGGTACCATGTTTAAGTACCCTTCATGTTACAGCCTGTATTATACTAAAAACCAAGTGCTACTAAACTTACTTTTTTGTAGCCAGTAGCTGTTACTTATGTAACTAATTCACGGAAAGTTACTAGAGCTAACAATTTCTTCTGTTGTATAAAAAACCGCACTTCGGCTTTCAGCCGTAATATCTATCAATATAAAGAAAGTCTGGTAGTAAGTTGGTAAGTTGCGCATCATTACGGCCCTATTATCATTACTCAAGAACGGCTAGATCGGTATACCACACAATGTATTTTTATAGCATTGCTAACCGGAAAACCTTAAATGTATGCTTAGCACCTAAAAAACAAGAATAATTTAATGCCTATGAGTTGACGTGACATGAGATAAGCTATATAATAAACTGTAACGTGCCTCTTAAAATCAAGAGTCACAGAAGCGATAAATCCTCGTATTTCGGTTGCTGATTTTTTTCCTGGGAGCCGAAAATAGATAACATTACCGTGCTAAAAGGCACTCAGGAAAAAAAGTTTAAAGTAATTATTATGAATTTTGATTCTTTGTCATGGAAAACTCAAAACTCAAATTATTTTCAACTTGTGGTTTTATTAACGTAACGAAGTTCAAGTGTAACGTTACACATACATATTTTACCGACCTACATACATAATTTTTTTTTAATTAAATCAGATTACACTATTTATAAATATTACATAAATTAAGATATAAAGGAAGCTCATCTAATTGAAATATTTCTTTAAAGTTCGCCTCCTAAATTTATCAATAGGTTTTAGCGCTCCATATTAACGTTGATAAGCTACATTTTAGTGACCGTACGACTGTTGCGGGCAATCTCCGATAGATTGCGCCTGCGTCGCCGGGCAGTCTCGATCGAGTCAGGAATCGCAAACAAAGGCTTGGTGATTCGGTTTTGCGCTTGCGTGGTTCGCTAAGTAAATTGAGCACCGACAAGACCTACCTAATACTAATTAACTAATTTGATAATCGTGTGCAATAATAGTTATTTATTTAATGTGTTTAACCCCTAATTGGGGTCCAAGATTAGGCTAAGGTAGCCGCTGTCGCCTCAGCTATTTCACTTCCGCCCAGGGCTGGACTTACAGTGAGCAGCAGTACAAGCCGCCCTAACTCGTCCCACCGAGCGACCCTCACCGAGACCATCTCCGGCTACCACCAGGGGAGTACACGCTATTGGGCATTATACCACCATTTAATAAATTGTTCTGCACGGATCTCTCGTGTCTCATTTAACTCCCTATATCTTAGGACCGTGGGAGCACGTGAGACCTTACCCGTGGCACAAGACTGTCCGTGATTAATTTATGCTACAGGCACCCTACTAGAAAGAGACAGGGCCTCTCTAGCAATGTCAAGAAATGTCATGAAATGTCAAGGGTTGTCAAAATTTTTGCCCTCACTTTTTTCATTTGACTAATGACTCCATTCTTAATTCTATCTTCATGCTTGTCCTATTGTCCTTATGAATAAACTGTAGAGAATCATCATGGGGATCACAGAGTACATTTGTATATACTATAAATAGGGATAAATAAAATCTTTGAGGCTACTAACTATTTTTAGTTCTACATGCTTTCCTGCAACTTTCTATGTAACTAATTCAAAGTTGTTGCGTCATGCAGGCGCGACGGCAGGGGTAAAAAGATTACCAAAAGCACCAATGTTGTGTGTTCTTTCACGCTTTGCCCAAAGTCTTTAATGCAGAAGTTCACGTGTGTACCACGCCTTATCTCTTTCATCCACATCCAATCCGTTATTCTATTCTTATTTAATGGCGTCGCATTTTGCCTATGCTAAGTGAAAATGTAACTAAAGTAACAAAAAATGTACGGTTGATTTAGGTTAAAAATGGAGTCTCTCAACTGTCTCAACACGTGTTTTTACAACAAGAACTCGGGAGAAAATCCATCAAACGGAACGCATCCTAACAAAGTTTCACAATGGACTCTGCTTTTTGGTCGAGTGTTTGACACAAGTGTTTTTTTGGATCTTTCGTTTATTACTGATTTCTAGTTAAATATTCCTGTTGAATTATTGTTTTTGTGTACGTTTTATGGTGGTGGTATTACTATATTGTGTATGTGAGTAGTTAACTGTTCATTCGTGATAAATAAATGTCAGAGCCTCCCGATCCGGGAGGAGGAGATGGTGAGCCATGTGCTCAGTTGTCTCCTCCAATTTTTACTCAAGCCACACAAATGGAAGTAGATATAACCAATGTCAATTCTAGAAAACGAGCCCCCACAGACCAAAATGTATCTCAACCGCCTAAAAAAACTAATACCTCGCAATCTTCCCCCTCAATTCAGTCTACCTACACCAGCCCTGAGTTTTTAGATAACAAGAGCAAATACTCAGATCAGGACAAAGCACCTTTTGTAGTACATGTAAATAAATTGGTCACAGATCCTTCCTCCGGTACTGCTTTGCGCCCTATTAAATTTGGTCACTTTTTATTTCGTAATAAAATTAAAAATGTTGTTAATGATGGTGTGAAGCTTGTTGGCAGAAACCGAATCTCCGTAGAATTTAAGACATTTTTGGATGCTAATGCTTTTCTAGAACACCCTTCTCTTTCTCCAGCCAAATATGAGGCCATCATCCCTAGTTACAGTGTTACTAGAATGGGTATTGTCCGTCAGATACCTGTAGAATGGACCCTTGAGGAACTTGTACAATCTATAGAAATTCCTACAGGTTATGGAACAATTATCAAGGCTCGTCGACTCAACAGAAAAACTGTCACAGATGGTACCCCAGTGTGGATACCGACACAAACAGTTGTACTCACATTTACAGGACAAAAGTTACCTCCTCATGTATACTGTTTTTATACGTCTCTTCCTATAGAAACATACATTCTACCCACCATCCAATGCAACAAGTGCTGCAGATTCGGACATATACAATCTCAGTGTAGGTCCCAAGCCCGTTGCTTTGTTTGCTCCCAGCCCCATGAAGGTGTCTCATGCACTAAGGACATTCCTACCTGCATTTACTGCACAGGTCAACATAGGTCTAATGATCCATCGTGCCCAGAACAATCCAGACAGAAACAAATAAAACTAGTCATGTCACAAGAAAGTGTTTCCTACTCCGAAGCATCAGCAAGATTCCCACAAGTCAGAAGAACATTTGCTGACACAGCTAGGCCCGCTCCAAACTCATATCAAGTTCCAACACATTCCCACATTTCCCAACAAACAAACAACTCACTCCCTCCTTCTACATCGTACCGGAAAACTATTATTACCACAAAACACCCATATTTACCAGCTTCCTCCCCAGGTTATGATCGTCAGGCTCATAGAGATATCATTGCAACGCCTAGATCGCAACTTGAAAATGGATGTGCTCTCTCTAATGATGTCCTAGAGTCGGACGATAACCTTTTATTCCTCCTATTGTCAGCTTCAGTTAATATTCTTGAACGTTTTAGCGACATAGAACTACCGAACAATATCCGCAATAAACTGACTAAGCTTCTGATCCCTAGCCCCATTCGCGCAGATAATCCTGCAGTGGAATTGCCGCAGCAGTAAAAATAAAAAAAACGAATTAATATACCTAATTCAGAAACACTCTCCCATCATTTTTGCCGTCCAGGAGATGCGATTGAGGCCTGGATCCAACTTCCGTGTTTCGGGCTTCTCATGTCTTCGGGATGACAGGAGTGATGGTCATGCAGGTGCTGCACTACTTGTTTCCAGGAAAATATGCTTTACTCAGATTCCAATCCCTCCTCATAGTGAAAATATTAATGCAGTGGCATTGAAAGCCTTCAACATTTCTTTTATATCCATATATATTCCTCACCCAAATGCAGCATGTCTACAAGAGCTGTCCACTATTCTTTCCTCTATTCCCCCTCCATTTATCATTTTGGGTGACTTCAACATTCATCACACATCTTGGGGCTCTTATTTTTGTGACCACCTTTCCTCACCCTTTTTGGACCTGTGTGATAACTTTAACATATGCCTACTGAATGACGGATCCCCTACCCGCAGAGTATATCCTTCTCAAAACCCAAAAAGCGCAGTTGATCTAACACTTTGCTCCCCTTCTGTTTCCTCGCGTCTTCACTGGTCTATCCTTCCCACTTCCCACGGAAGTGACCACTTCCCTATTTTAATTTCAATGACAGAGACATGCCGCCCTGATCCACTTGGAATTCCCCGTCCCCAACTGAGGTATAACATAGCTAAAGCAGATTGGCCCCTGTTTCGCTCCACGTTGGATAGAGAAATTGACCTCATTCCATCTGTCAATATCAATAACGTTCTCACTGCTTATACACTGTTTAGAAATTCACTCCTGTCATCTGCCAGTAGATCTATGACGGAAAAAAATATCTTCCGAAACAAGTGCCCCTCCCCCCCCTGGTGGGATTCTGACTGCACTAATATCTGTAAGGAACGCAAATTGGCAGAAAAAACTTATGCCAAATCTATGACAGAGTCCAATTATATTGATTTTCGCGCAACATCAGCTAGGGCAGTCAGAATACTGTCAGAAAAGAAAAAAGCAGGCTGGCGTAAATTTTGTGAAGGGCTTTCTCCCAGATCTCCTCCATCTATGGTTTGGAAAAATATTAGAAGATTCCGAGGATCTGTATCTAGCATAGGCAACATAACCTCTAATGACACATCAGAGTGGTTGGAATCCTTTACCTCCAAACTGTCTCCACCTTCAGTACCGACCCTTCAAGAAATAACAGTATTCCCCTCTGTGTTTTGTCATAAGTCTGACGAATTTGATGCCCCATTTTCTTTAGAGGAGCTCACATCCGCTGTAGATGGCCTGAAGGATACCGCACCTGGAATTGATGGGATTCCTTATTCCTTTTTAGTTAACAGCAGCCCTGGAGCCAAAAGAACATTTTTAAATATCCTCAACAATATCTTCCTCTCTGGCATCCCTCCTGATGAATGGAAAAACCAAATCATTATCCCTATCCTAAAGCCAGGTAAACTCAGCAATGATCCAAATGGGTACAGGCCTATTGCTTTATCTTGCACAATGGCCAAAATTTTGGAACATATGGTCAAGAACCGCTTAGAGTGGATAGTGGAGAGCAGGGGTATCCTTGCTAAGAGCCAATTTGGGTTCCGAAAAGGTATGAGCACCATGGACAGTCTCAGTATTTTTGTCACAGACATATGGCTAGGGTTTTCCAAGCGTGAATCCGTGATAGGAGTTTTTTTGGATGTGTCTTCTGCCTATGATAATGTTCTGCTTCCGATACTCAGGCAAAAATTGCTCAATCTGAGTATTCCTGTGAGGCTTGTAAATCTTATCTCCAACCTCCTTTCATCACGGTCTATTCAGGTCTGCGTGAACAACTCACTCCTCCCTCCGAGAATTGTTTGGAAGGGTCTTCCCCAAGGATCAGTTTTGAGTCCCTTACTATACTCTCTTTACACATACGACCTTGAGCTGTCTCTGAACTCCTTTTGTAGTGTCCTTCAGTATGCGGATGATTTAGCGCTTTACATATCTAACAGTGACATAGGGGTAGCTACTTCTCGCCTTAACTCAGCTATGAATTACCTTCAGGATTGGCTTGATGATCACGGTCTCTCTCTGTCTGTACATAAATCAAATGTGGTCAATTTCACTCGTTCTAGGCAACCCTCTGAATTTTCTATTAGGTATGAGGATCAGACCATACCCCTTAAGGATAAAGTTAAGTTCCTAGGAATCATCCTTGATTCCAGGATGACTGGAGCCTATCACATTGCACATATTGCCGAAAAATGTGAGAAAAATATAAATGTTCTGCGATCTGTATCAGGTGCATGGTGGGGTGCCCATCCATTTTCGCAAAGACTGCTGTACAACGCCCTGGTTCGTAGCCATTTGGACTATGGATCTTTTCTCCTGGAACCATGTTTAAAATTGCCCTTATACTCTCTGGATAAGATTCAGTCTAAGTGTCTCCGTATAATAATCGGCGCTATGAAGTCTTCACCTATAAATGCACTCCAGGTGGAATGTGCTGAACCTCCCTTGTCACTGAGAAGACAGTACCTATCAGACAGATTTTTTTATAAAATTATCCAAAATTCTTCCCATCCCTTAATTGGTAAACTGCATCAGCTGTCAGAATTCATATCATTTGATAAATACTGGGTCCATAAAAACACTCCATGTTTATTTAATAGTTTTGTTAAATTTATTCGGCTCCCCTGTCCTGTATACCAATGCATTCTAAATCCCCTCTTTGGCTGCTCTTTCTACTCCTTAATTCACCAACCTAATGTTATTCTGGACCTTGGTATCTATAAGGACTCCCCTAATGCCAACTCCTTGCTACTAACATACATAAATAGGAACTGGAGCGATTGGCTGGTGATGTATACAGATGCATCTAAGATTAATGATCGGGAGTGTGTAGGTGCTGCTATTTGGATCCCAAAGTATAAAATTATTCTAAATTATAAATTACCACCTGCAACATCTGTTTTTACCGGTGAAGCTGTTAGTTTGCTTCAAGCTCTGCTATATGTAGAATCGCATAAACTAAACAAGACGGTCATTCTATCTGACTCCAAGAGTTGCCTCCAGGCTATATTATCTAACCCCTTTCGGTCCAAAACCAAGTTCCCCTCTATACTTGATATCAGGAGCGCTTTATATAAATGTCACCAGCAGGGTCTTGATGTATGCTTAGCCTGGATTCCTGGGCACTCGGGCATAGATGGAAATGAAACAGTTGACCTTATTGCAAGGGATGCTACTCGCAACGGATCTGTCGATTACTTTAAGGTATTCTCCCACGACCTAATTATGTTAGCAAAGCAGCAGATGTTTTCAGGGTGGGATTTGCAATGGAGAAAATCCAGTAGTGTTGTAGGAAAGCATTATGCAGATATTCAAAATCATATCCCTGTAAAACCTTGGTTTTTTAAATTTCAAAAAACTACTAAAACTTGCACTTCCACCATCTGCCGTCTAAGGTTGGGCCACTCGTGTACTCCAGTACATCTGGCTAAAATTAGGGTCAAGGACTCGTCACTGTGCGAATGCGGCCTGGACGAAGGATCAACGGACCATATTTTCTTTGAATGTCCTAAATTCCCTAATTCCCTTTATGATCTGCTCCCTCCATATATCCCTAGACCCACTAACTTTAAATCCCTCCTATTATATGTCAATACCCCATTTGTTTATGTTCTGTGTGATTATCTTACCACTAATAACATCAGATTGTAAGTTGTCTGTCTGAATTAACCTGCTAACAATTGTGTATATATGTTGTGTCTGTTTCCTTTGCAGATAAATCAACAGTTTCAGAGTTAGCATTGTAAATTTGTTGACTTAGACATTGTGCATTCATGACACCACTTGAGAAAACAAGCAGAGTCAATAAAATAACTGTCTTAGCAGAATACTCGATACTGGCGGAATCCATTAGGACAGCGCCAATAATCTAAGAAGAAGAAGAAAGTTTCACAATGACGTCAACTGTCAAAAATTAAAATAATATCCGTTGCGCGTGCTATGCTGCTATTGTTTTCATGAAAATTTTTATTATTTATTTGTATTTTATCTACCGGTGACGCTTAAAAATGACTACTTTCGATTTAAATTCTATCACACAAGCCCTCAGTGATCCAAACAGAACTACAAGCGGTGTAGATTTTTCTGGAAAATCTTTAAAGTTGAACACCGAAAAAGATGGTAAGTGTTTTTTTACATAAAATGCATGATACAAAACGTTAGACAGTTCTCAATACTTGTTTACTATTAATTCCAAACTAATAGATTAAACTCAAATATGTTTTGTTAAACAAACATTACCTGCATTCAACTAATTTTAAACAGTGAATAATAAACCGTATCATAAAACATGTTAATGTTGAAATCCGTGAATGATTGAATCGGTGCATTTGCATCTCCCTGAAATGTTCAACAACTGTTTAAATAAGGATTTTGTGATTGATCTACAGCAATTGATTATTGTTGAGAATGGCGGGAAAGTTATTGATATAAAATTAAATAGCCCTTAGTATAGATGATAGTTAACATTCACGTAAATAATAATTATTTTGCTTGAGTAGTTTCATAGTATTTCTCTTATTTCTGTGTGCCTTTTGACAAAGGACTCCTCCATTTGACACTACTGAGACCTATACCCTTAGTATGAGTTTGGATAGTTTGCAAACTCAATCAGACTTATCGTCTCTTTTCATACATTGCCCACTGAGGCAATGTATGAAAAATACGATACGTTTGATCAAGCTCTAAAACTGACAAAACTCGTACTAGGGGTACTGTTGTTTACTCTGTACCATAAGAGCTCGAGGGTTTGCGGAATCTCATCTTGCCACCTTCTAAGTGGAGGCCCTCATTCGTTTGCCATCTCTACAGTGGGGAGGACAATCAAACAGAAGCTCCTTCTCAATTATTTTTACAACTCCTTTATTTTGTCTCTTATATCTGACATTAGAAGCCATAGGAATCCTTCCAAAGGGCACCTTAATGTTACCATCTTGCTCCTCTTATCCAGGACACCTCGCAACATAATTATGTCCTCTCTGTCCGTCCTCATTTCAGACCATCAATGCGCGAAATCCCAGTTACTTTGGTTTACTCTTACATTGTTATTGATAACGTAAAAAATAATAAGTTCTTGAAAATATTTTATTCGATCAGTACAATTAAATTTAGCACCCCACGCTTTTCTCTAAGTAATAATTATACTTTTTGTTCATCAATTTGTTTCTATACAAAAAAAAATATGTTGCAATTTCTAGTCCGATTTATCATAAAGCGTGTTTTTTCAGTTTTTTAAACTATTATTTATTTTTCAATATTTAGTGCGATTCGTGGCTTTTTTCTCACTGAGAAAAAAAGACGAAAATGACGAAATATGTGTCCACTGCGTTGCGATGCAGTCGCGCCAACTAGTTGGAATTATGACTCGCTCGGTGGTTGCCGCGCGCACATGGGCCCGTGAGCTCACGCTGTAAATATATTTTGCAGACTTTTGTGGATATATTGAGACAACATTAAGCTATAGGATAGTTACAGAAAAAAAATAATTGAGAATTGATACCTGTAAAAAAATATTCATATTTTTATAACGGACACCTCTTGACGAGCTGTTTTTGAAGATTTATTTCTAGTAAAAAAAAATTAAAATAAAATTTTATACATAAGTCTTTGTAATGAAGTTTAAAATAAAAAAAAGAATAATGGACACACCTATTGTATTAAAGAAATTATACGCTAATGTAGAATGAGGAAAAAATCGGCAATTTCATACTTTAACCCCTATTATAGAATAGAATAGAATAGAAAAGATTTATTCACACCACTTAAATCTAGCATTACAGGTTGTATTGAACAATATTAAAAGCAGTTGTGAAATGGTATTCACTCAGCACAATATCGGGACGACCGTAAAGCGCCTCGACGCTGATCTTCCATGAACACCAGAGAAAAAAAAATGTAGTAGTAATTATGTACACGGAGGCCACTCCGCTAGACATACCTAGCTTGTTTCTCTTTGGTGTTAGAAAACGGGCTTAAGCGCGGCCTCAGACAGACGTAAGCGCGAGGACGAAAATGTTTTTGGTGGGATCTGTTTTCTGAGTGTACAATGCTGGCGTGAGATATTCCACCCACTAGAGCAAGGTCACCAGCACTTTAGTCGCCTTATTACAACGCCTCAATGTGCTTCTAACCTGTTCCAGCTCAGCCAATCGTGGATGCTATCAACCAATGCGCCAACCTCCAGTACCTGACCCTCACGGGGAACACGCTCGGCGTGGCCGCCGCGCAGGCGATCGCGAAAGCCCTCGAACATCACCCCGAGTTCCGGATAGCGAGGTTCTCAGATATGTTCACGGGTCGGATGAAGACGGAGATACCTCCAGCGTTGGTACGTTTTTGCATAAATTTACGCTTATATACAGAAACAATACATGTCTTACTTGTAAGTAAAAAACAATGCTATGCAAAATAAGCAATGATATTATATTTAAAAAGAGGTAGATAGGTTACCTTATACTAATTCAAAGTCAAAAATCGAGAGTGGTCTCCCCTTGACTTTCTCGTATACTGGAAATGATTCAAAGGTTGATAGAAACCTTATATTTTGATGTCATACATGCATGTTAAATTTTGGTCACCCATCCGAGTACCAACCGCGCACTTGGTTGCTTAACTTTCGTGATCGACGGCTCAAAATTTGATAGAAACTTATATTTTGATGTTATATACGTATGTTAAATTTGGTTTCAATAAGTTAAAGCATGCTCGAGTTATCGTGCTAATGCACAGACACACACCCGACAGACACACACACACACACACTCACAGACATAATTCCAAAAAAAATATTTTTGGACTCAGGGAGGGAGTAAAAATCGTCTTTTATACCACCTCCATATTCTTCCACAGAGCGCCTTAGGAGATGGCATGATCACCGCTGGAGCTCGTCTCCAAGTCCTCGACTTGAGTGACAACGCGTTTGGCCCTATCGGAGTGGAAGGTCTCGCCAAACTGCTAGAGAGCGAAGTCTGCAGTGAATTACAGGTGATACATTGTTCTAGCTAGAACATATAGGTTTCCAACGGGGCCGATAGCGCCCGCTGGCGCTTTTCGAGGGGGCAGTAGCGGATCTAAAGGCAAATAGGGAGTGTTATGACAGTCAATGGTTGCAGCAGAAATTTAATATTAAAAAAAATAGATGCTTGTACTTATGTACGCGCGTGAGAGGTTATACTTCTTTGCACACGGCAAAGAAATTTTATTTGATTTTTTTTGTTGCTGCACTTATGAAAAAAATGGGGTACAAGGGGTTGGGGGAGTAGACACAGCTGACACGAAGATCACCGGGCTCGGACGCATATAGCAGAGGGAAATAATTTTCTAAAGTCCGTAGATGATATAATTGTGAAAGTTGATGCGGCCGACTATATGGACCGTAACGTAAATATACATTGTACATTCTTTTTTGGCACTTGTTAAACTTTGGAGTAAATTGTTTTAAGTATTTTTGGGCTTAGTAAAGACAGTTTAATTCAGTCTTAATGAACTTTGATAAAATTCTATTTCCAAAGCGGACTTTCAACTGGTAGGCATCGATACGCTAGAGAAATATTCTAAGTCGCTAAGACATGAATATTTTCCTCAAAGTTCAAGATCGGGTCAGGTCGGTTCGGTCGTAAGCTTGACGTTTGTGTTAAAATTTAACTCTTAATAATAAAAAATAACTAGTTGTCTAAAATATGTATCTTATTATCAATCCCCCAGAAAAAATAAATCTCTTCGCTAGTGTGATTTTCGCGCAAATGAACCTTCGCGCTTTTGTGTGTCGCGCAGTTACACTTTCGAGCGATGGTACTTTCGCAATATCGTCTTCGCGCTGTTGTCATTCGACCTATCGCAGTCTTTCTCAAAGTGGGCGATAACGCCCCCTTGTGGGCGTTGGAGACTTAGAGGGGGGCGTTAAGGGGCTCAGAAAAAAATGGGGGTGTTGGCGTAGTTTAGGGGGGCGATGGTTGATTTGTAATTTCATTTACTTTATATTATGACATTCACTAAAATTAAAACTTACCTACTACTCAATATCGAATTATGAGAATTATATTTCTTTCCTGTATGATGGTATGATGGTATTTAAACTAAAAATAACCTACTTAACATAGATTTCGTAGGATAGCCCCTACACCGTACCCAATCAAGTTGTAACAAGATTTTGTTAAATAGCGCTATTGGTGCAGTCCGGAAGCAATCGGCTGGTTCATCGATACTGTCCTAACTTGCTCAGTACCCTTAGTATGAGTTTTGATAGTTTTCGAGCTCTAACAAACGTATCGTCTCTTTGATACACTGCCCACTGTTTCTGATGGTTAACGCTGGAGGCGATAGTGGGCAATGTATGAAAAATACGATACGTTTGATCGAGCTTGAAAACTAACAAAACTCATAGGGGGTACAGTACGATTGAGCCTCGAAAGAGATAAATGAGTTTGTGCCTGTTTGTGTAATTAAAGTAATGAAATTGTGTTTTTTTTGTAATAAAAATAGGGGGCGCTGAAAACCAATTGATTTTCAAAGGGGGCGGTAAAGAAATAAGTTTGGTAATCTCTGACCTATCGTCTTTCGTTATTGCGTAGGACACCCCAACCCCTCATCTTTCGATTTTAAATTTATGCGACTGTTATTCCAGGAACTCCGCCTAAACAACAACGGGCTGGGCATAACCGGGGGCAGGTTGCTCGCTAAAGCCCTCTCCAGTAGCCCGAGGAAGCTGAAGGTGTTCATCGCTGGCAGAAACAGGCTAGAGAATGACGGGGCGAAGGCACTGGCTAGCGTGTTTAAGGTAAACAGTTACATCATCATAATTACAGCCCCAACGCTGCGTCTCCCGCGACCTTTACCAGATCGTCGGTCCACCTTGTGGGACGCTACTACCAACGCTGCGTCTACCGCGACCTTTACCAGATCGTCGGTCCACCTTGTGGGACGCTACTACCAACGCTGCGTCTCCCGCCACCTTTACCAGATCGTCCGTCCACCTTGTGGGTCGCTACTACCAACGCTGCGTCTCCCGCGACCTTGAATAGTTTTTTTGACGTGACAACGTCTTATAATTCGATAGAGCCGGCTGCACGAACGAAAAAAGATGACGTATGCGGCGTTACCTCGCTCTGAGTTTTGAATTTGGAATTATGTTCTTTAAAATTTAAACTTTCAATGATACCAAAACCAGCCAGATACAAATAGTATAGCCAAAGAGATTTTATTACAAGTTTATACATACTATAATGCGAAATCTATTAAACAAATGAAATAAAAATTTTCTTTTGAAAAATGCTACCATTCCATCAGTATTTTCTTAAGACGTTGTCACGTTCAACTATCGTCAGTAAACCAACTTTACAGACAACCAATTTTTTTATTATTTTTTTAACGCATTCTTCTCAGCAAACCCTTTCATTTATACTTATATCATCACATCATTTCAGTCTCAGACGTCTACTGTTGGACATATGCCTCCCCCACGGACTCCCAGCCGATCGATCCTGCGCTGCCAGCATCCAGCGGCTTCCCATTGATTGTAGAACACAAATAATAACTGTTCCGCCATCTTGAGTGTCCGCCATATTTAGAATGACGTCACTTAGCTACCCTCGCACCGTCATCGAAACCCAATATCTCAATCGGTTGATGATAACTGCTTTAAAATTCAGTTGTGAGAATTGACCCGAACATACATTATCATCAAAACTTTATATTGGCCCCACTGCTGGGACAAGACCTCTCCTTGTAATCGAAGGAGGTTTAGGCGGTAGTCCACCACCCTTGCCGAATGCGGATTGGTAGACGCAGTATAAGGTGATCAATACCCCTTTGCTGATCCATTAGTCGCCTTCTACGACACCCATTGGAGGATATGGGGTGATGATATTCTACTCTGCCGGCATCACATGGTGAGAAAATACAAAGAAAGTTGAAAGCTTTTGAACAACGAACGAAGAATCGTTATTAGAGTTTGAAAATATGGAATATTGATTATAATAAAATATAAATGTTCCTTGTCAACAGGACATGGGCACCCTAGAAGAGGTGGCGATGCCCCAAAACGGTATATACCACGTTGGTATATCGGCATTGTCAGGGGCATTCAGACACAACCCGCGGCTCTCCTGCCTCAATCTCAACGACAACACTATAGGCGCTAAAGGGGCCGAGGCTATAGCCGCTGCTTTACCCAGGTAAGGGGACTTTTATCTACGAAGCTTAGAGAACTGTGCTTTATCCAGGTAAAGGGACTTTTAGGAGCTGAAAGTGTCCTATGCGCTATCTAGGTGAAGGACTGTTGTCTAGGAAGCGTGGAGAACTGTGCTATACCCAGGTAAGGGAAGTTGATAGAAACCTTATATTTATATGTCATACATGCATGTTAAATTCGGTTGCAATAAGTTAAAGCATAGTCGAGTTATCGTGCTAACGCACAGACACACAGATATAATTCCAAAATAGTTATTTGTTCAACAAGAGCAAAGTTATTGATTCAAAAATAGACTACTGAGCACAGTGAGTAATTTCAAGGCACGAGACAAAAAAAAAATTGCTCTCGTGTGAAACATACAACTTTTCACCTCTCCAGCGAGAAAAGTGTTTTAGGTGAAAAAAAAAGATAATACTTTTATACATGTTACACATTAAGCGAATTGAGCGAAACCAAAGAAAATTTATCAATTGTCTGGCCTACCGCTATAGAGCGCCAAGAACGGCAAAAACATACGCAGCCAAACTGAAACATTTCCACATGACACCACTTCAATTTAGACGAAAACGCTTGGATATATCCTTCTTGCATAAATTAATGAACAACGGAATTGACAGTCCTCCCCTGCTTGAGAAACTCACATTTAACTTACCTGTCAGGATGCCACGTTACCCTTGTGGACTCTTCAAAATAAGGCAATGTAGGACAAGGCTAGGTAGGGACTCTCCCATCGTTCGATTGACAAACTTATACAACAAGATTGCACGGGACTTTCCTGAGCTTGACATAAACTACCAAAGCCGACACAGTTTTCTAAAACTAATCAAAGAAACAATTGATTGACGCACCTTGACCACAACATAGTTAACAAATTTTTAGTGACATTTATAAACTTTTATCTGACATTTGTTATTTTGTGTAAGTGACATTTATAATTTTATCTACACTCATGTCATAATATTCGAATTACGATATCAAAGGTGAACATAAAATGACATACTTTTTAATACAGATAATCAAAATTAAAATTAAAAAAAACAACCTGTAACATAATGACCATTATAACACCGGTTCGACTCATTATGATACAGTTATTTTTCTTAAATACTCGGGAAGGCAAAGGGATTAAACCCATACATTTGTCTTTTCTGTTGTTTTATTTGAATTTATGTATGAGTGTAGATAAAGTAGTGTATGCAACTGCATATAACACGGGTATTAAAACACTCGTTACTATAAACTCACACTCGTGTTTTAATACCCTTCATTATATGACAGTTGCATAAACTACTATGTATTATTTTATTTAGTAGTTTTATCAATTGACATCCTTATTCAACAGCAAACTTTAAATTTCTTAATTTTAAGCATTTTATCAGTGACATAATGACATCCTAATTCAATAGTGATTTTTGTAATTTTTAATGCTATCTCAATTCGATTTTTAGACTAATATCATCATTATTGAATTAATGTAGTTATAAAAAACGTTACAAATTTAATTAATCTTGTAGCAGCCTTGTAGTCAAAGACATGTATTGTTAAAAATACTAAACCAAATTCAATATTCTTAGCAAACTTAAAAATTCAGTAAATTTTGTATGCATGCTGTGGTTACCAGTAATAATAAGAACAGTTAACAAGATTGTACTTAAACTGATTTTATAAACTGTATATACTGTACTCTTATGTTGGTAATCCTATGAATAAATAAATAAATAAATAACATGTAAATTAAATAACCAACAACCTGAATAGGGGCTAAACAAAAAATCGTTTTTTTTTTTTTAATTTAAATCAACTCAGAAGCCGATCCCAAACCACCTGTATTCAGGGTGTTGGTTATTTAATTTACATGTTGTATATCTTTAAATTAATTATAAAAATTAAAAGTAACATTACTACAAATACTTAGATTAAACGTTACGGTCTTGTTCGGAGCTCGCAGTAAGAAGCGTTTTTGCTTCGAGATTTTACGATGCAAAATAGGTCTTTTGGTGCTGGAGACGTGAAAACGGTATTTTTGATCTTAGGGAGGTCCAAAACGTGTAAATCCGTCAAAATCTCGAGGTCGAATTCTTTGACGATTACAAGACTTCCTCTATACTACGTATACGAGAAAGTAAAAAAGAATGTCGGTAAGCAGCTAAAATGAAAAAGAGAAATAGTATAAACATAGTAGGTTCCTAACCTCAGGTTTGAAATAGGTACATTAAAGCTGTCCGCAGGGAGACGTACCTTGATTTCCAGAGGTACTCTTTGTGAAAATCTTAAATTGGTTTTGGTCTTGAATTCTCGACAAAGACTCATGAACTGCCTTTTAGTAAGTCGGCACTAACGCCTAAATTTTTCATTACAAATATTACTTAAATTAAAAAAAGCTCGCCCTTTTGCTCTAATGGCTGTACTAAGAAGCCGATTATCTTGATTACATAATCATTTATTGTTTCAACTGTGTACATGTGATCGTACATATAAAGTTTACTCTCAACAGTTTGCCCATCTCGAACGTACAATATTCTTAGTACCTAATATCAGTAGAACATAGTAATTCTTAAAAATACATTTGAAATTAATGTCACTTAAAATATTCATTAATAAAAATAAATAAAAACCGCCTTCAACGCCAACGCCTTCGGTGCCAACCTTAATATTTGGAATAAACGTTGTCACTTGTATTTGGGACCGACCTCGAAAAACATTTAGATTTTTATAAACAAAATTTTTATCGAAAAACATTTAGATTTTTATAAACAAAGTTTTGAAGGCGGTTTTTTTATTTAAATTTTTTTTCTGCTTTTTAGTGTTTTAAGTATAGAAATTTTCAGGAAACTACCTCAAGATCTTTTAGACACACAAGTGATAAAATTACGATATCATCAATGTCAATTAAATAGGGATTATTAGGGATAACTCGAAAACTACTGATCAGATGTCGATAAAATTTAAATGGGATCCCATGACAAGCACTAGCTTCCAAAGGTCAAAATTTAATTTAACAGGTAACAAACATTAAAAAAAAACATAGAGTCGAATTGATAACCTCCTCCTTTTTTGAAGTCGGTTAATTATAGAGACATTCATTAATTAGCCATACTTTAAGCTGAATTTTAAATTTGTTGCCTTCTAAAGATTGCGCGTAGGCAGTCTATTAAATATTTTGATTGCATTATTAATAGTACTTTTCAACCGACTTCAAAAAAGGAGGAGGTTCTCTATTCGACTGTATGTTTTTTTTTTTTTTTTTTTTTTTTTTTTTTGTATGTATGTTCCGCGATCACTCCGTCAATTATGAATCGATTTTGAAAATTCTTTTTTCGTTAGGAAGGACATACTCCAAAGGTGGTCCCGTATAAATTATACCGAAATTGGTTCAGTACTTTTTTGTTAAAATGATAATTTCATTGGGGATGAAACAATAATATCGTCCACGAACACAAAAATAATGTCAATTTTTTTTTTTAACTTGCCGTTACCTAATATGCAATAGTGAAATTTTGGTTAGTAGGTCCAATAGTCAACACATAAACTATGACAAATTATTTTATGAACTTAAGTTAAATAACTAGGTTCATAGTTCATTAACTTACCATTCATTTTGAATGAATGGCAGGCATTTGTAATGAGCTATAGGTCTGAGACGTGATATTATTTGTTAACCGACTTTAAAAAAAAGAGGAAGTTCTCTATCCGACTGTTTTTTTGTGTTTGTTACCTGATTACTTCGTCAATTATGAGTATTACGACTCGATTTTAATGATTCTTTTTTAGGTACGTCAAGATCAGAGATGGCCCGTATAAATTGTATCGATATAAATTCGACCCTTTTTGAACAAATCAGTAATAACAAAAAAAGCGTGTTAGTTAAAGTTTCCATTAAGTTTTAATGAGCGCCTAGTAGGCCTATCCGTTTTCAATAAAACATACTTAAATTCCACTAAAAATTATAAAATAAAATATTTTTAGCAAAAAAATAGGACAACCGACTTCAATGCGTACAAATTTAAACTAAAAAGTAAAAAATAAATAATATTTTAATGAAGTAGTTGAAAAGAGCGTCATAGAAAACCAAGGAAAGTATTGATACACATTTATAATTATTTATTTATAATTCATACTCCGATATATTTGGAGTCGGTGCCAGCCTAAGCAAAATAAACTTACCTGATCGATACGAACTTGATTAATCCATTAACTATACATAATAATAAATGATGAAGATGAGAAATAATCTGCCGCTCCGTGAAGTTCGAAAATTGCAAACACTATTCTCCTTGGCTAGCTGGCACCGGCTCCAAATATATCGGAGTATGAATTATAAATAAATAATTATAAATGTGTATCAATACTTTCCTTGGTTTTCTATGACGCTCTTTTCAACTACTTCATTAAAATATTATTTATTTTTTACTTTTTAGTTTAAATTTGTACGCATTGAAGTCGGTTGTCCTATTTTTTTGCTAAAAATATTTTATATTCTTAATAGAACTATGAAATTTATACAAACATAAGTTGTGTTTATATTGCGATCAGAGAGATCGTTCGCCTCAGCTGTTGCCAGCATCCTGATGCTGACAATACTATGTCGCTTACGTGAAGCGAGTAAACATGAAAATGGTCCTTCGAGCCCTACAAATTGAAGAAAAAAAAATACAAGGAGATAGGCCGAGCCGACGTTTAAGGGTCACAGCACATTATACAATTTAGTTGGACGACTAAATTGCAGTAGACATAGAAGGCCGCACGTCTATCCAACTAAATCGCACAACTAAATGATCGCATCCAACTATCGGCCGATAGCATAAAGAATGGGTTTCTTTGTAAGGACGATTAAATTGTGGAAGCACGCAATTTAGTTGTACGATAGTTGTTCAACTAAATTGTATGGTCTGCGTTAGCTCTAACTTGTGACAAGTGTATGCCCAGTGCGCATACATTGCCGCCAGTTCGCCGTCCGATAGTAATAATAATATATTTCCACGCGCACACCAATTATCTAGCCCAAAGTAAGTATCATTAAGAACTTGTGTTATGGATACTAGATAACGGACATTTTAATATACATAATATTTTTAGATATTTTTATAAATAAACTTAAATAAATATATAAACAACCATGGCTCGTCAACAAATACTCGTGTTCATCACACAAATATTTGCCGCTACCAGGGTCCCGATCGCGGTAATATAAAACACAAATAATTATCTTCGTTTCGTTTGTGTTCCAGCTGCGTTTGCATTCCATTTGAGTTCCAGTCAATGTGAAATTCCTTATCGCGGTAAAGTCGCGGCACACCACATTCCTAAAACTCCAAATACGTCATATTTACTTATAAGAAAATTTTAAGTAAAGTACCAAAAATCCGTCAACGTTCGTGCAACGTTTGAGAAAAAGTAGCGTCCTTTGAAATGTAATCAAAACGTGACTTTGACAGCGTTTGTGTTTCATCTGCTTTCGACATGCGTTCGCAGCATCTGTCAAATCAACACCGCGATACGAAAACATCGAAAAGTTGCGTTTCGTCTTTGTTCCATTTGCGCTTCATCTTGAAATGATTTACGGCGATCGGGGCCCAGGACTCGAACCCGGACCGCTTGATGTGTAGGCAGCTATACTGACCACTCCACCAAGACGGCGTCAAATCAAATAACATTTCTAACTGTATTATCTTTGTTTCAGTCTCAAAAATCTCAAATCCATAAACTTTGGCGATTGCCTCCTCAAAAGTAAAGGTGCTAAAGCGCTCGCCAAAGCATTGAAACACAACTCTAACGTATTAGAGGTAAGTTATATTTTTCATTCGTCATTTTTTTTTCTTATCTGTTAAACCGGTACTGGTCCACTGGCATGTTTTAGAGCAGGGATTCCCAAACTATTTTAGGCAAGAGATTCCTTCTTCAATATGATCTTATACCTCAGACCCTCATAGCCAAATTACTTAATAATAACTTTGACTTTGATTGTAACCTTAGTCAATTTAACACGGGACGTGGCATAGCGCAGATTTAGAACTGAAAACATTCTGCCGTTTTTCGCGGGGGGTGAGGCAAACACGCATAGCACACATTTACTCACTCGTGCACACTGTTGCAAACATTGTAATCGCTATTATGAGCGCACACTCGCGGGCTCGGCTAACCCGCGTACCACCATATCGCCTAACGTTGTTATATCGTTGTTTCTGTCGCAAAATTTGTAGATAAAAAATTGTATTGTTATGTGAAACAGTAGTTTATTTGAATAGAAAATTACTTCCGTGTGAAGCAACTCCGTTTTAGGATAACTTTAATGTTTCTGGTCGTCGTTTACAAGAAAATACTTCGCAACCAATTTTTACGAGGTCCGCTTAGACAGATACGAATTCAATATGGCGGTCGATCGTCGCGGCGAACTAGTCTTTATAAATTGACATGAACGTTTGTTCATGTACTTTGGCAGAGGGGAACGCGTCCGCTTGCCACGTCCCGAGTTAAATGGTCTAAGATTGTAACGCAGAAAATCACAGGTTGACCTGAGATTTTACTGACATTTTTTCTTAACGCTCGCTCCTAAGGAAGTACAGGGTGGCCAAATAAGAGGTATACACTTTATTTTTGCATTCTATAAAACAAAAAATCGGGAGTGGTCTCCCCTTGACTTTCTCGTATACCGGAAACGACTCAAAACTTGATAGAAACCTTATATTTTGATGTCATACATGCATGTTAAATTTGGTTGCAATAAGTTAAACCATACCCGAGTTATCGTGCTAACGAACAGACACACACAAAATATTTTTGGACTCAGGGAGGTCCAAAACGT
This sequence comes from Elophila nymphaeata, assembly GCA_955850985.1. NCBI lineage: Eukaryota > Metazoa > Arthropoda > Insecta > Lepidoptera > Crambidae > Elophila > Elophila nymphaeata. The sequence goes on from OY039094.1 coordinate 1,871,113, forward strand.
GTAAATCCGTCAAAATCTCGAGGTGAAATTTTTTGACGATTACAAGACTTCCTCTATACTACGTATACGAGAAAGTAAAAATGATAATAAATGTTTTGAATGTCAGTCGTTAGATCTGAGCCACAACGAGATCGGGCGCGAAGCTTGCATGGAGGTGGTGGAAGCTATCACGTCGGCTCCTGACAGCGCTGACAGACTCGCCAGGGTGGTTTTGGCTGGTAAGTATTATATGATAAACTAGACTTCGTCCCCGTGGAGTAGTTACTATAAAAATGACGGATTTCAACACAATTTTTCCACATGCAAATGTTAAACATACATCTGGTATATTTTGAGATCCGAGTTACAGTATTTTCTCTGGTTCGCAGATTTAGTGTTCCAGTTAATTGACCAGAACTTTCTCACTATATATTTCACAATTTTATCATCTTCACCATGAAGACTACACAATTATTTCCTAAATTCTTCCTTGATTTCGTAAAAATATGATTAGTTTCAAAAAATGAGCCCTCATACCACACGCACATTAAAAAATATTGTCAATTGTACTGCGCAACGTAAAGCGCTCAACTCGCAAAACCGTGATATTTTTGCCTGACGGCGGCCCCGTTCGTTAGTGTCCGTGCGCATCGAGTGAGCTACATTGGACGCTTACGTTTTGAAGACATTTTTTGTTATGTACGAAATACTAAAAAAAAATATAATATTTCTTTGGACAATAATTAAGAAATAATGTTTAGAATATGTTTTCATAAAAATATGAAAAAAAAATTATGACTATGACCTTCAATAAAATCGTAACTATCAAATTCCCTGGTATAGTCTAAAGGAAGAAAAATGTTATGGTGGTGAGCAGAATACATGGTTCTCGTTTGACTGTTCATGTATTTTACACCAGTTATTGTATTTTAATTTTCAGGCAACAGTTTGGGCGGGGCGTCCAACAAGAAGATGATGAGGGAGAAATTGGGCTCCTGCGCCGAATTGAGCGACGGGGAAGGCAGCGACGACGAATGTAAGTTTGTATAATACTAGCTTCGCGCCCGCGACTTTGCCTGGATTCCTAGGCTAAGCATTAACTGTGCAAAATTCTTCTATGCTTTTAGTAAATATGTCTTACAAAGGAAACATTTTAACCCCTTATGTCCTGGTCTCCATTTCCATGGACATAGTTTAAAAATTCTGTTATTATGAAGCGCTCTTACCAGAGTTGAAATATATACTATTTATGACCTTCTTAAGACGAAGTTATATCAAACAATAGCTAGGAAAAATTTGTAGGTACATATGTTTTAAATTTTTTTTGACGTGACAACGTCTTATAATTCGATAGAGCCGGCTGCACGCACGAAAAAACATGACGCATGCGGCGTTACCTCGTGTAAGGCCGGCAAAACAAATGAAATTAATTTTTTCTTTTGAAAAATGCTACCATTCCATCAGTATTTTCTTAAGACGTTGTCACGTTCAACTATCGTCAGTAAACCGACTTTACAGACAACCAATTTTTTTATTTTTTATTAAATACGATTTATATATCCTTTTCTTAAAAAAATCAACGAAATATTTTTTGAAGTGAATTCAGGTCTGAAGGGGTAAGCTTAGTTTTTAAGTTATTTCTAATTTTATTCAATTTAATTTGTTGCGTAATAGTATCTTTAATTGTGCTTTGTTGATCTTATATTATAGAAGAGTTATATCATACTAGTCTTTGCCTGCAACATTGTCCGCGTGGAAATAGATATTTTTTGCAGCATTTCAATTTGTTTTTTTACTAATCATACATGTTTATTTTAGTTATTTCTTACCAAGTGCCTAAATTCAATTTTTCATGGTTTTATGTTCGATAGTGACGAAAAAATACCCATGTTGATTTTCGGGGTTTGTTCCCATTTTCCCCCTTTTAGGGGGGAAATGTTTTATTTTTTAAGGTCAGTGACAACGTTTATTCCAAATATTGAGGTTGGCACTGACCTCAAAAAACATTTAGACATTTTTAAACAATTTTTTATATTAAAAAATAAAAAAAAAATACTTATTTATTGCTTTTTAATGTTTTAAGTATAAACATTTTCAGGAAACTCTCATTATCTTTTAGGCACACAAGTGATAAGATTACGATATCATCGATGTCAATTAAATAGGCATTATTAGGGATAACTCAAAAACTACTCGTCAGATGTCGATTAAATTTAAATGGGACCACATGAGGAGCACCAGCATCCAAAGATCGCAAGAATCTTCAAAATCGGTACACCCAGTAAAGAGTTATAAGGTGACAAACATTAAAAAAAAATACAGTCGAATTGAGAACCTCCTCCTTTTTTTAAGTCGGCTAAAAAAGCGAGTGCTTACTTATTTAACCATAGCGGTACTCCTGTGAAGTTTTGAATAAAATTGTCTAACTAATATTGTTTCCCCATACAAACTTTCATCCCCTATTTTACATCCATAAGGGTTGAGTATTAAAAATCGGGAGTGGTCTCCCCTTGACTTTCTCGTATACTGGAAACGACTCAAAAGTTGATAGAAACCTTATATTTTGATGTCATACATGCATGTTAATTTTCGGTCACCCATCCGAGTACCGACCGCGCACTTGGTTGCTTAACTTTCGTGATCGACGACTCAAAAGTTGATAGAAACCTCATATTTTGATGTCATACACGCATGTTAAATTTGGTTTCAATAAGTTAAAGCATACTCGAGTTATCGTGCTAACGCACAGACACACACACAGACATAATTCCAAAAACGGTGTTTTTGGACTCCGGGAGGTCCAAAACGTGTAAATCCGTCAAAATCTCGACGGCGAATTTTTTGACGATTACAAGACTTCCTCTATACTATGTATACGAGACAGTAAAAATTCCTTATCTTTTGTCTGCATCATAAAAGAAATATTTGTGCAAAATCGCAGCTATCTAGGTCCAAAGGTATGGGGACTGGGAATTGATCAGTGGCGTGCATTCATTTATACATTAGGTAGGCATTTAGATCGAAGTCTCTAAAACTCAATCTGAAACGCTACGCGGAAATCTTTACATAGTACCTATAAAATAAAGTCGTACCCGCGTCCTGTATCTACCTACGCTAACCTATATCTTTTCTACACAACAGATGTTAATGTAATTTTCAATAGGTACATAATAGATAGTGATTTAATAGGAAGGTTTACATGTATAGTACCATGCATAGTTATTACAGGATGCTAAAAATTATAAAGTCCACGCAGACGAACTCGCGGGCGGCCGCTAGTAGAAAATAAAATCTTAAAAACAATTAAGTACTTAGGTACTTACAACAATATATTTCAGGTTGTTCTTTTTGCGAATGGCGAACCCAGGATGGGTCAATTCGATGAATGTGTAATAGTTTCATAGTTATTTGTAAATAAATAAAAATAACTACCTATTTTGGAAAAAAAAAATCTTACCTATGAAATCTGTATGTTTCTTACGCAGTTTTTCTAAGCAAATTGAATTATCAGAACATTAGGAACACTGCAATTTTTCCATCGTCGTAAATGCACAACACAACACAACACCATAAAAACACTTTTAAGTAGATAAATATTGTTAAAAAATAAGATTTGTACTAAAAAAGTATTTAACATTCGCGCGCGTGAGTGACTGACAGCACAGACTAACAGTCATAAAGATTTGGGGATTATAAAAAACGGCTGGCGCTGGCGTATTCATTCATTTAAAAACTATTTCCTTACTTTTATAAGTTAATCACGTTAAGGTGTGTTTTATTGAAGTGAAATAACAATATTTAAAAATAATTTTAAAATTCAAATTAGTTAAAAAGATCTTAAGTAAATAATAAGATTAATACTACTTGCTTTGTTCTTATTCACAGACACTAGCGTACGTAGCGCCACCTAGGGAGTACTGGAGAATAATCTTGCGAATACTTTTAATTAATAAAGTTTATTCCTAGTATTTTATGGGACGAAAGGTTACTTAAATTTCGTAATTCATTATTTATTGATGAAAGTATTTTAAAATAATCCTATATATTAATCGGCATCCTAAACAATATCAAATTGATAATCACAGTAGGTCGAGTAGGTCAGCCTACTTAATACGGCTAAATTGAGAATGTCAGTTTCCTAGTTATAATACCTGCTAGTTATAATATTTCAATCTTGTCGTTTAATACTGTCAATCGTTGTGTGTTTCTGAACAAGTAAAAAATATTGTAGTGTGTGTGATTTTTACAAGCAGATGAAACTAGTGCTTACCGCGCATATTGGCACGTAGGTGTAGGTATGTATACGTTATACGCAGGCCGCCCGAAGCCTATAGGTTGCATTATTTTGTTGGTAGGATGGACGTATAGTCTATAGTAGTGTATGAGTAATAATAGGTTGGGGAAAAAGTTTCTTCGCATTTTTTAAGAAAATTCAAAACATTTTTTAATATAGTTTATTTACATTTAACTAAAGTATGTAGGTACCATTTTGTTCGATAACTTTTTGCCATCTTGTAGGTAGGGACATGATCCCATTGCTATAGAAATTTTGGGACTTCTGGTCAAAATACCGCGACAAGTGGTTTTGGCAGTCCTCTCGTGATGTTAACCTGACACTGCCTAAAGAGTTCTGAAGAGACCGAAACAGGTGGAAATCTGAAGATGCAAGGTCAGGACTATACGGCGGATGCATTAACACCTCCCAGCCAAACTCTCTTAATTTTTGCTGAGTGGCTAAAGATGTGTGAGGTCTAGCGTTATCATGATGAAAAACCACACCCCTTCTGTTGATTAATTCCGGCCGCTTTCTCTCAACTTCTTGCTTTAATCTCATCAGTTGTTTGCAGTAGAGTTCAGAATCGATGGTCCTGCCTGGTGGTAACAGCTCATAATGAATAATGTCCTTCCAATCCCACCACACACACAGCATCACCTTGTTGCGAGTTAACCCGGGTTTCGCCACAGTCTGTGAAGCCTGACCGGCCTTTGACCACGACCTTTTTCGCACGTTCTTGTCGTACGTGATCCACTTTTCATCACCAGTTATCAGCTTCTTCAAAAATGGTTCGGTTTCATTACGTCGTAATAAAGAATCACAAATGAGTACACGGTTCATTAGGTTTCTTTCAGTGAGCTCGTGAGGTACCCAAATGTCGAGCTTTTTTGTGTACCCAGTTTTTTTCAAATGCGCCAAAACTGTTTTGTGGTCAATTCCCAGTTCTTCAGCTACGTCGTAACTACTGACATGCCGATCTTGCTCCACTTTTTCAAAAATGGCATCCATTTTATCTGTAATAGGGCGACCAGAGCGACGTGCATCTTTGACATCAAAATTTACGGATTGAAAACGCTTAAACCAAATTTGTGCTACTCTCACAGACACTGCACTAGGTCCATAAACATCGCAAATTTTTTTCGCGGCTTGCGTTGCATTTTTACCTTTTTTGTAGTAAAATTTTAAAATGTATCGAATTTCTTCATTAGATTCACTCATCTTGGCGGTACGAAAACAAATGAAAATCACACATTTTCCTAATTTGAATTTGGAATTATGTTCTTTAAAATTTAAACTTTCAATGATACCAAAACCAGCCAGATACAAATAGTATAGCCAAAGAGATTTTATTACAAGTTTATACATACTATAATGCGAAAAGACTTTTTCCCCAACCTAATATATTGAGGTAGGCAGTGCTTAAATGCCTTTACTATGAGACCGCCCCTGGAATTGATTAAGATTATGCAGAATTTTTGTTTGAGACCCAACACACTCCCTTGAGGCGCTGAGTTTGCCATCTCTTATGTTTTAATCGCTACATTATCTTTTGTCTAGACGTAACGGATTCAGAAGAAGAAGGAGAAGACGAGGAGCAATCAGAAGAGTCAGGGCATTCAGAGGAAGAAGACACGCTGACGCACATAGACACAGCGGCGGATATAGTCAAAGATCTCACCTTAGATACTTCGGGTGAGTTTAGTAGTATTTTATTGGAGTTTACTCCTTAAGAATCGATTTGCATATATAAGGGGCCCGGTATGAGAAAAATGTGAAGAGTAAAATCTATCGATGAATGACCTCGTTACGTTTTTTATTTCGCCGCGACGATTCCAGCGTCCGTGGCCGAACGGTCAATATCGCCGGTATTCACGCTGCGGGCCACGGTTCGATCCCCGCGAGAAATTGCTTCAAAATTGAATGTTTTTCTGTTTTCTTCGATTTGAGGAATCTGGAGAAGATCACGGTAACACAAAAACGATGATATATGTTAAAAGCACCCTCTGTTTTTTATTTATTGATTTTAGGACAACCAACAAATCTTACACTATTACGGCTTAAAACTAAGTGCTTAATAATCCTTCTAAGCGCAGACTTAATTAATGTCTCACCGTAATGTGAAATCTTTACATGAGAGAACCTTATGTAATGCCAAATAATTCTTTTCAATGTAAATAAAAGTCACATTATCACATTAATTGCTACGGTTGCCACGGCGTGCATATCTGGACTCGATGTTACAAAACCTTAAGTATATTTGTTCTATAGTTTTCTATATAGTAAGTGATTGGTCAGAAGTTTATGGCAACAGGCCTTATGATGACAACTGATGGAATGGCAGACACAACATTACGTCACTAGATGGCGTTGTCATTAAGTAAGTACTTACATCGGCGGTTATGATTCGTACTAAAAAGTGGAAAATAAAATAATAGTTTAAAAATACGCTTGTATGTTAAATAGAAAACTAAAAAGTGAAAAATAACTTTTTCATCCCTTCTATTCGAAAAGTGTCGCTTTGTTCCTCTATAAGTGGGAACAAAATAGCTCTTTTCCGATAAGAACTTTTTAGCGGGCGTAAAAGTGATTTGAATTTAGAACATATATCATTCATAGAAATCGAACGCAAATTGTATGAATTACTGGCTGGTATGTGCTGGCTGCACGGCACTAACTAAAAAAAAAACAAAAGCGCCCGAATTACTTTTCTATTCTTGTTACCTCAGTACATATTTTATTGTATTTTGCAAAAATAATGAGTTCTACTACCTCGAGATATGAAAGTGATAATGCTTTAACTCCTGAAACAATAACTATAGAAGCTAACAACGTCGTACAAATACTCAAAATGTAAATGAATCGACAACAATATCGATCCCAAATAAAACAGTGACAATAACTTTTAATAATTGAGCTAGTATCCAATATAAATATAAATTTGTAATTATTTTTACTTCATTTCACATATTACATAACAGCGTCTCTTATTTATTTTCTCATAGAAAGGGGATGAAAAGTAGGGTATATACATCGAGAGCAAATTATTTTTCCCTCGGGCGATGTACTTTGAATCCCTCGCTACGCTCAGGATTCTACGTAAGAATCCCTCGCTAGGCTCGGGATTCTATTCTAGAATCCTTCGCTTTGCTCGTGCTTTAAAGTAGCGCCCTCGCCATAAAAATACTATTTTGCTCCCTTGTTATACAATCTACTAATTTAGTATAGAAACTAAATGATGAACGAAAAGTATAATTATTATTTAGAGTAGGGTGCTCAATTTAATTGTACCGATCGAATATTATAATATACTGTTCGTTTATTATTTTGTTTCTTAGTATATTAAAAAAATATTTTTCACTTTTCAAACTATTATTTTTAACTAACTAAATTATAATTAAAATCATTGAAGTTGTTAACTAACTGGTTTCATTTGCTTTGCTATCAGGTGTGGAGGAAATAGAGACAGATGTAGGCAAGTTCCTTCGGGAGCCAACGGTTGATAACCTGGAGAGGCTCGGGCCCAATGCTGCGGATATCATAGATGCACATTTACAGGTAAGGCGTCAACTAAACATTATAGATTTTTCATTTTAAATGCTTGAAACGTAGAAACTTTCGAATCAAACAATCTTCCATCTGCCGACTGCTACCAACAGTCTATCAATTAACATTAAAACTGGACAAGTGCGAGTCGGACTCGCCCACCGAGGGTTCCGTACAAATTTATAGTTACAACATATTATAAATAGTTAAGGAATCGAGTCTCGCAGTTTTTTCCGAGATTTTTCCCGAAATTCAGTTTCCAAAACCTTTTGTTATACTAATATTTCGTACCTTAATTAGTTAGGTAACCTAATTAAAGTTGTTTTTTATTTAAATCTCAAATGGTGATTGAAAAAAGAATGAATAGTATCGCATTGTACACCAGTGCCATGTAGAATTGGTCGGCTTCGGTTCAGCGCCATCTATGCGAACCTAACACCTTGAGAGTGTCGAAATATAAATTTTTTGCGGCATAAACGGCCATATCTTTTTTTGCGTAACTAAATAATAAGTTTGATTTTTTTTACAACTGCAATGAACCGTAGTTTTGAGTATTTATGTGGAGATAAAGGGTCTTGACAGATAGATGGACGACAAAGTGATCCTATAAAGGTTCCGTTTTTATTTTCTCGTATACGTAGTAAAGAGGAAGTCTTGTAATCGTCAAAAAATTGGACTTCGAGATTTTGACGGATTTACACGTTTTGGACCTCCCTGAGTCCAAAGATACCTTTTTGGAATTGTCTGTGTGTGTGTGTCTGTGCGTTAGCACGATAACTCGAGTATGCTTTAACTTATTGCAACCAAATTTAACATCCATGTATAACATCAAAATATAAGGTTTCTATCAATTTTTGAGTTGATAGAAACCTTATATTTTTCTAGTATTAATATTTACGCGTTTGTAAACGCAAAAATAAAATTATTTCATAATGTAAGGTAGTTTCATCTTAACTGGGCGTCAAATATTTGCAAAAATATTTCGTTCGGGTTTTAGAAGTGCAAATTTCAAAGATTTGATGAAACAATGTTTATCATAAAAACATAAGCACCAAGCACTGACAAATTTCGACAGCGAAATGTAGTGTCTCGGTGGCGTAATTGGTCAACGCAGCCGCCCGGATTACGGAAGATGCGGGTTCGAGTCCCGCCTGAGGCAAGTCGATTTTTTTAGTGCATTTTTCTAGTATTAATATTTACGCGTTTGTAAACGCAAAAATAAAATTATTCCATAACTTTTGAGTCGTTTCCGGTATACGAGAAAGTTAAGGGGAGACCGCTCCCGATTTTTATTTAAAGATTTTTCTGAAAACATATTGCAAACATTATTTCTCAATTTTCTTGACAGACAGACGGACAACAGAGTGATCCTATAACGGTTCCGTCCTTCCTTTTGAGGTACGGAACCCTAAAAACGTTAACATTTTTGTTGCAGTCAATCAAAGAGCCCGCGGACTTAATACAAGCGTACGTAGACGCAACGCTGTGCGTGTCAGGTCTGTGTGAGCAGAGCTTCCTGGCGGCCAATGTAGCGCGCCGTCTCTATCCGATACTGCTGGAGCGAGCGGGACAGCAACACGCCGCCGCCTGGCTGCTGGCTAACACCATGTTGCGGGGGCTGGGGCTGATCAAGGTACGCTCCTACGATATATCTATCACAGTTTATTATTGGAGTTTACTCCTTAAGAATAGATTTGCATATACAGGGTGTAAAAGACATGAACAGTCAAACGAGAATCATGTATTCTGCTCAACATCATAACATTTTTTTTCCTTTAGACTATACCTGGGAAATTGATAGTTGCGATTTTATTGAAGGTCAAAGTCATAAATTTTTTTTTCATTTTTTTATGAAAACGTATTCTATACGTTATTTCTTAATTATTGTCCAAAGAAACATTATCATTTTTTTAGTATTTCATAACAAAAAATGGCTTCAAAACGTTAGCGTCCAATGTAGCTCACTCGATGTGCACGCACACTAACGAGCGGGGCCGCCGTCCGCAAAATTATCGCGGTTTTGCGAGTTGCGTGCGAGTTGAGCGCTTTACATTGCGCGGTATAATTTGCAATTTTTTTTAACACCAAAAAATAAAAATCATTTCTTAGCAATAATTTATTTGAAATATGTCTTATTTTGATGTATAGAATACATGGTTTTCGTTTGACTGTTCATGTCTTTTACACCCAGTATAAGAGGCCCGGTATGAGAAAAATGTGAGGAGTAAAATCTATCAATGAATGACCTCGTTACGTTTTTGAAGGTCGAAGTCATAATTGGTGCGCATCCTATGTCGCGCAACTTTCTAATTGTCAAAACACGGATGACAGCAGGTGCGCCATCTCACCTGTCTCGGAGTAAACTCCAGTCGTGCGTCGGAGCTGACGCACACAATTTTTTTTAACCTAGATTAGGGAGGAAAATATTAAATGTATCCTAAACATCTCCTACATAGTTATGGTAGCCTGGTACTTCAGTTTGGTAATGTAGAAGGGAAAAAATATTCGTTTAGGCGCAGAATGTCCAATTCGCAAAATGTCAAAACGGTCGCACAATGACCAGTTCGCAGAATGTCCACTTCGCAAAATGTCCAATGTTCATCGCGACGTGATTGATTTACTAAACATCTTCTTGTGTTTCTATGATGCATATTAATGTGAGAATCGCCCTAAAGTCGCTTCTGGCGCTGTGTTTATGTCGACCTAACCCGCTCGTCGCTAACCTAACTTACACTGTCACTGAAAGGGGAAATGTCTTACGATTAGTATTGGACATTCTGCGAACGGACATTTTGCGACCGTTGGATATGTTGCGAATTGGACATTCTGCGAACTGGACATTTTGCGCCTAAACCCTGGCTAGGCGTTAGAATAACATATGTCCTAACAAAACTGTAAATAACAAAATTGTAAATTTTAAGCATCCCCCGACATTAATTTATAGCTAAGAACCATTTCGATCATGCTTTCAAACAAAAAAAAACGCATCAAAACAATGCCACAGACAGATACACAGACATACAGACACACAGATAGATCAAACTTATAACGCCCCTCTTTGCGTCGGGGGTTAAAAACCACGTGTACGTGAAAGCCCTTCTGATGGCGTTTTAAACTTGTACCCTACAATGTCCACATCATCACATCCAGCTCATATAATGTCCCCACCTCTGGCTCGAGCCTACCCCATATTAGGGGCGATTAGGCCTTAGTCAACCACGCTGGCCAAGTGCGGGTTGGTCCACTTCACACACAACCTAACAATTTCTTCATAGGTGTGCGCAGGTTTTCTCACGATTTTTTCCTTCACCGTAAAAGCGTCGATTAAACGTAATGAAATGAAATGAAATGAAATGAAAAAGCTCTTTATTTAAATGGACTTTGCTAAGTACTTTTAAATCGTCAAAAGCCCTACCACCATTTCGACGAAATAATTATTTTACTTAAATAATTATTATTATGCTGAGACGGAGAAGAAATGGCGAAAGAAACTCCGCAGCTTACAATTTCGTAATGATTTCAAAACATCATTACATGTCCATAGATATATCAATATGAATAAATTACAATTTTAAATGCGTAAATTTTGGGCAGATTTTACTCCCACGCATTTATTTATTTATTTGATAAGATGTACAAAACAGGTAACAGCCATAAAATATACAGAGATATAAAAAAAATAAAACTTAAAACTAGGTTGAAACCCTTAACATGTACATACTAAATTTTAAGATATATAGCAGCATTTTTTTGACACGGTAAATTAACAGAATAATAACACAAAGAAAGACAATTACAATCTAAATCGCATTGTATAGTAAGTCCCATGTGGTTGCAAGAACCCCATGGGAATCACAAAACATTGCTTGCAAAGCCATCTACCTACTGCAACTGTTTGTTTAAAATATTTTTGAATTTAAAAAGACTGTAACAAAAGATATCAACATCACAGCCACCAACGAGCTCATTATACTGACGACACATCCGTGCTAGCGGACTGAAATATGATGTATTGTTGGGATAAAGTTTGATGGTAAACAATTTTGGATTACGAGTACGTCTATAAGTGTTAAAATTGATTTGGGACAACAAATAGGGTGAATCTACTTTATTATTAATAATTTTATATAGTGTCATTAAGTCCAGTTGTTTTCTGCGACAACTCAAAGGCAGCATTCGAAACCTCTCTAATAAGTCACTATAGGAACCCAGAGAACGGTGAAGATTCATTCTGTAAAGAAGCAACCTAACGAACCGCTTTTGAATGCGCTCAATTCTGTCGATGTGAATCTGGTAATATGGCGACCAAATTGTTGTATTGTACTCTAACATGCTACGAACAAGGGCAAAATAAAGTGCTATGTATGATGAAGCATTTTTAAAGTGTGTTGTCACTCTCCATATAAAGCCCAACATGCGCGACGCCTTCTCCACAATATGTGCATAGTGATGGCGAAAAGATAAGTCGCTGTCAAAAATAACTCCCAGATCATTAATATCAGATTTTCGAATAAGGTAATTATTATTTATAGAATAGTTGAAATCGATAACATTAATTTTCCTGGTGAATGTTATGACATAACACTTATTGACGTTGAGTGACATCTTGTTCAAGTGACACCATTCCGATATCAAGTCCAAGTCACTTTGGAGCTTCACAGCGTCACCTATACTTGTGATGGAATTATATATCTTTAAGTCGTCGGCATATAATAAACATGGGCATGATAAGCGATCCACCAGGTCGTTGATGAAAATAAGAAAAAATAGAGGCCCCAAGTGGGATCCCTGTGGCACTCCAGATGTCACCGTGAAAGAGGTAGAAAACTCACCCTTTAAGGCTACCAACTGACTCCTTCTATATAAGTAAGATTTCACCCACCGCAGCAAATCTCCATGCACGCCGTATATTTCCATCTTTTGACAAAGTATCCAATGATTAACTCTATCAAATGCCTTTGAGAAGTCTGTATAAACAGAATCTACTTGTCCTCTCTCAGCAAACGTTTCACATAAAAAATGTTTATATTCCAATAGATTCGAAGTAGTAGATTTGCTTCTAATAAATCCGTGTTGATTGGGAGTTATTATAGACCTAAAGTGGTGATAAAGAGAATCGTAGACAAGAGTTTCAAACAACTTGGCAAAACAAGACAAGATGCTAATTGGACGGTAATTCTCACACAACGATCGATCACCGGACTTGAAAATGGGAATAATGTGAGCTGTTTTCCATTGTGTTGGAAATACACCAAGAGTTAAAGATTTGTTATATAAGATACACAATGGAACACATATACTATCGACACATCGTTTTACCAGAAGAGGAGGTATGCCATCCGGCCCAGCTCCCTTATTCTCGTCTAAATTTCTTATTTTGGTCCTAACATCCTCCTCCGACACACCAACAGAACAAATGAGACTGTTATGACCAGTACCAACAGCAAGTGGACAAAGATGAGTTGAATTATTATTTGGGGAGTCATCATAAACAGAATTAAAATACGCGGCAAACAGCTCGCATATCTCCCCCCTGCCCGATCCTTCCTGGTTGTTAAACTTCATGGTTTTGGGTATGCTATTAGATGAGGACTTTCTGCTATGAACGTAACTCCAAAAAGACTTAATGTTATCTTTCAACGAATTCTCAACAGAACGCATGTAATTGTTGTAACAAATATCCATGAGTTTTTTACTTCGTGAACGCAACATGGAAAAAACATCGGACCAATTCCATAGCTACTTCCAAATCAGCTTTAACATTTACATTATTAATCTTTAAGTTAATATTGCGGCAGCGTGTTTGACTACTGCCAGTTTCACTGTTAATAATATTCCAAGTCTCTTTAATTTTATTAGTAGAATTGTTAATTTTATTTTTTAAGTAAACTGACTTGGCAGTGGAACAGGCTCTTTTGAAAACTTTAGAGTAGTTTTTTACATAGTTAACAAATACTGGATCAAAATTATATGATTTTTTACTATACAAATCGTACAACTTATTCCTGCTATTGTAGATACCAGGCGTTGCCCATTCACTAAAAGTTAGACGATCACAGATCGTCTTTGTTTTTGGCACAAAAGAACTGTATAGCTTATCTGGACAATCATCATAAGGCAACCATGGCAGCTTCACACTTAAATATGAATACGTACATATGAATTCAAAATTGTAAAACACATTGGTACGTGGCGGGGATCGAACCAGTGCCTCCCGGGTGGGAGACGACGCACTACGCCACCGACGCTTCTGCTTCTGCTAATTATTTATTTTTTCTACCCACAGTCCGAGAACAAGGACTACAAAATCCGCTGGCTCCTTCCCGGATGCTTCACGACGTTAGGCTCCGTGATATCAGCGCCGTACTTCCCGGTTCCCCTGCGAGACACGCTGCTGTTCTTCATCAGAAGCAAGCTCGAGTCATTACCACCAGCCGTGGCGATCGCAGTGAAAGCACAACCCTCGCTGGCCTAGATAATAAATCTTTAGGAGCAAACCTGTGTTTTATTTGACGCTTAAATTTAGGGTTTGTCAAGAAATTAAACCCACATTTTTTATTTATTTCAATTTTACATGGTGACTTACAGTTATCCCAAAACTCCAGTATGTTTAAGTAATAGATACATTCATGCCAGAGAGCTAAATAATCAATAACAATAACAAAATTTACGATGTCTATAAAAGTCTATTAAAATTATCAAAAGTAAAATTGTCAATGGTAAAAATTATACTTATATACCGATGTACACTTACGTGCAATGAAATCGACTCAACTCGTAGGTTTTCCATTCTTAATATATCGGTAAGTATATAAAAATTAGATTAGATAAACAAAACCTGTAAATATAATTTGAATGTATATTTGATAAGCTTTATTTAATCTACTCTAAAACTCACTAAAAATTCTCGTAAACCCTTACACATGACGCCATAAATCAAACGTTATTACCGTCACAACTTGCGTCACATATTGTTAGTAGAGGAACCATATTCGAAAACGCTCCCGTTATCGAGATTCAGAAGTGCCAGCCAGAAGTTTTATACGTAAATTCAAGCTGGCTGGACACAGATTTTTGCATTTTTCTAATAAACCGCTGTACGTATCACAAAACTTTTAGGTCGATGCCCGTCACAAATTTATGTGACGCCCGTTGGCATGCAAAAAGTCGTCAAAATCACTTCCGTTACCGAGATTGAGAGACCAGCGACAAGTGGTTTTTCAAGCTGGCTGGACACGTTTTCGATCGATTATCTAAGATTCTGTAGCGTCACCTACTATGTAATAAGGGTGTTTAGCCGTCACATAAAATGCCCTATTGACCTATTTAAATGTAAGCTATTTTGATGATTTGTCCAGATAGCCTGAACCACATCATTTCTGTGACTATGCAGAGTGTTCAGAGTTAATTGAATAATTGATTAATCTTACATATTTATTGACCCTTAAAATTCAGCTGATTTCCCCAAAAATTTTAGCTCTTTTAACAGTATTTGGTTGTCATTTTGTAAAATCAATAAACCAAAATCTATCACAGTAAAAACTGGTCTATTGTAAGTTTAGGTTCTTGTTTAACACACGGGGTTAAAAGTTATTATTTACTAATGGTAGATTTTGATTAGGGAGTTCTGAACCAAAGCGTACCGGTGAGTCGATTTCACTGCACGTAATTGTACATTACACTTACGTATATGATGATATCTCTGCTATTGTCTTAGAACTAACTTAGGTATATACTCTATGTACAAGCCTTATCTACTTATTTACTGTTATCTCCAAACGTTGATTATCTATAACATAATAGTACGTGGAGATAACATATTTGCATACCGGCCTAACTTATGTATCATCCATATGTCGCTGGTTCACATCCGGGTCCACCAAGGACCACTAACTTGAATGTATAATCTAGTATAGTATTATATTATCTGTGGTATAATTAAAATGCGCGTGTAAATTTGACTTAAACTATTTTATTTGAAATCAATCAAAATGTGTACAACTTGTTTGCAGCGAAGAAGAAATGAGAATAATATTATTATTATTATTATTATTATTTAACAGGTTGGCAGTTGAAACAACTGATGTAGACCTGTATCCTGTTAGTCTTTCTCTAGGTGTTTGTCCAATCTATTTTTAAATGCATTAATTGTCTCTGCTGATACTACTTCTGCTGGCAGTTCATTCCATGTTTTCACAACTCTATTACCAAAAAAGTGCTTAAAAGTATTTTTGTTTGCCAACGCTCGTGACAATTTTAAATTATGCCCTCTTAAGTGCGGGTTTGTCGAGTATTTGAAAATGACTTTATCAAAGCCCTCAAGATCATAGTGCCCATGCAAAATCTTATAAACCTCAATCAAATCTCCCCGTTCCCTACGCTCCTTCAAAGTACTAAGCTTCAAACAAGCTAGTCTTTCCTCGTAAGATTTATTTTTTAGACATTTAGGTACTTTAGAAAATCTGCGTTGTACTTTTTCCAGTAACTCAATATCCTTTATCAAGTGCGGGCTCCACACCTGAAAAGCATACTCCAAAATAGGTCTAATGTATGCTTTATGAATTTTCAGAATCATGTCAGGTGTCAGATAACCAAAGGCCTTCCTGATGAGGTAGATCAAACTGTTAGCCTTTTTGGTCATAGTTGTGATATGGTGTTCCCACTTAAGATCCTCACTAATTTGTACACCCAAATCAGCCTGTACCTTTACATCTTTTAAGTTTTCATTATCAATATGATATTTGAGATGTGGGTTTTTGTTGCCGATGTGGAGAACAGTACACTTAGAAGTATTCAATTTAATCAGCCATCTCTTTGACCAGTTTGCCATGTGATCCAGGTCCGTTTGTAGGCGTTCGTAGTCAACCAGTGGGTTGGCAAAAATTTTTGTGTCATCGGCAAACATACTGACATTGCAATGTAGACATTTAGGTAGATCAAATGTGTAAACTATATACAACACCGGCCCTAAGACCGAACCTTGAGGTACACCACTGTTTATGTGTCTTTCGTCTGAAAGTGTATCACCAACTCTCACCCGAAATGTCCTATTGCACAAGAAAGCCTCTATCCAACCCAACAGTTTCCCTCGTATACCAACATGCTCTAGCTTATGGAGCAGTCTCCTCATAGGCACCTTGTCGAAAGCTTTCTCGTAATCCAGGTATATTACGTCAATAGGATCACGTCTATCATCACTAGATATCCAAGAAGATAAACAGGTTAGCAAGTTCGAAACTGTTGATCGGTGTGGGCAAAACCCATGCTGTTGATCACCTATCACCCTATGCTTGCCTAAAAATTTTCTCATATGGTTTACCAAAATCTTTTCCATCACTTTGCAAGCCACACTGGTCAAACTAATAGGCCTGTAGTTAGCAGGATCTAATTTGTTGCCTTTTTTATATATTGGAGTTACCGTAGCGGTTTTCCATAAATCTGGCAAAATTCCAGTATCGTATGATTTTTGCATCACAGTTGCCAAGAAATTATCGAGGTCGCAATTTTTCAAAATTAGCGGTGGTATGTCATCCGGTCCAGGTGAAGAGTCCATTTTTAGTTCCTTGATAGCAGTCTGTACCATTGCTCTAGTAAACTCAATTTCCTCCACTGCTTCTGAAACTCGAAGACATGGATCCAGTAAAGGCAATTCCCCAGGCGGTTCGCACTCAAAAACACTAGAAAATTGGTTTGCAAAAGCCTCAGATATTTCTTTTGGCTTAGTTACGACTTGCCCAAGATTGTCACGTAGTACCATTGGCGTACCAACTTTCGACGAGATCTGACGTCTAACATACGAATAAAATTTCTTTGGCTCAGCTTGAAGAAGGTCTTTTTCGTAGGCTTTACGTGATTTACGACTTAGACTTGTTAGTCTGTTGTTAATTTTTCTGTATTTATTGTACGTTTCGTCAGTCCCAGTCAACGCAAACCTCTTCCACAGTGTCTTTTTCTGTGATATTAATTCCTTTAAATCATGTTTTATCCAAGGCTTATTCAGTATTTTGTTTGGTTTCGTCATTAGTGGTACGTGATTATTTATGGCAGTCATTAATGTTTGGTGCATCGTTTCATATTGGATTCTCGCGCAAATCAAGTCATCAACTGATTGCGATAAGCTATTAGATATATCTTCATTGATTTTATCATAATCTGCTAATTTGTAATTTCGGATATTTTTTTCTTGCTGTAGATTGGAATTTTGCAATTGTAATTGGATGGTAGAGATTAAGCACGTGTGATCACTCTTGCCAATAGCAGACTCGTGATCTACATTTGTAATAAGTGACTCATCATTGGTGAAAATCAAATCCAAATAGGATGGTTGATTACCCTGTCGAAATCTGGTACACTTGTCCACAAGTTGATAGAGATTACTGTCTCTATACCATTGCACGAAATTCAATTCCCTTGGCTGTAGGTAGCCGCAGTCTTGGAGCGGCCACTTGACACCACCGAAGTTGAAATCGCCCGCTATCACAACTGTGTTTGATTCAGCCACTAGATTGAGTTTTTGCAAAAGCGCGCTATCTTGCTCTATGGTTGATTCGTGTCCTCGATATAGACCGCATAATAGAATCTTGTGCAAACCCAGTTCAATATCAACCCATAAACATTCAGAGAAATTAAATTTTTCGTTGTATTGATCGTTTAGTTTTGAAGCCATATTCTTGATGGTGTTAGAAATATAAATGGCAATTCCACCACTGCGCTTATTGATACGATCATCTCTATACACATCATAGCCCTGTATTTTTATCATTGAATCTGGTATTTCCGGTTTGAGCCATGTTTCAGACAAAATTATAATTGTTGGTTTTAATAACGCTACTCTTGCAACAAATAGATCAAACTTCGATGTGATTGATTGAATGTTTGTATAAAAAATAGTTAGTGAGACAAGTGAGGGTTGACTAACAATAGGTTGGCGGCTGCTAAAGTGGTTCCCTTTGGACTGTGTCTGGACATAGGTAGCAATATCTAGTTTTTTTTATTTGTTTTACTGATAATTTTTGGCTGGCCCTGTATGTACTTGATAGTCAAATCTGTTTCTCCATTGTTGCTGCGCTTTTCTAGTTCGTCACGAAGATGTTTTAAGTATTCGCGTTGCAATGGAGTTTGGTCTGGTTTGATGGATGATGGGTTTGGCAGCTTCACTTTGTTACGCAAGATCTCAATAACATCACTTCTGCTTCTCATAATTACTTTCACTGGACGCGGTGGACCACCTGAACGAGTTTTAGGTGCCCCAAGACGAAAAACTTTAATGTTATCGGGGCTCACTTTATTGCTAACAGTATCAAAAACCTTTCTACATTCATTTCTATCGTACTCTTGACGCTGTAGAGGATTATCAGACGTAGACTCGGGTATATCATAAATTATTAAGTTTGTTGCTCTTTTTGTGCGTTCTGTCATTTCCTGAATTGCAGATTCAGTAGCTAACATGTTCTGCCGCATGCGTAAGCTATGCACTTCTTCTGTAAGCTCATTAAGTTTTTTCATGATGTTCGGCAATTGAGTCATTGCAGTTTTGCAGTCTCCGCACAAGAAAGTGACTACGCGAGCCACGGTCTTTAATTCAAACACCCTCACCTCAGTGGGTGACAATCCATGACAGTCATTGCACAAAATATTCTTGCAAGAGTCACACGCGACTGATAGCTTTTTATCGTTAGGAATTTTCGAACATTTGGCACATTTAGCGTTTTTGGAAGACATTTCTGGTGTGGCTGCAAGAAACAGCTTCCTTTGCCTTGATTTAAAAAAAAAAAATCGGTGGAAGAAAAATATGAAAACAATGTGGGTAGACAGGGAAAACTTTGTGATAACTATGTTTATCTCATCGATTTTTGTCCTTTATCCGTTTAAATTTGTATAAATATTAATATCACTAAAACTTTGCACTCCCAGCTACACTTTGATTCGTTTTTCACAGTTCAAAACACACTTTTTGAGTTGAAAATCAATAAACTTTCGAGAGCACTTTTGCGCGTGATTGCCAACTTGACAGCATTGCCACATATTTAAAAAAATGTTATAGAAAATTACTGTGGCTGTATAAAAAATTACAATATTTATATCCAATAATAAATTAGTTACTTTGTAGTTTAATTTAGATAGGAACACACACGCACCTTAGCATACAATATAGTGGCTTTAAAACTTAGATTATAATCTAATCTTTCGAATATTAAAATGACACATGCGTATTCTTGTCGCTAACCAAATAACAATAAACGGCCGTACCACTGACAAAATATGCAAATAGCAATCATTGTTGTATTATTTGTATACATCTGCGTGGAATGTAAACAGGCTCTTACTCAACACAACAGAAAAACATAGCATAATATTGGTGCAACAAACAAAGTTAAAGTGTTTTAATTGAAGTAGTGTTTTGTTCAATCGCGTGTGACATTCTAAATATCCTGATCTCTGTAGTGCGAGAGTCGCTCCGTCTGTCTGTACACTTAGATTTATCCAATGGATTTTACGGTTCACCCTTGTTTGGTATAACAACGTTTAGTCGAAAATCACTTCTTCGAACAACGCTTAAGAAATTAATCACTTCGTATAATATCGATTAACATAATTTTCATTTCATCGAATGTTCATTTTCGATAACAACATTTGCGCTGTTGATCAAAAAGTATAATTTTCATTTGATGTATTGTTCAGGTATTAATAAATATTCGGTCAAATTAATAATTATGCGAAATGTCTTTATTGTAACTAAAATCAGCCGAAACGATTTTCGACTAAACGTTGTTATAACAAACAAGGGTAAATCGGATTTTACTTGTAACGCGGTTTTCATAAGGAGTTTCGTATAACGATGGTGGTGGTTCTAACTACAGAGGTACGCGTAGGATCAGCAAATATGATCATAAAAGTAATTTATACGTTTTTGAGTGTACTATGTGCTGTGTCGTCTATGGACCCTGATGTGGTGGACATGCTGACGCCTCGCCAAGAATTGGGTGAGGCGTGCGGGTATGAAGTAAGTTTAAAATTCTTTATTCATAGAAAACATTCATTTGAGTGACGGCCGTTGGGGTGAGACGCAGCGTTGGTAGTCGCGTCCCACAAGGTGGACCGACGATCTGGTAAAGGTCGCGGGAGACGCAGCGTTGGTAGTAGCGTCCCACAAGGTGGACCGACGATCTGGTAAAGGTCGCGGGAGACGCAGCGTTGGTAGTAGCGTCCCACAAGGTGGACCGACGATCTGGTAAAGGTCGCGGGAGACGCAGCGTTGGTAGTAGCGTCCCACAAGGTGGACCGACGATCTGGTAAAGGTCGCGGGAGACGCAGCGTTGGTAGTAGCGTCCCACAAGGTGGACCAACGATCTGGTAAAGGTCGCGGGAGACGCAGCGTTGGTAGTAGCGTCCCACAAGGTGGACCGACGATCTGGTAAAGGTCGCGGGAGACGCAGCGTTAGTAGTAGCGTCCCACAAGGTGGAACGACGATCTGGTAAAGGTCGCGGGAGACGCAGCGTTGGTAGTAGCGTCCCACAAGGTGGACCGACGATCTGGTAAAGGTCGCGGGAGACGCAGCGTTGGTAGTAGCGTCCCACAAGGTGGACCGACGATCTGGTAAAGGTCGCGGGAGACGCAGCGTTGATAGTAGCGTCCCACAAGGTGGACCGACGATCTGGTAAAGGTCGCGGGAGACGCAGCGTTGGTAGGAGCGTCCCACAAGGTAGACCGACGATCTGATAAAGGTCGCGGGAGACGCAGCGTTGATAGTACCGTCCCAAAAGGTGGGCCGAAGATCGGGTAAAACTCGCGGAAAGCCGCTGTATGGAGGAGAAAGACATTGATAAATAATTAGATATGAGTGCCACACATTTTAATACACCCAGGGAGTGATTGCGCAAATGTATTCATGATGGCGATTGATGAGGTGATAATCCCACTATAAAATTATGTAGGTAGGTACATGTTTTGCATAACTTGAACTGCTCTAAGCTAGTGGTCCGAGCTGCTGCAAGATAGCAGATTGGACCACTAGCTTAGAGCCGAATTTAAATTGAAATCTTTATTGCATACCCTCAGTGCATACCACAATGCGACAAATCTAAATATATATAACTCAAAGGTGACTGACTGACTGACATAGTGATCTATCAACGCACAGCCCAAACGTGGCCCAAACCACTGGACGGATCGGGCTGAAATTTGGCATGCAGGTAGATGTTATGACGTAGGCATCCGCTAAGAAAGGATTTTTGGAAATTCCACCCCTATGGGGATAAAATGTCCACGCGGACGAAGTCGCGGGCGGAAGCTAGTTAATGTGATATAAAGACAATATCACCAAATATTTAGCAAATGACTTCATGCTCTGATAATAACCGAAAGCCGCCGCGCTTGCCTTCCTCGCCTTGCCGACCTGCAAGGTGCTTCTTTACGACTCTTGAATGAACCAGAATTGTTGGAAGGGGGAAAATGAATGATATTGTTTACAGAGCTGTCCTGATGTCCAACCCGACATACTAAACGTCCACATCGTGCCGCATACACACCTTGAGCTGGGCTATACTAGCAGCTTCGTCGAACATTTTACCGGGCGTGAGTAACAGCTGAGTTTGCGGGTAGATACGACTTAAATATTTGAGCAAGTAAAATCTTTTACAAGGTGTTTGGTACATGGAGTATGACAGCCGGCACCTACCCATGCTAACATAGTCATTTAGGTACTACAGGGTGTAAAAGACATGAACAGTCAAACGAGAACCATGTATTCTGCTCATCATCATAACATTTTTCTTCCTATAGACTATACCTGGGAAATTGATAGTAACCATTTTATTGAAGGTCAAAGCCATAATTTTTTTTTTCTTCATTTTTTTCTGTAAACGTATTCTATACGTTATTTCTTAATTATCGTTCAAAGAAACATTATCATTTTTTAGGGTTCCGTACCTCAAAAGGAAAAAACGGAACCCTTATAGGATCACTTTGTTGTCCGTCTGTCTGTCTGTCTGTCTGTCAAGACCCTTTATCTCAAGAACGCGTGGACGTATCAAGCTGAAATTGACAGGAAATACTCAGGTCTATTGTTCCTTTAAGCTGTGAAAATATCAAACTTCTAAGCCAAGCCAATCAAAAGATACAGCCAATTATGTCGATATTTTCAACAAATTTCCGACACTCGCAAAGGAATCAAAACCTACAGGATACTTCCCGTAAACTCAGAATCTTGAAATTCATGAAGCATTGTCATATAATGCAAATATAGGAAAAATTGCGAAAATCACATTTTTTTAGTTATATACTTAATATAATAAAAATATTTTAATAAAATGAAACTTACTACCTTATTTCTCACGAACGAATAAAGGTATCAAATTGAAATTTATACCAAATACCTAAGTCTATTGTCCCTTTAAGCAGTGAAAAATTCAAACTTCTAAATTAACGCGATCAAAAGATACAGCAGTTTATACCGAGGAACCCTCGGTGTGCGAGTCTGACTCGCACTTGGCCGGTTTTTTTAGTATTTCACAACAAAAAAATGGCTTCAAAACGTTAGCGTTCAATGTAGCTCACTCGATGCGCACGGACACTAACGAACGGGGCCGCCGTCCGCAAAATTATCGCGGTTTTGCGTGTTGCGTGCGAGTTGAGTCCTTTACATTACGCGGTACATTTTGTAAATTTTTTTAACACCAAAAAATAAAAATCATTTCCCAGCAATATTTTTTTTGAAATATGTCTTATTTTGATGTATAGAATAACATGGTTCTCGTTTGACTGTTCATGTCTTTTACATCCAGTATATTGTGATATTAAAAAATCAAATTTGTAAAAATATTTTTTTAATTTTCCATACATTTTGTTTTTTTTTATCGAACTCTTTGTATGGGGAATTCAATTTTTTTTACAATTTAAAGTTTTTGATATCGCCATTGTATTTCTATGACTATGTTTGCATGGGTAGGTGCCGGCTTCATACCCCATATACCAAACACCATGTATAACGGTATCTAATACCAGGTACTTAAGAACGTGCATTCATCGAAGTATTTGAATAACAATAAAATCGTCTGCGGTGTATATCACTACCTCCTCGCTGCTGCCTGCCAGGGCTACAGTTAGAGGCAGAGGCAGTTAATTTCACCGTTTAGGCGCAGAATGTCCAGTTCGCAAAATGTCCATTTCGCAAAATGTCCAATATTCATCGTGACGTGATTTATTTACTAAACACCTTGTGTGTCTGTGATGCATAATAATGTGAGAAACGCCCTAAAGTCGCTTCTGGTGCTGTGTGTATGTCGACCTAACCCGCTCGTCGCTAACCTAAGTTACACTGTCACTGGAAAGGAAAATCACGTTACGATTAATATTGGACATTTTGCGAACTGGACATTCTGCGAATTTGACGTTATGCGAACTGGACATTCTGGGAACTGGACATTTTGCGACTGTAGGACATTCTGCGCCTAAACCAATTTCACCATATCCATGCTGCTGCCTGACTCCCTGGGGCAGTTCCTAATACCAAACCAAATCCTTGCTGGCCAGACTTACACCCTGGCTTAGCATCCTATCCATCCATAGACTTGTGGGAAGCAGCGCCTTACAACCGCTGCGACCTGCTCGTACAGGTATATTGTTAAGTCTGCTATTTGTCTGATTATTTTGCTTGTACTACTTGTTTACGAGTTTTATTTTTGAGTTACCTCCATTATTGATAGTTTTTTTTTTAATGTACCCTCTTAATTGGACGGGAATGATTACGGTAACACAGTGTTACACAGTACGGAGAGTAACGGCTTTTTCGTCCTTGTACACTGTATATTAAATCGTAGGTATATTTTAAAGAATATTCAAACGAATTTGAAGAGTAACTTAATAGGTTTTTTCTGGAAAATAGAAAATACTGCATACTGTTTTACAATTTGTACATACGGCATACGGGTATGTATGTACAAATTGTAAAACAGTGTGCATAATAAATAATTTGATTTGATTTAGGGTCCTTTGTGTTCTCTCAGGGGACGAGTACTTCTCGCCGACACAGATCAACGTGAAGAGGATTCTGGATTTCACAATCTCCGAGTTGTGGGTCAAACCTCACAGAAGGTATTATATTGTTACTTTCTCGCATACGTAGTATAGAGAAATTCTTGTAATCGTCAAAAAATTCGACCTCGAGATTTCGATTACAAGGACGGATTTACACTTTTTGGACCTCCCTGAGTCCAAAAATATTTTTTTTGGAAGTCTGTGCGTGTGTCTGTGCGTTAGTACGATAACTCGAGCATGCTTTAACTTATTGCAACCAAATTTAACATACGTGTATGACACATAAATATAAGGTTTCTATCAAATTTTGAGCCGTCGATCACGTAAGTTAAGTAATAGGTGGCCAGCAGCCACTCTTCCACCGACAGCTGCTCGAACTGGCGCATCCTCCTGACGAGGACACTGGGAGCAGCCATCGGACTGCACCCGGGGGACTTCGGGCGCGGTCGTGGCCTTAAAAAGGGCCGTCCAGAACTAGCCTTGGTGGGAAAACAAAAACAACTCGACGATAGCATGTGACTTCGAATGACAAGAAGACACACTTGACATCAATAGCCACACACCCGCCGAGAAAGTTTGGAATGGTAGCTATCCTACGTTCTCCCTTCATTTAGGTAGGCGTGCTGGCTTATATTTTCACCGACAAACTGTGGCTACCATTCCAACACAAACAATAAAATTCGACTCGTGAAAAAGCTCATAGCAAATAAACAATAGCGATGGTTGCTAGTTCGGCGACGTCTCTCAAGTTGCACCTTC
Source organism: Elophila nymphaeata (assembly GCA_955850985.1). Classification (NCBI taxonomy): domain Eukaryota; kingdom Metazoa; phylum Arthropoda; class Insecta; order Lepidoptera; family Crambidae; genus Elophila; species Elophila nymphaeata. The sequence continues at coordinate 1,896,705 of OY039094.1, forward strand.
AACGGATTTGTTATTTCCAGATTCACATTCGCGAACACAGCGTATTTGTTTCACTGGTGGTCCAACAGAGATGAGACTGGTACGTCACATTATGTTTCTAAAGCCGCGTATACGCACGCGAACAAAGTTGCGTTACATGATATGCAACAACTTGGTTCGCACGTGCGTACCACTAACGAACATCGAACACTGTTCGTCAAACATGTTTGCGGCGATCTATTAGTATGTTCTGTATGGACGGTGTTCGAAGTGCTTTAATATGTCACATAACAAATCTTTGGTAATACTTAATAATAGGGGTTAAAGTATGAAATTGCCGATTTTTTCCTCATTATTCATTAGCGTATAATTCCTTTAATACAATAGCTATTTCCATTATTCTTTTTTTATTTTAAACTTCATCTCAAGGACTTATATTTATGTATACAATTTTATTCTTATTTTTTTAATTAGAAATACATCTTCAAAAACAGCTCGTCCTAAGAGGTTCCGGTTTCCGCTAGAAAAATATGAATATTTTTACAGGTGTTAATCCTCAAGTTTTTTCTCTAAGTATCCTATAGCTTAACGTTGTCTAAATATATTCACAAAATTTAGATTCCTTAAAAAATTGCAAATATATTTGTATGGAAAAATTATTTTTCGTTAAATTCTGCATACAAAACGGCAATTTCATACTTAAACCCCTAATATAAGGTAGTTTCATTATGGAATAATATTTGCTTTTAAATAATCGATTTTTTTCAGTGTATTGTTTTTTATAGTATTAAAAATATTTACGCGTTTGTAAACGTAAAAATTATACCATAATGAAACTACCTTCATCTTATCTGGACGTCAAAAATTTGCAAAAATATTTCTTTGGATCTTAGAAGTACAAATTTAAAAAAATGATGAAACAATGTTTATCTACCATCAAAACATAAGCACCAAGCACTGACAAATTTCGACAGCGAAAGCAGTGCCCCGGTAGAGTAGTGGTTAACGCAGCCGCTCGGTTTGCGGAAGATCGATTCCCGCCTGGGGCAGGTCGATTTTTGTCAGTGTATTTTCTAGTTTTACAAGCATCTTTCTCATGTTATTTTGCATACATAGAGCATACGACTTTCCTGGTGGTAAAGCGTCACTGTAGCCTTAGACGTTCGCATCACTGACATGACAGTCTCGCTACACTGTGAAGCTCTGGTGAGCTTGTGACCTGTGTCCAGTCCGGCGCATGGTGTACCAGCTGCTCCGCCAGGGCCGGCTCAGCGTCGCGGGCGGCGGCTGGAGCATCAGCGACGAGGCCACCACCAGCTATCATGCCATCATAGACCACTACACCTTCGCTCTCAGGTCAGTCTTATTTATGGATTTTAGATACGTTAAAATGAAAAATAATGTACAGGCTTTAAAACATTAATATATTTTCTTAGCACCACATTACAGAGATGCCATGAGTACCGCAAGCAAGTGACAATAACCTCACCGACACTGTATATATAACTCTATGCTCACCAAGACACGTCATAGCAGATATTGTCATAGATTAATAGATTTATGGATAATATTCTATACATAGAAATTTTCCTTGATAAAAAACTCATATCTCAATAATGGCGTCACCATTACATCCTTAGTTACATCCCTTGACTATTTGCATTCGTGTTTTGCATTGGGTATTTTTTCAAACATGGCAATGTATATGTCGTCATCCATTTGTATGATCTGCCCAATTATAGCAGATCATGAAACACCTCGGCATATCACGAAACACCGCAATTTCGGCTAGTTGGCTACTGGACGATAAAAATCTTGAACACTGGTCGAGTAACCCATTTTCTTTATTGATTTTCTAACGAGCAAAGAGTTTAAAAAACTGTAACCCGACTTCGGAAAAAAGAAAGGAATGAAACCCGAGTGAATCCTAGGTATGGTACCCGGGCCATAATAACGAACCATTTTGGATCGGCGATCCACGATCCAGGTCCTAGATAGACCTAGATCGTAACCTTTTTATTTTTATACAGGTGAGTTTTTTTTCGGGTCAGTATGGGGAAATTCTAAACTATAAGAGATAGATAAAAACTATCTTAGGAACCGTGATCTTAATTTTAGATATACTAAAAATGGTATTTAAAAAAAAATCTTAATAGATTTGAAGATATCGGATGTAAAAAAAAATCGATTGTATATCACTATACGAACCAAAAATTGTATGGAGAACATAGGTCTAAAGTTGCTAGAAGTTGTTTTGGTTGTTTACAAGATGGCAAACAAGCTTACGGCCTACCTGGTGTTAAGTGGTAACCGCCGCCTTTAGACACTTGCAATATTAAGGGTAAATCAGTGATTTAAAGACACTGCAGTAGGGTATTATTGGGCATTCTGGCACACTTTTTTAGCACTCCATTGATCTCACTATCGTTCGATCAATTTCGTAAAAAAGTGTGCCAGGATGCCCAATAACAGTAGTGAAAATCACGAAGTGGTCTTAAGTTTTGCAGTTTTGCATCACATTGTTCTGTGTAGGTGATTTACTAAAAGGCTGATTTAAAATGCGAAGTGAATTAGACACTCCAATATTAAATTGAAAGCGTTTTTTGATTTAGCTGCTAAACCCCCCTTCATGATTATTGGGTGTTGGATAATTATCCTCTCTATAACTGCCGTGGTATGAATATAAAACCAGATATTTATAAATACATTCATTCTCTCTACCTACATCGATCTGTATGGATACTACCTACGATGAAATTTATTAAACAACCACTATCTTTGCAATTTCAAAAAATTTGCCCAGATGAGGTAGTATCTGTTCATCGACATGGAAAATTGCTACCTAATATGATTAGATGTCTTGTTTGTGGGCCGTCAAACTGTGGGAAAACAAACTTACTTATTGGCCTTCTACTACATGAAAATGGACTGCGGTTTAAAAATGTGTATTTATACTCTAAGACGCTATATCAATCCAAATATGTATACCTAGAAAAGGTTTTGAATTTAGTGCCAGAGGTATCATTCGCAAAATATCGAGATAATGACTTGATCGTGAGTCCACACGAGGCTAAACCACATTCAGTAATAATTTTCGATGATGTAGCATGTGAAAATCAATCCAACATGCGAGATTATTTTGCAATGGGTAGGCATAAATTTATTGACTGTTTTTACTTAAATCAAACTTACACTAAAGTTCCTAAACAGTTGGTAAGAGATAACGCCAACCTAATAATATTATTCAAACAAGACGATATCAACTTACGTCATGTATACGATGAACATGTTAGTACTGATATGTCGTGGCCAGAGTTTAAAGAATTGTCTTCGAAAATTTGGAAGATTCCGTATAATTATTTAGTAATTAATAAGGATTGTCCGAAAAATAAAGGTGGATACAGGATGAATTTTGATACTTTTGTTAAATTTGATTAATAAATAAAATGAGATTCATACCAGTTCAGATTCATTTCGCCTAAAAAACTATTAGACATAACACGTGAACTTCTACAGTTTATTAAATGGAACAGAAAATAAAAAATCAAGTGGTTGAAGCTTCAGAAGCTGTCAAAAAGAAAGTCAAAGAAATGCGTTTAATGGAAAGTGAAAATGAAAAAATGTTAGATACAGTTTTTAAACCCGTTACGACTTCACTCAATCAAATTATACAACATAAAAAACATTTACAGACATCAAAGCATTCTATGAATGATTCAGTGAGAGATTCCTTTCTCATGAAAGATGAGAATCTTTCTCTAGACTCCGAGGACTTTGAGAAAACCTTTAAGAATAAAAATAGCATTTGCAGTTCTCAAGATTCTGATGAAATGGATCAAAACTTAGATGGAAATGCTATTGACGAGTCTGATCCTAACAACACAAGTAATCTTTCGTTCAGAACAATAGACTCAATACCTAGTTTAGATGGAACTTCTTGGTCAATGTCTTCTGAAATATTCCTTTATTCCCGTTGTCCCCGTATGCCATATCCCCGTCACGGGGACAGCGAGACGTGATTAAATTTATTTCCCGTTGTCCCCATAACGTACATTCGGCTAACGGGGACAACGGGAAGTAAAGTTTTCACGTGTCGTTGTCCTCCTAAATCTGCATTCTGTTTAAAGCTTAGTTTTTAACATGGGAAAAAGAAAGGGAAATAAAATAAAATATATTTGTTTGTTATCGAACTTTAATTTGTTGTAAATAAAAACAAATAATTATTAAATTTACACAAATAACACAACTTGAGCTTTATAAATATAGTAGTAGTAGTATAAAATCAACAAAAATAATACAATCACTTGCCTAAAAATAATAATCATAGTAAATAGCTACATATGTAGATAATTACAAAACGTGTCACAATCACTTGCCTCAAAATAATGATCATAGTAAATAACTACATATGTAATTACAAAAATATCACAATCACTTGCCTTAAAATAATAATCATAGTAAATATACATATAATAATAAAAAATATCACCATCATTTGCCTTAAAACAATCAACATGGTAAGTAGCTACATACATCTAACTAAAAAAAATATCATAATCAGTTGCCTAAAAAATAATCAACATAGTAAATAGCTTCATACCTCCAAAATATGTTACAATAATTTACTGATACATATAATCAACATGGTACTTTTAAACAAATAATTAAAGAATTTCTTAGCGCATTTTTTCAAGAAAATGTCCTACAGTAATTTCGCCGTTAGTTAATTTCATTCTGCTTTACTTTCTGAAATAACTTACTTTAATCTTTATAGTTCCAGGGCACTTATTTTTCTTCCGCAAGTGACATTCCCACACTTCTGCTCCACTTTTAACACGTAGACTTTCTTGTATATTGGTGTCCAGCATGTAGAAGTATTGTGCCTCCCTTTCTGTGTATGCGTTTTAATTCACTACTTCCTCCTGAAGGACCTGGCTGAGAGTTTTCGGACATTGTTGATCACTATTGGAAAAAACGAAACATTAAATTGATTTTAAATTGACGTCTTCCAAACATTTTTTTCTTTACCCTAATGGTCACTAGCTTTTGTGCAAGTACATAATATGTACTTAATTATTTTTTAACATTCTTTAAATGATGTACAGAAAATATTATAGTTTTAATTAGATATTAAAAAGAAACTACTTACATGTACACCATTTACACTTTCACTTACATCACCAGTTCTCAATATCAAGTTCACAAGTTACTACAATAACTAAGTAGATCCCTTTGTCGAATTCTGGAGTTGGATTTTGCATGAGCCAATGAGAGTTCGACAAAAACAATGTTATCTGCGCTTTTGTTCCGCGACTGCGCGCGCGACGCCGGCGCATCCTTTTCAATGTCATTTATCAAAGTTACTAGAAAACTTAACTTGGAATGTACGATGCATTTAAAATGGTAAACATGATAATTAAATTAGTTTAAGATTGTGTACTTACCTATTTTTTTAGGCAAAATTGAGAGGACATTATCATTCACAATAATCTACTATTTCGATCAAATTCATTATACAGGGTGTAAAAGACATGAACAGTCAAACGAGAACCATGTATTCTGCTCACCATCATAACATTTTTTTCCTTTAGACTATACCTGGGAAATTGATAGTTACGATTTTATTGAAGGTCAAAGTCATAATTTTTTTTTAATTTTTTTTATGAAAACGTTTTCTATACGTTATTTCTTAATTATTGTTCAAAGAAACATTATCATTTTTTTTAGTATTTCATAACAAAAAATGGCTTCAAAACGTTAGCGTTCAATGTAGCTCACTCGATGCGCACGGACACTATCGAACGGGGTCGCCGTCTGGCAAAATTATCGCGGTTTTGCGAGTTGCGTACGAGTTGAGCCCTTTACATTGCGCGGTACAATTTGAAATTTTTTTTAAAACCTAAAAATAAAAATTATTTCCCATCAATATTTTTTTTGAAATACATATGTCTTATTTTGATTTATAGAATACATGGTTCTCGTTTGACTGTTCATGTCTTTTACACCCAGTATAATGAAATCCTACTTGAAAACAAGGTCTAAATCCTTTATATTAATCTACCGGGTACCAAGACTAATCTACCAATATTCCATACACTTTGTTTGTTGGGTAAAAGATGCTGACTAACACATAATACTACATAAAAAAGAAAAAACGGGGACTGTGGGCAATAATTTTAACTTATTTTATTTAACTATATTAACGGGGACAGTGTACGGGGACAACGGGAAGTATTTTTAAATATTTAATAGCAGTACCGCTGTCCCCGCAGGACGGGGACAGTGTATGGGGACAACGGGAATTATTTTTAAATATTTAATTGAAGTACCGCTGTCCCCGCAGGACGGGGACACGGTGTACGGGGACAACGGTAATAAAGGGAAATATTTAGGGATGTTCCATTTGGTGTTAGAAGAGAACGAGGTAAATTAATGATGGGTACATCTCGTGTAGAAATGAATGATAAAAAAATATCAATAGCAGGTCATGAGTACAGAAAAACTCCTGGTTTGTGTGAGCTTTTATTTAAGAAAGTACCCAATTTAGAGCTGATAACGGAAAGCGATGGACAAGTGTATAAAGCAATACTGATAGAAACTAACGCTCACCGTCGAGATTATGATCCAAAGAAGCCAATCAAATCTAATAAAGGCAGAAAATATTTAAATATTATAAGACCACTATTTAAGTTACGTAAACCTTCAACATCTTCTGTTTCATCGAGTGTAAGTAATGTTAACTATGTTAGTGAGGGTGAAGGACTACGTGTGAAGAAAAATTATAGAAAAGATACTGATTATATTTACTGGGATGATCCTAACGAGCTTGTGGAGAGACTGAAATTACTAATTGCCTCTAAACATGCTGGAAATACTGGGCTAGATAATGAAATTATATCCATAATTGAGGAATTACGTGAAAGTGGTATTATAAATTAGATATTATAATTTTATTTTTCTATTATCACTCCACCATTTGCTCGGACTACTTCTCTGGACGAAAATGAATATTGATAAATTCGGACATTCTGTTCATAAAAGATTACGTTTCTCGGAAATATTAGATTTAACAGATAACTCTTTAGTAAAATCAGAAAGTGGTCATTATGATGCTAAGTCATCGCGATTAACTGGAATCAAAGAACCATTGACACCTGATGATGCGGTAAACAAAAAGTATGTAGATGAAAAAGTTTTTGGTTTATGTACAAAAAAAGAAATTTCCATTTTTATGGTAACAATAAAAGAGGAAATCGCATCAAGCTTAAAGCAGTTAGAGAAAACATTTTGTACAAAAGACTACGTCGAAAAGTTAATTGCTAAGCGAAATAATGATCAAGCAGCAAGTAGTAAACGAAATCCATAGATCAGCACGTAAAAATTTCGACAGAAGATCTGTTATTTTAAAAGGAATAGATGATTTATGGCAAGCTGATTTAATTGATTTCCAGACCATAAAGAAGTATAATAAAGGTTTTGCTTATATTTTAGTCGTCATTGATTGTTTCACTAAATACGCTTGGGCAATTCCTTTAAAAACAAAGACAAAAAGAGCTGTCGTTGACGCGTTTTCGGCTATTTTGACGCAAAGTGGTCGTTGCCCTCGTAACTTACAAACTGACATGGGAACAGAATTTTACAACGATTCCTTTAAATCACTTGTGCAGTCACTGAAAATAAATCACTATTCATCATATTCAACTAAAAAGGCTTCAATTGTTGAAAGACTAATTCGAACATTAAAGAATAAAATTCATATGCTTTTTAGCTATAAAGGTAGTTATAAATGGATAGGGAAAACTTTGATCGACGTTTTGAATACCTACAATAATAATGTACACCGGATTACTAAATTTAAACCAGCGGATGTGAATTCTGAAAACGAAATAATTGTTAGGAATAATATCAAAAACAGTCAAACCAGACCAAATAAAAAGCAAAAGATTAATTTTAAAATAGGTGACTGTGTACGCATAAGTAAATATAAAAGTAGTTTTGATAAAAGGTATACCCCCAACTGGTCTACAGAGATATTTATAATTAAAAAGGTTAATAAAACTACTCCAGTTACATTTCACATTCAAGATCAGAGAAAGCAACAAATATTAGGCTCTTTTTATCAAGAGGAATTGCAGAAAACGAAATATCCTAATGTTTATTTAATTGAAAGGGTAATTAAAAAAATGGGACGCAAACTCCTTGTCAAGTGGTTGGGTCTTTCAGATACCGAAAATAGTTGGATTAATAGCAATTCAGTTGTACAATAATATAAGTGCAGCTTTATACATATCATTATCATTATATAAAAAGAAATGCTAGGAGGAGGACTTATAAACAATTTGATTAATAACTTACCTGTAGAACTTCACTTACCGGGATACAACTATTGTGGACCAGGAACAAAATTAAAAAAAAGATTGGCAAGAGGCGTTAAGGGAATAATCAGTTGGACGAAGCTTGTAAGCACCACGACATTGCATATACAAATTATACGGATTTACCTAACCGACACAAAGCAGACCTGCAACTGTTGGACATGGCTAAAAAACGCTTGCATTCAAAAGATGTGGGAAAAGGAGAAAAATTAGCTTCGTGGTTGGTTAGCAAAGTTATGAAAGCTAAAGTAAAAACAGGTTCTGGAGTTAAAAAGTTTAAATCAATGGTTTCAAAAATAAATTCAAAAATAAACAAAATGAAACCAAAAAGTCATACATCGTTAATCAATTATGCTTATAAAGCTGCTAAAAAAGTTATTCCAAAATGTGGAAATTTCCGACTTCCACGTGTCATACCGATTCCCAAAACTGGTGGGATATTACCTTTGATACCTATTTTCGCGGGTTTGTCTGCTCTTGGTGCTTTAGCTGGAGGTGCAGCTGGCGTAGCTAAAACAGTAAATGAGTATAAATCAGCTCAAAAGAACTTGAATGAGCTGGAGCGTCACAACAAAACAATGGAAGCAATTGCTATAGGAAAAGGTCTTTACATCAAACCGTATAAAAAAGGCAGCGGTCTATTTATAAACATTAAAAAAAACTAGTCCGTAGGCTACCCCGACGTGCTCTAACAAATATTGATATCATTAACCATTCTCATGATATACCATATTTCCGAGGAGTCTATATGAGAGATATGATGCCTCATAAAGCAAAACCGATCGAGTGTGGTATTGTAAACTTAGATAGTTATATGAACAATGGTAGTCATTGGGTAGCCTATGTAAAACTGAATAACTACTGTGAATATTTTGATAGTTTCGGTGATTTGAAGCCTCCTAAAGAAATAGTGGAGTATTTAGGTTCGAATAATATTTATTATAATTATGCTCGGTATCAGAATTTTAACAGTGTTAATTGTGGTCATTTGTGTATATTTTTTTTAAGGAATTTTTGGAATAAAAATAGTATATAAACATTCATCCCTTGTTTCATTTCGTCATTTCCACGATGTCTTTTACTTTATCCATAACTGGTAAAAGTTCAATATTAACCACAAATTATTTACCAACTTTGGAACTGGATGGTGATTATGAGTGTTCTTTATTACATTTCTCCACCTTCAATTCTATACCAAATATTACAAAAAATAACAACAAATTTTATTATGGTAATGGTGAGGTTGTAGAAATTCCTGAAGGAACTTACGAGCTTCACGATATATATGACTTTATAAAGGCTAATATAAAAGGTTGTATGTTCAAATTATTTTGTAATAACAACACTCTTAAAACCACAATATACTGCACAAAGGATATTCATTTTGAAATGCAAAATTCTCTTGGAGATTTATTGGGCTATGGTAAAGTTCTTCTGAAAAGTAATAAATTACATGAGTCTCCCTTTCCTGTAAACATTTTATCAACAACAGTGGTACGCATCGAATGTGATATTGTTAGCGGTTCATATATCAACGGAAAATCAAGTCACATAATACATGAATTTGTTCCAAATGTGCCACCAGGTTATAGAATAATAGAAATACCAAAGAACACAATATACTTTCCAGTCAATAGACACTCTATTAATAGTATTAACATAAGGATTTTGGATAGCCTCAATAACCTTATCGATCTTCGTGGTGAAGAAGTACAATTGTATTTGCATATAAGAAAATATGATCGATTACAATAAAAACTGTATTCCACACATTCAAAAGATTAGTGGTTATCGTGCGATCCGAAAGAGAACACTTGCTTGTGGTAAAAGACAGAAATTATCTGAAGAGAATAAACAATTTTTGAAATTGATTGGGCTGTTGAAATGAATATCTTAAATATTACGAATACCCCTGTTTATGACAACTCGATAGAATGTATTGAAACTCATTCATACAAGCCTTACATAACAAGCTTCAACAGAAACGATGAAATAAGAATTCCAATAAACCAACAAGACTTATACATACTTCCAAGTGCAAGCACTTTGTATTTGGAAGGGATCGTCAATGTTTTCAAAAATGATAACAAGGATAGAGCGCCGTCATTTCATTTTACCAATAACTCACTTATGTATCTGTTCCAAGATATACGCTATGAATTGAACGGTGTTGAAATAGATAAAGTAAAGAATGCGGGCATTACTACTACTATGAAATCTTTATTATCTATGAATGACATCGAATCGAAGATATCTCAAGCATGGGGATGGGATATACAAGGCGTTAAAAATGATATTGGCGGTCATTTTTCTGCATCAATTCCACTTAGTCACATACTTGGATTTGCTGAAGACTATAAAAAAGTAATAGTAAATTGCAAACATGAGCTTGTTTTATTGCGAAGTAATACAGACCTTAACGCTTTAAAACTTAACACCGGTGAAACTGTGCGAAGTATTGAAATACATAAAATAATTTGGCGCATGCCTCATATTAAAGTATCAGACAGAGAAAAGGTTAAGTTACTTAAACTTCTTGAAAAAGATAGACCTATACAATTAGCGTTCAGAAATTGGGATATCTACGAATACCCATTACTTCCGAAGACTACGAAACATACTTGGTCTATAAAAACTTCAACACAAATTGAGAAGCCTCGATATGTGATTCTTGGACTACAAACTAACAGAAAAAATGACGTGTCTAAGGATATGTCCAGATTTGACCATTGCAACTTGCGTGACGTTAAAGTTTATTTAAATTCTACCTATTATCCGTACGAAAGCTATAATACAGATTTCGCAAAGCATTCTTTTGCTTTAATATACGAGCAGTTCGTAAATTTTCAACAGTCTTACTATGGTCGTAGATCTAGTTGTTTGTTAAGTGCTCAAGAATATAAAGACATTGCGCCATTATTCGTAATAGATTGTTCGAGACAAAACGATAACATAAAAACTGGACCCGTAATTAATATTCGCCTGGAGCTGGAGAGTCATAAAGAAATACCAGATCAGACGTCAGCATACTGTTTAATATTGAACGATTGTATCGTAGAATACAAACCTTTGAGTAATATTGTTCGCAAAATATCATGAGTTCAACTATTTTTGTTGACGTTCAAGGTTTTAAAGACTACCGTGGTAATTTCATAATAAAGGAGCTAGCGTTATCTACGAAGGAATTTACTCAAGTCTTTTTGATAAAGCCCCCATATCCGTATTCAAAGTTAACACCAGAAGAAAAAAGAAGAGTTAGGTGGATTGAAAGAAATAGAAATATTTATTGGAGCGAAGGAAATATTGACTACAGGGAATTCAAAAGATTAATTATTCCGATTTTACAAAATAAAACTATAGTAATGAAGGGGGTAGAAAAGCAGAAATGGATAAAAGACTTGTGTGATAACTGTATCTTGATAGACATCGAAGCTAAAGGCAGTCCTAATTTTGCAACGTTGTATGAAAATTATTGTAAATGTGCTTCTAGTTTTAATTGTTTAAACCATAATAATGTCTGTGCTCTCAGAAATGTTATATGTATTAAAAAGTGGTGCATTGAAAATAATATGTCAATTACAGATTTTTAAATAAATAAAGTATATTAAGTAAGTCTTTTATTTCTAACGATACCTCATAATGTGGGATAAAATCAAACAACAGTTTGCCTCAAAGTGTAGTATAATGAAATAAGAATAGGACACAGATATTTACAATTATCAAATGAGAATAAAGAATATTAAACATTTAAGACAAACTATTTACATCAGTACGCTCTTTTATTTACAATGTATCTCCGAAGGATTATATGTAACTAGAGAAGTTACACACAATTCCTACGCGAGAAATTTAATTTATGAAATTATAGATTATGATTATAGCCTTAGAAATTATAGCTATAACCACACAATGATTTGGAGATCTTATTAATCAAACCCTCCGTTTGGTCTAGTATAGGGTCCATATTCTCAGTGACCACGTATTGTGCAGACACCATTGAGTCCTCTAACATTTCATTAGATCTCTCCATATCTATTATTTCAATTTTGATTAAGCGCCGTCCTCGCGTAGGCGCACTCTTTACTATAAACGAGTGGCAATCTCTCAGGAAGGAGCTTCTTTTTTGTTTCCTCCTCCGAGTGATCCTCTTCATCGCCTTTAAAACTTTGCGTTGCAAAGGCGAATCAGGTCTGTCTTCACTCGAAGGCCTCCTCACGAACTCCTCCGTGAACCCTTCCAGAGGATCTTGAGCGTCTTGCCACATCGCTCGCTGTTCATTCGCAACAGAATTGTCATCGGGAATATAGGTGATTTGCGAAGAAGTGTTCTGAAATTAATTAGAATTATCGTGAGATACATTACTTATTACTTACAAACCCCCATCTTCACTGTGGTAGGTAGACATATTTATTACTCACCATGATAACTGACGTTCACTTAGTTTCGTGTTTTCACAAGAATTAATTGTTGATGCAAATAAGCGATTATATATACCAGTCATATTTTGCTGTAGGTGTGTGTGTATGTGTTTGCGTTTGTATTGACCTACATCTGTAATTTTGTCTGACATAGCAGAAAGACGAGTTAAATTACTAGGACTTCGGACTCATCAATAACATGTCGCGACTTGCTATTTTTGCATTACTCACAGTTCTAGGCATCACATTTCTTTTTGTCTGACATAGCAGAAAGACGAGTTAAATTACTAGGACTTCGGACTCATCAATAACATGTCGCGACTTGCTATTTTTGCATTACTCACAGTTCTAGGCATCACATTTCTTTTTGTCTGACATAGCAGAAAGACGAGTTAAATTACTAGGACTTCGGACTCATCAATAACATGTCGCGACTTGCTATTTTTGCATTACTCACAGTTCTAGGCATCACATTTCTTTTTGTCTGACATAGCAGAAAGACGAGTTAAATTACAAGGACTTCGGACTCATCAATAACATGTCGCGACTTGCTATTTTTGCATTACTCACAGTTCTAGGCATCACATTTCTGTTTATACAATTACAATTTGATGAGTGAGTTTACAATTTTATTAGGTTCAATGATAACTATAGAACAGTTAGGAAGATGTATTTAAAATAAAAATGCAGTTGTTAATGTATAAACGTTTATATTTATGTAATATTAAAATAATTCTGGGTACCGTTATTACATTCTAATCTTATTAAACTTATCTTAAATACAAATTACAAATTGACATTTGCGTAGAAAACATTACAATACAAAACATTACCTAAATTGAGAAATATGGAAACACAAACACTACAAAAACTATAGTACAATAGGTGGTCTTATTTCTAACACATTACATTATTTACTTATAACTCTATGTCTATTTTAATCCAGAAATCCGAAAAACGTAGATAAATGTCAACTTACTGGGTTTTCAGTAATAAAAACATTCATAACTTACAAGTGAAAATTGTGAGGTTTACAGTGAAAACAACATTCATAACTTCTAAGAAAATATTAATGGATGAATACTAAGATAAACTATCCCTGTGACCCCATGATAAAGTTGAAATTTTATTTTTTAGTATGATACGTTTGTCGTCATTACCTGACAGGGCAATTTTGTTCTGTTCCTGTGTAAATATATCGTGTTTAAGGGACTTAAAAATTATATTCTTCTTTCGTAGAAAAGCATTTGTTTTTAATATGTTAGAGTAATCTTTAAAGTAAACTTTTTTTATTACTTGTTTCTGTATGCCTTTTGCTTTCTTTAATTCATCTTGCAGTGTTTTAATACAATATAATTTCGACCTTAAACCTACAAACTCTGAAATTAAATTTCCACCTAGTTCATCTTTAAACAAACCTGGTACTTTTTTGTTCTGATCTGGAATACCGTAAGAGTTATTTTCAGGATAATTACTAGTATCAAAATACTGAAGAAAATGTGATTTTAAATCTTTGTAAAAATCTTTGCTTTCTATAGAATAAAGAAAACTGTCTGTATCTGTATAGCAAAGCTTTATCTTTTCAGCATAAAAAGGTTTCATTACCGAGTAATGAAAATCAAACATATGGCTTTTCGATGTTTCCAAAACAGAAAAGCCTATGTATATAGGTTTGTCCAAAATAATTGATTCCGGTTTCATTTGAACTGCTACAAAATTTTCTGTAAAAATAGTAGCACTATGAAAGTTTGGTCGAGCTATCAGTTGCTCAGCTGATAAACTTTTCTTCGTTTTGTTGTCCTCATCACTCCACTTATTGACCAATTTTACAGTGACTCTCTTCTCAGTGTCCTCCAAGGTTTTTCCAAATATACTATTGTTTAGTAATTTGAAAAAATCTTGTTCAAAGGTAGATCTCGCTTGTTTTCGTAACTCTGTGTTCATGTCAATGTATTGCTTTAAATAAGGACTCTGATTGAATTGAATTACTCTATGTATTTTTTTTAACAATAACCCATGTTTCAAACATGTTTTTAGATGAACAAAATGGATAACATAAAAATATTTTTCGTATAAATTTGGAATTAATTTTGAAGTTTTTGAACCTGGCGGAGTAAATTTTTGAGCACAGAATGGAAAATCGTTATGATCATCATGCAAATACTCAGGATATTCCAAGTCAACTTCTAGTATATATCCAATGTCCCCGTCAGTTGTTACATTTCGAAAGTCAATTCTATCAATTTCTTGTTTATTCAATAATTTAAAATTTGAATGGGGCAAAGAGGCACACATCGCATAACCATACAGGTTATTACAATCAATGTAAACTAAGAAATTGTCTTTCTCTATTGGATTATAAGTTTGTAAATACTTATTATTGGCCTTTGAATATCTTGTAGAACATAAACATATACCACCACGTATACCTTTTTGAATCATTCTTAATATTTCCAAATTACTTATTAATTCTAATTTCACGTTTGTTTTTAAAAGCATAGCATCGAAACTTAGACTAGGGGCTGTTACATAAAAGGCCGGATCTAATTTATAATTTGTCTTACATGTTTCTCGAAAACTTTCGAAGACATCCGCTAATAAGAGTACGTCCGACTTTAGATATAAATCAGTGTATTCTCCTAGATTTAATAATTTAAAAGATTTCCAAACTCTTTTTGCATGATCATAATCTGTTTCGGATATATTACTATTAAATAATTTGTTGAAAAAACAGTCGTGTGGTGGTAGTTCTTGGTCTTCAAACGAACTCCAACTAGTCATATAATCGTAAGGATATACACCTTTACGTCGTAACAAGTCAAAATGCTTCTGAGATGGGAAAAATCGATGGAGGTGTTTGAAATCACTATCATTCAAGCTAGCAACCAGTTTCTCTAAGCTTGTCCCCAAAAATTTAAAAGAATCAACAAAACGAACAGGTACGATATCCTTGTCATTAATTTGAAAAAGTTTAGTAAACGATATATAATTTTCTTTAGTCTTTGCTATCACTTGTATTCTACCTGGTAACTCACCTAATTGTCGTATAAAAAGATGACTATCATAACCTGCTAAATTATGAAAGAATATAGGAATAAATTTTGGCAAACGGAACTTGATATTGCAATATGAATGAGCTGCACCGCGGTAACGTCCTGTAAGATGACAGTGATCTCTGACTTTATCGTCAAATAATATTTGATCGCAAAGAAAACATTTTGTTGAGTTAGTAAAATGAACTTTGTCTTGATCTGTTAAAGACATTGGTAGTGGCGACTGTAAAATATTATAAATAATAACTACATCCGCTAATAAATGTTCTAAGAACTTTTCTACACAGGAGGGACCGCGATAAGAAACGTACTTGTTGCGTGAGCTATCATAGGAACATACAATGTAGTATCCAAATGCAGCAGGCACATGTTTTTGCAACGACGATGTGCAGTCTCCATAGTTTGACTCAGATGGTATTAACAATGATTCGAAATCTGCGTAAATAACAAAAGGTATATTTTGCATTCGTTCGAAATGTTCAAATTGTAGTAGATTTCCCTTTTTTGGTAAAATTGTTGCTACACCACTACAAAGATGAGATTCTAATTTATCATTGTCATCAAAAAATAGCATACAATCTTCGCACAAATATATTTTAGAATGATGTTTAGTCAATTGTTTGCGAAGTAATTTAGATAAATCTTTGATTAGACAGTAATGAGTACGTTTTCCATTCTCAAGAAAAAGCATGTTAACGTGGTGTTTTTTTCGAAATTCACTTTTGTATAGTGGTCCGACAACTTGACTGTTATTTTTGAGACCATAAATGTTAACACTAATACGAGGATTATTTTTTTCAAAAATTTTAATATCTGAAAACCCCACCGGAAACGAAATATCTCTAACATTGAGTACACTTTCAAAATGTGGATAGGCTGAAGTTCGCTGCGCATTATTTTTTACAGGAAAAAGTGAAGCCACGACACACCATAAAAAACAATAATCGTCAAAATTTTGAATATTGACGCATGCTTTTTTGTGTTTTATAGTCTTAGGTAAATCTATATAACTTGAGGCTCTCATAGGGTTGTATTTATTTATGTTTACTTCCAGGTATAGACTTTTCAAATAAGCCCAACCGCTATCTCTTTCTTCAAATTCTTCGACTTTTTTACACAACAATCTAGTTATATTTGAAAATAAATCAAGAAAGTCATAATTTTGGTGCAAGATAATGTTTTCGGTGGCAAAAGATTTAACGGCAACTGACTCATTTTTATGCAAAAAAAATTGACAAAACAACTCGAAATTCACTTTCAGATTAGTATGACTTTGAATTCGTGATGATAGTAACAGACTTACTTGTCCGCGCAAATGAGACAAAAATTCAACGGGTGTGTACACACGAACCGGTTGTTCAGGTACCTCGCTATTGCGAGCAACACCATCGCATCGAATTCGATATGACGCTATACGACTGCGGAAAGCGCTATGAACTTTTTCAATGCCTTCACTTTCAACAACCGAACTATTGTCTTTGTGTAAAATACTTTTTAAGTGAGCAGAGAAAGCCCTATTTTTAATGGATATGTTACACACTGAACAGAATATAGTCTTCGACATAATGAATTTGTTTTCACTGTGTTAGCCGATGAAGTGACTAATGTAGGTAGATACACCGTATATAAACTAAGAAGTTAAGTATATGAAAAAAGTAAAACGAATATTAATTGACCAAAATATAATTTACTGTGGAAGGAACATTAACTAGTTAGGTACCCAGCCTAATATAATCAATTACTTACATTTTCTTTTTGTGATTATAAAATGTTCCCTCCTCAGTAAATTTTTTTTTAGCAATTTTAACGAATTGCTTCAAAGCAAGGAATTCCTCAGACTCCGAGTCACCCTGCAATCGCAACCAAACGATTGCCTTGTCGCACTTCTCCAAACCAGCAAGGTTGCGTACCTCTTCCGTGCTGTAGAGTCGTAACTCCGCCAGCAACCCACCGTTGAGCTGCGCCGTGCGACGAGTCACGCCGCCAGGTACTCGACGCGTCAAGACGCTCTCGACTTTACTTGGGTTGCGGACTGGAACCTCTTCGTCCGACTCTTCGTCGAACAACCACTCGGAAGCTTCGGTCGAAGAGGAGGATGCCACCTGTTGCTTTGAAGGCACCGACTTCGTCTTACTTTTCTTCTTGGAGCTAGAGGAATTGAAAACATAATTTATAATTATTGTAGTTTAACATCTACATTTCGTAGACGTAAAATAGCGAACTAATGAGTAATAAAAAATTAAAGTCACCTTACGACTTCTTCGTCAGTGTCAAAGAAAAGGCTTGACTGGTGCTTAGCAGCGCGCTTGGTATACTTGGCTTCAGACCTGAAATGTGAAGAATACCAATACTGTATTAAGATAAGATTTTGTGTGTGGAAAATAATTTCCTGGCAAACACAACATATTATAACAAACATTCAGCGAAGCAAGTTAAATTTAAACAAAGTGGAAAGACGATAAAAACTTACGAACATTGTTTGGGCAGATTTGTTTTTCAGATGTAGATTTGAATCTCGCTGGTTCTTCAGGTAGTGGTGGGTAGGTACTACGTTAGCACTATTATCGGTGAGTAGTGACTTAGAAAGCACCTTGGAGCACTGGTGAGGTGACTACCATTTTACCGCTTTTTATTACAAGTAAACTGCAAAACTAGCAATAATTGAACAGGAGTGACCAACCTTTCTTATTATTTATAATTATCCATTCTATATAAAACCGATTAGTATTATTAAAAACACTACTGTAAGTAATTTTGTGTTCATGTAAATAGACTTGGAACGAGTATTTTTATTCACCATAATAGAAGTATGCATTTATATTAAAATCGTAAAAATAATTAGCTATTCTATAATGAAACAAATAAAAGGAAATCAATCAATTCAAAAAATCAAAAGGTCAATAGTGCCGACGTAGCTGTACATTTTTGGTAACGATCACAAAAGTTAGCTACTAAATACAATTCGATTTTCTTCCATGTTTTGGAAGACCCGTTAATCTGGTGGTCTCGGCTGCTGTCAAAAGATAGCGGTCGTTCGCAAGGGTGGATGTCAGGCACGCTGCCGGTTGTAAATTCTAATGCCCAATCCATAACCACTGTTGATATAAAGACATATACATTCGTATTTGTATTAAAACATAACATAATATTAAATATCAATATCATTAAGTCATAAAATAATACAAATATATTTCAATATAAACTCTGATCTCATAAGTAATCACTAAAATAATAAGTACCAAAATTTAAAACTTATGTAAAGGTTGGCGTCTACTGGTTTTTACGATATTCAGCAAAATAATTTATTTTCAAGTTAAATATTAAATTATATTATGTGCATCCGTTATATTTGCTGACAAAAGATGGCAATTAGCACTTATAATATTACAATATGTCATCAATTTTGTTTTGTTAAATTAATTATTAAAAATGACACCGAATGTGCTAATCTAATGCCTGTGAGCGTGTGAACGTGTGTCTAATTGCTGACTCTAAGCATCACATGCAACATAAAGACTATTTCATAAGAATGAAAATTATTTAATACTAGTTTTAGCACGTGACTTCGTATGCGTAGGATTAGTATAATTATAGCTTTTATGTTATTCTGATGTATGAGCTATGAGGTTATAATACATTCAGTAGTTTTTTGCGTGAACGAGTAACAAACATACAAACTTTCTCGTTTATAAACGTTTATCAGCGATTCATAATAATCACAACAGCCTTGGGACACATGGCCTCTTCTTGTCAACAAAGGAGGTTTTTTAGATCATAGTCCGCCACGCTGCTTGCCCCATGCGGATTGGTGGATGGAGTATATGGTGATCAATACTCTTTGTTGATCAGAGTATTTGAAAGTTACAAACAATAAATAGGTTTGCTGTATTACCAAGATTACGGTATTAACAATGTATGTATAACATAACAATGAGGATGATTACCTATACATAAACTATGAGTTTATTTTCATAACAATTTATCTTGGAAGCCTATTAAATAACAATATCTTTATTCACATATTAAATCATAGTTATTTTAACGTGAGTACGAAGCCTTATTATTTAAACTGAACTCGTAATCGGAGACCTGATCAATTTTATTAAATTTAATATAATTCATTTCATATTTGTTATTGCTGATAAGTGAATTTTCATGGGAATGCTTTGAAAACTGATTGGCTAAATAATATATAAAAGCCGTGATTATTTATCAGTAATTCAGAGCATGTCTTGACAGTGATCGAAAAACACAAGTGTTTTCCTCTGGCTCGAGGGTTCACGTTTGACGACGTTAGAGTGTATTTTGACACAGTTATTTAGCCGGGGATAAAGTCCTGGAAGCCAGGAAGCCCCAAGTTGTTAAGTTCTGTGATCATTATTGCGCTGCTATACCTAGTTAAATGCCTCCATAGCCTGAGATAGAAAACCTTGAAAATGTGTTTAGTAAATTGCAATCAAACATGCTAATGTATACCGCTTTCGGTCAAACCACACAAGTGTTTTCCTTTGGGTTGAGGATTCACGTTTGACAAGGTTAGAGTGTATATTGACACAGATACTTGGCGGGGATAAAGTCCTGGAAGCTAGGGAGCCCCAAGTTGTTAAGTTCTGTGATCATTATTGCACTGCTATACCTAGTTAAATGCCTCAATAGCCCGAGGTTGAAGACCTTGAAAACGTGTTTAGTAGACTGAAATCAGGTATGCTAACTTATGAAGTTTGCGATCGAACCACACAAGTGTTTTCCTCTGCATGGGGGCTTAAGTTTGACGAGGTTAGAGTGTATATTGACACAGATACTTAGCCGAGGATAAAGTCCTGATAGCCAGGGAGCTCCAAGATGTTAAGTTCTGTGATCATTATTGCACTGCTATACCGAGTTAAATGCCTCCATAGCCTGAGATAGAAAATCTTGAAAATGTGTTTAGTAAATTGCAATCAATCATGTTAATGTATACCGCTTTCGGTCAAACCACACAAGTGTTTTCCTTTGGGTTGAGGATTCACATTATTCAAGGTTAGAGTGTATATTGACACAGATCGATACTTAGCCGGGGATAAAGTCCTGGAAGCCAGGGAGCCCCAAGTTGTTAAGTTCTGTGATCATTATTGCACTGCTATACCTAGTTAAATGCCTCAATAGCCCGAGGTTGAAGACCTTGAAAACGTGTTTAGTAGACTGAAATCAGGTATGCTAACTTATGAAGTTTGCGATCGAACCACACAAGTGTTTTCCTCTGCATGGGGGGCTTAAGTTTGACGAGGTTAGAGTGTATATTGACACAGATACTTAGCCGGGGATAAAGTCCTGATAGCCAGGGAGCTCCAAGATGTTAAGTTCTGTGATCATTATTGCACTGCTATACCGAGTTAAATGCCTCCATAGCCTGAGATAGAAAATCTTGAAAATGTGTTTAGTAAATTGCAATCAATCATGTTAATGTATACCGCTTTCGGTCAAACCACACAAGTGTTTTCCTTTGGGTTGAGGATTCACATTTATCAAGGTTAGAGTGTATATTGACACAGATCGATACTTAGCCGGGGATAAAGTCCTGGAAGCCAGGGAGCCCCAAGTTGTTAAGTTCTGTGATCATTATTGCACTGCTATACCTAGTTAAATGCCTCAATAGCCCGAGGTTGAAGACCTTGAAAACGTGTTTAGTAGACTGAAATCAGGTATGCTAACTTATGAAGTTTGCGATCGAACCACACAAGTGTTTTCCTCTGCATTGGGGGCTTAAGTTTGACGAGGTTAGAGTGTATATTGACACGATACTTAGCCGGGGATAAAATCCTGATAGCCAGGGAGCCCCAAGATGTTAAGTTCTGTGATCATTTTTGCACTGCTATACCGAGTTAAATGTCTCCATAGCCTGAGATAGAAAATCTTGAAAATGTGTTTAGTAAATTGCAATCAATCATGTTAATGTATACCGCTTTCGGTCAAACCACACAAGTGTTTTCCTTTGGGTTGAGGATTCACATTTATCGAGGTTAGAGTGTATATTGACACAGATAGATACTTAGCCGGGGATAAAGTCCTGGAAGCCAGGGAGCCCCAAGTTGTTAAGTTCTGTGATCATTATTGCACTGCTATACCTAGTTAAATGCCTCAATAGCCCGAGGTTGAAGACCTTGAAAACGTGTTTAGTAGACTGAAATCAGGTATGCTAACTTATGAAGTTTGCGATCGAACCACACAAGTGTTTTCCTCTGCATTGGGGGCTTAAGTTTGACGAGGTTAGAGTGTATATTGACACAGAAAGGTACTTAGCCGGGGATAAAGTCCTGAAAGCCAGGGAGCCTCAAGATGTTAAGTTCTGTGATCATTATTGCACTGCTATTCCGAGTTAAATGCCTCCATAGCTTAGGATAGAAAATCTTGAAAATGTGTTTGGTAAATTGCAATCAAACATGTTAATGTACACCGCTTTCGGTCAAACCACACAAGTGTTTTCCTTTGGGTTGAGGATTCACATTTATCAAGGTTAGAGTCTATATTGACACAGATCGATACTTAGCCGGGGATAAAGTCCTGGAAGCCAGGGAGCCCCAAGTTGTTAAGTTCGGTGATCATTATTGCACTGCTATACCTAGTTAAATGCCTCAATAGCCGGAGGTTGAAGACCATGAAAACGTGTTCAGTAGACTGAAATCAAGTATGCTAACTTAATGATGATCGAAACACACAATATTGTTGTCCTTCGATATAACAATTATGATTTATAGTTGATACCTAATGTTATAAAATACGACAAGCCACTTCGCAAAAATTAAAACTTCTTCATGATTTTCACTACAATTATTGGGCATCCTGGCACACTTTTTTACGAAATTGATCGAACGATAGTGAGATCAATGGAGTGCTAAAAAAGTGTGCCAGAATGCCCAATAATACCCTACTCACTGCAAGTGCGTTGCCATCCTGGGGACTAAGATGATATGCCCTCCATGCCCAGTAATTACACTGGCTACCTTTCTCTTCAACCCGAAACACAGCGAACTGCTTCACGGCAGAAATAAGAAAGGCGGTGGTACCTACCCAGACGACCCTACATATGGGTCTACCACCTAGTAAAAATCTGTCAAAAACTCAGACCAAATAAAAAAGTTAATTCTTTTTTATTTGGTCTGAGACGCCCGCCCCGTCCCACGCACGTGTACGGCCTGTAACTCTATACAAACCCAGTATGCACCAGAAAACTCAACACCACATTCCTGTCATGCGGCCGTCCGCTGGTGGCGTGGCAGGCTGACGTCATGGGGCACTCGCGTGAGTTCACCAGCCTGCTCGCGCTGATGGGCTTCGACGGGTTGTTCCTCAGCCCCATCAGCTACGACGACGAGCTGGCCAGGATGAGAAGGAAGGATCTGGAGTTCATTTGGAGGGGCAGCGATGACTTGGGTTAGTATTAAACGTTATTGGAAACATCTCAGTAGTGAGTTCAAAAAGCAAGGTGACATATCTATTTTCGTAGATATCATACAATCGATTTTTGAGTTTTTTGTTCGTTTTTACACATATCCCAAACATTTATTGAAGTAGATAGATACACTTGGATTTCTTCTTCGACATAAATTAAATTCGTTTTCTTAGAAAATTAGGTATATTCGTTTTCGAAATGAATTAAATCCTTCTTTTAAGAAAAGTTCAATCAGTTTTCTTTGACATGAACTCAATCCTTCTTCGACATAAATTGATTTCTTCTGTGACATGAATGCGATTCTTTTTCTTCGACATGAGCTCGATCCTTCTTTAACATGAATTGATTTTTTTACTTGGACATGAATTGATTTCTTCTTCGACGTTAATTCAATTTGTTTTCTTCAACACGAACTCAATCCTTTTTCGACATGAATTGATTTTTTTTTCTTGGACATGAATTGATTTCTTCTTCGCCATGAATTGATTTCTCCTTCGACTTTTATTTTTCTTCGACATGAACTCAATCCTTTTTCGACATGAATTGAATTTATTCTTGGACATGAATTGATTTCTTCTTCGACGTGACTAAATTTTTTTCTTGGACATGAATTGGTTTCTTCTTTGATGTGAATTAAATTTATTTTTCTTCGACATGAACTCAATCCTTTTTCGACATGAATTGAATTTTTTTTCTTGGACATGAATTGATTTCTTCTTCGACGTGAATCAATTTATTTTTCTTCGACATGAACTCCATCCTTTTTCGACATGAATTGAATTTTTTTTCTTGGACATGAATTGATTTCTTCTTCGACGTGAATCAATTTATTTTTCTTCGACATGAACTCCATCCTTTTTCGACATGAATTGAATTTATTCTTGGACATGAAATTAATTTTTTTTCTCGGACATGAATTGATTTCTTCTTCGACGTGAATTAAATTTATTTTCTTCGACATGAACTCAATCCTTTCCGACATGAATTGAATTTTCGTTTCTTGGACATGAATTGATTTCTTCTTCGACATGAATTGAATTTTCTTTTTGATTTTTGGTATTCATTTCATTTCATTTTCATTTCATTTCATTTGATTTTTGGTATGTTTTTAATTATTTTAAAACAAATAATTCTCTTCGTCGACCTGAACTAATTTCGTTTTACGCACGCTCGAAACCTTCATAGTATGACTAAAGTCGCCAGCCCAGTGCTTAGCTCCCTTAATTTCGACTTTCTCATCAACATGGAATTCAACTTGACTTTCAAACTGAAACTTGACTCTAAAACCAAAAAAAATTATAGATATTTTTTATAATGCGGTCTGCCTGGTGGTAAGCAGCACCATAGCCTATAGACGACCATTATGCGACCCTCGTGGCTGCCAGTGCCAACACCAGTCCCCTTTACCCCGTGAAGCTCTCTCTGGCGACTCACGACTTGACTGACTGTGACGTGTCACGACAACGCAAATCTTCGCGTTATCGCGATAGTGTGGCCGTAGCGTAATAGGGGATTCCTGGGCGACCGAGCGTCTCCCCCCTGGGGAGTCTCTCGACCGCCTAGCGAGCGTCCTTAGGGCGTCCGTGTCGGAAGGGAGAAGAGAAAGCAGATTATTTTTCTCCCCTGAGCTTTATTGACAATTTGACAAACTTATAATGGGTAAGACAGATACTACCCCAGTTCTGCCACGAATAAATTTCTTCATTTGTCTTCTAGGTAGCGAGTCAGACTTATTCACCCACAAGCTGTTTGACGGGTACTGGTCGCCACCGGGATTCTGCTTCGGAGGGCAG
The DNA here is from genome assembly GCA_955850985.1 of Elophila nymphaeata. Taxonomy (NCBI): domain Eukaryota; kingdom Metazoa; phylum Arthropoda; class Insecta; order Lepidoptera; family Crambidae; genus Elophila; species Elophila nymphaeata. The sequence goes on from OY039094.1 coordinate 1,921,752, forward strand.
TGCTCTGACCCCCTGCTCATAACCTCGTCGAAGACTTTCGACAACATCGCTGAGAGGGTAACCTTACAGCTCTGTAAAACCACAGAATACCAAGAACAGTAGTTCATCTGCGGGCTGACGGCGAGTTATCAGCCTACTCTGCGTTGACGCCTAGGGCTATCGTAAATGTGCCGGGCGGGAACGAGCGGCGAGCGAATGTGCAATGACATAAAAACACGCGATCACACCGAGACGGCGAGACCACCTTATGCCCCCATATTTTTATGTCATGTGTGCGTCACAGTGCGTGCGTACACGGCGCCGAGTACGCACGCACACATTCTAATGGGGTAGCGGCCAGATTGTATGAAGACGTATTACTGTTCTTGATATACTGTGGTAAAACAAGACATTAATGTATACAGGATGTAAAAGACATGAACAGTCAAACGAGAACCATTTAATCTATACATCAAAATAAGACACATTTCAAAAAATAATTGCTGGGAAATGATTTTTATTTTTTGGTGTTAAAAAATATTGCAAATTGTACTGCGCAACGTAAAGCGCTCAACTCGCACGCAACTCGCAAAACCGTGATATTTTTGTGGACGGCGGCCCGGTTCGTTAGTGTCCGTGCGCATCGAGTGAGCTACATTGAACGATAACGTATTGAAGCCATTTTTTGTTATGAAATGCTTAAAAAAAATGATAATGTTTCTTTCGACAATAATTAAGAAATAATGTTTAGAATATGTTTTCATAAAGAAATGAAGAAAAAAAAAATTATGACTGACCTTGAATAAAATCGTAACTATCAATTTCCCAGGTATAGTTTAAAGGAAGAAAAATGTTATGATGGTGACCAGAATACATGGTTTTCGTTTAACTGTTCATGTCTTTTACACCCGTTGTTTTCCCGAATCGGCGATAGGGTTATTGACGAAGAGAATTTAGAAAAATCCATTTAAATAAACGACTTTGATTTTTGATTAGGTCACCCTCCACCAGGCACTTAGCGCCTCCGTTCTTCAACAGGTGGAGGAGTTCAAGAAGGCAGTCCAATTCCGCCAGGGTCCGTATTACACGACCAACAATGTCATGGTGATGATGGGTCAGCGAGACGGCTACTACGACGCCAGCGTCTGGTTCGCCAACATCGACAAACTGATCTCGTGCGTTTGATTAATGATATACCGCCAACAGTTCTGCACTACATAAAGGACGAGGGTGTTTTGGACTAAAGTCCTTCGTACTTTTTGTCCGTCAAAATAACAGCACAACTAGGGTTCCCAAACCTCCCTTTGAGGATTGCCCGGGAGACTTTGGTTATAAGGGTGAACCTCCCAACCTCCCGGAGAGCAATTATTACTCCGGTTTTTCTAAAAATTACCGCCAACTTGAAATTTTATCAAAACTGCGAACATTCATGAGGCTCAGACATGTTTGCAGTTTCGATAAGTTTTTAAAATTGTGGTTATATCTAATAATTTTTGACAGTTCCACGCGATAAATGGCTATATCATATCATGTTTCAGTGGTCATGCTAGGCGGGCTGGTCTAATGATTCCGCACCGCCCCCTATACGATGGTCCTTTCGAGAGCTGGCAACCCTATGCACAACGCATACCCATAAGTCGTCGTGGTGGAGTGGTCAGTATAGCTGGCTTCACATCAAGCGGTCCGGGTTCGAATCCTGGTAGCGGCAAATGTTTGTGTGACGAACACGAATGTTTGTTTGCGAGTCATCAGGACCCCCGAAAACTAAGAAAATGATCGATTTTATATCCAAAAGGCGTATCCGCCATCTTGGATCTCGAAATAAAAGTTGTATTCGGAATCAAGACCGCCGAAAACCTCAAAAATTATACTTATATTGCTTTTAAGTAAAAAGTCACGTCCGCCATCTTGGATATCAAAATAGATGTTGTATTCGGAGTCAGAACCTCTAAAACCACCAAAATGATACCCATATTGATATAAAATTAAAAAGTCGCGTCCGCCATCTTGGTTCTCAGAATGGATGTTGTATTGGGAATCGGGACCCCGAAAACCATAAAAATAATACCCATTTCGATTTTATATTAAAAAGTCGCAACCGCCATCTTAGATCTCGAAATAGATGTCGTATTCGGAATCGGGACTCCCGAAAACCACGAAAATGATACCCATATTGACATTTTGTCAAAAAGTCGCGTCCCCCCCAAAAACCATTAAAATTATACCCATATCGATCTTATATTAAAAAGTCGCAACCGCCATCTTGGATCTCGAAATACATTTATTCGTAATCCGGACCCACAATAACCACGAAACCGATACCCATATTGACAATATTTAGTGTGTGGTTTGTTAGACGTGAATGTGTGACTTTGTTTTTATTTCCTTACGAACTTTCATCCCCACATGGGTAAATATATAAAAAACGCTAGAACAAATATTTATTTATTTCTTATCAAGTGCCTACGCAAAGTTTCATGGTTTCGTCTTTAACAATGACGAATTCCATACAAACTTTCATCCCCCATTTCACCCCCTAACAGGTCAAAATTTCAAAAATTTTTGATCAAATATTCATTTTTTTCATAAGTGCCTAAATTCAAAGTTTTATGGTTCTATCTTTAAAAAATGACGAACTGCCATACAAACTTTCATCCCCTATTTCAACCCCTTCAAGCCTTTTTTTTGCAAAATAAAAGAAGTGCCTAAATTCAAAGTTTTATGGTTCTATCTTCGAAAATGACGAACTGCCATACAAACTTTCATCCCCTATTTCAACCCCTTCAAGCCAAAGTAGCCTTCATAGTTCTTCCCCGAGCTCTAGTCTATATGTGTAACAAATTTCATCAAAATCGGTTCAGTGGTTTAGATGTAAAAGCTATAATATTAGTAGGCATTTTATGTTGAATATAGATTTTCATTTCCGTGGATGCGTTCATTCCCGTGGCATAGTTCTTTCATTGCCGTGGAGGCTTGTTTCATTGCCGACCACGCATGTTTCATCGCCGTGGCACGAAATTTTTAATCTTGTATATCTCGTTTGTTTTTTATGTTATCTGTTCGATATTGAGGAAGAATACATACATTATCAAAAACTTTTAAACCCGCGATTTAGTTTTTAAAAAAACTTTAAGATAAAAAAGTCCACGGAAATGAGAATTTTTTTTTGGACCTGTTGAAATTCACCCTTCGGTATCTTGCTTGTTTCAATTTTTTTTTATTTAGCGAGCGTTTATAAATTGTCGGTGATTGATCTTAGTGATTGGAACTTTTACTAATAATGTCTCAACAATATCCACATTCTTAATTCAAATCACTTTTGTCCCTCCCTAGGGATTAAAATGCAATTTTAGTCCGTGTTAATGTAGAACAGAAAGCGTCGGTGGCGTAGTGCGTAAGAGCGTCGTCACCCACCCGGGAGGCACTGGTTCGATCCCCGCCACGTACCAATGTGTTTTACAATTTTGAATTCATATGTACGTTTAATCGAGCTTTTACGGTGAAGGAAAACATCGTGAGGAAACCTGCACACACCTATGAAGAAATTCTTAGGTTGTGTGTGAAGTCGACCAACCCGCACTTGGCCAGCGTGGTTGACTAAGGCCTAATCGCCCCTAATGTGGGGTAGGCTCGAGCCCGAGGTGGGGACATTATATGAGCTGTTGATGATGATGATGATGAATGTAGAACAAACTAGGTAGTTCTTTTCGAATAGATGTGATAAAAAAAATCATTAAGTAACTAAGAAGTTCAGTATTTAGTTGTATTATACTTACGTGACGGTTTTCCTAAATAAATCTTTGTGATTTCAGTGCGGTCAATAGAAAAGAGAATTCTATCAACGCTATGTACTCCACTCCGGCGTGCTACCTTAAAGCTGTGTATGAATCCAAGTGAGTATTTTTTATAGCTACCCACTTTTTTTTCATTGACGGGGAGGTCAAATGCATTTACGCATCGTCCCTGCGGGAATGGTGCCAACCGCAGGGGATATGTGGGACTCAATGTAAAGGCGTTCCCTCCATACCCACTAAATATCCTCCCCGGCCTGACCTCCAGTGCACTATTGCGGGACGGCTCGGGATCTGCGCACGTGAGCGCAACTACACCGAGACCGTCCCAACGCTGCCCGTCTAGGCACTCCTTGTGCACCAATTGGTGTGGAGCAGCCCACAGGGGCTACCGACTAACGCCAGCCCCTGTGGGCCGCTGGCCGACGCCTCCTCACCGACGGCTGCTCGACCTGGCGCGTCCTCCGCAACGAGGACACCGGGAGCAGCCATCCCACCGCACCCGGGATCTTCGGGCGCGGTCGTGGCCCTGAAAAGGGCCGTTTGGAACTAGCCGTGGTGGGAAAACAAAAATTACTCGACGATGGCATGTGACTTCGAATGCCAAGGGGACAAACTTGATATCAAAAGCCACACACCCGCCGAGAAAGTTTCCCCCCACGTTACCAGGGTCCGCCACGAGGAGGCTTCCGGACGTGGATATAGCTACCTCCTACTAGTTGAACTGGACACGCGTTGTAATGTCATTAGATTACACCGCCCTCTATTGTAAACTAATGGAACAAACAAATAATACCTAAGTACCTGTTAGATTCATAGAACCATAGATAGTGTGGTGTCCTCCGGAGTGTCTGGAGGGGGTTGTGCTATAACACTAAGTCACTCTATGATTCACTGTACACTGTGGTGGCAAACGTCCGCTCAGTCCGGCGGTCGAAACACGACTGACTCATCCGAGCCGTCACCGCCATTACGACATATACCTTTATTGTCTATTCCACAACTACCCACATATTTAGTTAGACATCACATCTCTTCCTTTTTTTATAATTTGATGTATTTGTTACATCCACTTAATAGTAGGAAAATATTCAATGTCTCATTTTATTTCACATGACATGAATATTAAATATGTCAACGAATAATTATTGTAGTTACTAGAATACCAGCATTGCAGGTGTTGTGCATGCTGCAACATAATGCTGAGTGGCGGCCTTTTTGGTTTAAATTATTCTTATGTGTATATTTTTTTGTTTTGTCGTTTTTTTTAAACAAGGAATATGTATTAATTGTCTGTTGAAACCAAATAAATTTATTTTGATTTGATTTGATTTAATTCATAACTTTGTGATCTCATTGGATACAATATTAAAATAAGCAATAATTAACTAACTTACTTATTTAAGTCTTTTTAAAGATAACTTTCTGTGACTCTGGATCAACAGGTCACTGGTCTTACCGATATCCCCCTTTTTTCATACATATATATATTTTTTTTAGACAAAATCTATAACAACTTGCAACTTTTAACTTATGACAAAAGTCACACTTAGGTAAGAATTAGGTAAGCATATACATGATGTTTTTCAATTTTCAATGATCTTTCTTTGCAAGATCAACAAGTGAGTCACTTGTCCATATTATTATTACTTACAGTTATTTAAGTAACAAAACATATTAGGACAACAAAAATAAATAAATATTGGGTTATGGTAATTACTAAAATTATGCCATTCTATTTTTTTTTTTTTTTTTTTTTTCAAACTTCCATAACACCGTTGTGATTTGAAAATCCGATGAAACAAACAGCGATACTTACCAATAGTATTTTGATGCATAGAGATTGCTATTCAACATTTTGACATTTTGACAACCAATAATCATCTGTTGCTTCCACGGAGATATAGCAAAATATGAGCTTCTTTGGGAGCTTCCGAAATCACCCTTGCCACTTTTAGAAGCTTCACCCCTGCACTTCAATTTGCACACACACACAAATTTAAAGACTCTTTCGTGAGCATAAAGTAATTCCTAAACGCAGCAGCGTTCTATTGTTTGATTGTTTTAGGCAGCGTCATAACTGCCTCCTTCCATTATTTAATAGGAATGATATATTCACAAACAAGACCGTTCCACTTAACTTCCTCGCCTAGGAGCTCCTAACGACACGGCTTCCTTGTAGCCTTGTACTTTTGTTGACAATTACTTTTACAAAAAAAACCCGCTTAGGATGCTGGACACCATAGTTATATAATTTACACAATGAGTGTTAATAAAAGTTAGCTCCTTTTATCTGGTCTATTTGTGTCATTCCCGCATCACTAGGTATGCTAAATCATAGATAAATTACAATAATAATAATTGTAAAATGAGAAAATAATCATTGCAATTTTCTCACATTTTCTATTATATCTAACGTGATGGGGTTACTTGCGCTTTACACGTTAGTATGTGATAGTACCTTAGCTACTACAGCTTACCTAGTTAAGGAAATTCTAATCTTCAATATATTAACCTGGAGGAGTTATATTAACCTCTCATTCACGGGAATTCATCGATTACAACGTGATATTAAAATCTGATTCCTAAGCCTGCGAAATCAGAATGTTTTGGATTCATGACCATAAAATATGTACTTATACGGTTGTTGCAAATTAGGTACATACACTAGCAGTAGGTAATACTTGATTCATTAATGCCTATAGTCATCTTTAAAATATTTCCGCTAAGTAAATATCTTTATCAGTCTCCATTTACTAATTATATCTTTTGAAGAGTTATATAATTGTGGTTCAATGGAATATAAAGCTATAACCAGCCCCTTGAACCAATTCTCTGTATTTGTCTGTATTGTCGTCCGATATTTGGACAACAAGTAGGTTTGACTATATCGTAATAACACCTAAATTAGTCAAATATTCGTGAGGAACAATAATATGGTAACAGTATGTCACCAGGATAGGAACAAATGATTTAAATGAATAGGTAAATATTCAAGTTATTAACAAATAGGTACATAGGTACTCACAAATATACATAAACAATATTCTGTCACTATTGGAGGCACTGCATGGTCCACACCGCCGAATACGGCTTCATGTGCAACCATGTGTCACCCAAAGCTCTGCTCGACCCCTTCTGGGACAACGAGCATGTATATATGTATGTAAACAAAATTAAATAAGTGTTACCGTTGCTAGTCCGTGTTGGTAACTTTCACTAGGTACTCTACTACTCGGTAGGTACACGAGCCCAGTTTTATGAAGTAGGCTAATAGGTACGTACCTTAATGAGTAATTGGTGTTAGTGTGGGAATCGCTTTATATATTGTACTAAAGGAAGGAATCCGTTAATTCCTGTTCTTATTTGTTTAATCATAAGTATACTGCATTACTACTGTACAGTGTACCATAACATTGGCATATTGCAGTTGTTGTCTCTTTTGCCAGCACCTTGATTTCACATGGAGATAACTTTAATTTTGTTACATGGTTAATCCTTTGGTGCTATTCCTACCAGTGAAGTCAATTTACTATAACATAGGTTAGCACACCCAATTTTCAGCACTGCACCTTTCAGCGCTTTTTTTTTTTCGCGGTACATTTGTGCCAACTCAACCATAGGACATTTGTACCCATTCAACCGCGCTACATTTGTACCAATTCAACCATGGGACATTTGTACCCATTCAACCACGGTACATTTGTACCAACTTAACAACTCAAGGCATGTATGTATGTATCACATTATCATAGATTTTACTTATGTGGCTAGGTATTGTAATATAAGTTAATTTAATCATTATATTACTATATATTACTATATAAAGCTATAAGAAATCGTTACGAATTTTATCATAGTTGATTATTAACTTTCGGCAATTAAGACGTTAAACCACCATAATACCAGATTCCGATTGACAATTCACAGCTTGCCTCGTTTAGCATTTTAGATATTGGTCAATACTAATATATTGTCTAGTTCCAATCACAATCCAATTGTGTTTGCCTCGAGGTTTGATTACCTTGAAATTCAGCGTCTTAGCCACCTGACGACTATCTTGAGAGAGTTTGCTTCCATTATAATATGTACTAGTACAGTCCAGTTTACTACTATTGAATACGATAATTGACTTTGCTAGTACCAACTGACACACTCGGTTTACTCTAAATATATATTTATATGTATATAGGTATATTTTCTACTATTACCTACTAACGATGTCAATTTACTACTATATTATGAACAAAAATTCACATTAAACTTTTTATGTTTTCTTAGTACCAATTGGCGTTGTCAATTTACTACTATGTATGTACATAAATTCATATCATATATTATATTTTTCTAGCACCGATTGACGTTGTCAATTTGCTACTATGTTATGAACATAAATTCATATTAAACTTTTTATATTTCCTTAGTACCAATTGACGTTGTCAACTTACTACTATGTATGTACATAAATACGCATCATATATTATATTTCTCTAGCACCATTGACGTTGTCAATTTGCTACTATATTATGAACATAAATTCATAATAAACTTTATATATTTTCTTAGTACCAATTGACGTCGTCAATTTACTACTTACTACATTTATGTAACTACATAAAATCGCATATACATTTTAATTTTCTAGTATAATGTATATAATATACAATTTTTTCAAGAATATGTGATTTCATACATATTTGGCATTATGGGTTGAATCCATGTGTTCTGTGTTGTAAAGAAGTAATTGTTCATTACTTCTGGTCATTAATTTAAGCAAAGCCGCCCATATATGTTAACAAATTTACGACCTTATATTGGGCCATGTTACTACCCAATTGCATAAACAAACATTTCAAAGGTGCTAGTACCTCACACGTTCGAAATGCCCATCCATGTAGGTAACCTTGATGAGTTTTCACTCATTCGCCTATTGTACGGTATACTTTACTCGGTCGGGTCAAAACACCCCCCCGATTTGACTAATATATACAGGCCATTGATACAGGCACAGTATATTGTTGTATGGATAGTCAGAAATTAGCAGATTTAGCTAGGTACTAGATTTATTAATTTGTGTACACTTACTCTCTATATCATGCATAGGTAAGGTAGGTAAACAACATTGCTGCTTGCTACATATAATTCCACCTACTTACCTAATTTTGAGCTCCAAGCCAAGTGTGATGTTCAATTTACATAATGACAAAATTATAATTTTCATTTGTAATGAATTTTTTTTTTCTTGATAAACATGTACTTATAGTGTCTTGTTTTATTTTCACCTATAACCTGGCCAATAACTGGCCACTAACAATGGAACGGTTTAATATGTATATATTAATGCGATTGCGACTACGTCTTGGTTACCTTTCGTTATCAGTATGAACGGATGTTACAGGCTACATGAGAATATGACGCCTTTAAAAGAAAAATCATATCGTCCAAATTAGGTTTTTTTTTTTCTCTAAGTAGGTCACCATTGAAATTATAATCGATCACCAAGGATATGGATATAATATAATAATAGTTAAACATGGAATGTTCTCTTAGATTTACCACGTGGAACTAATTACTTACATGCAAGTTTAAATCGTAAAAGTTGTTTTATTTACAAAGGCAGGCGTGTTTCATCTACACTTATTCCACCTTCTTTTGTAAAATTGAGATTTTTATGCTAACTAAAATACGACAATGTAAATTTCAACTTTTCTGATGATTCCAGGTAACATTGTAGGTAGTCGTACGAAACAATTTTTTTAATTTATTTCACTTTTTGTGTGCAAGTATTTCACTCACTTTTTATCCTCGTCGCCATTTGTGGTGTCCTCCGGAGTGTCTGGAGGGGGTTGTGCTATAACACTAAGTCACTCTATGATTCACTGTACACTGTGGTGGCAAACGTCCGCTCAGTCCGGCGGTCGGAACACGACTGACTCATCCGAGCCGTCACCGCCATTACGACATATACCTTTATTGTCTATTCCACAACTACCCACATATTTAGTTAGACATCACAGATAGGTACTTTAAAAAGTCCATTTTAGTTACATATGTTGTTAATTTTCTTGTTTTTATTTATTTTATAATATTGCAGCCCCAAACTCCAGCCGAAACAAGACGACTTCTTCCCGTACGGATACGACAAGGACTCTTACGCAACAGGCTTCTATAGCTCGCGACCAGCGCTCAAGTATATTGCCAGGGAAGGGCACAGATACTTACAGGTAGGTACGTGAGTGAACCACCTCTGCGGTAGTCGTAGGGACAACTAAAACCTACATACGAAAATTTGTTAGTTTATCGGCTTACACATCTTTCTACTTAGCCCCCGCACATGGCCACCAGTCGCCGCCACTAAGCGTGACCACCAGTGGTTCAGTCAGATCACTACACGCCGCCACCAGTGGCAGTTAGGTACTTGTTGTTCAATACTCGACAGAGGCAGACGTGTTTTCCCGCTACATTTTTTTCACTAAAATTTACAATGATTTTGAGGCACAATTCCTCCCAAGCTTCAGTTCTTTTACCTCGGTCACTATACAACTCTGACTTACAATCCCAAATAGCCGGACGCTCTTCGATAAGTATTTCTCATACCAATAAGCGAGCAGAGCACGAGAAGGTTTTTTTTTATAAAATTCTGAAATAATAGGTATCTCAGAAACGGTTCACTTTCGGATAGTACATCCCATAGTGAAATCGACTAGTATTGTCCTCTTCCATCTCCCCTTAACGGGTCCGCTACTAATTACCAGTCACCTGTATATTGTCTGGAGCTGTATCAATGTAAACCGACCTTTAATAAAAGTTTGGGAAAATCGTGAAATAATTAAAAATATTTCGATCATCTTCTACAGATTGCAAAACAAATTCAAGTAACAGCGAGGCTGGGGAATAATGATAAAATATTTGAAGAGTTCAATTGGATTAATGGTGAGTATGCACAGCTTCTTCGAGGTTAGCCTGGCACTTAGCAGAGTTCTTACAAGTCGCTATTTCTGCCCGCTGACGTGACTGCTAACTTTCGACCAGCTTAACTTGCCTTCTGTAGCATGAAGCATGAAGAAAATCAAGAAAGTTTTAGTTCACAATACCAGTCCCTTACATAACAGTCTTCTTTAGGTCAGCGAGATACAGGCGCCGAGGTATAGGCCGAGGACATATATTAACATTAACTATGGCCGCCGATCTCGGTGAGAAATAATCTCGTTCTTGGTGACGGAGGCGGTGGACAAGTCGTCATATCAAAAACGTCATATAAACCTACTTGTGGAGCAAAGCACGTATGTACAGCAGCTATTATATTTATAACGTGTGCTACTGGAGGGCAAGATGGGCAAGGTGCAGAGCCAAATAAAAGGAGGAAAAATGTTTGATACAAAACACTGAACCACATAAGTAATTACGGACGTAGTATAAACGCACTTATCGACGTACCACCGGTAGCAAGCAAAATTAGAACTGCGCAACCGCGGCGGCTCTCTGAAGAAGACTGGCATCTTTGGACATATGCTCTCTAACCTGTGGACTGAGTGTTACTGTGAGCGACTATGTATCTATGAGATCCTCAACTCTAACATCTATTTTTTTGAGAATTTTTGGATAGGTAAATACTGTTTTAAATAGGTTTTAAAAAAGGTCGGTTTGGTGCTTTTAGGAAAACCTACTGCCCTTAAGAGACGCGTCTGTATCCCTGGCTGTTTAATGTCCCACAAAGTTCTCGGAAACGGAGAGTAAAAAAATAGCAACAAATCCGAGATAACTAAGAGTGTGTATTGAGAATAATTAAAACACATACAATAATAGAAACGACTAACGTATTTACATTTTCGATAAAAAAAAGTCGAATGACAATCAACAACCGTTGCCTAGCAACGGTGCATGCATGAAGTTGTTGCCATAAGTTATTTAACTTTGGACCAGCTAAGCTTTGGACACTGACTAAATATCTTCCCTGTAACTCCTATTGGGTACGTTACAAGCGAGCCTAACCTATAAAAATATAAGGTGACGCAATTAGAAAAAACGTAACTAAGCGGAGATTTCCTTATAAGGCAATATGACCACCTCGCGGGTGTTGCATAAACACACTTTATGTATACAACATGTAAACTAAATAACCAACACCCTGAATACAGGTGGTTTGGGATCGGCTTCCGAGTTGATTTCAATAATGATTTTTTTGAAAAAAACCGATTTATTTAAAAAAAAAACCAAAAAGTACCCAGCAAATATTGTAAAACATTTTCTGGGTAATTTTTGTTTTTTTTTTCAAAAAAAAATCGTTTTTTTTTTTAAAAATTGTTGAAATCAACTCTGAAGCCGATCCCAAACCACCTGTATTCAGGGTGTTGGTTATTTAGTTTACATGTTGTATAGATGATAAGACTTTCGCGCCCATCACCACAACTGGTAATATTTCAGGTGTATTCCAAGACCACACCATAATAACAGGCCAGTCGAGGGATTATGTGGTCTCGTACTACATGGCCAGGATGACGCGTGGCATCAACCTTGTGGTAGACAAGGTATTGCAGAAGGGGTTCAAGTGAGTATAGAAAGAGAAAAGAATAGAGAAACCTAGTTTAAAAAATCTTAGAGACACTCAGTCACTCAAAAATTTACATTACATTATATCACAATGAAAAATTAGCACAGAAAGAGATCGGACATAGCTTCCATTCGAATTTTGAGAGGAGAAAGCTCATATAAGTGTGTAAAAGTGTGAAACCCACCATTTTCTCACACTTGGGAAAGTGGTTATCATACTAATTAGGTAAATATGCTCTGAGCTCCTACATATACTGCGTATTATGTAGTACCTAGCCAAGACGAAGCAAACACTTAACTAAAATAAGGGACACGACACTCGCTAGAAACAACACACGACAATCTGAAGAATATAGTAAAAAATATGCGAGAAGGCAAAATTACAACGTAAAAAAAGTCACTCTACATAAAAAATGACAGCAGCAGTAAATAATTTTAACAATTACCAATATGGTTTGTTTTTATTATTACACACATAAAAATTATCTATTATCATTATTCATGGTTTTGGAGCTTTTTGCAATTTACTAAATTTTGTGCTATAAAAAAATCGATTCTTCTGATTTCGCCGATTGCTGATGCCTTACCTTTCTTTGATTTGCTCTTTTTACATTTAAAATGTATTTCAGTAAGCTTCGCAAAAATCCTTACGACACGAATATGATAAAGTGCCGGTTCAACGTCTCCAGATGTCACTGTACTGACGGGCCCCATATGTTTGTAAGTGGTATTTATTTTGTATGGCTTCATGTTCTTCTCTTAACACCTTCAGCCTAGATGTCTCTAATATTTTCTTATTTCACTTTCCTCGATCAGCTGTCATCTCTTAACACCCTTCTTGTCATCACCTTTCACACATTCTATAATTTTCTCCGATCTTCTCCTCCCTCTATGCCCGATCCAGATTCATGCTAATCACTTTCTTTCTTACATGATCATCGCCTCATCTCATTACATGCCCATACTATGCTAATCTCTCAATTTTTCAGCAACTCGTGCCACTTTCTGAGTATACTACTAGATCATCAATTTATACATGACATTATTAAGATTTTTTTTTTTCTCTCAATAAGTATATATATTACCTACCTATTTGCATGATAACTATTAATAACAATAGTTTATAAGAATAGTAAACTTAAATAAATATAAAATTAGGTTAGATTAAGAATTAAAAAAAAAATTCAAGAAATAATTACCTTGTCGAAAGACCACCCGTGTGTACGCACTCATTATTACCTTTTCTTTGTGCGACTTACCGTGCGCTAAAAGAGCGGGACCGCGGGTAGAATTTATTAAATTACTATTAGTCTTACGTACTCGTCATCGAAGTTTGTAAATACATTCAATATATTATACTTATGCAAAAAATTATGTATTTAGAGTTAAGACGATGAATGTCAGTGTCCGGTAAAACCTAAATAGGTTTATGTGGCACTGTAATAAAAACAAATATATTGTATTTTTCTTTTGTTAATAATAAATAAATAAAAATAATAATAATAATATGATCGATTTCTTCACCAAACATTTGATAATTGTTATAATTGACAGATAGTCATTTACAACCCATTGGCGTGGCCTGTAACCATGCCCATCCGATTACCAATGTTCAACAGGAAACAAGTAGTTTACGATCCGCAAGGTAAGTTCTATTAAGCCAATCCATCAAGAAATTCCTGTCCTGCTTCCAATGTTATTTCGTGTTCCAATGTTATTATATTCGCTCACTTTTTTTAAGGGTGAAAGTAGTAACCACCTAGCTATTTACTAATCCACCCACTAATACTTTACTATTGTCGTGTAAAACAGCATCGGGTATGTAATTTTCTGAGTGCTTATGAATGAATGAACGAAATTAATGAAATGATTTTGTATAACTTTGTTTCTCCTTTAGTCATCAGCAAATAAACAAAGTGACGTTAATCATATTAGTATACATACATGTTAGTTCTAAGACTATTAAACCATTAATTTTTGTGTCAATTAGGTAACCATATACCCGCGGGATTAATGAAAATACCAGAACCAGTGTGGAAACTCCCTGAAAGAAATTCGTCCGCGTCGTTAGAGCTCGTTTTCATTGCTGAAAATATACCACCTCTTGGAATAAGGTCAACTTTGACGTTACTATTAAATTAAATTAATAAACTAAAATAATACCCCTTAATTTTCCTTTTATTCGTTTAGGTTCAATGTGTAGTCTTATCAATGTCAATTTCTAAGACGTTTTTTCGTTAGTCTATTATAGTTTTTTTATTTAATTATGAAAAGGTCTTAGAAATTAATCCAATTTACCTGATGGTAAACACGTTATGGGTCAACCTCGCCTTGCAGATTCAAAGTTTTATAGGAATTTCTGTGGATCTGATTTTCGCATTTAATCCAATATCAATTAGTTATTTAATACGTTATTAAATGAAAGTTCCTATTATATTTCAGGTCTTACTTCTTAAGACGACACCAACTGGGCTGGGAGCGGCCTACAAGGAGTTTGATTAAGAAAATCAAAAACAAACCTAAGAAATACCTAGTCAGGCAAACTATCACCAACGATGATACACTAGACGATATAGAGGAATACGAATACTTCGACGATGTTGCAGTAAATAAGACTGTACTACCTGAAACCAAGATTCAATTTGGCGAAATCAGCGGAAGTGCTAGTGATAATAACAACGTTGTTACTCCAAGAACTCGAATCAGTTTTGTAACTACTACAGAATATAGACCTGCTGAGGCTACTGCAAGTACCACAGATGATATTGATAAAGTAAGTTATACAGTAGCAAATGAAGAAGCTAATATACAAATTGAAACGACCACTGAGGAGTTTAAAACTAAATTAATAGCACAAGCAACGTCTACCACAACGACAGAAGATACAGTTGTAACTAGGACCCCACCTCCTGATGATTTAGAAACTGAATATTGGGAGAGATACGGATGTTATAAAGTGGAACATTCTTATATTAGAAACAGGGTAAGTATATTTTTTTAATTACAATCGGTTGAGGATAGCTGCTTTAAAATTCAGTTACAAGGTTTGACCCGAACATACATACATTCAAAAGCTTTTAAAAACCTCCATTATATTTGATGGTAAGCAAGAGTGTGGTTCAGGGCTGCCACCCTCGCCTTGTATGCAAGGTGCTTCTTCATGTCTCTTTTGAATGACCAAAGACACGTGTGCTGTCAGATAATTGCATTTATTGACTGTGCTACTTAGAACGTGCCTTTCTTATGTTATTAATTTTTCCAGTATATACGCGTCAATATGGGCAAATCTAGGAATATTGTTAACATCTCCCTGGCTAACGGCATCAAGCTGAACTTCAGCATACAAATGTTCTATTACGTGTCTGATGACCCTTCCAAGGTGAGTACCTTTGAGGGTACCTTTTTTATACCAATAAGGTTAATTTAACAGATATTTCTCGAATAATATGAACTTAAAATATCCATAAAAAATCTTAAAAACGGGTCACCTTCGATTGATATAGTGCATGCGTACTTCATGCCATTCTTCGCATCACGTTCGTCATTTTTTAAAGGTTCTGTACTCAAAGGGTAATACGGGACCCTATTATTGACACTCCGCTATCCTTCCGTCTGTGACCAGGCTGTATCTCATGAACCGTGATAGTTAGACAGTTGAAATTTTCACTGATGATGTATTTCTGTTGCCGCTATAAAAATACTTATAAAGAATAAAATAAATGTTCAAGGGCTCCCATACAATAAACGTGATGTTTTATTTTTGTTCGTTTTCGAAACAAAAAAATCGACTTGCCTCAGGCGAGCATCCCGCCAAATCGATTTTTTTCAGTGCATTTTTCTAGTAAAATTTTAATTTTTACCCACATAACAAATGAGATACGGTACCTTTTGTGCGCGAGTCCGACTCGCACTTGGCTGAGTTTTTTTTAATAAATTAAGATTATCCACGCGTACTATTTTTATTGGAGTATGAAGATAATTATAATAGTTTTTTTTAGGATAGGTCGATTATTTCACGGATTCTGAGTAGCCCTTGTAAATTTGACGCCTATTAAAAAAGTAACCCTATATGATTATTAATAACAGCTTGTAAATATTAATGCAGGCCAAAGGTGTGAACAGTGAAAAGAAATCTCCTGGAGCCTATCTCTTCAGGACTATGGAGGAACAAGCGGAAATTATCATGGATGATTTTGAGACTGTGGTTTATAAAAACAATATAGTACAAGAAATTCATTGCAGGTAAGGATTTCATGGCTTTTGTATTCTACTGTACTATGTGGTCGTCAAACAAAAATGGGTCGAGCCCCGCACATCGCACGCGGTGCGGCGACCGTGGTTAGCTAAATTTTGTATACGTGTATACGGAGCACCACACTTCAAACGCGACGGGGCGGTTACCGACCACCCATAACGCGCCGCTTCGGTAGTACTAACGTCGACACGAACCGTCAGCTATCGCGCCGCATTGCGTTCTATGTGCTCTTAGGTTTTATTTTTGTGATGAAAATAATACTTATTACGAGGCAGTGCAGTTAAGACTTAATGTGTAACCATATGTTACTTAAAGCTCTGCTCAATCCCTTATTTGATAATTTGTATGTAATAGGGGTTAAAGTATGAAATTGCCGATTTTTTCCTCATTATTCATTAGTGTATAATTCCTTTAATACAATAGCTGTATCCATTATTCTTTTTTTATTTTAAACTTCATTACAAGGACTTATATTTATGTCTAAAATTATATTCTTATTTTTATTTTTTTCACTAGAAATACATCTTCAAAAACAGCTCGTCCTAAGAGGTGTCCGTCTCCGTTATAAAAATATGAATATTTTTTTACAGGTGTCAATACTCAAATTTTTTCTCTAAGTATCTTATAGCTTAATGTTGTCTAAATTTATCCACAAAATTACACTAAATTTAGATTTATGGTTTCTTAAAAAATCGCAAATATATTTTTATGAAAAATTTATTTTCGTTAAATTCTCCATACAAAACGGCAATTTCATACTTAAACCCCTAATATTATAATTTATAATATATTAGATCACAAAAAAACATGTAGAAGTATGTCAATTAACAATTTAATTACAAAATTCACAGTCGGATCATACTAAATTACATCATTAATTAATAAGTTTCATGTCAAGTTAAAAGAAAATAATCCTCAGTAATCTGAATACCTATGTTGTCCTAGATTTTCTAACTGGGCTTCAATGGCACTGCGTCTATACAAGGACAACCCTGTGCTGGAGGTGGACTGGCTGGTGGGACCTGTCCCAATAGACGATGGCTTGGGTGAGTGAAGAAATGAAAGGCATTAAGTGCACTTTTGGAAAACTGGTTGCGTCAGCGTAGTTCGTAATAATAATATAATAATATATTTCTACGCTCACACCAATTATCTAGCCCAAATTAAGTATCTTTAAGAAATTGTGTTATGGATACTAGATAACGGACAAATATACTTAATAATCTAGATATTTTTATAAATAAACTTAAATAAATATATAAACAACCATGACTCGTGAACAAATGATCGTGTTCATCACACTAACATTTGCCACTACCTGGACTCGAACCCGGACCGCCCGATGTGTAGGCAGCGTTACTGACCACTCCACCACGGCGGCGTCATGTAATGATTTCAAAGACATCATTACAACCTTTCTTTATCTAACTGATGGTAATGAAGCCTCGTCTATTATTACAACCTTTCTTGGGCGTCGCGTTAAATGGCAAAATCCATAAGGGTCCATCACAATAAAAATTATTTTGGGAAGCCCTGATCTAACTGATGATGTTTGCAGTGCCCCTACGGGGTATCACAGGAACTACAGCCTATGTATAAGACCCTTGTGAATGTTATGTGATACTAAATAAATATATTTGATTTGATTTGATAATTAAACCTCAACTTTTTCTATTTTTTCTAGTTTTAATAATATTAACGCGATTGGAAACGCAAATATTATTCCATAATGTAAGGTAGTTTCATCTTAACTAGGCGTCAAATATTTGCAAAAATATTTTGTGCGGTTCTTAGAAGTGCAAATTTCAAAGATTTGATGTAACAATGTTTACCATAAAAACATAAGCACCAAGCACTGACTTTTGACAGCGATAGCAACCTCACGGATTGCGGAAGATGCTGGATTCGATTCCCGCCTGGGGCAAGACGATTTTTTCGTAAATTTTTTCTAGTGTTAAAAACCTCAACGATTCCAGGGAAAGAAGTAATGATCAGATACGTGACCAACCTGGACAACAAGGGTGTGTTCTATACCGACTCCAACGGCCGCCAGACCATGAAGAGGATACGGCACACCAGGCCCATGTTCGAGCAAGCCAACAAGGACCCTATTGCTGGTTAGTAGATCTTTAACTTACCTTGCATATTTCCACGCCAAGATATTCTCTGTTAGGTTTAGCAATCCCGTTTTCCAATGTCCGGACTGCTGCGATGTAGAGCCTAATTATAAGAGTAAGAAAGAAGGCATATGTTACCGTTAAAACCCGTTTTTAGTTAAAACGTGTTTATCCTAGTTAAAACTAGTTTTTATTACTTTTAATTTGAGATAAAACTAGTTCTTACATCGAAATTTAGTTTAAACTAGTACCTATCAGAGAAACTTGTTGGGGATTGAAAATAAGTTGTATGCTTTTTTTATTTAAACTAGCATTGATTCCCAAAAACAGTGCACTCCGCCTGGACATAAAAAAAAATAACCCTAACCTACTATTCACAGAAACAAACTTGTGAAAGCTGAAAAAGATAAAGAAAACAAATATCTTGATTTAGCTCACGAGATTGTCGACATGTGGGACATCGATTCAGCAATTGTTGTTCCGATAGTCATATCTGCACATGGTCTGATAGCTAAGAGCCTCGATAAACACCTTAAGAGGCTCGCGTTAGGTGGTTGGATCAAGAGTCAGATGTAGAAGGCAGTACTTCTAGACACGGCCCGTATAGTGAGGAAGTTCCTGTCTCTGGACCCTTAACCACCGGTAGCCGGGACCCTGATCTTGCTACCGATGGGGAACTGCATTTTTATATTTTTAAATGTTATACATTGTAAAAATTTAATATTTAGAAGTATAATTTTGTATGTGTTTTAAAAGAAATAAAGGGAATAATAATAATAATAATTCATTTATTTCAGGCAACACATGCTTACATAGATGTTAAAATAAACAAAGGGCCCATAGATAAATACCTTAAAACTAACATATATAATATAAAATATAACTTATAAACTAAGGCACACGTAGGGTAGGCGACGTGTAGCGCAGCTCGTTAGGGAGTCGTCCTCGAAAACGTCGAAAAACGACTCCTTCCGGCCAGAACTCTTCCTTCATGAAAGTCGGCAGGTGATGGGTTGGCACTCTCACCACAAAAGAAGAAAAGTTTACTTTGTGGCGAGACTCTAATCGCTCGACTCTCAGCTTCCAGGTGGTCTTCTTCCTGACATAGTCTACGACCTCCTCCACCTTCGTAGACCAGTGCAACCGGGACAAGTACAGCTGCGTCGTCTGGACTTCAGGACGCAGTTGGTTGTCCTCCGTCTGTGCGGTTCCGCAAGCTTTAAGCTTCTTGAGATCAGGCTATCGTAAACTGTCAAATTACAAGCACCAATGTCTCTGTGTGCATCAGTGCCGATTTAGAGTGCGTTCCAAAACCATTTCAATTTACTCGGGGTACAGTAAATGATAGCTCACTATTGGGCGTTATTAAGAAGCGCTTACACCGTTGGTTAGTTATGTTAAACTATAGTTATTTTACACCCATCAGAAGAAAAAAGATTAGCTTCACCTGGTTTTGGAACGCACCCTTATTCGCAGAATACCAGATTCTATGGTAGATAGTTAAATGACTGAATGCTTGGACATCTCTACTTTTCATGTATTGGTTTTAATTCTTATGTGTTAAAACTTTGTTTAGGATAAAAAATTAGTCCTCAAATATTGCAGTGCCCTTGCAGGGCGTCACTGCATGTATTAGTTTTAATTCTTATGTGTTAAAACTTTGTTTAGGATAAAAATTTAGGCAAAAGAAATTTTATTTGATTTTCCAAAATGCCATTATCTAAATGATGAAAATATGATTTACATTTATTTGAATGATACTTGTATATTTATGATTGTGATTTTCGTCAAAGCTCGATGAGGAGTTCATCCACCAGGATCCCGTTCAATAAGCAGTCCCACATAAAAATACTATAACACATGTAATACATCATACACACCTTCCTAAGAATGTACTACCTACATACTAGAACAAAGTTTTTTTTCCTGTAGGAAATCTCTACCCAGTCACATCCAAAATCCACATCGAAGATTTAGAAAAGAACGTAAGACTCGCAGTTCTGAACGACAGGTCGCAGGCTGGTTCTTCTTTCAAAGATGGCGAAATCAGTCTGCTTCTGCACAGAAGACTTTTAACAGACGATAGCGGCGCACAAACTTTTCTCAATGAAACTTTTAATGAAGAAGGAATAGTTATAAGAGGACAACATTATTTATACATAAGCAAAGCTGACCACAAGCCTTATAGAGTGTTCGAGAAGAAAGTGGCGAAAGAGATTTACTTGAAGCCACAAATATTGACATCGCCTTCTTGGGGTTACGGCATAAAAACTAAATATACTTGGATGGCTCAGAATAATGAGTTCACTGCGTTGAAATCCAAATTGCCTTTAGGAGTGCACATATTGAGCTTGGAGCAATGGGATTCAGGTATTGCAAAAAATCTTGCTTGTGTTTCCAATAGTGTCTGATATCTAGCAACCGGACAAATACGTCTCGAATATGGTTCATCCTTGTTTGGTATAACAACGGTTAAGAAAATAATCACTTTGTACAATATCGTTTAACTTAATTTTCATTTCATCGAATGTTCATTTGCGATAACAACATTTGCGCTATTGATCAAAAAGTATAATGTTCAATTTATTGATGTATTGTTCAGGTGGTATAATTTTCAGTTCATCGAATGTTCAATTAAACAATAGGTTAGCGAGGAGCGATGCGACGAGCGCCAGAAGCGACTTTGGGGCGTTTTCACTGAATTGAATATTCCATACGATCTTTCGACTAAATCATTATTAGTCTAGTTAAACATTAGGTTAAATAAAATTAGTACATTTGAAAATTCGGTAAAATTAAATTATGTCAAAGAAATAATTACGTTAAATAAAATTCTACCAATTAAATATTCGCTCAAATGAATAATTATGCGAAATGACTTTATTGTAACTAAAGTTAGCCGAAACGATTTTCGACTAATCGTTGTTATACCAAACAAGGGAAAATACTCTAATATACGCTACCTTACTGCATACTTTGCTTCTATCTAGACCTAAAAGGTTTTAATTTGCTGGAGTAACGTTACCCTAGCAGAAACAGATTTAAACACGCTTATAATAGTTTCACCTGTATGTTTCTTTGTTTGTTTGTATGTAACCGACTCCTTTGTACGCAATTTTGACAAAAAAAAATCAGTGTTTGGCGGGAAACCATGGCGTCTGGATGTCGATCTTTATTTCGATAATTCAAAATTGCTTTGGTCTGGATCTTGTGCAGTGAAAGTGGTGTCGTTTCGTTGCATATGCATCCGTGTTGACGAACAGTTATGAGGAATCATTGAAATAAAGGTTTTGTGTATGTGGCGTTGAGAATTGTATAGTGGTTGGAAATCCCACTATACAATTCTCATCAGTCACCATCATGAGGTCTGTACCATGCATTTCTCGCCAAGCTCTCACTGGATGCATTAAAATTGGTTGGTCTGTAAAGTCGGTAGTTGAACGTGACAACGTCTTAAGAAAAATACTGATGGAATGGTAGCATTTTTCAAAAGAAAAATTTAATTTCATTTGTTTTGCCGGCCTTACATGGTAACGCCGCATGCGTCATGTTTTTTCCTGTGCAGCCGGCTCTATCGAATTATAAGACGTTGTCACGTCAAAAAGTGTGGCACCCACATTTTAATGCAAAAATCAAGAAAGAAGATGAAACTGAAGACTTGGCTGTATGATGGGCTCCCTTTGCCGTCCCGTAACAGGGAAAATTTAACC
Organism: Elophila nymphaeata; assembly: GCA_955850985.1. Lineage (NCBI taxonomy): Eukaryota > Metazoa > Arthropoda > Insecta > Lepidoptera > Crambidae > Elophila > Elophila nymphaeata. The sequence continues at coordinate 1,944,154 of OY039094.1, forward strand.
AAAAAAAAAGACCGATGACATTACAATAATTCGATAAGAATATCCCATTATCCTGATTAGAAACGCCAGGACTAATAAATTAAATGTTTGGAATGTTAGTTCAGCTATACGTCACTAGATGGCGTTGTCATTATGTAAGTATGTACTTTCATCGGCGGTTATAATTCGCACTAAAAGTGGAAAATAAAATAATAGTTAAAAAAAAAACTAAAAAACATGCTTTTATGTTAAATAAAAAACTAAAAAATGAAAAATAACTTCAGTATAGAAACTAAATGATGAACGAAAAGTATAATTACTATTTAGAGAGAAGCGTGTGGTGCTCAATTTAATTGTACCGATTGAATATTTTCAAGAACTAATGTAATTGAGCACCCCACGCTTTTCTCCAAATAGTAATTATACTTTTCGTTCATCATTTAGTTTCTATACCAAAAAGTTATTTTTCACTTTTTAGTTTTTTATTTAACTTACGTGTTTTTTTTTTTTGGTTTCTTTTGTCCTTAACGGGACGGGCAAAGGATATCAAGTCCATACAGCTCTGTCTGTATTAAGTCTTCCTTTTAAATCTTTTCTACAGTAGCTTTAATATATTTGTATATTGGAATGTATTTGACAACAGCTGCCTTAAGTCTCGCGGGATAGTTTCTTCTCCATATGTTGTTTTCAAATCTTGAAAAAAGGCTGTCCGTTGTGTTTGGAATGAACAGCAATTGAAAAGTATGTGATCCAATGATTGAGTTTTTTATTTTTTAAATAATGACTAAACAGTAGAAGGTTCAAACTTCAAATTTCGGGCACATTTATTACCGGATAAGGCTCTAGTTATTTGCATTTTTCAACTTTATAACGTATATCAAACATTTCAGGTACTTTGCTGTTAAGGCTGGAGAATTATTTAGAAAAATCTGATGTCACCCTAACTGGTGTGAAGAAAGTTCTCCTAAAAGATCTCTTCGCGTTTATAGAAGTCAAAGACGTGAAGGAAGCGATGCTGGCTGGTAACATCTGGTTAAAGGAATGGGTACAATTGGCGTGGAATAAAGGGAAATTTTTCAAAAGCTCCAACGAAGCTTATGGGGCGAGTAAGTTTGAGTTTGCAGAGGATGAGCCGAAGATTTTGGAGGAAGTAAGCGTGGATGTTCCACTAGAGTTGAAGCCTCAACAGATAAGGACATTCGTTCTGTGGTATGAGTATAAAGACTGATTGACCGTGAGTGTGTTTGATTAAAATTGTTTGAAAAAATACGTGCATTTTTAATGTAAACCTCATATCAAATGACTGCATTGAAATTGTTGTTATTATTGGTGATGTCGAATGTTTGAAAAGACATGTGATGAGACGAGACTAAAAACCGCGACTTTACAGTATCTGGAATGCTTCTTAGGGGATACCGACACAACACAGCGTATAAGGGTTCTTTCAATTGTTCAGCTGCTGAAATATGGAATAACATACCACCACCTCTGCTTAACTTGCCTTCGTTAAATTCATTATTAGAAAACTTCGCGGCTTTGTCGTTTTCTATTTAATTTCATAAACTTTCAAATTTTATTTCAAATGACTCGACCCCAGAAGAGCTTAGTCGATGTTGTTGCGCCAGGCTTTTCTCTAAATAGTAATTATACTTTTCGTTCATCATTTAGTTTCTATACTAAAAAGTTATTTTTGACTTTTTTGTTTTTTATTTGACATAAAAGAGTGTTTTTTAGTTTTTTTAAACTACCTATTTTATTTTCTACTTTTTAGTGCGAATTATAACCTCCGATGAAAGTACTTACTTAATGACAACGCCATCTAGTGACGTATAGCTGAACTAACATTCCAAACGTTTAATTTATTAGTCCTGGCGATTCTAATAAGGATAATGGGATATTCTTATCGAATTATTGTAATGTCATCGGTCTTTGATAAGTCTATAAAGTTTAAATGAAATCTGACCGTTTAAAGTGGGTCAAAATCGAGTCCAAACGAGTCAGTTACATACATACAAACAAACATACAGGTGAAACTAATATCAGCGTGTTAAAAAAAGATGGCTCGAAAAGTTGAATATCTGTCCGCCTATTCACTAACTTTTTTTGGCAATAAGAGTGTATAAATAGCGAGCAAATTACATATCCATTGCTGTTATACAGGAAAAGTATCACAATAGCGTTATATTTAAGTACTTACATAGTAGTGGATCAATAAATAGCTCGGTGATTATGACTTTCATGTGTCAAAATAAGTTACCGAACAGACCGTCTGCTCCTGCTATAAAGAGCTTCTAAAACAGTGTTTGGGTAAACAAATAAAACTAGCAATTTACATTTAAATCGTTTATTAAAAAATAATAATCTATTTAACTTTAAATTATTTTTAACAAGTACCTATAATTATGTTCACATGATTTTGTTCCGCTATATACAGCACTGTTTAATTGACGATAGTTTTTTTTTATCATACAAAGTGGATGTATACATGCTCATTGTATCTGTCTGTATGCGTCACTGGCACTAAGCGCTACATACGTCATATTTTAACAGCGTTCGTGAAAAAAAATACAGTATCAATATAGTATTTATCTCTGTAAGATTTAATAAATTTTGATTATGCCAAATGCAGAATTCATACGGTGTTCTTCAAAAAAGCCGACGATTATTTAATTCTTTCACCTTTGCGTTTGTATCTTATCAGCAGAGAATTATGTTTAAAATATCAGTACTTATTAAGTTTTGGAATTATCTTAAAACCAGTAAGCTATTCTGATATTTCGTACTCAACTATAAACGTTCTTATTTCTTTGGCGTCTAACGTAATGTTTTTACCATCATCAGGTCTTCTGACCCGATCAACGGCCCGCGGTGTAGCATCAAAACTACCGAATTCTGCGTTTATATTATCCGCAAATTCACCCTTAGTCTCCCAAACCCATTTCTCATAACTATCGACAAATTTATCAGCAGACAGAAGTGTTTCTTTATAAGATTTGACAACGACACCTTTCAATACTTTCTCCAAGTCGACTGTTTTACTGGATTTATCAGATTTATCTAGATAGTTCTCGAATCGTATTAGCAGTGAGTTTTTCTTCCACTGCTCTAGAGTTAGCAAGTGTACTCCTTCAGGTAGAGAATCTAAATTGCTATTCTCTGTATTGAAAGTTGAAAAGATGTTAATATCTACATCACTGGCATCAGATACAAAGACTTGCGGCCTGTTACGCATTTCCAGAACATCTTTGAACGTTATATCGTTTGTGCCGAAGAATACTCTGTGCGTTCCTCTTACAACCAACCCTTTACCTTCTAGCGTTTCGTTTAACGCTTCTCCTACGCCAAAGGCATCGTCATGCAAAAGTCTTCTGTGTAGCATGATTTCTATAGCTCCTTCTTGTAAAGACGCACCACCTTCCGGTCTATCCGGCACAATGGCTATCGTAAATTTCTCATTAGCATCTTTAATGTACGCAAAGTCTACCAAAGGATAGTAGTTGCTTGAAACCGGCTCTTCAACGGTTAGATTCCATTGCGGTCTTTTGTTCAGAATCCTTTTTAAGACCTGTCGCCCATTGGAGTCAGTGTAGAATTCGCCATTCGTAATCATATTGGATTCGTATCGGAAAATATATTCCTTGCCAATGCCGTCTACGTCAACTATTGGTCCTACTACCCAATCTAATTCACCGTATCTGATTTTAAGATTCCTGTACGTTCTAAAAGCAAAGTCGACATTCCCTGACATGGAAAACCTGGCCTCTGAGAAAACATCTCCGCTAAAAGAGCTACTGTTGTAGATTCTTAGTCTGACTGGAGTGTTATATTCAGGTCTAAAGATGTACGCGCCAGAGGACCTGTTGTTGTAAATAATGTTGTTTCCGATAAAGCCGCGGTAGTAAGCCGCGGCGCCGCGTAATTGGAATGATTTGTCGTTAGCTAGAACTGTTTTGAGCGTGCCAGCTGAGACGTCGACGCCTTCCGTTACATCCTAGAGAGAGAATATTGTTTGTTGTTAATACCTTTGTTTTGAGGTGTTTTGTAATATACAACAGTAAATTAAATAACCAACATCCTGAATACAGGTGGTTTGGGATCGGCTTCTGAGTTGATTTCATTATTTGAAAAAAAAAGTTTTTTTGGAAAAAAAAAAGCAAAAGTACCCAGAAAATGTTGTACATACAATATTTTCTGGGTACTTTTTGTTTTTTTTTTTTAAAAAATTATTGAAATCAACTCGGAAGCCGATTCATTGTGTTGTATATTCAGGGTATATTGAGTATTCAGGGTGTTGGTTATTTAATTTACATGTTGTATACAGACACAACACAGATTTATTCTGCACTTAGTTAGTACATTTAAATTTATTTTATTATCTAGTTTCCAAATTATTATAAAGTAACTATTTTAAACATTCGCGTTGCATTATTCACTTGGATAATCATGTATTCATTAATATTAAATTAATGTTGTGCGCGGTTAGACCCTACATAATTATCCAAGTGAATAAGTAACCAATATACTATCCGGAATAAAAGTATAGTGGAATATTTCGATAACCTGTTATAAACTAGGTGGTAGACCCATATGTAGGGTCGTCTGGGTAGGTACCACCGCCTTTCTTATTTCTGCCGTGAAGCAGTTCGCTGTGTTTCGGATAGAAGGGAAAGGTAGCCAGTGTAATTACTGGGCATGGAGGGCATATCATCTTAGTCCCCAGGATGGCAAACGCATTTGCGGTCTTAAGTGATTTTCACTTAATATTGCAAGTGTCTATAGGCGGCGGTGACCATTTAACACCAGGTGGGCCGCAAGCTTATTTGGCATCTCGTAACATATAAAATAAAATAAAAACAGATTTTTTTTCTGTATCATTATCGTGTTCATCATTGGTTACCAAACAAGAAATATGTCCACGTTGGTAGCTGGTTATAAAAATTAATATCGAATTAAATAGAAAACGAAATACAAGAAAAAAAAACTCGGCATAAAAAGCGGTCCCGCTATATTTCGCAATTCGGGTGAGTGTTCTTCCAACTGTGCTACATAGGACTCGGTGAGATCACGATGAATTTATTCATTACGATTATCATGACACGACTTTTTCTCTTGTCTTTCTATTAAATTTATATTATAGACTGTCTGACTTTTGTTTATACGACATTTGTCGGTTTTATAAATACCCCGTCTTGATTCCTTCAAGAAAAAAGGTACTTAATCCCCATGAATTTATATTTTCTATCTATGAATTAGTTGTTCGTTGTGTGCTTGTTGATAGATGAGTGTTTTGTGTATGGTCTGTTCTATTAACAAACACTGTATCTCCTAGAACTTTACTAATGATGGTAGATGTGTGTATAGCTGCTTGTTTTTGTAAAATGGTAATGTCTATTGCTGAATCTAATTTATCTATGTATCTTTTTAACCTTTTTGCTACTATTTGCTAATTTATATCATATTATATTATATTTAATAATATATATTTATATTATATTTCTATGTAAAATAAGAAACAAAAAACAATATAAATAGGTATTCTTTTAAGTTTTCGTCACTGGTTACCAAACAAGAAAAACATTCCATGGCATAATTTTTGCGTTTACAAACGCGTAAATAGTTTTAAAACTAGAAAAAAAAACACTGAAAAAATACATAATACAAAGTAGTTTCATCTTAACTGGGCGTCGAATATTTGCAAAAATATTTCGTTCGGATCTTAGAAGTGCAAATTTCAAAGTTTTGGCGAAACAATTTTTACCATAAAAACATAAGCACCAAGCACTGACAAAGGAGATGGCCCACTCTCCATACAATGTTTGCCCCACAAGCAAAAATCTATGCGTCACGATCAAAGTTGGCTTTCTGAGTTAGTTTTACACTCTATTAAAATATTACATATCAGTTATTGCTGTAAATAGTGGGGTTTTAAAGTTACAAACACATTTGGCACCATAAAATTGTGATCATTTAAGTAAGTAAGTATCTACTATTCATTTAAATATTATTATTATTATACATTTATATATTTATTGATATATTATTTATCTTTTAAATTAATAACATTATATGTACACGTAATTATTACAATAAAAATCTTGCCCGCCGCCATTAAATGGTGGCAACAATTCCGTTTTATAAAGTAGGTATCGGAGAATCAAAGGAATTATACTTACAGCCACATGAAATCCGAATTTTTGCATATTAAGCAATTATAACTTATCAATTAAACGTAAATATTTTACTAATATGTATTTAAAAAGGTCTACAATATTTTCCAATGGTATTGTTTTTTATTGGAGTATAAGATATACCGACTGATGAATTACCTGTGGCTCAAAAGCCTTTATGACATAGCCATAACGTAAAGGAAATGTATACAATCAAGAGCAGTTTTTAAATCCTTTTTTCAATTTAATTTTGAACCCCGCTAGATACGTTGTATCCATTTATACACTAGCATTCTATAATTTAAATAGAGTTATTTTAAAATAACATCATCTGGTCTCTTTATGCTTTTTAGTATTCGAACATAAAACGACTCTGGGGCAGTAATGGGCCATCTCCTTTCGACAGTGAAAGTAGCGCCTCGGTGGCGTAGTGGTTAACGCAACCGCCCGGATCGCGGAAGAGAGTATTTTTTCTACTTTTAAAACATTCCATGTTGGTAACTGGTTATAAAAGTTCAGCTGTAATTTGGACTATAATATTGTCATGTTTTAGTACCATCGTCATCATTATTACTGGCAATATTTTAAAAAATAATAAATAATCAAATTCAAGATCATCATTCATCATGACCTTTGATTCATTTTCGCGCTATGTGACTCGTTCCATTATGACCGTGTCCTAGAACACATTATTTTTATCCTACCTAAGGGTCTCGCTCTTGATCTCGGCTTGGGCCATAATATTGCTATAATACGTACATAACAAAATTATATCAAAGCACTAAATTTTTTTTACAGTCTGTTTTATATTCTTTTCAGGGTGCCTTTTATATACCATATAGATCCTGTTAATTATCACAATAAAAATAGTGACGAAAACGTGTTTTTATTAGTGGACCATACTGACAGAGTTGGACCATAGGACACGACGTTACACAGCTACGACAATGGTGCGAATTATATTTCACTTACCTCGTCACCAAATTCCTTGTCATAAGGATACCTCTCCACCACAACAGGTTGATCAGCGGCCCTCTTCACAATTTTATCTTCATTCACCTCCAATACATCATCAAGGTTATCATGAGATACCTGAGGGTCACCTTCCATCACCCTATCATAGTACCTGTTGTGAATGGATACACGGTTAGCACGGGCGTTTGATATTGAACTTATACATACAGGGTGTAAAAGACATGAACAGTCAAACGAGAACCATGTATTCTGCTCACCATCATAATATTTTTTTCCTTTAGACTATACCTGGGAAATTGATAGTTACGATTTTATTGAAGGTCAAAGTCATATATTTTTTTTAACTTATTGCAACCAAATTTAATATGCATGTATGACATCAAATTATAAGGTTTCTATCAACTTTTGAGTCGTCGTTCACGAAAGTTAAGCAAGCGCGCGGTCTTTACTCAGATGGGTAACCAAAATTAAACATGCATGTATGACATCAAAATATAGTTTCTATCAACTTTTGAGTCGTTTCCGGTATACGAGAAAGTCAAGGGGAGACCACTCGCGACTTTTTTTAACACCAAAAAAATAAAAATCATTTCCCAGCAATTATTTTCTGAAATGTTTCTTATTTTGATGTATAGAATACATGGTTCTCGTTTGACTCTTCATGTCTTTTACACCCTGTATATTAAATACAAAAAATATCAATAATTATGAAATACAAAAGAAATGCAAGGAGTATTTGGCGAGAAATCATGGCATTGGAAATATTTTTGTTTCAATACAAGTTTTTTTTTAAACACGCTCACACCAATTATCTAGCCCAAATTAAGTATCATTAAGAACTTGTGCTATGGATACTAGATAACGGACAAATATACATAATAATCTAGATGTGTCATAAATAAACTTAAATAAATATATAAACAACCATGACTCATGAACAAATATTCGTGTTCGTCACACTAACATTTGCCACTACCAGGACTCGAACCTGGACCACCATGACGGCGTCATATTGATGCACAAGCATCCATGTTCACGATCAGTTAAAAGGAATTATTGAAATAAAGGTTTTGTGGTGTGCAAGACGTTGAGAATTTTATAGTCGGACTAGCTGACCCGGCAAACGTTATTTTGCTTACAAAAATGATTAAATTACTAAAATGGCTATAAAAAAATAGAGGTTGGTGATAAAAGTAAACATTTAGAGTTGTATGTATTTTAATGCCACAATAAAAAAATAAGAACAAAAAATTTCGTTCAAATATTGAAAAAAACCAAATTTAGGGGTGAATTACCCTTAACATTTAGTTGTCCGATTCTCAGACCTACCCAATATGCACACAAAATTTCATGAGAATCGGGAAAGCCGTTTCGGAGGAGTTTAACCACAAACACAATGCGACACGAGAATTTTATATATTAGATTTCCACCTCATCAGTCGCCTATCATGAGGTCTGTTGCCATGTACATATTTCTCGCCAAGCACTTCTTAGATGCCTTAAAATGTGTGACACCCATATTTTAACGCAAAATTGAAGAAAGAAATTACTAAAGATAGAAAAATAAGAAATTTATACAACAGTACCTTTTAATATTATCGTACTCCTCGAATTTCTCAAAATGCCTCAAATCTCTCTTAGTTTTTGTAACTTTCCGCATGTAGTATGACTTGTACCCTAAAGCTGGTATCGTGTCTGTGAATACTACTTCATAAGCCGCGGAAGATTTTCGGGAAGGTAGGCTCAGTACTGCCGAACTAAGTGGAGCGGTTTGGGCGTAATGCCATTTACCTGTAAGGTCATTTTAACATATTTTTAACACTTACTAATATTTGTTTGTATGTATGTAACTGTCTCGTTTGGACTCGATTTTGACCCAGTTTAAACGGTCTGATTTCATTTAAACTTTTATAGATTTATCAAAGACCGATGACATTACAATAATTCGATAAGAATATCCCATTATCCTGATTAGAATCGCCAGGGCTAATAAATTAAACGTTTGGAATGTTAGTTCAGCTATACGTCACTAGATGGCGTTGTCTTTAAGTAAGTACTTTCATCGACGGTTATAATTCGCACTAAAAAGTGGAAAATAAAATAATTGTTTAAAAAAACTAAAAAACACGCTTTTATGTTAAATAAATAAAAAACTAAAAAGAGAAAAATAACTTTTTAGTATAGAAACTAAATGATGAACGAAAAGTATAATTACTATTTAGAGAAAAGCGTGGGGTGCTCAATTTAATGGTAACGATCGAATATTTTCAAGAACTAATGTAATTGACTTTTCTCTAAATAGTAATTATACTTTTCGTTCATCATTTAGTTTATATAGATACTAAAAAGTTATTCTTCACTTATGTTTTTTAGTTTTTTTAAACTATTATTTTATTCAATAAAATCCTACGTGAATAACGTGCTATTAAAGTGAGAATTTCTAAAGCATGAATTATACAGAGGAGGCATAAGGCCTTACACGGCACAGACGTGTCACATCTCAGAGATTTTGTGACAATTTTAGAAGCGGCAAAATTGTTCATATCTACAAATTTAATATTCATAACAAGAACTTATTATCAAATGAAGCATAGGCCTTAAAGTTTACCTTTGCTAAAGTTATTTAACTATAAATTTTAATTAATATTTTTTGCTACTAAGTTCGTATCGTGAACATTTTATCTGTACCGACTTAACTTTGACTCTTAAAATTGTTACAAAATCTATGATGTGCCGCATCTGTGCCATGTATTCGGCTTATGCCTTCTCTGAATAATAAGCGCCTTAAAAACCAAATCGTTCTATTCTATTCTATTCTTAATTAATGGCATTCACAAATCTTAAAAATTATGCATTTTGCCAATGTCAAGTGAAAATTTAGTTATAGTTACAATAAAATTTACGGTAGATTTTGGTTAAAAATGGAGTCTCTCAACACGTGTTTTTACACCAAGAACTCGGGAGAAACTCTTTCAACCAATGACGTAGGAATTCAATGGACCCGGCCTATTGTCTGTAGCTATAGTTATTTTTATATATATTTTGCGGCCAGGCCGCCATATTGTGTGACATAACTGTCAGTTACTGTTTGGTACTTCATGTGTCAACTGTTTGTAAACATTATCAAAATTAATATTTATCTTTCTTTTTCTGGAGATTTCTTCATTGAAATTACGCGAAGTTGTGAAAGATCACACCGTCATAATGCCTAAGTGTAGTGTAATAGGGTGTGGGTCAAGGAAAGACGAAAATCAACAAAGATTAACGTTGCACCGGTAAGTCTTAAAATTTACAAGTAAATAGTAAATAGTTTTAGTATTTATGGGTACTCTAAAGGTTTTAAATTTTTTATTCATCCATGTGATTCCATTTATGTGGATTTCAATAAAAGATTAGGCTTTATTTTGAATTTTTTCAAGCTAAGAAAATGTTGAATTTGACAACTAGTGTTGTTCTCAAATTATCGAAAGTAATTGACGATAATACATAATCATGACAATATTATATTGGAGAGGCCTTAGGGGCAGATGGAGTACATATGCCTTCAAAATAGCATCTACAGGGTGTAAAAGACATGAGCAGTCAAACGAAAACCATGTATTCTGCTCACCGTCATAACATTTTTCTTCCTTTAGACTATACCTGGGAAATTGATAGTTACGATTTTATTGAAGGTCAAAGTCATAATTTTTTTTTTCATTTTTTTATGAAAACGTATTCTATACGTTATTTCTTAATTATTGTCCAAAGAAACATTATCATTTTTTTTAGTATTTCATAACAAAAAATGGCTTCAATACGTTATCGTTCAATGTAGCTCACTCGATGCGCACGGACACTAACGAACGGGGCCGCCGTCAAGCAAAATTATCGCGGTTTTGCGAGTTGCGTGCGAGTTGAGCCCTTTACATTGCGCGGTACAATTTGCAATTTTTTGTAACACCAAAAAATAAAAATCATTTCCCAGCAATATTTTTTTTGAAATATGTCTTATTTTGATGTATAGAATACGTGGTTTTCGTTTGACTGCTCATGTCTTTTACACCCAGTATATTTAAGATTCCAATTTTCATCTCCAATATATCTTATAGGTTTTTGTTTTTTTTAGGTTACCCAGAAATGAATATAGGAAGAAAATGTGGTTGGAAGCAGTAGGAGTGGAACAAGGTCTTTCCAAAGCTGAGTTTATTGCCGGTTCTTCTCAGAACAAGGCCTCTTGGTAGACTCTTAAGCCGATGGCATCAAACTACACTTTGGCATCAAAATTGTATCTAAATGAATAAAGAAATTTGAGTTTGAGTTTGTTTAGTCAAATTAATAATGGTACTACATGTAAATAATAAACATATCGATTTACGTTCTAGTATTTCGTTTTATTATTTCAGCAAAATATCTTTGGTGTGTTTAACTTTAACCTATGTTTTAGACATTCGCTCCCCCCAGCCAAGCTTACAACTAGCCACCAGCTTAACGTGCCTTCCGAACCACAGAGGAAGTTTCACCCGATATCTTGTAGCTATAAGGGAGATATTATAGAAAGCGCACCGGGCGGCGGGCGGGCGCCGTGAAAATAAATGGCGTGTGGGCGTGCGCACGCGAGGCAAAGTATATTTCGTTCATAATTAGGGCGCCATACATTTTATCATCATCCTCTCGGCGCTTTCTATATAATATCTCCCTAACAGTAGGCCTATTCGCTAACTTTTTTTGACAGTTGAAAGTGATCATCACTGAGTGAATTACATATCCATTGCTGTTTTTACACGACAAGTGTTATAATAGCGTGTCGTATAAAACAGCAATGAATATTTAATTCACTCAGTGATGATCACTTTCAACTGTCAAAAAAAGTTAGCGAATAGCCCCCCAGGTGTTGTGAGGCTCTATTTTAATATTTTGTCATCGTTACGTAGAACTCTCGACCGCGGCACTATCGACCCCCTCCGTGAGAGTTGAGAGTGTATAAACCCCATGAGTCATTAATACAATTTGAACTATCTAAGGGTGTAATGATAGCTTTATAATTACTGATGTTTATAGCTTGCCAAGAAATCGTGTTTGGTATTAAAGGCGAGACCAAAATATGCACCAATGTGTGAGCGATGCGCACGTGTCCGTGAAAAATAGTACTGCAGTCTGAAAGTTGCTGTTTTTTCTACGTGACTGACAGGCCGACTTAGGCCGCCTGCGTATACGTGAAATGGTCTCGTCTGTCTATCTCATTCTAATATACGTGTTAGTATACTCTTTCTCCTTTACTTTGCCCATCTACAGTTTCCTATATCTATGCATTCATTTCATATTGATAAGCTAACTTTATGACACAATAAAATAATTTTATCGATATAGCAAGATACTACCGAACAGCACTATAACAGCTGTCAGTCCGCCATTTTGTGCGCTCAACCGGCACGGTTTTTTTGTTGTTAGGGCACGTCCATTGAATTCCTACGTCATTGCTTTCAACCAAATCTTTGGTTTTGACATCTGACAGCTGTTAAGCTTGACAGCTTAACAGCTGTCAGATGTCAAAACCAAATCACTACTACTAGTACAGTTAGGGACAGTTTCACTTGGAACTTTTGTCGCCTAACTACTATGATAATAATTAATTACTTAAACAGGTGTAACAAGACCTATGTCAAAGCCGAGAACTACGTATTCCGCTCATCATTAGGAACATTTTTTTCTTGTAGACTATACCTGGGAAATTAATAGTTATGAAGTTCAAAGATACAATTTTTTTTTTTTAAGATTTTTATGAAAACTAATTATGGATCTTTGGGTAAAAATGCTTTAACTTGACCCATTGAATTTATAAGACCTTTTTCATGGCTTTTCTTTCATTTAATTTATCAAGTTTTATAAAGGAATTTCGTCTTAATAATTGACCTTAACGATCGATGCAATAAAAGTACTGGATGTAAATTTTACAGATTTTAGTTGGTTCGACTCCCGGGTGTAACAAGCGAATTTTCGAAAACCTTTGAAAGCAGTTTTCTTTCTTTTCAAAAATAAAGGAATATTTCCTTTGAGTAAATTTTTCTATCTACAGTATTAAGAATACTTTCCCTTCAGGTGGCATTACAAAATTCCACCCTGTATATATTATTAAGATGAAATAATTTTTGCGTTTACAAACGTGTAAATGGTTTTAAAACTAGAAAAATACTCTGAAAAAATACACTAGCCCTGGTGGCGTAGTAGATAACGCAGCCGCCTGGATTTCGGAAGATGAAGTATTTGATTCCCGCCTGGGGCAGGTCGATATTTTCAGAGTATATATAATATAATTTCTTAATTATTGTCCAAAGAAACATTATCAAAATTTTAAGTATTTCATAAAAAAAAAGGGCTTTAAAATATAACCACTATGATATGAACGGGGCCATTCAACTCAGCCGACCGAACGCCCCTGCGATTTACGCGCTGTAGATATACATTGCGCGGTATTTTTTGGAGGTTTTTTTAACACCAAAAAATAAAAATCGTTTCTTAGCAACATATATTTTATATGTTTCATGTTTTAATGAATAGAATGCGTAGGCTTCGGCTTTGTCAAAGGTTTTATTAGACCCTGTATTTAAAATCTAAATTTATGTTTTTACACTTACCATCAGAGCCACGCAATTCATACCGATGGTTCTCCTTGACAGGTATACTTAAGGCTGTCAAGGTAGCCCACGCTAAAGGATTGTACACAGTAATCTGAAAGAAAGGCAAATAATTTTCGAAGCCGTGTATTCCCAGTAGTTCCAGTGGAGTAGTCCCATGATGGAACTACTGGTATTTTTTTCCCAGAGGTTCAGGAACAATTTGGCCTACGTTGTCGCCCCGGCTTTGTTTGTTTTTTGAAAAAGAAAAATATGCTTATATCTACTTACAGACTATGAAATGAAACACATACTAATAATTACAAGACAAATGTTATTACAACACAATTGTTTTTATTTTTTGTTTGGCAAGTTTGTCCGCTCACGCGTCCCAATGTACCTGTATGCACCGCCTGCCAAGTCTTAGAAAATATATGACAGTGCGGGTAGGCCGCACATAAAAATTTTAAAATACATCTGGATTTGTAAAAGAACACGGTCAAGTTGTGTTTTTATGAATGTAGACTAATAACCGCATCGAATGATGTCAAAAGCATTTCAATATCTTATCTATTTCAATTTATAAAAAATCTGTAAACAATGACATTTCTTTTTTTTAATTTTTTTTTTTTTTTCTTAGCCTTAAAAATTTTTATTTTGAAAAATAGATCAATAACATGGTAGTTTTTTTTCTTTATAGGGTAGATGGATACATTCTTAATTGAAAAAACATAAAAACCATAGTTGTTAATGTAAAAATATTTTAAAATAAACTTCCGTGAACATTACCAGTAATAATTACGTAATGACGCAAAAAATCGGCCATACTTCTTTTCTTTTTTTTTTAAATTTCATAGTGTTCGAAATATTGGTGTTGGAAGCTTTAAAAATAAGGCACCGGATATAAGGAACACAGAGTATATAAACTTTAACTGCAGACCACGTTGTGAACTAATCATCGAAGCTAAATTTGACGCGCGCGGATTCGGACAATTTTCGGTTGGATATCGTTGAACGTCCTCTGGTTCCGCGAGGAACCAGGGACGATTGAGCGGTACATGACAGGATTTTTTTTCATGTTTTTCGTTTTCTATTTAATTTGGTATCAATTTCAATCATAAATACTTACACCACAATTTTTATGTTTCATTTTCTGTTGACTGTTATCAATTATTTAATGTTTTGTTGAGTTACTTATAATAGTGTGACATGTTACCGTGGGATATACACGTTCGAGGCGACTAACTTATCGTTTGAAAGTGACAATTCTGTTTGGTTTTATTTGCCATAGAGTGAAATAAAGAAAATATTTTGTTTTTTATAGGTACAACTAATAAGGGAGCGACAATTTTTTGATACCGAACCTATATTCAATTTTTAGTTCTAGATATACAACATGTAATTTAAATAACCAAACATCCTGGATACAGGTGCGTTGGGATCGTCTTCTGAGATGATTTCAATAAAAATAAAAATAAAAAATTTAGAAAAAAAAACAGAAAATATTGTAATATTTTCTGGGTATTTTCTTTTTTTTTTTTTCAAAAAAGATATTTTTTTTTTTATTATTTTATTGAAATCAACTCAGAAGCTGATCCCAACACACTTGTATTCAGGATATTGGTTATTTAAATTACATGTTATATATTAGGGGAGACCTATGGTCAGCAGTGGACGAACATGGCTTGATGATGATGATGATATTGAATGAACGTGGATGTATGTCGAACCCGGAATCTATTCCTGGTTTAAACTAAATTTACTATTGACAGAACAGCAGCCACGTCTACTTCGTCGGAGCATGTTTTTCATACAAAAACACATTAAAAACAGGGGTTATTTTACTAACATATTTTGCTTATCTGTTTTGATAACATGTTATGTTAGAAAATTGGCACAGCGGACCCGATTTTATCTTTTCTTATAGACCACAAAAGCAAATCTACACGTCTTCCGGTCAAAAGCAGGCTTTTCTACGTTGTACGAGTGAAACTGCGCGTCACAGCTAGTATTTGGGTAATATTAACTTACTGCACTGAACACAAATAAATTGGGAGCAAGCAAGAAATTTATAGGTAAAACCGGAAACCACACTACCAATAAAAACGTAAAGTCAAAAAAGTTGTCCTTGAAACCGCTTACTTCCTACCTATCTCTTTCTATTTATACCACAAGTAATATGATGAGGTGCTCTAACTGGCCACTTTGCCACTAAAAGACACCTGTTCACAATAGGCAAAGCTGAAGACCCCATCTGTAGAATTTGTGGTGAGGAGGAAGAAAGCATGGAGCACATACTATGTGACTGCGATGCACTAGCCAAGAGGCGACTAAGGGTCCTGGGTCTAGGTTACCCTAAACCAGAGGACTTTATAGACCTTATTCCCGCCAACATCGTGAAACTCATACAAAATGTTTTGGATGTTGGCGGGGATAGGTGATAAGATAAACAACTTTTTAAAAAAAAAGTCCAACCGACTTCAAAAAGTATAAAAATAACATATTATTAAAATGTGTGCTAGGTACCTGCTGTACTGTTTGAAGTCGGTGCCGAGCCAACTAGGGATTCTATAGGTCCGCCTGCCACATCACATTCATTGATCACACCATCCCGCGATTGCGACCGACCGAATGCGTCAGCTTAGGTGATGAGGGGCTCGTGGTGCTGAACGATTGGCATGGCTTGGCACCGGGTTCAAACAGTACAGCAGGTAGCTAGCACACATTTTAATAATATGTTATTTTTATACTTTTTGAAGTCGGTTGGACTTTTTTTTTTTAAAATACATACAGACGAATACAGAACCTCCTCCTGTTGGGAAGTCGGTTAAAAAAGGGAAGCACAAAAAGATCCCATAGGGTCGAAGTGCTCTGAGACACAGCCTCAGCCCCTTGCATAAGAATAAGAATAATATGATGATGACGTATGCTAACGCACGAAGGACATATTAGACAGTCACGTGACACGTGCTCTAGTTGTTAGAAAGAGACAAATAGCAAGTAAGCGGTTTCGAGGTCAAATTTTTTGTCTTCACTTTTTTATTGGTTGTGTGGCTTGCAGATTTACCTATTTTCTTGGGAGCAAGGTAGCAGAAAGAAGATTATAATTCATATATACAACATGTAAACTAAATAACCAACATCCTGAATACAGGTGATTTGGGATCGGCTTCCGAGTTGATTTCAATAATTTTTTTTTGAAAAAAAACGATTTTTTTTTTGAAAAAAACCAAAAAAAGAAAAAAAAGTACCCAGAAAATGTTGTACAATATTTTCTGGGTACTTTTTTTTTTTTTTTTTTTGTTTTTTTTAAAAAAAAAATCGTTTTTTTCAAAAAAAAAATATTGAAATCAACTCGGAAGCCGATCCCAAACCACCTGTATTCAGGATGTTGGTTATTTAGTTTACATGTTGTATAAGTTTAGTTACTCACAATAAGGTTTCCCTCAGCGTTCTCCGAGGTGAAACAGCTGGATTCGTTGAATTGACAGCGGTCAAATTTTAATTTATACTTGCTGTCCGGGCCCAGAATCATTTTACTAGAAAAAAAATAGTGTTTGAAGACTTTTTTAACCTCCAAGATCATAGTTGTGCGTGTGTTGTGTACATTTTAGTGGGAATGTGCTTAATAATACAAAGATCATACAGTTGTGCGTGTATTGTGTACATTTTAGTGGGAATTGACATCAAAAGTCATATAGATGTACGTGTGTTGTGTACATTTTAGTGGGAATTGAACTCAAAGGTCATATACATAGATGTGCGTGTGCTGTGTACCTTTTAGTGGGAATTGACCACAAAGGTCATATAGATGTACGTGTGTTGTGTACCTTTTAGTAGGAATTGACCACAAAGGTCATACAGTATGCGTGCATTGTGTACATTTTAGTGGGAATTTACCACAAAGGTCATATAGATATACGTGTGTTGTGTACCTTTTATATAGTAGGAATTGACCACAAAGGTCATACAGTATGCGTGCATTGTGTACATTTTAGTGGGAATCGACCTCAAAGGTCATATACATACATGTGCGTGTGCTGTGTACCTTTTAGTGGGAATTGACATAAAAGTCATATATATGTGCGTATTGTGCGTGTGTTGTGCACCTTTTAGTGAGATTTGACCTTAAAGGTCATACAGTATTGCGTGAATACACGCACAACTGTACGACCTTTGAGGTAAATTATAATAAATACACAATAGTGTTTCAACTTTGTAGTACACGGACTGCTGTGATGATTTAGTCTCACCATCAGCACTGGCTGTTGGCTTTTGTTTGTGAAAGTATTTGAAATAGATGCCTTTTTTTGTTTTCGACAGCTTGGTGTACTGTCCCCTGCGTTGATCGCTATACTGTCCCCTGAGTAAGCATTGGCGTATCCTCAATCTTATCTCCCCATGTAGTCACCAATTCTGTACCCTATCGTCTGTGCTATCGCTGTTTATGTCCCTAGTTTGTCCCCTAGTCACCTCCATTTTGCTCCAGTGGTGTTCCCTACACTGTCACCTGTGTAGTCCACTGTCGTGCCCCCTATTCTGGAACCTATCGTCTGTGCTATGTCCCTGGTTTATCCCATAGTCACGTCCATTTTGCTCCTGAGTTGTTCCCTATACGGAGTCCACTATCGTGTCCCCTATTCCGTACCTTGTCGACTATGCTATCGTTGTTTATATCCCTGGTTTCACCTAGTCACCACCATTGTACTTTTGCTTTGTTCCCAATACTGTCACCTGTGTTGAACGCTGTACTGTCCCCTGTGTAGTCTATTGGCTTGTCCCCTATCCTGCCTGTACTCTGCCATCTGTGCTATCGCATAGTCCTTGGGTTGAAATGTCCGTTATCTTATCTACGGTCCCATTCTCAACGTAAGCACATACATCTATTATTCTGCACCCTGTCGTCTGTGCTATAGCCTATTATGTTCCTGGTTTGTCACCTATTCAACTACATTTTGCTCCTGCATTGATCCCTATAATGTCACCGTGTTGACCACTCTACTGTTCCCTTGTCCCATTGGCGTGTCCCCCTATCTCAGCTCTAATCTTATTCTTTAAGTAGTCACCTATTTTGTAACCTGTCTGTGCTAATCGCTTTATTATATCCCTGGTTTGTCCCCTAGTCACTTCCATTTGGCTCCTGTGTTGTTCCCTATACTGTTGCTTGTGTGGACTGCTATATTGACACTTGCGTGTCCCCAATCTAAACTACAGTCCTATTCTCTCTTTAGACATATTCTTTCTGATCTGTGCTATTCTCTACGTAAGTACATACTTACACCTAACTATTATGTATTCTGTCGCTGAGCTATTGTATATTATGTCCATGGTTCGTCCCCTAGTCTCTTCCGTTTTGTTCCTGTGTAGTTCCGTATACTGTCCCCTGTGTTTACCGCTATACTGTCCCCTGCGTAAGTCTCCTATCTTATCTACGGGTCAATTCCCTACGTAAGTACTTACAAACATTTATTATTATGTGTACTGTGGCGGAGTCGATACTCCTTCGCCACTGGCACGTTGTTTGCCGATTTATAATGAATAAATCGCAGATATTTGATTTGCGAACGCGATCCGCGGGGTGACGTCAGAGAATAGGAGTTGACAGTTTCACATTAGATGCACGACCGCCGCGCTGTACCATTGTATTTATTTGAGATTCACTATAAAAGAATATAAGTCTAAAAGTATCGAAGTATTTCATTTGTTGAGCTACGCCCTAGACGATCCCGGCGGTCGTCACATGGTGGAGGCGCCGTTGGCTCATGGTGGAGACTCCGTTGGCTCATTGTGGAGGCCGTTACCACAGGGCGCCGTTCTCACATAGTGGAGGCGCGAACTGAGCGGAGTTTTTAGGGAAAAGTGTGAAGGAATTTTGATAGAAATAGAAGAAAAAACAAAATGGAGCGCTACAACGGATTGTATGGTGATGTATCGGAATTTTTCAGACAGTTTCAGATAATAGCCGCCGTCAATAAATATGACGAAGAAGCCAAAAAGTTTGTATTGGGGGCATACCTGGAGGGTCCGGCCCTGGCATACTACAAATGTGTTTTTGTGGGCGCGCATACGTTTGCCGACCTACAAGCGAAGATAATGGAGGAGTTTGCGCCTACGGAGAATCCGATCGCCGCTTTCTTTGCACGGAAACAGAATTACGGGGAGGAACCCGTGACATTCTTCTATGCGTTAGAAGAATTGGCCACCAAGGCGGGGCCTGTTATTGATGAAAAATGTTTCATCCATCATTATCTAAAAAATTGTAATACATTTGTGAAAAATAAATTGTGTTCGCAGATTTATGTCAACAAGAAACATTTGAAAGATGTTGTCAAAGAAGTAGGAAAATTTTTTTTTGATGGTGATAAAAGTACGGAAATGAATCTTCCCGTGTGTGTGAAAAACGTTATGCCCGTGGCTCCGGCTGTAAGGATGGAGGTTGGAGTCGAAGATCACTGTTTCCAAACAGCACCGCAGCGGGGGCCTGTTCACAACAATTGTCTTATTCCTAAACCCAGTCCTCCATCCCGATCAAATTACTCGCAGTGTCCTTATAATTTTAGACAAAGAAACAGTCAAGCAGAAGCACCACTAAATCGCCTGCAGCGGACACCAACGCCAGCAGTCAACGAGTATCGGCAGCGAACAACAACGCCAGCAGTGAACATCGAGCTGAACGCTATCACGCCGACACCACGACAGGAGGACTTGCAAAGAGGTGTGGCCGTTCCATTTATAACCGTTACGTGTCGCGATAAAAAGATTTGTGCTCTCGTAGATACGGGTGCTGTTATTTCAGTAATTTCAAAATCGATAGCCGAGGGGTTCAGTCAACAGTTCGACGCGTGTGATTTGCAGTTGAACGCCATCAATGGCTCGAGTTTGACTGTTGTAGGGAAGATTAGTTTAAATATTTTGATAGAAAATGTTGTTTTTACACATGTTTTTTATATTGTCGATAAGGTTGGTAAAAATATGATTTTAGGTCAAGATTTTTTGTTTTCCAAAGGCATTATTGTAGATTTTACGAATCGACAAATTCGTACAAGGAATATGTTCTGTAATTTTGTTTTAGAGCCTGATGAGGTAAATGTAATTTGCTCATTGGATGTCGTACAGTCGACGACAAAAGTCTAAAAAAAATTATCAATGAATGATGATTTACATTTGCAAACAAATGATAATGATGAGTATGGGGTGGTCACTGAGAACAGTTACATAGAATCGAACTGGTGTAAAAAGTTGCCACAAAAGCAATGCAAGAATTTTAATAATTTATCTAACGAAGGCAGGTTGTATAGATGTGATTTGTTAGTTCATAGAACGTTTTGTTTAGTGTTCCGTGAAAAACGCAAAAATAACAGACGGGTGGTGAAGCGGTATGGTTATTACAATTGCTTAAAAGAATCTCCTGTAACATGTTGTTTTAATTTGTATGGGAAGCGTCACGATATCCGACAGTTTTATGATAACGGGATAGTGAAATGGAGGAATAACTTTTCTTATAGTATAACTAGACTGAAAACGATCGTTTCCCATGATTATTCAAATGAATTGAAATTATTTGGGGTAGGTTAAGTGGATTTTTGTTTATATTGTAATTATAATTCTTGTTGTTTTTTTATGTAATTTTTCATTTAAATTTTGTTATGTTAGGTTGTAAGGTTTTAGAGTAATGGTTAGGATTTCTTGTAAACATTATTATAGAGATAGGATGACTTTAGATTAGAACTTTGTATGGTTTACTGATGCTTTGTAAATTGTTACATGATTCCTGAGTTGCGGTTTGTGAGCTGTCATGATGTTGCTGTGAGATGACCAGACCTGCCTACCATTTTCTTGGAGAGAACCAGATATACGTCCACAAGAGAGAAAAACGATTAGCTAGGTCAACAAATTGTCGGGGAGATAGGAGCTAGGCCGTCATCGTGCCGTGGGCTAGTAACGTATGCTAGAATCCGTTAGTTCCTATGGGAAACGATGGATGTCGGATTGGGTTGTCTGACTGGTATACTTACGAGTCTATTTCGGTCTCTTTATGAATGAGTGATTGTTTTTTTTTGTCTTACTAATTTTTTTTTTGCGCAACACGGTTGTTGCCCTATATTTCATTGAATGCGATTGACTATTTAATATTTTGCGGGGCTCACTCATTCATGTTCTCCCTGCAAATTAATAAGAAATTATTTTATTACGATCCAATTACATATTCGAACATAATAATTTATTATTGTGGACGTGTATCGGATTTGGAATGTTTTGAAATGGTTCTTGTAATTGTACGGTGAAAGAGATTTTCTTATGTCTCCATTCCTAAGGTCTGTCACCTCACGTGTCGGGAAGGGAGAGTCACTGTTTGACAACTCGTATTTTGGGGACTAGTGTCAAGTTTTATTTTGGGGTTGAGTTGTTTACATTTATACAAGTATGGTAGTCTTTTTGAGGATTTGTTTTAAAGATCGTGGAGTTATAAATTGACAGTGACCTCTTGTACCGATCATAGATTTGGTCTTATTTGTGGAACATAACGTATTAATTTTTATTTTCAAAATTTACTTTTATTGAATATTGTTACTTCTCGGTTAGAGTCTTACATGGCGTTCGCAAGCTTTTCCGGAGGTTTTTGCTTGCATGGGGTTTTTCCCACCATTATCCCAGGATGGATGGATAAGGTGGTAGGAGCCAGTCTATCTTAAAGACCGTCATGAATTGTAAACGATGCCCTTCGTCAGGTAGGGTAGTTTTAAGTAGTAGAATGTGTAGAAGGTCGTGTCGTTAGTTAGGTAGGAAAATTTATTCATTCGACTTGTCGAATAAATAAATTTTAGTTGTACGGGGGGAATGTGGCGGAGTCGATACTCCTTCGCCACTGGCACGTTGTTTGCCGATTTATAATGAATAAATCGCAGATATTTGATTTGCGAACGCGATCCGCGGGGTGACGTCAGAGAATAGGAGTTGACAGTTTCACATTAGATGCACGACCGCCGCGCTGTACCATTGTATTTATTTGAGATTCACTATAAAAGAATATAAGTCTAAAAGTATCGAAGTATTTCATTTGTTGAGCTACGCCCTAGACGATCCCGGCGGTCGTCACAGTACCTACCTACCCTGTCGTCTGTACTAATCCTAATCGCCTATTATATTCCTGCGGTTTGTACTCTAGGCACCTCCATTTTGCTTCTGTGTCGTTCTTTATACTGTCCCCTGTGTAGTAATGTCCCCTATTCTGTACCTTGCCTGTCTATTATGTCCCTGGTGTGTCCCCTATATAACAGTGTACTCACTTGAGCGCCTCCGTGGTGATAGTTTCGTGTGCGTCATGCAAGGCCTTAGTTATGATCTTGACGTAATCATACGTCACGTGCTGCTTCTCTGTGCCCGTCACTGCGTCATGGTGTTGCATTATACCTGACAGATGGAAATAACATTGCAAATGTTTGAAGAATATACCGGTGTTACTGAGAAATCTGAATTAATTTTTATAGGTGTCGAAAAGTTGGTTGTGACAGCCCTAAATATTGTACTAATAGAAAAACGCTTGTTCACACAACACTTTTATTTCCATACAACACCCTGACAATAACAAACAACAATGACGTACAAAAACAATAGACATAGAAAACGGTATAAGAAATTCAAAACTAGATCAAAAATGTTTGGCCAGGATTACGGTTTCCAACACGCCCTCTTAATCCTTACTAAGCATTTTTGCCACTGAACAGTCTCTTGACAAAACCCTCGTGCTTCACACGGTTCAAATCTTTGGTCAATATATCAGCCAGCATTGAATCCGTGGGAAGATACCTGAACTCTACCATTTGATTGTCTATCGCTTCCCGTATGTAATGAAATTTCACGTCAATGTGTTTGGTGCGCCTGTGGTGCACAGGTTTGGCGGGCTAGCTTGCCGGCTGACTGATTATCACAAAATATTATGACAGGCCTACAGAAACCTACCAACTCCTTCATCAGAGCACTACACATACACTGCCTCCTTGCACGTTTCACTGGGTGCAACATACACACTAAATACTAGCAACGAGTTTACAAGCACCAATATTTGAAGGATCCATAACGTTATTGTAACGAGAAACTTCTAAAACGTCTAAAATGTCTAAATCTAAATCGGGTTTTTAAAATTAAATTAATATTAACTGAAGAGCTGGTGGATGGCTGGTGATATCTCCCAATGAAATGAAAGAGTGAATGACACGAGTGAAAAATGGTTTTTATTAAGATTTTCATAGAGATCAGAATAGTGAAACAAAAACAATTATCCTTGTGTCACATTAATCAACTATCAATCTTAAGGCAATAAGCAAATAATCACAAACTATAAAAAGGTATAGGTAACATTCGTACAAAAAGATCCCCGCCTAGGAAGCCCTGCCAACATTAACAGTATAAACCTTATTATTTTATAAAAAAAATACTTTAATTAAGTATAAAATTCTTTTAAATAAACAAAATCAACGTTAATTGCTGATGAAAATAAATAAATATTTCTTGCGCTTGTGAATTAGTTTTGATTTATAATCGTAAATAACCACAGAACCAAACCGCACCCCGCACACACAATGTGAAAAGCAGTGGTTCTCAAAAGTTTTTCAACTTACCCATAGCACTCTTTAATTTGTTCAAAACCTTCATGTGTTTCTTTGGTAAATCGGCCAGCACGTATAACTGTTTTACAACCTGAAAACATAGAATTTATTACATATAAAAGAAGTTTTAACAGAATTAAAATTACATAGCTCTTTTTATTGTACCCAATTTTACGGTGCGGGCAGTCATTTATAAATTAGCCGCCAAGCGAAACGGACGTCAGTGTAAATCGTTATCTCGATAACTGACAAAGTGTTACATTCACATCACAGCCTGTATAAAATATGTTTTGGTGCCTTTGATTAATAGAACTCCATAAACAATAAGATGTTTATTTAAATAGACCAATTGCGTGGCAGTAAAACCCACCCAAAATTTACGGATATAAAAAAATAATCTTAATACTACCGAAACGACCGAACGTCGCTCACGTCTCCAATTTGCTAAGCACCGCGCAACTTGCTGTATACATTGCGCGGTATTTTTTTTATTTTTTTTTTAAACAAAAAAAATAAAAATCTTTTCCTAGATTTTTTTTTATGTGTCTTGTTTTGATGTATAGAATGCGAAGACTTCGGCTTTGTCTGGTCTTTTTACATCCTGTATTTACTATAAAACTGCGTCAATTAGCAGCGCTCCAAATCGAATCTAACGAGTTCATTAACGTAAAAGGATCGAATCGGCTCGAGTCAACGCCTTTCTGCTGTAGTGGACGCCAGACTTTAAAAGTACCTACTTAGCAAAGTCCATTTAAATACAACTTTTTCATGTTGATTTTACCTGGAAATATCTATTGGCCTCTGCTTCCAGGAACTTGACGGTGGGTCGCGAAGTAAAATACCCTGTCCAGTAGGAATGAGGGTCGCTGGCGTACGGGAAGAAGTCGTCTTGTTTCAGCGGCAGTTTCGGACTGAAATTAATGAAAAAAGTACATTCATGAAATGCGAGCTTGTCTTTGAAAGGCAAGCTCTTGTGGAAGTGATGATAATACTGATGCTGAAAGCTTCACCCTACTACTGATGGTGAAAGATGGCGTTTTAGGCGTAACCGGGTTCTTCGAGAAGGCAAGGACGTTGGTGGGTCTTCTAGCCTGTGATACAAACCACCCAAAGAGGATAAGCAGCTAGCATCTCCCGCTGGAAAGTCTCTAGACCGAGTAGTCTCCAGGCCGTTCGATTTGGAGGGACTGTTATGCTTTAACTTCACAATGCGCGTCATGCGTACTGCTTTTTACAAGCATTTATTTAACTTGCAGTGTCCGTGCAAATGCACTCATTCGACCATTTGTTGGTATACGATTGAGACGCAATTTTGCATACACGTTTAGTCAGGAGGACAATGCATGCTTAGCTAAGTGACGTCATTATAAATTTAATGTTTCTCACTCTTGATAACCATTCAACGGGAGCTTATTAAGGTGTTTGTCGAACCCTTGGATATAAGCCCACTGGCGGCTATTGGTATAGTAAAAGCAGCACATCAGGTACATTTGGTACATTTCTCCAATCGATTTTCAACATAGAAGTATGTGCGATAAAGTACAAAATTGACAGTTTGTAACCCGATGTGCTGTTGTCTGTACGATGGTTGCTAAGTCGATGTCGAACACAGGTCAAGATTTTTTTCTTTATCATTTTCAGCTTTCACTAGATTCTCGTCATAGACCTCACAATTATTGTTGTTTACTTACTTCGCATCCTTAACAGCTTTCAGATAGCAATCTGGAGTAGAATAGAACAGAGTGATGTTCAGGTTTTGCTCCTCAGCTTTCTTGTTTGTGTATCTGCGAAGAAAAAACAACACGAATATACTTTCTTCGCAACAATATCTCAAAAATGAAGAACATCTTTTTTCATTAATTATGAACAAATTAAAGTTTTAACCTGAGACACACAGGGTTTGTACCCGCGACTTTTCTCTATCCCCGAAAATATTTTTCCAGCTACCCTACAGTCATCCACAGTGCATAGACTGTTGCTGGCAACATTTAGATTTACAATTTTTGGTAAAACATATTGTAATAATGGCAACTTTGAGCTCTCTTCCGCCCGATCTTGAGCATATGCAATATCTAATTCTTATGAGTTTTTAATTTGTGAGTTCTAATAAATTCCATAAATCAGTACAAGTGACATTTTATAAAGAAAAAACAGTCCACTTCATCGAGGATCCCAACATAGAAAACTGGGCAATCTATTCCATCTAACGCTTTACAAAAAGAATATACAACTGCTGTAAGTATTAGGTACTGACGTAACATAATGGCGAGCTATCGTGCCAAATGCTAGAGTTTTTACTCGAAAATCTACGCACATTTGGCACTTATTAAAACATCGGACTAGGGCAAACCACTCGTTTCTTATTCGTCAAAGGCTAAATAATATCTTGTAACAAACATCTAATTATTACAACTTACTATCAAGTTACAAAATTTCCCTTAGTCTCTGGTTCTTCGTTCTCTTTTCATAATTAAATTATGTACAAGTTCCAATAAAGCACTTGAAAGTTCATTGATTTAACAAACAACATGCAAAACAACCCAACACAAACGAAAACATCATTCGGAAAATGCGACGCATGCAATGCAACACTCAAGATCTTTTGCCAAATAAAAATAAGCAATAACTAAATGCTAATTATCAACTTTTTTCTAATAACGGCAGAAATCTCTCTTTCCACTTTCAACGATCCTTACATATTTCTCTCGCTTCATCTTCTCTCATCACAGTATTTTTGAAATAGCTCTTCTTTTCGATTAGGTTGATAAACGTCCGCCTAGGGGGGCTATTCGCTAACTTTTTTTGACAGTTGAAAGTGATCATTACTGAGTGAATTACATATCCATTGCTGCTTTTCACGACACGCTATAATTCCACTTGTCGTGTAAGAACAGCAATGGATATTTAATTCACTCGGTTGTATCACATTCAACTGTCAAAAAAAGTTAGTGTATAGGCCTACAGGTCTTAACCATCCTACTCATTCATAATACCTTTATCCATTTCGTGAGACCTACTGTCACACTTACTTTCTTCATGACCGAACTACATATTTGAGAATCCCTTTCGCTCAATTCCTATCACTATAATTCTTCTCTCAATTCTTGTCACTATAATTATCTTCTTTCAAACCACACCTCTCGCTAATCACGTCATTGTATAACCTGTCACTTAATTTTACCCTCCAAAATACCGGAGAATGTTTTATTTTCATAGACATAATTTATTTTAATCGACATAAATTCAACCACCCCAGGGACGCAATTCTCGTTTCCTTCGAAATAATCTCGAATTCGAGAATTTATTAGAGTTTTCATGACGTCGAAAACGTTTGACGTTTTTATTCTGAAAATCTCGAGTTCAACTTTTCTCAAAAGGAAGCCACTCGAATTGCTTTCGCTGCACATACGTAGACACTATTTGTGTTCAGTTGCTTCCACTTGAAACAATTGCCAATCAAATAGTTCCGTAAAGGACACTAAAAGTTTTCAATTGAAGATTACAAATTATATGTTCCTCGTATTAATGATGATAATTCGGTTACTTATTGTGTCTGGCAAATCTCTCGATCCCTCCTGATAAAGAAGTGAAGTCCAAATGCGAAGGATCCAAGTTTGTAAGAACTTTTAGTTACATGTGTGGGCTATCAAACACTTACTTAATCAACTTATCCAAGTTTTTGTACCACATGCCAGCATCTTGGTATGTGAAGTCCCCGCCCATGGTTACGAGGACGTTATCCGTCGCGTACGCCTTTCTCATGTGATTGACGTAAGCCAAGAAGTCTGCTACCTGCAAAACGTGGATATTGATAGATAGGGTGCAACGGAGAGCGAAGAAGAGGGAGAAAACGAATCACGGAGTTCCATGATTTAACTTTGCCTTCTAACTTTTCTTTCGCGTTTTAAGAGATACACCCTTGGATACAACCAAAACTCGTTTTCGTTTTCATAGTAAATACACAAGCGCAGTTAGCGCATCCTCGAGAGGTAGCTGAAAAATTTTGCCGCTCGTTATCGTGGCTAATTACGCATTAGGGGCCCCTGTCGCTAGTGGGTTATCGCTCTAATAGAACTTTGAGAACCGCTGACTGTGATACAAAAACCGTGGACAAATTTTACAAGTCGCTGTTTCAGGTTACGATAGTAAATCTGTTGAATTTAATTGCTGATCGCGTAGTAATTAAAACGATTAATGACATGACATGATCAATTGCTTGTTCGATTCTAACATTATGACAGCTAGGTCCCCTACCTACGAAAACACCTATTATCTACCATTCACTTAATCCTTTTCATTAGTCTCCATTCACTAACATTTGACGAAAACGTCTGAGCATCCCTTTCTATTTCTTGTCCCCAAGAAATGTATAGGTAAAACTGGAATCCACGCTACCAATAAAAAAGTGAAAACAACTTTTTTGACCCCAAGTAACCTTTGGTTTCCTACCTGTTTCTTTCTAACTATCTCCACAAGTAATATGATGACGTATGACGTATTAGGCGGTCACATGAAACGTGCTCTAGTGGTTAGAAAGAGACAAGTGTATAATAAGAAGTTTCAAGGTCAATTTTTTTGTCTTCACTTTTTGTTCGAGCTGTGGCTTCCAGTTTTACCTATAAATATCTTGCTTGTCCCTGTCTTCTTTCTTATCACACCACCCTTTTATCACTGTTTCGACCAATATTCAAGATTTTTATGTTCCAGAAGCCACTTAAACCTTATGACATTCCATAATCTTTAAAAGCTACAAAATTGAAAATTTTATGTAACCCCCGACATAAAATTAAAGCTAAGAACCATCTCGATCACGTCAGCTTTCAAACAAAAAAAAACCGCACCAAAATTGGTCCATTCGTTTAGGACACACAGATAAACAGACAGGTCAAACTTATAACACCCCTCTTTTTGCGTCGGGGGTTAAAAAGAACTTACTTTATCAGTTTGTCCAAGTTTTTGAACCACATGCCGGCGTCTTGGTAGTTAAAATCGTCTCCCATTGTCACTAGAATATTGTCTGTGGTGTACGCTTCCGCCATTTTGTTTGCGCGGGCAATGAAACTGTTCACCTATGTAATGAGCGGGATGTCAATAGCCAGTTTAGTTTTTTGTTGTTGTTTTTAAATTATGCCTTTTTAGGGAAGGCAAAGGGATTTAGTATTTAGTTTTTTTTTTCTTTAGTTTCTTTCTTTCTCGAAGTTTCCATTGGCGTCACACATTATAATGCATTTAGGAAGTGATTGGGGATAAATTTAACGGCAACAGACATCATGATAACGACTGATGAGGTGGTAAAGACCACTATAAAAATGTTTGCCTCATACAAACCATTGAACCAGGAGCGGAGAGCACCCTAAGCAAGTATCTCTTCGGCGCCCCTCATGCCAGCCTCGAAATCGGGTCATCCGTTTGGGAGCTAATATGCCGCAGGAGACACACAGACAAACAGATACACATCATGTGTATATGTTTGTCTGATGTGTGTCTCCTCCAGTTTAAAATGTGTAGGTATGTGTCCATGTGTAACACATACCTACACATTTTAAACTTAGGTATGCATATTAACGATGTGCATAAGCACATCACTTTCGTAGTTATGTGCATACACTTTACTATAAGTATATGCCCACAATGTACAGACAACAGCACGTTGGGTTACCACAAACTGTCAAATTTTCCCAATCGATTAAGCACTTTATATTGAATAGCCTTAGGTTGAAAGTCGTTTGGAGAAATTTGACAGTTTTGTGTAGCCCGACGTGCTGTTGACTGTACTTGTGGCTCTACACTCATGCATGCGCCGTCATCATATGCAGAAATTGCTATGAACTGTATGCATTGCAAAAATTGCTCTAAGCATATGCAGACGTTACACTAGCCATATGCAACTGCATGCAATGCTCTAAACATATGCATGCAACTTACTTGATCAGCTTGTCAAGATTTTTGTACCACATCCCAGCTTCTTGGTACTGGAAGTCCTCGCCCATAGTAACTAGAATGTTGTTTGTCCTATAGCCTGCAGCCATGTGCTGCGTGATGTTAATGAACGCTGTGACCTATGAGAGTGGTGGTTATAAGAATTTAAGTTTCACTCGAATTCGTGTTGTAATAACATGAAAAATTAATGAAAAATCTCTTTATTTAAATTGACTTTGCTAAGTACTTTTAAATCGTCAAAAGCCCTACCACCATTTCAGGACGAAATAATTATTTTATTTTATGTGTTGATTAATCTACCGTACAACTTATTGTTACTTAGATAAATTTTCTTTGTGATAATTATTTAAACAATTTAAATTTGAAAAGTCAAAGGTAGTTTCAGGACGAAATAATTATTTTATTTTATGTACTTATACGTGTTGATTAATCTACCGTACAATTTATTGTTGCTTAGATAAATTTTCATTGTGATAATTATTTTAACTTTTTGAATTTGAAAAGTCAAAGGTAGACATTTTTTCCAGATTTTTATGAAAACAAATTGAAAACATTATTTCTTAATTCTTATCCAAAGAAACATTATCAAAATTTTGAGTATTTCATACCGAAAAATGTGTTTAAAACATGCTTGACCGTGCCACGGCCGAGTACCGGCGGCGACAAAAAGTATGCAATAGCTATGATCTAGATTTATGAATGATTATTTTGTATGTATTTCATTGACTTGCTGGTGTATTGGACTTGCTCTGTAAACCAGCATGTGAATCTGAACTGAATAAATAAATAAATAGATCTTTGACCGTGTCCCGGCCGAGCCCGGTCCGGTCGGGTCACGGTGTACTTTGAATCATGCTTTATTGTCCATCTCATATCCACTACAGAGAAATGCATAAGTCTTTTCTTTTCTAAATTTACACAAAGTGAGTGCGTGACTTGCTCTATAGTTTTACTCTTAGTGCTTTCAATCAAGTTGAATACACTGTGCTATCATAAACTCTATATGAAGACTATTTTAACAAATTAAGTCACATCACCGCCTCATCAGTCACCATCATGGAATCTGTTACAAAGCTCCCTTTAGATACATTAAAATGTGTGACACCCAAGAAGAAACCATTCAATACAGATATGGTTGTATGGACTAGATTTCTTTGCATTCTCTAAATGGGCAGAATTTTAAAAACAAGGGTAATAGGGAAACCCCAGAAGCTAAACTTCTTGGGGAAACCCTATCTCTGGTCCCTATCTGTATTCCAACAGTTTTTTATGGCGTTTCACCTTAATTCTAATTGTATTTAACTCAATCTACCTTACAACTTATGGATAGATAATACTTTAACTTGACATCTTGAAGACATTATTGAGTGATAGAACCAATTAACCCAAAATCTATACCTCCTTTCCAATACTACCCTCATCTTCATTGGCTCCCTTTCCCAAGTCCCCTTTCTAGCAACTATGAACATATCACTAGGCTATTTGACTGGAAGTTTGCAACGCAATTTTATAATATTTTTTGCTTTTAAATTTGTCTAAACGGTGTTATAGTATTGACCGTTAATTTAAAATAATGTAAAAAGCGCCATCTATTGACAAATGATTGCAAACTTACCCGCTTATTGCCATTGTAGTTTCCGGACTTTGGGTCATCTACTACATGTGCGTGTCGTTACAAAGTTGACTCCAACGGATGGCATCATATACCAATAATTATATGCTCAACTTTGTGATTTGTTTTTAATAACGTCCACGTCGAAATAATGTAAAAAGCGCCATCTATCGTCAAACAATAGCAAGCTTACCCGCTCATCAACGTTGTAGTCTCCGGATTCCGGATCGTCCACTATAGGCGCGTCGTTACATAGCACGTCGAAACAGAACCCCGGGGGCGGCGAGTAAGTATTGTACAGTATCCCAGTGAAGATATCTGATGATTTACCTGAAGATGAATTTAAAACATCTAAAATATAAAAATTAATCGCTGAATGTGTTGCTAAGCGCAAATCTCGAGAGCAGCTGAACCCATTTCACTAATTCTTTTTTTTTATATTTCTTGAAGTACGAGGATGGTTCTGACGGAGAGAAAAATTTAAAACAAAAAATATTGCTAAAAATGTTGCTATTAATGTAATTTTGACTTAGTAACTTTCTTTTTTCACCGGGTCCAGAATAGCAGGAAAAATATTAAAAAAAAAATAAAGAATCGACTGTTAGGCGGTACGAAGTTCGCCGAGTCAGCTAGTTATTTATAAACTTGTAATTATTAAATTAAAATACGAATTAGTAAGAGCAAATTTTTACTGGCGCATTTTACGCCTGAGATTGTGCACTAGCGATTGGGCGGTGCGTGTTAAAATCAAATGAGTGGTGCGCTGCACTGTGGTAGTATCTCCAGCTTACAGAAGACCACAGGCAAATAACACTACATTGTTGTGTTGTGTTTCTGTTGGTGAGTGAAGTCGCCAGAGCTGCAAGGGTAGGAAAGGGAACTAGGGTTGGTAACGCGCAAGTGTCATAAGCTCTGTTAGACTCACCCAAGTTGTCGTCTCCCCGCCAAATAAATTCCATGGTCTTATCTTTTAGTCTCTTCGCCTTATCCTGAAATAAAAAAAAAAACAATAATGAAATGTGTTGACAGACAGACCTGACTGTCCTGTGTGGAGATACTGGATCAGTGTCCACACAGGGCACCCCATGTAATGTAATCTCTAATTAATAATGATTAATAATCACTTTTTTGAGTTTAATAATTGATTGTTCAAATTTAAATGCTTTAATGTCTCTAGTTTTTATAATTTAATTATTCAAATTTCAATTTACATAATATTAATATTATTAACATAGTTTTTATAAGAAAAATTGTTACTAATCATAACTACTACTAACAAAATACAATATGGACTGTTTACTGTCTGAATTAAATGTTTATTATTATCCCCTTTATTTCTTTTAAAACACATACAAAATTATACTTCTAAATATTAAATTTTTACAATGTATAACATTAAAAAATATAAAATGTTTATTATTATTATTATTATAAAATACACACACCGGCAAAATTAGGGGAACAGAAGAAAAGGTTGATTTTCGTAATACATATATTTTAATTGTTTTTACTGGAGGAAGTCTAGTAATCTTTTATAAAAATTCGACTGAGTCCAAAAAAACCATTTTTGGAATTATGACTGTGTGTGTGTCTGTGCGTTAGCACGATAACTCGAGCATGCTTTAACTTATCATTTCAGCCGAGAGACGCCCACTGTTGGACATAGGCCTCCCCCAAGGATCTCCAAACCGGTCGGTCCTGCGCTGCCCGCATCCAGCGGCTTCCCGCTTTCCTTGAGGGACGCTACTACCAACGCTGCGTTTCCCGGTACGTGGTCGCCACTCGAGGACCTTTCCGCCCCAACGGCCGTCAGTCCTCCTCGCAATGTGCCCTGCCCACTGCCACTTGAGGTTCGCAATTCTTTGGCCTATGTCGGTGACCTTGGTTCTCCTGCGGATCTCATCATTTCTGATATTATCACGCAAAGAAACTCCGAGCATAGCCCTCTCCATTGCCCTTTGGGTGACCTTGAGCCTTCTTATGAGGCCCATTGTAAGCGGCCACGTTTCGGTTCCGTAGGTCATCACTGGCAACACATACGAATTAAAGACTTTCGTCTTGAGACACTACGGTAGATGGGCTCTTTAGACATATTCTTTCTAATCTGTGAGATGGGCCGAGAACATGCCGCGTAGCTTCCCGAACGCTGCCCAGCCGAGTTGGATTCGCCGATTGACCTCTTTCTGGATCTTGGACTTACCCAGTTGGACTGTTTGTCCCATGTAAACATAATCGTCGACAACTTCCAGTGTAGAGCTTCCAACCTTTACAGGAGCTTTAACTTAATGTAACCAAATTTAACATGGGTGTACGACATCAAAATATAAGGTTTCTATCAACTTTTGAGCCGTCGATCACGAAAGTGCGCGGTCGGTACTCGGATGGGTGACCAAAATTTAACATGCATGTATGACATCAAAATATAAGGTTTCTATCAACCTTTGAGTCGTTTCCGGTATACGAGAAAGCCAAGAGGAGACCACTCCCGATTTTTTTTGTTTAAAAATATTTTTAATAAGTAGACACCAACCTGATAATCGATCCTGCCTAGGAACAGGCCATCGTAGCCCATAGACGCGAGCAACGAGGCAAACTCCCTGGAGTGGCCGAATGGGTCTATCTGCCAACCCACCCTTGGTCGGCCACACTCCCCGAAGGTGCGGTTCAGGAAGCTAACAACGAATAAACACGAAGTTACACGAAAGCCTAGACATGTAGCAAAGTAGCGGCAAACGATACAAAGCGTTTCTGCGAATAACAACGCCAACTCTAATATAACACGACGGTCGCTTTGGTATATTCTGAGATTTTTCGTTCAGCGTTCGATGAAGTCGATTGATGATCTCTTATAGGTAAAACTGTAAGCCACACTAGCAATAAAAAAGCAAGGAACTTTTATATCTAACTGGAATGCTCACGAAACAATATCATGAAATGAATATTGTACTTTATGCGTATACGTTTAAGGTCTAGATTTCATTTTAACATATTTAAAGAGGAAAACGTTCCGTCAGACAGCGACAAGAATGGAGTGTCTCTTTCTTACAACAGTATTTACACATTAGTAGAACGAGACACTCCATTTAAGTCGCTAAATCTTCGGAACGATTTTGAGGTTGCCGTGAGCGTTCCAGTTAGCGATATAAGTTCCTTGTAAAAAAGTGAAGTCAACTTTTTTGACCCCAAGTAACCTTTGAATGTTTTTCTTTAAATGAATGGCGTTCGCGTTCCTTATCGCATTTCGCCAACGTGAAGTAAAAAACATATGAAAGGGGTTTTTGGCTCGAAACCATGCATCTGGATGTAGATATCTCAGACCAATGATGTAGATATTGTCTCGATAATTCAAAATAGTTTCAGAGTGGATTATGAAGTGAAAGTGGTGATATTTTTATGCACAAGCATCCGTATTGACGAGCTGTTATGAGGAGTCATTGAAATAAAGGTTTTGTGGTGTGTGACGTTGAGAATTATAGTGGGATTCCCGCCTCATCAGTCATTATGAGATTTGTTGAATTTCTCGCCAAGCACTCCCTACTCTAGATGCATTAAAATGTGCACCTATATTCAAATGCAAAAATCAAGTAGATATTAATATAGTAATAAAGACTGAAACGAGGCTTGATGGATACTTTCCGGAGCTGTTAAATAATCAAACAAAAAGCAAAGCATATGAAAACGTTATCTCACTTGGTTTTGAATTTTACGTCCGTAAATAGTGCCGCTGACCACGCGGTCAGGGGGTTGGTCTACTAAAAAACAAAAGTTTGTTAATAGTAAATCAATTATTCTTACCTCAAACCGAAGGTAAACTGGTCAATTGTACTCTGGTAGTACGTGTTGGCTTCGTCGTTCATGCTCCACGCGCCGCCCACGAACTTCAGTCTCCCCTCCCGCACCAAGGTGTGAACCTTGTCTTTGACGCTTTGGCTCTGCTCCTCCCACCACTTGACCAGGTAGGCTGTTTCCACGTAGATGAATCTTGGGAGAAAAATATTTGGAAACACTTTTAATTAAAGTACCAAGTTTAGCGTTTTTCTGGTGGAGTTGGTGAGAAAGGGGGAGGAAGGCAACCTCTTCCCACGCCTCCGAACTATATAAAATGCATAGGTTTTAAAAAAATGTGGTTGGTTCAAAATATTATAAAATCATCAAGAAACACTAAGCTGATATTCTCTCACCTGATAAATTCTGCAAAATTTTCAAAAAATACAAAAAAGAAATAGTTTTACATTCCAAAATGCGTCATAAAAACCTAAAAGACTTGTAATAACTCTCTAGTAAAATAATAAAGTCGTTTCTTTCCAGCCACTGTAGAAAGAGAGCAGTCGTAAGCAAGTTCATACGAAAATGAAGTCACGTTAGAAATGGCAACTTCTAAAACTCTGATGCAAGCTATTCCCAAGGTGTATACATAGCGCGTAAGGTAATGAAGGTTACGATAGACTAGCTGCACATGAAACGTGCACGAGTCGAGCACGAATTCGTTTAGTGTGGACCGACTTACGAATCACGAACAAGCGCGCACCGAGCTCATAATAAGAGTCAGGAAAAACGATAATAGTTCAGAATCATCTTTTGAGGGAGAATTTTTAGATTCAGCTTTTGACTATAATACAGATTCAAAATAAAAAATAGCATTTTGATTGCCTTGATGCTTTTCCTTCCTTCACTTACCTACTGTTGTTTTATTTTTGGGATCTAGTTAGTGAAATATTAAGCTATCTACTATTATACGACTTAAAAATCATAAATTACAAGTATCAAATAGTTGTAATTTATGGCAACTCTGATTATAGTTGGAAATATAGTTATTTCCAACTATGATCAGAGTTGCCATGCAATTTTTGTTTTATTTGCCGCCTTTTTCCAGTTTCATATCTCGCTAGCCAAACTCTACGTGCGGCATTCGTAGAATGCTTCCGCTGAGTTTAGACATACCTTACGAGATACCCGGGCTTACCTTCTTGCGGGGTCTTCCCACAGTTCTTTGATGACTGAATCCAGAATATACTGCACGCCTGCTTTTTGTATGTCATTGCGATCTGGAAGAAACAGTAAAATAAAATTGCTTTATTTTATTACCAATTTTTATTTATTTATTTTAGACCGCCTGCCAGAAACCAACCTTCCTCGTAATGCTGTTGTGTGTGGATTAATGACTTCTTGGTTGATGCAATGTTCATAGGTTTAAGAATCTCACTCGGTCGGCTTTTATGACAACCACGAGAACACCTATTCTTGACCGGAACTAAACCAGCATGCCAAACTTTTCGTAGAAGAAATAAAGACATTGATACTTACAACCATAATAGTATTGGTCTACCGTCTTCAGCCAGCCAACGTCGTCGTGGGTGTGCGGCACTATGTGGACGTTCAGGATCCCTTCTTTGGTCTTGGTGCAGCTCTGGAGAAGAGGATAGTCAAATAGGAGAAACAGGCTTCAAAAACTTAGAGTTTGTTGATTGTTCTTGACAGGGAAGCTCTCGACCTTCATCACACATGATGGTGTGACGATAATGCCAAAGATCTCAACCACAGAGGGTCAAAAAAAACCGCCTTCAAAACTTAAAACAGAGAAATAAAAATTTTGTTTATAAAAATCTATTATGTTTTTCTGAGGTCGGACCTCAATATTTGGAATAAACCTTGGGGGCTATTCGCTAACTTTTTTTGACAGTTGAAAGTGATCATCACTGAGTGGATTACATATTCATTGCTGTTTTACACGGCACGCTATGGTGGCACTTGTCGTCTAAAAACAGCAATGGATATGTAATTCACTCAGTGATGATCACTTTCAACTGTCAAAAAAAGTTAGCGAATAGGCCTACTTGTCACTTGTATTTGGGACCGACCTCAAAAAAACATTTAGATTTTTTATAAACAAATTTTTATTTCTCCGTTTTTAGTTACGAAGGCGTTTTTTTTTAATTTAAAAATAATTTATATTTATGTTTCTGATCTCCTTATATAAAAAAAAAACTAGGTAAATGGTTTATTGACAACAACTGTTTGAGGTTGATCACCTTTTGATTGTAAAAACACTTGTGGCAATAGGAAATCGTAATTAACAGTATTAATATTTTGTATAATGACCATGTTAAAAGTAGGCAGAGCCAACATAACACGTCAGAGTACACAAAACCGACAACTTTAAGGTATATAATTATATTCGACCAAAATCTGTTTGACATTTAGGCGGAGCGAACTAGCAGGTCGAATTTAGAGCGACTGAAATGGAGTAGTACCCAATACCGTCTTCACAATACAATTACCTACAATTTTTCTCAAACATTTATTCTCAAAACTTTTTTGTTGGGCACATTACACTTTTTTCACAAATTATTATTAACCTTATCAGAAGGTTTATTGGTAGAGCATGAGAACAGACAGCACAGGGAATTTATGATGAATGTTGCAAGAATGAAAAGTACTGGACGAATTAATACCGAGTTGCTGTCCCAATATGGAGTGTGGAGTGGAGGGTGGAGAGCGGTCATTTTCGCAGGCTATGAGAATAAAAAATGAATTGCGAACAACAATGTTACAAGAACGACTGAGTAATTTGTCAATTACGTGTATAGAAAGTCAACAGCAATCCCGAAAGAAACCGTTATTATAATCGTAACCAAAAAACCAGCAGCATTCTAATATCACTTATAACATAATACCTATATCATAATGTATTTGATTACCTATAATAAATGGTCATACATACTTAGTAAAAAAAATGTTATCATAATTCGCTTTTTTTACTTTCCAAAAGGGCCCCAAATTCTTGTATGCCCAAGGGCCCCATCCTAGTTTAAGACGGCCCTGGTAGTACCTCCACAGAAGACCACAGGCAAATAATACTACATTATTTTGTTGTGTTTCCATTGGCGAATATGGTTGCCTGAGATCCACAGACTAAGGAAGGAAGACTAGGTGGCTGTTGGGCATAAAACCTCCTTCTCTAGCCTCCTCGACTATCCTACAAGATACAGAACCTATTATCCCAATTTCTTAAAGCTACATCTGCAGAGCCATCAAAAAATACAGGGTGTAAACTCAGACCAATAAAAAATTTATTGGTCTGAGGGTGTAAAAGACATGAACAGTCAAACGAGATCCATGTATTCTACTCACCATCATAATATTTTGTTTCCTTTAGACTCTACCTGGGAAATTTATAGTTACC
The DNA here is from genome assembly GCA_955850985.1 of Elophila nymphaeata. Lineage (NCBI taxonomy): Eukaryota > Metazoa > Arthropoda > Insecta > Lepidoptera > Crambidae > Elophila > Elophila nymphaeata. The sequence continues at coordinate 1,983,210 of OY039094.1, forward strand.
TACGATTTTATTGAAGGTCAAAGTCATATATTTTTATAATTTGTTTAGAGTATGAAAACATACTCTAAACATCATCAACAGCTCATATAATGTGAAACCGAGGGGCTCGAGCCTACCCCACATAGGGGCGATTAGGCCTTAGTCAACCACGCTGGCCAAGTGCGGGTTGGTCGACTTCACACACAACCTAAGAATTTCTTCATAGGTGTGTGCAGGTTTCCTCACGATGTTTTCCTTAACCGTCAAAGCGACGATTAAACGTACATATGAATTCAAAATTTGAAAACACATTGGTACGTGGCGGGGATCGAACCAGTGCCTCCCGGGTGGGAGACGACGCTCTTACGCACTACGCGACCGACGCTTCTAAAACATACTCTAAACATTATATCTTAATTATTGTCCAAAGAAACATGATAATTTTTTTTAGTATTTCATAACAAGAAATGGCTTCAAAACGTTAGCGTTTAATCAATGTAGTTCACTCGATGCGCTTGCGCACGGGCACAAACGAACGGGACAGCCCCGTCTGGCAAAGTCATCGCGGTTTTGCGAGTTTCGTGCGAGTTGAGCGCTTTACATTGCGCGGTACAATATGCATTTTTTAACACCAAAAAATAAAAATCATTTTCCAGCAATACATGGTTCTCGTTTGACTGTACATATATTATCTTCATATCTATTTGTCAGTACACGTTATTCCCGCTTATAATGGACTCGCTATATATAGCCCACCCAATAAAACAAATAGCCCACCGAATTAGCAAACTGAAGTGGCAGTGGGCTGGTCACATTAGCCGCAGAAGTGACGGCCGTTGGAGAAGTTCTTGAGTGGAGACCGCGACTCGGTAAACGTAGTATAGGACGACCTGCGACAAGATGGGATGATGATATGCGTAGGCTGGCTGGAGTGAGCTGGATGAGAGTGGTCGAAAATCGGGAGCAGTGGCGTGCATTAGGGGAGACCTATGACCAGCAGTGGACGAACACGGGTTGATGATGATAATGGACTCACTAAAGCTAGGGTTAGCTGGAAGAGATCTCTGTTAGAGATAAGCTCACTTCTCTACATATCTTTCTGTATAGCTACTTCTGTAACGATTTTTATGTGTACAACAAAGGATATATAAAGGAATGGAAACTGTCGCCTGGTATGAAACACTCCACATCCTTCATAGGAGGCTGTCCTAGAGGATGGAGTAAATTCTTATATGGGGGCAGCAGACAACAGGCTCGCCTATTCTTAGATGGGCCTACAGGGCACTATGCCACAAACCACATGCTCAACAACATGCAAATTTCGATAACATCGAATTGCAGAGCATGAGGACACGACCGGGAATCCATGGAAACCTGCTGTGTGACTGCGATTCCATAGCCAGGATTAGAATGAACATCCTGCGAGTGGCCTACCCAAGGCCAGAGCACTACAGGGTCTTCAAGTCCATGGACATAGTTAGGTTGATGGCCTACATATTCAAGGAGCGACAAGAGTTAAGGGAATAGGGTAGACACAAAGATCCCATTGGGTCGAAGTGCACCGTGAGGAAACTCACGGCCCCAACATAAGATAAGATAAGATACGATCCTACAACATATACAACAACGAAAAATATATTTATATACATCGCCACAACCCATTACGCTGGGTGACGTTGGTACCTAGTCACTGAACTTTATCACGAGAGGTTATCAGCGGTTCAGAAGTGAAAGATATAGGTTTAAACCTTGTTTTTATTTATTTAGTGAACATAGAATCTACAACACTTTAAGACAGTATATTACAATTTACATAATGCCAGTTACAGATTCTCTATATATACTTAATCATTTAAGTAGTCATTCACTCACTTTTGTACCTACGTGTGACAGTTCAAGTAGTAAGGTAGATTTACAATAATAGTTAAATTTTAATTAAAAACAAAGAAGAAACAAATTCAAAATTCAATACTTAAAAAAAATATTATAATAATCAATGAATTGCTAATTACATTATCCATATTAAATGTTTATTTTTCTGCCTCAGATGTGCAGTCTTTCTTGTGAACAGCAGGAAATTTCAATTCAGGAAAAATCGCTGAGACCTACTTACCTATAATGTTGTCCTGCAGAACACAGTAAGGTTTGAAGCAAAGACATTGAAAATGAAAAATAGGAAATTACAAAGCTCTTTATTTAAATGGACTTTGCTAAGTACTTTAAATCGTCAAAAGCCCTACCACCATTTCGACGAAATAATTATTTTAGGTACTTAAATAATTATTAGTAGGTATGCTGATATGGAGAAGAAATGGCGAAAGAAACTCCACAGCTCACAATTTCGTAATGATTTCAAAACATCATTACATGTCAATAAATATATCAATATGAATAAATTACAATTTTAAATGCCTCAAATTTTTGGGCAAATTTTACTCCCACGCATTTGGATCATTTAAATAATCATTTATCTTGTAATAAGCTTTTTTATATAATTTAGATTTTAGATTTTATTGATAGCATTATCTTTATCTAACTAAATAGTAAATTGTTTTAGCAGAAACATTGTTACTGTCTATTTTGAACTACGCGATGTATCCTACGCAGACTTTTCGGAGGAGCGCTTGCAGCGAAGCGTCGGTGGCGTAGTGAGTAAGAGCGTCGTCCTCCCACCCGGGAGGCACTGGTTCGATCCCCGCCACGTACCAATGTGTTTTACAATTTTGAATTCATATGTACGTTTAATCGACGCTTTTACGGTGAAGGAAAACATCGTGAGGAAACCTGCACACACGTAGGAAGAAATTCTTAGGTTGTGTGTGAAGTCGACCAACCCGCACTTGGCCAGCGTGCTTGACTAAGGCCTAATCGCCCCTAACGTGGGGTAGGCTCGAGCCACTCGGAGGGGACATTATATGAGCTGTTTATGATGATGATGAGCGCCTGCAGAATGTATGTATTAGAATTGTTTTTAATCTACGCAAATTCGACTATGTTTCATCCTATCTTCTCAGTTTAATTCGTTGGCGGCGGGACTTACACGCTCTATTTCTTCTTTATTCTGTTCTATTCCTTCCCACCTCTCCACCGTATCTAAGATCTCACATTTCCTTTCGTTCTTCTTTAGTAAATCGCACCTTGCGTTCAAATTTCAATTTCATATGCCACCTTCTGACTTCCTTACCTTTTTTTTCGCATCGTCCCTGCGGGGTGGTGCCAACCGCAAAAGATATGTGAGACTCGAGGTAAAGGCGTTCTCTCCATACCCACTAAACATCCTCCCCGGCCTGACCTCCAGTGCGCTATTGCGGGACGGCTCGGGATCTGCGCACGTGAGCGCAACTACACCGAGACCGTCCCAACGCTGCCCGTCTAGGCACTCCTTATGCACCAATTGGTGGCCAGCAGCCCACAGGGGCTACCGACTACCGCCAGCCCCTGTGGGCCGCTGGCCGACGCCGGCCTTATCGACCTAGCGCGACCGACGGCTGCTCGACCTAGCGCGTCCTCCTGACGAGGACACCAGGAGCAGCCATCGGACCGCACCCGGAGGACTTCGGGCGCGGTCGTAGCCCTGAAAAGGCCCGTCCGGAACTAGCCGTGGTGGGAAAACAAAAACCACTCGACGATGGCATGTGACTTCGAATGCGAAGGGACACTTGGCATCAAAAGCCACACACCCGCCGAGAAAGTTTCCCCACCACAAGGAGGCTTCCGGACGTGGACCCCTCTGACTTCCTTACCTATTCTTTTTCCGTTCATGCAGTCCGGCTGTGGAATGCTCTACCGGAGAGTGATAGGAGCGCTAGTTCGCACGTTTGGAGTCCTTTAAAAATCAAGTTCGGAGTTTAAATTCTCACCTCATAGCCGCATTTCGGCTCCTGACTTCGGAGATCAGGGCTCGGCACTGCTAAAGCAGACCCTAGTGTTGTCACCAGGATAATAGTGGCCAGCATCGTTTTCTGAAATAAATATTAATAACGTTATTTTTACTTTCTCGTATACGTAGTATATAGAGGAAGTCTTAATCGTCAAAAAATTCGACCACGAGATTTTGACGGATTTACACGTTTTGGATCTCTCCGAGTCCAAAAATACCATTTTTGAAATTCTGTATTTGTGCGTTAGCACGATACTCGAGTATGCTTTAGCTTATTGCAACCAAATTTAACATGCATGTACCTATGACATCATAATATAAGGTTTCTATCAACTTTTGAGTCGTTTCAGGTATACGAGAAAGTCAAGGATTTTTTCTCCTGATTTTTTAGTTTTTTTTAACAAGCTTAAAGTTTAAAACACTAACCCGACTACAAAATGAAGTTAACAAGGTAAAATCGACTCCTATTGTTAAAGCCTGACCTTATGGTCCGGGTAACGTCGGTTGCTAGAAATTTCGCCCAATCATAAATATTTGCGTCTTCATTTTATACGTCCGGACTTCGCTTTAAAATATTATTTTTTTTCTTTAAAATACTATTTTGTATTACAAAATTGTATTACAATAGTAGTTTATGCAACTGTCATATAATGAAGGGTATTAAAACACGAGTGTGAGTTTATGATAGTAGTCATAATAGTAACGAGTGTTTTAATACCCGTGTTATATGCAGTTGCATACACTACTTTATCTACACTCATACATAAATTCAAATAAAACAACAGAAAAGACAAATGTATGGGTTAGATCCCTTTGCCTTCCCGAGTATTTAAGAAAAATAACTGTATCATAATGAGTCGAACCGGTGTTATAATGGTCATTATGTTACAGATTGTTTTTTTAAATTTTAATTTTGATTACTGTATTAAAAAGTATGTCATTTTATGTTCACCTTTGATATCGTAATTCGAATATTATGACATGAGTGTAGATAAAATAGTATTTTAAAGCAAAAAATAATATTTAAATTCGCTTAAAAATACTATTTTGTAATACGGCGGCGCGGCGAATTGCGGCGAAAAGCGCCAGTCAATACAAACCACTCTCGCTGTGGGACAATCTTCAAATTCGAGAAAAAAAAATCGGCTGTTCCATACATTCCGGTTGCGTAAGTGTTGCACTTGTCAACAGACTTCAAAAAGGAGGTTATCAATTCGACTGTATTTTTTTGTACCCTCATAACTCTTTACTGGGTGTACCGATTTTGGAAGCTAGTGCTTGTCGTTTGGTCCCATTCAAATTTAATCGACATCTGACGAGAAGTTTTTCAGTTATCCCTAATAATGCCTATTTAATTGACATCGATGATATCGTAATTTTATCACTTGTGTGAAATTTGTAAAACTTAAAATACTAAACAGCAAAAAAAAAAATAAAAAAAAACCGCCTTCAAAAAGGGAGAAATAAAAAATCTGTTTATAAAAATCTAAATTTTTTTTGAGGTCGGTGCCAACCTCAATATTTGCAATAAACGTTGTCACTTGTATTTGGGACCGACCTCAAAAAAAACATTTAGATTTTTATTAAACAGAATTTTATTTCTACGTTTTTAGTTTTGAATGCGGTTTTTTTTATGTATGAAACAGCTGTTTTTTTTTGCGTTTGCGATGATGGTTCTATAGAAAGAAAGAAAAGAAAGAAAACATATTTATTAGAAGCATTAAAGCATAACATAAGTACACATAGAAACACAAATAAAATCAAAATGGCAAAAATGCAACTAAATGGTCACCACTCAGCTTTATGCCGCGACATTAAAATGCCTCAGCGCTGATTTTCAGTGGGACCATAAAAAAAAAGAGAGAAAGGACGCTACCTACGGACACAGATAAATAGAAGATAATGGAATAAATATGTAATATTAATACGATACGAATTAAATAATAATATATAAAAATAATTATACAAACAAACTTTACTTTCAACATGGACCTACAATATCAATTACTAAACTAACACAATAACAAAAAAAAAAAACATTAAATCAAAATTAAAATTAAATTCAAAGTGATTGTTGTTGGATTTGTTAAATTTGTAATTCAAAAATAAATTTTCTTAGTTGGGTTTTAAACGAAATAATGTTATTACAATTCCGAATAGGCGGAGGTAAATTGTTCCAACACTTTGAAGCAGCGTATCGAAAGCTGCCACGAAAGGCAGCCGTGTTGTGTGGTGGGCACAGTAGCCGTGATGCGATCCTTATTGTTCGCTGCGAAAACTTTAATTTCTCGTACAAATATTTTGGTTCCTTTTTATTTATAACACCAAAAAGAAGAGTTGCAAAATGTAAAGTATGCCGTGACGCCACGTTTAGAAGATTGTTGTGTTTTAATACTGGCGAAATATGGGAATATCGCGGAACAGAAAAACAATAACGAGCACAAGCGTTTTGTACCCGCTGTAACACCCTCTTAGTGCGAGCCAGCAGACATTCTCCATAGACGGTGTCCGCGTAATTCAGTTTAGAGAGAACTAGTGTTTCGCACAATTTGACTCTCATATCGACTTTGAGGTGTTCTCTTATGCGATACAGAACTTTGAGCCTGTAGAAACAATTACGCATGATTTCTAAAACGTAATCCTCAAACTGAAGTCTACCGTCCATTAAGATGCCCAAATTGCGCACTTTTGGCACATATTCTAAACAAACACCCCCGATAGAAACTGGTGGCTTACGTAATATAATATCATTTATTACTTTTTTGGAACCCAATATCAAAAATTTTGATTTGCTCGAGTTTAACACCAAGTTATTCTCGTCACACCAATTGGAAATACGGGCTAGATCTGCATTCAGTTTTTCCACTGCCAATTTAGTATTATTCGGCTTAAAGGAAATATATATCTGAAGGTCATCTGCGTACATTTGATAATTACAATTTTGAATGTTACCAATAATATCAGCAGAATATAGAATAAAAAGTAAAGGTCCTAGAATTGAGCCTTGAGGTACACCCCTACTAACTGGCAGTGTAGTAGAAACCGAAACTGAACCACACTCACTACGCGTTTCAACATATTGCACACGCCCACTAAGATAGCCCGTGAACCACTTCAACGAATTTTCGTCAAAACCGTAGTAAGACAATTTAGAGAGAAGCAGAGTAGTATTCAAGGTCTCAAAGGCACGAGAAAAATCAAGCAATACCAATAAGGATCCCTCCCCATTATCCTGCGCAGCAAGTATGTTATCCACAACATCTAACAAAGCAGTGGCAGTACTTCGAGCCTGTCTGAAGCCAGATTGTTTACTGGGTAAAATATGATTGGTCTCTAGATATTCGGTCAATTGAGAACATATTATCCTTTCGAGTATTTTAGACAGAAATGGCAGAATACTGATAGGTCGTAAATCTTTATATTCGTTAACATAGTGTGTCTTTGGAATTGGTTTGACTATTGCTTTCTTCCACGCGTCAGGGAAAGTACCAGTTGTAATTGATTTATTTACGATCGCAGTAATAGTCCCTAGCGTACGGGGCAATGTTAACAATATCATATCAAGCGTAATACCGTCGGTGCCTTGTGCATTACTTGTTAGAGACTTTATTATATTATTTACTACCTCTTCAGAAACTGGTTGAATAACGAAGACAGACGAGTTAAATTTGTTAGAGTTATAAAAATTTAATATGGAATCGAGAGTTGTATGGTTACCAGGAATATTTAAAAAATGTTTATTGAGATTGTCAGGAATACATAAATGAGGAGGAATAGTAGCATTTTTATTCTTAAAATTTAGGTCTCTTTTAATATTTTTCCAAAGAAGCTTAGGGTTTTTTATATTTTTATTAATGTGGTGATTAAAATAAGCAGTTTTTTCATTATGAATGGCTTGTTTGACTATACCCTTCATCTCCCTATAATACTTCCCATGTGCTATAGATTTTGTTGACTTAAACCTTTTGTGAGCATTATCGCGCAATTTTATCATTTCCTTAATATTGAACGTTATCCACGGATAGGAATGATCTTTAAAACGGACCGTTCTAACGGGGGCATGTCTATCAAACAGTTTCAGGATTTCATCATTTAAACTCTTTAACATAGTATTTATATCTATACTTTCCAGGTTTTCCCAATGAATCATATTCAAGTCAGTGTCAAATAGCTCAATGTCAATATCCTTTAATGGTCTATAAATAATGGTTTTGGGGGGTAATTTCTCATTGGCGATATTGAGTTTACATGTTATGAATGCGTGACTACTGAGTTCAGGTATGTAATCAACACACAAGTCCGCCACGTGTATATCTGAACAAACAAGGTCTATCAGGGTCTCGCTGTGGTCCGTGAAATGAGTTGGTTCCCTAACATATTGCGTAATATTGAGAGAAACAAGAAGATCACAAAGTTTTTTCGTCTGAGGATCCCGATGGTTCAACATGTTAATATTAAAGTCTCCTACTAGAAGAACGTGATCGAAACGACCCAACGATGCAATCGAATCGTTAAGGGCGTCCAGAAACACGTCAACGCTGAGCCACGGCGGCCGATACGCCGTACCGATCGCTAATCGAATACCATTCAGGCTGACTCCTAACCACATTTGTTCGACTGAGGGCGCGGGCGGGTGGACGATAAGTTGTGCTCGTACTCCCCGCCGTGCGTAGAAGCCCACACCTCCACCGCGGGTGCGCACTCCAGCGGGGCGCGGCGTGTGCCGCAGGCGGTAGCCGGCAGGCGCGGGGGCACGAGCCTCCTCGCCGTCCCGGAGCCAGGTCTCATTAATTGCCATGATATCGACGCGGTACCGATCCATTGCCACAAGAAACTCATCGTGCCGTGTTCCCAGCGAACCAGGATTCAAGAATCCGACTGAGAATTTTTTCGTTTTAACGTATTGGATGACGAAGGAATAAGTAATAAGACTCTGTTTGCAATGTAGCAAAAATCTATGAAGGAGTGTACTGTGCCGCCGATCTGTTATGTTAGAAATATAGAATCTATACTCAATAAAATAGTAATACATATAGTAAGATAGTATTGTATTTTTGAAAGGCTTAGTATAAACATTGTGCGGAATGCATATCAAAATATATATTAAATATATAATAAAGTGTAACGTAATACTAATTAAATATGCGTACATGAGATTTAATATATAATTAAATTGATATAATAGGTAGGTAGCGCAAACGTCTTTTGGGATTAACAATGCATAAAATGACAACATAAAACAATTACATAAGTCCTCATATAGATACATGTATTCATTTTTTTCATGACAACAGTAATAATATAAGGAACTAATTAAGATTAATTCTAGGGCATATGCGAGTATTAACTCTAAGGTGAAATAAATTGAAGTATCACAAATGACTAAAACTATTAAAGAAATAATTCGAAATATTAATGCAGTCTTAAAACAAAATTGCGAATAATATAACATTGCATAATACGACAACTTGAAACAATTACATAAATACATGTATTTACTTTTAACAAAGCGTATTATAACTAAACCGAGAAACATAGCCACACAGAGACAAACACAGCCTATACTAAAGCAAGCATTACAACATAACAACCAAACAATCACTGCACTATAATTTCGCTCAATGACAATAATTAGATTAAAAACGTTTACTAAATTAATTACCATTAATTCACAATTACGTACAATACTATTTCTACTGTTACGAATATAAGCAGGTTGGCAGTTAAAAGCGAATATAATAAAATCAGGCACATGGTATAAAAATCTAATATACACACTTTGCGTAAGCAGCATATAATACGGGTATAAATAATTAAAAAACAATAATAGGAGTACCTGCAAATCAATTGCCAGGAGCACAAACGTTCTCAGATCCAAAAATACGAGCAAGATCGCCCTCAGTCCGCAGACGATGGCGAGGTACATCAGCTCCCTGGCATCGGCGGGCGAACACCCGACCGTCCCTTGTCCAGACATACCGCCAGTTTAGGCGCCCAGCTATCTCACGGGCACGTCGAAACACTAGTCTGTTGATTCGTGTAAGCCGCTCATTCACGTAGAATCGGCGCGGAGAACCAGGGAGTCCAGTGTCCTCGGTGGTGGCACCACGTCTGACGCGCGCAGCCTTCAAGAACTCATCCCGCACCGCACGCCTTGCTAGTCGTATTACCATGGTTCTTGGCCGCCCCGGGCTCTTATCCTCATCTGACGGTAGACGCCCAACACGCATAGCTGACACGATCTCGTTCTCCCCGAGTGAAACGCCGAGCTTTTTAGCCAAGGTTATGGCTACATGCGTCAAATTTTCACCCGTCTGCTCCGGAACACAGGATATCTCGACGTCATTTAACAACAGCTCCTGATCACGGTCGTTAAGGTCACATTTCAACTGTTCCATAGAAGCGAGAATATTACTATCGCTAACTATTGGAGACATTTCACCAAAACTCATCTCCAACCTCTTAAAGCGGCCTTCGAGCTTATCAAGGCGATCCTCACATACATCCATTCTAGATACTAATTTAGATAAAGTATCATTTAACTGTCGCATTTGAAGCCGACTGGCTGTCAATTCTTCCCGGAATAATCTTAGCTCAACAACCAAACCATCTAAACTCGCAGCCCCCGTAGTAGTCAGGTCACGACGCAAACCACTCACATCAACCAAACAACCATCAGTTTCAGCCATAGATATTTCCAGCTGACAGGGCGGGCTAATCGCAACTGCTGCGCCCCGACGAGTGTTTACCCTGCTATCATCAGATCTCACCGGCGTGTTAGTATTGTCTGTTTTCGGTTGCTTACTGACACAAAAAGCACACCGCCAGGCATCCCTCTTTTCATTAATGAGAGTATTATAAAAACGTTTCTCTGAGACGTTAGCACACATCAAATCGTAGTACTGTTTACATGTACTGCAGCAGTACTGCAGCAGCAGCTATACATAGCAAGAGTATTGTTTGTATTGCTGGCACTTTCACACCTTAAATTATTTATGACGGCTAAAAAAGCACGGTGTATAGGTACCTACTATATTATACTAGCTTCCGCCCGCGACTTCGGGGTGGAATTTCCAAAAATCCTTTCTTAGCGGATGCCTAGGTCATAACATCTACCTGCATGCCAAATTTCAGCCCGGTCCGTCCAGTGGTTTGGGCTGTGCTTGACCTTTGAGTTACCTATATATATTTAGATTAGGTATTATAATAGTGTTTTCTTAAACCTACACGGGTTTTCAAAATCATTATACTGTTTCAGATAAGTAGCATGTAATATTTTATAACGAATTCGATATAGTCACGCACGGGTAGAACTTATATTTGATCGAGCAAGTTTATAACAATTTTTCCATAGTTACAGTTTTTAACCGACTTCAATAAAGCAGAAGGTTCTCAATTCGACTGTTTTTTATGTTTGTCACCTCATAACTCTTTACTGGGTGTACCGATTTTGAAGATTCTTTCGACCTTTGGAAGCTGGTGCCTGTCATGTGGTACCATTTAAATTTGATCGACATCTGACGAGTAGTTTTTGAATTATCCCTAATAATACTTTTAATTGACATCGATGATGTCGTAATCTTATCACTTGTGTGTCTAAAAGATCTCGAGATAGTTTCCTGAAAATTTCTATACTTAAAACACTAATTAATAAGCAAAAAAGAAAATATTTTTAAATAAATAAAAAAAACGCCTTCTAAACTAAAAACTAAGAAATAAAAAAATTGTTGTTTATAAAAATCCGCAAAAAAACATTTAAATTTTTATAAACAAAATTTTTATTTCTTAGTTTTTTACTTTTTCGTATACACGCAGTATACTACAGGAAGTCTTGTAATCGTCAATATATTCGACCTCGAGATTTTGACGGATTTACACGTTTTCGACCTCCCTGAGTCCGAAAATATTTTTTTTGGAATTATGTCTGTGTGTGTGTCTGTGCGTTAGCACGATAACTCGAGTATGCTTTAACTTATTGCAACCAAATTTAACATGCATGAATAACATCTAAATATAAGGTTTCTATCAAATTTTGAGTCGTCGATCACGAAAGTTAAGCCACCAAGTGCGTGGTCGGTACTCGGATGGGTGACCAAAATTTAAACATCAAAAGATAAGGTTTCTATCAACTGTTGAGTCAAGGGGAGATCACTCCCGATTTTTTGTTTTAAAGGCGGTTTTTTCTAAAGCGCCCGTACTGAGGTAGTAGGTACCTCCGCCTTACAGAAGACAACAGTCACATAACACTACATTGTTGTGGTGTGTGGTGGAGCACCACACGCTTTTCTCTAAATAATAATTATACTTTACGTTCATCATTTACTTTCTACCTATACTAAAAAGTAATTTTTCAGTTTTTAGTCCGATTTAATATAAAAGGGTGTTTTTAAGTTTTTTTAATTATGAATATTTTATTTATCTATCTATCACATGTAGGGTGCTAACAATAGGTACTTCTAAGAAAACGAAAAACTATCTTGACCGTCCGTCGACGAAAACCGCTATTGCACGCACCAATATTCACAATGACTTTAATGACACAAACGCAACGGCTTATTAATATCGTCACTAGTAATGAGAAGGTCGATGTCGCCGCGGCCGTGCATTCTTCCTAACAATCACGAAAGTTAAGCTACCAAGTTCGCGGACGGTACTCGGATGGGTGACCGACAATTTTCCAACTCGATTTGTCGAAAGATAAACTGCTAAATAGGTGTCAAAAAATTCTATTGCTAGGCATTTATATTTATCAATCGAAGTAATAACAGATCTTTACACTGAAATAAACGTTTTATGTTTTAAAAAATCTAAAAGTAAATATCAACTATTTTTTGAAGTCGGTGCCGGCCTCGTGGTATTCTAGAACTAACCTACTACTATTGAAGAAAGCGTTAGTGCGTAAGAGCGTTGTCTTCCAGGAGGCACCGGTTCGAACCCCGCCACGTACCAATGTGTTTTGCTATTTTGAATTCATATGTACCTACGTTTAATCGACGCTTTTACGGCGAAGGAAAACATCGTGAGCAAACCTGCATACACCTATGAAGAAATTCTTAAGTTGTGTGTGAAGTGATCAATCCGCACTTGGCCAGCGTGGTTGAATAAGGTCTAATCGCCCCGAATGTGGGGTAGGCTCGAGCACGAGGTGGGGACATTATATGAGCTGTTGATGATGATGATGATGATATTTTTGAAGTCGGTTAAAAAGAAGTCTTCTATCCCTAAGACTTTCGATCTTAAAATATGCTTTCGCAAGTTGGCTGTTGAATTTTTAAAGGCTTTTTCAATTGTTCTTGAGCATATTTGTGGATCCTGGATTCTTTTGGTTTGAATCGACTGGGCCCATAACCTATTGAAATTATGTATTGTGTGGAAATTAAAAGATTAGGCTGTAAAATATAACTTAGTGTTATTAATAATTTCAAGTAAACAAGAATAACAAAGCACCGTGGTAACCGTAATGTAAAATACTTATTTATGAACTAGCTGTGCCCGCGACTTCGTACGCGTAGAAAAAAAAAGTAGCCTAAGTTACTCCTTATTACACCAGCTACCTGCCAAAAAAAGTCCCGTCAAAATCGGTCCAGCCGTTTCAGAGATTAGCCGGAACAAACAGACAGACAGACAAAAATTTTTGGTGTATGTACCTTATATATATTCATATGCATGTACCTATGTAGTAAAAAAACGGTTATTTCAATATTACAAACAGACACTCCAATTTTTATGTATATAGATGTACCTATAGATAAACTAATTCGTACAAAGCTACAGAGGTTGTGTATGCATAGCAACATTTTCATTTAAAAATACTTACTACAGTATTTTTTTCACTGTCTAAGGTTATTGAAAATAACTTGCGCAATATATTAACATTGTGACATGTAGGTCAACAGATACTCAGCGTTTTATCTATGTAGAAGTGCTTTCAAGTGTGGATGTTGCATAAATAATATATTGTTACCAACTCCTAGAACACAAACAATTGTTTTGGTGTCATCTGTAATCCTCTTTTTTATCAATGATATTATCTTATATATAAAATTCTCGTGTCACAATGTTCGTTCCCGTACTCCTCCGAAACGGCTTGACCGATTCTCATAAAATTTTGTGAGCATATTGAGTAGGTCTGAGAATCGGCTAACATCTATTTTTCATACCCCTTAGTGATAAGGGTTGTCCACCCTTAATTTTTTTTTTAATTTATAAGGCAAAACAACGTTTGCGGGGTCAGCTAGTAATTTATAAAATATATAGTGAAGGTGGCACAGCTAGGGCTACCATATGATGATATGATGATATTATAGAGAAGGTTACAAAATACAAGTTCAAAAATAATGATAACTTAATTTTATTTATAGGAAATAGGGATAATGTAAACAAAAGATCATTACTAAAATATTATGACTACCTACTGAAATTAAATGTAAAAAGCATTGTAATGTTTACATTTCCTTATTGCGATAGTTTGCCACAGTCAGAAAATGAAATTAGATATAAATTAAACATACAATTAGATACTTTGTCATATTATGAAGACAAAATACATGTTTTTGACATTAATAAATTGACATGTAATAATCGTAACAATAAATATTATTTGACAAGAGATAGAATTTTTCTATCAAATTATTTTAAAAAACAATTAGCAAAATTGCTAAGCTTTTCTATATCTACTTCAGCCAAGAATTTGGCTGTACGGACAGCTCCTATTGAGCAACCTTATTCTGACATTGCCTCTATTGGGCCATCACGGTGTGACAATGCCCCTATACAGCATTGTAGTTCTGACAGTGCTCCTTTTGAGCAAGTTAGTTATAATAATATAACAATTGCTCCTGTTGAGCAAACTAACTTTGACGCACAGATAAGCTCATCACAAAATCAATATTTAAATTAATTAGTAAGACAACAGAGGACACCTCTGGCAATAGCTCACTTAAAATAGTTCACCAAAATATTCAAGGCTTATCTGGAAAGGAACTAGAAATTTCTTTATTCTTACAGAGTCTAAATATACATGTAGTATGTCTCACAGAACATTGGCTAAAAAGAACTCAGTTATTAAATTGTATTGAAAGTTATAACATTGTAAGTGCATTCACTAGAGAATCTGCCATTAGAGGTGGTTCCTTAATTTTGTTACAGAACAATATTAAATATAAAGAACGTTCAGATGTGATTAAGCACTCAATTGAACGAATTATTGAAATTTCATGTGTGGAATTTGAGCAATTTATAATTGTATGTGTATACAGACCCCCTTCTGGAAACTATGATCTGTTTGAAACTACAATGGAAAATGTTCTAAATATTATTTGTAGCAATAACAAGAAGATAGTTGTCTGTGGGGACTTCAATTTAAATATTCTAGTACCAAGTCCATACACAAATAGGTTCATTAATTTATTTAGATCTTTTAATCTTTATTATGCTTTCTTTGAACCTACCAGAATCACCCCTACTACAGCTACTTGCTTGGATAACATTTTCTGTAATTGTAATATACTTGAAAAATCTATACTCAACTGTGTAAACTCAGATCATAGTGGACAGAAAATCACTATTGAGCGCCGTAATGTTAATCTAGTAACAAAAATTACTTTTAGACCAATAACGGACAGTCGCATGAAGATTTTCGAAAATAATATTGAACATAGACTTCATTTCTTACAATATTGTGATGATTCAAATAAAATGTATAAAAATTTATTTAATCAAATAAATTTAGAATTTAATAGCATATTTAAACAAAAAACTGTTTCACTTAACTCAAAAAAGAAATTTAGTGATTGGGCTACCCCAGGCATATATGTTAGTAGAAGAAAATTATATGATTTATATTATGAAAAGTCTATGTCCACAGACCAGTCATTTATAAATTATGTCAGAAATTATTCTAAAATATTTAAAAGGGTTTGTAATGTTGCAAAAGCAAACTTCCTTAGTAATAAAATTAAAAATTCTGCTAGTAAAATTAAGACCACCTGGAAAATTATAAACCAAGAAACTGGTAAAACGTCATTTAAAGATAGGTCTTTTGAAATTAATATTAATGGTAAAATGGTAAAAACGGATGAAGCAGTGGCAAATGCTATGGAGGCCTTTTTCTCAGACATTCCCATGAAAATCACTAGTAAACTGAATTCATCTACTGAATTTGCGGTTTCCTTTTTAGAATCTAGTGTTGATAAATGTGATATTTCTTTTAACTTTCATGAAATTAATGACGATTACATTATAAAAACATTTAAATCTTTAAATAAGAAAAAGACGGAAGATCTATGGGGTTTATCGGTTACAGTTATAACAGCAATAATTAAAGTAATTTCCCCATATTTAACGATTATTTTTAATAAATGCATTGAAGATGGGGTTTTTCCCGATTTAATGAAATGTAGTAAAATTATACCTTTGTTTAAGTCTGGGGATAAATGTGATCCCACTAATTTTCGTCCCATATCCATTTTACCAGCGTTAAGTAAAATATTTGAGAAAGTTATTTACAATCAATTGCTTTCTCATTTTACATTGAATAAACTGTTTCATGACAGACAATATGGTTTTACTAAGGGTAGAAATACGACAGATGCAGGTGTTGCGTTAATGAAACATATATTTGATGCTTGGGAAAACAAACAAGATGCTCTAGGTGTCTTTTGTGACTTGTCCAAAGCCTTCGACTGTGTAGAACATAAAACCTTATTGGCCAAATTACAACATTATGGCGTCTCAATGAACTCAATAAAAATAATTGAATCATACCTGAGTGACCGATTACAAACAGTAGTTATAAATAAAGCGAAGTCTTCAGGGGCCCCTATGCTCATGGGCGTGCCGCAGGGTTCGATATTAGGTCCGTTACTTTTTTTGATTTATGTAAATGACCTGCCTTACTATGTAAGCAACTTATGTGAGACGGTATTATTTGCAGATGATACTTCCCTTATTTTCAAACTAAATAGACAAACAGAAAATGTTGACGATGTGAATAATGCCCTTTCCAAAGTAATGTGTTGGTTTACTAATAATAACTTGTTACTAAATTCAAATAAAACTAAATGTATCAAATTTTCGTTACCAAATGTCAAGCAGGTCAGTACAAATATTAAAATTAACGAAGAAATTATACAATGTGTTGACTCAACAGTATTTTTAGGAATAACTTTAGATTCACGTCTACAATGGAATCCTCATATTACTACCCTATCAGGAAGACTTAGCTCTGCTGCTTTTGCTGTTAAAAAGATTAGATTACTGTCTGATGTTGAGACGGCAAGACTTGTATATTTCAGTTACTTCCATAGTGTTATGTCATATGGTATATTGCTGTGGGGATCAGCAGCTGATATTCAAGACATTTTTGTATTACAAAAGAGAGCCGTACGCGCCATTTATAAACTAAGACCTCGTGACTCGCTTAGAGAGTTATTTAAAGAAATCAATATATTGACGGTTGCTTCCCAATATATATATGACAACATTATGTATGTTCATAAAAATTTACATACATTTTTGAAGAAAAGTGATTATCACAATTTAAACACAAGATATAGAAATAAACTTTCTGTACCAAGCTTCAGACTTCATAAAACTAGTCACTCATTCATGGGGAAATGTATACAAATATATAATAAACTCCCATATCATGTAACTGAACTTCCGTCACATAAATTTAAGCTTCACATTAAACAAATTTTAATGAAGAAAGCGTATTATAAAGTTCAGGAATATATAGACGACAAAAATGTGTGGACACATCCAAATGTGCTCGATTCTCCGTTGTAATCTAGTGAGATATCAATGTTTAAAATTTTAATTCTCTAATTGACAATATTGTAAGGAAGGATGTCTTAAATCACATTTTTTATATATATTTATTTATTGTAAGTTTAATTATGAGTCTTTATTTTATTATATTATTATGATTAATTATTAAAGACTTGACAATGTGAATTATGACTCTTTCCAAATCAATACTATGAAAACTGTAAAGGGAGGATAAAACTTGTTGAGTTTCTTGCCGGTTCTTCTGAGAACAAGGCCTCCTGGTAGACTCTCGAACCGATGGCATCAAAATTGACTTTCATGAGTGTACAAATTGTACCTAAATGAATAAAGTAATTTTGACTTTTGACTTTTGATCCGTCCGGATTAGTCCGGACATGTACGGACTTTGTCCGGCCCTTTGATTTGTACGAGTTTTTTTGTTTAGATGGATTATGATACGAGTAAAAAAACTTTCATAATTAGGTAGTAGATATTAAATAACTAAGAAGGAGTACTAAGAACGGGCGACGGGCGCAACCTCCCTCCCTGAGCGACCGTGCGCTACCATGTCCATACTATAAGTTTTTGAGTGGAATAGTCTTATGTCATGCCCCCTGCCTGACATCTATCCTCTTTGGGATTACACCAATCTTCCTTGGGAGTTTCCTAGTCTTTATTCGTAGCACGATAATAATTAGACTTCATACGACTGTTCGAAGTGCGTTGTGCGTCCGAAATGTGGTCCGGGTATCGCAAAGGGGGTCAAATCATCATTGCATCACAAAAATACACTATTTTTTTTTCTCAAATTGGCGAAAAACATAGCTTTCAAAAAAACAAAATGAAAAGATTTCATCCAAATTTCCGTGGTAGTTTTGTATAGAACTCGGACTTGTTGTAATGAAAACAAACAAAAAAAAATCGTCTCTAGCGCTTTGCCAGCCACTGCTGTGACACGCTCGCGCGTATAGGTCGCAAGTGTAGCCTAACCTAAACTAAGTCCTGCACCCCTTTTGCGACACCATAACCCGTGATGTTTGCATTTTGTGATTAAAATGTCCGGACCTTTTTAAACTGTCAGGACTTTTCTAATATCGAAATGGTAGTCCTAGGCACAGCGGACTCGCTACCATGACCATAAGACTGTTACGAAGTGCGTACGTGATGTTTGCATTTTGTGATTAAAATGTCCGGAGTATTTTAAAGTGTCATGATTTAGTCAGGACTTTTCAATTTTCGAAATGGTAACCCTAGGCACAGTGGACTAACCGCTCGAATTTGTAGCGCCTGAACTGGGTAGTATGCTGCTACGTTAACCACTACGCCACCAGGGCATTGCTTTCCCTGTCGAAATTCGATTCCCGCCTGGGGCAGGTCGATTATTTTCTCCATTAAGGAATGGAGAAAGAATTTTTAGTAATAAATATAGGAAACCACTTTCAGGGTGTGCGTTATTTCTGTTACACGTTATATATTAATAATATTATAATATTTCTATGGTCGGTATGGAGGTTCGCAGCGACTTGAATCCGAAGGACTACATCGAAAGCGTGATAAAAACAGCTTCACGGAAACTCGGAGTCCTGAACAAGGTGCGGCGTTTCTTCACGCCAAATCAACTTTGCTTGCTATACAAGACGCAAGTACGGTCCTGCGTGGAGTATTGCTCGCACCTGTGGGATGGCTCCGCCAAGTACTTACTCGATGCTTTGGATAGGTTGCAGCGTCGCGCGGCCCGCATCATCGGCGACGAAGAGGTGACTAAAAACCTTGAGCCTCTCCAATTGCGTCGCAATGTTGCGTCATTGAGCGCTTTCTACCGTCTGTACACACGGCGAGTGCTCTGAGGAACTTTTTTCCCTGATCCCACCATCTCCCTTCCTTTTAAGGACTACGCGTGCTGGTCTACGTTGTCACCGACAAACTGTGGCTTCCATTCCAACGCGAACTAAGAAATTTGGCAACTCGTTTCTTTGTCGCACAATCAAAAAATGGAATTCACTGCCAGCACACGTGTTCCCTCCTTCCTATAATCCTGGGTCATTCAAAAGAGGCGTGAAGAAGCACCTTGCAGGTCAGCAAGGCGTGGGTGGCTAGCGCGGCAGTTTATCTCTCGCGCCAGCTATCTTCGCATTTGGACTCTACTTCTGCTTACCATCAGGTGGAATAGAGTCATTTGCTTGACCTTTTTATAAAAAAAAAAAAAAAAAATAGCCCAAATTAAGTATCTTTAAGAACTTGTGTTATGGATACTGGATAACGGACAAATATACTTAATAAATAATCTAGATATTTTTATAAATAAACTTAAATAAATATATAAACAATCATGACTCATGAACAAATGATCGTGTTCATCACACTAACATTTGCCACTAGCAGGACTCGAACCCGGACCGCCCGATGTGTAGGCAGCGTTACTGACCACTCCACCACGACGACGTTATTGTGATGAATATAGTAACACAGCGAAAAATAGTAAGTAGAGGGTATTCGTCCCGCCAACAGGATACGTATGGGAACGACTAGTTTTTATTCCACGCTAGCCGCCCTAGAATCTAGATACCACCGGTTGCCTAGATAGATTGAATAGAACCGTTGAGTGCTGCCTTGTTTTATTTATATAGTTGTGTAAAAATATATTTATCACTTTTGACTCGATGCAATTTGAGATTTTCGATATAGGATATATCGATCATAAGAATCGAGAACGGTCATAAGAATATTATGTTTTTATATTTTATGTTAAATTTTCACTATTCCTTTTGCCTTAACAATAATTTGGTGTTATAAATAAAACAACTTTGGGGCCATCCATAAATTACGTCACACGAATTTTAGGACTTTTTAACCCCTCCCCCCGTCCTTGTCACAGGTTGTCACATTTTTAGAACCCCTCCCCCCTGATGTGACGTCACACATTTTTTTAATTTTATGCATGTATTTAGAAATAATCAAAAGAAAACAGTTATTTTAATTTTTTCTTTTTTTTTTCTTAAACCTACTTAAACCCTTACGAGAATTCTCGTGAATTTTGTGTCTAACTTGCATTACAACGCCGCTCTAGAAGTTGATTGTTATTGCAAGAGAGATAATCTCATAGCGAGAGTGCTAAAGTATTAAAAATATAGTTCGAAAATTTTTAGATCTTTTTTATTCACATATAAATTTCGCGTTTTAGTACTTTAAATTTTAACATGTAACGTCACAAAGCTTTTGACCCCCCCCCCCCCCCCTGCCCCGTGTCACACAATGTCACATTCTGGTGATACCCTCCCCCCCCCCCCCCCTTTAACGTGTGACGTAATTTATGGATGACCCCTTTTACGGATTTAACTCGCGTGTAATTAGATTTTACATGGTGTCATTAGGTCTTGCTGAGTGGTGGTTTGCGCCTTGAGCTCCGTTTGCGTGAAACGGAACACTCCAAATTAATAATTAAAGTGACGGTAGATTTAACTATTTCATAAAATATGACAACCTTCATCTTTAGTCATCCCGTGACCACGAACGCTGAAAAGTGTTACGAAACGTCGGGCAATAATAACAACATGTAAAATCTCATTACACGCGAGTTAAATCCGTAAAAGTTGTTTTATTTATAATGTGTAGTGCTCGCGCAAATCTAAGAGAACAATTTGGTGTTATTTTGTAGTTATTGTGTTCAATATGTAATGTGAATGTTTAACAAAATTTCAAGCTCTGGGACTGATAATTAAACGTTGTAAAACATTTTATATTGATTAATTATTTAAGTATAATTTTTTATATTATTATTTATTTTGATTTGATTAGTTAGAAAACTCCTAATAGTCATAATTTGTAATTATTATTGTAGTACCCTTACATCGTTCATGTGCGACCAAATGTAATTTGTGTTACATCTTATTTTATTTTTTTTATATTTCCACGAAATATAAAAAAATGACGATTTGAAAAATATGTTTATGAAACTACACTACACAACAAACTAGCATGAAAACATTATAAAATTTGTACATTTTAGTGTATTAAAAAAAATCTTGAAAATATGTCTTACTAAAATAAAAAGTGACATCGCTCGGAAAATACTGGATCTATTTTCATAAAACTTTATTCGTCTCTAGGTTATTTCATTATATAAGTAAATCTTCATATGAGAAATGTTTTCATCAACAATTTTTTTAGTTGTGTGTTCTGAGTGCATCGGTGGCGTAGTGCGTAAGGGCGTTATCTCCCACCCGGGAGCCACAGGTTCGAACCCCGCCACGTACCAATGTGTTTAAAATTTTGAATGTACCTTTAATCGATGCTTTTACGATGAAGGACAACATCGTGAGGAAACCCACACGGACCTATGAAGAAATTCTTAGAGTGTGTATGAAGGCGATCAACCCGCACTTGGCCAGCGTGGTTGACTAAGGCCTAATCGCCCCTAATGTGGGGTAGGCTCGAGCCCGAGGTGGGGACATTATATGAGCTGTTGATGATGATGATCATGTACGTTCCATTTAGTATGGCCATGGCCAAGGTTACCAACCTATATCGTCTGCTTAAGTAGATAATATATTTAGATTTATAATTTTTTAACGTTTATAGTTTGGCAATGAATCGAATTGGGCGAGACCATAATGCGCATGTGTGCGTGTAAAATAGTACTGCAGTCTGACAGTTTGAAGAAAAGTTTCAAAATTATACCATATTAAAAAGAGAACGAAAAAATTAGTTGTCTGTAAAGTCGGTTTACTGACGATAGTTGAACGTGACAACGTCTTAAGAAAATACTGATGGAATGGTAGCATTTTTCAAAAGAAAAATTTAATTTCATTTGTTTAATAGATTTCGCATTATAGTATGAATAAACTTGTAATAAAATCTCTTTGGCTATACTATTTGTATCTGGCTGGTTTTGGTATCATTGAAAGTTTAAATTTTAAAGAACATAATTCCAAATTCAAATTAGAGAATTAGATTCAGAGCGAGGTAACGCCGCATGACGTCATGTTTTTTCGTGCGTGCAGCCGGCTCTATCGAACTATAAGACGTTGTCACGTCAAAAACAAAAAAAATGCTGTCATGAAAAGTGCTGAGACGGGACTTGAACCCGCGAGCAAGCTAACCTGCCAAGTGCGCTAGATAACTCGGATTTTCGACCGATTTTTTTTTTCCAATTCCTTTTTGCCCCGTGCTTCATCGGAACGTTCAGCTGTTGGTCCCGACTGCTGTCAATAGATAGCATACCACACAGTGGCGTAGCTACATAGGAGCAAGCCAGGGCAGGGCACTGGAGCCCTCGGACCCTTGCCAGTAAACCTCATATTGAAAATAAAACTAAAAATAGCAAATTCGGAAACGGGCGGTGCATATTCATTTTAGGGCCTTATTTTTGTTTGTACCAGGGCCTTTGGTAACCTTTTTTTTTGTTGTTGTTGTTGTCGGGGAGGTCAAATGCATTTACGCATCGTCCCTGCGGGGTGGTGCCAACCGCAGGGGATATGTGAACTCGAGGTAAAGGCGTTCCCTATATACCCACTAAATGACCTTCAGTACGCTATTACGGAACGGCTCGGGATCTGCGCACGTGAGCGCAAATACACCGAGACCGTCCCAACGCTGCCCGCCTAGGCACTCCTTGTGCACCAATTGGTGGCCAGCAGCCCACAGGGGCTACCGACAAACGCCAGCCACTGGTGGCCGCTGGCCGACGCCGGCCTTATAGGCCGCCTCCTCACCGACGGCCGCTCGACCTGACGAGGACACCGGGAGCAGCCATCGGACCGCACCTGGGGGACTTCGGGCGCGGTCGTGGCCCTGAAAAGGGCCGTACGGAACTAGCCGTGGTGGTAAAACAAAAACAACTCAACGATGGCATGTGACTTCGAATGCCACTTGACATCAAAAGCCACACACCTGCCGAGTAAGTTTTCCTATCACGTTACCAGGGTCTGCCACGAGGAGGCTTCCGAACGTGGACACCGGCCTTTGGTTACCAGCTACGCCTTACCACATATACATATACCCACCAATCCGCACTGGGTTTACACGGTGGGTTATGGTCTAATCTCCCTACATTCTCCCATCCATATGGAAGGCGTGTGCCCCAGCAGTAGGAACATTATAAAGGCTGATGATGACATGTAGGTACATACCAAAATACATAGATACCAAATTGCATTCATGACGCATGGATTCGTGGTTATGTAGGTAATTTTGTGGTTCATTTACTCGGGTAAGCTTGGTGGTGTGATTTCGGGATTGAGATAATAATGTTTCAAGTGTCATGAGTGTATCGCACTCGTCACCGTAGCCTAAAGACGTTTGTCAACGTAGGTGCCTATAACTAAGGGCTTCTTAAGAGTCCACATCAGAACCCTTAGGGGTCCGTAGCATGTGTATAAGGGGTCCGCAGTAAGTCAATCTGTAAACATATTTACTAGGAAAGTGTGTAGTGTGTGCCCAGAGTGGCGAAATGGCTAGATCGGGCCCCACATCTATTGAGAGTTCCTAGTATTAGCTGCGGTCACCCATCAATATACTGGCGACGCTTGACTTTTAGAATAGGTACTTCTAGTTTTTGAACGACACATCATAATTATGCCTAGATTATATTTCGAAATCCAATGAAATGTTACCTAGTTAAAAATAAGTGAAATATTAACTTTCGCTGACTATGGAATATAAAACACGCAATATTGTTAATTAGCTTATAAATTCGCTTATCATCAATAAATGCGAAGCAAACTATTTATTGCGATAAAAACATGTATCCAATTATTTGCACCGATAAATATTTCAATAAAAACTATTTTTGCAAACGACGAAATACCTACCACAGTGGGCAATATTTTTTTGTGTTTTGCATATTTTCCTTGTATTTCAAAAGGGCCTGATAATGTTTGGAAATTTATTGGTAATTAATTTGCTCAAATTATTTACCCTTACAATTTCAATAGGTACCTAGGAACTTTTAAGATTTTTTTACCGATATTTTCGAATAATATGTACTTCGAAATATCCGTAAAAAATCTCAAAAACGGGGCACCGCGCGTGTCGATGTCGATATTATTAGTAAATTAAATTACTATTAAAATACTCACCTATTAAGACTTCTTATTCGCTGTAAAACTTCATTTAGAAATATCACGTAAATTTTTAAAGGAGCGAAACACGTTCAAACTCTCATTTCAACAAACGAAAAACTGATAAATAATTAATAACAATCAATCAACTGACAATACTAACGTCCGCGATTCCGCGATTGACTGACTGACTGCTGCTGCAAACCAGCCGGAAATGTGACAATTTATATACGAATAAATGTCAAAAATAGTTTTAATGATACCAGCTTTTTTCCTTCCACATTATATATTTTTATCTATTGCTGTTCAAATCATTTGTGGTTTTGAGTTAAATAAATATCAGGAAAATGACAAGTATTATTTGCTAGGGTGATACACTTTTGTCTGAGAGCAAGCGCAATGTTATTGACAAGAAAATTTATTACTTTTGAATTTTTCTCAGTGGCAACTTAATTCTAAAAATTTAAAACTACAATACAAAATGTCAAAGAAATGTCAACAAAAGAGCCCAACGAATACCCGATGTAAACAAAACTCGAACTTTGAAAACATTTGTTTTTCTTTAAAATTATGTCTGAAATTTGGAACTTTACACCGTCGTTAGAACCTCAAGTCCAATTGTGTATAACAGCCGCATCTCAGAACGGGCAAAATAAATGGCTACGGCACTTTGGGCATTTAAAATTTGACAACATAACAACAAAACAAGAATCAACAAACCGCGGGAATCACTGTGAAAATATAAAAAAGATTGACTCTCCTGTGTTATTGAGTGATAGCGAAGATTGTGATGAAAACGTAAATGAAGAAAATAATATAAAGTTCTGTGATCCAGAGAGCGAAAATCTTGAAATAGTAAATGAACTTTTAGAGTCTGATATAACCTCAAGATTTGACTATATCACTACACAATCCTTAAAAAATCATACTTTACTGCGAGCACTCGCAAATCAGTTACCTATTTCGTCAATAGAGAAACTATGCAGAGTATTTTACGATACTACCAACATTAATAAGCAATTTATAAACATTTTCTTCAAGATTTTCTTACCTGCTTTTATTAAACGTGATTATACTTCTACCACTTTCGATCTAATCTTGAAGGCCCTGAAAACATATCCCCAAGAAGCTGAAACGATAATATCTTCAATTATAAAAGATTTAGATATACCGAATAAGGTACTACAAGACTACATTTTAACTTTGAATGTGAACGACAAGAGAATCTTTCTGCTTATTTTATCTAATTTGGAGCTTACAAAGGAAGAATTTTCACATAACATCTTCACTGTCTACACAGCATACAAAGATTGTACAAAAACAGAAGAAATCCAAATGTTCGTGCAAACAATTGTAAATCAATACCATGGATATTGCATTACGGACAAGAATTTTGGGAGACTTTTGTTAGCTTTTTTGCAAAGCCTAAAAGGTAAAGAATGTCAAGACTATCAGAGTTTAGAAATTATTGTTCAATCACACAGGTCTCCGTTCAAGCGACCATGCTTGAACGTACTTAATGACTTAAAAGAGCAGGGGAAATATAAGCTGCAAGCACAAGTTGATTCTGACTCTGATAGTGATTGAATCCATTCATTTTTTAATATTAAGTGGCTTTGTGACACATAAAGTTTACGTATCTTGCCAATGTGAAGTGAAGTGAAAATGTAGGTATCTAACATGACAATAAATTGAGTTAAAAATGGAACTACTCTCAACATGTACTATTACAACAAGAACTCTGCTAAACTCTAATGATTGAGTCATATTGTTAAGTGTTTTACAGTGATTTTGTAAATAAAAGATTTTATTTTAATAGACTAACAATTGTAAATAAATGGATAATAAATAAAATTAAAATGTATTGTTCTAAAACAACAATGTGTACAGAGAAGCCCTGGACATAATAAAATATGCATGTGTCAGGATTCGCTCGCTCCTCAAGGCTTTACAGACGGAATTAGAACACTTATTTCCACTAAGAAATGAAATGAAATGAAAAAGCTGTTTATTTAAATGGACTTTGCTAAGTACTTTTAAATCGTCAAAAGCCCTACCACCATTTCGACGAAATAATTATTTTACTTAAATAATTACTAGTATGCTGAGACGGAGAAGAAATGGCGAAAGAAACTCCGCAGCTTACAATTTCGTAATGATTTCAAACCATTATTACATGTCCATAGATATATCAATATGAATAAATTACAATTTTAAATGCGTAAATTTTGGGCAGATTTCACTCCCACGCATTTGGATCATTTAAATAATCATTTATCTTGTAATAAGCTTTTTTATACAATTTACATTTTACAGTTTTTTTAAATGCGGCGGCTGTCCGCATGCGATTCTTGTTTATTGATAAATATCTTGAATTGAATACCTAATAGACATGGCCTTGCAAAAGAGCATGCGACTCGAGTAGACACCAAGGGCGCGGTCGGTACTCGGATGGGTGACCGCAAATTTTGAACTCGATTTTCCTCCCGTGCTCCGTTGGCGGAACTCACGATCACTTCATTTCTATCACGCGGCGCGATATGGATGTCATGCAAAAATTTATCAAACACATGATCGCTCCATTCACGTCACTCTACTTAGCGACTTCTGAAACGTCACGAAATGGATTTGGGATCGGCAACACGAGCGCGCGGATCTAGTTTGGAGTGGTGGATTTGGAAATTTGTCGTCGCCCCATTCATGCCACGTGACATTCCGAACACATGGAACATCATATCAGCCAAGACACGTCCACTGTTGGACATAAGCCTCCCCCAAGGATCTCCAATCCGAACGGTCCTGCGCTGCCCGCATCCAGCGGCTTCCCGCGACCTTTACCAGATCGTCGGTCCACCTACCAACGCTGCGTCTACCCGCTTGTTCCCTCACACTGTAACCTGTAACCGTCCTGTAACACTGTGACTCGTTGGGACAACTTTGTAAAATAATTCCCAACCAGTCACACTGTAACACGTTGGGACAATTTATATAAGAGATTACTTATTATTATAAAAGATTATTTTTAACCCAATGTATTATGATTATGATTAAATAGTATGCTAAACATCTGCATAGTCATAGTAGCCTGGTACTTCAGGTAGACTGAAAAGTTCACAATCCCACATTGATGGGGAAAGTCGTTAGGGATTAGTGGCCTGGAAACAGTACCTATATCTGTTTATCTTAAATAAAAATCATTTGTTATGTGAGCAGTATTCGTATT
The DNA here is from genome assembly GCA_955850985.1 of Elophila nymphaeata. Lineage (NCBI taxonomy): Eukaryota > Metazoa > Arthropoda > Insecta > Lepidoptera > Crambidae > Elophila > Elophila nymphaeata. The sequence goes on from OY039094.1 coordinate 2,011,120, forward strand.
TCGTAAATTTCGAAAAGGTCTCCCAACGTGTCACAGTGTGACTGGTTGGGAATTATTTTATAAAGTTGTCCCAACGAGTCACACCATTCAAGAACCTTTCCGCCCCAACGGCCGTCAGTTCTAGCAATGTGCCCTGCCCACTGCCACTTAAGGTTCGCAATTCTTTGGTCTATGTCGGTGACCTTGGTTCTCTTACGGATCTCATCATTTCTGATGTGATCACGCAGAGAAAATCCGAGCATAGCCCTCTCAATTGCCCTTTGAGTGACCTTGAGCCTTTGTAAGCGGCCACGTTTCGGTTCCGTAGGTCATCACTGGCAACACACACGTATTAAAGACTTAGTCTTAAACCCACTGCGGTAGATGGGCCGAGAATATGATACGTAGCTTCCTTAACGCTGCCCAGCCGAGTTGGGATTTTAGCTTATTATGAAAACACGGAAAGATTTTAACTTGTGGAGGCTATCTTGAGGCAGGTTTTCTTGGGTAGATAGATGAGTGAAACTCGAGAGCAGATGCGTAAGTCATGTATATTTTTGTAAAAATCCTAATTAAGTGCAAATATTACATATTGCAAATAGTGCTAGTTATGTTAATGCAGTGTTAGATAGATAGCGTGCGAAAAGTGCGCACCGAGGTTGCGTATCGCAGCTAGCGTTTCCTATAACGATGCGTCGACGTACCGAGAGAGAGCGAGATAGCGCGAGTGCGAAGAGTGCGTACTTAGGTTACGTGTCGCAGCTAGCGTTGCCTGTAACGATCGGGAGTGAATCTTCGATCTCCCACAAACTTATTATGGGGTGATGGCTTGGACCGATCATGAGTTTGCCACTGGTGGTCCCGGCTGCTGTAGATAGACAGCTTACGTCAGTGGTTTCCAAACTTGATGTTACTAGGCCTCCCTTAAAAATATTTAATCATTTGGCGCACTCATGGCCCGATCTAGCCAAAAGCAGAAGCCAGAGCTCCACGCGAAGGGGGGTAGGAATTGCAGCGCACGAGTTTCACATCAGCGTTGCAATCGTCTATAGACGGTGGTTTAATACAAAAAAAGTGTAAAAATTAAAACAAAAACTTCCAAACTGCACATGTTTAATCAGTCGAAAACAGTATTTTAAACCGAAATGGATAACAGTCAAGAAACAACAGCAGACTAACGATTTCAGACACAATATTTACTTGGTTACACTGATTTTTTATTATTTTCAGCAATAACTAGGTATTAGTTACAGCGGTGGTATCTGCAATGCACAAACAAAAGAAAATCATTGGAAAAAAAATATACTAAACAACAAAACTAATATTTTTCAACATTTCATCAAATAAGTAACAGCAGAGAATTAAAATTTTATACAATTAAAAATTTGACAGCTCATATTTAAAAACAAACTTATTTTCAAAAATTTCCAACCATTGTGCCTGCAATCGTTTTGCCCAATTATGATATGAACACGTGTGTGTGGATCACAGATTTTACCAAATGGCCGAGATATTTGACGACTTCACATAACTTGTTGAATAATAAGTAACTTAAAGCAGTATTATTAGATAACTAATAAATTAATATACGATACTTTGTCAATAGAGATTTGGTCAGAAAGAGAAAGAAAATAATGACAGTTTAACTTTGAGAAACGAATAATGATTTAAATATTAATCTAGGTACTAAATTCGCAATAATTATTGCGTTTATTGCATAACTTTCGATTTCAAACACGGCTAAATATAATTAGAACAATGTAGCTTTGGTTTTATAAAGAGATTTTGAAATTGCCAAGCGTCCTAATTATACTGTACAAATCTCTTATGTAATTTCCTTCTCACGTTTAACCTTCAAATTTTAATAGTCAAACAAAATTGAGTTCGGGCTCCAAAGTTCGAAGTATTTTTCTTTTTAATTAAAAACGAAACATAAATTAAATATGGCAGCTTATAAAAAAAATTAAATTCTACCAACGTTAAAATTCCTACCAACTACCACAGCATTATCTCCCCCATGTAGGGTTACCATCCGTTCGGATTAATCCGGACATGTCCGGACTTCCGAGGGTTCTGTCCGGACTTTGTCCGGATTTTTTGTTTTAGATGGAATACGAGTAATAATACTTACATAAGTAAGTTATTTAATCTTTATTCATGTCCCACCCATCTAAAAGTGACTGATAGCTACCATACCATGTCCATGCTACTTTTACGAAGTGCGTACTGAAGTGCTGATGTTTGCATTTTGTTTGCATTTTATGATTAAAGTGTCCGGACTTTTTTGAACTGTCAGACATTTCGTCAGGACTTTTCAAATTTCTAAATGGTAGCCCTACCCCCATGGGCATCGATCATGCAATCACTAGATGACTAGGTAGCTAGACCCCTGAAGCAGTTAAGAGTGTGAATCTGGGTTGCATTAGTTATTGGCCTAATTTAATTCTAGTTAATTACTAACTATCATACATACAACAATAGAAATGAAACCTAAGTAGAATTTCGGGAAAAGAAGTAGGTACACAAATCACAGAAAAAAGTTAAGTGAAGTCGTCAAATTGTACATTTAAAACTATTTTCAATAACAAATTTGGTTTATCAACAGTAAAATCACAGAATTGTTTTTTTTAGTAGCCTACGCGTTTTTTTGTTGTGCGATAATATACTTTTAGTTTACTAGTATGGTGGTTGGTATTGGCGCGAAAACGATATGTCATCATCAGCCCTCTTACGCCTACGTCCTACCAGAGACAATTCGGTCAGATTTTAAATAGATTTGATTTAATGCCCCAGAAAGGTGAAGATAGCAGAAAGTTAACAAAAGGCATTGACATTTATTTTAATGTCCTAATTAATGATAATACGTAAATATTACATAAAACAGTTACATTCATAATTAACAAAATATATCGTGTACCTACGCAACTGAATTTATTAACACATGAAGTAGGATTTATATGTTACATAATGAACCAATTGCATTTTTTTATGATAATTTGGGAACTAAAAAATCTATAAAAGGCTGTACGATATACTTTTTACGGGCACAAAAATATTTGTCGGATAAATCCGACAAACGTGGTAAATAGGTTCTGTATTCTGTACATGTAGATTTCACTATATTATGTGTTTGTATTTGATAATAGATTAATTCTGTAATATAGGTAACGCACTGCATAAACCAATGTTGGTAGGTGAATCTTTGCAGCCCGCCTAGCATGATCACCGAAACACGATATGATTTATCACGTTGAACTGTCAAAAATTATTGGATATAACCGTCAACTTGAAATTTTATCGAAACTGCGAACACGCATAAGGCTTATACATATTCTCAGTTTTCAAAATTGCGATTATATCCAATAATTTTCGACAGTTCAACGCGATAAATGGCTATATCATATTATATCATATTGTGTTTCGGTGGTCATGCTAGGCGGGCAGGTAATTAATTTAAAAATGTGATACCGTACTAAACTATTGAGTGGAGACTCAAACCGACTGATCTTCAACAGAATTACATGCTGGACTGTGAATGCCCACCAAATTTTATAAAAATTACATTTGGTTCATTTTACAAATATTTTATATTACACTTCATGAGCATTACTTTTAAATATGTATATTTTACTGGTAGGACTACAGGCCGCATTTTCTTAGAAGGGCGCGTGACATTATTTTTAAATAGTGTATTAAATATTTCAATAGAACCATTATTTAAAAATTACAATCTTAATATTAATTACATTACGCCAACAGCAAATCTCCGTCGATGATTTTATTTAATTTACTGTTAGGACGTTTGATAATACAATATAAAATAAACGTGATCGCGTCCATTTTTTTAAGTTTTTTTTATACAAGTTTACAATTTTTTTGCACTTACATTAAGATGTTAATAAAGGAAGGGATGCGCGACGACTTTTTTCTACTACAAAAAAGTTTTTTTTTTGTATTTTTATGTCGTCCGCATAAAAGGCTCAGTCGCATAATTTACAATTAAAAAAAAGTTTTTTCTTAAACTTTAAAATAATGAACATTTTAAGAATTGACGTTTGCATTTTAATTTTAATAAAATTCTATATTTTCTACGCGTGTTATCAACAACAATAAAATAGGGTATTTGACTCAAATCTTTTTAATTACATAAATCTTTAAAAAATTGCGTAAAACCCAATAAAAATATAAGTTTCGCTCATAAATATGAAAGATACAAGACATTTAATTCCAATGGAAGGAGTAAAATGACGTCTAGTAGACGTAGACATACAGACACGTGACGTCACATGCCCGTCTTGCCATTTAAAAACGGCATGAGTGTGAGGCAGATGGACGATGCTATCCTCTTTTACTATCTCACCGCACCACTCGAAAATTCAAAAACGGTATTTACAGATTCATTTAACAAAGATATGGAATTCTGTTTTCACATAAATGTACATTAAAGTTATAATGTTTGTTCAACGACAAAGATGTAAAATTAGTCAAGATCAAATACCCTATTTGTTATGTAATATATGCGCATACAACTGAAGCCTACCCTTCCATTAACTAATATAATTATTACAGTACATGCATTATATTAGCAATACTAACTACTTTGAATGATTTCAAATATAATATTTTAAATTAATTTACCTTATTACACATTGCAGTGGAATGTCAACTTAGGTTGTGTAAGCTGCGATTCAAAAAAACTTTTGTAAAATTTGACTAAACTGATTTTTAAATCTATTGTGTTGTAAAGGTGTTCCCACACAGCAGTTGTATAACTTTATAAAACATCTTGTAACACAATAAAATTCTTTTACTAAAAATTTTTATATTAAACTCAACCACTTTACTTTAACTTGTTGTTTTCTAACCATCAATTATTGTATTGCTGTAGCTTAATTCTATTCCACTTAAGTTATAATTTGTTGCGTAACATTCTATAAAAAGAAGTTATTAACAGCCTTCTGCCAGTAGCAGCCCAGGACCGAATGCCCTGATCAGTACACGGAGGCCCGACCAAAACTGAATTATGATTCGAGATGAAGAAGATATGATATAGCCGCAATTACTTATATTTGTTAAAAAAATACACACCATGCTTTAACTTTATATAACTGCTGTATGGGAGCACCTTAACAATTACATTTTCAACAACTGTATGGGATTGTTCTAAAAGGCGAACACTATACCACACTTTAAAAAAAAAACATGCAATAATTAAATCAATGAGTAGTCCTAAATTTCTTGCTTATAAATATTTCCAGTACTTAAAACTTTTTATCGCTTACAAATAGCTACTTTTCTATAGGCGGGTGAAAATTTCGATCATGAAAATGGCAGAGGTGTGCCAAAACAAATTTTTAAAGCTCGCGTTTGGTATAACTGAATTGCTTAAATATATTCATCGGAACTTCAAAACATACTGAGATCACATATTTCTATTTTTTGACACACCTCACGAATCACTAACCAACTTTCTTGAAATGGCTTCGAGTATCAGTCTTTTGAGTTTTTTTAAGTATGTTTCTTTTGAGATCACTGTTTTTTCAATTCAATCTTTTAACTATTTATATTTCTATATTATTTAACTTATTCTAAGATTAATGTCAAGTTATACACGTACAATTAAAGAAATTGCCCTATATTTAAGCTGAAGAAATTGAGAACAAGAAAAGAGTCAAGGAGACAAAGAAAAAAGGTTTTATGATACAATTATTATTCTAGCGATATTACTAGTAAGCTATGCAATACTGGCTATTCTAACACCCTGTTTTAGAAAAAAAAATCCCTCTCATATTGTTTTTTTAAAGTTGAAATTAGAAGGCACGAGAAAATACTTTTTGACACTTTTTTTTAATGAGAGGAGATCACTATTTTCCAGGCTTATGTACATTGGGATAAAGTACAAATTGGCTGGATTTAATTTAACGGAGTTTAGTCTTGCTTTTTCAAGTGATATATTTATTATTAGGCGCGAAAATTTCCTGTCAAATTTAATTATGGTAACTTTATACAATCCACCACGTTGGCGACTTAATAAATTATTTTCTAGAAGCAAACTAGTCAAGAAGTGTTAAGGCAGGTTTCATTCTACCCACTATAACAACCAACCTACCACAATCGTTTTTTAAACATAACTAGAATAATATTATTGACTGCTGAGATCTTTTACTGTGTTGCATCTATCCTGGTTGTCGCAATTGTTTGTTTGAAGGTTTAGTTTTCGTTTGAGTCCCCTATTATGTGAGAGCCAGGCCAATACTGCCAGTTGTGGCATTTTGGGTAGTCAAAGATAAATATTGATTAATCACAATCTGCAATCGGATCGATCGGGTTTGATTGATTTTGTAATGTAACTGCAAAATATTTTTGGTCATCCATCCATCATCTCTATATGTATCTAAAATGTTCTTAATAAAGCAAGACTCAACCAGTTATCTAGTAGAAAGAATGAACACATTGGTATTTTAAAATTAATGTACAGCACATTTTAGGCAGTGAGCAGTAATGAGCACCATTTTGCTGTTGGTTTTTAAGCTCTTTCTGAAGGTTATAAAATATTGAAAGTAATTATAGTTATACATACATAATATACACAACAATATGTAGGTTAGATCATTAATAAAATGTTATTCAGGTTATTAAGTGCAAGATATTATAATAGGACACCTGACCATGATAACATTGGCAGTCATATAAATACTATGGTATTATTGGCAAAATTGTAAAATTAAAGTTGAATCCCCCATACATTTATTACTGACAAAACTATGGCAAACCTTGTAGCAAATTGGAATCATTCTAAATATCTATAAAAATATATAAATATTTTGTATTATGTCTTACAAATTTGAATTTATAACAACATCATAATATTTATATGATCGTGTTAGGGTAGGTTTTAACTTGTACCATGAACCTATATAACGATAATAATATTTCCACTCACACCAAATATCTAGTCGAAAGTTTTATTATTAAGCGCTTGTTCCATGGAGATTTGATGATAGAAGTTAGGGAATACTACATAAATAAATAGATGTAGGGTAAAAATAAACATGTCTTTAAATAATATATCCTGTACCTAATAATAATTGCATATAAAAATTCGTAAACAATAATTATTACATTTTAACTGGGAACAAAAGCGTTTTTTAAAATTCTTTCATTCAAATTGTCTCGGTTTATACGTAGGTATTATCTGTCAAGAGAGACTATTACTCAACATCATTTTTACAAATAGATAAACTTTAATGGTATTGTCACCCTGTTGAGAGTAGGAAACTAAAAGGTTTTACACGTTAAACGTTTAACTTGACAGATAAAAATTTAATTATCATTTAAAGTGGGTTATCTATTCGTTGATTTGAAGGTAAAAAAGCATGGATATATTCCATGCCTTTTTAGTCGTGTCAGAGGACAAAATGACGCCTTGTAAAATATAATCAACAGACTAAAAATTTAAAATATTAACTTCACGATAAGAAGTCAGAGCTAAATACTCTATCAACACTCCATTAGAAGTTGCAAGTACTTTACTAAAATTATTATTATTAGAAAGTATTTGGGAGAAATCGCTTTTAGTGATTAGATCACCTTTTAGACAGTAAATTTTAAGTGTTTTGTTAATTATATTTTGAAACTGGCTGAAGTATAATTAAGTAGTATTTTATACTGTTACAAAATAAACAATTTAAATGTTTTATGTATCACACACTAAAACTATCAGTCATATCAATAATATTTCGTTATGGATAGTAAATAATACATAAAATACGTAATAAGTAATGGTAATAAATAAACTAAAATAAATATAACTCACAAATAATGCTCATGCTATTGACATACATTTGTATATATCCCTACCAGGATTTGAATGTGGAACACTTGATGGCCGTTACTGACCACTGCATCAAATGCGGTCTTCAAAGCAATAGTATTTAATTAACCTTTTTAACACTTACATTAATATCAATAGCTCTGCCCCTAGTGCTCGATTCAATACCATTTTAGCAACAAAACATCATGTCAATGTGTTATTAGCAATTTTTGAATATCATAAATTATTTTAGTGTAGCACGCAGCTCAAAGGACAACGAAACATTAAATATAATAGTTGTCGGATAAATACGACAAGGGCGGTACGGGCACGATATTTTTGTCGGATAAATCCGACAAGCGGTAAATAGGTTAAAGAATACCTAAGATATTTTTAAAGAGCTTAAAAACCAACTAATGCATTCAATAACTAACCTTGCATCACTTTTTATCGCTTGATTGGTCACTTCTACATTAACGAAAAGAAGAAATGTATAACAATTAAGATATGCAGGTAATATAAAAAATAATAATCTCAGATTCCAAATTCATAATCAAGAAAATAAACATAGTGCATATAAAATAGAAGAAAAACATATTGCAGTCAAAAATTCGAGTGAATGAACGAAAAACAATGAATGATCCTAATTTCTTAACCTTTACTGATCTGATCAGTTAAAAAACAATAAAAAAATTAAATATGATTCAACTGGCACTGAGAAAAGAATGTATAAAAACATTTAACAAAATATAAATAATGATTATGATTATGCTACTCTTATAAATAAACATTAAACATCCTTGCCATTGGTTTATTAATAAAAAAAAAAATTAAATATTTCAAAGCCACTTCAAATAAATAGGTTGTTTTGGTTGCATTTAAAAAAAATATATTTTCAAAACCATCTAAAGATTGACATTTTATTTTTTAATCGCACAAAACCAATGGCAAAGGAACATGCACGCATGCAATCTAGTCTAACATGTCACTCAACTTTTCTCGTCTCTCTATGTGTTCTGCCTCGGAGCAATGAGCCATGAGGATAGATTCACCAGCAATCAAGTTTTCAAAGCACAACGAACATGCGTACATAGCATCTCCGAAGCACACTATCTTGTTGTCATCTCTGTACATTGTCATCGGGTTTAACACAGTGCTCGGCATAATCTCCTTGCCAGATGCTACACATTTTTTGATATAAGCGGTTTTGTATACAAAGTGAATTTTCTCACAATGCAGTTTACTTAGGATATGCTTTAGCAAACTGTTTTCTTCGTTCTCTGTACTCTTGCATGAAGGACAGTAAAATGTAATGATATTTTTTGACTCATACTCTTGATCGGTCGCCTCGCACTTAAGTTGTATACTATGTACTTGTACGTAGAAAGTAATACGTTCAATTGCAGGTTTTTGAAGCAGTGTGCTGTACAAACTCGTATCTTGGAAGCTGCTGTAGCTAACTATGAGGTCCAACGACTCCGAGTACGCTGTCAGAGTTGAGGTATCCAAGCTGAAGTTGCCAATAGACGATGTTATGGACTGACTGGATACATCGTTCTTTGTATTCAACCCAGAATCATTAGGTGTTGATGAACTACCGTGTAACTGACATCGGCACACACATTTTGTTTCATCTGATTCTTCAAAATCATTTAAGATGTGATTTGTGTTATTCGGGAAGGAGGTATTGAAATCTGGTTCAAAAAGATTAATCATAGCATCTCTAATATCTGGGAAATCAAAATGTTTATATCTCTTCTTGGTGCAATAATTCAGTTTCTTATGTTTGCTCTTGTTCACGTCGTACGTAAGGCTTCTATGGTTACGAAAAGACAACTTCCGGCACTTTCCAATATGTTCCTTTTCAAAGTGGACTTGAACAAAATCTTCAATTGTATTCTTCATATTCAGCAGCTGCTTTTTAAGATTAATTTTTGTGTCGTCATCTGGGTTTTCCAATATAAAATTCCACGAGCCAGTTCTACTCAAACCCTGGTTTAATTTATCTAGATTCAGATCCTCTAACATTTTAGGTTCTTTAATAACATCTTTGTCAGACAGAGTACTGGCAACAGAATGGTAGTTAAACACTTTTGACACTTCTATATGAAACTTGAAATCCGTCAGAAGCTTTTTTAAAACAGTATCAAGCTTTTCTAATTGCATTTGATAGTCTAAGAGCATAGACACTCTTTCCTGTTCATTTTTTTCTAACTCAACATCACCAAATGATTCGGGACTGGGCGATGGCAGTAAATCGGGAACAACAGTTATGGCATCGACTTTGCGGCACATTTGAACATCATTACTAATATCAGAATCTAGTGAGATATCGGTTTCTGATTCATCTGACAACGATTCAATGTCAACATTTTCTTCCTCGCAAATGGATGCATCGGACATAGCGTCGAAAATATCAAAGGAACGATTGAAATCAAAACCTTTAAAGTGTTGTCCAAGCTCAGCACTCTTGCTATCCAAGAGGACATGTGTTGGTGTATTCTCAACATTCGAGTCAGATTTATCTATAGATTCACTCAAGGATTGACTGCATTTGCTAACATCTAATTTCAACTTCTTGTTTTTTCGCTTGCTTCTCTTAGAAGGGGCTTCAATGTTTAAATTTAGCAGATCTGTGTCGGATAAAGAGCCTTTTTTGGCGGCGAAATTTCGCACAGACTCTGGTACTTTGAGACTAGTTGAGCATAAGGTGGATGTGGAATCTGGTTCAGCGCATTCAAAATTAACATTTTTACCTTCCTCGGGCTCGACGAACGTGCTCGAAGATGCCTCGGAGTGGTCAAAAACATCTTCGCCAGGTTTCTTAAAATAGGTGATGTTGGACAACATTTTTCGCAAAGAAAACGCCATTTTTGCGTAGCCACTCTCGTAACTATATAAACTATTATCTCCACTGCACACTGTTGATATTACGAGCTGTAATTATGGAGAAATGCGCAATTTATAAGCAACTAAACGATTGAACAAAGAACACACAAAGAACTAAACGTCCATATTTACCTCAGACACGAATTGTTGCGAACGACAAGCGGTGATTTTTTATATTGTCACGTCATTTTTACAAGAAATTTATATGATTTTATTTAGAAATACCTTCAAATAAGATTTTTTTATTGGAGATCTGTATAACAAAGCCTTTTATTTAGCCCATAGAGTAAAATGTATTGTTTTAGGTTTTAGCAGGTTTTAGCCTTCAGTTTGACAATATCGAAAACGTATGATTGAAATACAACCAAAATTCGATGACTACTGTCACAATCTCTATGGCGCTACTGTCTATGAAATAATGTTTTTTAACTATTTTTCATTTAACTTATGATATGATTTTTTAATTTTGTCGTATAACTATTGAATCACGGTGCTGCCATTTATGAAAATATAAATACTACCAACCCAATTTCATAATCAATACAACAAAAGTCAAGGACAATTAATCTAGGTGTAATAAAAAGAACCCAACCAAACTAATGGAAAACAATGAGCTATACAATATGATGTCTACAATTTACTAGATTTCATTCATAAAATTCTTTAGGTTTCATAGATTTCTCACTAAAAAACGGTCAATTTTGCAATAAATATTACTATAGCAACACTGATTACATTCCGTTTACTGTAATCGATCTTTACAATAATCATAATCATTTAATTATAGTAAAAAAAAAAATTATTGAAATAAATAAGTCTTATTAATTTTAGTTTAAGATTTGTTGAAATGAGTACAATATTCCTATAATTTTAGTATAAAATACGTGGCTGTGACATATGGCTGCATAGAATAAACCTGAATAGACGAAATTAAAAAAAGAAAATGGTGTGTTTGGCGGGAAATCATGGCGTCTGGTTTTTTCTTGGCGGGAACTTGAAAAGGGCGGTCGTGAAAAAATCTCTCTTCTTAGTTATTAATTTTATTGTACATTTTCTATAAATACTTATCTTGTTATTATATTTTTTATGTTATTCTTCTTACTTGGTAAGTGTTAGTTTGTAGTTTTTCTTATCATGGAGATGGAGCCAGAACCACCAGACCCTCCTGACCCTGGGTCAAATTCTATTTTAAATTTAATTAATGCTAGCGAATATATTTCACAATCGGAATTTAAATTAGTTGAGAGAAAACACTCTCAAAAAAAGAAAAATAACAAATTACTTACTATTAAACCTAAGGAAAAAAATAACTTAAAAAACATTCATTTAGCGTTAGATTCTCTAAAAGATAGCTCCAATACATCTACTAATTGTCTAGCTGCTAAATCAAAGGCTTTAGAGTCAATAGAGGTAACTGAAAACATTTTCAGATTGAGATATAATGATAGTGACAAAGGGCCTTATATGGTTCAAGTCCAATTAATTGAGGATTCCCCTTCTTTGGGTTCGACACTTCATCCTATCAAGTTTGGCAATTTTCTTTTCAAAAATAACTTGAAATACGTTTTGCACGATGGCATAAAGCGAGTGGGTCGTAATCGCCTACTTGTACATTTTAAAACTCCTCTTGATGCAAATAATTTTTTAGACAACAACCTCTTATTTGAAGCCCACAAATATAAAGTTTCTATCCCAACTTACAATATATGTAAGCTAGGTGTAATAAAAGGTATACCATCAGACTGGACTCATGATGAAATCATCAGTTCCATTGAAGTGCCTTCAGGCTATGGTAAAATATTGAGAACTAGGAGAGTTAGTAGAAAAGTTATTAACAACGGGACATCTTCATGGGTTCCCACGCAATCTGTTATACTAACTTTTGATGGCCAAGCTCTTCCTCCCCGTGTTTCATCTTTTTATACATCTATAGAAGTAGAACAGTACATTTATCCTACTATTCAATGCTACAATTGTTGTAGATATGGGCACACTCGGGTTCAATGTAGAAGCAAACCTAGGTGTTATAAATGTTCTCTAGATCATGCTGGAGATAGTTGCATTAAGTCTAGTAACTTTTTATGTATCAATTGTCATGGGTCGCATGAAGCGTCAGATAAAATTTGCCCAGAATATGTCAGACAAAGCAACATCAAATATAAAATGTCTCTTGAATCTATTTCTTATCAAGAAGCTGCCAAAGATTTTGCCGCTTCAAAACAATTATATACTGAAGTTGTTAAAAAACCTAATGTCATTTCCTCTTCTCCTTCACCCCCTACTCCTAATCACATTTCACCCCCTTCCCCTACCTACAGTTATAAAAAAACTTCATATACTAATAGAAAACCTGCTAGACCAGCTTCTCAAGGTTATGATCAAAAAGCTCATAATGATTTGATTAATGAGTTTAAACTACCTACTTCTAGCAATGGATGCGCATTAAATGTTCCAAAAGTCAATGAATCTCCCTGTTCTGATAATCTCAATGAACTATTATCCTCTCTAATCAATATTATTACAAACTCTTCTTTACCCGACTCCGTAGCAATTTCACTAATTAATAATATCACAATATCCATATATCAATTTATTAAAAATGGATCAGGTTCTCCAGTGGAACTGTAGAAGTGTACACTCTAATCGTACTGATTTACAACACCTTATTAATACTTATAAGCCACTAACAGTTGCTATCTCTGAGACTTGGTTGAAGCCACATATGAACTTTAGGGTTCATGGCTACACAGTTTTGAGAGATGACAGAGATGATGGTTGGGGCGGAGCAGCCCTTCTCATTAAAAAACATGTTAAATTTAATGTTATTCCTCTTCCTTCATATAATCACAATCACATGAATGCAGTTGCAGCTAGAGTTTTAAATTTTTCTATTCTTTCTTTGTATATATCTTGTAAAGACACTTCAGTTATTCCTATTTTAAAGAATATTATTACGTCTTTGCCAGCTCCTGTTATTATACTGGGAGATTTTAATGCACATCACTCTGTTTGGGGTGCTCCAAATAATGACAGTTTAGGCAACCAGCTTTTGGAAATAATTGACGACTTAAATCTATGTGTATTAAATGATGGTTCTGCTACTCGTAGGGCATATCTTGGCCAAGCTCTAAGTTATGTTGATATTTCACTTTGTTCATCGTCTTTTTCTTCCCTTCTTTCCTGGAAATGTTTACAGTTGTCCTATGGTAGTGATCACTATCCCATAGTGATCTCATTGCCAACCAAAATTCAATCTACTCCTTACCTGTCCCCTTTATTAAAATATAAAATTGATGGTAATTGCGATTGGGATACTTATAGCGCTACCCTTGAAGAGATATTACTAAAATTTCCTAAAGTAACACCTGAAAATATTCTCTTGTCATACAATAATTTTTTATCAGCTGTTTTGTCTGTTGCGGACTCCTTGTTTTCTTTAAAAAATGTTGCCATGGGCAAAATACCTTCTCCTCCATGGTGGGATCATGAGTGTACTCAGGCTATTAAATTAAGGAATAATGCTGAAAAAGAATGCAACAAGTTGTTAAATACTCAATCTTATCTCAATTATAAAAATATTTGCGCGGCTACCAAACGTCTTTTAAAAAAAAAGAAAAGAGAAGGATGGAAAAAATTTTGCACTTCTTTATCTCCTGATACTCCTTCCACTCTTGTGTGGAAAAATATCAGAAGATATAGATGCGCTTTGAAGTCCAATAATGCAATTTCTTCTTTCTCCACGGACTGGGTTAATCCATTTTTAGATAAACTGGCTCCTTGTTTTGTACCAAATGCTCATGACATTCCGTATACATATAATTTCCTTAATGATGGTTCTGATCAAGGTAGTATCTTTTCAATAATAGAGTTAAATTTTGTTTTAGACCGCTTGTCAGATTCGGCGCCCGGAATAGATGGAATTCCGTATTCATTTATAGTTAGATTATCTTCCAGCTCTCGTCTAATTTTATTAGATATTCTTAATTTAATTATTTTTTCTGGCTGTATTCCTCCAGCCTGGAAAAATCATATTATTCTACCTATACTAAAACCCAACAAAGATCCAAGTGAGCCATCAGCTTACAGGCCTATAGCGTTAGCTTCCACTATTTCTAAAATAACTGAACATTTGATTAAAAATAGATTAGAATGGTTTCTGGAACATAACAATTTATTAGCTGCATCCCAATTTGGGTTTAGAAAGGGTAGGTGTTCTTCTGATAATCTTTGCATATTTTCTACTGATATTCAATTGGCATTTTCTAGAGGCGAGTCAGTGGTGGCTTCCTTTTTAGATGTTACAGCGGCCTATGATAGTGTTAATCTTTCAATTCTTAAACAAAAGTTAGATCTACTAAAGGTACCGACCACTTTTTCGAATTTTATTTTTAATTTATTTATGAGCCGAACAGTTACGCTAAGAGTTATGGGTCTTCATACAGAGCCCAGGATTCTATGGCAGGGTGTTCCCCAAGGTTCAGTCCTGAGCCCCCTTTTATATGATGTTTACACTCTTGATTTAGAACAATCTATTACTTCTGAGTGTAGCATTCTTCAGTACGCTGATGATATTTTAGTATATTCTTCCCATTTTTCTATTCCAATCGCTGCTTCTAATTTAGAGGAATCTTTGAATAATTTGGAGTTTTGGCTATCAAAACATAATTTATCCTTATCTGTTTCTAAAAGCTCTGTTGTTACTTTTTCGAAAAAGAGAGTGATTCCGATTGTAAATATTAACATTAACAATTCTAGATTAAATGTTGTTAATGAATGTCGCTTTTTAGGCAGGATATTTGATAATAGGTGTAGTGGTAACCCTCATGTAAATTATATTGTAGATAAGTGTGAAAAAAACATAAACATATTGAGAACTTTATCCGGTGTCTGGTGGGGTGCTCATCCCTTTACTTTAAAACTTGTATATAATGCCCTGATTCGTAGTTTGCTAGATTATGGATCCTTTTCATTAAGCCCCGTTAACAAAACCGCGATGAAAAAGTTTGATAATGTACAATCAAAGTGCCTACGAATAGTTATTGGTGCAATGAAAAGCACTCCTATTGTTGCATTACAAGCTGAATGTGGGGACCCCCCATTATATTTAAGGAGGCAATATCTATCTGACAGATATTTCTTTAAACTTCATCAATATGTTAATCATCCACTTTTTGTAAAATTGGATGCTCTTGATAGTTTAATAGTTCATGGCAATCGTTTCTGGCATAACAGAAGCATTCCATATTTAATTAATAGTCTGAGAAAAGTTCGGAAGCTGGGCTGCGATTTTAATAGATATCCTTCTCATCCACTTTTTGCACATAAATATAGCTCAATTATTTTTTCCCCTTCTGTTATAATGTCAATTGGTATTAATAAAAAAACGAAAAACGCGAATGATAAGTTTCTTTCTTTTGTTGAACATAACACTGCCAATGCTGAGATATTTTTTACTGATGCTTCTAAATCTACCACTCTTCTATCTGAGAGAGGAAATCACGTAGGAGCTGCTTTTTTACATTATTCATTAGGTTATTTTAAATTATTCAAATTGAATAGTCTCACCTCCAACTTCACTGGTGAGGGCTTGGCCATCTTAGAATGTATTAGTTACATAATTTTAAACAATATTCCTAATTCTTTTATTTTTACTGATTGCTTAAGCTTTCTACAATCGGTTCAGTCGAACCCCTTCGATAATAACTCTTTCAATCCTCTGGCCCTTATGGTAAAGTCTAAATTGAAAGAAGGCTTAGATAAGGGCTTGCAGATTTCCTTGGCTTGGATTCCTGGTCACACTGGGATCCAGGGCAACGATAATACCGATAGACTGGCTAAAATGGCTTCCGTGCAAGGTGCTACATCTTTTAAGTGCGTTTTTATGCAAGACGTTTTAGGTCTCACTCGCCCCTTTTTGGAAGATGATTGGAACGAAGAATGGAAATCCTCAAGTCTTCATAAAGCTAAATTTTATCGTCAATTCTGTCCTACTATATCTCTAACACCTTGGTTTTCCAAATTAAAATATTGTAAAAGAATTACTTCTATTCTTTCTCGCCTGAGATTTGGTCATTGCTCTTGTCCGTCACATCTAGCTAAGCTTCATATTCTAGACTCTTCAATGTGCGAATGCGGCTTAGCAGAGGGTAATCTTATCCATATCCTTTTCCATTGTCCTTTGTATAACTCATTTCCACTCTATGATATTTTCCTTTCATATAAAGCTCCACTCCCTTATAATTTATCATCTATTCTATCTCTTTCCAATAAATCGTATCGTAAGTCTATTATAAAGTTCATTTCTTTTCATAATATTAATTTGTAATGTAATTATTACCTATATTTTCTATTTATTGTATCCTCTTTTTTACCCCCTCTCCGCCCAATCCTGTCCAACTCTTACCCAATCCCTATGGGTACCTATTAAACCGAAACTATAATCGAACTAAGAAAATGGCATCAGTAATCCTCGGTCAAGACTAATCTCCGGTCAAGACATCGAAGAGGAGTGAATTGCCAATGGCAAATGGCAACACTAGCCTAAATGCCATTAAGAAGAAGAAGAAGAAGAATCATGGCGTCTGGATGTCGATCTTTATGTCGATAATTCAAAATTGCTTCGGAGTGGATTTTGTGCAGTGAAAGTGGTGTCGTTTTGTTGCATAAGCATCCGTGTTGACGAACAGTTATGAGGAATCATTGAAATAAAGGTTTTGTGTATGTGGCGTTGAGAATTGTATAGTGGTTGGAAATCCCACTATACAATTCTCATCAGTCACCATCATGAGGTCTGTACCATGCATTTCTCGCCAAGCACTCCCTAGATGCATTAAAAAGTGTGGCACCCACATTTTAATGCAAAAATCAAGAAAGAAGATGAAACTAAAGACTTGGCTGTATGGGCTAGATCCCTTTGCCGTCCCGTAACAGGGAAAATTTAAAAAAAAAAAAAAAAATCCTATTTTCCTATTCAACTGTCAAACAAAATTTCTATTCTATTTTCATTGTTTTTCACGCTAAAAACTTAACTTTGTTTACTAATATCAGGCGTTTGCTCGTGTCTATTCCGTGTATCTAAAGTTGTAACTATATACGTATTTAAATGAACAATTTATTACTTTAACCTACAAACCCCAATATAATTTGGGATTTTAAGTGTACCTACCATGAAACCTACTCTGGACATAGATTCGCTACGCTCAGATCATGAATCTGATGAACAGTGGGAAGTACGACGCATGTTCATGTTGGAACACAAAGATGACTTCGAAGAGGCCGAACTGGTCACTTTAGCACAACTATTTACAAACATCGAATTTTTAGGATGCAGGTAATTTTAAATTGCTTTTTTTATGTACTCGGTTGTCACCCCGACTGCTGAGATCTTTTTGAGTGTAACATTTGTCCTGGTCATTGGCTTTAGTTGATGTTATACTTACAAAAGTAATCTGTGGTTGGTGTGTTTACTGAATTGGTAATTTTTATGTGGCTCAGGCTGTCTGGACAAATCTTCAAAATAGCTTACATTTAAGTAGGTCAATAGGGCATTTTATGTGACGGCTAACCACCCTTACTTCAGAAGTGGTGACGCTACAGAATCTTAGTTAATCGATCGAAACCGTGTCCAGCCAGCTTGAAAAACCACTTTTCGCTGGTCTCTCAATCTCGGTAACGGAAGTGGTTTTGAAGACTTTTTGCATATCAACGGGCGTCACATAAATTTGTGACGGGCATCGAGCTAAAAGTTTTATGATACGTACAGCGGTTTATTAGAAAAATGCAAAAATCTGTGTCCAGCCAGCTTGAATTTACGTATAAAACTTCTGGCTGGCACTTCTGAATCTCGATAACGGGAGCGTTTTCGAATATGGTTCCTCTACTAACTAAATGTGACGCAAGTTGTGACGGTAATAACGTTTGATTTATGGCGTCACGTGTAATGGTTTACGAGAAATCAATTAAAAACTGGTGTCCAGCCAGCTTGAAGTTCAAGCTGGCTGGACACACATATCTCCGCTGCCTGATGGTCTACGGCCTTCGTAATATGTTAAAGTTTTTGTGACGGGGACGATAATGATAATCTGATGTTGTGACGGAGAAAGTTTACGTAGTTTTAAAGATATTGATCATTTAATTTTTTCCATACAAACATCTATTAATAATGTTAGGTGACCATAATTTTACACAAATAAAGGATTTCTTTTTAATCGACTTATCGGCCGGTTGTGGCCACACCTGCATTGTATTTGATTTTTTCCGTGAGAATAGGTTTTCCCGCAGTAAAAAAAAATTAAATAAAAAAAACCGCCTTCAAAACTAAAAACGGGAGAAATAAAAGTTTTGTTTATAAAAATCTAAATGTTTTTAGAGGTCGGTCCCGAATACAAGTGACAACGTTTATTACAAATATTGAGGTTGGCACCGACCTCAAAAAAAATTAGATTTTTATAAACAAAATTTTTATTTTTCCCGTTTTTAGTTTTGAAGGCGGTTTTTTCCTCCATTTTGTGTTTTAAGTATAGAAAT
Source organism: Elophila nymphaeata (assembly GCA_955850985.1). Classification (NCBI taxonomy): domain Eukaryota; kingdom Metazoa; phylum Arthropoda; class Insecta; order Lepidoptera; family Crambidae; genus Elophila; species Elophila nymphaeata. The sequence goes on from OY039094.1 coordinate 2,030,327, forward strand.
TTTCAGGAAACTACTTCAAGATCTTACCTACTACCTACGAATTACCTCAAGACACACAAGTGATAAAATTATGATATCATCAATGCCAATTAAATAGGCATTATTAGGGATAACTCAAAAACTATTTGTCAGATGTCGATAAAATTTAAATGGGACCCCATGACAAGCACTAGCTTCCAAAGGTCAAAAGAATCTTCAAAATCGGTCCACTCAGTAACGAGTTATGAGGTAAGAAACACTAAAAAAACATACAGTCGAATTAATAACCTCCTCCTTTTTTGAATTCGGTTAAAAAAGCGTAAATAAGTGTTAATTCAAAATAATAATTGACTACCAGCGCTGCCTAAAAAGAGCCCCCACTTATTATTTTGTGTTACTTTTTGCCCATCATTAGTTTTTACGAGTTGAATAGTCAGATTGTCAGAATAGTTTTCTTTCCTAATTAAGTCCACCATTTGTATATCTACTGGTAAGAATTTCGAAATAAGTCTCCTTTTTTGGAGGTAGAGGAGGGTGGGGGGAAGGAAGGGAGGGGGTGGAAGTCGCCCCCCGTAAATTTCGAATGCCGGAAATGCTTACTTTTTTTTATAAAAAATTTACCTCAAAATATATGAAAAAACCCTAACCTACCTATCACCCAGCCATGTAGGTGCATAAAACACTAGACACGAAAACTCGAAAGCAACCAACGGAATGACGCAATTTAACGCTGTCAGAAATGTCAAAACTATTATCAAAATAGTGGATTGGCGTTTCGTTTCACGCGTTTTAGTACTTCAAACTAACTTCAAAAGTTTTAAAATCTTATCATAACCTAAAAAAGTATAGAAATTACGTTTTGTTTCACGCAATCACAATACAATAAATACGAATTTAAAAAAAATATTAAAATATTTAAAGGCAACTCCGGCAGCCGAAATTGTTTTAGGGTGATCTTACGGAGCTTCCTTGAGCCCCCTACACATTCAGTTTCCTCAGATTCAGGCGACTCGTTTCGAAGTCCGTCCCTATCTACTTACTCTCCGATTAGGGGCCAGGCTTCCAAGTGAAAGCTTTCGAAATGCAACTGGGATATTCGCTAGGATGAAGATTTGTACCCACATCTACTATTTTTTGTGCAATAAAGAATAAATAAGGTACCTAATTAAAATAAATGCTTTACCGTCGTTAATTTGTTTTCTTTTTTCCCACCTCAATGAGAAAATATTAACTATCATTTTTTTGAGAAAACCCAGAGTAAGTACCTAGTCGTAGGGCGCGCCATAATCGGTATAGCATGCGGGTGATGAAAGAGTCTGATTCAGAGGAAGAGAACATAATTATGATTCGAACAGTTGTCCTAATAGTACCAACTTTAAGCAACAGATGGCGACACCAACATCAACTACCTACCTATTGAACCCAAGTCGGTCTGCGGCAGCGTATGAGCACGTTCAGAAATTGTTCAGTATCTTTTCGTGACCAAGATATTTCCTAAAAAATATTTTTACAGTAAAATATAACTAAATATACTTAAAATATTTTTGACTCTCTTTGCCGGAAAGTATTTACTTTTAATAGAATTTTTAGAAGAAAAAAGAAACCATTGTATCCTGTGTTGCTATAGCATTATTTATACAATAGCATTAATTATTTATGCTTACCATGAAAAACACCAATACTTACCCACTAAAAAGAGTAGTTATCTGCACGTAAATAATCAATTACGCAAAAAATTACCCCCTTTCAACACCTCTACGCTTTTGTCTTCTATCAATTAAAATATCTAGGTACCTACTGTAAATGTAGGTTAGTAGGTAGGTATTAATATCACCAATACACGTATTTTCGTTCATTAAAGCCTTAAAATAATATACTTGTTTCTACATAAAACCTACAATATTGGTAACCCTACTGCAGTGTTTGTATGAAAATAATTTAATGATCAATATCTTTGAAACTACGTAAACTTTCTCCGTCACAACATCAGATTATCATTATCGTCCCCGTCACAAAAACTTTAACATATTACGAAGGCCGTAGACCATCAGGCAGCGGAGATATGTGTGTCCAGCCAGCTTGAACTTCAAGCTGGCTGGACACCAGTTTTTAATTGATTTCTCGTAAACCATTACACGTGACGCCATAAATCAAACGTTATTACCGTCACAACTTGCGTCACATTTAGTTAGTAGAGGAACCATATTCGAAAACGCTCCCGTTATTGAGATTCAGAAGTGCCAGCCAGAAGTTTTATACGTAAATTCAAGCTGGCTGGACACAGATTTTTGCATTTTTCTAATAAACCGCTGTACGTATCACGAAACTTTTAGCTCGATGCCCGTCACAAATTTATGTGACGCCCGTTGACATGCAAAAAGTCGTCAAAATCACTTCCGTTACCGAGATTGAGAGACCAGCGAAAAGTGGTTTTTCAAGCTGGCTGGACACAGTTTCGATCGATTATCTAAGATTCTGTAGCGTCACCACTTCTGAAGTAAGGGTGGTTAGCCGTCACATAAAATGCCCTATTGACCTACTTAAATGTAAGCTATTTTGAAGATTTGTCCAGACAGCCTGAGCCACATTAATTTTTGGGTTTGGTGCCCCTTTTCTGTTGGCTGGCAATGGTCTATTACTAACCGACAAACCACACTATCCACCTGGTATAGGATAATTAGAATATTTTTTTTCTTACCCAACAACCTAGGTTGGTTGAGATTTATTTTTCCTAACCGACGATCTGGTTGGTTGGTTGAGTTTTTTTTCTATCTGACAACCTAATTGGTCAGTTGATATTAGTTTTTTCATAACTGATGACATAGTTGGTTGATGGAAATTATTTGTTTCTTAACTGACAAAATAGTTCCATCACCATAGATGCTTGCACCACTGATGTGACACGCGCTACCAACCCTAGTCCCTTCCCTTAACCGTGGAGCTCTGGCAACCTTACTCACCAACAGAAATACAACGCCACTAAAGTTTATTTTGACTATGCTCTCCTGTAAGTGTTGTTCCTGGTGAAAGCAATTCCACTTTCAAAGCAATTCTTACTAATTCCACCTGATGGCAAGCAAAAATGGAGTTCAAATCCAAATGTAAATTCTTAACTGAATATATTAGTTTAAAATTATGTTTGATAACAATAAACACTCATAGAACTTTTAAGGAAGTACTTATCTAATTGCTTGGTTAGGTACGAAAATAATATATTTTACGAGCTGGTCATTTTGTATCCTGTCTTGAATGAAATGTCCTCTGAAAATATCTTTCAGGTACCCAGCACAAACGATGAAAAGGATAGCAATGCTTTCAGAGAAAGTGTCAGCGAAGTACAGAGAAAGTAGAAAGAATAAACTAAAGAGGACCTTTGTGGAAGCCAGTGATGCAGCCGAGCAGAAGGCCAAAAGAACTTTTAAGTAAATTAATTCATTTAACCAATCATAATAATAAAAGCCCTTTTAAGAAAATCTGGTGTTTACAATAAATACACACTAGCCATATACATTTTTTTATTTCTTCTCCCTATTACGGGAAGGCGGAAGAATAGGGAATTACGGGAAGGCAAAGGGATCTAATTTGGACCATAGAGGCATGTTCCCAAAGCTTATTCTTCTTTCTCGAATTTTGCATTTAAATATGGGTGCCACACATTTTAATGCATCTAGTTAATGGTTGATGAGAAATGTATGGCAAATTGACAACAGACCTCATGGTGGCGATGAGGTGGAAATCCCACTATAAAATTCTCAATATCAGACATACCATAAAACCGTTATTTCAATGATTTCAAAATAACACCGCTCACTGCACAAAATCGACTGCAAAATAATGTTGAATTAATGAAACAAAAATACTCCTGATAATAAAATAGTAAATTGCTTTATCTCACACCGGGTTCACCGTTAGGGTTGGGACCCACTGACTGCATAGCATGCTTCATCATGCCAAATCACCCCCTGGCATGGCGCCGCAAATTTTACATATTAATTTAATGTTAACTTGTGGAATGCCTCAGTTAAGTAATTTCAACCTATTCCTGAGGTGCATTCAAATAAAAGAATGACGAAAATCATAAGTCTATGAAAAATGCAGTGCCATGCCATGCCTTCACATCATGCTAAAAAATAATAGAATATTTACAGTAATAATATACTTTATTAAATGCATTTTAAAGTTCAAATCACATAGTTCATCTATAATAAATTATTTACAATATATCTTTTAAATAATCAGTCTCTTGTCCGCAACCCCCATATCGAAGTCCTTTTAGGACCTACTGTAGGCCTTGCTATCGCGCTGAAAGAAAAAAACGGATTAATTAGAAAAAATAAAACAGGTACACGTATAAGTAGTATAGAGGAAGTCTTGTAATCATTACAAAATTCGAGATTTTGACAGATTTACACGTTTTGGACCTCACCGAGTCAAAAAATACCGTTTTCGGAATTATGTCTGTGTGTGTGTGTGCGTTAGCACGATAACTCGAGTATGGTTAAACTTATTGCATTATAAGGTTTCTATCAACTTTTGAATCATTTCTGGTATACGAGAAAGTCATGGGGAGACCACTCCCGATTTTTGATGTTAAGTGGTTGACAGACAAGTATACAGCCTGCCCGGTGGTAAGCCACAGTAGCCTATAGACACTCGCTGCACTGATGCACAAAAATGTAGTGTTATTTGCCTGTGGTCTTCTGTAAGGTGGAGGTACTACCACAATACGGCACTTAGAATTAGAGCGGCTAGTCCACTGTGCACTACCTCGACTATAACAGGTGTAACAAGACCTATGTCAAAGCCGAGAACTACGTATTCCGCTCATCATTAGCAACATTTTATTCTTCTAGACTATACCTGGGAAACTGATAGTTATAAATTTTTTTTTTCCAGATTTTAATGAAAACAAAATGAACATTATTTCTTTAACCAGCTAAATACGATCCCAAAAGATTTGTCAGTTTTTGCAGACTAAACGGCGTCTAGAAGTTATATAACTTACCTAAACATAAATTGATTGATTTGGATAGCTGGTAGTGTGGTTCGGAGAGCATTGAGCGACGTTGACTGCAACATACCCCATACCTCCAGGTATTGTAGCGAAACCATACTATTTAGTTTCCTGAAAAAAAAAAACAAACAATTTAATTTGACATTGTATTATTTTACATATTAATTTAGATATTATTTGGCATTTTTTTTATTCATGATTTTAATTGTACATTTTTAGTTAGGTATCATTATTTGACATTATTAGTATTTTTTTAAAACATGAATTTATGTTTATAATATTTAGATTTAATAAAAAAATATATATATTTTGTACATCTTCCGAGGTAAGACATGTTGGTACCAGAATGTAAATCTTAGCTATGTATAGCATACACGTTTCTGACAAATTAAATTATCTTTATCTTTGGTTACACAAAGCGACATCTGGCAGTATGGGCCATGCAGTGCCGTCAAATAGTGACAGCTTGTCATCAAGCACACCAAGCCCAAACCAAATAAAAAAAATATATTATAATTATTATCTCTAAAAGAATCTCTTAAATATACATGACTATCTGCGGGACGCCCGGTCTTCCCGCCGACGCTCAACGGTACTTTTTTTTCGTGGGAATGCGGGGCTTCCCGCCGACGCTTGAGAGGTTAATCTAAGGATGGAAGATTATTGATATTATTACTCACGTGAGCACATGTGGAGGTAGTAGGTAGCACCTACTCAAGGAGAGGTGCTCTAGTCTACTGAGGGCTTGTAGTCCAAGGACAGCTGGCCCGGACAACTTGGAACAGTCTGACACATCTAATTCCACCAAGCGAGGACATCGCTCCACCAGCTTTAGTACCACTGGAAGAGAAAAAATATAGGTAAAGACAACATTACATTTTTTTTAATAGTTTTATTTATTATATAGATGGAAAATGGTCATGAAATTAAAAGCAAAAAACGTTTTTTAAAAAAGATTTTATTTAAATGCTTTAATTTTAACTATAAACTTATAACTTCATTATACACAATTTATATGATCATAAAAGCTTATCGCGAGGTTTGCGTAAGCGCCTATAAGTATGTAATTAAACTGAAATTTAAAAAAATAAACTTAGCAGATTAAGTTACTCAATTAAATAGGTACTTACTAGTTTATTTACACATGTAAATCGCGCGACAATCTTTTATAATCATATAAATTGCGTATAATGAGGTTATAAGTTTATAGTTAAAATTTTATTTTCTTCTTTTTAGAGCATTTAAATAAAAGCATTATAAAAAAAATTGTTTTGCTTTTAATTTATTTTTTACTTATTTCTAATTATTCTCGGCAAGCCCTTTCATTTGATACCCATATTGAAGAAGTGCATAAAAAATAACTGTTCCGCCATCTTGGATGGTCCGCCATATTGAAATTAGAATGACGTCACACAGCTTATTGCGTATTGTTATTCAAACTAAACGTGTATACAAAATTTCAGCTCAATCGGTTGAAGAAATCTGCTTCAAAATGGAGTTGCAAGATTCCACCCGAACAAACATACATTGCAAGTTAAATAAAAGCTTTTAAAAAGACTCAACACATATTTTTTTTTATTTTCTTTAATTTTGGTTCTAAGAATTTCAATTTCAAATTTTAAAACTTACTCATTCTACAACTACGTAAGTGCAATTGTAGGGTTTTTGTGGTCTACACTTTTTGCCTGTTGATTAAAAATACTGTATGAAAATACTATTATTATTAATTAACATACAGGGTGTAAAAGACATGAACAGTCAAACGAGAACCATGTATTCTGCTCACCATCATAACATTTTTTTTCTTTCAGACTATACCTGGGAAATTGATAGTTACGATTTTATTGAAGGTCAAAGTCAAAATTATTTTTTTTCATTTTTTTATGAAAACGTATTCTATAAGTTATTTCTTAATTATTGTCCAAAGAAACATTATCATTTTTTTTAGTATTTCATAACAAAAAATGGCTTCACACCGTTAGCGTCCAATGTAGCTCACTCGATGCGCACGGACACTAACGAACGGGGCCGCCGTCTGCAAACTTATCGCGGTTTTGCGAGTTGCGTGCGAGTTGAGCCCTTTACATTGCGCGATACAATTTGCAATTTTTTTTAACACCAAAAAATAAAAATCATTTCCCAGCAATATTTTTTTTGAAATATGTGACACACTAGTCTAAGTTTACTATCTAACTCAATATTGTAAAACGTTCAAAGGTTAATCATTGTAAACGACTAGGGAAGTTGCGAGACATTCCCAACACAAGTATCTCTGATTACTTACTGGGAAGCCTCGGCGTTAACATTGTAACCACGAATTTTCGAATAAAACTATTTTTATTTTATTTTATTTTTTATATGTCTTATTTTGATGTATAGAATACAGGGTTCTCGTTTGACTGTTCATGTCTTTTACACATTTTTGATATATGATTATCATACTTGCTATGTTAATGACAGTGTAGCAAACATCATTTATACTAGCTTTAGAGGTACCGCTCTGTTCTTATATCTGAAAGACCTGTAATGTACAACTTTTAATTGGCAATAAACACTAATAATAAAGACTCACTGTCATTGGTCATAATCCGTGCTCCGCCCACGTTAAGCCGCTGCAGTTTCTGCGGAAGTGACGTCACCAGAACTTCCAGCGCGCTCTCGCTTAAGTTGCACCACGATATGTTTAGCGCTTGTAAGCTGTGGACATAATAATAACAGCCTTTATAATTCGACCCACTGCTAGGACACAAGGCGTCTCCTTGTCATCGTAGGAGGTTTAGGCAGTAGTCCACCACGCTTGTCCAATGCGGATTGGTGGACGGAGTATAAGGTGATCAATACCCCTTTGCTGATCCATTAGTCGCCTTCTACGACACCCATTGAGGATATGGGGTGACGCTATTCTACTCTGCCGGCATCAAACGGCTGTTAAGAACTGCTCAATGGTAATTTATTACGCTAATATAACTAATTGCTTCGCAGAGTCCATTTGCCGTAGTCCACAATGTGGTCCTTCGAGCCGGATGGATTGTATGAAAATACAGGAGAAATTAATATTGAAAATAAAACGAAAAGGTGACAAGCAAAAATCTATACCTACTTTTTAAAAAATCTGGAGTGGTCTCCCCTTAACTTTCTCGTATACCAGAAATGACTCAAAAGTTGATAGATACCTTATATTTTGATGTCATACATGCATGTTAAAGGAGATGTTCCATATTGGTACTTGAAACCCCCCCCACAATGAATTATTTATTGAATGAATAATTTTAATCCACCGCATTTTCAAGTAATTTTACAAAGTGTGTGCAAGAAATCTAACCTTCAAATAGAATATTCTCTGATTATAAATGGTTAAAAATATTAACATCACTATTGTTAGAAACAAGTCCCAAAATAGTCGGAAATAAGAGCAAAAACTAACATGCCTTGTTCTTATAACATTTTTTATGAAAAAAACTGCAAAATAGTTGTAGGCTGAAAAAACCCGACCCCATGCCTAATTATATAAAAAAAATGACAAGACACACAGGTCAGCTGTCATTACTGACACACCTTACTTTTTAAATTTAATTAAATTTTTGCATAACGATTTTTGAGCCAGAATAAAATGCTGTTTTTTGTTCAAATTATAGTTTTTGTCCTATAATATTCTGAAAAATATCCTATTTCTATCTAACTAAATCTCATATAACTTGTGTCTTGGGGGGTTGGCCGATTACCAGCCTCCATACGAATTCAGAACATCTCCTTTGGTTGCAATAAGTTAAAGCATACTCGAGTTATCGTGCTAACGCACAGACACACACATAGACAATTCCAAAAACGGTATTTTTGGACTCAGGGAGGTCCAAAACGTGTAAATCCGTCAAAATCACGAGGTCGAATTTTTTGACGATTACAAGACTTTCTCTATACTACGTATACGAGAAAGTAAAAAAGTTCGTTATCCGGCACGATGACAATGCCTTCCCAGACTAACGAGAGAAACATTTATACTGGACGCCGTGGTGGAGTGGTCAGTAACGCTGGCTACACATCGGGCGGTCCGGGTTCGAGTCCTGGTAGTGGCAAATGTTTGTGTGATGAACACGAATATTTGTTCGCGAGTCATGGTTGTTTATATATTTATTTAAGTTTATTTATAAAAATATCTATATTATTAAGTATATTTAGTCCGTTATCTAGTATCCTTAACACAAGTTCTTAAAGATACTTAACCTCTCGAGCGTCGGCGGGAAGCCCCGCATTCCCACGAAAAAAAGTACCGTTGAGCGTCGGCGGGAAGACCGGGCGTCCCGCAGATAGTCATGGTCTATAGTTTGTTTTTTTACTACTTCAACTTATTTTAACCAATAGGAGTGTTTGATATCAATAGAATCTGTGTTCAATGCTCTCAAATACTAAATTATGATTGGTTATCGTGTTCATAGAAAAAGTGTGAGTATTGGTCGTTGAAAAAAAATGGTGACGCATTTGGCATGTTGTCAGCCGGGGTGTGTTGAGGTGTATTTAATTCTATAGTTTTGTTTACAAATGCGTATTATGTATTGTGTTGAATGTTTTATGTCGATAAGTGTATATACTTGGTGTGTAACTAAAAAGAATGTGATTTTGAGCAAGTTTTACATGATTTATGAATCTTCAAAGTTTGTGTATTATTTGTTTGTGTATTTTTTGACCGTTGGTGAAATTAAATGCTATAAAATGCTGTAAAAAGGGTATGTATTTGTGATTACTTAATTTTAATGGTTAGACAATGTTTCTAGGTTTCTAAAAATGTATAAATCATAAAAAACGGATGTAAATTATTGGTTATATAAGGAAAATAGTAAAATACATCAGGTCATCTTAGGTCAACAAGTTAAGGCATCGACACTACACGGTATCGATGCATATTGCCGCGCGACACTCGAGAGGTTAATTCGGGCTAGATAATTGGTGTGAGCGTAGAAATATATATATACATACTAAATATTATAATGTTGCAAGTCCACTCACCTAGTACACCCCTGCAGTATAAAGGTGAGACCCTCAGTAGTAATTCCTTGCGCCATTGACAAATTTAATGACTCCAAATTTGTGCATTTACCTATAAACGAAAAAAAAAACTATTTACGTTCAAGCGCCTTCGTTATCTGAGTGGCTGAATTAGTTGTAGAGGTCTTGGCTTAGATCCCAGGGAAGTACAAAGGAGAATGCCCAAAACTGCCCACAATGCGTTATTACCAAATATACTTCAAAAATAATCTAACGAATTATGGTTTCTTATTTTATATCAAAGCAAAAAGGTGTTAAAAAGTTATATTTTTCATTTTAATGCTGCACTGACTTACGTATAGTAAATTCGATACATCGCGTGTTCTTTTTTTAACAATATTTCCATCCATACATGTTTGAGAAAACACCATTTTAGTCCCTGTTAACGTAGAACAAACTAGTTTTTTTCTAACAGATGTGATAATATTTTTTCCGTTTCGGCGCAGAATGTCCAAGTCGCAAAATGTCCAACGGTCGCAAAATGACCAGTTCGCAGAATGTCCAGTTCGCAGAATGTCCAATATAAATCGTGATTAATTTACTAAACACCTTGTGTTTCTGTGATGCATATTAATGTGAGAAACGCCCTAAAGTCGCTTCTGGCGCTGTTTTTATGTCGACCTAACCCGCTCGTCGCTAACCTAAGTTACACTGTCACTGAAAGGGAAAATCACGTTACGATTAATATTGGACATTTTGCGAATTGGACATTCTGCGAACTGGACATTTTGCGAATTGGACATTCTGCGAACTGGACATTTTGCGAATTGGACATTCTGCGCCTAAACCATTTTTTCGTTATTTGGTAAGCAGTATAATCTATTACTTGCATACTGCCTGCCTGACGGTAAGCAGCCCCTGACAGTAATCTCCAGAACTCACCAATCAGCTGACAGCTCCTGTCGTCCAACAAAACGCTCTCCAAGCTCAGTTTCCTGAGCCCCGGACAGACGTCCAACAAGTTGTTGAGAGTATCACAGTCGACAGTACACACACTCAGGTCCAAGTACTGCACCCGAGATGGTGCCGGTAAACTAGGGGGATGCCATTCTCCTATCTGGAAATGGAACGAGGATTTTTTTTATAATTTATTTGAGTATTGTTAACAGTCCAAGACCCCAGAGCTGACCGGCGTAGCTAATTGCCACACCTCAGCAGAAAGATCACTTCTAGGTCAGGGAGGGGGTATAAAATACAAAAAAGAAAATCGGGAGTGGTCTCCCCTTGACTTTCTCGTATACCGGAAACGACTCAAAAGTTGATAGAAGCCTTATATTTTGATGTCATACATGCATGTTAAATTTGGTTGCAATAAGTTAAAGCATACTCGAGTTATCGTGCTAACGCAAAGACACACAGACATAATTCCAAAAAAAATATTTTTGGACTCAGGGAGGTCCAAAACGTGTAAATTCGTCAAAATCTCGAGGTGGAATTTTTGACGATTACAAGACTTCCTCTATACTACGTATACGAGAAAGTAAAAAACCCTCAAATATTTATTTTATTCTTATTTTTATTATTTACTAGCTGTGCCCGCGCGACTTCGTCCGCGTGGATTTCCCGTTTTTGCAACATTTTTCATTGATGCTCAACTCTTATTAGTCGTAGAGTGATGTTATGGAAGTATATAGGCCTATATCACTGTTTCCTAAACTGTGCGTCGCGACGCCCTGGGGTGTCGCGGTTCTCGTAAAAATCGAATACCTACAGCATCTTCCGCAATCCGGGCGACTGCGTGAACCACTACGCTACCGGGACATTGCTTTCGCCGTCGGTAATTTTTTTCAGTCTATTTTCTAATTTTAAAATATTTGCGCATTCGTTAACGCCTAAATAATTCCTAAAAAGCTATGTTTTTGTTTTTGTAGGTATGTACTTAACTTGGCTGTTACTATAACGGGGGGAGGGGTCGTAAAAATGGGAAAATTCCTAAGGCCGTCACTATGAAAATAAGTTTGGGAAGCCCTGGCCTATAGTGTTCCTCGATAAAATAGACAATCAAAGAATTTTACAATTTGAATCAGTAGTTCCCCTTTTTAGGGTTCTGTACCCACAGGGTAAAACGGGATGCTATTATTAAGACTCCGCTGTCCGTCCGTCCGTCCGTCTGTCCATCTGTCACCAGGCTGTATATCATGAGCCATGATAGTTAGACAGTTGAAATTTTCTTAGATGACGTAGTTCTGGTGCCGCTGTAACAACAAATACTAATAAATAGAATAAAATAAATATTGAAGGGGCTCCCATAAAATAAGCGTGACTTTTTGGTCTATTTTGATAACGGCAACAGATAGACGCTGAAAATATTCACAGAATATTTAGTTATATTATACACTTTTAAAATAAAATTAATAATTAAGGGGCCTCAACAACAAACGTGATTTATTTCTCGGTCTTATTAACGATAACAGGTAGTAACTTGAAATATTAACAAAATATTTAATTTAAAATTCAAATAATTTTCGGAGAGTTTTGATAAAATCTATGGCACGGAACCCTTCGTTCGCGCGTCCGACTCGTTCTAGGCGGTTTTTTTACTATTTTTGCAGGATGTCTCTGATGACCTTCTTAGAGTCACCAGGGCTTTTAGTAAAAGGATGGGTCCTCAAGCATTAAGGTCGAATCACTTCAGAGAGGATTCTTGACCGGTGAGCATCTCCCTCGGAGGAGTCTCTGAATCTATTAGTCTCTAAGGTGTCCAAATCTGACGGGATCAATAGTTCCTAAGATATGCGCGTTCAAACAAACAAAAAAAATAACTCAGTATAGATGCGTGCGTAGTACTTGATCATTATTTAGCTGCGGAGTTATGTAAAAACTATGATATCTCTGAAGATATTCATTGAAATCTAATAATGTAAAGAACAATTTTGTACAAAATTAAATACTTGTGATGAAAAACGTATTAATTTTGATAAGGAATGATATCATTTTTACAAAAATACCTTCGCATCTAATGCATTATTTTAGAACAAATTTTATTAACAAAAATAGGTTATAGCGAGTCAACCTTAAGAGATAGATAAATGCTGTCTGCAACTTTTTTTTAGAACTTTTAAAGGAGAATAATTCTGTCATACATGATTTTTGCGTAACTTTAACCGTTTACGCAGCGCACGCAACAAAAGCTCAGAAAATTAAGATTTATTATTTTCCGTTTATTGCAAACTATGATATCTCTTAAGATATTCATTGAAATCAAATGAAGTCATGAAGAATTTTGTTCAAAATTTAATGCTTGTGATAAATAATGCATTTATTTTGATAAGGAATAATATCATGCATACAAAAACACCATCGCAGATAATGCATTATTTTAAAACAAATTTGATTACCAAAAAGAAAGGTTATAGTGATCCAACCATAAAATATAGACATATGCTGTCGCGGACTTTTCTTTAGAAAATTTAATGGAGAACAATTTTGTCATACATAATTTTTAAGTAACTTTAACCGTTTACGCAGCGCACGCAGTGAAAGCTTTGAAAAGAAATATTTTTATCCCGTTTTTGCAACATTCTTCATTGATGCTCGGCTCCTATTGGACTTACCCTGATGTTATATAGCCTATAGCCTTCCTAGATAAATGGACTATCCAACGAAAAAAGAATTTTTCTATTTGAGCCAGTAGTTGCTGAGATCTTAGGGTTCAACCAAACAAACAAACAAACAAACAAACAAACAAACAAACAAACTCTTCAGCTTTATTATTAGTATAGATTTTTAAAGTGAATAAACTCAATATTCCGTAAATATATTTCAAGCGTCTATTGCCGTTATCAAAATCGAGCAAAAACGTGCAAAACAAAATCACGTTTATTGTATGGGTGATTTGTTATATTTTCATTTAATTATTTATTTTTAAAGTGAATATATAACTAAATATTCTGTGATTATTTCAAGCGTGTACCTGTTGCCATTTATCAATATAGATCAAAAATAAACAAAAAAAAAATCACGTTTGTTGTATAGGAGTTCCTTTAAATATTTATTCTGTTTATTAGTATTTGATGTTATAGCAGCAACAGAAATACATCATCTGCGAAAAATTTCAACTGTCTAACTATCATGGTTCATGAGATACAGCCTGGTCACAGGCAGACGGACGCAGGGCCGGATTTAGAGGTCTGGAGGCCTCGGAGCAACAAAGGAGTGGAGGCCCCTTAGCCCCAAATTATTTTCCAAATAAAATGAACAATTTTTTTCAATCGAGTTTTAGGTTAAAAATATATTATTTACTTCTTTACGACCTTTAATCAACGAACAAAATAGAAAGATACTATTATTATTATTATTCATGTAATCATGTTTGTACAAAGTACCGTAGGTAAAGGTAAAACGCGAAATAAAATATGAAAGGAAAAGTTGTTTACTGGTGTTTACTAGTCTGAATTTGATTTTTTTTTCCGAAGTCTATTGTGGGGGCCCCTCTTTTGTGGAGGCCCTGGGCTGTAGCCCCGCTTGCCCTCCCCTAAATCCGGCCCTAGACGGACGGACAGCGGAGTCTTAGTAATAGGGTCCCGTTTTACCCTTTGTGTACGGAACCCTAAAAAATATTTCTAAAAAAGCTTTTATTTTAAATTAAATGCGCTAAAATGATAAAAATAAACTTCAAATAGCAATAAAAGCTTGTCGCGAGATTTACTTGTGATTAAGATAAACGATAGATCGAAGTGAATCTCGCGACAAGCTTTTTATCATTTTAGTGCATTTAATTTCAAATAAAAACTTTCTTTTAGAAATATTTTCTTCTAGTTAATTAATTTTTTACTTTTTAGTCAATATTCCTGTAAACCCTTTCATTTGATACCCATATTGTACAAATGCATTAAAAATAACTATTCGGCCATCTTGGATGGTCCGCCATATTGGATTTAGAACGACGTCACACAGCTTATCGCGTATTGTCATCCAAACTAAACGTGTATACAAAACTTCAGCTCAATCGGTTGAAGAAATCTGCTTCAAAATTGAGTTGCAAGATTCCACCCGAACAAACATACATTGCAAGTTAAATAAAAGGTGTTAAAAACGATAATTTGATTACTATCTTACCTCAGAATTGGCCAATCTAATGATGACCGGCTTCCTATCCAATATCTTGCCTAAGGCGTCCTTGTT
Organism: Elophila nymphaeata; assembly: GCA_955850985.1. Lineage (NCBI taxonomy): Eukaryota > Metazoa > Arthropoda > Insecta > Lepidoptera > Crambidae > Elophila > Elophila nymphaeata. The sequence goes on from OY039094.1 coordinate 2,045,484, forward strand.
TAACGTCTTGTATCCTAAGTCTAATCGCTGCCACAGAGTTTCATCGCACGCTAGTCTTCGCCACCTGGAACCAATAGCTATTTTTAGAGATGAAACGGACAGTGGTTTGACCGGATATCCGGCAACCGGATATTCGGCCCCTTGTCTCGTTGCATGTGGTGACGAGTTAACACCGGTGCGGGGAACGTGATCAGATCAATTCGGGCGGTTTCGCTAAGTTTTTATTAAACGTTTTTAGTTTAGATAATTTGCTATCTAAGTATTTGACGGCGCTATGACATTATAAGGTTCAATTGTAATTGAATTTGTTATTTTCATTAGAAATAGTCCACGTGGGATTGCGAGTGACGTCAGCGCCGTACGAGCTATCGTACGATGCGACGTAATAGTGGTGGGGCGCGCCTTTGTTGCAGCGGTGCGCGCTCGACAGAGCTCAGTCTGGTTCGAGGCGGCGCCGAGTGCGGACGTGTCTATAGTTGTGTTAGGAATGTTTGCGGAGGCTATGTCTGACGGGTGTGTGATAATAGTTAGAGAGAAGTGAAGGCGAGTGCCGAGGCAATGTAGATTGTGCCCTAGGTAAACCTACGCACTGGGTCACAAGTTCCAGGCACTACTCTGGTTTTCCTCTTTGTGATAAATGGACTCGGCATTGGTATGTGAGATCGTGGTTCGAGCTAAATCCTGACGATATCCCCGACATATTTATCAATAGAGTGAATATCTCGCAAGAAAATTGAAGGTTTTTGGAAGGTCTTATGGCTTTTTTGTAACTTTTTCGACTTTAAATAAAAGCCGTCATAATTATAAGCCTATTTATTGATATTACCACTGAAATCTTACCGACATCTTTATGGGATGTCGGTCAGATTTCATTTAAACTTTACAGACTCATCAAAGACCGACGACATTACAATAATTCGATAAAAATATCCCATTATCCTGATTAGAATCGCCAGGACTGATAAATTAAACGTTTGTAATGTTAGTTCAGCTATACGTCACTAGATGGCGTTGTCATTAAGTAAGTACTTTCATCGGCCGTTATAATTCGCACTAAAAAGTGGAAAATAAGTATAAATAATATTTTCAAGAACTACTGTAATTGAGCACCCCACGCTTTTCTCTAAATAGTAATTATACTTTTCGTTCATCATTTAGTTTCTATACTAAAAAGTTATTTTTCACTTTTTAGTTTTTTATTAAACATATTAGTTTTTTTAAACTATTTTTTTTTTCTTTAATCTAAGGATAATACTTACCTTTTACACACAAGCATACAATTAACCAAGGTCCTCTTAGGCAACCATCGGAACACGCTGAGTATCATCTCATCGGACAGTATGCTGAAGGAGTCTTCACCTTGCGGTTCGGATTTGGGCCTTTTACTGATTATTAGTTCTTCTTGTAAACCTAGAGCTGTAGACAAATTTGTAAATTGATTTACTTATAATATACAACGTGTAATTTAAATAACCAAAAAAACAACAGATTTAAAAAAAAAATACTTAAACATGAAAATATTAGAATATTTATTGAGTACTTTTTTTTCAAAAATAAAATCGTTTTTTTATTTTTTTTTTAAATCAACTTAGAAGCCGATCCCTACCCACCTGTATTCAGGGTGTTGTTTATTGAAATTACATGTTGTATAATGAATTCTTAGACAATTATATACGCCTCTACTCACAAACAATGCTATGCAAAATAAGGCATTTCTCAGTGCGTGCCATATGGCAAGGATTTTGAGGTCTCATAGTGCGCGTGGACGCACAGGGACGTAAAAACCTATTCATAGACAGTACTTAAGAGGAGATCGGCACTATGCGTACTTTAAAACAGGGTTTGAAGTGATAATTATCATTGATAATTATCTCGATAAGTATAATCAAAAATATTTGCCACTTATTATTTGTCGCATTCAACGACTGCGTGTATTGGAACGCGCCAATTAACATCAATAGCGGGGATTCGTATCTGAACTGTCACACAATCATTGTTTTCTTCATTCATTTGTTTTGTGTGTGACCGAAACATAGAAATTGAAATTGTTTTTTTTAATTCTTAGCGTAACTTGAGTTGTGTACAAAAATATAGAATAGATTGTTTCTTCAACATTACATAATGCCACGAAGTAAGGCTTTTATCTGTTTGATAATTATCTGATAATGAGTCACACCATTTTTTTCAGTGCATTTTTCTAGTATTAATATTTACGCGTTTGTAAACGCAAAAATAAAATTATTCCATAATGTAAGGTAGTTTCATCTTTACTGAGCGTCAAATATTTGCAAAAATATTTCGTTCGGGTCTTAGAAGTGCAAATTTCAAAGATTTGATGAAACAATGTTTACCATTAAAACATAAGCACCAAGCACTGACAAATTTCGACAGCGAAAAGCAGTGTCTCGGTGGCGTAATTGGCCAACGCGTCCGCCCGGATTGTGGAAGATGCGGGTTCGCGTCCCGCCTGAGGCAAGTCGATTTATTTATTTATTCCATAGTCACACCAACGTTTTTTGTTATCAGCATATCTAAAAAGTAGGTAACTCGAGAAAAATCTTTAAATACCGTTTTAATTATTTTTGAAAATAAATGAATGTTCCGTTTCAGTAAAATTTGCCATCATCAATATTAAGGGTAATTTTCCTCCAACCACGGCCTTTTTTTCATCCTGTATGTATATAAATTTAATAACAATAATATTTAAAGTAACTGCTAACACAAAAACTTAAAATAATAAGTGCAAACCACTTAACAAATGAAATTTAAAGAGTGTAAACCTCGTGTAAACACTTTGCATCACCCACAATCGGACAGGACTGTCGCACCGTGACGTCATCTTACGAGCGAGCGAAGGAAGGCAAATTTAATAAATCGGTGAAACTTTACAACGCTGTAATTTTGAAAATACTGGCCCGATTTCGATGAAACAAAAACTATTATTATTGGCAGGAGTACGAGCATTAAATGCAGTAACATTAATAGTAATCTTTTGATGTGTTGGTGTGACTCATTATCATGATAATTATCGCGTTAATTATCAAAGGGCATATTTATCTTCAAATTTCAAACCCTGCTTTAAAAATAACGCACAGCTAAGGTAGCTATAATCCGCAACGACAAGGCCCAGATGTCAAAAGTTTAAAGTTTGATGTAATAAAACAGCAATCAATCCAACGATGTTAACTACGTAACAGTAACGAACCAATCACAGAACACTATTCAACGCAATGCTTTTACTTATCCAATAGTCGTTTCGAGTATTGTTAATGACTAGCTTTCGCCGGCGACTTCGTCCGCGTGGACTTTTTACTCCTTAGGGTCGGAATTTCCGAAAATCCTTTCTTAGTGGATGCCTACACTGTATAAGGTATCTATGTGCAAAATTTCAAGTTTCTATCTATTCTATTCTTATGCAAAGCGCTGAGTCTGTGTCTCAGAGCACTTCGACCCTATGGGATCTTTTGTGCTTCCCCTTTCCTTATCACCCATTCCCGCCAACATCGAAAATATTTTGTATGAGTTTTACGATGTTGGCGGGAATAAGCTCTATAAAGTCCTCTGGTTTAGGGTAACCTAGACCCAGGACCTTTAGTCGCCTATTGGCTAGTGCATCACAGTCACATAGTATGTGCTCCATGCTTTCTTCCTCCTCACCACACATTCTACAGATGGGGTCTTCAGCTTTGTCTATTGTGCACAGGTGTCTAGTGGCAAAGTGGCCAGTGAGAGCACCTGTGAGGCAGCGTATTTGGGTTCTGAAAATTCTTCCTATTCTTTTAAGGTAGCCTGTGTGTGAGGATCCTAAAAATTTCTTTGAGTGTGTCAGTCGGGGAGTGGACAACCATTCCCTGAGGTGCTTCTTTTGACAGTACTCCTTTAGTGCCATTTTTATGGTACTTCTAGATAATCCCTTCTCCTTTCCTTTCAAGTCTCTAGGATCAGCGGTTTGGGCTGTACGTTGATATCTCAGTCAATTAGTCAGGACTTTGAATTTTATATGTATAGATTTGACTGGTATCAGTGCTTATCTTGTTGGTTGTCTAATAAATAAATAAAAAACTATACAGCTTTTCATATCACTAATATCAATGACATTGTTCCTATGAACAGATCTTTCAATATCTTATAGTTACAGACTTGCCCATACTGACTGATTTAAATATGCCTATATAATGTATGTATCTTCACTAACTTACGTGTGACACTGTGTCTTCGCTCGCTGATCTGTGCTAGCGGCATGTAAGCGTTAACTTGAGAGAGAGGGGTCTCCTCGTCTATGAGGTAATCTTCTGTCAAAGTTGTTTCTAGAAGATGCTGTTCCGTTGGCTGTAGTGGTCTGGCTGCAAATAAATTAACTACGGTACTAATTTAGTCACGACTACTACTACTAAGTAATCGTGACTAAATAGTACCGTAAAATTAGGAGCGTCGGTGGCGTAGTGAGTAAGAGCGTCGTCTCCCACCCGGGAGGCACTGGTTCGATCCCCGCCACGTACCAATGTGTTGTACAATTTTGAATTCATATGTACGTTTAATCGACGCTTTTACGGTGAAGGAAAACATCGTGAGGAAACCTGCACACACCTATGAAGAAATTGTTAGGTTGTGTGTGAAGTGGACCAACCCGCACTTGGCCAGCGTGGTTGACTAAGGCCTAATCGCCCCTAATGTGGGGTAGGCTCGAGCCCGAGGTGGGGACATTATATGAGCTATTGATGATGATGATGATGATGACTAATTTAGTGGTTCGCTCATAGGAATTAGATGCAGAGGTCGCATTTTCTACAAGGTGTAAAAGACATAAACAGTCAAACGAGAACCATGAATTCTATACATCAAAATCAGAAACATTTCAAAAAATAATTGCTGGGAAATGATTATATTTTTTTGCTGTTAAAAAAAAATTGCCAATAGTACCGCGCAATATAAAGCGATCAACTCGCACGCAACTCGCAGAACCGCGATAATTTTGCGAACGGCGGCCTCGTTAGTGTCCGTGCGCATCGAGTGAGCTACATTCAACGCTAACGTTTTGAAGACATTTTTTAATAATGTTAAGAATTAATGTTTTAATAAAAAAATAGTTTATTAAGTTTTCATTTGTGATTAAACTATCGCATTTTTTATACTACAAGATGGCAAACAAGCTTGCGGCCCACCTGTTGTAAAGTGGTTACCGTCGCCTATAGACACTTGCAATATTAATGGTAAATCACTTAACACTGCAAGTGCGTTGCAATCCTGGGGACTAAGATGATATGCCCTCCATACCCAGTAATTACACTGGCTACCTTTCCCTTCAATCCGAAACACAGCGAACTGCTTCACGGCAGAAATAAGAAAGGCGGTGGTACCTACACAGACGACCCTACCTCAGGGGCGGTCTCATAGTAAAGGCATTTAAGCACTGCCTACCTCAATATATTACTCATACACTACTATAGATTATACGTCCTTCCTACCAACAAAATAATGCAACCTATAGGCTTCGGGCGACCTGCGTATAACGTATACATACCTACACCTACGTGCCAATATGCGCGGTAAGCACTAGTTTCATCTGCTTGTAAAAATCACACACACTACAATATTTTTTACTTGTTCAGAAACACACAACGATTGACAGTATTAAACGACAAGATTGAAATATTATAACTTGCTGGTATTATAACTAGGAAACTGACATTCTTAATTTAGCCGTATTAAGTAGGCTGGCCTACTCGACCTACTGTGATTATCAATTTGATATTGTTTAGAATGCCGATTAATTTATAGGATAATTTTAAAATACTTTCATCAATAAATAATGAATTACGAAATTTAAATAACCTTTCGTCGCATAAAATACTAGGAATAAATTTAATTAAATAAAAGTATTCGCAAGATTATTCTCCAGTACTCCCTAGGTGGCGCTACGTACGCTAGTGTCTGTGAATAAGGAACAAAGCAAGTAGTTTTAATCTTAATATTTACTCAAGATCTTTTTAACTTATTTGAATTTTAAAATTCTTTTTATATATTGTTATTTCACTTCACTGTTATAAAACACACCTTGACGTGATTAACTTATAAAAGTAAGGAAATAGTTTTAAAATGAATGAATACGCCAGCGCCAGCTGCGCCAGCCATTTTTTATAATCCAAATGTTTATGACTGTCATGTCACTCACGCGCGCGAATGTTGAATACTTTTTTATTGCAAATCTTATTTTTTAACAATATTTATCTACTTAAAATATTTGTTTTTATAGTGTTGTGTTGTGTTGTGCATTTACGACGATAGAAAAATTGCAGTGTTCCCAATGTTCAGATAATTCCATTTGCTTAGAAAAACTGCGTAAGAAACCCAGATTTCATAGGTAAGATTTTTTTTATTTAAAGATAGGTAGTTATTTTTGTTTATTTACAAATAACTATGAAACTATTACACATTCATCGAATTGACCCATCCTGGGTTCGCCATTCTCAAAAAGAACAACCTGAAATATTGTTGTAAGTACATAATTGTTTTTAAGATTTTTTTTTCTAGTAGCGGCCGCCTGCGAGTTCGTCCGCCTTGCATGGTAGGTACTATACATGTAAACCTTCCTATTAAATCACTCTATCTATTAAGTACCTATTGAAAATTACATTAACATCTGTTGCGTAGAAAAGCTATAGGTAAGCGTAGGTAGGTACAGGACGCGGGTGCGACTTTATTTTATACTATGTAAAGATTTCCGCGTAGCGTTTCAGATTGAGTTTTAGAGACTTCGATCTAAATGCCTACCTAATGTATAAATTAATGCACGCCACTGCCCTACCTAGGGGTCTACCAACTAGTTAATAGCATGTGGTTTTTATTACCTAATACTAAAAAAGTAGCCCAATAGGCCGAATACCGAATAATGGCCGAATATCAGGGTTTGAAGTGATAATTATCATTGATAATTATCATGATAAATATAGGTTGATAATTATCTTTTTATTTATTTGGTTGTTTAATTCTAAGCGTAACCTAAGTTGTGTTAAAAAATATAGAATAGATTTGTTTCCTCAACATAATGTAATGCCACGAAATAGGGCTTATATCTGTTTGATAATTATCATGCTAATTATCGCGATAATTATAGGGCATATTTATCTTGATAATTTCAAAGCCCGACGAATATTCGTGGCGTCTCTAGTCTTCTGTAAGGTCCTCATCATCATCATAACAGCGTTTATAATTCGACCCAATGCTGAAACACAAAGCATCTCCTTGTCATCGAAGGAGGTTTAGGCAGTAGTCCATCACGCTTGCCCAATGTGGATTGGTGGACGGAGTATAAGGTGATCGATACCCCTTTGCTGATCCATTAGTCGCCTTCTACGACACCCGTTGGAAGATATGGGGTGATGCTATTCTAATCTGCCGGCAGCACACTGTTGTTCTGTAAGGTGGAGGTACACATGCCAGCGCCCAGTCCTCTGTACCCTATCTCAACCAATACTATGAACACTTACATTTTTCTGCGCTTCTCGGACTCTTCACCTTCGAGGGCCCAGGACTGGGACTGCATATTTTGTTCCGTGGGCTCTTGGGACTGTACGGTGACGTCACACAATTAGCATTCGGGTTTACATTCTCATTATTCCTCTTTCTTTTCAGTGATTTCTGGTGCTGAAAGAAAATAAAGTATTAGACGGTGAAGACATCAGCATATGGATTGTTTAGCAAAATTATTAGCTTTGTTTCTGATTGCGTCACAAGCTTACATGTGCCTAACAACTTTTTCAAAAGCAAAGTCAATCTTAACTGATTGACGGTATCTGTAAAAATATCTCATTAGGATGTTGAAGATGAGCATCCATAACCAGTCGAAATAAGGAATGCCAAGTCTCTCAACATCTTTAAGAGATTAGTGAAAACCATTGTCACTATATTGCCTGCCACTATTTCTTTATAATTCGCCATTTAACTACCTTTTAATGTTTTATTCACATAGATATTTATTTATAACTATACTAGCTATCCCGGCCACGCGTTGCTGTGGTAATTTCATACTTCTGTCCTATAACATTGAAATTGCAGTTTAAATAAAATGAGGACTACTTATCAAGATAAAAACTGACCTATCTTTCAAGTTGGATCAAACTGCACACGGTGTACAAATTTGATTAAAATCGGTTAAGTAGTTTAGGAGTCCATCGCGGACAAACAACGTGACACGTAATTTATATATATTAAGATAAAGTATATATTTTATAGATATGATAAGTATTATGTATTATAATCAATTTATAATTTAGCTATTTAACTGACCCTAAAAGGGGATTATCAATATTTTATCTACCATTATTTGTCATCTTCCCTCTGAGTTGTTGTTCTTGCAAATCCTGTCCATCCTAAGATTGCCTGGTGAATTACATATCCATTGCTGTATTTGCACGATAAGTGCCATAATAGCGTGTAGTGTAAAACAGCAATAGATATGTAATTCATTCAGTGATCATCACTTTCAACTGTCAAAAAAAGTTAGCGAATAAGCCTACTGGAAGAGATTGCACTTTGCGATAAGGCCGCCCATTGTACCATAATGACACTATAATTTTTCTTTTGCATAATATTTTGAATTTGCACTAGTCAGCTTGTGTTGTGACGCAATCAGAAATGAAATGCTTGAATGAGATTGAATTGAGATTCATCAGTTGTGGGTAGCTCAGAGGAGAAAGTGTTCGCCCTGTTCGCAAAAGGTCACGAGTTTAGATTCCTGTCTTTATCATGATAAGATTTTTTTCTTGACTTTTTCTTTTTAATTTGGTATAAATTTCAAACATTGGTTACATGTAGAAAAAAAGAAGAGTATATTTATACATACATTTGGCTGAATGCTGGTATCACAGTGTGAGTCATGGTCGTCAGGCTCCAATAAGCTGACGCCCATTTCTTGTAGTACCTGTAATTTTATGCATGTTTAAAAATCTTTCACTTTTTTTAATGCTATGAAGCCGTCAGAAGAAGGTTGATGGCAAGGTAATGCCAAGTTACATTCTACAACTACATATAGCTGAAAATATTTATCTATTAAATTGTTTAGACTGTAGGGAAGATATCTATACTAATAATAAAGCTGAAGAGTTTGTTTGTTTGTTTGTTTGTTTGTTTGTTTGGTTGAACCCTAAGATCTCAGCAACTACTGGCTCAAATTGAAAAATTCTTTTTTCGTTGGATAGTCCATTTATCTAGGAAGGCTATAGGCTATATAAGATCACGATACGTCCTATAGGAGCTGAGCATCAATGAAGAATGTTGCAAAAACGGGAGAAAAATATTTCTTTTCAAAGCTTTCACTGCGTGCGCTGCGTAAACGGTTAAAGTTACGTAAAAATCATGTATAACGGAATTGTTCTCCATTAAATTTTCTAAAAAAAAGTCCGCAACAGCATATATCTATCTTTTATGGTTGGCTCACTATAACCTTTCTTTTTGGTAATCAAATTTGTTTTAAAATAATGCATTATCTGCGATGGTGTTTTTGTATGCATGATATTATTCCTTATCAAAATAAATACATTATTTATCACAAGTATTTAATTTTGCACAAAATTGTTCATGACTTCATTTGATTTCAATGAATATCTTAAGAAATATCATAGTTTGAAATAAACAGAAAATAAAAAAATTTGATTTTCAGAGATTTCTTTGCGTGCGCTGCGTAAACGGTTAAAGTTACACCAAAATTATGTATGACGGGATTATTCTCCTTTAAAAGTTCTAAAAACAAGTTACAGACAGCATTTATCTATCTCTTAAGGTTGACTCGCTATAACCTATTTTTGTTAATAAATTTTGTTCTAAAATAATGCTTAAGATGCGAAGGTATTTTTGTAAACATGATATTATTCCTTATCAAAATGAATACATTATTCATCACAAGTATTTAATTTTGTACAAAATTGTTCTTTACATCATTAGATTTCAATGAATATCTTCAGAGATATCATAGTTTTAACATAACTCCGCAGCCAACCTTAAAGCTTGAGGACCCACCGAGGTCCTCTCCTTTACTAAAACCCCTGGTGACTCAAAGAAGGTCATCAGAGACATCCTGTAAAAATAGTAAAAAAAACCGCCTAGAAGGAGTCGGATGTGTGAACGAAGGGTTCCGTGCCATATATTTTATCAAAACTGTCCGAAAATTATTTGAATTTAAAATTAAATATTTTGTTAATATTTCAAGTTTCTACCTGTTATCGTTATTGAGACCGAGAAATAAATCACGTTTGTTGTTGAGCCCCCTTAAATATTATTTTTATTTTTATTTAATTATTTATTTTTAAAGTGAATAATATAACTAAATATTCTGTGAATATTTCAAGCGTCTATCTGTTGCCGTTATCAAAAAAAGTCCCGTTTATTTTATGGGAGCCCCTTCAATATTTATTTTATTCTATTTATTAGTATTTGTTGTTATAGCGGCACTAGAACTACGTCATCTGAGAAAATTTCAACTGTCTAACTATAATGGTTAATGATATACAGCCTGGTGACAGATGGACAGACGGACGGCGGAGTCTTAGTAATAGGATCCCGTTTTACCCTTTGGGTACAGAACCCTAAAAAGGGGAACTACTGATTCAAATTAAAAATTCTTTGATTGTCTATTTATCGAGGAAGACTATAGGCAAGGACTTCCCAAACTTATTTTCATAGTGACGCCCTTAGGATTTTTCCAATTTTTACGAGCCCTCCCCCCGTTATAGTAACAGCAAAGTTAAGTACATACCTACAAAAACAAAAAAAACGGACGCAGCCGCCCGGATTGCGAAAGATGCTGTGTTCGATTTTTTCGATCCGGGCTCAAGTTTTGAAATTGCGACTTTCATTTCTTTCTCTACATTTATTTTCGTTCTACTAGCTCGCATAGCAGCTAGACAGCCATTCTATGTGGATCGTCTCACTACGCCCGCCCCCGGGATAGAACCGCGAACCCTGGGATACCAGGGCATCGCGACGCGCAGTATGGGAAACCCTGATATAGGCCTATATACCTCCATGGCATCACTCTACGACTAATAGGAATTGAGCATCAATGAAAAATGTTGCAAAAATGGGAAATCCACGCGGACGAAGTCGCGGGCACAGCTAGTATAATATAAAAATGAATCGTTGAATGAGTTGGTAAGCGCAAATCTCGAGAGCAGCCGAACCGATTTCGCTAATTCTTTTTTTTAAATATTCCTTGAAGTACTTACGAAGATGGTTCTTACGGAGAGAAAAATTAAAAAAATTCAAAAATAAATTAAATAATTATTTAATTACATAATGTAATTGTTGACTTATTAACTGTCTTTTTTTCTGCTATTCTGGACACCGGGTCTAGAATAGCAGAATAAGTATTAATTTTTTTTTAAAGAATCGACTGTTAAGCGGTACGAAGTTCGCCGGGTCAGCTAGTTAAAAAATAAAAAGGAAATTTTGTGTGATACATAAGTATACACGCTGGGATGTTAGGGAACTGCAAGTCCAATACAATAACATCTTCAGGGTGTTGATGCAGCTACCCCAACATTGTAGCGCCTCAGGCATTTTTGCAGAAGCTCGAACTGATGGATTTCATGCCATAATATGCAAAAAAGCAGCAGCTCTTTTACGGTGTATGAGGGGTAGCGGCAACACCATGCTGAGGTTAATTGTGTCACGTTATGACTATACCATAGTACAGCATAGTGTAGCTGTTACAAGGGGTCAGATTTTTTTTTTATCCAATGTGCCAAATAAATGATTTATTATTATTATTAGCATTTGTTCATGAGTAGGTAATGGTCGCTTTATATATTTGTTTGTGTATAACCATCTTAATTATTATGCTTATTTATTTGTCCATTATCTAATGTCCATAACTTCTTAATGATAGTTAATGTGTTGTATTGGGGTAATACCCATACCTAATTGATGTGATTCTGGAAATATGTTATTATAAAATAATATAAGTGTTTATTTTTCTGGCCATCTTTTAACAAAGACTAATATTTCTTCAGGTTGTCTATTGACATAGGCATTCTCTAAATAATGCAATTTCCTATTATGCCAAACTCTACTTTATCTATTAGGCATATTTGCTTCATAAACATCTTAGTATTATGCCCCTTCTTTCCAATGGGGTGCTTCTGTTACTTTTGTTATCTCAGGGATACTACTCAGTACTGTTATTATACTTATAATATTTCTAGCTGTCCCTGCCACGTGTTGCTGTGGTAATTTCATACTACTGTCCTATAACATTGAATTTGCAGTAAAAAAAAATGAGGACTACTTATCAAGATAAAAACTATCCTATCTTTCAAGTAGGATCAAACTGCACATGGTGTACAAATTTGATTAAAATTGGTTAAGTAGTTTAGGAGTCCATCACGGACAAACAATGTGACACCTAATTTATATTATTAAGATTATTAAATAGTTAACCTGCAGCACCTTCAGCCCAATCGAATGGCCTGAAGGAAAGCTATTAAGAGGTTTTTTTATATGTTTAAAGAGATACATGTCTATTACACAAACAGAATAATTGGTGTTCATAAACCTTGAATATCTACCAGGTGATGTAAAAATTACTTTACTCTAACTTAGAAGCAATGTTTAATTTAGTAAGGACCTGGACCACTCAAATGATTTAGTGTAATATCTATTGTGGTCAATGGCTTTAACTGGTTTGTTACTGAAGGATTTGAATTTTTGGGTTTGGCCCTTTTGTGTAGGTGACAGGCTGCCACTATGTTGCCCATACTGCCAGATGTGGCTTTGTGTGTAACCGAATGTTACCTGAAGCTCTACTTAACCCCTTTTGGAATACTTAATAAGCGTGATTGTATGTATGTAGAGTATGAGTAACTTACCTTATTCATCTTCCTAAGCGTGTGAGAATCCTCCCAACGATATAAAACAGACGACAACACGGTCAATAAACCCGACTACTAGTCTAGGAGTCTAGAAATTGGCGGGAGAATTAATGCATATTCCAACGGATTACGTGATAACTCAACCATAACTGCATGTGAACGGTTTATTAATAACCGACGTTTTTTAAGAATAATGATATATATATCCACTTCAGTAGGCTAGAGACTAAAACTATTTTTAAGAATGATGCATAACCAAAAATGCAAGCACCGAAAAAGCGGGAATAATGACACTTCACCTCCTGATCTGTTCGTCTGTCCATTAAACTCCACCCCTTTTTCGACGAGCTTTCTATTCTTGGCTTTTTTCTGTGAAAAACACACTTAAATCACCATTTGTTCGCATAAAATTCACAAAACACAGTAATAAACACGGCACGCAACGATTTGGCGGGTTTTGACTTTGCCGCCCAAGAATCAGCTGTCAACAGGAACAGGTGTTCAGAAAACGGAAATAAGTTACTAATAATTGAAATTACCGTAGGCTTTCTGTTTCCTCAATTTCCTCTGGTGAACGAATTTCATCTTCAATTGCGCTTGAGTTCATTATATATTTTTAATAGATAATCTTGCAAAATTCTTCAATTTCACTAAATGACAGAGTCACTGACGTCGTAACAAAATTTTGACATTCAAAATCTGCAAAAAAAAAGTCTATTGACCATAATTTGATTTATTTGCTATCTCTTTTTATTTGCTAGTAATAAGTAGGGATAGACTATGTAGCTATAAGTGCGTATCCGGTAATAATGGACCAATCCCAACAAGGTTTGCATAGACAAAGTAGAATCAGATTATGTTGCCATAAAATAAATAATTTTGATAATTTCTGAATACATTCTCCTTTCTCCTGTGTAAAAAAAGATAATTTTATTTGGAATGTATTTTCTGAGTAATCCCATTTTTCTATGGCAGTATTATGAGTAATGGAATGCTAACACGTGTGCATTCCTCGAGCAAATTTATGTCGAAAATAGTCATTTAATTATGTAGATAATTAAAATAGCTTAATAAGTTTTATTTAAATAATCCATTTCCTGCACACACACACACACAAACATAAGTTAAGAACTATTTTTATTCATTGTTTACAAAAAAGTAAATCGTTAATTGAATCACTGTTTGTTTGTTAGTCGTAAATATAACGTGTAAATCGTATACTTCCCTTATAGGACAGGCTTGACCTAGTGTGGTGGCTTGTTAAATCTGTACCTTTTATGTTATTTTGGCAATAAACAATTTATTATCATTAATTAGTTGCCCAGCTTCTGTAATTGTTGCGAACTTTTTTAAATTTGTTGCACTTATAGTTTTTAATTAGGTATTTCACATAAAAACATTTTCTGCTGGAGTAACGTTACCGCAGCAGAACATTTTCTTTTTTAATATTGAATATTGAAATAAATATTAGCCATACAACTAGTTCTTCAGGCTGTTTAGGGGTGAATGTCTCGACTTATTTTGTGTTGGTTCTTTCTTTGGTTGCGAAGTTATTTTACGGGAGGGGAAGTAGTTATGTCACGGGAACAACGTCATTAGATTTTCTTGCTGTTGTCCCCTAAATGGCCCATTGGGACAGCGGGCATACTAAAAAAAATCGTATCGTTATCCTGTGTAAGTCTGTTCATGCTGGCACTTCACAAGGCCATATTTGCCAAACATTTGAGTTACATCTCTTTTATTCTGAATATACCAAGAATATACTTTTAAAGGGATGCAGCACAAATGTTTGACAAATACGGCCAAGTGAAGTGCCGGCATCAATGACTATAGATATAAGTGCGGTGGTGGTCTTCCCTGCTTAAGTAAGTAAAAAGGAGTTTCGTTTGACGTGTAAAATTGAACTCAATATTGTATTATACTACGAATGCGCAAACAATATTGACCTTATGGTCAAACACGTGTGCCCACAATATCTAGTATGTATACCTTAATAATGTTTCATGTGAAAACCAGCAAAAATATTCAACCACTTCCGTTGGTTAGCGGTTCGCGCACCAAATTAGATCTAGTCAAGGACTTTATTAAAGCGCATCTGACAAGCTACTACCATCTTTAGCAAAATCTGCTGCCATAAAAAGTATATATATTCATATTCATATTCATTTATTCGTCTAAATTTGTTACAATAAGGCTCAATAGTTAAGTAGGTAAGGTCTTAATCTAATTGCACAAATTTACCATTAAGGCATTGCGAATTTACAATCAATCAAGTCTTAATTGAAATAGATAAAACGCCATTAAGAATAATTAACTAAATAAAATAAAAAGTAAATGATTAACAAAATGTCAGAAATTATTATGATTATTTTATAGATAAGGCACACATAATACACAATTTACACTACGTCATGGCAAATACGCTTTACACATTATATCTTAATATTTATATGAATTAATAACAATAGGTAGTCAATAGCATTATATAGTTTCAAATTAAAATAAGTCCATTAGTCAATCAATCATGTATGTCAAATTAATTTTTTATCAAAATACTCTTTAATACTGTAAAATGGTTCCATTAATAGTAGCTTCTTTAGAGATTTCTCAAATTTACTACCTTGGAGGGCTTTTAGGTTTTTCGGCAGATGGTTATACACTTTCGCAGCCATGTAGTACGCCCCATTCTGATAGAGCATCAGATGCGGACGGGGTAGTACCAAGTCATAGTGTTCTGGCAGGTATTAACCAGTCTCTCAGTGGTTGAGGGTTTTGGGACTTTCGGATGAAGCTCGCTTACAACTTCAGCTTTATCATCAGTAAGCCTGTTCGCTAACTTTTTTTGACAGATGAAAGTGATTATCAAAGAGTTTTACATATCTATTGCTGTTTTACACGACACGCTTTCGTGTAAACAGCAATGAATATGCAATTCACTGGGTGATTATCACTTTCATCTGTCAAAGAAAGTTAGCGAATAGGCTTACTGATGTGATGAAGGCCAACCAAGAGCTCCCTC
Source organism: Elophila nymphaeata (assembly GCA_955850985.1). Taxonomy (NCBI): domain Eukaryota; kingdom Metazoa; phylum Arthropoda; class Insecta; order Lepidoptera; family Crambidae; genus Elophila; species Elophila nymphaeata. Next base: position 2,061,366 of record OY039094.1, read on the forward strand.
GCAGAAATTAAAAAAAAATAAGAAATTTAGTATTTGGTAATGACATTAAAATTTTGTTACTTTTACGTCTGTCAGCCTGTTCGCTAACTTTTTTTTGACAGTTGAAAGAGATAATCACCGAGCTATTTATAGTAAAAAGGATCAGTGGATCAGTGAAAAGTGATCCACTGATCCTTTGCTATAAAAGTCAGTCATTATAAATCTATAGGTAACTATAATACGCTATTCTGACACTTGTCGTGTAAAACAGTAATGGATCAGTCACGAAGATAGATATAAGCTTCTTGGGATCGGTAAATAGCTCAGTGATTATTGGTGATTATCAGTTATCACTTTCAAGTGTCAAAAAAAGTCAGTGATGAGGCCAGCTGTGGCCTACTATGACCACCGAAACACGATATGATATAGCCATTTACCGCTTTGAACTGTCAAAAATCATTGGGTATAACCGCCAACTTAAAATTTTATCGAAACTACTTACATGCTTAAGTCTTATACATGTTCACAGTTTCGATAAAATTTAAAATTTCCATAGATTTTTGACAGTTCAAGGCGGTAAATGGCTTTATCATATCGTGTTTCGGTGGTCATGCTAGGCGGGCCGGTAGGGGCACTGGAAAAAAAATGCTGAAATCCCACGTGTCAGTTAAACTATCCTGTATAAACGAATTCCTACGTCATTGGTATAAACTCATAAAAAATGATCCATGTAATGTAAGGTCATTGACCTCAACTTTCGTGCATTGACCAACCATAGACAAAAAAGTAATATCAACAAAGTTTATTATTTCGTGTGGCAACTTTTTAATTTTTTAATGAGACAGACCAATGAGAAAACCTTATTCACTTTGTTACTTTGTGATTGGCTAAAAAATAAGAAACGCAGACCAACCAAACCACACATAAACAAACTTACAACTTTATAATTTCTGCTTGTTAATTGAAAAACACTCTTATTGTACACTGTCAGAGCTTTTTTTTGCGCTTCTGTAAGTTGGTATTACCTTATTGTTTATCGCGATTTGCGCGCCTCCTCTTGATAGCGGAGCAAATTCACAACACAAAACAAAGAGGAGTTAATCACGTACGTTGTCTCAATACTTACACTTATTGCCGAAAAAGGCGATAAAACTTCGCAAAATATTATTGAACAGTGATTTTAAGTAAAAACTTTATAGTGCAGTGGAGTGTTTATGTTATTATCTACAATGGCAGCCCGAAAACTGAACACACTGGAGGACCTTAGCGGTAAGTAAAACGTAAACAATGGTATGAAAACAACGTATAATGACGAAACGTGTTTTACTACTTTTTATCAAGGATAACAACTTCTAGTGTTTAGAAATTTGTTCAATTGCGTATCAATTTAATCTTACGTGTATTTTTGCCAAAGATAAGATTGCGCATTTTCGTATTGTTTCACAACAGCTGGTTTTGTTTACATTCTGAATTGCTTATAATGTTCATAAATCATGACGTGTTCGAGTCGTGAACTGTCGAGGTCAAGAATAAATGGAATCCGATTATACTTTAATTGCGCCATTAAATAATTAAATGCGAGACGTGCGTACGTGATTTCTCCTTGATTAACCGATTTTGTGGTTGTTACACTCTATACTCTTTGGGGATTCGTATCGATTGACCTCCCGATTTGGTCGGGTTACACCTGTGGTGATTTTACATTCTTGCGTTCATGTATGCCTAGTACATTCACTTGCACTTCGTAGACATTTTGTTCACATTGTTAGTAAACAACTAGTTTGTTTTTTGTTTGTAGCTCATAAATAAACACATAAACACCATAAACATGAATAAACTTTCATTGAGGAATTTAAAGTCATTATAGAACTTATGTACCTCGGTAGTATGTTTTCAATTTTATATTTTTGTAGTTGTATGTCAATTAAAAATTAACTTACTACTATTATTTATTACTCTTTCAAGAAATTATTAGATATAATTTCTCTAGTTTTCATGCTTATGATATCTAGCTATAAAGTGTTTCCTTTGTTAATCAAAGATTATAGTTCTTAAATTTCATTATACTTTCACAGCATCCTCTTTGGTACAGTCATAGAGTAATAATAGGATTATTAACTATGTGGTACAGTGGTTAACCCACCAAGAAAAGATCCCTCGCTTGGTCCGTCCCAGATAACAATTTGTATTTAATTTTGTTGGTTTTAGGACCTTTTTAAATTCTGCCTGCCTAGCTAACACCATACAGTTCCTATCAATGATATTACATATATTAAAAAAGAAGCAGGTAACATCATAGGCCAGTCATTAGCCGTGTGATGCCGGCAGAGTAGAATAGCATCACCCCATATCCTACAATGAGTGTCGTAGAAGGCGACTAATGGATCAGCAAAGGGGTATCTACTCCATCCACCAATCCACATTGGGCAAGTGTGGTGGACTACTGCCCCAACCTCCTTCGATGACAACAAGGAGAGGCCTTGTGTCCCAGCAGTGAGTCAAATTATAAAAGCTGTTTTTATGTATCACTACATAGTATAAAACAAAGTCGCTATCCGCCGTCTGTCTGTCCCTATGTATGCTTAGATCTTTAAAACTACGCAACGGATTTTGATGCAGTTTTTTTAAATACATAGAGTGATTCTTAAGGAAGGTTTATATATTTACATGCATATTTACATAAGCATTGCACCTGTGCGAAGCTGGGGCGGGTCGCTAGTATACAATATAATATAAGCTGATCTGTATACAGCTTGTTTGGTACATGGGGTATCAAGTAGGCACATACCTATGCTAACATAGTCATATGTATAAATACTAAGGTGATGTTAAAAATTTAAAATATTTTTGTAAATTACTAGCTTCCGCCCGCGACTTCGTACACGTGGTGTGTTATTTTACACCTTAGGGTTGGAATTTCCAAAAATCCTTTCTTAGTGGATGCCTACACTGTACAAGGTATCTATGTGCAAAATTTCAAGTCTCTAGGTTCAGCGGTTTGGGCTGTTCATTGATATCTCAGTCAGAACTTTGAATTTTATACATTGTATGTAATAAAGTTTTATCGACAAGTTTTATCCTCCCTTTATTGTTTTCATGGTACTGATTTGGAGAATCCTAATTCACATGTTCAAGTCTTTAGTAAATAATGCAGCTGGACCAGCTGGTCCAAAGTGGCAAAAATGAGAAATTAAAATTTTCTCATACTAATTTATTGTGTTAGTAGTCTACTTTCGAATCTCCGGACTTTATATCCTAGGGTTGGTGCTTTTGGCTAGATCGGGCCCTGGGGGCGCCAAATGATTAAATATTTTTAAGGCAGGCGTAGTAACATCAAGTTTGGAAACCACTGACTTACGTCATGGTAATCTTACGTTATGTTGACGCCTGGTGGACGGCGAGGCGATAGGCGATACGGATACGTTTCCAATCCGAGTTGTCAAGTGTGCCGCGACCTTGATCGCTCCCTTAATGCGAGTACAAAGACCTCTCATAGACCATGTAGTTATTCAATTTGCAGCAATTGCCAGCTATTTTTGGACTTAACAACCGGGTTCGTTTGTCGGGCTCTTTTGACTCGCAATTATTAACCGACTTCAAAAAACCGGAAGTGGTCTCCCCTTGACTTTCTCGTATACCGGAAACGACTCAAAATCATATTCATACATGCATGTTAAATTTTGGTCACCCATCAGAGTACTGACCGCGCACTTGGTTGCTTAACTTTCGTGATCGACGACTCAAAAGTTGATAGAAACCTTATGTCATACATGCATGTTAAATTTGGTTGCAATAAGTTAAAGCATGCTCGAGTTATCGTGCTAACGCACAGACACACGCACAAACATAATTCTAAAAACGGTATTTTTGGACTGAAAGCGGTCCAAAACGTGTAAATCCCTCAAAATCTCGAGGTCGAATTTTTTGACGATTACAAGACATCCTCTATCTGCGTAATACGTATACGAGAAAGTAAAAATATTCACTCAAAATACTGCCAGTCTCAGACATCAAAATTAACGTCAAAGACTCAGACCAATAATCATTGGTCTAAGGTCAAAGATAAAAAAAAGTCACTCAACAGGCACCGAAACTATGCAGAATTGCTATTGCTAATATGCAGAAAACTTATTTTTTGATAGATAGATATCGAAAAAGATACCTACATTACAATTAATACATATTAATACGATTGGAGGCCTTATCTCTAAGAGCGATCTCTTCCAGACAAACTGGATTGTCAAGCCTTAATTACTACTAAACTCGTTGACGGTGCCCTTAACATTATTCAAATTAAAATCTTAATTTTAAGTAATGTCAACTTGTGTAACACTACATACTGCATTGCATACCCGTTACCTGCACCCGATCTGATATCTCTTCCACTGGCTTGTATGTTAATTCCAATAAGCACGCAAATAGAAGTGTTATTATCAGGGAACACTTAGTAGGTATCTTATCTACCGCATAGATACGGGAAATGAATTGAGTGGATAAAGATTCTACGATGAGCAAAACCACAGATTTAGTAATACGAGGAGATAGGCCAAGCCGGCGTTTAACGGGCATACATTGCCGCCAGTTCGCACGTCTAATAAAGTCTAGTGAATACGTTCGTATTCAGAAAGAAATTTCCGTTTTTTTACCAAATTGCCGTCCTGCTCAATTGTAACATTCAATCATCGAAGCGAATCAGTTATTTAGCAAGTAATGGAATAACTTTTCACACGTAAGAACTGAAAAACTTAGATTTAAGTATATTTAAAAAACAATATTTGAACAAATAGTCAGATTTTTATTCATAAAAACATAATCGCTTGAAATTATGCGTTACTATCTTACACATTGTATTACATTGCGGCTGTGCTTAACTTTCATTGATTCGAAGACCTTAATACGCGCGCAATGAATAGTGTATATTACGGCATGCTCAACTAGAACCATGTTATGTAGTACGGCCGCTGATCGCGACACTCAGACTTCCTATGAACTCGGCGATTCGACCGATCTCCATTGCGGCTGTGCTTAACTTTCATCGCTTCGCAGTCCTTAATTCGCGGAATGAATAGTGTATATTACGGCATGCTCAACTAGAACCACGTAATGTAGTACGGCCGCTTAACGCGACACTCGGTCTTCCTGTAAACTCAGCGATTTGACCGATCTCCAATCTACCTCCACTTGGAGCATCTTTTCTCCAATAATCTTTATCCATAGTCGGTGTAGTATGTCTTCCTATGGACATACGCCTGACTGATACCAACCCAGGAAAATCGCATTGATAAGTTTATGGTCACCCATCTGACAGCGCACTTGGTAGCTAGTTTTCTTGATCGTTATGAAGAATGCACGACCGCAGCGCCATCAAGCTCTTCTCATCGATTTTATGCCATAGTGGCAGACAGAAATAATTTTGTTCCAATTGCTTTTCCCGCAAGGGAGTCCCTCTGTCAAATAGTCTCTGCTCTGGCGTTCGAGCCGGAAGCAACCAATTGAGTGACAGGTTATACCTGCATCGACGCGACAAGAGAGAGTTGTGGTTTGAAAGAAGACACAGTGACAGAAATTGACAAATGGACGTTTAGATGGGTTAGTCATGTAGAAAGAACCCGAGGATCTCAAATCCAACCCGATCGGCTCTCCATTACCAGATCGTCGATCCACTTGGGGCCTGCACGCTGCGTCTCCCACTCGAGAACCTTTCCGCCCAACGGCCGTCCAGTTCTCGCAATGTGTCCTGCCCAATGCCACTTTAGACTCGCAATTCTTTGGGCTAAGTCGGTGACCTTTCAAAGATCTTTCTATTGCTTCGGATTACAGAAAGCGTTCTATCAGTCAAATAGCTCAAATCATTCGCGATGTAAACCGTCATTATATCGACCCCGACCGAAGTCCTAGACGCCCGCGGGCGGTGTAGGTACAGACTAATATACGAGACGTCTGCTGGTAAAAATGGGTTCGTTGACCCCGGCTTACCGTCAGCTGATGTACAGACTACATTTATATACAAATTCTTAAAATGTGACTTGAGGGCGGGTTCAGACCAGCATTTTATTCGCGCGTAGTATATTATAATTTGCTCGTTTTTGGAAGCGCGTCTTGTACCACACTCGCATCGCAATTAGTTGACACGCCTTATAAGCTCGTTAGGTTGATTCTGAGAGGCAATGGAGAGGGCTATGCTCGGAGTTTCTCTGCGTGATCACATTAGAAATGATGAATGATGATTAAATAATAAAAAATATTAAGTAGTGATGAGGTTTTGGTGTGAATTGCGCAATGATTTAATTGGAAGTTGTAAGATGACATAGCTAGCACAATATAATGTTTTGAAATTTAATGTATGGATGATTATTAGGATAATAAATATTAAGATAATACCAATATATACCTAACAAATTGATTATTATATTGCTATGTTATGAAATTCATTATCACTATTTAAGGATTTATTAAGAAAATTATAATAATAAAATGTATTCTGCTTTAATATGATAAGTTGAAATTACATAATTAAGATAATAGTAATATATACCTAACAAATTGATTATTATATGTATTGCTATATTATAAAATTCATTATTACTATTTAAGGATGTAATAAGAAAATTGTAATAATAAATTGCTACACCCTTACAGGGTGTCACTTACATGTATACGTACCTATAGTGCTATAAATCTTATGTTAAAATTTGAACATGTAGTGACTTGCAATAAAGATAATATGAATAATATGAATACCGCAGGAGAAGCAAGGACACCGACATAGCCCAAAGAATTGCGAACCGAGGAGGACTAACGGCCGCTGGGGCGGAAAGTTCTTCGAGTGGGAATTGCCTGCGGGGAGACAGCGTTGTTAGCCCGCACAAGGTGGAGTGACCATGTAGTAAATGTGGCGGGAAGCCGCTGGATGGGGACATCGCAGGGCCGACCGGCTTGGAGATCTTTGGGGGAGGCCTATGTCCAACAGTGGGCAGTGGCAGTGGGTGTCTGAGGCTGATATGATGATGATGATTATATGAAGTAGGGTGCTACTTCTGTAACCATGTAACATCGTAATTAATCCACAACTTCACTTAAGGTCAAGTGAGATTGTGTACATATTATGTGTCAATGTCAAGTGATATTTAATATTGTTTGTTTACTCAAATACCCATACACCAATACACACATACTCGTTCTACTTTCGAGAGGTAACTGACCCGTCATTGGCCTGTCTTCGTGTTCACTGCTAATTATATATACCTAATCTACCTACGCTGTGGATTTGGAATGACATTTTTTGTTCCAGAAAGTTTCTTTGTGCGACTGGAGCTCTTTTTATAAGCCTTTTTATAACTTGCAATGTTTGTATATATGTATGTTCGGGTCAAATATTGCAAAGGAATTTTAAAGAAGCCTCAACTGATTGTGATGAAATTTTGCAAAATTTCATTCATAGCTAAGTGACGTCATTATAAATTCAATATGGCGGATGGCCCAAGATGGCAGACTAGTTTAAAAAAATATTTTTTCTTTCTCTCATCTTTATATTTGGCACACCGGATAAACCTCCGTAATTTTTGTTGGGCTAATAATTTTGTACTTTTATTTGTATTTTTATTAAATAAATAAATAAAGGAGTTATTGTTTGTGCACTCCCATGATAATGGGTATCAAATGAAACGGATTGTTGGGAAAAATACGAAAAATAAAATTACTTTCTCAATCCAATTAAAAAAAAAAAAAATCCAAAATGGCGGACCGCCCAAGATGGAGACTAGTTGTTACTACCGTTATATTCGTATAAAATTTTAAAATTAAAAATACCTAAAAAATAAATTACTATATAAAAAAAGTTTTTTGAAACAAGCTTTTATTTTTTCGTACATAATAATAATATATTTTCACGCTCAACCAATTATCTAGCCCGAAGTAAGTATCATTAAGAACTTGTGTTACGGATACTAGATAACGGACATTTTTTAATATACATAATATTTGTTTTAGATATTTTTATAAATAAACTTAAATAAATAACTTGCGACCTTAAAAATTTTTGTTATTGCGGAGAGCAGTACCGACTATGGCGGCTTTACGAAAGGCGAGAGCAACTTATAGGGCTACATTCACGAAGATCTATAAAAAGCTTTGCGATACCAAAAGTTTCGAAGAGAAGCAGGTATGTTTCGAGCTTTTGAGCAAATATTTGGATCCCCAACACTTCCTAACAGAAACACTACACTACACCACAATATAGTGTTTTGATTGTGGTCTTCGCTCATTGGAGGTACCTACTACCACAGTTCGGTCGCTACGAATTCTTTCTTATTTATTTCATGTGAACTCTCCAAAACACTCTTATTGTCATCGCCCTTCGCTGCAATATCTACAAATATATTTACGTAATGACGTCAGCAACATTGAAAACGAACGCATTAGTTTTAACACGTGCTTGCTAGGGTTGGCACATTACACATAAATAGAAAAGATTGCAAAAAAGTTATTGACAGTAATTATCGGCTGGCGATGATCGCGGTCGTGCGCCGTCGGTACTCGGATGCACCCATCCGAGATCTTTTCAACCGAAGATTTTTCAACTCGATTTTGCTCTGAGCTTTGGAAGGCACGTTAAGCTAGTTATCCCGGCTGCTGTGGAAATATAGCAGTAGTTTCCAAGCATTGAGCACATAACCAATAGAGTGGTAATACGCGCCCTCCGTCTCCGAAACAGGTAAGCGCTTTTGCGCTAACGTCAAACTGTCAATCTCACCTAAAACAGTATATTAGTAGTGTTGCAACATGCTGCAATAACATAAATCTAAACTTGTATCGATATTTGTAGTTCAATAATATGCTATCCCTTGGAAATAGATTTATTTTTTCGTTGTAAGTAACATTTCTTTGTAAAAAATATTATTAAAACTGTTTGAACTTAATTCGCGTTTTATGTAAGTATTCACTTTTTAGCACTGCCACTGATACTTTACCACTTTTCACTGATTTTATATGTGTTACTTTCTGTATTATTTTATACTTTAACTACTTATTTGACTGACAATGTAAAACTTTGTTTGTCATCGATTCTTTACTTTGTATTTTTTGTCCAGGTCGCCTCCTCGGTCGGTACTTTTTTTCTGAAAATATTTTAATGAATTTAGATTAACTGTAAAATTTATAAAGAAAATAAATCAGTTTGTTTTAGTTTAGAATTTTTGTTTTATTAATGTTAAATTGTTAAAGTTAGACTACCTTATATTATAATGTAAAATGAGTGTCGTTAGGTGATGATGCAGTGTACGGTAAAACCTAAAATGGTTTATGTGACACTGTGCATGATTGTTGATTTGTGTGTAATTAATGATTAATAAATAAATAAAAAATATAAACCTTCCTTAAGAATCACTCTATCTATTAAAAAAACCGCATCAAAATCCGTTGCGTAGTTTTAAAGATCTAAGCATACATAGGGACAGACAGACGGCGGATAGCGACTTTGTTTTATACTATGTAGTGATTTATTTTCATAGCTAGGTAACGATATCGATAAAAACATAATTATGCATGCCTGTGTATCCCCATCTCTAGTATGACGCGTAGTTTCAATTGTTTGGCGGAATTATTTTAGAACAAAATAGGTGACAATTCTCCTCTATTGGTTATGTGCTCGATGTTTCCAAGGAGGGTCGGTGTCAGGTAGACAGCCGGCCGTAACAATACAGATAATACCTAAGACAAAGCCGAAGACTACGCATCCTACATATCAAAATAAGAAACGTATAAAACAATTATTGCTGAATACCGACTAAATTCTCGAATTCGAGATTATTTCGAAGGAAACGAGAGTTGCGTCCCAGGCGGATGGAAGGCGAATATTCGCCTCCTGCTGGTACGCCTCCTGCGGATGGGACCCGCTAAAGGATCGTCCTTCCTAGCCCGTTCCGCAGCCTCCTATTGGTGCATTACTTGCTCCCAAAGCTTGATAAGCGTCGGTGGCGTAGTGCGTAAGAGCGTCGTCTCCTACCCAGGAGGCACTGGTTCGATCCCCGCCACGTACCAATGTGTTTTCAAATTTTGAATTCATATGTACGTTTAATCGACGCTTTTAAGGTGAAGGATAACATCGCGAGGAAACCTGCACACACCTATGAAGAAATTCTTAGGTTGTGTGTGAAGTCGACCACCCAGCACTTGGCCAGCGTGGTTGACTAAGGCCTAATCGCCCCTAATGTGGGGTAGGCTCGAGCCGGAGGTGGGGACATTATATGAGCTGTTGATGACTTGCTCGCAAAAGGAGACCATTGCCTCCCACCTCTCTGCGATCCAGGAAGGGCACGCTTGCAGTGTATTTTCACGTTCATGACACCGGGTAGACGGCTCCCCGCGGTTGGCAACCCTACGTTCACCGACTCGTGCCAAGTGCCAACTCATTGACTGATATCGTATGTTGATTATATTTATGTAGGTGCAATGCCGAGAAAGGAAGTGACTTTTACTTTTTTTTGTTTACGAATGCCCACTGTTTTTTTTTTTCATTATAAATTACTCTTTATTGCAATAAATATAACAAATATCAAGTTTAATAAGACAGTTTGCGAGGGCGAATTTATCTTTGGTAAGATTTTGCGGCTTAAAATAATATAAATATAGCCCTATATTTAATTGCCACTAATCCTGATATTCTATATGCCAAAGTGACTCACACCCGTATTCATAAACATTACTATGAGATCTCTGGACTCTTGGATAAGAAACGAACCAATCACAGAGGTCTATTCAATACCATTGCGTTGAATAGAGCTCTCTGATTGGTTCCACCTTATGCCCCCATATTTTTATGTCAATGTGTGCGTCACACTCGTCACAGTGCGCGCCTACACGGCGCCGAGTACCCACGCACACATTCTAATGGATAGCGGCCAGTTTGTATGAAGACTACTGTTCTTGGTATACTGTGATAGAACTTAATAAGAGGCTAGTCACAATAGATCTTTGTAGGTCGCAGTGACGGAAAAAGCTCAGAATTTACGAAATAACAATAATAAATGTAGTTTTATTTGCCTGTGGTCTTCTGGGAGAGGTACTACCCCAGTTAGGATTGCTCGAAATTTGAGCGACTACCAATGGCGTAACTATAGGGTGGCAAAATACCACGAGCCCCGAGGAATAGGGGCCCCGGTTACTGACATTTTTAAATTTAAAGAACGAAATATTTCAAAACTAGGGGGGGGGGGTGTATATGAATTTGCCACGGGCCCCACATGGTATAGTTACTCCACTGGCAACTACCCTACCTCGACTTTGCTTTGTATTCAAATATGTAGTGTTATCGATTTGTTTAACTGCGTTTGTTTGTCCTTATCAATGTAATTTGGCGTCCTTTTATCTATTTCCCTGTCGGCGAAGGACGATGAACCAATTTTGTAACCGATACGAGGTAAATTTTGAAATGTTTCTGGCTTTGTTCTGTCTGACTGTGCGACTGTCCAATGACCTTGCGTGTATGTGTCGTCGTCCAGTTGGACTGGCCCGATCGAGATCTGTCGATCACTCAGATATGTAGCTGCATAAAGTGGGGAATTCACTATCACACCATTTTTATTTTATATAAAAAGGTCAAGCAAATGACTCCATTCTACCTGATGGAAAGCAGAAGTGGAGTCCATATGCGAAGATAGCTGGTGCGAAAGATAAACCGCCGCGCTAGCCACCTTCGCCTTGCCGACCTGCAAGGTGCTTCTTCACGTCTCGTCTGAATGACCCAGGATTGTAGGAAGGAGGGAACACGTGTGCTGGCAGTCAAAAATCAAATCAAAAATCAAAATTCTTTATTTCTTACTAGTTAAGACTTAAATCTAGTTGACGGAGCCTCCTTTTAGGCAAAAATATGCCTGTGCCAGAAGGCAATGCTCTGCATAACAATAATTGCTTGGTAATTTCAGATATCGATTTTATATAATGATTCTATTTATTTATTGCTATAGTAATTGAATGTGTATATATATGTGTGTGTAAATGGGTGTATATACGTGTGTACTGTGAGTGTGTTAGAATTAATTATGTGTTGCTCTATGTATAATTATTTATTTCGTTATTTATTAAATATACTGAACTAAGGTCTCGATTTCAGCGTAAGTCATTTCTTGTATCCAGTTTACCATTGCCGATTTACACTCGTACGATGATTTTTTATGTATATCTAGTTTTTTGTTTATTTTATTATACATGTGGGAAGACCGAAATTCAAACTGTACTCTACCAAAGCCTGTTCTAACCTTGGGAATAGTTGCTACTTTGAACTTTCGAGCATTTCTCTTAACTTCAATCCGTGGGTCATATGTCAAAGTTTTATGTTTTTTTAATACCAGCCCTACAATATAAAGTTTTCTAACGCACAGACACACACACAGACATAATTTTAAAAAAATATATTTTTGAACTCAGGGAGGTCCAAAACATGTAAATCCGTCAAAATCTCGAGGTCGAAAATTTTGACGATTACAAGACTTCCTCTATACTAAGTATACGAGAAAGTAAAAAGGGCCTAAACATCTTAGACCAGACTTTTTTATTGGTCTGAGCTAAACATATATATTTTTCTCAGCGCGATAACCCATTGTCCCACTTGTCTCATTAAATCTTGACAATCGCAGCTTTAGCGATGATTATCAAGCAATTAATTACTTGTACGTGACTGGAGGCGTGCATTCAAAACTAATTACGAAGAATATTAGATACAAACCTGACTGTTAATAGGTTTCTATTAATAAAATATCTAGGGCATTATAGATTTAAATCTGAGGCGTCTAAAGAGGAGTATGACACATCTTTCTGTCATTATACATGGCGCTGACTTTTAGGGGCTATAGGAAAGCATTTGAGCACACTCTCACCCTGATCTTAAGCGAAAATGTGGCCTACGATGTTACATGCTTGCCTAGAAATAGCCTATTCCCTCTCGCCTTGAAGGCACCCAAGTTATAAGTATCAGGGAACACATCAGCAGGCAACGAGTACCACTCCTTAGCTGTTCGCATTATAGAAGAGTTAGCAAATCGTTTTGTGCGGGTGGTAGGGACATCAACAATATAAAGGTGGTAATTTAAGCTGCGTCTTGTGTCCCGGTAGTGAAATGGGGCTGGTGGAATTAATTCATGTAATTCCGTCGCACACTCTCCAAAGTGTATCCTATAAAATACCGATGGACTTTTAGACTATGGTCGAGATTTGATAACTTGGCGTCTGTGAGTGTTGACTGTATCTTTTTAACAATATTTACTTCTTCCTGTTCTCAATTTTAAAAATATTTACGCAGTTGAGTGCCTTAAGGAACATGGCTGGTCTAAAATTGAGTGACAGGTTTACATATTTGTGTGATCGGTAGGTTCAGGCAGGTCGCGAACGGCCCAGTTCAACGATTGCGCCGTTTCATTATATGCCCAGGCATTTCATGATCTGGCCAATTATTCAATCGGGCGACGTGTACAGTTAAAAACCTTGATCTTGTTAAAGTTGGCATCGAATTTGGGACTAACAAGTGTGTTATTAGGTCATCGGCACATAGATCTATTTTACAGGTTAATGTGCTACGCGCCTTGGCTGGCGTAGTCGCTAATTGAAAACAGTACCTATAGAAGTCGAAGAAGAAAATATGAAGTGGAGATGAGAGAAGGGAAAGGTGTAGCTAGGCGTACGTTTATCGATCAAACTGAGATCAGTTTTAAAGGGCTAGGTCAAAAGAACTACTTTTTTTGTTGACGGGGAGTTCAAATGCATTTACGCATCGTCACTGCGGGGTGGTGCTAACCACAGGGGATATGTGGAACTCGAGGTAAAGGCGTTCCCTCCATACCCACTAAACATCCTCCCCGACCTGACTTTGAGGGCGCTATTAAGGGATCTGCGCACGTGAGTGCAACTATACCGAGACCGTCCCAACGCTGCTCGTCTAGGCACTCCTTGCACTAATTGGTGGCCAGCAGTAACTCCTCTACCGACGGCTGCTCGACCTGGCGCGTCCATCTGACGAGAACACCGGGAGCAGCCATCGGACCGCACCCGGGGACTTCGGGCGCGGTCGTGGCCCTGAAAAAGGCCGTCCGGAACTAGCAGTGGTGGCAAAACAAAAACAACTCGACGATGGCATGTGACTTCGAATGCCAAGGGCATACACTTGACATCAAAAGCCACACACCCGCCGAGAAAGTTTCCCCACCACGTTACCAGGGTCCGCCACGAGGAGGCTTCAGGACGTGGACCACGTCAAAAGTACTACTGGAAAACGCAGAGCATGTATGACTGATGAAGCGAAACATAATAATGTAAAGCCGAATTTAGACAGTTCATCAAAGGTGATTTTTTAGTGAACGTTGAACAGTGAACGACTTTTCCTATTTAGACGTAATTGTTAAATAAGTATGAAATTAATTCATCTTGCTTCACGACGTCGCGCAGACAAGTTGTACAATCTAACTCAATTTGCTGCTAGTCTGCTAGTGAATCAAAAAGTGTAACTGTTTACACGTTTCATTTTCGATGAACGATGACAGATAAACAAGAGTTTCTCCCGAGTTCTTGTTGTAAAAACACGTGTTGAGAGACTCCATTTTTAACCTAAACCGTATAATTTTTATAACTTTAGTTTCATTTTCACTTGACATTGGCAAAATGCGTACGCTTAATGCGACGCGACGCCATTAATTAAGAATAGAATAGACATATAAACAATAAACAGTGTACGATGCTCGATGAAAGCTTTCGGGCGGCTAGTGACTTTCATCGAAAAGGCGCATCAATAATCATTTTTGTTGCTTCATCGAAAAGGAAAGCAAAAATGTACCGTCTAAATTCAGCTTAGGGATCAGCTGTGCCTGAAAAGCATGACGTGATGTGGTTATATGTATGTACCTATTTATTCTGCCTTCTATCCTTAGTCGGTGCAGCATGTCTTGATATCGACAAAGGTTTCAGCATTGATTATTACGGCTTTGTGCCTTCTTAAGAACGACTACTATGTTGCTTAAAAGCCGCCGGGACTATCAGTTCCATCGGGACCAACGTGCCAGTTTAAATAAATAACAGTGTATGTATTTTTGTAACATTAAAATGTCACTGATCGCGCATTGTATATTGTATTGCGACATTTTACGACAAGGAATGAACCAGGGCAAGCTCGGTATATTGCGAGATATATTGCTATCAGTGCATCCATTGTTAACAGAAGCAATAGGTGATGCATAGTCTATTGTTTACCTGAAATGCGTCTGTCCGACTGTACTAACATACATAGGGTACATACTCTGTCTTATAGCATAGATTTAGAAACTATAGATTGTTAGGTATAACACTTAAAGACCGGGTGAGAAATACGGAAATCCGCAGACGAAATGGAATACCTGACGTAGTCAGCTCCGTTACAAGGAAGAGGTGGCAATGGGCTGGACACGTGTGTCGCAGGACAGATGGAAGATGGGGGATAAGGGCGCTGGAGTAGAGACCATGGACGGGGAGTAGGAGTGTCGTACGTCAACCAACGAGATGGAGTGACGACATCAAGAAGGTGGCGGGAAAACACTGGATGAGAAGGGCACAAGACTGAACGGATTGGCGTGCGATAGAGGAGACCTATGCCCAGCAGTGGGTGAAAATGGGTTGAGAAGAAGAAGAAGAATTGCTATGGATGGGTCGAGCATGCAGTACCTTAAAGTAGTGACAAGTTTACACTTGTTATCCTATCGACAACATAATTAGGGCATTACATAAAACCCAAAAAGTAAGAATTTCCAACCAATAAAGAGTGTTTGGCGCGAATCATGGCGTCTTTGGGAAGATTTGTGTTTTATAAAAAGGTTAAGCAAATGACTCCACTTCTCCATTCCACTTGATGGTAAGCAGAAGTGGAGTCTAAATGCGAAGATGCGAGAGATAAACCGCCGCGTTAGCCACCCTCGCCTTGCCGACCTGCAAGGTGCTTCTTCACGCCTCGTTTGAATGACCCAGGATTGTAGGAAGGAGGGAACACGTGTGCTGGCAGTGAATTCTATTTCTAGATTGTGCGACAAAGAAACGAGTTGTCAAATTTCTTAGTTCGCGTTGGAATGGTAGACACAGTTTGTCGGTAACACCGTAAGCCCCATAGCACGCGTAGTCCTTGAAAGGAAGGTTAGGGTAGGTAGAGCGTCCTAAATAATTGTTTCGATAATTTAAAAAAATTGGTTCAGTTTGGATTTTGTGTAGTTAAAGTATTATTTTGATACACAAGCATCCGCGTTGACGATCAGTTATGAGGAATTATTGAAATAAAGGTTTTTGTGGTGCTGAATTTTATAACGGGATTACCACCTCATCAGTCGCCGTCATGAGGTCTGTTGCCGTACATTTCTCACCAAACACTCCCGAGATGCATTAGAATGTGTAACACCCATATTTTAATGCAAACTTTAAGAAAATCACAGAATGGACATTGTCAAATGAAGATATGGCTGATGCTCAAAGGTCAGATACCGAGCCAAAAAAAAAAAACAAAGCAATAAATATCTCTATGACTTTCGCCGAGTGGACGGTCAAGGCGATCATTGCTTGGGATCAACGATGCCGCAGACAGACTGATACACACTTCATACTTATAACACCCCTCTTTTCGAGTCGAGGGTAAAAATAAACGTGGTAAGTACCTAAGCTTGTATGCGATCGTCCAACAAAGCGTCGATTACGTTCCATGAGTCACGTCGTCCTTTAGGTCAGACTCAGTACTTTGTTTACTTTAGTCGGTCTGGACGCATGCACTAGATGAGTCATTGACTCACCTGCCCGTACGAGACGGTAGCAAATAATGTATTTGCATTATAATCTTTTAATATACAAAAGCCGTGTGATGCCGGCAGAGTAGAATAGCATCACCCCATATCCTCCAATGGGTGTCGTAGAAGGCGACCAATGGATCAGCAAAGGGGTATTGATCATCTTATACTCCACCTGACACCAAATCTCCTTGGGAACGACTTTAACTTGGCTTCCGGAACACGGAGGAAAATTGAGGTGCAAATTTTCGGTCACCCATCTGAGTACTACCGCTCACTCGGTAGCTTTAGCTTTCAAGATTGTTACGAAGAACGTACAGCGTCGACCTCGCTCAGTCAGTTTTTGATTTAACCATTACCATCAAGCAATACATGCGACCGTTTCGCTGTGATCTGGTAAATCGTCTTTCCGTTTTAATGCTAGCATAGTATGTACATATTCGATAGTCAATGTATGTATACGAAGCCGATTTCAATCTACGCCCGGTGACCCAAATAAGGATGCTACTAAATATGGAATGTCGTTTAGCATATGGGTGTGGGATGTTTACGCGTAGGCTGCATTTGATTCAAGATGCCACCTCCATAGAAAACTGGGTCACTTGGTTATTTAAGCTCTCGTGATGTGATCGAAGAGGTATTTCAAGTCGGCCCATCGACAATTGTATAAGGTGCAAATTCGCCCGCAAATGGAATACTGTTCTCATCTGTGGGCGAGGGCAGAATCAGCTTCTTCCCATAAATCGCATACAGAGAAGAACCTAGGCTTTCTGATTGGCTTGACGCTTGTATCACAGGGATTGTTCTGAGGAGTTGTTCGGGCTTATACCTGCCCCTGCATTCCGCCATCGTTCCTCGCGACGTCAAATCCATCCCCACATTCGATGCCTGGTTGTCCACAATTGTGCGTTTTTCGCTCAATTTCTGCCCCGAATCACAAAACTGTGGAACCAGCTGTCGCCGGCGGTGTTCCCAAACCGATACGACTTAGAAATCTTCAAAACAGGAGCGTATTCCTCCCATTAAGGCTGGAGAAGCATTTGCGATTCCTCTGGTGGTGCAGACGTTTATTTACCATCAGATGAACCGTTTCTCGTTTGTCCCCTTTCCCAAAAAAAAATGTAATCACTAGGATATTACAAAAAACTAAAGGATGCCTTATGCAGACGATACATGGAGGCAAAAGAAACAGCGTTCTAAGTTGAATGCAACGCAGTGACAACTCACGAGGCTCGTTGCCAGGGCCATACGGGTTGACTCCAAGATGTCTTCAGAGAGGTTAATGCGCTGGGAGACTTCCGTTGGGCTGGCTGGACTGATCCAACCTCTCAACCTCCGACGCAAAAGATTTTAGTTCTTAAAACTAAAATAATTTCCACCATAAAAAGAGTATTTGTGTTATCCACATGTCTCATCGTCCCTGACACTGATAAAGACGAGATTCCTTATTATCGCATTTTAATTTGCGATATTTGCGGCAGAACCTTCGTAAGGATTACGTGCAATCACTTCCTGGTCTCCGCTGCTCCAAACTGATATCATGATATCGAATATCTCAATACCGCCATTCTCAATGTCATTAACAGATACGGGTTATGAATATGTGACGTGTTGTTTTTCGCGATCTTGACAATGTAATGCGCAATTTGAGTGTAGTTGAATCATAGTAAATTAAAAGTAAGAATAATAGTTATTTGTTCAACAAGTGAACAAAGTTATTTTGTTGCTGCGAGTGCAGACTTTAAATCACGAACGAGCGAGGCATGAGACAAAAAAAATTGCTCTCGTGTGAAAAATACAACCTATGTTTTACAAAATTTTTTTTGTCTAATCTTCATCATTCTTCATCTCTATCATCGAGAAAATTATTATACTTGAGAATAACAAGGCAATATTTTAATACATGTTTATTACCCTAAAAATTTTAAGTAAAATTACTGCATATATTTATTAGAGTCTTGCAGCAAAAGGCGTTTTTGCTTCGAGAGTTTACAAACCGAAAGAGCTCTTTTGCTGCTGGAGAGGTGAAAAATTTTGAGACCTGTCGTCTCATTATAATCAAGTGCAGTCTAATCCGGTTTAGCATGCAAAATTTATCTTTTTGAGCATTAGTAGATGATTAAGATTAAGAGCAAAGTTATACCAGTTATACCACATTAATACAGGCAACGGACTGGCAACCTGATACCACTTTGAAGCTCCGTGTAATGTGCAGGAAGGTAACTTTCAGACACTTACAGAGTGATTATTTATATATTTTTGTGAATTTTTTATCCTAATGCACAGATTTTCAAAACTAAAATTACAGTTAGCAAAATATGTGCCATTTGGTCCTGTTTCTAATACAGATCAAACTCTTCTATGGGACCAACACAGATTGGAGTTTTAAAAAAGTCAGAAATTTCAAAAAGCTTTTCCCATGGAAAAATCTCTTGAAATCATATTAATTTTCAACCATGACTGATTGACTGTGTTCCGAACGATCTTTCATCGGTCACCGATTTGTACTTTTTCTTCTTTAAATTAGATGACGTTCGCAACACATAAGGATTACGCATTTCGCCAACGTCAAGTGAATGGTACTTCTAGTAACAGAAAATTGTACGTTAGAATGTGTTAAAAATGGAGTCTCTCAGCATGTGTTCTTAGAACATGAACTCGAGAGAAACTCCCACTAATTTGTTGTTCTGAAGCAGTGCCGTCCTGAAATACGTCATAATATTATTTGGCGTTAATGTGTAATACTCAAGGCAGATAGATACACATGGCTCGCAGGTGAACGGTCTCGTATTATGGCATGAGGCCGTGAGGATTGCCGCAGTAATGGTGCGGTGATCGACCCGGCTGAAGGTTGGTGTGCCATTGTTGATGACTAGAACGCACGTAAACATTCGTAATTAACAGTGTACAATTTTATATTAGGTATATTTGTTATAGGAAATGTACGTAATCAGGAATTCTACTCAGTGGTCTATTCTGTGGCTACTATTCCAACGCGAACTAAGAAATTTAACTACTCATTTCTTTGTCGTTCAATTAAGAAATGGAATTATCTGCCAGCACACGTGTTCCCTCCTTCCTACAATTCTGGGTCATTCAAAAGAAGCGTGAAGAATCACCTTGCAGGTCATCAAGGCGAGGGTGGCTAGCGCGGCGGTATATCTCTCGCACTAGCTATCTTCGCATTTGGACTCCACTTCTGCTTACCATCAGGTGGAATAGCATCATTTGCTTGACCTTTTTATATAAAAAAAATCTCGGGAAGAAATGAAACTTCGGGTGGCCGTCCAAAATGTAGCAGAGAGCCAGGAGCGCTGCCGGGGACTTGTGACCGCAAGGAGTAGGGTTAAGGAGGCCTCTTTATGATGCAGTGGCACTCACCTCACCCTGGGTCCTCTCTCTGCCAAGCTATATTTGTAAACTTCGTCAGCGTGGAAATTTTACCCCCTTAGGGGTGGAATTTCCTTTCTTAGTGGATGCCTACACTGAATAAGATATCTGTGTGCAAAATTTCAAGTCACTAGGTTCAGCTGTTTGGGCTGTGCGTTGATATCTCAGTCAGGACTTTGAATTTTATAAAATTTAGATGCAATTGCTAAGTTATAGCCTGCAGACTTCTGTAAGTTGGGACTACCCTAGTTTGGGCACTCCAAATTCCAAGGGCTAATACGCTGTGCCCTACCTCTTATAAAACATTTTCAAGCTCAAATACCACTCCACAAAGATCTTGTACGCCATTTCCTGTTTGTTTCCGAAAAAGACGTACCATTTGTTGCGAAACTCGACAGAGAGCGGCGAGAACGCGTGTCCCTTTAAAAATAGCATCGGCCACTAATCTCAACTCAAGCGTCATTAAATTAACTACATTAATATCGTCCGATCGATAAACTGCGTATTAAAAGCCAACCACGCTGCGCCGACGCATCCACGTAATCACACCGCTTTGTTTACAACTCTCCACCACAAACTAGTCAGTCGTGCGTTGAATCTCGACGCGAGAGGACGTGCTTGCGTCGCTCGGAGCAAAAGTGATTTTTTCGTTCTGCAGTGTTTGCATGTGTTTGTGTACAGTGTTATAAACATGATGGATTCAAAGAGTGTGACGGCCGATGAATTAGGTATATTATATACGATTATAGTTTAGTGAAAGGATGTGTTGTGTTGTCTTTATTTATATCTGTGTAAACACACGGGTTGGTAAATACGGTGCTCGGGTTAATTCTCCAGAGAGTCTTTTGTTTATTCATGAATACAGTAGGTGATTATTTGCGTACAATTAAGATTGCGTTTGCTGAGGCACGTTGAGAATTAACATACAAATTTTATCATGTAAAAAGGTTAGTATATTTGTAATGAATAGGCTCAAGACAACTGATTCGTTTTCAAAAATTCTTTCGCCAGCAGAATGCTACAGAATTAATGAGTAATATAGGCTTTATTTTAAGCATCTCTAACTCTGATTTTCGCGCCTAAGCCACTGACTATTTTGATGAGGTGTAGTGATAGATTGGATCCTGGGGCCCAGACTGCTGAGGTGGTTAACCTATGGTTAAACATCTGACCAGGAGACGCATTTTTGTATCATTAGAATACCAAATCGTGTATGAAATCGCAAGATTCGTATGCGAATCCCTAAACTCGCTATTTTTGAATATTCATACTCGTGAATTTTTCAACGAGTAGTCCGACCCACTCGTTTCCGATATTCTACCAGTAGAAAATCAAATGACTAACAGTGACATTATATTTTAATATAATAATATATTTCCACGCTCACACCAATTATCTAGCCCAAATTAAGTATCATTAAGAACTTCTGTTATGGATACTAGATAACGGACAAATATACATAATAATCTAGATATTTCATAAATAAACTTAAATAAATATATAAACAACCATGACTCGTGAACAAATATTCGTGTTCATCACACTAACATTTGCCACTATAACTTTATAATTTATGTTCCGTTCCGCCGTAACTTATTACCGGCTTTTTAAATCAACGAGTTATGGCCCTCCGGTTTTTATTTTTTCTGCATGAAATGAAAAATTTTATAAGATTCTAGTTTTAGGGCACACACGTACAACACTCATTTCTAATGTTTCAAAAATACGTAAAATTGAGAGCAATCGAAACTAATTTCGTATACGTTTTGCTTTCGTGCATGAATTTAAGATTTACTTCGAATGATTCAAAAAGGCGTCTCCTGGTTGTTTGGTTTGATTCGTCTTTTGTGATAGGTGACAGTGCCAGCCTGTCTCTTTTACACACTGCATGATCTATATTGCTGGATGTGACTAGAGTTCCGAGTTCTTGTAACAACAAATTGAGAGACTTCATTGTTAATTCAATCTACTGTACAATAATTTAGTGTGGATTAGCTTTTTTCACTCGACATTGACTAAATGCTTAATGCGGGGCCATAATTTAAGATGTCTCTTTATATTGTTGGAAATGTTTTGGGACTACGAGCGTGTATGTACGATGGATCTTGGAAATCGACACCGTAATAAAGGACAATGCCATAAGTTCTATAGAGATTTGACTCACCCGATAAAATTGGTGTAAACGAATGCGATAAATGACATTCGATAGCTGTAATATTTATAGTTAAAATATAAAAGTTGTAAATTCTCTAGATCAGTGGTGCCCATACTTTTTTCAATGGAGATCTACCTACCAAAAATTTATGACTCGGAGATCGACACTTGTACTAACAACTATCAAAAATAATTAACAAAACAAATTCTTTAAGTAAAACTACATTGGATGCTAAGTCTCAAATTTTTATTTTATAAGCATACAATATTACCACATAATTTTATAATGTTACAATATTAGGTTTATTTATCGTGACGTCGAATCATGACATTGATGGTTTTCCGCAAAATTTTCACTCAAAGCTAGACGCAAGCAGGATGTTAGGTGCTCGCTCATTTGTGAGACGAGTACGATCTTTTGATTTTATTTTCATCTGAGAAAATGCACACTCGCACAGATATGTCGATGCGAAGAACGCAGTTATTTGCAAAGATATTTGCTTTATCAATGGATAGTTCATTTCAGGTATAGAAGACCAGAAAGGATTACTGTCGCCAGCTCTAACTCTAACTTCAAAATTTCTTCTTGAATTGTTATACATTCCATGTCGAACAAGTTACTCATGCTAGAAGAGATTTCTCGTATGTTCGTGCAATTGAATGGGTATGACAAAAATGCCAAAATATTCTCAATTTTTTATATCTTCAAAGCGTCTTTGAAATTCATCGAGAACTTTTCTCACTTCTTCCTCGTATGTAACGAAACTAGCATAGTTTAAGTAGAAATTTTTAATTAGGTGTTTCTATACGTCGCATTTAGGTTTAGTTACATATTCTAGGCGATCGACCTCAAAACCTCTCGCGATCGACCGGTCGATCGCGATCGACTGTGTGGGCACCTCTGCTCTAGATGTTGCGGATTTTCTAATAATATACTAACAAAGACTACAACTATTACAAGTTTCTCGAGCTGCATTTGAGCAGGAAATTGAAATTGAGCATTTGAGCAGGAAATTGAAATTAATATCTAGACGCTTTTATAATTCTAATAAATAACTGTTTTCTGGGTACTTATCGCCTATTTTTCGATTGTTATTGTATTTCCAAAACACCCGATTCGTCTTGGTTTCGTTCACTTTGTCACCGCACCTCAGTCACAACAAGAAAAAGGAAACGGCAAACAGTATCAATCCATCACTACTAGAAATAAAATCAAATATGTGTTTTCATAGATTTAATATTACTGTACGTGTACATGGTGGGTCAGAATCTGGCATTGTCATTTAAAAATAATTATACGCGGCGACCAAGCGGCAACTTTATTCCTAAAAGTCATCGTTAAATTGTAGATAATTGGGTGAACTCGAACTTTACCATCATTATCATCATCCGTGTGTCCTGCTCCAATTGTTATTTGGTGGTCGTCGTATTAAGTTGTCTTCTTCCACTCTCCTCGATCAGCCGGCATCACAACATTAACACCCTTGACTGCCATAGCATCTTTCACACAGTCTATCCATAACCAACCAATGAAATGGCCGAAGATGGTAGCTTCACCCGGATCCCACAAGCACTGACCAGGGCCCGTAAACTAAGTAACAAATCAAAAAGATAACGAAGGACAAAATAGGATTGACTTAAGCCGTTCTTAAATCACGTGGCCAATCGTCATCTTTACGTAAGTTGATACCGCAAAGCAAAGCAAAGACGCTGTAGATAACTAAGAAATATAGCCTGTGATGACGATTTTCGAATTGTTATCGTCATGAAAGGATTGCCACTTGTCTTATCATCAGCCCGTCGCAGTCCACTGCTGGACATAGGCCTCTCCAAATTATTTGGCCACTCATTTCTTTGTCCCACAATCAAGAAATGGAATTCACTGCCAGCACACGTGTTCCCTCTTTCCTACAATCCTGGGTCATTCAAAAGAGGCGTGAAGAAGCACCTTGCAGGTCAGCAAGGCGAGGGTGGCTAGCGCAGCGGTTCATCTCTCGCGCCAGCTATATTCGCATTTGGACTCCACTTCTGCTTACCATCAGGTGGAATGGAGTCATTTGCTAGACCTTTTTATAAAAAAAAATGGCGGAGCTAAGCTAACCAAACCGCTCTAATGAGGATCCGTAACGATTTTAACTATGAATGTAGCTTTGTAGACAATTAAAAAACAAAATAAATGGTACCAAATTTTTTTTTCTACGATGAAAATTGACGAAGTTATGACGAAAAAACGGATCGTTCCGCCAAGCGGCCGCCTGGCAGGCGTGTGACGTCACTCGGCACTACATCACTGCCGACTATACCCGCGCGCAGCGTTTCTTGCGAACATATCGTATTAAATACAATACATATTGTTTTTTTGATGGTATAGTGGTGGACAAAGCCTATTCAAGAGGTTTAGTGACAATTTAGTGCAGTTTAAGCAATCCTACTAATTTATAAACACGAAAGATTGTATGGATCGGATGGTGAAAGAAGTATGCGAGCGTATATACGTCTCTATGTCTTTAAACCTACGGAATTGATTTTAGTTAAAATTTGTAATAATATAGCTCATACATCAGAATAACATATAGATAGGCTACCTTTTATTGCAAAAAGGGTTCGAAGGGGTTGAAATAAGGGATGAAATTTTGTATGGAAGTTCTTAATTTTTAAAGAAAAGCCATGAAACTTGAATTTAGGCACTTGATAAAAAAGAAATAAATATTTGTTTTAGCGTTTTTGAAAAAAATTGATCAGAGTGGGGATGAAATAAGGGATGAAAGTTCGTATCGAAGTCCAAAAGCCACGCTTTCACGCCTTCGATTTTATTAAAATTAGGTACATACAACATATACTAGACCTTAGGTCTAGTATATTTTTGTAGGATGTTTTGTAGGAAGCTACCTTTATTTGTAAAAAAAAGGGCATGAAGGGGTTGAAATAAGGGTCGAAAGTTTGTATGGGAGTTCCTCATTATTGTAGATTAAAACATGAAACTTTGAATTTAGGCTTGATAAATAATAAATTGATAAGTAATAAATAAATATTTTGTCCATGTTTTTTAAAGTTTGACTCGTTTGGGGATGAAAGGTTGTATGTAAGACTAAGCAAAGTCACGCTTTCGTATATTCGATTTTGATGAAATTTGGTACAAATATTGACTAGACGCTGGGAAAGGACATAGGTTACCTTTTATTTCGAAAAAAGGCTTGAAAGGGTTGATGTGAGAGAGTTTGCATGGACGTTCATCAAAATTGTAATTTAGGCATTTTTTTTTCCCTAATAGGTGAAATCATGACCTTTTATCCTCACAAGGATGAAATGGGTCATGAAAGGTCGTATGGAAATCCAAAGTCCCAAAAATTCAGCCCAAAATAACTATTCCACGCGGACGAAGTCGCGGGCAAAAGCTAGTACTACAGCTACATATAGATAGTAGCTTACTAAAATAATTAAGTGTAATTTCGATTATATGATGGCGATTGTATGATGTATGATTTTATATTATTAAAACTATACATACAATTTTCAAAATCTTGGAATGTGTAGGTACTTTGCTGAACAAAAATGGATTTTTTTACTTAGTTTAGTTTAGTTTACAATGTTTATCTTCTATCATTATCGTGATTTAGTCAAATATTACTTATCCAAATATACATAATAATTTGCAATCATAATGTATAGGTACCTACTCTATTTTCTTTTCTCAAATTTTCTGTTAGAGATTTTGCCGACGTTTGCTGAATTTCTAGTTATAGTTTTATTTATTAGGAAATAACAATATAATTTGACGGATAAATATATGTTTTTTGGGGTTTGACTGCGTAACACATTTAAATATATTATGTCAAAGTGAGAAATAATGTCCAGGCCTATGTCCAACAGTGGGTGTCTATCGGCTGAAATGATGAAAAAAAAATCTAAGTATTCCTCGATTTTTATAACTATTTATAAACAACTTATTTAAGATTATCAGGAATAAAATCATGTAAATATCTTTATTAACACGGAAGTTATAACTTTATAAGATGATGATGAGTAAAGTTTTATGATGTCAAGGTGAGAAAAAATATTATTTTAAGTACTTACCTACTTATTCCTCTATTATTTCTAACTATTAGAAATAAACTATTACCCACGGAATATATATTATTTAAAAGCATATTTATTCAAGATTATCAAGTAAAAAAATCATGTAAATATCTTTATTAACACGGAAGTTATAGTTAAATGAGATGAAAATGAGTCAAAGTTCCTAGGTGCGGCGACTCGGAGCGGGCGGATAGTGCCGGGTGACGTCACAGCCATGCCGTAGAGCGCAGCGGATTAAATAAAATCAGTTGACGCAAATTGCTTTATAACTTTGCAACGGATGGACCGATTTTGATGATTTAAAAAACATCTTTATTGTGGTACAAAAAGGAATGTTACTATGTATGTCGCATTAGGAAAAGCCATACCATTACGGGACCTCATTTTCGTGAGCGAACCACTAGGTCATGGAGGCAATTTTCTTTCTAGGCTGATTTACACAGGGCAAGTAGAGCCAGTAACAGATGTCAGTTGCTGGCGCAGATAACTGGCCACAGCGCTTACATCCAGTCAGTAAGCGGGAATATTGAAGTCAGCGCTGAACTGACCCCTAATCAATTTACATCTCGTAGTTACGTACCCTTGTGCAAATCTGCCTTAATATTTTAATATGCAAATGATTTAGTTTTGTCCTGAACCAAATGTAAACTGTTATTGTATTGAATGTCCTTACAATATGATACGCTTGAAGGAACACGGAAAACGCGAGCTATAAATAAACGTAATGGAACAAACTAAGGGTATAGTAAACAAGCTTCTAAAACGTGTTTCCTATCACAGGTGGGTTGGAAGTTGGAAGAGATTTCTTTTAGAAATGAGCTACACCTTTTGTACTTTTTATAATGTTATGTGTTCCTTTTCTGTAATTCTCGTGTACAATAAATAATTAAAACTCGTAAAATGTATTGTTTTGAAGTAGAATTTAGACATCACCTGATGATAAGATAAGGAAGTGTCGTGCACAACATACATGCAAATAAGCATCTTCTTTCTGGAGAAAGAAGATGCTTATTTGCATAAGCATTTGGTTACACTTGAGGTATATCTGCCAGTATCAGACATCAAATGTCGATTTCAGAATTGTCTTCATAGTACAAGTTGATGAAATTTTTTGACTACAAATGGTTTTGAGGTTATTGTTTTACCAGTAACCCTGTAGGAATGCAACTAAAGACGATGAATCCAAATCCATAAAAAAATACTGTCATTTAGGTACTCAACCTTTCGTGTCGTATTGGAGTAAACATTGGCCAAAGAGAAATTCTATTTTTGTCGATATATCATTTTGTTTACCTTTGAGAGTTATGAGTGTATTGACTTCTCAGAAGCTCTATGTCTACACACTACATAAGTTTTTATTTAAGTTTACTCGAGCTTTCACCTCACCTAATGGTTCCCTTCCTTGTCACACTCCTCATTGCTGAAGGTCGTGACAGTTTTGAACGTCACGCTAGTAACTAGTATCCTCCATGCACTTGTCTTCGGCTTCTCGCAGGTCAATAGTAATAGGGAGGCTTGTTAGGGATTTTACTTGGTCCAAACAGGTAATTGTCCGCTTCTCATCTACCTAATAGTAAGTACCTAATTGATGTTAATGCCAACGATAGACGCGAGCTTCACCCGGAAGCTTGTGATGTGTTGTTCGTTTTTATTTAGCACGATTTGAAAGGCAACGGCTTCCAAGGCCTCGAGGTATATTTTTTCTAGATAATTTTGTATAGTTTACAACTATTTTAACTGGCTAAGCCCTTTACGACGATCTGGTAAAGGTCACGGGCAGCACAGGATCGGGTTGGAGATCCTCGGGGGAGGATTATGTCTAACAGTATGCGTCTCTCGGAAATTATGATGATGATTTTGTCAGACACAATATAATCTTAGTTAAAAAACATTGAGACAATTATTATATGTAGAGTAGGAGTGTAGGAGCGAGTGATGCCGGCAGAGTAGAATAACATCACCCCATATCATGCAATGGGTGTCGTAGAAGGCGAATAATGGATCAACAAAGGGGTATTGATCACCCACCTTATACTCCGTCCACCAATCCGCATTGGGCCAGCGTGGTGGACTACTGCCTAAACCTCCTTCGATGACAAGGAGAAGCCTTGTGTCCCAGCAGTGGGGCGAATTATAAAGGCTGTTATGATGATGATGAGTGTAGAACACATTCCAAACCATTAAACTATGACAATACAAAAACAATAAAGTAGAATTTAAACTAAGTTGAGTTTGTCGAAGCCCTGAAACATTTGATAGCGACATGTGGCGGCTTTGAATTATAAAAGGGATTCTATAAAAAAGTCTTATCTTGGGAAATACACAAGACTTTTGTTCTAGATGTTCTATTGCTTAATTTATTAACAATATACTTTAGAAACCATCATTGCTATTTGATACTGACCAACTGTGTTTACTGTGCAGTATGTAATCAATATTTAAACATATGTGTTTAATGTTTTTTCCATTCTCAAGGCAATGTTAGTTTCAATTACAAGACATTTAATATTTAAACAAAAAAATCCTTATACGGGAAAACCTATTTCGATAGTGTTGAAAATACAGTTGCGACTGTTTATCTTTGTAATAGTTTTAAATTCAAATAATATTGAACAAATATATTAAATTTTAAATTCAGCAATAATGATAATAGTCATATAATTATTATAACAATGTCAAACCGAAAATACGTGTCATTATTATTAGTAAAATATTTTATCATAGCTTACATGAATATTGTTATGCTGTATTAATTGCTTTGTTTATTAACTATCGCTTAAAATTTTATAAATAACTTTACGATAGTCAGTTACCGGTCATAATATTTACTAAAAAGACTATTGGCTCTAGAGCGTGTCCTTGATGAACCCAAACTTTTAACGACCTTGCCTCACCGTCGACTTGTAATCGTTCTCGCACCACGCAGCCTTTCGGTATGTCGATTAGAACCAGACAGCCGTTTTAACAAAAGCAATGAATCATTTTCTTTCCTTTTTCATCGTGACTAATGTTGTCAAACGCTTTCCTCGAATCCAACTTTGTTTGTAAACAAAAGAAGACGTTCCTTTGTTTTCGCTAAGTGGTGCGTTTATTGCTATGTCCAATTTCGCAATAGAATTTTGTGTTGATTAATGTTTTATCGTATTGAGTTCATTGCTACTAAGGCGTTGCTCCCAATGTCTTGACTTTTATCAGCATCTTCAATTTGCCGTTTCACGCTGATAATAAATTTGCTCTCTACATGAACTTGATAAAGGAAAACCCGTCTGATTCTTGTACATGTTGTATGTAGGTATTGAAGTAATATATTATTTTCAATGTGTGTATGTGTCTTGTTATACTCGGACTGTTGAGATGATTTAGAGAGTGTAATATGTCTCCTGGTTATTGACTTTGGTTTGTTCGTTCACTCAAGGTTAGTTCTTTTTGGTTTAGATGTATGTAGGCGACAAGCTGGCAACCTGTAATTATTTTGCTGCATTGCATCACACATAGTGCCTATGTAGCTTTATTATTACTTATAGCTTTATTTTCCACACTATTTTCTTATAATATACTTCATAATATAGTTATTTCCTTCTGTGTTTTTGTAATATGGTCCCGCTGTGGGTAAAAGCCTCCTCCCTTCTTTTCCACCTTTCCTTATCCAACCAATTTAATAACTGAGTTCTTTTTAGCCAATGCTCTGTGAGACATAATACACGTATATTTAGAATCTGTAAGAATAAAGAAATTTCTAGTTCCTTTCCAGATAAGCCTTGAATATTTTGGTGAAATATTTTAAGTGAGCACCTTTCCCTATCTTCAGCTGTATGCATCCAATTTTTTTCTGTTATGTTCATTATGTCATCGGCCAATCTTTTCTTTTGCCTTCGTTTCTTTTCCCTTTTGGGCCCTGCCATTTAGTTGTTTGGTAAGTCCATCTCTTATCTTTATATCTCGACAAGTGCCCTGCCTAGCTCCACTTCTGTTTCAAACTAAAATGGATATTTTGTTCGTTTGGTTTTCATGTAGTTTTTATACTTTTCTATTTCTGTGTATCTTTATGTGTAGCCAAATGTTATCCCTTTTGGGTTTAGAACTGTGCGGCGCTTAAATTATTTAAATGTATTTGGACTACAATGTATCAATGATGTTTTAATAAAGATGGCGCATATCCATACTATGTGACGTTTGAAAGGTGTCTCGTGAATGAAACAGATCAAAAAGAATGCACGATATGAAAAGCGATAGCGTTGTGGTCATCATCATCATCATCATCAACAGCTCATAATGTCCCCACCTCGGGCTCGAGCCTACCCCACATTAGGGGCGATTAGGCCTTAGTCAACCACGCTGGCCAAGTGCGGGTTGGTCCACTTCACACACAACCTAAGAATTTCTTCATAGGTGTGTGCGGGTTTCCTCACGATGCTTTCCTTCACCGTAAAAGCGTCGATTAAACGTACATACGAATTCAAAATTGTAAAACACATCGGTACGTGGCGGGGATCGAACCAGTGCCTCCCGGGTGAGAGTCGACGCTCTTACGCACTACGCCACCGGCGCTTCAGCGTTGCGGTAGCCAAACGAAATTACACCAATTGCCCGAATTTTAACGCCTCACTTTCAACGCGCTTATGCCATATCTACCTCGTTTTGTATTATAAATAATTGATGTGTATTGATTTATTTGTAGCGTATCGTAGTATTGGTACTATTTTGCATGTACCTATAGATTATTATCGATATCGTAGTAGGTACTTAGAACTTCTTAAATATAAACAGAAAATACACATACATATTTGGTTTTTAAAATAAAGTAATCTTTAGCAATCGTAACGGATGTGTGAATGTAAAAGGATTTAAATTCTGTTTTGTTTTGCGTGGTCACGATTTGTGTTGTGGTATC
The DNA here is from genome assembly GCA_955850985.1 of Elophila nymphaeata. Classification (NCBI taxonomy): domain Eukaryota; kingdom Metazoa; phylum Arthropoda; class Insecta; order Lepidoptera; family Crambidae; genus Elophila; species Elophila nymphaeata. The sequence continues at coordinate 2,092,635 of OY039094.1, forward strand.
ATCAAACTGGTTCCTTTCAATTAGCTTTTAGCTGTGATTCAACCGCTTTTGGTAAGTTTAATTTTTGTTATTTTACATTTGCCGTAGCAGCATATATGACCCAAAATTTGTTTTCTTCTCTTTTACTTACTTAATTATAAAAAATAAAGATTCTTTCTAATTAAAATCAAAATCTACTATCACCATAATACAATAAGCGTTATTACTAGCGCTTTGCTCGGCTAGTTAATCGGGATTGCCAGGTGTTCGGTATTCTACCGAAACGTTCGGTATGACAAAAATACCGAAGTATGGGAGGTTCGGTATTTTTTTCTGATTAATTTTTCTCCCTAATAAACGAATCGACTGTCAAATTTTACGCAACCGACATCGATGTTGCGTAGTATCCCTACTTATGGACCAGCCACACACTCGACGAGTGAAGACACGAGAAGAGACGAGGAAGGAGGCAGAGACGTAGTATATGGCAACCTTACTCGTCCTGCCCCAGCTCTCCCTATTTTGTCGTTTTTTTTTGTGCGCAAATGAAAGGATCGGCAATACGACAAGTAAGGAGTTTTTTTTACTCACTGTTCGATATTTTTTTGGAAAAGACCTGGCAACTCTGTATTACTAGTGTTTAATTAAAATGTATATGTATTTTTTCTTCTTATATTAGATTATCAGAAAATACCTGACTGACTGATCGACACCCAGCCCATACCCTGGACGGACTAGATAGCTGCAATTTTGCGCAGATGTTCCTTTTATGAAGTAGATAAGGGATTCGGATTACGAAAAATTTCGTGAAATACGGGATGAAAGTTTGTATCGGGACGCAAGATTAGTTAGATTTTATACAAAACTTCACAGGAGTATTCCTATCGATAAACGATAAGAAATAAATGAATAAAACATGTGTGTGATTAGTAAAAAATTAAGTGCCCTAAAAATTTTAATTTAAATAATTTAAAATTAACTATTACTCGCGGACTTTTACTAGGTGGTAGACCCATATGTAGGGTCGTCTGGGTAGGTACCACCGCCTTTCTTATTTCTGCCGTGAAGCAGTTCGCTGTTTCGAATTGAAGGGAAAGGTAGCCAGTGTAATTACTGGGCATGGAGGGCATATCATCTTAGTCCCCAGGATGGCAAACGCACTTGCGGTGTTAAGTGATTTACACTTAATATTGCAAGTGTCTATAGGCGGTGGTGACCACTTAACATCAGGTAGGCCGCAAGCTTGTTTGCCATCTCGTAACATAAAAAAAACGAAGTTGCGGGCAAAAAAATTACAAAATAAATAATTTGTAAATGCATTCGGTATATGATCTTGAACGACTCTTAATAAATGCATCTATCTTTATTGCGTTTTTAGCTTGCACAAGCAATCTGCACATTTCTATAGATAAATTTATCATTTTAATTATACCATTCGTCATAAACATGAAAACGTCGCTATCTTAGTTTAACGACCTAACTCTCGACCTCCTGTCTACTAGGTATATCTTCGCTTTTCCCAATGACAAAGAAATTAAGATAACAGATGTGTGATTCATAGACTTTGATGCTGTTTTGGTTGCACAAAGACGGTGCAACTGCTTTTTGCATGAGATGTTTGTTTAAGAATTCTTTGCTGATAATTTTATTGTACAGTCTTACACTGCACATTTATATTTTGCTGACATATCGACATTCATTTGGTCGGTTGTGTATTACATAGTTTTCTTTTAATATTATATTAATTAATTACTTAGAGTGTAAACAACTAACAAAGAGTATAAGGTTCGGCCAAATTATTGTTCTGTAACGCAGTCAATAAACATAACTTATACCTCGGCTGATTGTTTCTCTGCACTCCAACATCATTACCTTAAAGGTGTACAAACTGTACATTTATTGTTCTGGTTAAGTGAAATTCGTTGTCATTTGTAACTCTAAACATAACAAAAAACATTGAATTGTTAATATTTTTTTTTAAATTGGACAAACGTAGAAACTTGATAAAATTCCAGTCGTCAATTTTCCTCGAGATACTAAAACTTGAAGTGGGCGGTCTGGTAACAGATAACCAGATCATTACTAAACGATGTAATTTGTTTTGATTTGTATTCATGTCTTCGTAATGTGTTTATTTATTATCATTATCATTGTTTGCGTGCGCTGTAGGCTTCTCTTGTAACCAATACCGATTATCGACATTGATATTTGGGACGCTCTGTAGGGACCTACTCTTGAGTTTCGCCACTGTTAATGTAGATTGATCGCGATTGGTTTAAATGTTATTTCTACATACATACATAAAGTCACGCCTTTTTCTATAGGGGTAGGCACTAGGCAGACATAACTTGGCACTTGTTTACACTTGCTACGTTCCTTACATATTACAATCGCTTCATCTACTTTCAATTCAGTCCTCAACATGCTCGGCGGTTTCGAGTACGTACATCTGACCTGGAGACGCATTTTTGAATCATTCGCAGTGAATCTTAAATTCATGCACGAAAGCAAAACGTATACGAAATTAGTTTCGGTTGCTCCCAATTTTACGTATTTTTGAAACATTAGAAATGTGTGTTGTCTTAAAACTCGAATCTTATAACATTTTTCATTTCATGCAGAAAAATAAAGACTGGAAAGCCATAACTCGTTGATTTATAAACCGGTAATGAGTTACGGGGAACGGAACGTAAATTATAAAGTTATAATGTCACTGTCAGCCATTTGATTTTCTACTGGTAGAATATCGGAAACGAGTGGGTCGGACCACTCGTTGCAAAGTTCACGAGTATGAATATTCAAAAATAGCGATTTTAGAGATTCGCATACAAATCTTGCGATTTCATACACGATTTGGAATTCTAATGAATCAAAAATGCGTCTCCTGGCCCTCTTTCAAGACATCGATTTGATCGTTAAACGTTTGCCTAGGTCTTGGTCATCTCATCTCTGTTCACTTGCGATTCATATTATCCTTTTCGTCTATCAACTTTCTCACATCCTTTCTGCATGACCGAACCATTTGAGTATCCCTTTCTCAATTCTTCTCGCGATATCTTCTTTCAAACCACATCTCTGTCACTGTCACTTCGTGTTCCCCAGCTATGTTCCTTAAGGCATTTATTCTGCTTTAATGCCTTTCTCCAATACTCAACCTTCACTTTCCATACATCAGTGGCGTGTTGTTTACATTTCAGTGCCCTTAGTATAAGTTTTGATAATTTTCGAGTTCGATCAAACGTATCGTCTCTTTTTATACATTGCCCACTGTTTCTGATAGTTTACGCTAGAGGCGCTAGTAAGCAATGTAGGAAAAGAGACGATAAAATAACATTAAAATAAAACATAATTGTATTTGTATTTTCTGGTGTATATAAGTACTATAAAGAGTATATTTATCAATTTGGCTTAACAAACTTATATACTATGTAAGTGACAATTAACCGGAAGTCCAGTCCGGTTTTTATGTCGCATCACGACACGACATTACAATTACCATTGATCAGGTAGTATTGTTTGAAAATAACACGTCACGGATGTTGTTGTACCAAAAAAAACTGATAACGTAATGTTATTGTATTTTTTTTATAAGTAGAATAGAGTAGATCAACATGTGTACGTATATACATACATAGATGTTATATTAATATAAGGTGCTTAAATATCATTCATATACAACCCCCCCCCCCCACCTAATTTTGACATTTTTCGTTCTTTAAATTTAAAAATGTCAGTGACACTACCGGGGCCCCTATTCCTAGTTACGCCACTGATCATAACAGCCTTTATAATTCCACACTGCTGGGACACACGGCCTCTCCCTGTCATCGAAGGAGGTTTATGCAGTAGTCCTATAACATTAAAATTGCAGTAAAAAAATGAGGAATATAAGTATCCATATCAGTGGCGTAACTCAAGATAATATCCTATGTTTCAATTTAGAACAAAACACACATTTAAAAACTACAAAATTGAAAATTTTATGTAACCCCCGACATCACTTTATAGCTAAGAACCTGTGTTCTGTGCTAAGAACCTCTTCTAAGAACCATCTCGATCACGTCAGCTTTCCAACGAAAAAACCGCATCAAAATTGGTCCATTCGTTTAGGAGCTACGATGACACAGACAGACACATATACATAGACAGGTCAAACTTATCATCAACATCATCAACAGCTCATACAATGTACCTCGGGCTTGAGCCTACCCCACATTATGGGCGATTAGGCCTTAGTCAACCACGCTGGCCAAGTGCGGGTTGGTCCACTTCACACACAACCTAAGAATTTCTTCATAGGTGTGTGCAGGTTTCCTCACGATGTTTTCCTTCACCGTAAAAGCGTCGATTAAACGTACATATGAATTCAAATTTGTAAAACACATTGGTACGTGGCGGGGATCGAACCAGTGGCTCCCGGGTAGGAGACAACACTCTTACGCACTACGCCACCGACGCTTCTACTTCGACGTCAAACTTATTACACCCCTCTTTGCGTCGGGGGTGAAAAAAAGTTGAAATCGGATTGTTAGTTTCGGAGTTCATCCTGGACAAACATCGTGACACGGGAATTATACTATAACTAGCTTTTGCCCGCGACTTCGTCCGCGTAGAATAGTTACTTCGGGAAGTATTAAAATTTTCTTCTTATTTCTTCTAACCCAAGCGCCATATACCCAACGTTCATCGATTTTACTTTAAAAAATGTCAGATTTCCATACAAACTCTTATCCCTCAATTTCAAAATTCAAAAAGTCTTAAAAAACATCTTTTTGAATTTCCAACTGAAAGGCCATGTACCAATTTTTGTGGATTTTACTTTAAAAATTACAGATTTCCATACAAACCCCCTTTTCACCACCTTAGAGGGTGAATGTCCAAAAATCCTTTCTTAGTGCACCCCTGGACCCCATAAGGAACCTACGTACCAAATTTGGAATCTCTAGACCCAGCGGTTTGGGCTGTGCGTTGATATGTCAGTCAGTCAGTATTCATTTTTATGTATATAGATAGATTGTCAGCAAGGAAAGCAGGGAAGGATACATAAGTACGAAAACATTACAATTATTACAGTTTAAATTACCGTCAACACTTTCTCATCTAAACAATATAATCGTGTTTACTTACTAAATATTATTATCGCTGCAAACACGACAAAATCACGTGTCCAACTACGCATTAAACAATAGCTCTTATTCCGAAGACAATAAAGGTTAATTGTCAAAAACATACGTTGGAGTAAATTGTATTTAAATGGACGAATTAACATTTGTTCTGATATTGACCTTTTCATTATAGTCTGGGTATGTTTGACTAACGCTCATGTAATTGTAATGCAAATGATTGGTAGCTTGTGTGAGTATTGGTGATTAGGCCGCTGCTCCACTGCGGCGCACGGCGAGGCTACGCTGCGCACGTGTGTCACGCTTCGCTTTGTATGATAAATTATTTTTATATAAAGAAAACGCCTTTGAAACTAAAAACCTAGAAATAAAATAAAACTCTAAATGTTTTTTTGAGGCAAGTACGTTTATTTCCAAATACTGAGGTGGGCACCGTCCTAAAAAAAAATAGATTATTATATGTATAAAAAAAAAATTAAATATATAAATTTTCAGAAAACCTCGATATTTTGGACACACAAGTGATAAGATTATGAAATAGGCATTATTAGGGATAACTCGAAAACTGACTCGCCCAAAAATGTATAATAATAATATTATGAATTTCAATGATTATGTTTTATAAAGTTATGAAGAACGATCATTATGGTTTTAAATTGTATGAGAAATATTTTCGGACCTCCAATGATAGGAATTGATAAGTTATGTAAGAAAATGCGCACCCATCACCCACACAGCTCAATAGATAATATTACCGTGGCTCAACGCTTCGCACGCTACACACGCTGCATAGGGTATGCACGCAGAAGCTATGCAGGTAGCTTCGTGTGTCTATCTATATTATTGTGACTTTATGTATAACCATTGTGTAACCAAATGAACACCTTATATGGAAATATGAGTGTGATCGTTAAGATACCTTGCAACAAACATATGAATGCCTCAAATATTTTGCCATAATATTATTAGCGAAATCGGTTCAGCTTCTCTCTAGATTTGCGCTTAGCAACACATTCAGCGATTCATTTTTATAATATAGATTACATAATTCATTTATTCGTCCATAAACATGGGTAGGATATACAATGATGTTGATTAAACCACAATTTATCGGCTTTAAATAACATTGTGTTTGTTACATCAAAAATGCAATATTATATTATTTATTGTTAGTTTGCGTCTCAATTACATTCTATTGACGTATTTATCTGTGAAAATATAACCACCGCAATAATAGCATCACCCCATAGCCTCCAATGGGTGTCGTAGAAGGCGACTAATGGATCAGCAAAGGGATATTGATCACCTTATACTCCGTCCACCAATCCGCATTGGGCAAGCGTGGTGGACTACTGCCCAAACCTCCTTCGTTGACAAGGGGAGGCTTTGTGTGAGACGAATTATTAAGGATGTTTGATGATTATTTATCTGTCAAAACGGCAGTTTACTTGAACATGCAAATCTGTCGAGTAAACATGAACGTGTATGGCCTACTTAAGGATATGTGGACAGGAAAGGACTCCAAAAAAAAAGAGTTCGACTTGCGAGCACTTTTAATACTTTGGCTTTTTTTTTTCAACGTTTATCTTCTCTTCTTCCAGAGTCATGGGTGGAACTCAACTCCGGCGGCGGACTGGCTGCCGTGGAGAACGAGTACATCCGACTGCTGCGGGAGGCTCAGAGGGAGAGCAGGGACTCCTCCGTGAGGCACTCGAGGGCCTCCAGCGTTAAAGGCAGGTGAGGTTCACCAGATACCTACATAGTAGTTTCAGCACGTCGTCTCGGCGCTTATCCGTGACAGATTTTTATTTCCATGCTTTTCGTTTTCTTTAATGTGGTATCAATTTCAAATTAGAGCATTTAGGCCCGTTTTCCACAGGATTAAGTCTTAAGCAGGGTTGCCAGGTCTTTTCCAAAAAAACTGGAAACAGTGTACCGAACAGTGGGCAAAAAAAAGCTCATTTGCCGTATTGCCGATCTTCACAAAAAACCGACAAAATATGGTTTATGAAAATAGCTTCACAATGTCGAATCTCCGGATCAACCCTGGTCTTAAGCAATCCTCCCCCCGCTCCCTCTCCACAGCCTTCTGCGCCATCACAGACTCGCAAAAGGAGGCAACAGCCTTCCAGATTCTCTCATTACCAAGCATGGCACTGACAATTGGCTGACAAAAAATGGCAATGAGATGCCTCCTCCGCCGGCTTACCTCCTACCAAAGCCACAGAAATATAACCCTTATGTCATTGGCAGACGGTCATTGGACGGTAGCACAAACCACAATATCGGGTTGCGTGCGGTCGCCGCCTCGTTGCACTTACGTGGTGTCCGAAGCTTTGTTATTAGAATATTGTCATTATTTAAAATACATGTTACGAGCTAGGGGTTCGTAAATTTGAATGGAAACACCTGCTGACACTGATGAGACTTTATTCCGTACACCACTCTAGAATTTACAGTAACCAAGCAACAAAGTCCAAACACAATGCTAACTTAATCCGTAGTATTCGCCTTAGTCGGTATTTCACACTAGATCACTTAGAGAGTATCGCTTTGATCCGCACTTGTTCGCGTCTAAACTTAGAAAGTCCATACACTGCAATCAACAGTCCTTTTATACTACGCAAAACGAAATCGCGCAAATACTAGAATGTTCGACTATTATCTTGAACAAACCACTAAGTTCGTCTGACGAATATAAACCTTATGTCATAGGATTGTAGGTTCATTATTGCTCGAACGTTCCCATCGTTATTAGAAGTTTCTCGCGTAATTCGTATAGGTCCTTCTGGAAGCTTCGATTACTTTCTCGAACATTCGATTGCTTTCTAGTGATTTCTACGGCAATTTACGAATTCGTAACATACATATAGTTACTTCCCAATTTTTGGGGCTTGAGTCTTTAATTTTAATTGTGATATGTTTTCTGTTCCAGTCCAAAGTCTCCCCCTAACAGCCCGAACCTTGAACCGTCGACAGAAGACGAGCTGAAAGGAGTCTACATCAACTGCTGGAGAGTGAGTCTTTATTTTAACTACCTTTTGCCTGCGACTTCGTCTGCTCATAAATTATAGACTAAAATGTTATTCTGATGTATGAGTTGTTAATGTAAAGTTTCATTGAAACCCATGCAATAGTTTTGGCGTGAAAGAGTAACAATCACACAAACGTCGATCCATACAAACGTTCGCTTTTATAATATTAGTAAGATTATTGGGGGCATTTTTTTTTATATCACACTAGATGACCCCGTGTACTTCGTATCACCTACCCACGGAGTACCTACTAAACGTCTTTTCGGCATAGTGTCGGGTCAATTTGGCTCTTGGATCGGTGGCTTGAATAACAGGTGTGTGTGATATCGCGTAAAGCTCTCCGTAAAAGTTTTCAATCTCGGCCAAGTGCATGTGTGAAATAGCACAATAAAGACTTTTTTCTAATTACATCCCAAACATTGACAACCATCAAAATAATTAGGTATGTATACATATTCTGAACGAACCAACAATGACAACCGTCAAAATATTAAAATTTAAATACGCCTTAGATTATGAAATACGCGATAATCTGAGTAATGTGGATAAATGTTGTCGATTCAAAATCCTTAATTTAATACGTGCTTCAATTCGTTTGGACCCAAGTCTACCGTACCGAAGGGACGAACGTCAAATGTTTGACAGGAAAGTAGGCAGAACAGTTTATATGGGAAAATAAAAATATTGTTTTTACTATATTCCTCGCAATTTCTCCATGTTTTCTCACCGTTTAAACCTTCCCTGAACTACGACAAACACTTCAAAACCATAATCAGCTAAATCGGCCCAGCCGTTCTCGAGTTTTAGCGAGACTAACGAACAGCAATTCATTTATATATATATATATAGATTGGTGACAAACAAGCATACGATCTGTTTGATAATAAGCGGTCACCGCAGCCTATGGACACTTGCAATACCAGGGGTATCACACGTGTGTTGCTGATTGCTGACTTTTTTTTATGTTACGAGATGGCAAGCAAGCTTGCGGCTCACCTAATGTTAAATGATCACCGCCGCCTAGACACTTGCAATATTAAGTGTAAATCACTTAACACTGCAAGTGCGTTTGCCATCCTGGGGACTAAGATGATATGCCCTCCATGCCCAGTAATTACACTGGCTACCTTTTAATCCGAAACACAGCGAACTGCTTCACGGCAGAAATAAGAAAGGCAGTGGTACCTACCCAGACGACGCTACATATAGGTCTTCCACCTAGTAAAATGTAACTTTGTAGAAACCCATGTTGTAGTCTTTTGGGAAAACTTTGACAGAGAAATTGCATCTGAACTCACGTGGGAACTTGGTTCCAGTGTGTGAGGATGAAAGAAGCTGTTGTATTATGTGAAATAGTAGTTAGAATACATTCCAATGCATGTATAACCGGTAGGAAACTCAAAGGAGGCGAGCAATTCAGAGACGTTCCCCTTGCTACCGTCTGCTGCCATTGCTGGGGCAGAAGGCCTCGCCTTGTCTCCGAAGGAGGTTTAGGCAGCAGTCCACCACGCTTGCCACGGATTGGCGGACGGAGTATAAGTTGATCAATACCCCTTTGCTGAACCAATAGTCTGACACCCGTCTTCACAAACATTACTATGAGATCACTCGACACTTGGATAAGAAACGAACCAATAGCAGAGCTCCATTCAAGGCCATTGCGTTGAAAAGAGTTCTGTGATTGGTTCGTTTCTTATCCAAGTGTCGAGTGATCTAATAGTAATGTTTGTGAATACGGGTGTAAAGCAGGCCATCCATGCTCAGGTTTACATGACAGGTATAACTGTTCAGGTGAACTGTTCAGGTAAACATGAGCGTGTATGGCGCAGAACAGCGCAGGTTTCCATACATACACGCTCATGTTCACCTGAACAGTTAAACCTGTCATGTAAACCTGAGCGTGGATGGCTACCTTAAGACACCCATTAAAGGATATGGGGTGATGCTATTCTACTCTGCCGGCATCACATGGCTATTAATCAGGAATTATTCGCCGAAACAGTTGTGTTGGCGTATAATTGGTTAACCAATCGATTATTTGTGAACCGTTTCAGGCTCATTTACGGCCAAACGCGACACCAATTAATAATCAAATGTTTAATTATTTCAGGATGACTCGAACGATTGGGTCTGGGAGTGGAGCAGTAGACCGGACCAACTGCCTCCCAAGTAAGTTCTTCTTCTCAACCCTTTGACTGGTAAAAAAAAAATATTTTTCCTTCTTTTTCAACCTTATCACATATACATAAAGTTCAAAATATGGTGGCAATATATCTGCCACTACCAGACAAAGTCCAATCTTTTATTCTACGGTTATCAAAAGCAACGTCCAGATTTCAAAAGTTTGAAGCAATAATTGAACCAATCACAGAGATCTTTTCAAGACAATTTATTTATCCAAGAGTAGAAATTACAACATAATGTAGTGTAGCATCACAAGAATTTCTTGTTATCGTTAGAATGCCAACCAAAAACTGGACTAATAAACTCGACGAACGACGGAACGCCTCTTTTTTAACCGAATTCAAAAAAAGGAGTAGGTTCTTAATTCGACTGTTTTTACTTTCTCGTATACTTAGAGGAAGTCTTGTAATCGTCAAAAAATTCCACCTTGAGATTTTAACGGATTTACAGGTTTTGGACCTTTCTGAGTCCAAAAAAATAGTTTTTGTAATTATGTCTGTGTGTGTGTGCGTTAGCCCGATAACTCGAGTATGCTTTAACTTATTGCAACCAAATTTGACATGCGTGTATGACATCAAAATATAAGGTTTCTATTGAATTTTGAGTCGTCGATCATGAAAGTTAAGCAACCAAGTGCGCGGTCGGTACTCGGATGGGTGACCAAAATTTAACATGCATGTACCTATGACATCAAAATATAAGGTTTCTATCAACTTTTGAGTCGTTTCGGGTATACGAGAAAGTCCAGGGGAGGCCACTCCCGATTTTTTTATGTGGGCTACCTCATAACTCTTTACTGAGTGTACCGATTTTGAAGATTCTTTCGACCTTTGGAAGATGGTGCTTGTCATGTGGTCCCATTTAAATTTGATCGACATCTGACGAGTTTTTGAGTTAGTTAGTTAGTTTTTGAGTTATCACTAATAATGCGTATTTAATTGACATCGATGATATCGTAATCTTATCACTTGTTTGTCTAACTAAAAGATCTCAAAATAGTTTTCTGAATATTTCTATAGTTAAAACACTAAAATGCAAAAAAGGAAAAACAAAAACCACCTTTAAAACAAAAAAAGGAGAAATATATTTAGTTTATAATTTTTTTTTTTAAGTTGGTGCCAATTTCAATATTTGGAATTAACATTTGCACTTGTATTTGGAACCTACCTAAAAAAACATTTAGATTTGTTTAAAAAAATTAATTCTCCGTTTTTAGTTTGTAAGGCGGTTTTTTTTTAATTTTCATAGTAAAAAGAGAGGATATGGTTGCGAGCTGTTAGTCCTTTATGATAAAAAATGTTGTTTCCAGGGATTGGCGCTTCAAACACCCTCAGACTGCCCGAGGTCCTCCCTCGGCCACCTCCTCCATTGAGGTGCTGGAACAGCAGTTGGTGGCGCCCGCCATGCAACAGGTGAGGAATTGGAAAATTTTTTTTTTCTTAAATTTTCCCTGTTACGGGACGGCAAAGGGATCTAGCCCATACAGCCAAGTCTTCAGTTTGTTCTTTCTTGATTTTTGCAATAAAATGTGGGCGCCACACATTTTAATGCATCTAGGGAGTGCTTGGCGAGAAATGCATGGTACAGATCTCATGATGAGGTGGAAATCCCACTATAAAATTCTCAATGTCAACGAACAACCTTTATTTCAATGATTTCTCATAACTGATCGTCAACACGGATGCTTATGCAACAAAATCACTTTCACTGCACAATCCGACCGAAAAAATTTTGAATTATTGAAACAATGATTGACATCCAGATGCCATGGTTTCCCGACAAACACTCTTTTTTTTTATTTTGACAATTTTGTAGAAGTTGCGAGGTACTGTCAGCTTTATTTCGTGACGATTTTATGGTATTTTGAAACTATCAATCAATTACGACAGTCACATGTGGGAAGGTCAAAAAACGGTCAAACCCCAAAAAGTCGCTTAACTGCATTGTTTAATAAAAAGTGATTTTCATTGTTTAATTAATTAATAAAGTTTGGCCAGGATTTTTTAGCCAACGCACTCGTGATATATTTTTTAACATAGGGACTAATAATTAAAAAAAAATACCTTTCATTCATCAAACACTTGAGTGAAGGTCGTTTTTAGGGTTCCGTACCTCAAAAGGAAAAAACGGAACCCTTATAGGATCACTTTGTTGTCCGTCTGTCTGTCAAGATCCTTTATCTCGGGAACGAGTGGAGGTATGGAGTTGAAATTAAAATCATATACTCAGATCTATTGTCCCTTAAAGTTGTGTACAAATCAAACTTCTTAGCTAACGCAAAAAAAAGATACGGCCGTTTATGCCGCAAAAGACGTATATTTCGACATTCTCAAGGGAATCAAAATTCATAGGGTACTTCCAGTTGACCTAGAACTATGAAATTTGGCAAGTAAATACAGGTACAGTCGAACCAACTGAATCATGACCCACTTGGCCGATCATTCCTTTACAATCATAAATTTAGTTAGGTTTTCTTCGCTATCATGCGTGTTGCACTTAGTACGTTTTAAATATGAATAAAAATGCGTCATTACGGGTCAGAGATCTATGCAATTTTAATCTTTCTTATCACTGCACTAAAGTCTCAATTGGAATTTTAAATAAGATGCCGTTCATAATCTAAACTCTTTTCACTACTGAGAAAAACGAATAACTATTATATTTTTAAAATAAAAATACGTTATGTGTCAGATGTCAAGTAGTAGTTGAAAAAATTTTAAAAGGCCATATTTATTAGACACTGATTCAATTTGGTCGACTGTACTTACAGGAAAATCTCTGAAAACTATACATTTGTAATTAAATCATGAAAATAAATAGTCTTTATTTAAAGTACGTACTCAATCGTCGAGGGTTGCCTTTATCTCGGGAATGCGTGGAGGTATCGTGTTCAAATTAAAACCGTATACTCAAGTCCCTTGAAGCTGTGAAAAAATCAAACTTCTAAGTTAACGCAAAAAAGTAAGATACAGCGCATTAAAAAATACAAATTTGTACGGAACTCACAGTGGGCGAGTTCGACTTGCACTTGTGCGGTTTTTTTATTCTGATCGTGTTTTTTTTCTTCTTTTTATTTTACGAGATGGCAAACAAGTTTGCGGCTCACCTGATGTTAAGTGGTCACCGCCGCCTATAGACACTTGCAATAATAGTAGGTCACTTAACACCGCAAGTGCGTTTGCCATCCTGGGGACTAAGATGACATGCCCTCCATGCCCAGTAATTACACTGGCTACCTTTCCCTTCAATCCGAAACACAGCGAACTGCTTCACGGCAGAAATAAGAAAGGCGGTGGTACCTACCCAGACGACCCTATGGGTCTACCACCTAGTAAAACTAAACGTTGCTATCAACCTTTGAGTCGTTTCCGGTATACGAGAAAGTCAGGTGGAGACCAGTCCCGATTTTTAATTTGGATTGTGATGTATATTGTTGTGGTCCAGAGCCACTGCCTGTCTGTCCGTCGCACGTGCCTGTTCAGCCGCGGCGCCGTGGCCGCCGTGCTCGTCACCAATATCGTCTCCTTGCTGCTGGGGGCCGGCATCGGGTGAGACACACACACACACAAACACATACATACATCTACAGGATGTAAAAGACATGAACAGTCAAACGAACACCATGTATTCTGCTCACCATCATAACATTTTTCTTCCTTTAGACTATACCTGGGAAATTGATAGTTACCATTTTATTGAAGGCCAAAGTTATACTAGAAAAATGCACTGAAAAAAATCGACTTGCCTCAGGCGGGACTCGAACCCGCATCTTTCGCAATCCGGGCGGCTGCGTTGACCAACTACGCCACCGAGACACTGCTTTCGCTGTCGAAATTTGTCAGTGCTTGGTGCTTATGTTTTTATGGTAAACATTGTTTCATCAAATCTTTGAAATTTGCACTTCTAAGACCCGAACGAAATATTTTTGCAAATATTTGACGCCCAGTCAAGATGAAACTACCTTACATTATGGAATAATTTTTTGTTTCGTTTTGTTTTGATTGAAATTTATGAAAACATTCTAAACATTAATTCTTAATTATTGTCCAAAGAAACATTATCATTTTTTTTAGTATTTAATAACAAAAATGTCTTCAAAACGTTAGCGTTCAATGTAGCTCACTCGATGCGCACGAACACTAACGAACGGGGCCGCTGTCTGACAAAATTATCGCGGTTGCGAGTTGCGTGCGAGTTGAGCGCTTTACATTGCGCGGTACAATTTGCACAATTTTTAACACCAAAAAATATAAATCATTTCCCAGCAATTATTTTTTGAAAAGTTTCTTGTTTTGATGTATAGAATACATGGTTCTCGTTTGACTGTTCATATCTTTTACACCCGTTATATGTCACCGGGCGGCTTCGTTAACCACTACATCACCGAGGCTATGCTTTCGCTGTCGAAATTGCGACAGATGCTGGGTTCGATTCCCGCCTGAGGCAGGTCGATTTTTTTCAGTGTATTTTTTCTAGTATTAAAAATATTTACGCGTTTGTAAACGCGAAAATTATTCCATATGATTTTTTTTTCAGACATCATGTGAATCCCTTTATTTTTCACTATATTTTGTATAGTTCATGTTCTGTTCATGAGTGATCCTAATATTTTACCATCTCCTTTGTCAATGTCCCTACTGGTGAAAAAAAATTTCTTATACCTTTTTTTCTCTTGCAGGGTATGGCTCAGCCGGCGGGGGATGCTACCCCCCAGACTCATCATTCTGAACTAAAGACTGAAGACGGGCGCCGGAGATGACCTACGACGAATACTAACGTGGGACGAGTCGGGACGAGTTTGTGTGGGACGGAACGACCTTGTGAATTGTATGACATAATAAATAGTACTAATAGGCAACATAACACATCGCCTTGCGAGATGGGATGAGTAGTGAAGAGTTTGCATGGGTCGGGATGAGCTTGTAAATTGTATGGCATAATAAAATTGTAGTCAGTGACACGTCGCCTTGTGTAATGGAATGAGTTGCAATGAGTTTGTATGGTAGGAGACGACCTTGTAAATTTTATGGCATAATAAATAGTACTAATAGGCAATATAACACTTCGCCTTGGGAGATGGGATGAGTTGGGACGAGTTTGTAAGGAAAGGTGTGACTATTTTATGGCATTATTAAATAGCACTACTACGACGTCATGAATAATTGAGTAATTTCATTTGGTATAACAAATTGGGCATAATTTATTTGTCCTCGTAACCTTTTTACATAATTGTGTTTTTGACACACTATATTAACTGTAGATATAATTTTTTCACTAGATTTGATTTGCTTAAAGTCTTAAGAAAAACAAAAAATATAAATATTTACAAAATTCTTCTAATTATTTTTAACCGACTTCAAAAAGGAGGAGGTTCCCAATTCGGTTGATCAATTTATTTTATTTATGTCAATGATCAAATAAGTATTCTAATTGTATGACTTGGAAATCTTTATGCCATTGGTTGATATCAGTAAATGTTATGATTGGTACACATTGAAAATAAAAACATTTATGCAAGAAAAATTTAAGCTCAAATATTCGTTATCATTATATGGGGATATAAAGCATGCCTAATGATTGATTCTGTATAAACTTTAAAGAGACTGCCACAAAACGTAATTACTTAAAATATGCCTCTTCATTTTATGCTACCCAATATGGACACTTCTGTGATACAGTAACGTCCTGATACATTAGACGAGTTGGGACGAGTTTGTATGGAACGGGATGACTTTTTTAATTGTATGAGCAGCGTAGTAGTGATATTTGATAATGGTTAATGGTATAATAATGTTTCACAAATGTTGTGTTGTGTCAATGTAGTGTTTCGTCGTATGTCAATGGTAGATTTTGAGTTTTTCGGCGCCGGGTAGTAGGTATAGAATTTAAGATTGAGAGAGCTATTTTATAATGAGGACTTGGTGCAGAAGTGTTTTGTAGTATTCTGGTAATATGAATGTTGGATTTTTTTAAACTGCAGTACAATAATAGACTTAAAAAAACGTTTCTAAGAATAATGCTTCTTTACTAAAAAATCTACATATCATATAAGTATAAAAATTAATAACTTATTTTTATGGCTGCTTTTGAAAGCGCTTTCTCCATTTTGCAAAATTTGTGGCTATAGCCCAATTGGCCATCAAGATAACGGTGTTAAAAATGTCTAAATATCAGCAGATAGGAGGTGTCGATCGGATTTAATTTTGACCAACAGCTAAATATGTTTATCGAACTGAAAAAACTCGTTACAAAAATACGGAAAATAAACTACTATTCACAGATATCACCGATGAATAGTATTTATAAATCAATTAAATCGTGAATACAACTATATTTCTTCACCAAAGTCCTCATTGCATCCGAAGCCAACTTGACTGTTGTGGGACGAAATTAAAAAAAAAGCGGACGTGTAAGATAAGTTAATTTTTCTAGATTCCCTAGATTTAGGCAACGTTTTGTATTTTTAAATAAACGCAAAAATTCTCATACTTTCGCGCGCAAGGTGTGTCTATGGCGTCTCTAGGCTATGTGAAGTAAAATGTCAAAACGAAGGTATCTATGGTATTTTAGTCTATGACATGCAGAAGTTGTTATGTTTGGATAAATTTTGAATAAACATTAGAATATGTTAAAGATATGTATTTAATAAAAATGTTTTAGTAAATTACCTCACGAAAAGCACGGAATTTGATATTTTTTGACACTTGTTTGTCTATTCTGTAGCCTAAAGACGCCACAGTCTTTTCGTGCGTCTATGGTATATATATTTTTTAATATAAACCCTAGTCTTTTAAGAGTATCGACTACCTTTTTAGATGAGCTGTAGAGATACACAGTATTAAATGTTTGATCTGCTGTCGTTTGTACATTCGTTGTCTTTACAGCTAGCAAAAAGCATCTGTACATTTGCATTTTTTAAATAGATGATCACAAATTCTGTTAAAAACAAAGTTGTATTTTTTTTTACTGGATGTGGCTGTATGAGCGTTGGTACCTTGGCCTTCGTTTAAGCAAAGGTAACGTGCACAGCCATATCATAAAATATAATACAATGTTTTATTATGCACTAAATACAATTTTAGATGGTAAATATATCTACATTTATGTCTTACATAGAATACTGTGTATGTCTTTCAAGCATTTTGTATTAGTGTTTTGTATCGTGATTTTCTAAACGAATAATCCTAAACATACAATGTTTAGTTAGCATATCTTTTGTAAGGATTGCAGCCTGGTCAACTGAAGATTGATAACGTTATTACTAACCGCACTTGGCAGTATGGGGCATGCATTGCCTAAGTGATAGGTTGCCAGCCTGTCGCCTAGGTACTTCCAACGCAAAAGTGTGGTTCAGGTAACATTCGGCTTCACACAAAGCCGCATCTGGCAGTATCGGCCAAAATGGTGACAAGTTGCCATGCCTGTCGCCTAACACAAAAGTTTAGTTCATACAAATTAAATAAAATTGTATCTTTCAACAATGTTCACCCTACAGTTGACGAGGCTGCCTAACACATAATAAAATTTGTTTCAAAATTTATTTATTGTGGAATTTAAAATCTTTACTTACAAAAAGGTTAAAAAGAAGCTCTACCTATATTTAAATATTGAATTAGTTTATTTTATTTAATATATTTATTGCTAAGTTGGATAGAAATAAATCATTTTAAAACTAAAATGATGATTACTTTCAAATAGGCAACAGAGTTTGAATATTGTGCCCATGGTTTAACTGTAACTAAAGTTTGTTCGAAATATTTTTTTGGAGATCCTTTAGTGGCCTGGTAACTAGTCCTTTAGGCCAATTGTTTCAAAATTAAACAATTTCTATCCACGTGCGATTCGTTTCATCGTGCCCATATTATTATATTTAAGTTTTAAAAAGATTCAAAGAGAGTTTGGTTTAAATAGTTTTGTATTCGTAGTCTAAACGTTAGTTGTTTTAACATGGTATAATTTGTTATCGTAATATCGGATTTTAAGGTGTAAAACAAGAAATTTATAGGTAAAACTGAAAGCCGCACTACCAATAAAAAAGTGAAGATAACTTTTTGACCCCAAGTAACCTTTGAATGTTTCAGTTCCCTACCTGTCTCTTTCTAACTATTGTAATATTGGTATAAAAATAAAATAATAAATACAATATTTTTATAAATGAGTACACAGTGTCAGGATTGATATATATTTAAATTTTAATAATGTCAACTACATCAGTCGATAATGGCCAGTTTTAGTTTGTGCAATAAAACCTTATTACAACACTAACTCTTCGCACAAGTAATATGATGAGGTACGTACGTATGTCGTTTTAGAACAATGACGTAGGAATTCTTTTAGACGGTCATGTGACCGTCTAATACGTGTGCTCTAGTGGTTAGAAAGAGACAAATAGAAAATAAGAAGTTTCAAGGACAATTTTTTTGTCATCACTTTTTTGTTAGTAGCATTTATGCTTACAGTTTTACCTATTTTCTTGGGGTAAAACGACCGGGGAAATTACGAAACATGTTTTGCGTGGATTGGTACAGTCTGCGATATAACTAAGTACCTACTTTAAGACGTTTCCTTCAGATTTTTAAGCCTCTGGACTTAAAAATCAGTCGTGCATCACTCGCGTTCATGATATATCAAATACGATCGTTAGTTAAAGCTTGTCGCTGACTGTACTTATCTTCATAATCAACTTTTTCTTTTCCTTTGCCTATTATAAACTATTATACCACGAAATGTTATCTTTTAACACAGTAAATTGTGAAATAATTACTTTTTCCATCTTAGAATGATTATTGTAAGTTTTTATACAATTTGTATTAGAAATAGTTGTGTTTAATTTTTTTTTCAGTAATTGTTTCACAGTGTACCGTGTTATTGCTAATTGTACATATATCAACACCATGCGATGTGTCATTTTATTCACTATGATAAGTGCTTAAAATAAAAGGATATGCATTTTAAGAAAATTTGTTTTATTTTATTTGACCCCCTGAACTTTAAAAACATAAATTTTTTGATTATATTTATTTTATTCTATTCTTAATTATATTATGGCATTCGCAAATGTTAAAGATTATGCATTTTACCAATGTCAAGTGAAAATTTAATTATAGTTACAAAAGATTGTACGGTAGATTTTGGTTAAAATGGAGTCTCTCAACGCATGTTTTTACAACAAGAACTCTGGAAAAACTCGATTATATTTATATTAGTCGTTTAAATGTTTGAAAATAGTGCCAAAAGAAAACGAGAAAAGAATGTATGTCATGATCATAGAGTAATTATAAATCTATAGTAAAGATTATATGTCATGAACATTATAACAATAATAATAATTCGACCCACTGCTGGGATACCGGCCTCTCCTTGTCATCGTAGGAGTTTTAGGCAGTAGACCACCACGCTTGCCCAATGCGGATTGGTGGACGGAGTATAAGGTGATCAATGCCTTTGCTGATCCATTAGTCGCCCTCTACGACACCCATTGGAGGATATGGGTGATGCGTGTGCGTTACTCCAGCAAAATGTTAGCTCTTTTCAAAGATTGAATAATGCAGATAATTAGAGCCCTATCTGGTGTAAATGAGCCCGAAATTTTAAATTTGAGCCCTCAGCCGTTTTGGCAGTATTTAAGAAAAACTGATTCTGCTGGAGTAACGTTACTCCAGCAAAAAAATTTTTAATTTTTAGGTCTATCTGAAAAAAAAGTATGCAGTAAAGTGGCTCGAATTCGAGCATAAATGATCCCTATAAAATAAAATTTGAGCCCCTGGTGATTCCATAGTTATTTCAGTTTTTGCTGGAGTAACGTTTGGCCGATTGCTGGATATCGGAAACTGTTGGACATACAATCACGATTTTTTGTATATATGCAGGAGTGAATTCGAGCCTTCTATGCCCGAAATTTTGTTAAAATAACTAGAATGGTTTCGGAGCTATAAAATATTTTCTAAAAAACAAAAATATGCTCTAGCTCTTGAACGAAGACACCTAGAAACTTCGCAACAGTACCAGCTTGTACCTCATGTCTAACCACATGATCAAGTAAAATTTCGACATCCTACTGTAAGTGATTGGCGAGTAGTTACGAAATTTTGATTTCTTGAAGATGAATTATTTCCAGCACCGAAAAAACTACTTTCTCGAAGAGCTGGCTTACAACAATGTTTTAACAATAATTAGAGCCCTATATCAAAAGTACGTATACAAAATCACAGCTCGGTACATCGACTAATTTATATAATATTTATAAAAAACCATTCCGACAATTTTTGGTCGATTACTCGACCAAATTCGAATGTATATTATAAGGCGGCCGCACCGTACTTCGAGTCATACTTTATCACTTGGCGGTGTTATAATTTAGTTTGGTTAGTACAGACGCGTAAAAAAGAGTTTGATATGAAAATATTTATTATTGTGGAAGTTTAATAAAAAAAGGAAACAATATTTTATATACTTTTATTATTGATATTCTACTAATAAAAATAATCTCACAAAATTAAATCAAACGCAATATAACACTTAAAGGAGACGGATCACCCTCCATAGAACCTTGGGCCTGGGGTGTAACACAGTGAAAGTGGTATTATTTAAAAGGTAGTAGGACACTAAACGGTTTCTGAAAATTTGACCAAAATTGGCAATCTGAGATCTGAGAAATTAAAGATTATAAAAAGTGGGGTTATGAAAATCGGATGTTGAAATAGAGCGCTTTTTCAGAGAATAACATTATAAAGTCCTATATTTTTATCATATTAAAGCATTTTTATGTTGCTAAAGATTATTGAGTTTATATTAGGTACTGGAGATTTAGTGTTCGGTACCTACCTACTCACTTTTTAGATTAATGTAATAGACTTTAAATCTATTAGAGTTGATCTAAGCTGCTTGTGGTAAACCGGACATACACAAATAATACATACATACGATCACGCTCATAGTACCGAGAGGGGTTGACCAGAGCCACATCTAGCAATATGGACCATGCAGTGCCTTGAAATAGTGACAGGTTGCCAGCCTGTCGCCTGCATAAAAGAGGCGCCAAATCCAAAAAGTAACAATCCTAATCCTCCAAAAATAAGGTCACTGATGTCCGTATTGAATTGCAAAGATCGTAGAAAAATCGAAAAACAATAAGAGCACACTCAAAACGTAGCGAATAAAACGAAGCAAATGAGTCGAGTGACATCTGACATTTTCTTTTTTTTTTACAGCGCTGACCCCAAAGTATTTAAGAAAACAGATATGAATAATCGATTACAGATAGTTATTCATTTTATGAAACTCTTCTTAATTGTTTAGGACAAGATAATTATATTATCATTATTGATGTTTAATGTGCGTGAGAGTGTGGCAAAAATATTATTTATAGTTTACCTGACGTAAAACTATTATCACGGAAAAAAAAATGTAATCGATTACTGCATGTTATTCGATTTATTCGTTATCATTAACTTTAAACCTGATTTTCTCTTTTCTCAGATTGCGGATAAGGCTCATTTTTTTAACATATAACTACTATGCAATAAGCGTTTAAATAAAGTATATTTCATGTTGTTACATTTTGGCCCACGATGAACCGTCTCCTTTAAAAACATGGCTTAATAATCACAGCTTGTGTTTCAATTTTTATGATAAAGTTAAATTACACACTTTGCGATGTAGTAGGTACCTACTTGCATAAATAGTTTCTCGTTTCGTAATGATTCAAATAATTAGTATTGTTAAAAGACTGCTCTTAAAAATAGTTATTATGAGCTGGCTTATAACAAATAATTGTTAATAACAAAGGTTTTACAAAATTAGTGGCTACATACATATAAAATTTAAGTACCTAAATTTTAAAATTCTCTTTTTATGTAACTACATACCTACCTACCTATATTTAAAAAAAGAATATGTTAAGTGTACCTTCTACTTTTGAAGGGTTATTTCCTTAGTACCTACCCGATCGCCGACACCCTCACCTCGGAGGACCCTGATTTATTTTTAATTGTGTTTTTCAAAATAAATCGGAATCTTTCGGGACGACCTCGGCCTCGGGGATCGGGGTACTCAGGGAATAACCCCTTTTAAAGTGTGTGATTATACGTTACCAATAAATAAATAATATATATTGTATTGCTAATAATTGTATGTGATTATTAAGTGAGGTTTTTAGATTATGTGTTAAAAGACTGACTGTATTTTAATTTTATACGATTTGTTGTATCCTATTCTAATTTTATGTAGACAATTTACCCTTGTTAATATTAGTAGTGTAAAGTAGGTATGTAGTTACATAAAAAGAGAATTTTAAAATTTAGGTACTTAAATTTTATATGCCACTAATTTTGTAAAAGCATTGTTATTAACAATTATTTGTTATAAGCCAGCTCATAATAACTAGAAAAATGCACTGAAAAAATCGACTTGCCTCAGGCGGGACGATTTTTTTCAGTGCATTTTTCTAGTATTATATTTACGCGTTTGTAAACGCAAAAATAAAATTATTCCATATCATAATAACTATTTTTAAGAGCAGTCTTTTAACAATACTAATTATTTGAATCATTACGAAACGAGAAACTATTTATGCAAGTAGGTACCTACTACATCGCAAAGTGTGTAATTTAACTTTATCATAAAAATTGAAACACAAGCTGTGATTATTAAGCCATGTTTTTAAATTTAAGTGTTATATTGCGTTTGATTTAATTTTGTGAGATTATTTTTATTAGTAGAATATCAATAATAAAAGTATATAAAATATTATTTCCTTTTTTTATTTAACTTCCACAATAATAAATATTTTCATATCAAACTCTTTTTTACGCGTCTGTACTAACCAAACTAAATTATAACACCGCCAAGTGATAAAGTATGACTCGAAGTACGGTGCGGCCGCCTTATAATATACATTCGAATTTGGTCGAGTAATCGACCAAAAATTGTCGGAATGGTTTTTTATAAATATTATATAAATTAGTCGATGTACCGAGCTGTGATTTTGTATACGTACTTTTGATATAGGGCTCTAATTATTGTTAAAACATTGTTGTAAGCCAGCTCTTCGAGAAAGTAGTTTTTTCGGTGCTGGGAATAATTCATCTTCAAGAAATCAAAATTTCGTAACTACTCGCCAATCACTTACAGTAAGATGTCGAAATTTTACTTGATCATGTGGTTAGACATGAGGTACAAGCTGATACTGTTGCGAAGTTTCTAGGTGTCTTCGTTCAAGAGCTAGAGCATATTTTTGGTTTTTAGAAAATATTTTATAGCTCCGAAACCATTCTAGTTATTTTAACAAAATTTCGGGCACAGAAGGCTCGAATTCACTCCTGCATATATACAAAAAATCGTGATTGTATGTCCAACAGTTTCCGATATCCAGCAATCGGCCAAACGTTACTCCAGCAAAAACTGAAATAACTATGGAATCACGAGGGGCTCAAATTTTATTTTATAGGGCTCATTTATGCTCGAATTCGAGCCACTTTACTGCATACTTTTTTTTCAGATAGACCTAAAAATTAAAAATTTTTTTGCTGGAGTAACGTTACTCCAGCAGAATCAGTTTTTCTTAAATACTGCCAAAACGGCTGAGGGCTCAAATTTAAAATTTCGGGCTCATTTACACCAGATAGGGCTCTAATTATCTGCATTATTCAATCTTTGAAAAGAGCTAACATTTTGCTGGAGTAACGCACACGGGTGATGCTATTCTACTCTGCCGGCATCACATGGCGATACAGGACTCAAACCCGCTACCTTTCATAATTGAACGCTGTACTAGCGCGGCGTAGACGTCACACTATTGGAAATGACGCTGCAGTTACGCGGTGCATAGATATATGAAACTGTAGATTGGCAATGTAAAAGAGAAAGAGCGTACTAACGCGTATATTAGAGCGAGATAGACAGACGAGACCATTTCACGTGCACGCAGAGGGCCTAAGTCGCCCTGTCAGTCACGTAGAAAAGACACCAACTGTCAGACTGCAGTACTATTTTTCATGCACACATGCGCATTACGCACACATTTGTGTAATTTTTTGGTCTCACCCTAGTCGATTCATTGCAAATCTATAAACGTCGGTAATAATAAATCTATGACGCGGTCTAAGAGCGTTCAATTTACTGCAGAGAAAACGCCGGTACAAGGTTGACGCTTCCATCGCGTTGTCGCGGCGTGTACACTGCGGTACCGTTCATCGAACTAAGTAAGTCCAAGGAACTTATATCGCTAACTGGAACGCTGACGGCAACCTCAAAATCGTTCCGAAGATTTAGCTACTTAATTGGAGTGTGTCTGTGAAATAAGTAAAACCTTGATATTTAAAGGTTTTAATAAGCAAAAATAACATTAATATTTTACGTAATACATTGACACATTATGACAGACAATTGAAAAAGAAATCACATAATAGTCATAGAGAAGTATACATCATTCTCTCGCGCTAGTTTTCTAAGATATAATCTTCTAACTTAGAAGGCAAGCGGCGCTCACGATTTGACCTTCGGAGCGTTATATTCTCATTTCGATCTGTATTGAATGAAGCTGAGTCGTCTGAAAGTTCTGCAAGGTTTGACGATTCATGTTGATTATCAACAGTGATCATCGTTTCAGAAGTTGTTCCGGTATCTTTATTTTCCTCAGCATTTGAATTATCTTTAAAATGTGCGTCTCTGTCCGCTCCCATAGGTGCCAAATAGCGATTTGATACCGTAGTCTCACGCCCGTCAGGGAGTCGAACGTAAGAGAAATCTGGATTAGTTTGTACAAGTTCTACTTCTTCCATGATAGGTTCGTATTTATTTGCACGATTGAATTTCTTTAATAAAACTTTCCCAGATTCAGTTAGCCAACTAGGAACTGAAGTGCCATTAGTAGACCTTCGTGGATGGTAAAACATTCTTTCGTGTGGCGTACAATTGGTTGATGTGCACAATAGCGAACGGATACTGTGCAAAGCGAGTGGCAGTACCTGTTCCCAATTATCAACGGTCAGATTCTTAGTTTTAAGCGCTAAAAGAATTGTTCTCCATAAGGTATGGTTTAATTTCTCTACTTGCCCATTCCCTTGAGGATTGTATGCAGTAGTTCGGCTAGATGCAATTCCTCTTGCAAGTAAATACTCTTGTACCTCACGTGACATGAAGGATGATCCTCGGTCAGAGTGTATATATGCAGGCATACCAAAAATCATAAAGAGATTATTAAGGTTCCTAATCACAGTTTGTGCACTCACATCAGAGCACGGAAAAGCAAAAGGAAAACGGGAATATTCATCAATAACGGTAAGTAAGTATTTGTTTCGTGTATTTGACGGAACTGGTCCTTTAAAATCTATACTTAGGCGTTCGAACGGCGCTGTAGCTTTGATTAGATTCTTGGGAAGATTAGCTCTAAAGAATTTTGGCTTAACCTCTGAACAGATTCTGCATGAATTTGTAATAGATCTCACTTCTTCAATAGAATATGGTAAATTTTTAGCTCTTATCCAGTGGTACATCCGTGTTATGCCAGGATGACATAAGGCTTCGTGTACGGATAGTAATTTAGCCTTTGGCGAGTTAATTGCGGAGCATATGCGAGAAAGAGTATCAGCAACATGATTTTCTTTTCCTGGCCTATAAATTATATCATATTTGTAAGGAGAAAGTTCTAAACGCCATCGTAAAATTTTTTCATTCTTTATCTTGCTAGAATGATTCTTATTAAACATAAAAGATATAGATCTTTGGTCTGTTATGAGATTAAAATGTTTGCCAATCAAATAGTGACGCCACTTTTTCAGCGATTCAACTATGGCATATGCTTCTTTTTCTATAGCAGAATGATTTTTCTCGCTCGTATTTAGGGTTCTCGAATAAAAGGCTATAGGCCTTGATGCTTGAGTCAAAACAGCACCAATTGCGTGATCAGAAGCGTCAGTTTCAACTGTGAATGGTATTTTATCGTCAATAGCATGTACAGCTGATTTTGATATATCAGTCTTTAAGGTTTCAAAACAATCCATTTGGTCTTCATTCAGTGGAAATGATTCTGCACGAGCTAACAGGTAAATTCTCTCCGAGTAATTAGGTATCCATTTCGAATAATGGGCAAACATTCCTAGCGTTCGCTTTAAGGATGTTAGGTCGTGTGGTGGTGGTAAGTCTAATAATGGTTTGAGTCGTTCGTTGTCGGGTGTAATGATGTTATTTTTAATTTCATAGCCGAGAATATTTATTGAATTTTGTGTAAATTTACACTTTTGGAGGCTTAGAGTTAGGCCATATTTCTTTGCGGCGTCCATAAACTTCTGGAGATTGAGATCATGTTCACTTCTAGTCAGACCACAGACAGTGATGTCGTCAAGATAGGCATAGGTATTGTGCAGATTCTCTTGTCTAATGATCCAGTCGATGGTTCTTTGAAAACTGGATACCCCGTTGGTTACTCCAAACGGGACACGCTTAAATTGATATAAATTTCCTAAAGCTTCAAAAGCAGTGAACATTTTCTCTTCCTGGAGAATAGCCACTTGATGGTACGCGCTCTTTAAATCAATAGCACTGAAGAAACAGTTCTTTGCTACTTTGGAGATTAAATCTTCGATATTAGGCAGAGGATATGCATCTAGCAAAGTATACCGATTAATTGTTTGTGAATAGTCGATTACTAATCTTTTCCTATGTGTCTCACTCTTTGTTACTAGGACTTGAGCTCTCCAAGGTGATTGGCTCTCTTCGATGACGTCTTCAGCAAGAAGTGTTTCGATCTCAGATTTGATGAAATTTACATCTTCGGTACTATATCTTCGAGACTTAATAGCGACAGGTTTGCAATTAACAGACAGGTAAGAAAATAATGATACTGGTGGGACAGAGGCAACTGCTACGTTACAAACTTGTAATGGTTCTTTTGTTCCACCGAATGACATCTGCAACGATGAATGCTTTTCTAATACGTCATGGCCAATGATTATGTCGGCACATAAATTGTTTACAACTAGCAGATTAATATTCTTGTAGGTGTGTTTGCCTATAGTTATTGTCTGACAAGTTTGGCGGTTAACGACTGATGTTTGTGAAAGCGATGCATATGAAATTGTTTGGCTACATGGTTTCGTTCTAAAACCGCACAGTGTCAAAAAGCTTTCATTTATAAAACTGATGGAACTACCGGTGTCTAAGAGAGCTTCCGCTTTGATACCTCGAACATATGCTATTACAGTTGCTTTACCTAGAGATGAGGGAGATGCAGCAATGACACATGCAAGCTGATCCTCAGATCTAGTCGTAGCTGAGTTGAGAATTTTAGAAGATCTACATACTTTCGCAACGTGGCCTTTTTTTTGACATAGTTGACAAATTTCTTCCAGCGCAGGACACTTATTACGACTGTGAACTGCTCCCCCACAAAAGAAACATCTGCGACGACGTAGAACTGCAGCAAAAGTATTATCATTTATTGGCTTACTTGTCTGTCTCTCTTGTTTGTCTTTTATCTCATTCTGTACTGCATTCACAGTTTCGATATTATAATTGTTACAGTTGACTTCGGCAGATTCCAATGAAACAGCTTGATTATAAGCTTGATCTAAAGTAAGGCTCAGATTTTCCAAAAGCCTTTGTCTTATTTTATTTGATGTTATCCCGGAAATGAAGGCATCTCTAATGTTTTCGTTCTTATTAGTTTCAGCATCTACAGCAGAAAAATCGCATTCCTTAGCTAATATTTTGAGAGCTTGTATATACGTATCAATGTTTTCATCACATCGTTGTTTTCTAGCAGCAAGCAAATGTCTAGCGTATATAACATTTTTCGGTTTGATGTAGAGTTGGTCTAATAATTGAATTGCCTCGGTATAAGTACTAGATTCGCTGATATAATTGTACACGGCAGGCGACACATGATTAATTAACAATTGTAGCTTTACCTTTTCCCATTCGTCTTGAGTAGCAGCTTGAGCATTTAGGAAACTTTCAAAAGTTCTTCGCCAGTGCCGCCAAGCGCATGCCGCCGTACTATCAGCAGGGTCAACATCGAAACGTTCCGGTCGGAGATATTTTTCCATTTGTGTGTGATTTTATATTTTTATAATTGCTTATTAAATTGAAATAAGTAAAACCTTGATATTTAAAGGTTTTAATAAGCAAAAATAACATTAATATTTTACGTAATACATTGACACATTATGACAGACAATTGAAAAAGAAATCACATAATAGTCATAGAGAAGTATACATCATTCTGGTTCTACTAATGTGTAAACACTGTTGTAAGAAAGAGACACACTACATTCTTGTCGCTGTCTGACGGAACGTTTTCCTCTTTTAATCCTCTTATATCCATAAAGTACAATATTCATTTCATGATATTGTTTCGTGAGCAATCCAGTTAGATATTTGAAACTCGCGCGAAGCTTGTGGACGCAATGTATTCAGCCCCAGTACCTCGCCAACATGTATATTTAACTCTAAGCTCGCCAACGTGCGTTGTGAGTACGCGCGTAGAGATTCGTGGCGAATTCGTTCTTCTGTAGGCCTATTCGCTAACTTTTTTTGACAGTTGAAAGTGATCATCACTGAGTGAATTACATATCGATTGCTGTTTTACACGACACACTATTATGGTACTAGTCATGTGAAAACAGCAATGGATATGTAATTCACTCGGTGATCATCACTTTCAACTGTCAAAAAAAGTTAGCGAATAGGCCTACTGGTCAAGGTCTAAATCTATGTTTCTGAATGTCCATTTTGACGCAAAAACGAAACGCAAGTTAAACATTTGCTATCTGTGCTCCTGTCAAAACTTCAACAATGGCGGATGGTGATTGCAACAACAGTCAAACAGTGCAATATTGAGCACGTTTACTTTTACATAATTACGATTAGAACATTCTTTGAATCACATGTCATCGTGTTTCACGTTGTAAACGTATAAATCTAACGATAATGTCCACTTCTTTGTCGGACTGCTTCACCATCGGCAGTATAGTAGCTACCAGGACATGTTACAATGAAGATATAGAAGGGGAAGTCTTAGCGTTTGATCCTCAAACTAAAATGTTGATATTGAAATGTCCGTCGTCTAGCGGAAACCCGAAGAGGCACGATGTGAATATTGTCAATTTATCACTGGTCAGTGACGTGCAAATCAAGAAAGAAGTCACCACCGTTCCGGACCCACCACCCTCGCTCAACCTGAACCGACTGAATACGAGAGTCAGAAATTCTATTGAAAATAAAAGACGACTAGTAAGTAATAAGTATGCAGTTTTCGCATGCTATTTCATACAATAAACTTCGTTATCATTACAACAAAGAATGGAAATTGTGGTGACATATTTTGAGAGGAAAAGTTAGACTTACTCATTTAATTGCTAGAAAATAATACCAAAACAGTTGTTAGTCTTGTGTTAGAATATATTGTTTCAATGTAATACTAACAAATATGATAATTATCACATGAAATTACAGTCTCTGGTAGTATGTTTCTGTTGGCGAGTTAGACTTTTAGATCTCTCCAAGAGGAAAATGTCCATCCATAGGTCATGGCAACTGTTTAGAATATAATATAAACTATAGATATGTTATGTTCATGGTAAAAGATTTTAATGCAAATCTTTGCCATAAGGTTCTGCACAATCTAAAACTGTCAAGAGTTTTCTCGTGCATACGATACCATTTTTGTGGAGTGGACAGTAACTTCCGAAACACATTCAAATAAATTTTGGCAATGACACCACTGTACTTATAATGCTCTTTGCTCAACACAGACAGATAGCAAGCCATTTTTATTATATGACATATCTGCTTCTTTTTAACTGAATTCACAATATGGAGGAGGTTTTTAATTCGCCTATGTTTTTTTATTTGATTTACCATATAACTCTTTACTGGGTGTACCTATTTTGAAGATTCTTTTAATGTTTAGAAGCTGGTGTTTGTCATGTGGTCACATTTAAATTTGATTGACATCTGAGAGTAGTTTTTAAGTTATCCCTAATAATGCCTATTTAATTGACATTGATGTTATCGTAAACTTATCAATTGTTCGTCTAAAATATCTCGAGATAGTTTCCCGAAAATATCTATACTTACAACACAAAAGGCTAAAAATAAATTATTTTTAAATAAAAAAAAAACTGAAAATTGGCTTTAGAACTAAAAACGGAGTAATAAAAATTTGTTTAAAAAAGTCTTAAATGATTTTTATAGGTCGGTGTCAACCTCAATATTTGTAATAAACATAGTTTTGATTTTTTTAAACATTAAAGTTTTATTTCTCTGTTTTTAATTTTTTTCTATAATATCATGGCAAATGATACTCATTTGCAACATTATGTATTAAAATGTACAATTATTCTAGAAGTAAAATAATCTTCTCAATTATTTTATACCCAGACTGCTGTGATGATTTTGAGTGTAACATTGGAGTATCTCTGGAGTTCTTGCTGTAAAAACACGTGTTGAGAGACTCCATTTTTAACCCAAACCAACCAAAAAATAAAATTTTTGTTACTTTAGTTACATTTTCACTTGTCATTGGCAAAATGCGTATGTTTAATGCGATGCGACGCCATTAATTAAGAATAGAATAGAGGGTACCATCTGTCCTGGTGGTTGGCTTTATTTGGTTTGTTTACTGAAGGTGTTTGGGATTGATCCCGTTTTATGTAGGCAACAGGCTGGCAACCTGTCAATATTTGAGGCACTGAGTGGCCTATACTGCCAGATGTGACTTTATGTGTAACCTATCTCAGCTCAATCCCATTTCCGATGAGACTGATAGTATGTATTTTTTGCAGGTAACCGCACTGGCAGCATGCATAGACCCCGAGGGTCAGAGATTATTCCTGGCCATCACACGATTAATTGATGATGTCACATGGGTCGGACAGAATATCAGGGTTTACAAAGACATCACCATCACACCACCTTATAAGGCTAGTGGCTTTTTACATTATTTTTAATAATTCGAAAAATTAATTCACCTGGTTTTCCATATTTTGAACCTTGTCCTCGTCAAACCTTTTCCATATATCTAAATTTTAACTCTCGTCGTCCTAATTGGCAACAATCCTATGATGATTTAATGAACTTTACCTATGCAATGGTTCAACAGGGGTGTCGATCTTGTTATGCCGATCGTCACTCGCCCCCCTGTTTTGTGCTCATGGTATGAAGCATTACCATTTACGAAACTTAAAAGAGGTCTTTGATGGCATGATCAAAATCATTGTATGATTTTGCTTGCGTGATGACTTAGGAACTTCAATTAGGACACCCTGAGGAAATCTTGTATGTTGAACTCATCATTGTCGATCATGCTATCATTATTACATTAGGACAATGACTAAAGTTGCCGTATGTGAAATAAATATATCCATTTTATTATATCTATGTTTATTGTTTTACAGGTAGAAAATGTAATAGGAGATCAGGATTCAAAACCTTACAATTATATAAGAAAATTTGTGGAAAAACATTGGCGTGACCAGAGAGAACGAACAGCTTCGACCACCAGCCAACACCAATGAGATAATACGCAGACATGTCACAGTATGATAGGAATAACAACGTACAAGAGGAACAGAAAACATTTGCAGCAAAAATCATAACATATTTGAAGATGTAAATAAAGTCAGATTTCTTAGACAAGTGACCAATCTATCTAACGCTTTACGAAGAGAGCTGGAAACTTTTAAATTCCATGCATTAACTCTGCAGGTTCCGGGTTCATTGCACTGCAGGGGTGCCAGAGGCAGTATTTGGGATTTGTGACTGAAATGTGTAGGGTTAAGGCTTATGATGCTTTGGGACTCACCTTCACTTCCCTCGCTTCTCTCTCTGCCATATTTGATACGATTGCGCAAGAGAAATCTTTGAAACTAACAAAACATCATGGTTGCCTATTGTGTCGAATGTAAGAGTGTTTTTACTTGCAGAAGCGCTTTGGGGCATTTGTCACTTGTCTATCGTCAAATCAATATCAATTCAAATCGTTGAGCGAATGAATTGTATTGACAATCCTATACAGAGATTTCAGAACGATTGTAAATCGGATGCATTTTAAATAATCGTTTGATATCAATATCCCCTGGCGCCCGACTCAAACAACAATTATTAATCATGTTAATGTAAGCAATTTTTGTATTGTTTTTCTTATATTACGAGTTGGCAAACAGGCTTTTGGCCTACCTTGCAATATTAAGGGTAAATCACTTAAAACCCTTCAATACAAAACACAGCAAACTGTTTCACGGCTGAAATAAGAAAGGCGGTGGTACCTACCTAGACGACCCTAAATACAGGCTTACAACCTAGTAGCAACATTAAATATGAATGCATGTTCTTTGTTACAACTCAAAATACTAGAAAGCTTTTCAAAAATGTTTTTTAAAAAAATCAGGGAAGTTCAGAATCAGGAGACATTTTCAACACAAGTATCTCTAATTACTTACTGGGCAGCATCGGTGTTTAATATTGTAACCACGAATTAAACAATTTTTATTTTATTTATTATTATTGTCGGATTAAAACTTGTCGCATTAATCCGACACAATCGGTAAAAGATTGAAATTCGTTTGAACTAAGTTTCCTTTATAGGAGGTGGACTTATGACAACTCAATGCGATTTTCTGTTAAATTTGTAGTAATGTGTTATTATCTATTGTACCGTGGCATTATAACTTTCATATAAAAGTGAATTTGAAAATGGCTTCCGCGTAAGCGTTTGTGTAGTATTCAAGAAATTTATAGGTAAAAGTGGAAGCCACAACTTTAACAAACAGTGACGACAGAAAATTCGACCTTGAAACTTATTATTATCCATTTCTCTTTCTTACCACGTGTCATGTGACCCTCGAATAAGTCGTACGTACGTACGACATCATATTACTCCAACTGCTAATAGGATTTGGCATTAGATTTTTACGGCCATGTTTCTGCCTGACATCAACTCTCATTGGGAACGACTTCTATCTTTTGAGAACACTCGGGACTACCAGATTAACCATTTCACCGCCAAGGTCGGATTAATCAGACGAATATTTTCGTGTACATTCTGCCAGTCGTATATTTACTACCAAATACCACAACTCATAAACTGTTTTTTTTTGTTTTAATATTACTGTACCGACGAATATTTTCTTGTCCATTCCACCAAAGTCGTATATTTACAACTCATAATCTGTTTTTTTTTTCCAATAACACTGTATTATATTAAAATTTTTGTAGGTACCTATTTGGTAAATTAGTAAGTTATTAGGTAAAATAGTTAACGAAGATGATTACACTTTCGTTTCTTAATTAAAATACCTAAAAATATCTATCCTAACCCTGTTTTTTGTTGGTATGAATTTTTAGATTTATTGTGCCTGGCTCTCAGGGCACGACAACTGGTATAGTCTGGCGGTTAAAGGGTAAAAGTGCCGACGAAACATGGAGAAAATTAGAGTTGAAAATTTTTCGATCACCCATCCGAGTAGGTACGAACGCACAACAATGACTATTCTATTAGAATTATTATGCTGAAAATAAAATCTTTTTGAAGCCATTTTCAATGTCACTGCGATAGTGTAAACGCAAGTTATTGAATTTGAAACATAAATCTGTCTTGTTATTTATCTATCATTCAAACGTTGTTTTTAATTTTAAAATCTGTTCAAAAACAAAACTAAACGCGTATATTCGAAAATTTAAAAAAGGGTTGCTAATAAAATCTGACGTTAATAAACGCGCCAAAAATGGCGTCTTGTTGAATAAAATTGTAACTTACTGTAGATTTTTTCACTGGATTTTTACGGCATGTTAATTGAAAAACACATGCATATTATTCTATTATATGGATCAGATCAGTGCATTTTGCACTAATGTAGTGTTTACATCTTATTATTATTTTATTGTTTTTTTTTTTAAGTTTTATCTCAGATTAAAATAACAGTCCAGGTATCAACTGTTTTATTGTCTCAAAAACCAAAAAAATATTGTAGAATTATGAAATAAAATACAAATTGCAATATTTGAATTCGTTTGTTTAATTGTGTTATTTCGATATCTATATTTTTTTTTATTGTAAAAACCATGGATTTTTTCCTTAGTCCGGTTGATTGGTCAACTGAACTGTACTGTATCATGGGCAAGAGATAATGTCGACCACAACTCTGAACAAATGTTTGTGTTCGTCATATTCGTCTCTACCAGGACTCGAACCCGGACCGCTTGATGTGTAGGCAGCAATACTAACTGCTGCGTCCACGACGAAATATTCACATGTGGTAGTTCGTGGCTCTTGTTTAGGATGTTGAAATGTGTAGTCATAGTAGATACAACCCTATCATATCAAGGCAATGAATCGACTAGGGCGAGGCCAAAAAAATCGGGAGTGGTCTCCCCTTGACTTTCTCATATACCGGAAACGACTGAAAAGTTGACAGAACCTTATATTTTGATGTCATACATGCATGTTAAATTTGGTTGCAATAAGTTGAAGCATACTCGAGTTATCGTGCTAACGCACAGACACAAAGACATAATTCCAAAAACGGTATTTTTGAACTCGGGGAGGTCCAAAACGTGTAAATCCGTCAAAATCTCGAGGTCGAATTTTTTGACGATTACAAGACTTACTCTATACCTACTACGTGTAATACGAGAAAGTAAAAATGCACCAATGTGTGAGTAATGGTCGTGTGCGTGAAATTTAGTACTGCTGACAGTTGCTACAGACAATGACTGTGAAAGAGAAGGAACATACTAACGCGTATATTAGAGCGAGATAGATAGACGAGACCATTTCACGTACACGCAGGCGGCCTAGGTCGGCCTGTCAGTCACGTAGAAAAGACAGCATCTGTCAAAGTCAAAGTCAAAGTCAAAATTTCTTTATTCATTTAGGTACAATTTGTACACTTATGACAGGCTGTAGTACTATTTTTTACGCACACATGCGCATTACTCACACATTGGTGCACTTTTTTTCGTCTCGCCCTAGTCGGTTCATTGCCAATCTATGAACGTTAGTAATTATAAATCTATGGTAATTACATATTCGCGTCTTTACCATCATGCACGCTTAACAGTGACGAAAGTCAATAACATAACTACCTACCGACGACACCCTTGGTAACGATATGATTTTGGCATATTTTGTATTAGATATCTTTAAAAATCTTATGCCTGTAGGTAAGCAAAAGCGCAGATAGATAAGTTATTGAAACCCAGCATATGCAGCCTCTATTAAGGGCTGTCTTTTATGCCTTTTGGGTCAACTGAAATGGCAGCGGCAAGCAGTTTGCAATGTGATTTTAAACTTCAATTATTAATATACAGTATCGCTTGAGAAACTTGAAAAGTCGCGCGGCTGGTGGCAGTATCCTGCCCCCCCCCCCCACGCTCCACGCCGCGGGCCCCTTGAAGTACATCGGATGCGACCATAATACTCATTTTTATTGTCAAGTACACACAAGTTTCCTCCTTAAATGTAGAATGTAAACAGCGCATATGAATAGCACGAGGCAAGTCGCACTCGGGCGCGAACAGTCGCAGGCAGCTGTGAGCAGTAGCGCCGCTGCCATTTCAGTGCGATTTGAGCTTTAGGTATAACAGACTGCCCCTATGTATAAGATGCATGGAGGCCGAAGAAACAGCCTCTCAAGTTCTGATGGAATGCAACGCGTTGACAACACACTGGGCCATCCAGGTGGACTCCAGGATGTCTTTAGAGACATCAAGGCGTTAGGAGACTTCCTGGAGGAGTTGGGTGGGCTGATCCGGCCTCTCACCCTCCGACGCAACACAGGCGCATAGTCGTCGATTTGCAGAAACAGCTCTTACGACGATGAAGAAGAAAAACTTATCATAGAACGCCGCTCTTTGAACATGTCATATATTCCTTCCACTTCACTCCTCCGATGTTGTCGTATGAAATCTCTTCCTTTCGTCACCACCGACTGACTATTTTACTTTCAAAATAGAGATCTCAAATGACACCATCGGATATGTAATTTTATTTTGGTGGTGTGACATGGAACGTGGAAGGAATTACGCCGCACAACTGCAAACCGAAAATCGCTGGCCTCGCTTTTTTATACTCTTTTTAACAGACAAATCTGTGTACACTATGTCTAAATCTTTTATTACGCCTGGCACACTCGTACGTAATAAAATATTTTAGAAAGAGGTTAGACAGATTTGTCTGCCAATAAATATTAACTCGTGTAGACTTTAGTTTCATTCCCAAGGAGGGTTGCTGTTAGGCAGTACACCACCCACAACATTCCCAAGTAGGGTTGCAGTCAGGCAGTAAACCACCCACTACATTCCCAAGGAGGGCTGTAGTCAGGCAGTAAACTACCCACAACATTCCCAAGGAGCGTTGCAGTCAGGCAGTACACCACCCACAACATTCCCAAGCAGGGTTGCAGTCAGGCAGTAAACCACCCACTACATTCCCAAGGAGGGCTGTAGTCAGGCAGTAAACCACCCACAACATTCCCAAGAATTGTTGTAGTCAGGCAGTAAACCACCCACAACATTCGCAAGGAGAGTTGCAGTCAGGCAGTAAACCACCCACTACGTTCCCAAGGAGGGTTGAAGTCAGACAGTAAACCACCCACAACATTCCCAAGAATTGTTGTAGTCAGGCAGTAAACCACCCACTACATTCCCAAGGAGGGCTGTAGTCAGGCAGTAAACTACCCACAACATTCCCAAGAATTGTTGTAGTCAGGCAGTAAACCACCCACAACATTCCCAAGCAGGGTTGCAGTCAGGCAGTAAACCACCCACTACATTCCCAAGGAGGGCTGTAGTCAGGCAGTAAACCACCCACAACATTCCCAAGAATTGTTGTAGTCAGGCAGTAAACCACCCACAACATTCGCAAGGAGAGTTGCAGTCAGGCAGTAAACCACCCACTACGTTCCCAAGGAGGGTTGAAGTCAGACAGTAAACCACCCACATTCCCAAGGAGGGTTGCAGCCAGGCAGTAAACCGGCCGACTATACCAGCATGACGACATATTGATTACTGTACTAGGCATGCCTTTTAAGTTCTGTCGTTTCCATATTTCCCGGCAATTTTGAATTTGGAACTGTACTATATTCAAATGTGTTTTAATTTAGAATCTCAAAACAGTTGAAAGTATTAGGATTATTGCTATTGTTTAGTCACAGCGTCGATTGGAATCTGTCAGGTTACGTACGAAAATGAATCTTTCTAAGGAAAATGTTCTTGCAATATTTTTCTACAACTTTGGAAGACGCCTGACACGGCTTCAGTATTTTGAAGAGCTTACATCTGTATTCAGCGACGAAGCCCCATGTCTGCGGACTGTCGAACGCTGGTACTTAGAATTCCAGCGTAGACATACTAGTGTTAGTGACAAATCTCGCGAAGGACGCCCAAAATTCGCCTTCACTGAAGATAACATCATTGCTGTGAGACAACGAATTCTCGAAGATCGTCATGTGACGTATCGAGAGATAGAGGTTCTATTAGGCATCTCAGGGACAACCATTCAGAAGATCTTGCAGGAAGCGCTTGGTGTGAGTAAGCTAGTTTGCCGTTGGATACCGCCAGTGGCGTGCATTAATTTATACATTAGGTAGGCATTTAGATCGAAGTCTCTAAATCTCAATCTGAAACGCTACGCGGAAATCTTTACCTAACTAGTACAAAATAAAGTCGCACCCGCGTCCTGTACCTACCTACGCTTATATCTTTTCTACGCAACAGATGTTAATGTAATTTTCAATACTTTTAATAAGAAGGTTTACATGTATAGTACCTACCATGTATAGTTATTACAGGATGGTAAAAATTCTAAAGTCCACGCGGACGAATTCGCGGACGACCGCTAGTAGAAAATAAAATCTAAAAACAATTAATTACTTAAAACAAAATATTTCAGGTTGTTCTTTTTGCGAATGGCGAACCCAGGATGGGTCAATTCGATTAATGTGTAATAGTTTCATAGTTTTTTGTAAATAAATAAAAATAACTACCTATCTTACTTAAAAAAAAAGCTTACCTATGAAATCTGGGTTTCTTACGCAGTTTTTCTAAGCAAATTGAATTATCAGAACATTGGGAACACTGCAATTTTTCTATCGTCGTAAATGCGCAATACAACACAACACCATTAAAACACTTTTAAGTAGATAAATATTTTAAAGAAATTAAGATTTGCACTAAAAAAATATTTAACATTCGCGCGCTTGAGTGACATGGCAGTCATAAAGATTTGGATTATAAAAAATGGCTGGCGCTCATGGCGCTGGCGTATTCATTCATTTTCGTTTCATTTTAAAACTATTTCCTTACTTTTATAAGTTAATCACGTCAAGGTGTGTTTTTTAACAGTGAAGTGAAATAACAATATATAAAAAGAATTTTAAAATTCAAATTAGTTAAAAATATCTTAAGTAAATATTAAGATTAAAGTAGTTTTAATTTTAATCTTCATATTTACTTAATCAATCGTTGTGTTTCTGAACAAGTAAAAAATATTGTAGTGTGTGTGATTTTTACAAGCAGATGAAACTAGTGCTTACCGCGCATATTGGCACGTAGGTGTAGGTATGTAGGTATGTATAGGTTACACGCAGGCCGCCCGAAGCCTATAGGTTGCATTATTTTGTTGGTAGGAAGGACGTATATTCTATAGTAGTGTATGAGTAATATATTAAGGTAGGCAGTGCTTAAATGCCTTTACTATGAGACCGCCCCTGGATACCGCATCTGCTTTCCGACGATCACAAGGTGGCCCGCGTCAGATGGTGTAAGAAAACTCTGCAAAGGTTCAACCGAGGAGAGTCAAATCACGTCTACGACATCATCAGTGGTGACGAATCTTGGATCTATGCCAACGATCCTGATTCCAAACAACAATCTACAATCGGGGTCGTCCAAGACAAGCCAAAGCCGACTAAAGTTTTTCGTTGTCGAAGCACTTTCAAGGAAGATGGTTGCCACATTCGTTGGAAAAACCGGCCATGTTGCGACTATTGCACTTCAAAATCGTAGAACAGTTAACGCAGAATGGTATACCACAGTTTGTTTACCACAAGTCATCGCCGAACTTCGAAAATCTAACTCAAAGCGACGCATCATCCTGCACCACGACAACGCAAGCTCACAAAGCGCTTGTCAAACGATTGAGTATTTGAAGCAGGAAAAAGTAGAAATTCTTGACCATGCTCCATACAGTCCTGACCTAAGCCCTAACGATTTCTTTACATTTCCTAAAATTAAGAAAAGTCTTCGTGGTCAAAGGTTCCAGTCCGGTGAAGGAGCATTCGACGCTTTCAAGTTAGCCATTTTGAACACCCCCACTTTAGAGTGGAATAAATGTTATAATAACTGGTTTGAGCGAACCGACTGAATAAAGAATTAAATATCTACCCGCTAACTGCCCGTAACTGTAAACTAGTTACACTAAAATATCTCCTTACGTTATCATATAACGACACTGAAAAACTTTTAAAATAATGTTTTGTCACAGTCACAGTTGCCTTTCATCCATCCCTCGGCTCCTACGCAGATCACAAGAAAACTACAACAGATCTCTCACAAACACATACACACACATTCACACTCAAACACGCGCATACACACACACACACACACACACACACACACACACACACACACACATACCCACACACATACACGCAGGCACATACCAAATATATCCATTTAAATGAGTGTATATTTTGCATCAGTTACCTAGTGTTATCTTTTATTAATTTATTAATTATATAGCTAATTTTTTAAAATTGGAACATTGAAGTGTACAATCGGAGGAGGGCGTTGTTGTTTGCTACACAGTTTAATACTTCCTGCGGACAACATCGTGATATTGTTTCTGTGTCAACTTTTTGTTCCCAATAAAGCATTTTTGATTTGATTTGATTTTGAATGGAAAAGTGTATTAGGCTACGTGGTGAATACTTTGAAAAACAATAAAAAGTACTATAAGGTTCTAGTTGTGTTTTTTTCTTCAAACGACAAAACTTAAAAGGCATGCTACGTATAATAAAACAACATGTAAGCGATCAATAATAGTATATTTTCTACAGAGAACAAACTACTTATTACATGATTAAACAATTTAAATATAAATAACAAACAATTCTTAATTTATTATAATGGCAATAACGGCTTACCGGAAGCTGGCAACATTTACGTTTGTACTACAACAATTAAAAAGAATAATAACAAAATTTGGAATGGTTTTTATACACAATCATACAGAAATTATTTTTTAGAGAATTATTTATAATAATAATGATACAATAATATATTGTACGGTAACTTTCTATTACTGAGTAATATAGACTGACATATCAGAATGCAAACAGTACTGGTGTGTATATTTAAGATAATTATTACCTATACATACGTACAAACACACTCATCCCAAGTTGAGCAGAGCTTCAAGTAACATTTGGTTACACATAAAGCCACATCCGGCAGTATGGGCCACGGGGAATCTCAAATTAAAAATTCTTTATTTGTGATACACAGGTATAATAGGTTAACATGTTTAGGGATGTTTCACTGTGACCTGCCTTACGGCGTACAAATTTAATTGATAGATAAAAAACATTTCAAATAAATTCAGTCATACGTAGCTGTCAAAATATTTTAATTATTATGCATATAAATCAATTATTATGCGAAATAGTGATAAGTTAAAAAATGCATACAATTATTATGCAAAATAGTGATTAGTTTAAAAAAAATGCACTTTTATCTCCAATCTATTGACTCAGTATTTCACTCATATTTTGGGTTGGATGAAAGAGTTTTCTCATAGAGATAAGTTCGCCTTTGCAAACTAATAATTTTGTTAGGCGCTGCCAGAATGTTACCTAAGCTCTCCTTAACCATTTGTGATAACATATACACCGTTTTTCATCAGCCCGGATAATTTAAGGGAATCTTCCGAAATTACATACATTTTTTTTCGTGATTTCGGCATTACTCCCATAGCAAGAGTTGATTGTATGTGATTAAGAAAGCGCCCTTTAAGTTGTCGGGTGATATAAAAGTAATGGTGTATAACGGGTGTAATAAGACCTATGTCAAAGCCGAGAACTACGTATTCCGCTCATCAATAGGACCATTTTTCTCTTCTAGACTATACCTGGGAAACTAATAGTTATGAAGTTATTGAAGGTCAAAGTTAGATTTTTTTATCAAGATTTTTATGAAAACGATTTTGAAGACATTATTTCTTAATTTCTGTCCAAAGAAACATTATCAAAATTTTAAGTATTTCATACCAAAAAGTGGGTTTAAGACTTCAGGGCCATTCTTAGCTGACCGAACGTCGCGCACGTTGTATACATTGCGCGATATTTATTGGAGATTTTTTAACACCAAAAAATAAAAACCGTTTCCCAGCAATATTTTTTTATACGTTTCTTGTTTTGGTGTATATAATTCGTAAACATCGGCTTTATCTTAGGTCTGTTTCCACCCTGTATGTATGGTATTTTGTAAACTCAAAAAAGCAGGGGTTTTGAAATTACGATATCGTATCGCGTATGTGCTCTAAACTCTACATCTAATAGTATATTTGGATAGATTCAGTTTATTCGTAAAATATGTTAGTTAACCAATTTCGTAACGTAATTGCTGGGGAATAAGCCAGTCATTCCCCGCAATTCACCTGCAAACAGAAATTAATATTAGAACTGTTGTCAAACTATTATCTATGCAGTGTTTCAGCAAGTTTACAATAGCCCTAAGGAATAAAAGGAATGGAATGAATTCGGTTAATATTGGGGTTTACATGGCAAAATAGACTCCTCCTATTCGTTCAAAGTCGGTTAAAATGTAGCTTAAGTTACCCGGACCAAAATAATAATATACAGGGTTACAGGTTAAGTCCACCTAGATCCTATAGGAGGCTGTAGTTTCCATTGTTACTGACTGATTTGACTAGGAAAAACTATAGCCCAAATTCAATAGTTTTCAAGATATTTAACCCTTAATCACCTGCCATACGTCTCACAGACCTTTTCGCAAATATTTTTGCGCTCGAGATGCAAATGAACCTGTACGTTCCTGTACCTTTTCTCAAATCAAATTGTTTATTGCTCCATCATGTAAAATACAGATGGTAAAATTATTTTAGCAGGTTCAAGGTAAAAATCTTCACGTCTTTCTGTGCAACTTCTTGTCAACGCCGGACGTGCACGCGTTTGGCTGAGGTGAGTTAAAAACTAACATTTTGTGTCCCTAAACTGTTCTAAATCGGTTCAGTGAAAGAGTAACAGAGTTATTTTCGCATTTATAATATTAGTAGGGAAGTAGGAAACGAGATTTAATTACAAATAAAACTTTTTACAATCAAATATTG
The DNA here is from genome assembly GCA_955850985.1 of Elophila nymphaeata. NCBI lineage: Eukaryota > Metazoa > Arthropoda > Insecta > Lepidoptera > Crambidae > Elophila > Elophila nymphaeata. The sequence goes on from OY039094.1 coordinate 2,135,306, forward strand.
AATAATGGAATGATTTTACTCTGGGGTCTCACAGACGTATGATAGGTGATTTTGTGACACTAATACATGACAGGTGGTCAAGGGTTATTATTTAAAAAAAAAATAGTTATTTGTTCAACAATTGAGCAAAGTTATTTTTTTACTGCGAGCGCCGACGTTAACTTAAGAACCAGCGAAGTAGTCCATGATTAATAAATAGACTCCTATCACCCTATCACCCCTACCACCATCACCATATTCGACAAAATAATTATTTCACTTAAATAATAATTATTATGCTGAGATAGAAGAAATGGCGAAAGAAACTGTACAGCTTACAATTTCGTAATGAATTCAAAACATCATTACAAGTCAATAGATATATCAATATGAATAAATTACAATTTTAAACGCGTAAATTTTGGGCAGATTTTACTCCCACGCATTTGGATCATTTATCTTGTAATAAGCTTTTTTTAATATTTTAGTTTTTACAGTTTTTTTAATATATTAATCGGTAAAATTATGGCAAACAAAATTTTTGCATTTAAAATTGGGGAAAACATTAGTAAAGTGATGGTGTCAGTATGGCTCACCTTGCCACCAGGCGGGGTCCTGGCTGCGGTCTGTGACAGCGATGATATCGTCCTTCTCGAAGCTCAGCTCATCCGCGTTCTGAGCCGTGTACGGGTACAGCGCTATCACCTAGGGGACAAGGTTCATTTTGCAATGACAAGGTGACTAGAGCGTTGATTACACGGGGTTAGTTCAATTATTAAAAAAAATAATATTCAACATTTTAAATTACAAATTAAATACATATTAAATTACAATCTATACTAATTACTATTATATAAAACAGTCAACATAATAAAATATAAATTAGCATTCAAATAATAAATTAAAATTAAAATATTGAATTAAAATAAATTTCAAATTAGATTCAGTGTCATTTTCTAACATACTAAAGGTCCCTCAAAAAAACTCCTGCCAAGTGTAAAAGCAGTTTTCCATCAAATAGTTTTTCAAAATTCTAGTAAAGGATTTAATATTGGTTTCATTTTGAATCATTATGGGAAGTTTATTGTAGATTTTTATGGCGGTAACGTATGTTCCCGAGCTATGGAGTTTAAGGTTAGATTGACGTAAGGCTAATCGGTTTTTATGTCTTAGATTCATTGTTCCGGTGTAGAGGTCTATTACTTAGTTCACGAGCGAATTTATGTAGAAATTTTCATTAATTTTAACTTGGCAAAAATTAATCTAATCTATTGTCTTGATTTTATAATAAAAGGAAGGCAACATGACTAGGAAGTGCCAAAGTATACTTGTTCATTCAGTCAGTCTCAAATACTTCATTCGTTCGTTCCAACCTCACTCATTCGATCATTCACGTAGTCTAGTCACTTGTTCAACTTGTTTCCCTTTGTATTCTGCTGTGCTAGGAGTCAGTCGTATCAGCTTCCTAGTTTAAATAATTAAACATAGTATAAGTTTATTACTTTATTGTAATTCTGTATTTTATTCAGCTCCTCTGACCTATAAAATCTATAGTTTAAAAGGCAGAGATTGAGCCAGTAAACGAAAGGAACTTTAATCTTTAATCTCAACATATTTCTATGAGCCAAAGGATCTGCGTCCTTGAATTGCGTTTCAGTGGCTTTGGAGATAAGCATTGACGAACATCTATTTATTTATTTTTGGCTAACATACAATTATTATTACACTTAAAATACAATACAAAATTAACACAAAAATCAATAAAGTTTACAGTTATATCAGACAGACATATCATATTAAATAAAATTGAAATTAAAAAGAAATTACACTAAGATTAATTATTAAAATTATTAGAAATTAAAATGACAATAAATTCGAATTAAAATTGATAAATACAATTAAAATTAAATCATGCAATGTCAATTAGAATAAAACAAATGTCCAATTTGTTTAAATCATCGTGATAATATGAACTATATAGACTTACTTTGTCAATAACAGTTTCCGCCGGAAGCGTGTCCATCTTGGATAATACTGGCGTGGTCCTACCGGAAGTCCTTCCGGAGGATTGCAGTACCTGTAACGAAGAGAGAGTGAGATAAAAATAAAATAACAATAAATAAGTGTAAAACGCGTCAGTTGCGTAGTGCGTAAGAGCGTCGTCTCCCACCCGGGAGGCACTGGTTCGATCCCCGCCACGTACCAATGTGTTTTACAATTTTGAATGCATATTTACGTTTAATAGACGCTTTTACGGTGAAGGAAAACATCGTGAGGAAACCTGCACACACCTATGAAGAAATTGTTAGGTTGTGTGTGAAGTGGACCAACCCGCACTTGGCCAGCGTGGTTGACTAAGGCCTAATCGCCCCTAATGTGGGGTAGGCTCGAGCCCGAGGTGGGGACATTATATGAGCTGTTGATGATACGCATAATTCTTTGGTCAGCAGACTCAAACAAATAAGTCATTATGAAGCCCATATTGACTTATGGACTTTAGTCTGCCGACCCAAGAATTAATATCAGGTATTTTTTTTGGTTAAAATCAATTCTAGTGGTGAAAACAGAATTGATTTTAGCCAAAAAAACACCAGAACTATTTGAATTAGAAATTGCAGTAATCCTGTCTCTTTCTAAAAAAACTGTTTTTATAAAAAATATGTATGGCGGGCGTGTAAGGTGACATCAAAGTCTATATCAGATCTCCTTGTCTAACACGCAAGTCAGATATTCATCAATATTTATTAAGTGTAAAGAAATAATTTAAAAACAAAAAAATCGGGAGTGGTCTCCCCTAGACTTTCTCGTATACCGGAAACGACTCAACGGTTGATAGAAACCTTATATTTTGATGTCATAAATGCATGTTAAATTTTGGTCACCCATCCGAGTACCGACAGCGCACTTGTTTGCTTAACTTTCGTGATCGACGGCTCAAAATTTGATAGAAACCTTATATTTTGATGTCATAAATGCATGTTAAATTTTGGTCACCCATCCGAGTACCGACCGCGCACTTGGTTGCTTAACTTTCGTGATCGACGGCTCAAAATTTGAAAGAAACCTTATGTTTTGATGTCATTAAATTTGGTTGCAATAAGTTAAAGCATGCTCGAGTTATCGTGCTACACACACAGACATAATTAAAAAAAAAAATTTTGGACTCAGGGAGGTCCAAAACGTGTAAATCCGTCAAAATCTCGAGGTCGAATTTTTTGACGATTACAAGACTTCCTCTATACTACGCACGAGAAAGTAATAATGATGCATATTCCCTATTCTTCTAAGAACCTAATGAAGAAGAGAAGGAGTGGAATCTATTTCTCACCTTGACATAACTGGCGGGGAACCAGCCCACCTGTCTGTTTCTCCCCTTCGCCTGTAGTTCTCCCTCCCACCAGCCACTGTCTGCTTTCTTCCTCAGTATTAACAGCTGACCCTTTTGTAAGGACAGCTGTTCAGCGCTGAACAAATATGTTACTAATTAATAGGTTTAAAGATTTTTTTTATTCTCATAAAGACATCTACATTGTCACTTACAGGAGAACTTAACCAATTAACAGTGTTACGTGTAGGTATAAAAATAAACGAATTTTATTTTTATGTGCTGTTGGGTTTAATGTTAGAGGTCAAGTACAATTCAAAAATCCGTGTAGTACGTGGGCCAATCCCGATCGCCGAAAATTCCTGGTGTTCCGTTTCACGCAGTACGCGACAAACAGATTGAAAACTGTTCGTGGTCACATACGCAAAATAAATTGTTTGTGTTGCAAATTAATCATTAAAAATAAATTATGATAGTCATAAAAGCGTGAAGTTACTGTTCTGTATATATTTTTTTATGGATGTTGCCTTTTCATACTAAAAGTTTTTATTTATTTATTTGATAACTATTGGCATAAGTTATAGGAGAATAATCTATATATATAAAAATGTTATGTTGGTTTGTGTACGCTTCAAAAACTCAAAAAGTTCTGCACAGATTGAGTTGAAATTTTAACATGATATAAAATCCGCATCAAGGATTGTTTTTATCTATTTTTTGCATCAGTCACATATCTGCGACCGCGAGAAAACAGTTTTTTTAAGTATAACCACAAGTATTGCAAAATTAAACTTATATGAAATGTATTCTTTGTTTTGTTTCTCATTTCTCAACCATTCAATCACAATGTGCCACTGCGAAGCGTGGCAGGGTACAGCTAGTGAAAAATAAAAGTTTAGGTTAAGCTACAGAAAAAAGTACATTCAGAATTATGGCCACATAAAAGGAATATATTCTTTTACTTTAAATACTCCATTATAATATGATTACTGTCTTAATACGATGCAATTAAACTTCTAATAAATACATTTTTAATTCTATCTAATATATAAAATTCTCGTGTCGCGGTGTTTGTGGTTAAACTTTCCCGATTCTCATGAAATTTTGTGTGCATATTGGGTAGGTCTGAGAATCGGACAACATCTATTTTTTATCACCCTAAATGTTAAGGGTAATCCACCCTAAATTTTTTTTTAATTTTTTTATTATGTGGCATTAAAAATACATACAAACCTAAATTTTTACTTTTTTTTTATCACCAACCCCTATTTTTTATAGCCATTTTAGTAATTTAATCATTTTTGTAAGGCAAAATAACGTTTGCTGGGTCAGCTAGTATAGTATAAAAAGTACAAGTTTTATTTAGATATAGAAATATTAATATGTTTTATTTAACACCTGAACACAAAGATACCATACCTGGTAGCCGTATAGCTGGCTATAGCCTGCGCTATCTCGTTCTTCCGTCGGCCCGTGAGCGAGTCTCTCCTATAGTAAAGGTGTCCTGAACACAAAGATACCATACCTGGTAGCCGTATAGCTGGCTATAGCCTGCGCTATCTCGTTCTTCCGTCGGCCCGTGAGCGAGTCTCTCCTATAGTACAGGTGTCCTGAACACAAAGATACCATACCTGGTAGCCGTATAGCTGGCTATAGCCTGCGCTATCTCGTTCTTCCGTCGGCCCGTGAGCGAGTCTCTCCTATAGTACAGGTGTCCTGCACACAAAGATACCATACCTGGTAGCCGTATAGCTGGCTATAGCCTGCGCTATCTCGTTCTTCCGTCGGCCCGTGAGCGAGTCTCTCCTATAGTACAGGTGTCCTGAACACAAAGATACCATACCTGGTAGCCGTATAGCTGGCTATAGCCTGCGCTATCTCGTTCTTCCGTCGGCCCGTGAGCGAGTCTCTCCTATAGTACAGGTGTCCTGAACACAAAGATACCATACCTGGTAGCCGTATAGCTGGCTATAGCCTGCGCTATCTCGTTCTTCCGTCGGCCCGTGAGCGAGTCTCTCCTATAGTACAGGTGTCCTGAACACAAAGATACCATACCTGGTAGCCGTATAGCTGGCTATAGCCTGCGCTATCTCGTTCTTCCGTCGGCCCGTGAGCGAGTCTCTCCTATAGTACAGGTGTCCTGAACACAAAGATACCATACCTGGTAGCCGTATAGCTGGCTATAGCCTGCGCTATCTCGTTCTTCCGTCGGCCCGTGAGCGAGTCTCTCCTATAGTACAGGTGTCCTGAACACAAAGATACCATACCTGGTAGCCGTATAGCTGGCTATAGCCTGCGCTATCTCGTTCTTCCGTCGGCCCGTGAGCGAGTCTCTCCTATAGTACAGGTGTCCTGAACACAAAGATACCATACCTGGTAGCCGTATAGCTGGCTATAGCCTGCGCTATCTCGTTCTTCCGTCGGCCCGTGAGCGAGTCTCTCCTATAGTACAGGTGTCCTGAACACAAAGATACCATACCTGGTAGCCGTATAGCTGGCTATAGCCTGCGCTATCTCGTTCTTCCGTCGGCCCGTGAGCGAGTCTCTCCTATAGTACAGGTGTCCTGAACACAAAGATACCATACCTGGTAGCCGTATAGCTGGCTATAGCCTGCGCTATCTCGTTCTTCCGTCGGCCCGTGAGCGAGTCTCTCCTATAGTACAGGTGTCCTGAACACAAAGATACCATACCTGGTAGCCGTATAGCTGGCTATAGCCTGCGCTATCTCGTTCTTCCGTCGGCCCGTGAGCGAGTCTCTCCTATAGTACAGGTGTCCTGAACACAAAGATACCATACCTGGTAGCCGTATAGCTGGCTATAGCCTGCGCTATCTCGTTCTTCCGTCGGCCCGTGAGCGAGTCTCTCCTATAGTACAGGTGTCCTGAACACAAAGATACCATACCTGGTAGCCGTATAGCTGGCTATAGCCTGCGCTATCTCGTTCTTCCGTCGGCCCGTGAGCGAGTCTCTCCTATAGTACAGGTGTCCTGAACACAAAGATACCATACCTGGTAGCCGTATAGCTGGCTATAGCCTGCGCTATCTCGTTCTTCCGTCGGCCCGTGAGCGAGTCTCTCCTATAGTACAGGTGTCCTGAACACAAAGATACCATACCTGGTAGCCGTATAGCTGGCTATAGCCTGCGCTATCTCGTTCTTCCGTCGGCCCGTGAGCGAGTCTCTCCTATAGTAAAGGTGTCCTGAACACAAAGATACCATACCTGGTAGCCGTATAGCTGGCTATAGCCTGCGCTATCTCGTTCTTCCGTCGGCCCGTGAGCGAGTCTCTCCTATAGTACAGGTGTCCTGAACACAAAGATACCATACCTGGTAGCCGTATAGCTGGCTATAGCCTGCGCTATCTCGTTCTTCCGTCGGCCCGTGAGCGAGTCTCTCCTATAGTACAGGTGTCCTGCACACAAAGATACCATACCTGGTAGCCGTATAGCTGGCTATAGCCTGCGCTATCTCGTTCTTCCGTCGGCCCGTGAGCGAGTCTCTCCTATAGTACAGGTGTCCTGAACACAAAGATACCATACCTGGTAGCCGTATAGCTGGCTATAGCCTGCGCTATCTCGTTCTTCCGTCGGCCCGTGAGCGAGTCTCTCCTATAGTACAGGTGTCCTGAACACAAAGATACCATACCTGGTAGCCGTATAGCTGGCTATAGCCTGCGCTATCTCGTTCTTCCGTCGGCCCGTGAGCGAGTCTCTCCTATAGTACAGGTGTCCTGCACACAAAGATACCATACCTGGTAGCCGTATAGCTGGCTATAGCCTGCGCTATCTCGTTCTTCCGTCGGCCCGTGACGGAGTCCCTCCCGGAGTCTCTCCGCGCGCTCGAGGCCGGTCGGGACGCGGACTCAGTGATAGCCGCGACTTCTGAGGACACCGGCGTCGAGGACTTCTGTTCTTGCTGCGAGAGATATGGACACCGTTTTAAGGTCGCATTTATGAAAAAGAGGCGATAGGATACGATCTTTTTTTTATAGCACGAGTCAAAAAAGCTTGCGGCCCACCTGGTGTTAAGTGGTCACCGCCGCCTATAGACACTTGCAATATTAAGTGTAAATCACTTAACACCGCAAGTGCGTTTGCCATCCTGGGGACTAAGATGATATGCCCTCCATGCCCAGTAATTACACTGACTACCTTTCCCTTCAATCATAAACACAGCGAACTGCTTCGCGGCAGAAATAAGAAAGGCGGTGGTACCTACATAGACGACCATACATATACCCTACATAATGGCTTCAGAATGGCTACGGAACGTCAGCGTATCGCCTTTTTTTCATAGTAAAAAGAGAGAGCTAGCATTCCGAAAGAGAGACAGAGAGCTTTCCGAGCTGATGAGTGTGGTACTAACTTTAAAAATCAAGTAAAACCTTAAAAAAAAATAGCAAAAATTTTCATGGAATTTTAGTTTTAAGACTTACTCATCTTAAAAGCCTTTATAATTCGCCCCACTGCTGGGACACAAGGCCTTTCCTTGTCATCGAAGGAGCTTTAGGCAGTAGTCCACCACGCTTGCCCAATGCGGATTGGTGGACGGAGTATAAGGTGATCAATACCCCTTTGCTGATCCATTAGTCGCCTTCTACGACACCCATTGGAGGCTATGGGGTGATGATATTCTACTCTGCAGACATCACACGGCTATGTACATAGTTTTTCTTATTTCATTATTAATTGTTTTTATTTTTATTATATCTTGTATAAAAGATATTGCTTATTAGTAATAAGGCCGTTTATATGTATTGTGTATTTTTCTATTTTGTGTGCAATAAGTGTTTATTTTTTTTTATTTATTTATTTGCATATCATATCATTATTATTAATGATTGTATTGAATTCAAACCTGTGGCGTTGGTTCCGGTTGTGGCTCCGGTTGCTGCGGTTGCGGTGGTTGCGGCACAGGTTGAGGTTGAGGTTGAGGTTCCGGTTGTGGTTCCGGTTCCGCTGCTTCCGGTATGGTACTGATGGCGGCGCCGGCTTCGCTCGTCGTGTCTTTGGTGACGTAGTTGCACGGGAATATGCCCGTTCTGGATAAATCATTATTTTTGAGAGAACATAAAAAATCGTCGATCACAAGCACACACACAAATCATACTACAGTCCACTCGACAGTCGGTCAGTATCTGATCCCAATCCATCAAATACATCAGTCGCCGTCGCACCTTATGACCTCGATCCTTTCGCGTGACATAAAGACACTGACACAAACAGACACACTACAGTCCACCCGACAGTCTGTCAGTACGTGATCCCAATCCATCCAGTACACCCGTGCCACCTCATGACCTCGATTCTCTGGTCAGTCACAAGCACACTCACACAGACAGTCACACTACAGGCCACCCAACAGTCGGTCCGAACCTGATCCCAATCCGTCCAGTCAACCAGTCCCAGTCTCTCCTCATGAACTCGATCCTTTCGTCAGCCACACAAGCACACTCACACAAACAGTCACACTACAGTCCTCCCGACAGTCGATCAGTACCTAATTTCAATCCATGCAGTACACCAGTCCCCGTCCCACCTCATAACCTCGATCCTCTGGTCGGCCACAAGCACACCGACACAAACAGTCACACTACAGTCCAACCGACAGTCGGTCGGTACCTGATCCCAATCCGTCCAGTCCACCAGTCCCCGTCTCTCCTCATGAACTTGATCCTCTGGTCGGCCACAAACACACTTACACAATCCGTCACACTTCAGTCCACCCGACAGTATGTCAGTATCTGATCCCAATCCATCTAGTACACCAGTCCCCGCCCCATCATGACCTCGATCCTCTCGCGTGTCACAAAGACACTGACACAAACAGTCCAACCGACAGTCGGTCCGTACCTGATCCCAATCCGTCCAGTCCACCAGTCCCCGTCTCTCCTCATGACCTCTATCCTCTCGCCGGCTTCGAACGTGAGGTCTCCATGTTCGGCCGATATGTACGGGTACGCTGCTATGTAGAAGTCACCACCCTCTATACGGACAATACAAATGAAATATGCAGTATTAGCTTCTGCCCACGACTTCGTCTGCGCACGATTAGTATAAATATATGTTACTAGTTTTTGCTCGCGAATTCGACCACGTGGAGTTAAAATTCGAAAAATCGTATTATAATAACATCATTATTAATTTTTAGCCAATAAGCCGTACAAATCAATTTGTATGGATTTTACTATAAAAATGACGGATTTCTCATACAAACTTTCGTCCCCTAATTCATCTATTTTAGGGGTTGAACTTCGAGATATTCCAAAATACCCCGTTCTTTACCTTTGACCGAGAGGTTATATACCAATTTTTATGAATTTCACTTCATAAATGACGGATTTACTAATATTTGCTTACCCACGTTAGGGGCCTCGTATCATTGATCCCAAAAAGAGCAATAGATGCTTAACCTCTTTAGCAAAAAGAAAACATTTGTATGACTTACCAACAGGTGGCATGGCTCCGCCAAGGTCGTTCGTTATCTCTGCTTCGGGCACCTCCGCTATTCCTGATTGTGTTAAAATGGTTTCAGTTAGGGTTGTTTGGCAAATGATACAGCAAGCAGGCACCTAACCATGCAAACATAGTCCTATAAATACTATGTGTTGTAAATTGAAAAATAAAATTTCAATTTCTTTTAGTAAGAAAGGGAGAAAAGTCACTCGTCAAATAGGCCACTAGTTGCCATATGTCAGAAACACACTTAAGCAAAATCGCTCCATACAAAACACGCCTTTTCTTTTCCACTATTCATCAGAGACGCAATTCTCGTTTCCTTCGAAATAATCTCGAATTCGAGAATTTATTCGAGTTTTCGTGACGTTCAAATTCTGAAAATCTCAAGTTCGACTTTTCTCAAAGGGAAGCCACTCGAATTGCTTCGAGTGGTTGGTAGCAGTAGATACAGATTTCGAATTCGATCTACCATAATTATTATATCATACGATCTTAAATATCAAAATGCTATATGCAGTAGAGACCTACCTACTTACATAACATACACAGAGTTATTTTGTGATTATATTGTAATCTTTAGTTTATTTATTGATTTTTATTAATTGACAAAGCTTTTTGTACGCATCATTTGATTACCTAGCTAGATCAATAAAAATGAGTGAGTGATGAGTGTTTATTGTTAGTATGTTGGCTAAAAAAATATTAATACATAAATATTCAATACCTACCTATACATATACCTACCTACTACATCCATATTACAAACTAATACATATTTAAGAGATTTTATGGTCCAAAAAGGGTTCGAAGGGTAAACTCGAATTCGAGACTTTCGAACGATACGAGAATTGCCTCCTATCGAAACAGGCCACGGAAACAGGAATCTTTTTTCTCTTCAAGCTTCAAGCTGGCAGGTTTATAGGTGCACAATCCTGAAGGATAAAGGGTAAATAAAACTAAATGTACCTTCTAGTTGCGTCTTGGTCTCCATAGGTTCTGCGACGTCCACGAAAGCGGCCGCAGCGTTGATATCTTCCACGTACGACTCGGGGAACCAACCGGATTGTCCTGCATTACCACTTTACATTATTACCACCAAAAGTGAAAATATAATGATATCTACTGGGTGTAAAAGACATGAGCAGTCAAACGAGAACCATGTATTCTATACATCAAAATAAGACATATTTCAAAAAAATATTGCTGGGAAATGATTTTTATTTTTTGGTGTTTAAAATATTTTAAATTGTACCGCGCAATGTAAAGGGCTCAACTCGCACGCAACTCGCAAAACCGCGATAATTTTGCCAGACGGCGGCCCCGTTCGTTAGTGTCCGTGCGCATCGAGTGAGCTACATTGAAAGCTAACGTTTTGAAGCCATTTTTTGATATGAAATACTAAAAAAATTGTATTGTTTTTTTTGGACAATAATTAAGAAATAACGAATAGAATACGTTTTCAAAAAAAAAATATTAAAAAAAAATATGAATTTGACCTTCAATAAAATCGTAACTATCAATTTCCCAGGTATAGTCTAAAGGAAAAAAAAAATTGTGATGGTGAGCAGAATACATGGTTTTCGTTTGACTGTTCATGTCTTTTACACCCTGTATTTAATTATTTATAGGTACACTTACAGCTAGACATACAAAATAATAAAAAAAACTGTTATATAAAAGGCACTAGTGCGATAATATTCATTAGAGATGAAACGGATATCCGGTAACTCCGGCCGGATACCGGATATTAAAAAACTACGAAAATTACCTATAATAAAATGCAATACATTAATCTTTGTGAGGTAAATATCAATAAAATGGCTTATAATTATGACGACTTTTATTTAAAGTCGAAAAAGTTACAAAAAAGCTTTTTAAAAAACCAATATTTTCTTCTGAGATATTCCCTCAAATACATAAAAAGTAAATATCTAAACTATTTTTTTTTTAGTAAAAACTTAGCGAAACCGCCGAATTGATTTAATTGCGTTTGCGGCGCTAAATTCGTCACGACATGCAACGATACAAGGGCCAAATATCCGGCCGCCGGATATCCGGCCTCACAACTCGTCGGTTATCCGGTATCCGGCCTCACAACTCGTCGGTTATCCGGTATCCGGCCTCACAACTCGTCGGTTATCCGGTATCCGGCCTCACAACTCGTCGGTTATCCGGTATCCGGCCTCACAACTCGTCGGTTATCCGGTATCCGGCCTCACAACTCGTCGGTTATCCGGTATCCGGCCTCACAACTTGTCGGTTATCCGGTATCCGGCCTCACAACTCGTCGGTTATCCGGTATCCGGCCTCACAACTCGTCGGTTATCCGGTATCCGGCAAAACAACTATCCGTTTCATCTCTAATATTCATTACCGCACAAGTGCGTAACGGACGCCATATAAAAGTAAAAAACGGCGTAGTGCATGTGCCGCCTTAACAATGATCTGACTAAAGAATATACCGACACAGATGTCATGAATTTTAGTCCAGGTCAAGAGGTGTCTTAACAATATTTTCAGAGTTTGAACTTATCAAGATAAATATGCCCTTTGATAATTATCAGATAAGTAACCGATAATTATCAAACATATATAAGCCCTATGGAATAATTTTATTTTTGCGTTTACAAACGCGTAAATATTAATACTAGAAAAATGCACTGAAAATATTTGCAAAAATATTTCGTTCGGGTCTGAGAAGTGCAAATTTCAAAGATTTGATGAAACAATGTTTACCATAAAAACATAAGCACCAAGCACTGACAAATTTCGATAGCGAAAAGCAGTGTCTCGGTGGCGTAATTGGTCAACGCAGCCGCCCGGATTACGGAAGATGCGGGTACGAGTCCCGCCTGAGGCAAGTCGATTTTTTTCAGTGCATTTTTCTAGTATATATAAGCCCTATTTCCTGGCATTACGTAATGTTGAGGAAACAATCTATTCTATATTTTTGTATACAACTCAAGATACGCTAAGAATTAAAAAAACAACTTAAATTTCTTTGTTTCGGCCACACTCAAAACAAATGAATGAACAAAAAAATTAATAAGCGACAGTTCAGATACGAAAACCCGACGACGCGGGGAATCCCCGCTATTGACGTTAAGTGGCGCGTTACGATACAAGCAGTCATTTAATGCGACATATAATAAGTGGCAAATATTTTCGATTATACTTATCAACATATATTTATCTTGATAATTATCAATGGTAATTATCACTTCAAACCCTGAATATTTTTAAAAAAGTTTGTCTTGCATTGTATACTTGGATTTGTGTAAACCTTGTAATTTTCTTTTAATTGTAATGTTTAACTCATGGAAAATTTAATTTAAAAAGGATGTTTTGGAGTGCAGTTTAGAACTGTCATATTTGTACATTCTGGTTCTTTCTTAGCTGCACTCTGTTTTGTGTCTTATCAATAAATAAAAAAGGTTGCTTTTATGAGCAAGTGTGTTGAAAAAGTAAGGAATAATAATAAACTTACCTCTAGCCGTCCCCCATCTCCAGCCGGGTTCTGCGTCTCCTCTTGGTGCAACTGCTTCGCTTACCTGCGAATAAGTGATTAATTAATAGCGAAAAAAAGCGTCTGTGGCGTAGTGCGTAAGAACGTCGTCTCCCACCCAGGACACACTGGTTCGATCCCCGCCACGTACCAATGTGTTTTCAAATTTTGAATTCATATTTACGTTTAATCGACGCTTTTACGGTGAAGGAAAACATCGTGAGGAAACTTGCACACACCTATGAAGAAATTCTTAGGTTGTGTGTGAAGTTGACCAACCCGCACTTGGCCAGCGTGGTTGACTAAGGCCTACTGGCCCCTAATGTGGGGTAGGCTCGTTACATTTCTTATAATAATCTTCATTCAATATTTTCTTGTGATAGTGTTAGGTTGCTCATTGCACGAGGCTGTGGCTGTATAATATGAGCAAGTGTGTTGAAATTTCTTGTGATAGTTTTAGGTTGCTCATTACACGAGGCTGTGTAATATGACACATGTGTTGAAATTTCTTGTGATAGTGTTAGGTTGCTCATTGCACGAGGCTGTGTAATATGATCAAGTGTGTTGAAAAAGTTACTCTACTCACCAAATCGCCAGGTTGTAGACTCAACTCGTCGGTGGTTCGTGCGTTGAATTCGTACACGCAGCGCCATCTAGGCGCAGACGAAGGGGGCACTACTGACGTAGTCACGGGTTCGGTTGCTGGGGGAGGCAGAATGTTTTTTTTATCACATCTATTCGAAGAGTTTGTTCTACATTAACACGGGAGGTTTTAGGGTATGTGCGTGGACTGAATTAGGAATGTTTTTAATTTGATTTGATGAAACAATGTTTACAAAAAAAAAAACATAAGCACCAAGCACTGACAAACTTCGACAGCGAAAAGCAGTGTCTCGGTGGCGTAATTGGTCAACGCAGCCGCCCGGATTGCGGAAGATGCGGGTTCGAGTCCCGCCTGAGGCAAGTCGAATTTCTCAGTGCATTTCTCTAGTATTAATATTTACGCGTTTGTAAACGCAAAAATAAAATTATTCCATAATGTGGATATTGTTAATAAAAGTTTCAAACACCAAAAACATCAATCACGAACATTTTATGAACAAATCACAGACTGTTTATTTACTAAGCGCGCGCTGATAAAATCGCTGAAATGTAATAGTTCCATTTATTTATTATCTCATAGGGGGATAAAAAGTAGGGTGTACAGCAACACTATTTTAAAGCACGAGCGACGTACTTTGAAACGCTCTCGGCTTTAAAATAAGTTCTTTCTAAGCATCTTTAGTAAACAATCTAGTATTATATCGTCATATTTTACCAGCCGGCTTATCCGCAAACTTTTTTTGACACGTGAAAGTGATGATCACCAAATGAATTACTGACCCACCACTACTTTACTATAACGCTATTCTGACACATGTCGTGTAAAAACGGCAATGGATATTGACGCCGTCTTGGTGGAGCGGTCAGTATAGCTGGCTACACATCAAGCGGTCCGGGTTCGAGTCCTGGTAGCGACAAATATTTGTGTGATGAACACGAATATTTGTTGACGATTCATGGTTGTTTATATATTTATTTAAGTTTATTTTTAAAAATATCTAAAAATATTATGTATATTAAAAAAAAAATGTCCGTTATATAGTATATCATAACACAAGTTCTTAATGGTACTTACTTTGGGCTAGATAATTTGTGTGAGCTTGGAAATATATTATATTATTATTATATAATACATTGATATGTAATTCACTCTGCTGGAATGCTTAGATGAATCACGACGAATTTATTCAAGACTTTCCGTTTGTTTCTGATTGCGTCACAAGCTGGCGTTTGCCTAACAATGTCGATTACATTACATCTCCAACATTCTTTTTTTATGATATTTTAAAGTAACCAAAAAATCATGAAAATTTTACATTTTTGACGTGACAACGTCTTATAATTCGATAGAGCCGGCTGCACGCACGAAAAAACATGACGTCATGCGGCGTTACCTCGCTCTGAATCTAATTCTCTAATTTGAATTTGGAATTATGTTCTTTAAAATTTAAACTTTCAATGATACCAAAACCAGCCAGATACAAATAGTATAGCCAAAGAGATTTTATTACAAGTTTATTCATACTATAATGCGAAATCTATTAAACAAATGAAATTAAATTTTTCTTTTGAAAAATGCTACCATTCCATCAGTATTTTCTTAAGACGTTGTCACGTTCAACTATCGTCAGTAAACCGACTTTACAGACAACCAATTTTTTTATGGTTTCATGCCGTTCACTTTCACTTCCATACAATGCTGTTCTGTGTCAATGATAATAATTTCCACCTGTGATACTGACCTGTGGTAGCGGGCGCGTCTCCCCAAGGCTCCTCTTGGGCGCCATTATCGCCCCAAGCATCGTTAGACGTGCCCCAATCAGCTTCTAAAAATATAATTGACAACATTATTTTTTTTTTTACAATTTTTTTTTATTACATGGATGGAAAATAGACATTAAAAGGCTCAACGCGTATGTTTTTAATTTTCTTTAATCTTAATTATTAGTATTTTAATTTAAAAAATTCAAAACTTATTCATTCTAAATCGATGTACCTAAGTGCAACTTTAATTACTTTATTCATTTAGGTACAATTTGTACAATGTAGGATTTTTGTGAGTTAATGTCTTGGGCTCTAGTAAAAGTAAAAAAGAGTGTTTGGCGGGAAACCATGGCGTCTGGATGTCGATCTTTATTTCGATAATTCAAAATTGTTTCGGAGTAGATTTTGTGCAGTGAAAGTGGTGTCGTTTCGTTGCATCAGCATCCGTGTTGACGAACAGTTATGAGGAATCATTGAAAAAGGTTTTATGTATGTGCTGTTGAGAATTGTATAGTGGTTGGAAATCCCAATATACAATTCTCATCAGTCACAGTCATGAGGTCTGTTGCCATGCATTTCTTTCCAAGCACTCCCTAGATGCATTAAAACGTGTGACGCCCATATTTTAATGCAAACATCAAGAAATGACATAAATAAATGAAGATATGGCTCAAAGGTCTTAGATACCAAGCCAAAAATTCTAACAAACCAACTGCTTTGACGTAGTCGGCTAAAAGTCACTTGATTTAGAGTGCGTTGCACCGAGTACTACGTTATTGACACTGTTAAAGTTAATTTTGACTGAAACTTTAACAATAACCATCAAAGTCCACTACCTTTTGTTGCACCGTCATGTAAAATGTTATAGTTAAAGTTAAAAGGGTTACAAGTGAAAAGACGTTTCCCTCCCCAAAAAATCACGGAAGTAAATTTTTGATAATGGCAATACTTCAAATTGCGTTGTCAAACACAAACCACCTTACGTCATTGAAATTGATTGCGTGACAGTTGACACACACAAACTTTAACGCTAACCGTCCGAAGTTGAGTGGTTATGGTTATCGTTATTTATTACATCATTTTAACCATTGTTAAAATAATGTAACCTGTATTTCGCGTAACCAGAGATTTGACGGCACCTTTGGCATTTATCATCGTAATAGGCTTTCCAGACTCACTCGAGAAGTCTCGGCGAGAAGTCTCAAAAAAACTCACGCGACCTTCTCACTTGCGTTCTCGACCGTCATGCGAAATGGATGACTCTGACAGTGCAGCGGCTTTGGTATTTACAGTAAACCACAGCAGTTTGTAGGATCGAAAAAGCGCAGGAGTAATATTATAAAATTTAGTACAACCTAACATTATAATTATATCATCCGTTTGGATGTCAAAATGTTTACTGGGATATTGGTTGTTTTAATGTTGGCAATAAGCTGTTTTAGAATGTTTTATAGAGGATACCAAATTAAATAGAAAACGAAAAACATGGGAAAAAATCCTGTCATGGATAAGTGCTGAGACGGGACTTAAACCTGAACGAATTGTTATAAATTTCGATCATAGCTAAACATGCCAAATAAAAATTAGAAACAAAATCAATGTTTTAAATAGAAGATTTAAAGCACGAGTGTAGATAATAAAATTAATTATTTAGACAGGCCCTGTTTCAAAGCTCAGATTAATAAAATAATAAATGCAAAGCACACACATGCGATGGAAATCACTTCCTACAACGCAGTGAGGCCGAACGAGAATGTGATACGGTTCTCTTTTCTCGCCCGAGAAACCCTTTGAAGCGGGCCAAAAAACCGACACCGAGCCGAGAACAGGCGAGCCAGAGAACGAGAACGCGAGAAACTAATCACATTCACGCTTCTCGGGTATTCTCGGGGGTTCTCGGCGAGAGTCTGGAGGGCGCATTATAGTTACTTGATGCAACTGAGCCTTAATCACGCCAATGTTGTTTCCACTCACCATTAGCGGGCCAGGCAGATTCAGCCGGTGCGGTGGATCTCTTCTGCAGGTACTCCTCTCTTCTGGCAGTGTACATTTGCCATACTTGCTCGCACTTGCTGCTGAGCTCTGACACACGAGCTGTCAGTTCTGACAGCTGTGTATTGTTGGCGTCCAGGTCGGTTTTTTTGCTTTCCACTATGGCTTTGGCGGCCTCCACCTATCACGATTGCACACGTGTAAACAAAAATTACAGGAGCTAACATAGATTTAGAATTACTGACGTCTATAGATTGGCTATGAATCGGCTAGGGCGAGACCAAATAATGCCCCAATGTGTGAGTAGCGTGTATTACCACTAGTCCCATGATGGGACTACTGATATACTGGGTGTAAAAGACATGAACAGTCAAACGAGAACCATGTATTCTATACATCAAAATAAGACATATTTCAAAAAAAAATATTGCTAGGAAATGATTTTTATTTTTTGGTGTTAAAAAAAATTGCAAATTGTACCGCGCAATGTAAAGGGCTCAACTCGCACGCAACTCGCAAAACAGCGAAAATTTTGCGGACGGCAGCCCCGTTCGTTAGTGTCCGTGCGCATCGAGTGAGCTACATTGAACGCTAACGTTTTGAAGACATTTTTTGTTATGAAATACTAAAAAAAATGATAATGTTTCTTTGGACAATAATTAAGAAATAACGTATAGAATACGTTTTCATAAAAAAATGAAAAAAAAATTATGACTTTGACCTTCAATAAAATAAAACTATCAATTTCCCAGGTACAGTCTAAAGGAAAAAAAATGTTATGATGGTGAGTAGAATACATGATTCTCGTTTGACTGTTAATGTCTTTTACACCCTGTATTTTTCCCAGAGGTTTCACTGACTGAACTTGGTATTTCAATTTCCAGTAGTTTCGTACGATACTCAGACGCATAAAACGCATAGTTTATATATGGTTATTTATAATATAGTTTCATTAAAAAAACTTTACGGTAACTTATGTTGAACAAATATACTTAAAGATTTTGTAACATCGAGTCCAAATATGCACGCCGTGCCAATCTATAATTAAGTCTGCACTTAGAAGGATTGTTAAGCACTTCAGTTTTATGCTCTAATGCTGGGGCCGCACTTGCGCCTATCGTCACGAAGCTTCGTGCTAGGACACGATACACGCAGATGTGACCGGCCGTTATCGGCTATCGTCACGAATATTCGGGTTGCTTGTGCGTTATCGGCCGGGAGGCGGTGCGTCAGGGTTTTAGCGCGCTAACCTATCGCGCTGCGTGGTCAGACATGCGTTGTTCATTTCGAAGGTTGTTCTCCATTAGTTCAGACGCGTACGGGTGACTAAGTATACGATACAGCTGAGTTATTCTTTATAATAAATGCATCACGTAATTATTAGCACACAATTTAGAAGTAAAAAAAAGTAATTATGCATAGTTAAACACAAAGAAGGATAATAATACTACGCAATTTACACGTCTGGAAATGATTTCGGCCATCTTGGATTATTGCACGATAGTTCGTGCAAATAAAGAAATGCCACATGCTTTATCGCGATAACTTTGCTCGGGCCGCACTTGCGTGTATCGTACGAAGTATCGCCACGCATTACTTCGGAACGATAGGCGCAAGTGCGGCCCCAGCATAATAGTGTAAGATTTGTTGGTTGTCCTAAAATATATAAACATGTCACACTATTATAACTAACTCAACAAAACATCAAATAATAGTCAACAGAACATGAAACATCAAAAATTGTGTTGTAATTATTAGTAGGTACCTACTTAGGTGTTTAATTTCATACACAGTAAGTAAGATATAAACAATTTTTGGAGTTTACGCCTTAAGAATCGATTTGCATTTACAACATGTAAACTAAATAAGCAACATCCCTGAATACAGGTGGTTTGGGATCGGCTTCTGAGTTGATTTCAATAACTTTTTTAAAAAAAAAAACGTTTTTTTTTTAAAAACCAAAAAAAAGAACAAAAAGTACCCAGAAAATATTGTACAACAATTTCTGGAACTTTTTTTTTTGTTTTTTTTTTAAAAAATCGTTTTTTTTTTCAAAAAAAAAAGTTATTGAAATCAACTCGGAAGCCGATCCCAAACCACCTGTATTCAGGATGTTGGTTATTTAGTTTACATGTTGTATAAGGGGCCCGGTATGAGAAAAATGTGAGGAGTAAAATCTATCGATGAATGACTTCGTTACGTTTTCGAAGGTCAAAGTCATAATTGGTGCGCATCCTATGTCGCGCAACTTTCTAATTGTCAAAACACGGATGACAGCAGGTGCGCCATCTCACCTGTCTCGGAGTAAACTCCAGTCGTGCGTCAGAGCTGACACACACAATTTTTTTAAAGATTTTCAAAAAACAAACAAAAACTGGTCGACAATGTAGGTCAAATTGTTCCTGAACCTCTGGGAAAAAAAATATACTCCACTGGAACTACTGGGAATAAACGGTGAGTAATGTGCATGTGTGCGTGAAAAAAAATAGTATTGTATTGACAGTTGCTGTCTTTTCTACGTGACTGACAGGCCTACTTAGGCCCCCTGCGTGTACGTGAAATGGTCTCGTCTATCTATCTCGCTCTAATATACGCGTTAGTATGCTCTCTCTTTTTCACATTGCCAATCTACAGTTTTCTATATATTAGGTTGGGGAAAAAGTCTTTTCGCATTATAGTATGTATAAACTTGTAATAAAATCTCTTTGGCTATACTATTTGTATCTGGCTGGTTTTGGTATCATTGAAAGTTTAAATTTTAAAGAACATAATTCTAAATTCAAATTAGGAAAATGTGTTATTTTCATTTGTGTTTCGTACCGCCAAGATGAGTGAATCTAATGAAGAAATTCGATACATTTTAAAATTTTACTACAAAAAAGGTAAAAATGCAACGCAAGCCGCGAAAAAAATTTGCGATGTTTATGGACCTAGTGCAGTGTCTGTGAGAGTAGCACAAATTTGGTTTAAGCGTTTTCAATCCGGAAATTTTGATGTCAAAGATGCACGTCGCTCTGGTCGCCCTATTACAGATAAAATGGATGCCATTTTTGAAAAAGTGGAGCAAGATCGGCATGTCAGTAGTTACGACGTAGCTGAAGAACTAGGAATTGACCACAAAACAGTTTTGGCGCATTTGAAAAAAACTGGGTACACAAAAAAGCTCGACATTTGGGTACCTCACGAGCTCACTGAAAGAAACCTAATGAACCGTGTACTCATTTGTGATTCTTTATTACGACGTAATGAAACCGAACCATTTTTGAAGAAGCTGATAACTGGTGATGAAAAGTGGATCACGTACGACAAGAACGTGCGAAAAAGGTCGTGGTCAAAGGCTGGTCAGGCTTCACAGACTGTGGCGAAACCCGGGTTAACTCGCAACAAGGTGATGCTGTGTGTGTGGTGGGATTGGAAGGGCATTATTCATTATGAGCTGTTACCACCAGGCAGGACCATCGATTCTGAACTCCTACGAACAACTGATGAGATTAAAGCAAGAAGTTGAGAGAAAGCGGCCGGAATTAATCAACAGAAGGGGTGTGGTTTTTCATCATGATAACGCTAGACCTCACACATCTTTAGCCACTCAGCAAAAATTAAGAGAGTTTGGCTGGGAGGTGTTAATGCATCCGCCGTATAGTCCTGACCTTGCACCTTCAGATTTCCACCTGTTTCGGTCTCTTCAGAATTCTTTAGGCAGTGTCAGGTTAACATCACGAGAGGACTGCCAAAACCACTTGTTGCGGTATTTTCACCAGAAGTCCCAAAATTTCTATAGCAATGGGATCATGTCCCTACCTACAAGATGGCAAAAAGTTATCGAACAAAATGGTACCTACATACTTTAGTTAAATGTAAATAAACTATATTAAAAAATGTTTTGAATTTTCTTAAAAAATACGAAGAAACTTTTTCCCCAACCTATTATATGGGAGCAAAAGATTTATTATCTCTCACATACAAGTTTTCCCATTAGTTGTGCATCAAATGTAATCATAATTTTTTGATAATTTGTACGACTCAAAATTATTGTTTGAAGATACAATAGGGAAATGAGGATACCAGAGCTATCACAAAATCCATAGTGCTAGCTGCACACATAAAATAATATTGTAAACTAGATGACCCGGCATACTTCGTATCACCTACCCACGGAGTACCTACTAAACGTCTTTGCACCTATCCTAACGACATTAAAACTCTCCCTTCGCTAAAATGGCTGAAAATTTTGATGCGAATATCAGGCATTACCATTTTAAAAGTTTTCAATCCAAATGCCAAATGTATGTGTGAAATAACACAATAAAGACTTTTTTCTATTTACATCCCAAACATTGACAACCATCAAAATTATTAGGTACGTCAATACAATGACAAGTTTTTCTGAACGAATCCACAATGACAACCATCAAAATATTAAAAATTAAATACACCTTAGATTAAGAAATACGTGATAATCTGAGTAATGTGGATATATGTTGTCGATTCGAAACCCTTAATTTAATACGTGCTTCAATTCGAGTGGACCCGAGTCTACTGTACCGAAGGAACGAACGTCAAATGTTTGACAGGAATGTAGGCAGAACAGTTTATATAGGAAAATGAAAATGTTGTTTTTACTATCTTCCTCGCAATTCCTCCATATTTTCTCACAGTTTAAACCTTCCCTAGACCTCCACGAACATTTCAAAACCAAGATAAGATAAATCCGTTCAGCCGTTCTCGAGTTTTAGTGAGACTAACGAACAGCAATTCATTTTTATATATATAGATATAGATGCAAGATTGTCAGTAATGTTGGTCAATATATGGTCCTACACTACACATTTTTTTGTCAATATTTCCTGGTAGAATCTGACTCAGTCGCACAGCTTCATCTGATTCGTGCGAGCCTAGATACATAAGACTTTAGACGATATAAAAAATCACATTTTATTATATTTAGTTTTAGTAGAACGAGATATCATTAAACATTTTAAGTATAAGAGGACGTAATAAACAAGAATATTGATCATCTTCTAAAATTTCGTGGTATCCCTAGGGATTACGTGATATCCCTTGATATCCTCATTTCCCTGCGACATATACCTACATAAGTTGTATGAATTACAGAATTGTTGCTTTTATGAGAATAAAAATCCAAACATTAAAAAATCTTCTACTTCTTATACTCTCTCGTTAAAAACGCTTGAATGGAGAAAGGAATGAAGATGTTTCTATATCAGACTCACCTTATCGCGCAGTTGTTTCAAGGTGACTTCCATCACGTTCAAAGTACCGTCTTCTGCGCCTTCGGATACCTTGGCCTGAGAGAAAAAAAATAGGTATGCAATTGACAATTTTACATTTTTTTATAGTTTTTTTATTATATGCATGGAAAATAGACATTAAAAGACTCAATACGTATTTTTTAATTTTCTTTATTTTTGATTCCGAGCATTTTAATTTAAAATTTCCAAACTTACTCATTCTAAAACGACGTAGAACTGTAGGATTTTTGTGGGATAATGTCGTGGGCTGTACAAAAGTAAAAAAATCAAAAGAAGACACAGCTGTCAGCTGTCTTTGAAATTTAGGCCATTAAAAAAAGATGGACGGCAAAGACATTTCCTGTTAGTAATTGTCCACTTTTGGGTAATTTTGATTGTTTTTTAAATATCTCATAATTTAGCAAGTAACGGAAGATGAAACGGATAGTTGTTTGGCGTCGCAGCCCGACGGATATTCATTATCCAACCGGATATCCGGCGGGCTGCGACGCCCGATGGCGTATATCCGGCGCCGGATATTCGGCCCATTATCTCGTTGCATGTCGTGACGAGTTTAGCGCCGCACAAGTGCGCCGAAAGCGATCAGATCAAAAGTGTTTTGCTAAAAGTTTCTAGTTTAGATATAAATAAATAGTAATATTTATGTATTTATCATTAGAGTTGGCCTTATGACTATTTTGTAACATTATGGCCTTTAAATAAAAACCGCCATAATTATAAGCAATTTTATTGATATTTACTTCACAAAGAGTATTGCATTTTATTATAGGAAATTGTCGTAGTTTATTAATATCCGGTATCCGGCCGGATAGTAAAATTAGGCCGGATAGTTACCGGATTGATTTTTTAAAAATCTGAAATACTTCTTTACCCATTTATCGACAGAAGTACTACGGTGAAGTTTCGAATAAAATAGTCAAACTAATCTTGTTTCCCCATACAAACTTTAGTGCCCCTTTTCACCACCTTAGGGAGTAAATTTTGAAATATTAATATTAATTATATATTAGTGCACCCCTAGACCTCATAAGGAACCGGAATCTCTAGACTGTGCGTTGTTTTGATTTGATTTATATATTAGACTAGCTTTTGCCCGCGACTTCGTTTGCGTAGAATAATTACTTAAGGGAAGCATTTTTTTTGTTATTTCTTATAACCCAAGCGCCACATACCAATTTTCGTGAACTTTACTTTAAAAAATGACGGATTTCCATACAAACATCCATCCCTTATTTTACCCCCTTAGGGATTAAATTTTCAAAAATCTTAAAATACCTCTTTCTTAGTTTCAGACTGGAAAATCATGTACCAACTTTTATGGATTTTACTTTAAAAATGACGGATTTCCATACTAACTTTGCACCCCCTTTTCACCACCTTAGAGGGTGAATTTCCAAAAATCCTTGCTTAGTGCACCCCTGGACCTCATAAGGAACCTACGTACCAAATTTGGAATCTCTAGACCCAGCGGTTTGGGCTGTGCGTTGATATGTCAGTCAGTCAGTCAGTATTCATGGATTTATGTAATTTACTTAATTTTTTGTGGCCATCCATAAATTACGTCACACGAATTTTAGGACTTTTTAACCCCTTCCCCCGTCCTTGTCACATTTTTAGACCCCCCCCCCCTGATGTGACGTCACACATTTTTTAATTTTCTGCATGTATTTAGAAGTAATCAAAAGAAAACAGTTATTTTAATTTTTTCTTTTTTTTTTCTTATACCTATTCAAACCCTTACCAGAACTCTCGTGAATTTTGTGTCTAACTTGCATTACAACGCCGCTCTAGAAGTTGATTGTTATTGCAAGAGAGATAATCTCATAGCGAGAGTGCTAGTACTTTTTTCGCGTTTTAGTACTTTAAATTTTAACATGTAACGTCACAAAGCTTTTGACCCCCCCCCCCCCCCCCCCCCTTTAACGTGTGACGTAATTTATGGATGACCCCTTACTACATCATTAAGGCTAAGTTTATAAAGAAATTTTTATCTTATCTCTATATCTTATCTTCATTTTGGTTAAATAGGTGCTGCACTTTTCGGAACATCTGATTTTTTTTCGCGATTTCGAAGTTAGTCCCATAGCATGAGTGGCTTGAATTGAGCTACCTATCAAAATGATTGTATTTTATTTCTATTGTTACCTTAGCGTCCAACTCTGCCTTCTCCTTGTTGAGAGCGATCTGTTTGGCGTTCAGCTCTTTCACCCTCGCCTTAAGCTGTTGCATTTCAGCCATGCTGGAGTCGCGATCAGACCTGGTAGGAGTTATGCAGGGTCTAAAAAATTGGTTTTCTCCTAATAATTATCTAGTCTAGGCCCCTATACAAAATCAATGACCTCTATACAAAAAGTAACTGAGGGGTGGATTGATTGCAATACTATAATACTCCTCTGTTTGTGTTTAAAAAAGGTCGTAATTGACGCGGCAGAAAGGCCACAATAGCAGGGTAAATAGAGCATAATAAACAGGGTAAATAAGCCACAATAAGCGAGTTAAATAGGCGAGGTGTAATTGTCATAATAGCCGGGGTAAAAGGCCATATTAGCCGGCGTAAAAAGACCATAATAGCCGGGGTAAATAAGTCCTAATAGACGAGTTAAATAAAACCATAATAATAAGGTAAAAGAGTCCATAATAGCTAGGTAAATAAGTCATAATAAGCGAGTTAAAAAAAGGCCATAATAAGCGAGGTAAAAAGGAGGCCCATATTAGGTGGGGTAAAATTGCCATAATAGGCGGGGTAAATAGGCCATAATAGGGGGGTTCAAAGGGCAGCTTACCTCATCCCGTCAATAGTACACTTGGCAGAGGCCACGGCAGTCCTCGTGTCTCTGATCTGCTTGGCCAAGTCCGCTGCCCTTTGATTCACAGTATTGAGGTCTCCGGTCACAGATTGAGTCTTCGCTTTGAGACTCAACACCTTGCTCTGCTCTTCTGTTCTCATGGCTTCTAGTTCTCTAGTTCTGTAAAGTTAAAACAATTTTTTTCACGCTTGCACCAATTACCTAGCACTAAATTGTATCTTTGAGAAGTTGTGTCATTGATACTAGATAACAAATATACATAACTAGCTAATGCCCGCGACTTCGTCCGCGTACAATAGTTATTTAGGGCAGCGTTTAAATTTTCTTCTTACTTCTTCTAACCCAAGCGCCATATACCCAATGTTCATGGAATTTACTTTAAAAAATGACGGATTTCCATACAAATTTTTATCTTTCATTTTACCCCCTTAGGGATTGAATTTTCAAAATTACTGAAATACGTCATTCTTAATTTCTAACTAAGTAGCTAAATACCAATTTTTATCGATTTAGCTTCAAAACTGACGGATTTCCATACAAACTTTTCACCCCCTTTTCACCACCTTCGAGGGTGAATTTCCAAAAATCCTTTCTTAGTGCACCCCTAGACCTCATAAGTAACCTACGTACCAAATTTTGAATCTCTAGACCCAGCGGTTTGCGCTGTACGTTGATATGTCAGTCAGTCAGTCAGTCAGTCAGTCAGTCATTCATTCAGTCAGTATTCATTTTTATATATACATATATAGATAATCTAGATTTCTATAAATAAACTTAAAAAATACATAAACAACATGACTCGTGAACAAAAGTTCGTGTTCATCACACAAACATATGTCATTACCAGGATTTGAACCCAGCCCACCCTATGAGTAGGCAGCGTTAATGACCACTCCAATATGACAGCGACATTATTTTCAAAATCTGTGAATGGGGATCAAAATTTCACAAAAAAGTACCTATAGATAGTTTTTTCGAGTTGGTGGTGTTCGCACAGCCGTATCACCTGCCAACAAGGTTCAATTTTGTATTGCTAATCGCCTGGTGTTTAGGCCAACTACAAGATTGGCGCCAGATCTACCAGCTGTGAATCTCCTCGGTGAGCCGTTAAGTAGTGTCTAGAGTTTAAATATTTACGACACGGTATAAATCGATCCAGAATCTCTTTGTTACTACTACCTTATGCCCGCGACTTCGTCCGCGTAGAATAGTTACTTCGGGCAGCATTTAAATTTTCTTATTATTTCTAACCCAAGCGCCATATGCCTACAAATTTTCATGGATTTAACTTAAAAAATGACGGATTTCCATCCCCTATTTTACCCCCTTAACGATTGAATTTCCAAAAATCTTAAAATACATCTTTCTTAATTTGTAACCGAAAGGCTATGTAACACTTTTTATGGATTTTACTTTAAAATCACGGATTTCCATACTAACTTTTCATCCCCTTAGAGGGTGAATTTCCAAAAATCCTTACTTAGTGCACCCCTGGACTTCATAAGTAAACTACGTGCCAAATTTGGAATCTCTCGACTTAGCGGTTTGGGTTGTGCGTTGATATGTCAGTCAGTCAGTCAGTATTCATTTATATATATAGATTGTGGTGTCACCCTGTATTAGTTTAATTACTAATAAAGGATTAAGGTACATACTAACAAAATATGGATTTTGTGAGAGTCTGTAATAAAATTTATTATAATTTTGTAGCAAATTAGGACCCTCCGCTCCTGCGTTGCGTGCATACAGCATGAACGAATGAATATAAAAATACCTCTTCATCTCCCATTCGAGCTGGCACTGCCTCTCCATCTCTTTTCTGGCAGCTTCGCGTTTCTCCTACAACAAGAGTTGGAGATGAGTACTCTTGTACCCAAGTTAGACTGCAGTACTATTTTTCACGCAATCTATGTGAAAAATCTAAATGGCAACAAATTTAGTGGCCACCGACAAAATAGTAGAGATGAATTAAAATTATCCGGTATCCGGCCGGATAGTAAATTTAGGCCGGATATCGAATAAGTAACTCAATATTCGGCCGGATACCGTAAACCAAAAAGCTACGACAATTTCCCATAACAAAATGAAATACTAGAGGTAAATATCAATAAAATGGCTTATAATTATGACGGCTTTTATTTAAAGTCGAGAAAGTTACAAAAATGCCATAAAACCTTCCAAATAACTAAAATTTTCTTCTGAGATATCCACTCTAATGATAAATACATAAATAGTAAACATAATAAACAACAAACTTTTAGTAAAATTGGTTGTCTGTAAAGTCGGTTTACTGACGATAGTTGAACGTGACAACGTCTTAAGAAAATAATGATGGAATGGTAGCATTTTTCAAAAGAAAAATTTAATTTCATTTGTTTTGCCGGCCTTACACGAGGTAACGCCGCATGCGTCATGTTTTTTCGTGCGTGCAGCCGGCTCTATCTAATTATAAGACGTTGTCACGTCAAAAACTTAGCGAAATCGCTCGAATTGATCTGCGGCGCTAAACTCGTCGCGACATGCAGCGAGACAATGGGCCGAATATCTCGATGCCAGCTAGATTTTTAATATCCAAAATTTATCAAACCCTTGTTTTTACGTCGAAGATTAAAGCCACTACAGGCGACAATAAAACTCACTTGTTCCTCCTTCTGCTTGCGAAGCATCTCTTCTTGTTCCTTCTTCTGCGCTTCGAGGCGTATCTTCTCTCGCTTCTCCGCTTCTTCTCTCTCTTTCCTTTCTCTTTCGGCCTGTTAACAGTTGGTTTATTAGACATGCGGGTTGAGAGCGGGTTTCGGGGTGAATCCAGTGTCAACGATTTATTTATTTATCATTCTAATTTATACTATACTTAGTTAGTATTTTGACGGATTTACACGTTTTGGACCTCACTGAGACCAAAAATATTTTGTTTTGGAATTGGAATGGCACGATAACTCGAGTATGCTTTATCTTATTGCCACCAAATTTAACGTGCATGTATAACATCAAAATATAAAGTTGATATCAACTTTTGACTCGCTTCCAGAATACGAGAAAGTCAAGGGGAGACCACTCCCGATTTTTTTGTAATGTTGGAATAATTATTACGTCGCATCTATTAGAAAAGCGCCGATGGGTTCGTACATAAGTGAGAGTACAGTAGCTAATTTTTAAGCGATTTTGTAGGGGGTAGTTTTGAATTTGAGTTTTTTATTTATTTGGCTTACAAAACTGGGTACAATCAAATCAACTAGCTTATATTTAAAAAAAAAAACGAAAACACCTCTTAGAGTGATAATCCCTTCTAGATGTAAACACAGCATGCTTAAATGAATATACTATTTATACCTAAGATTAGAGCAAACACTAAGTACTAGTAAGATGTTTTTTATACTATCATTCACAAATTTTATCTATTCTATTTTTTTTTATTAGAGTTTATATTTAAAACAAAATAAAATCGGTAGTGGTCTCCCCTTGACTTTCTCGTATACCGGAAACGACTCAAAAGTTGACAGAAACCTTATATTTATGTGTCATACATGCATGTTAAATTTGGTTGCAATAAGTTAAAGCATACTCGAGTTATCGTGCTAACGCACAGATACACACAGACATTATTCCAAAAACGGTATTTTTGGACTCAGGGAGGTCTGTAAACGTGTAAATCTGTAAAAATCTCGAGGTCGAATTTTTTGACGATTACAAGACTTCCTCTATACTACATATACGAGAAAGTAAAAATGTGTGTATGTCTGTAGTTCACACACGGCAAAAGTGAAACTTCAGAGACGTAGCAAAACTGATTTCAGAAGCAACAGATGTTTAGGTACCGTACTTATATTGTTTGCCAAAATGTTGAACAACCACTTATGTCAAACTTCTATCTGTCAAAAACTTTTTGGAGTGGCGTTTTTGATTCATCGAAATTTCAAATCACAACGGCGCTAAAGAAGTGTCACTTCAAAAAAAAAATTGGTTGTCTGTAAAGTCGGTTTACTGACGATAGTTGAACGTGACAACGTCTTAAGAAAATACTGATGGAATGGTAGCATTTTTCAAAAGAAAAATTTAATTTCATTTGTTTAATAGATTTCGCATTATAGTATGAATAAACTTGTAATAAAATCTCTTTGGCTATACTATTTGTATCTGGCTGGCTTTGGTATCATTGAAAGTTTAAATTTTAAAGAACATAATTCCAAATTCAAATTAGAGAATTAGATTCAGAGCGAGGTAACGCCATGTTTTTTCGTGCGTGCAGCCGGCTCTATCGAATTATAAGACGTTGTCACGTCAATAGTTCAGTGTTCAGCATTAAAAAACTGGTCGTATGTATGAAAATATATCCGCTTGATGCCGGCAGAGTAGAATATCATCACCCCATATCCTCCAATGGGTGTCGTAGACGGTGACTAATGGATCAGCAAAGGGGTATTGATCACCTTGTACTCCGTCCACCAATCCGCATTGAGCAAGCGTGGTGGACTACTGCCTAAACCTTCGATGACAAGGAGATACCTTGTGTCCCAGCAGTGGGGCGAATTATTGGACTGTATGATGATGATAATGACGTATTGCTGAGAAAATACCGGGCGATCGTCGTGTCAAATGTTGCGAGTTAGCGTTGCTACTCGCAGAAACTCGTTTCGTGATTCGCTTTGCAGCGTTTGCCACTTGAGTAGGTACTCAGTTGCACAGAGTTTTCCATTTTACAATTTTGCAAAAAGTAAAGTAAAAGTTTATAGGAATGGGTTGTTAAATTTTAATTAAACTAGTTAATTTTTTTACCAAATTGTAAAAAGTACCTATAGCTTGCTGCAACGGTCGTAAGTTTGTAAATGTAAAGTATTTCATATTATATGTATCTATGAATAGAATTATTCTTAACCGAAATTTTCCTTTCGATTCAAAGTAAGATTTAAATTGATTTTTCTTACCTCCGCTTCCTAGCAGGCATTTGATAAAAAGAAAATAATATTAATAATAATACAAGATGAAGTTTTTAAGTGGGTCTTTAGGGCCAAATACTAAACTATAAGGAATATCGAAAAATGCTCAAAGCAGTCGCGAGCCCGATTTTGATGAAAACTAAAACTGCTTCATTGGATTTTTATGTACAGTCGACCAAATTGAATCATGACCCACCTTAAGATCATTTTCCTACAGTCACTCTATACAAAGTAGGATGAAATTCGCTTGAACGCACATTTCTAAGTAACGAACCTGTTATCAATTTGTTAGACACTGACAGTGTCAAATAAATATGGCTTTTTAAAATTTGTTCAGACTACTACTTGACATCTGACACATAACGTCATTTTATTTTTAAAAATATAATAGTTATTCCATTTTCTCAGTAGTGAAAAGAGTTTAAATTATGAACGACATCTTATTTAAAATTCCAATTGAGACTTTAGTGCAATGATAAGAAAGAATAAAATTGCATAGATTTCTGACCCATAATGACGCATTTTTATCCATATTTAAAACGTGATATGATAGCGAAGAAAACCTAACTAAATTTATGATTCTAAAGGAATGATCGGCCAAGTGGGTCATGATTCAGTTGGTTCGACTGTACATAGAAAACCCCAAAAATTATACCCATATTGACATTATATTACAAAGTCGCGTCCGCCATCTTGGATTACGATTACAGCTAGTTAATGTTTTTAAATTATTAGAAGATAAATGATTACTTAAATGATCCAAATGTGTGGGAGTAAAATCTGCCCAAAATTTATGCATTTAAAATTGTAATTTATTCATATTGATATATCTATTGACCGTAATGTTTTGAAATCATTACCAAATTGTAAGCTGTGGAGTTTCTTTCATCATTTCTTCTCCATAATTATTTGGTCCCGAAATGGTGGTAGGGCTTTTGACGATTTAAAAGTACTCAGCAAAGTCCATTTAAATAAAGAGCTTTTTCATTTTCAAAATAACGGAAACTATTTAACAGACTATTGACTACCGAGCTTTGCTTCCGCCAGAAAAAAAGATCTGAACTACCCTCAAGTCGCGCCTAAAGTTTTACCTTCAAAAAACATTTGTATTTGGCTAGTATCATTTGACGGTCAATTTTACCACCGCGGGCTTTCATTCAAATTAAATAGTGCGGGATTCCCTAACTTCCTGTTATAAACATATCATTTCACGAAATCACTCCCAAAGAATACCGTACCTTCTCCTTCATGTGCTGATCGGCTAACTGGCATCTCCTTCTCTCTAACTCCGCTTGCCCTCTCGCTAGGTTCTCCCTCCTTCTCTCTTCGTAAGACCTGGTGCTGCTAGTAGAAGTTACTGACTCGCGTCTAGGACAAAAATAAATTGGGTCAAAAACTAAGAAATGGTGATACTCGAATTACAATCTTCAGGTCAGTCATCATTATCATCATCACCATCAACAGCTCATATAATGACCCCACCTCGGGCTCGAACCTACCCCACATTAGACGCGATTAGGCCTTAGTCAACCACACTGGCCAAGTGCGGGTTGGTCGACATCACACACAACCTAACAATTTCTTCATAGGTGTGTGCAGGTTTCCTCACGATGTTTTCCTTTACCGTAGAAGCGTCGATTAAACGTACATATGAATTCAAAATTGTAAAACTCATTGGTACGTGGCGGGGATCGAACCAGTGCCTCCCGGGTGGGAGACGATGCTCCTACGCACTACGCCACCGACGCTTTTTTTTCAGGTTTTCGCAGATCAGTCACGAGGACAGAATCCTGATAGGTTTATCGTTTACTGATTAATTTCATAAGTAAGGAAGTAATTTTTATTTAAACTTGAAACAAACGTTATGTCAGTTTATAAAAACTAGTTCGCCGCGACGACCGACCTGTCTTATCACACGGAAGTAATTTTCTATTCAAATAAACTACTGTTTTACATAACAATACAATTTTTTATCTACAAATTTTGCGACAGAAACAGCGATATAATAACGTTAGGCGATATGGTGGTACGCGGGTTAGCCGAGCCCGCGAGTGTGCGCTCATAATAGCGATTACAATGTTTGCAGCAGTGTGCACGAGTGAGTAAATGTGTGCTATGCGTGTTTGCCTCACCCCCCGCGGAAAACGGCAGAATGTTTTCAGTACTAAATCTGCGCTATGCCACGTCCTGTGTTAAATTGACTAAGCATGCACCTATTTTGATGACTTTTGAGACTGAAATTTGTCGAAGAGACTTCTAGGAGGCAACATCTGTCCTTAAAAAAATTACCCTGTATTTAATTAATTATTAGTTGAACATAGCAATGACGGTGGGAACGGAGTTTTTTTTCCACTCAATAAAATATGACATTTATTTTTTTTCTGTTGCGAAGTGCAATGGCTTCACAATAAATTAGTAAAAAAATCCGCGTGCTAATTTTTCCTCTAAAGCTGCATGCGCCTGTCGTGACGTCATCGTCCTCTCACTCGAACGTCGTACGGAAAGGACGTGTAGCGCAATAATGTTGGATATTTTTTATAACTAAACTTAAAAAATATAAATATTTTTAAGATGAAGGACGCCGCGTCGGGGGACTATTAATAAATCAAATTAAACCAGAACACAAAATACTGGGTATAAAAGACATGAGCAGTCAAACGAAAACCACGTATTCTATACATCAAAATAAGACATATTTAAAAAAAAATATTGCTGTGAAATGATTTTTATTTTTTGGTGTTACAAAAAATTGCAAATTGTATCGCGCAATGTAAAGGGCTCAACTCGCACGCAACTCGCAAAACCGCGATATTTTTGCTTGACGGCGGCCCCGTTCGTTAGTGTCCGTGCGCATCGAGTACATTACACTGAACGCTAACATACATTGCGTACATACATTGAACGCTAACGTTTTGAAGCCATTTTTTGTTATGAAATACTAAAAAAAATGATAATGTTTCTTTGGACAATAATTAAGAAATAACGTATAGAATACGTTTTCATAAAAAAATGAAAAAAAAATATGACTTTGACCTTCAATAAAATCGTAACTATCAATTTCCCAGGTATAGTCTAAAGGAAGAAAAATGTTATGACGGTGAGCAGAATACATGGTTCTCGTTTGACTGCTCATGTCTTTTACACCCTGTATAATGATGAAGTATGGATTAGGTATAAATGTTGTGCGGACGCGAGCGGGCGGCAGGAGTTGAGTTCTCTGACGTCACACGGCCATTAGCCCCGCGCCGGCGACTAAAAGCGGTGTTATAGTTTTATACCAAACTTAAATGTATTATAACTTTGTAAATACATATCGTATCGAAGTGAAATAGAAACTGTTGAGTATTTAGTAATAAGTAAAGTAGTAATAAATAAATTCTGTCGAACAAGAATGGGTCGCAATGCACCTATTATTCGCCTATCTCGTCTGTATAATGACCAGGGTTGCCAGGTCTTTTCCAAAAAAATACCGAACAGTGAGCAAAAAAAAAGCTCCTCACTTGCCTCGCGCCACACCTAGGGTGTATGAAAATAGCTTCACTTTGTCGAATCTCCGGATTTTATGAAATGGTGCCAAAAAGGCTAGATGGGCCCTGATAACGAGGCCACGATTCGTTTATCAAGGAGAAAAATTAATCAGAAAAAAATACCGAAGCTCCCATACTTCGGTATTTTTGTCATACCGAACACCGAACACAGTGCTAAAATACCGAACGGTTCGGTAATGACCTGTCTAAAGAGGTTCCCGAACTTGATATTACTTTTTTGAGCCTATCCAAGTTCCTCAAGACTGTGAAGTGATTTGCCTCTCAGTGCATCTATTTGATATTTGTATCTATCATAAAAATAATGAAATGCATATATTTTTGTTTGTTACTAAGTCGAATATAGTTTTATTGTTAATGATATTATTAATTTTAGGTTATTTGTGTCGTATTTCGTGCTTTATAGTTACGTGTCATTTAATAACTATGCATGCTGTGGTTAACTATTATTGTAAGAACAGTTAGCTTAATTAAGTTATTGTGAATGTGACGCTTACTGTATTTAGAAAAACTGTTACTTATGTTGGTAATCCTTAAAATAAATAAGAATAAAGAATTTTATGATTTTTATTTTTTTATTCTTACCAAGCTCATAATGACTCTTTTCGTATCGTTATTATGAAACATGTAAAGGGGAGAAATGCAAGAGATAGACTAGGTGGTAGACCCATATGTAGGGTCGTCTGGGTAGGTACCACCGCCTTTCTTATTTCTGCCGTGAAGCAGTTCGCTGTGTTTCGGATTGAAGGGAAAGGTAGCCAGTGTAATTACTGGACATGGAGGGCATATCATCTTAGTCCCCAGGATGGCAAACGCACTTGCGGTGTTAAGTGATTTACACTTAATATTGCAAGTGTCTATAGGCGGCGGTGACCACTTAACATCAGGTGGGCCTCAAGCTTGTTTGCCATCTCGTAATATAAAAAAAAAAAAAAAGATTGTAGCGTTTCTCATCGGTTCTTCTCAAAACAAGGCCTCCTGGTAGACTCGTGAACCGATGGCATCGAATATGACTTTCATAAGCGTACAAATTGTGTGTAAATGAATAAAGTAATTTGGTGTTTCAGTATACAGGCTGTAAAAGACATGAACAGTCAAACGAGAACCATGTATTCTGCTCACCATCATAACATTTTTCTTCCTTTAGACTATACCTGGGAAATTGATACTTACGATTTTATTGAAGGTCAAAGTCATAATTTTTTTTTCATTTTTTTTATGAAAACGTATTCTATATGTTAGGTCTTACTTATTGTCCAAAGAAACATTATCATTTTTTTAGTATTTCATAACAAAAAATGGCTTCATAACGTTAGCGTTTAATGTAGCTCACTCGATGCGCACGAACACTAACGAACGGAGCCTCCGTCTGGCAAAACTATCCCGGTTTTGCAAGTTGCGTGCGAGGTGAGCCCTTTACATTGCGCGGTACACTTTGCAAATTTTTAAAACACCAAAAAATAAAAATCATTTCCCAGCAATATTTTTTTTTTAATATGTCTTATTTTGATGTATAGAATACATGGTTCTCGTTTGACTGTTCATGTCTTTTACACCCTGTATACTAAGTCATCAAGATATAAAGCCTTACCTGGTAGCAGGCCTTATTATGAGAGCGTGAAAGAACAGAATATAAATTAATTCAAATGTCATCAATTTATTAACTGCGGTCTATCGTCTATACCATAGGTTCTCAACATCGGCAATAACACCCTCTTGTATTTTCATCTTAGATGTTTTATTTTTTCAATACCATTGGGTTCAATTCCTGGCTAGGATTATTGATTTTTCAAAAATTCAATGATACAGTTTTTGTTTCCATCAAAATCGGACTCGAGACTCCTTTGAGCATTTTTCGATATTCCTTATAGTTTAGGATTTGCCCTGAAGGCCTACTTGAAAAATTCACCTTGTACAGCGTTAATAGAGATCTATTTTAAACAAACTTTAAACTCACAATTTATCAATAAGAAAAAACACACACCCGAATATTGGGCGACGGAAGATAGCGCGATTTACATCTGCGTATTACCAAGGTCGGTCGAGAACTCGCGATCAATCAGATCTCGTAGTCATGGTACGGTGAGTATTACCACGAGTTCACGATAAAAACTAACTTTTTATTCTTTATTAGGAAAACAAACAGCTTAATATTATACATTTGATTTACAAAAATAAATAACACACTAGCCTAATTAGTTTTCACTACTGGATATAACATAAGTACACTATTGATGAGATACATAATGTGCAAAATGTGAAAGAAAATAAAACAAAATTATAATAATACCTATAACAATAAGGCTTGTTCCATTAAAAGGCGACGAAAGCGCGCCATTTTTTCGTGAAATATGTCTATGCCACTATATGTACTATTATATTTACTACTCGCTCTAAATATAAAACAATTAGTCCTGTAGTTTGTTTTATGCAAGGGAACAGAAAAAGTGAATTTATGTAGCGCACCTCAGTGCCAATCTGTTCAACAAGAAACGAGAATCTGTGAAGTTATTTATAATTTTACTTTTGCAACTTTTTCATTTTACTCCGTATGGGTACGGAGCAAAAAAATGAAGAAGTTTTTTTTTATGGTTGGCGATCGTTACGCTACGCATCCTCGTACGCGGATGCGTAGCGTAACGATCGCCAACCATAAAAAATTACCGTCTATAGAAACTTACCTGAACGAAGGCGGAATTAATTCTGGTGGTAATTTAGCTGGTACCGGCTCGCCTTGCGTGGCTTTCTCGCATAGGTACATGGCTAGGACGAACTCTTCACAACCTGAGAAAGGAAAGAAACATATATTATTGTTACGAGCTAGAGCTTCGTAAATTTGAATGGAAACACCTGGTGACACTGATGAGACTTTATTCCGTACACCACTCTAGAATTTACAGTAACCAAGCAACAAAGTCCAATCACAATGCTAACTTAATCCGTAGTATTCGCCTTGGTCGGTATATCACACTAGATCACTTAGAGAGTATCGCTTTGATCCGCACTTGTTCGCTTCTAAACTTAGAATGTCCATACACTGCAATCAACAGTCCTTTTATACTACGCAAAACGAAATCGCGCAAATACTAGAATGTTCGACTATTATCTTGAACAAACCACTAAGTTCACGCGACGAATAAAGCCTTATGTCATAGGACTGTAGGTTTATTATTGCTCGAACGTTCCCGTCGTTCTTAGAAGTTTCTCGTGTAATTCGTCGAGGCCCTTCTGGTAGCTTCTATTACTTTCTCGAACATTCTATTGTTTTCTCGTGATTTCTACGGGAATTTACGAATTCGTAATACTATCATAATACCTGCTTACAGTTTTGGATTCGGTAGAAGCGAGAACTATGCGACTTATTGGCAAACCAACACTTACGGACGACAAACAGTCAAGCGTCGATCATCGCCGAAAAGTAGTCAGTCTATATAGGATACACTTTGGAGGGTGCGCGATTGAATTATACGAATTAATTCCATCAATCTGAATTAAAATGTACAACGATGTTGCTGTCAACACCCATCTTTTACCTTATCAATACTTAGATTAGTGCTGCCAATTATACAGGGCCTCTAACACGAGCAAAAACTTCTTGTGCAGATTATTTCGAGCACTTAAAGTTACTCTAATGTGGTCTGAATAGTTCAAAGTACGTCGTATAGGAATAAATTAAATTTCAAGTTAATACCCATAATCGATGTAACTTCCATTGCGATATTATCGTTTACCGGTCGTAGAGTAACGTGGTACAGGGCACGGCCAGGAAGTACTACTTACAAACAATCAAAACTGATCCTTATTGTAATTACGTTAAGAATGAAGGTAATGTAAATTAATATCAAACCTCTTTATATAATCACAGTTGAAACTCTTGTTCCAGCTGCATTTGCGTTCCATTTGAGTTCCAGTCAATGTGAAATTCCGTATCGCGCTAAAGTTTGCGCGCAAGCTAAAATGAAATGCAGCTAGAACACAAGCGTATCACTACATAGTATAAAACAAAGTCGCTTCCGCCGTCTGTCTGTCCCTATGTACAGCTTGGCAAAAAAGAGTTTTCTGCGGTGACAGATAGAACTAATTGTTATTTGCAATAGCAACACTGCGTTGCTGTCAACCTCTATAACCTATGGTCAATGTTTTCGATATCATTGGGAGTTATTCTTAATTTCATTTATTTGTGGATTGAATTCAACAGATATCTATCTAAAAATGAATAAAACTATAAAAAGTGGTGCTAGAAAAGTTATTTATAATGTTTTTCTGCGATGTTTGGCAGAATATGAGACTGGACAAATATTGTCTTAAATTGAAAATGTTTTTCAAAGAACTGCCGATATGACAGGTATTTATTCATGTTGGTTTAATTTCTCATGTATAAAAAAGTGCACTGTTTCTGTTTAATCATTAAATTGAACTCTGTCGTAATAAATAAAAGGTTTTCTTAATTTGTTTCGCGTATTTTTAAGGTTATGTTTTCAAGTCCACATACATGCGTACTGAATTAGATTGATACTTTTAGATGTGAAATTATTTTTATTATTGTGGGATCGTTTTCAGGTGTAAGTGCCAATACAATAAGAACAATTGCAAATGAAGGACAAAATAATGATGGAAAATTTTCTACACCAGGAAAACATAGAAGAGGGCGTCCGAAAAAAGAATTGGATAATTTCAGTTTGTGTGATATTAGACAGAAGGTCCATTTCTTCTATATTGTAAAAAAACAGGCATGTAATAGGTAGTACGGCTGCCACCATACCACTGCGACCTGAATCCCATTGAATTAATTTGGGGCATTGCAAAGCATAAGATTGCTGCGAACAATGTGGGATCTACTGATATTAAGGTTAGAGGGTACCTTATTGTGTGTTATGTTTGTAGAATAATTAATAACTGTTTTGATTATGATAACGGACGATAAATATTTTCTTGCAGACAGCCGCCGAACAAGCATTCCAAAGCATTTCTGTTGAGGATTGGAAAAATTCTTGCAGATATGTTATGAAAATTGAAAAAGAATACTATGAAAGGGGTCGAATTTTGTACACAGACATAGAGAGACTTGTCATAAACCTCAGAGACGACAGCAGTACTAGTGATTCATCAGAGTATGAAGATTATTATTATAACACAGAAAGCTCAAGTCAAGATGCAGATTTTTCTGGTGTAGAGTATCTAGACGAAGATATTTTAGAGTCAGATTGAAATTTTGTATTTTATTTTATGTATGATAATAAATAAGTATTGAAATAGAACTTGATTCTGTGACCTTTTTCTCTGAGTGAGCAATTACCTTATTTCAAAATTATTTATCAATTTCCTAAAAGAGGCAAAGTTTGTACTATGGAAATACAAAATATTGGTCTTGTTTGGAAAAGACAAATATCATAGGTTATAGCACTTGGTTTTCAAAATATATGTCATTTATAAGACTCCAATAGTGTAAAATACCACTAAGTAATATATTAGTCATTATACAAACAAATACACTTTGCTGGGATTCTAGTGATGACTGTTGTGCTATTTCACTTTCATTCATAAAATACTGCTCAACACTACATACAATACCAGCTAATTACGTGTCATGTGATTGATTCAAATAAATCAGCGTACAATCAATGAACCAGCTATGCACATATCTTTTCCTGATAAAAATTTAAACAGTTTTTTTTATATTTTTGTTATAAATAATTTTCAATAATAATTCTAATTATATTGATACCCATTATATGTTGCTATGGAATGTACGACAAGCTCAAAAAATACAGAATTTCTTTTTCAAAGTTACGTTTGTATTTAAAAATAATTTAAATATTAAAAGTATCAACATCGTTTTAGTCATACTATATGGGGTGAACACATTTATGGTAGTAGCGCCCTCATTTTTTCCAAAGTCTTTTTTGCCAAGCTGTATGCTTAGATTTTTAAAACTACGCAACGGATTTTGATGTGTTTTTTTTGACGTGACAACGTCTTATAATTCGATAGAGCCGGCTGCACGCACGAAAAAACATGACGTCATGCGGCGTTACCTCGCTCTGAGGCGCTCCATGTAAGGCCGGCAAAACAAATGAAATTAA
This sequence comes from Elophila nymphaeata, assembly GCA_955850985.1. Classification (NCBI taxonomy): domain Eukaryota; kingdom Metazoa; phylum Arthropoda; class Insecta; order Lepidoptera; family Crambidae; genus Elophila; species Elophila nymphaeata. Next base: position 2,175,574 of record OY039094.1, read on the forward strand.
ATTTTACTTTTGAAAAATGCTACCATTCCATCAGTATTTTCTTAAGACGTTGTCACGTTTTTTAATAGGTAGAGTGATTCTAAGGAAGGTTTATATGTATAATACATGCATATTTACATAAGCATTGCACCGGTGCGAAGCCGGGGCGGGTCGCTAGTTATAAATATTAGAGATGCAAGCCTAGTGTACGTTCGTGCAACGTTTGAGAAATAGTGGCGTCCTTTGAAATCTATATATATTTAAAGTTTTTGCTCGTGTTACAGGCCCCACCCTGTTTTCCTATGCACTCGCTTTATAATTTGCTCCACTGCTGGGTCACAAGGCCGCTCCTTGTCATCGAAGGAGGTTTAGGCAGTAGTCCACCACGCTTGCCCAATGCGGATTGGTGGACGGAGTATAAGGTGATCAATACCCCTTTGCTGATCCATTAGTCGCCTACGACATCCATTGGAGGATATGGGGTGATGCTATCCTACTCTGCCGGCATCGAATGTTTCCTAGTGGATGTTATAATATTAAACAATATTTCTTTCACTCTCACAGCGTAGTTCACTCACCCAGCTTCCCGTCGGAGTCTAAATCAGAGAGCGCCCATATCTGTGCGAGGGCGGCTTGAGGCAGCCGCGACTGAAGCATTATGGAGCGAGCCTGTGCACCTGATACCCAACCCGCCTTACTGCGGTCAGTGGCATTGAATAGCTGGGTGTACCTATGGGAAGAGGAGAAATATTGCGCTAAAGTTTTAGGCAATGAAATTTTTATTTATTTAGGTAAGCTTACAGCCAAACACATACATACAAGATAAATAAAATTTCTAATTAGAAACATACTTATGCGCTGGCCTTTTATGGGCTTACACAGCATTCTTGATACAGAGTCTTGGTTCAGTATTTACTTTATTCTAACTACTAACTAAATAATTTGTCGACATTCCTGATTCCTTATTTAATGTTGCACAAAAGCAAAAGATTAGATTCCCCTCCATGCAAAAACCTTATGGTTGGCTTAGATGAAACTGTTTCAACCACATACATTATCTTATAAACCGATTGTGATACCCCAAAAATATCCTTGTCGGGAGATTTCACGTTAATTTCGGTGTACTTCGTGCAGATTCGACTTATGGGTTCGAAGTGCGAACAAGCGATGATAATAATAGATTGTTGTGTCGAACAGAAAGTGACTTATAATTACATCGAATGTTAGTTCGGAAACACGAGTGCAATTGTAAACGACACTTTCGCGAGGTTCATAATCTGCTTTTCTTTCAACTACCGAATAAAGAATTGAAGTCAATAAAGTAGAAACAATTTATTTATAAAAAACTGGCTGACCCAACGAACAACGTACCACCTAAGAGCTTTTTTTAAATATTTATTGTGCTATTCTAGACAGGGTGTCTCGAATAGCAGAAAAAAAAAAGTTAATAAGTCAAAAATTACTTTATGTAATTAAATATTTTAAAAAAATCTCTCCGTTAAGAACCATCCTCGTACTTCAAGGGATATTATAAAAAAAGAATTAACGATATCGGTTCAGCTGCTCTCGAGTTTTGAGTTCAGCAACACATTCAGCGATTCATTTTTAGATTATAGAGTAAAATTCGAGCAATTATTAAATGTAAGGTTCACGTTTTCTGATGTTGTGTAGTGTTGGTGTGAGATTGTCATAGCACCTCCACCGGGGTAGAGAAGAAGACTAGAGTTGGTTGGATTAAGAAAACCCTAGAAACAACGATTTTAGTAGAAAAAACCGGCCAAGTGCGAATCGGACTCTCACACCGAGGGTTCCGCCGTACAAACGTAGCGGTTTACAATTTATGACCTATTAAATCAAATTACTTGTCGGTATAAACTGCTGTATCTTTTGATCGCGTTATTTAGAAGTTTGATTTTTTCACTGCTTAAAGGGACAATAGACCTAGGTATTTGGTATAAATTTCAATTTGATACCTTTATTCGTTCGTGAGAAATAAGGTAGTAAGTTTCATTTTATTAAAATTATTCCTATATTTACATTATATGACAATGCTTCATGCCAAATTTCAAGATTCTGAGTTTACGGGAAGTATCCTGTAGGTTTTGATTCCTTTGCGAGTGTCGGAAATTTGTTGAAAATATCGACATAATCGGCTGTATCTTTTGATTGGCTTGGCTTAGAAGTTTGATATTTTCACAGCTTAAAGGGACAATAGACTTGAGTATTTCATGTGAATTTCAGCTTGATACGTCCACGCGTTCTTGAGATAAAGGGTCTTGACAGACAGACAGACGGACAACAAAGTGATCCTATAAGGGTTCCGTTTTTTCCTTTTGAGGTACGGAACCCTAAAAATATATTTATCGGCTAGCTGTGAAAGTGCTATAATTAATTGATTTATGATTTATTAAAACTGTTTAAATTTCCTAAAGAATTGTCTCGTTTTGGAGAAAACCGTCACGTGTTTGCGTGCATGTGGTATAACCGTATTAATATATCATCCAAATACACAATGGTCATTTGCAATACTTACTTCAGTTTCTGTGGTTGCGGTATCCCCCATTCCATGGGCGGGGGGCTTACCATCCCCATCGGCACTTCTGTGGGGCTGGTCACCACCGATCCTAGAGGGAAGATGATAAATAATGAATGTAGTTTTTGAAAAATCTTACTTAAATTAGTCGTTGTATAAGTTGTTGTTGTCTGTTGTTATTGTCTTTCCGTCGGCCAGTTAGTTCCTGGAGCTCTGTAAGAACTAATATCCTATTGTTTCGTCCATACATTGTGTAAGTAAACGAATGAAATGATAATCTAGGTACCTTGTGATAAATGGTGTTATGTTACATGGCTGAGTGATAAGTAGATTCGGTAATATATTTTACTACGCATCTTAAATCTAGATATGTAATAATAAAGAGGTAAATCATAGTGATTATTTATTTTTATAGTAAAGTTGTAATTTTTAACAGTTGGAAGAGAAGAGAGAAACGAGAAATAGTTACGGTTATCGAAGTAACCACGTATGTATACTTTACTTTGTAAAATAACAAGTTTGGCAATCGATTTTTTTCAAATGATTATCAATATTGAAAAACATTGCAAAGCAAAACATTTCCGGACTGTATATTTGTCGAATGATTATTTATTAAGTAGTATGTTTGCGAAATTAAACGTGTGTCAAATGATGAGTTTTAGAAGTTTATTTGTCAAACAATAGAGAACCCAAACAGAATATTTATATCAACACATCGATCGCTTACCACAATGGCCCTATGCTTGTTCGTCACTATAGACGAAAAATAATTAAAACCAATAATTACTCACCTGGTTTCGATACAGTTTCATTCTTCACAGCGGTGATGGGTGTAGAAGTGACAGGTTGACTGACAACACCGGCCATAGTATTGACAGCTTGCGGTGGACTATTCAACAGGGATGCGACAGTAGTACCGCCTACCAACGGCTGGGATGGAATTATAGGTTGACTGGACAACGGTTGAGTTGTAACCAGTGGTTGACTCCCAATTAAAGTTTGCGGTTGCGATGACGGTATCAATGGGGTCGGACCGACGAGTGGTTGCGTTGAAATTAGTGGTTGGGTAGAAATCAATGTTTGATTCCCCATTGGAGCTACAAGCGGTTGAGTCATTGGTTGATTTGGGATCAATGGCTGAGCAGACATCAACGGTTGGCTAGTCATAGGAGCTCCAATAAGCGGCTGAGGAGGTTGCGCTCCAATCAGAGGCTGGGTAGGCTGCGCTCCTCCAATAAGAGACTGGGTAGGCGGCGCTCCTCCTATCAACGGCTGCGGAGCTGCGACCACTCCAATCAGGCTCTGGGATCCTAGTGGCTCAATCAAGGATGCATTCTTAGGAGGAGAAAGGGGCTTTACACCAGAAATAAGATCGGGAACAGTTGAGGCTGGCTTTGCGGGTGGGAGAAGAGGAGGAATTAATGGTGCTTGAGTACTCTGACTCCCAAAGTCTCCGAGCAAATTGTTGGTAGGCGGTTGGATTGGCTGGGTTGGTTGGGGTGGTAGGCCGCCCATTAGGGACTGAGGTGGAGCTGAAGGTAGCGGAGGTATTGGCGGCTTTGCTGGTGGCGTTGCTTGCTTCGGTGGACCTGTGGGGACTGAAAATAGATTTCGTCATTATATTGAACTATTGCGGAAAATTGAGTTTAAGATAAGAATAGTTTTGGGTAGTTCGATCCGCAACGTAAAACAAGAGAGTTTTTATCTTATTTTTTTTTTAAGTTTACATTACAATTAGCCGTAACAATTACGATTCACCTAGACGATCATATTACGACATCAATATGCGCTTTTTAAGTTCAAAAATTTCCTTGACTTTAATTTGACAGCTTTGCAAACGTCATTGACATTGATACTAATACAATCTACAATACAATATAGTGACGTCACACCAAGAACATTTCGTCTGAGGTAACATGACATACAGCTAAAAATTGTGTTTTAGTTAAAAATTGGGTTATAACTAAAAGATATTGTATTTTTTATTAACAATTGACAGTAGGAAAGGAGTATATAAAAAAAAATCTCAATAATTGGATAGTAAGCTATGTTTAAATTCGGATTTCCGAATCTCGAATCGGATCCACTTCGCATAATGAGATTATTTTGCGACGTAATTTAAATTAAATTCCTATTTTTTTTATTAACACTTAGAAGTAGTACTTAATTATAATAATAATTACAAAAAATAGTATCTGGAACATAGGTTATTACAGTAAATATTAATGGTAATATGGTAATGTTTGGCGGATATTTTCAACTTATATATTTGATTTTACTTTAGAAAAGGAATTAATTAAACTCGTATAAATTTCTACCTTCAGGAGTTAGAGACGCCAGGAGAGCTGGTGGCAGAGTTTTAGGTATTTCAATACCGTGAAGTTTTAAGTTGATAATCTGTAAAGAAATAAAAAAAAATATATTATTATTCCTTTTTTAGCACTAAAAATAATAAATAAGGTAGATGCAATAAGTAATCCAAATGTTTAATTTAAAATGAATGATTAAAAAACATCAAAAATTATTGTTTTGGCGCGAAATCATGGCATCATGAAGATTTTTGTTTCGATAGTTGAATAAGGTAAAGCATAATCGAGTTATCGTGCTAACGCACAGACACACACACATACATAATTCCAAAAACAGTATTTTTGGACTCAGGGAGGTCCAAAACGTGTAAATCCGTCAAAATCTCGAGGTCTAATTTTTTGACGATTACAAGACTTCCTCTATACCACGTATACGAGAAAGTAAAAATTTAGCGAATAGGCACGTCAAGTGTGGCATGAAAATCTTTTACGCGTAAATCTTTCTCAGAATTATGAACTGTACCTTGCAGGCGATTGAAAACTCCTTAAGATCCAATTTGCCATCAGCGTTTGTGTCTGCCAGCGTCCAAATTTGCCCCAACATTGGAAGAGGTAGCTGCGACTGAAAGGTGAAAGGGTTTTGTCATAGTATTTATAGTCAGAGTAGCTATTCTCATTCACCTTAGCTCACCAAGGTTATACCTTATTACCACTTATAAGGCCAAAGGTGGAAGATTCGCCACTCTGGACTGAGGGACTGGCTACTATCACTATTTTCATTTTAAATATCTTGGCCATTATGTGACAAAGGACCTGCGGGACGACATGGACTTAGAAGAGCCCAAGCAACCCGGAGTAATATGCTTGCACGGAGAGTCGCTCGATGTAGCCGAGAGGTTAAAATTACTCTGTTTAAGGCCTACTGCCAGTCTTTTTACTGGAGTTCACTCTGGGTGAGCTATACACAAAGGGCGCTAAGGGCTTTGAAAGTGCAGTATAACAACGCCTTCAGGATACTGTTGGGGCTGCCCCGCTTCTGTAGCGCTTCTGGTATGTTTGCAGAGGCGCGTACAGACGGGTTTGATGCAATCATGCGCAAAAATACGGCTTCCTTTTTGAGCAGAATGCAGGACAGTAGCAACGGTATCCTGAGGACGATTGCGGAGAAAAATGTCTGCTCCATTATGAGGCACCTTGTAGGGTGCCTTGTAACTAGAATAGTAAGATAATTAAATTAATTATGATACCTGTTTACTAACATAGTTCTTAAGATTTTTGTTACTAACATTAATGGATCTTTGTTATCTAAAATAAATTAATAATTATTATTAACAGCAAGAACATAATTGTTTCAAGTGCTTCTTTTGAATTTTTTTTTATATCAATGGATAAAATAGAGCAATGCTTCCATTCGCATGCAAAAGTCCTCGTTCTTCATTTTATATTTTAACTAGCTTTTGCCCGCGACTTCGTCCGCATAAAATAGCTACATTGGGCAGCATTTAAATTTGCTTATTATTAATTCTAACCCAATCGCCATATACCTACAAATTTTCATGGATTTTACTTTAAAAATGACGTATTTACATACTAACTTTTCCACCCTTAGAGGGTGAATTTCCAAAAATCCTTTCTTAGTGTACCCCTAGACCTCATAAGGAACCTACGTACCAAATTTTGAATCTCTAGATCTAGCGATTGGGCTGTGCGTTGATATGTCAGTCAGTCAGTGAGTCAGTATTCATTTATTTTTGTAGATACAATATTTAAAAAATATATTATTATTATTTAGACAATTCGGGGCTTTTTGCGTCACTGCGACCTATAAAGATCTATTGTGACTAGCCTCCAAGTAAGTCCTATTGAGGCCTTACATGTACTCCTTTAGCTGGGCACTTTCTAAAAATGATAAGATATTCCTAGCTCGGATTGTTTTGATATCGTCTGGGTCAAGAATGTGTCTTCCCAAATGTCGGCTTCTTTTGTGAATGAGACATTCACAAGAGCAAAGGAGGTGTACTGGTGTTTCACGCTCCTGTTCACAGAATCTGCAAGCATCAGTATCTTTTAGTCTCATATTGTAGAGATTTCTGTTTAGCTTGCAGTGGCCAGTCAAAGCCCTAATCAACACGCTCAGGTTGCCCCTGTTAAGCTTCAGTAGCTCGTCAGTGCGCTTGCGAGAGTATGGTTCGATTAGTGCTTTTGAGTGTGTTAACCCAGGCGTTCTTTGCCAGTCCGCTTTTGCCTCTTGGAGAAGGTGGGTTTTTAAGTATTGCATGGCCTGGTTCTTTGAGATACGACAGAAAGGTTCTGGGCCAAACTGTAGACCTTGAGCCCCAGCCCTTGCTAGCTCATCGGCCTTTTCGTTACCGATGATTCCAGAATGACCCGGCACCCATTTGAGGGTGATCTTGTTTTGTTGCCCCAGGTCATTTAGTTTTTCCACGCAGTCTTTTACTAGCTTTGACTTTAAAACGTTACCGTTTAGTGCTAGTAGAGCTGCCTGGCTGTCTGAATATATTACTATATTTTGGTTAACGTAGTTTCGCTGGCGGTTGGCTTGTACACATTCAATTATGGCACAAACTTCCGCCTGGAAAATAGTGGCATATTTACTAAGGTTTATGCTTCTGCTAACCTTGGGCTTGGCAGCATATATGCCACATCCTACGTTAGGGCCCATTTTGGAGCCATCAGTAAACCATACTAGGCTTCCGACGTCCAAGGGATCACTATTAAGGCGTTGTGCCCAGTCCTCCCTTTTAGTCAGTGCCACGGTAAACTTCTTGTAGAAGTTAAACTCTGGAAGCAAGACATCTGATGTCATTGCGAGTGGTGGACATTCAAACACTTTTTGGTGTAAAGACCTCATTGTTTGAGATTTCCAGTGTTTTATGCCAGCGTTAGTCCTGTAAATGCCAGCCTTCATCTCTTTCTCAATATAGAGGTGGAGGGGTGGGAGGCTGAGAAGTGCATTAAGGGCTATGGCTGGAGTTGATCGAATGGCACCCGTTGCCATGAGGCACGCAGTGCGCTGCAAGCCTGTCAGTTTTTTGATCGCAGTTACTTGCAGTGCTTTTGAGCCCCATACCGGACAGGCGTATGTTATTGACGGCCTGACAATGGTGGTATAGAGCCAAAGGGCGATTTTCGGATTTAACCCCCATCTCGTCCCCGTTAGACGTTGGCATATTCCTAAGGCGGTTTTAGCCTTAAAAAAAATAACTGTAGTTTTTAATATTATTTAAATAACTTTTATATGTGCGACCATAGTTGCTAAGTCTATACCATCATCAGCAGCTCATATAATGTCCCCACTGGGCTCGAGCCTGCCCCACATTAGGAGCGATTAGGCCTTAGTCAACCACGCTGTCCAAGTGCGGGCTGGTCGATTTCACACACAACCTAAGAATTTCTTCATAGGTGTGTGCAGGTTTCCTCACGATGTTTTCCTTCACCGTAAAAGCGTCGATTAAACGTACATATGCATTCAAAGCTAGAAGAACTGACGACCGTTGGGGCAGAAAGGTTCTTGAATGGCGGCTGCGCACCGGGAGACGCAGCGTTGGTAGGTCCCCCACAAGGTGGACCGACGATCTAGTAAAGGTCGCGGGAAGCCGCTGGATGCGGGCAGCGCAGGACCGACCGGTTTGGAGATCCTTGGGGGAGGCCTATGTCCAACTGGACGTCTCTCGGCTGATATGATGATGAATTCAAAATTTGAAAACACATTGGTACGTGGCGGGGATCGAACCAGTGCCTCCCGAGTAGGAGGCGACGCTCTTACGCACTACGCCACCGACGCTTAAGTCCATACTGAATATGGCTATCATCTATTTCTATCAGATATGGAATACGACGTTTCAATATAATTACTACTGTTATTATTCGTTTCAATATAATCACTGGTGCTACTTTCAGACGATTAAATCACAAAAGCGAAAAAGAAGTTCCAATAATACCTGTAACATGAACCTCTTGGCCTGCTCCCCTGTAAGGGCACCGTTAACCGGCCCAAGGTTTCGGAAGTGCTCGGCAAACTTCGCGTGCTCGTGGGGCCGCACCACCCACGGGTCGGCCGCCATGTTTGAACAGTCTGTGGAAGAACAGATTATGAAGTTATAACAAACGATAGACTAGAAGCAGGTCGATGGCAAACCTGTCGTGCGCTCTCCGTAACGATTATGAAAGTTAAGCTACACTGGGATGGGTAACCGAATTTTTTTCGGAAGCACTTTTGAAAGAAGTACCTAATTCAGCGCATTTTTGGGGCGATGGAGGTAGAGGAGGGGAAGGGTTCCCCCGGCGCGTCCACTGTTGGATCGGGCCGGACCGGAGGCGTTGGTGCGCCGATCCCAAAACGCCCCCATAAGGGCTTATAAGGCTGGAGGGTACCGGTGGGATTTAGCGGAGTAGGACCGGCGCTGTTCCGCGCTGGTGAGTCCCGCACACGCCGTACGCCTAGCCAGTGTGCGGCATAGTCCGTAAGTGGATGTCCCACAGTCCAAAAAATAATTGAATTTGCTCAGGTGAATTAAATCTACTGCACCATTTTTTTCAAATCCTCGTGCTTTCGTTGGCACATTAAGCTGGTTGACCTGGTTGCTCTTGACCATTCGTCCCCAAGGAATGGTGTCAGGTAGATGGCCGTAAAAATCTAATACCAAAACCCGTAGCAGTATTGTCGATATCAAGGCATACATACCCGGCCCCTAATAAAATGGGAGTAAGGTAGGAGAAGGATGAATGATTAAATTATTTTTAAATAAAAAAAACCGTCTTTAAAACTAAGAACGGAGAAATAAAAATTTTGTTGTCTGTCAGAAAAACCAGGATATTTTGTGTGTCAGACTTTTTGCGCGTCGTGTGCTTTACTGCGTGTAATTCTATAGGATCTATATTCATCACAGAAATAATAATATAGAGGATAGAAGTGCCTTAGTCGCGTGACCTTGGTGCCGCACTTGTGTCTCTTTAGGACACAAGCGCGCCACTTGTGGGTCAGTGCTGCTCGAACCGTCGTCGGTGTGATAAAAATGCCTTAAAATGGTGTTTTGAGGCATTGGTAATTGCGGAAACTCGTCCAGAGTGTGTAATTACACTAATAAGGGGATCACATTTCATACGAATGTACCTATTATTTTAATGTAACAATGCTGTTTTTACCAAAATACACCTTGAGAAAATCTTTCACTATGAAATATTGGTCTATACGTTATTAACATAAAACTTCATAACCATTGCTGATCATGCCTTTAAAAACGCAGAACGTTTTAAAGTAACCGCAGCAATGTATTGTGATTTTCGATATCCCTTCTCTCTAGCACAAAATTTCATGGTACAGACACGATACGGAGGACATGATAACAGCCATAATGCCGACGCGACCAATGAAGAGCGACGTTGTGTAAGTGTGAGTGTGACTTATGGTGAGTGTTAAGCCGCGTTGACACGGTCAGAGCACGCCCGAGCGTGAACTTTACGTTTAAGAGCCCGGTCCGAACCGGGTGGACTAGGATACCTACTCGGACGCAACTCGTATTGTGCCAACCCATAATCCGAGTGCACTCGGACGGCGGCGTCCGATCTGTGTAGACTCGGATCGCGTTCTACTTTTCCGAGCTAGCTCGTATCCGAGTATTAAAACAAAATGGCGAATAATAACAACAGCCAAGAGTATCGTGCGAAAAAAAAGTGGTCTGAGCATGACACAACTAGATTTGTAGAACTGTAAGAAATCTGCGACAATCCCGATAAAAATCTGACATTTTAAGATGTTAACTAACAAAAAGAATTGTAAGAATGAATAAAATGAGCCGAGTGAACTATGATAATAGCAACAGTTATCCTAGTACACTCGTATGCAGGCTACTCTTACGAGTCCACTCGGCCCGAGCAGGCTCTGACCGTGTCAACGCGGCTTTAGTCAACGCTGTCTCTTAAACGTAGGTCCATAATTGTAAATTGTGGGCGTGATTGCGTAGTACGGTTTAGTTCTTTTGCGTGCGTGCATTAATAGTAAGTAGAGGGGATAAACCGGCGACACTGGTTCCGGTAGTAAATGCGAACCAAAGCAATTATATCCTCTTTACTATTATTTCTGTGATTATCACAGACTAAAAAGTGCGACATTGATAGTCTGTCGTTTGCGATAGCCCTTAATGAAATCAGACCAACTGTTTGTGTGACTTGTTCTTGTTTATCGATTTCTATTTAATTTGTTACAATTTTCAACCATTTAAAATCATGCCTAACAAACCATAAACAATTTAGTTTTAAAATATTTCGCTCAAATAATAAATAGACTCGTGTTAACATTAAGGTCAGAACAAATCAGCTAATACAAAAAGATGTTAAATTACCGTTAAATTGAATCCGACCAATATTTACCTCGGATCATTTGCTCTAACATGATACAAATTTATATTGGCGCGTGTGTAAATTTCATACGATATTATTTATAAGCAGTTTCTATTAGAGTAACTCCATTTACTTCAAAGGCTGTGCTATGTTGCCGGGTGTGGCGATAGTAAGCCTGATCTTCCTTTATGTGGTAAGTCTCGTCTTCTTCTGCTTGGAACTGATGGTATTCAAAGTCAAAGTATTTATTTGCATTTATGAATGTTAACAATGGATAATATAATAATTGAAAAACCAGTACATCATGTTACCCTTTAGGGCATAGCCATTAAACAAACCGTTATGAACGTGCAATGGATTACGTGTAAGTAGAGAAAAAATAATAGATAATATAACATTGTAGGTTTATTAATTTTTGAATTTTAATAATTTGTCACCACATTTAATGGGTAATTTTAATTGCTTAATAATTAATTATGATTTTTGATTTAAGTATAAATCTGTCGATAATTAGTTTAGGTTGTTATACAACATGTAAATTAAATAACCAACACCCTGTATACAGGTGGTTTGGGATCGGCTTCTGAGTTGATTTCAATATTTAAAAAAAAAAACGTTTTTTTGTTTGTTACATAATTAATAACATATAATGCCAGGTTTTAATATTATTAGTAAGACAATAATTGTAGCGGAAAATATTAATTATTACAGGTATTAGTTACGGTTTTTTATTTATACATCAATTTAATATCGGTACTTATACCAAAAAATTTCATGGTTCATTGGTTTAGGCGCGTTTGGTGCAATTGTAAAATTAGTGTTCAATTCGCGGTTTGTTCATTTAATGGTTTGTCCAATTCGCGGTTAGTCCAATTAGTGGTTGGTCCAATTAGTGATTGGTCCAATTAGTGGTTGGTCCAATTAGAGGTTGGACCATTTAGTGATTGGTCCAATTTATGGTGTCGGTGAGGTATTGTTTCATTTTATTGTGAGCAACGTTGGGGCGGGAGTGACGGGACCGGCCAATCGGGCTGCTCAGCACAGAGCACTAATGCGCTGTGCACAGAATTTGTACCGAAATGAAAGGGACAGGAAGACGCCTTACTCTGGTAGTTTTCCTTGGACACTTACTATTTCGGTCCCAAATTCCACTACACTTTGCACTTTTTAACTCCAATTTACAATTCCAGGTCCAATCCCAGGAGACACCAGCCGACGACAACGATGTGTCTCCTTTAGACAAGACAGTGATTCCAGTGTCTTACTCTCATCGTAATCTGATCGAAGACCTACCAGCAATACATAACCATGTAACTGAATTGCAACAAAACGAGGACGGGTCGAAAAGCAACGATACAAAGGGTAAAAAAACTGTCAGAATACTCTACAGAAGAAGATTTAGGGTGAAGAAGAAACCACAACATGATTCTGCTGGTGGCAAAGAACGGACGATATACAGCAGTCAATCGTCATCACATTCCTCGCAAAGTTCTGGCAGTAGAAGCATGAAAAAGTCCAACGTTAGAAGTAAAACATTTAAAACACATCACTACGAAAATGATGATGAGCTATACGATGACGATGATAATATGATTAGTGATCAGAGCGTTCAAAATCATAAGCTGTCGAGAAACCATGATAACATACACGGTGATCAGAGTCTTAGAGATAATGCTGGGCTATACGAAGACGGTATTAATACACTCAGTGATCAGAACCTTAAAAATGACCATGAACTATTGAGAAACGATGATAATATGTTCAGTGGTGAGAACCTTAAAAATGATCATGAGCTGTTGAAAAACGAAGGCAACGAGTACAATGATCAGAGTCTGGACAATGACAATGAAGGTCTTAGTGAAGGAATTGCTTTTATTGCGACGAATCACGGAAATCATAATCTGGAATCAGACGCAGAAGATACAGAGAAGACAGACAGCAATATAGATAAGAATTCTGACGCTAAAGAAATCGATGTCGAAACCGATAACGATGAAGAGGAACTCAACACTGAAAATCAGGTAATTTTACTAACGACCGATTCCAATATTAGATTTCACCGATTAAAGATTCATTGAGAAGTATTTTAGACGTTGAACCAGTTCAGTTTTGACAATTGTATTTGCAGAAACGAATAAGGACTTTTCTGCGAACTGCTAAATGGTAATTCACAATACAATATGTGGATAGATTGGCTACGCGAATCAGTGACACCATAAGTCAATATGTCTTATTGAAATATCAATAGATATCTAGTTTAGAGACTTTCTCAATCAGACCTGTGCCTTAAGTCTAATCTGCGAGCAGATCAATATATAGAGCTATTTTCTTCGTAGTTTATCATCATCATGTCATATGTTTAGCTACTTTATGCGGCTATTTTAGACAAACACCTTCACGGTCCCATAGACAGTAGTTTCAACAAGTACGCCCAAAATGTATAAGTTATTATTATATTTTATCTATAATACCCTATTTTACAGTTTGCTCCTCCTTAAGAAATTTAAGAAGTCCTAAGAGTCATAAACTCTTAAAAATTAAAAAAGATAAACATTATCTGGTATGGACCCATATCCGACGAACTTGTCAGGGTAAACATAGTTTGTCTATAATTTGTCACTGGATTGTTTGTTAATCCTATTCCAACTATTGCACTTCCAACAAAACACACCCACAGAGGCCTCCCCCAAGGATCTCCAACCCGATCGCTCCTATGCTGCGCATCCAGCGGCTTCCCGTAACCTTTACCAGATCATTGGTCCACCTTGTGGGGACATGCCAACACTGCGCTTCCCGGGCAGTATCCTTATCCATGGTTAAATAAACCAAAAATCAATACTACAAATACAATTTAATTACAGGGTTTGAATGCAAATGAACATGACGAGGAAGGTATAGAAAATATCGATAACGGTAAAACTAGAATACTGACCATTCCAGAATATAAACATGATGAGGAAGGAATAGAAAATATCGATAACCACAAATCTAGAATAATGACTATTCCAGAATACCTTGCTAGAGAGGCAAGCGAAAGAGCTGATCAAACGAAATATGGAATGGAACCCGAAGTTCCAATTTACGACTATTTTGACCAAACGCGCTCGAAACACCCCCAAAGCAGAACGATTTGGTTTTTAAGTTTATTAATGGATAGGATATGCAATATTGGCAGGAGTATAGTCGAACAACAAATAAATCTATCTAAAATTATAAGAGTTACAAATACGTTGCGGAGAATTAAGAATGCTATGATTGCTTTAAAGAAGTATTCAACGGATAGTAAATATGACTTAATGGATTCTAATACTGACTATGATAATGATTTTGATGATATTAATAAAGAAAATGATGATGATTTTGGAGATAGTTATAAGGAAAATGATTTTGATGAAAGTGATAAAAGCCATGGTTTTTATGATAATAATAAAGACGATGATTTTAGTGATATCAATGAAGAATATGTTAACGATTATGATGGACGCTTCGATAATGAAAGAGATAACTATCCTTACTATGATGAGCATGAGAGCGTATATAACGATGCATCTTTCCAACCTGATGATGAAGGAAATGATAATCTGAGAAGTCTCGAAGGGGTAAATTGGGATACGAAAGGTAACATAAATCGGCATTTCGGCGGGTATCAAGTAATTGAACCGGACAATATAGAAGTAGTATCGATGAGCATAAATGTAAGTAACTTTTCTATAACTTTTACTGGATTTTAGCTCTTGGCTTTAATCTCACTTGATGAAGGTCCAGAATCGAAAGACTCCGTAAACTTAGAGGACTTTGGAAAGTTACGGAGACAATTGTTGTGGCGACAAACGCTACAACAACAGAACGTTGCGGCGACAAAGTGTGCAGCGACTTTCGAGCGTTTCTACAATTCCATTTAAAAGTGTAGTCGTATTCGTGAAACGTAACTGTAACTAAATATACCTCTTTAAAGTGTCTTAATTGAAGCTTGCATATCATCACGCGAACAAGTATATGTTTAGGCTGGATTTATTGCGTAGAAATCCACTATTGCGTTGCTTTTAATAGAACATGGCCCGCAGATCGTCCGACTATCCGAAGGAAAACCATCTGTCGAGCGGGACCGTGCCGCCGTTATGTATCAAGATCATTTCCCACGGTGCGTGATTCTGCGGATACACGCACGGCGACGACCACGGACAGCCGCGCACCGATACGGAGGTGCCTGCGTTTTTACAGACGATAGTCTTCCTATGGTGCGTCGTTCGGGCTGGTCCGTGCTACGGATATTAGGGACCTTAGGAAGTCAGCCTTAGGACACGCTAGGTCTAATCGAAGCATTTATTTTTTATTTATTTATTTATTTCATCTTCTTAGCATAATTCCATTCTTACAGTTTACACCAATACGATAGAAAAGCATTACATAACTAAATATTAATAACATAAAATTAACAATGTTATCGTTGTAAATTCGTTCAACGAACAGGAAAAAATATCCACTTTCTCAGCTATTCTGACGAACACGAATGTTTGTTTGCGAGTCATGGTTGTTTATATATTTATTTAAGTTTATTTATAAAAATATCTAAAATAATTATGTATATTAAAAAAAAAAATGTCCGTTATCTAGTATCCGTAACACAAGTTCTTAATGATACTTACCTCGGGCTAGATAATTGGTGTGAGCGTGAAAATATATTATTATATTATTATTATTATTATTATTATTATATTTAGTGCTGTGGGAACGTGTTTAAAACGGATACATTTCTGCGTGACAATACTTCTAAAGCCATCCCACGGTCCGTGATAGCGCGAACGGACGCTGACCAGCTCGCACGATACATCGTGGGAAGGGTCTCGTCCGTGGCGGCACAGGACGTCTGTGCCGTTGTGCCGGTACCCGTCGCGATGCGGTAACTTCAAAGGTGCGCTATGAAAGTGTAGGCATGTATCCGCCGCGAGTCGGCACGTCCGCAGAATGACGCACCGTTGGAAGAGCCTTGGTGCCCGGTGCGTGGCTGTCCGTGGTCGTCGCCGTGCGTGTAATCAAAAGAATCACGCACCGTGGGAAGCCAGCTTAATAGAACACGGCCCGCTGATCATCCGTCTATCAAGGAAAACCATCCGTTGAGCAGGTCCGGCCTAGGAAGTCAGCCTTAGGACGCGATAGGTATTTAATCGAAGTATTTAGTGCTGTGGGAACGTGTTTAAAGTCGGATGCATTTCTGCGTGACTATACTTCTAACACACGTTGGTTCGTGGAGCACTAATCGGTCGACCAACCTAATGCTCTGTAATAGGGTGGTCCGTACGGTCCTCAGTACGACCACCCATATACAGACCTATTTATTTTTTATTTTACTTGGTATGCACGCAGACGAACATACAGCCTGCCTGGTGGTAAACAGCTACCGTAGCATATAGACGCTCGCAACAGTGACGTGACACTCACGCGCTGCCAACCCTAGTCTTATTTCCTACCCAGTGCAGTTCTGGGAGTCCTGGCAATCTTACTCACAGAGACAACACCACAACAATGTACTGTTATTTGAATGTGGTCTTCTGCAAGGAGGTATCCCAGATCGTGTTTATTTATTTATTTAAGGCTTACAAAACAAATTATAGTCACAAAACAGGTAGATTTTTTTTACAAAAAGTAAAGTCCAGACTATAACTCTTAACATGTAAGCACAGTATGAGTAGAATATAATGGAATGTTAAGAGGGTTAGTTAGATTAATTTAAAAAAACTTATAATTATTATTAGTTATATTGAAGGCAATTAATGTAATTTCAATAAGTGTTTATATGATATGAGCTCATTCGATTAAAGAAATCAATTTAAAAACTTGTCTTCTAAATTGGCACAATTTAGTGCCAAAAATATCCAAAAAAGTGTGTTCAAGGAGACTGTCGTTATACAATCGACACATCCTGACCATTGGATTATAATACGAGGTATTATTGTTATAGACTTGGAGCTGAAATACTCTAGGTGTGGTATTACGAGGTCGAAATCGCGTGTTAAAGTTAAGTAGGGAAAGTAGTAAGGGCGAGTCAATTTCAGAATGAATGATTTTATGGAGGCATATTAGTTCCTGACCTTGTGACGTGTGCTCCTAATGCTCGCGGCTAGTGTAGCACTAATGCTGGGTTTCCACTGACGAGGAGCTGGGCGGAGCGGTGCTTAGCGGTGCATGAATAGACCAACCACTATGCTCGAAATCTTTGCTCTGCTTCAATGGAAACAGCACGAGCGGAATGGAGCAGAGCTAAACGGATATTCATAAAAATACAGCGATGCGAAGCGGAGGACAGCGGGGCGGTGCGGTGCGGAGGGCAGCTAGAGCAGAGCGGCGAGGTGCGAACCGGGGTGCGGGGGTGGGTGTATGACGCCACGCCGCTTGACTCGCGCGCAGTGCATCATAGTAGTTATCAGCTCTTTCTGAGAGATTGAGTGTAACTGAGCGCAAAAATGAGCAATTCCAAAAGTATGCTTCGCTCCGCTCCACTCCACTCCGCTTCAATAATCTGCTCTGCTCCACTTCAGTGGAAACACTCACCACTTTTCACCGCTCCGTCCAGCTCCGATTCAGTGGAAACGCAGCCTAAATCCAGCCTAATAACTATTTTTATCGCAATTATTTGCCAATTACGACTGTAAATTACACTTAAATTCCAGGACATCATCAAGATTTTGAAACAAATACCTACAAGGAAGAGAAACAGCTACGTCATCGAGTTACGTCGCCACAGGATACACAACAATATGAACAACCATTATTTGGCGAAATTATATTACGGCAACAAACATAACAGACATAATCATTTCAAAAAACCGTCATGGACGAAGCATAGGGGTATAGGATTACTGCACATTAATCCAATAAAGCATAGAAGAATGCTTATTGGTTCCTTGGGCAGGGTCAGATTTCACAAGAAACATCATTTTAAAAGATAAATAAATTATTACAACCAGGATGATAATGAGAGACGATTGTGGCAGGTAAGGTCTCCATTTGATTGAGTAAATAGGAATAAAGAGAATGTTCTTATTTTGTATGAAGTTGTTTTATTCTGCTCCCACCCAAATTATACCCAGTGGCGTAGCTACTTAGGGGCAAGACGGTGCAGTGCACTGGGACCCGAAAGCTCCGGGGAGCCTCGGACCCTGTCCAGCAAATCTCGTATTGAACTAGCTACCACCTATAGAACGTAGGCGAAGTTAGGCGTAAGTAGTTTTGCTGTACCATAAAGCTGTTAACACTATTATTATAGTAACAGATTGTTATAAGCCAGCGGACTTGAAAAGGAAGCACTTTAGAAAGAAGTACTAAATTTATCGTTTTTTTGGGGTGGAGGGGAAAAGAGGGAGGAGGCTGCTAACCCCCTCCTATACTTATTTTAGTATTAAAATTCAAAATACTATTAAATCATCAAGAAACACAGAACTGTCTTTACCCCCAACTTCTGCAAAATTGACAAAAAATGAGTTAAAAAATTCCTAATTGCATCATAAAAACCCAAAAGACATGTTGTTTCTGGCGCTTCGCAGGCCGCGGCACGCTCGCTACCTAATTATTGCTTGGTTGTGGCTGAATGAAATATCCTCCTCTGCTTTAACCTCCTTTCCTTTTCATAGATAAAATTTTTAAACAACAACAACTGTCAAACTATTTGATAAAATATTTTCGAAGTATATATGTATGTAATTTTGGAATATTTTATCTCAAAATCTATTTATTTATATAAGTGAAATTGCAGTTAATGTGTCAGTCTATAGTGCGTCTATCTACACCAAAAGTGTGAACCTATTCTACAACATGTAATTTAAATAACCAACATCCTGAATACTGGTGGGTTGGATCAGCTTCTGAGTTGATTTCATTAAAAAAAATATTCTTTTTGAAAAAAGTTATAGGAGGTTTTGTGCTTGGGCTCATTGGATTTGGCTCAATGAATGGTTTGTACATAGATAGATAGTGATTAGGGCCTCAGAGGCTTTAGACAACATGCATTTGGACATGTTGTCGAAATGCATGTTGTCTAAAGTAAAAAAATGTAAAAAAATGTTTGGGATTGACATAAGCAATCGATTGCTTATGTCAATCCCATACATTTTTTTACTTAGCGATAGCGAGAGCGATTGTCGAAATGCATGTTGTCTAAAGCCTCAGAGCAGAAGAGAGTACCTATTAAGGCTCAGCTTTAGAAAGAGGTACCTTATACAATGTGTAATTTAAATAACCAACAACCTGAATACAGGTGTGTTGGATCGGCTTCTGAGTTGATTTCAATAAAAAAAAACATTTTGAAAAAATCATTTTTCGTTTATTGAAATCAACTCAGATGTTGGTTATTTAAATTAAATGTTGTATAAGGTACCTCTTTCTAAAGCTGAGCCTTAATAGGTACTCTCTCCTTCTCTATCTATGTATAAACCATTCATTGAGACGAATCCAATGAGCCCAAGCACATAACCTTCTATAACTTTGTGAGGAGTTGTGGAGTTCTGCAGATTCCAGGTTATGCTGCAGGATCAGCAATACGATTAAAGTTACATTAAACCAAATTTCGAGTTGCCAACACCTGAGAAAGTTACTCAGATCCCTTCATCAACTATAAAAGATCTGATTATCTTTAAGCAGGTTAAAAATTGTGATGGAACTGTTTGGACGATCATGTATAAGTAAGCATAAAATATTTTTCTTTGTCTATTTTCTCTTTTCTAATTGGTTTATTTGTATAAAATATATTTGAAATTTTAATGGGAACTATGGTTGTAGCAATACAGTGTACAAAACAGTGAAGATATATTAAAAACAGTACTTATAACTAATGGAGACAGTTCTGATACAGTATATTAAACAAATATTTATTCAATTGTATCTAATCAGCTTATGAAAACATTCAGTAACGTTGAAATTATAGTATAAAAATACAGTGATATATAATTAAAAATATTACTCGTTTCCCCAATAAATACGGTATGGAAAGCAAGTGAAATTGAGCATGAATATTATGAAAATATTAAAATATCCAACTTGATTTTAAACAAACACTTTCTCGCGCAAAAAGTCATACAAACGTAAGACTCCAAATTACAGTGTTCAGTAACTTTCTACATTAGCCCTATTTCCATTTTTACTTCGAGGATGTGTTATTGGACGTTAGTATTTCTTATTACTTACTTGGATTTTAGTTGCAGTGTGATAAAACTGGTCCGACGCCCCTTTTTATATTATAATACGGGAAACTTGCACAAAATTCTATACCAATTTTATTATTGATCGGACGTGAACTGTCATAATAGGGTGACAGTTACGTTTAAAAATTGTAAGGAAATTGGTACCTATTACTGCAATTTATTTCTATTATTTTAGTTTAGATTTTAGCACAGATACAAGGGATAAGTCGAATATTTCTATTTATTATTTATTTATCCAACCGTGTAAATTTTGTAAAGTTATATTTTTGGCGTATAATAGTAAGTCGTCTAATAGGATTTCTTGAAAAAACGAATAATACCTACAACAACCAGTTTCTAAACTTAACCTGACAGTTGACCTTGACATATGTCATTACCGTGTTAGGGATGATAGATATTAGTAAAATATCGATGTGGACCTCCGAGATGTTAACATCAAATCAAAAGTATGGATGTACGATAAAAACATCGATATGTCTAAAAGCATCGATGTTTTCGGTAACAAATAAAACTGTCTACATGTTACTGTATACTATATACGTAACTTTTATTTCGTTTCCGAAGTTTCTTTATTTACAAAATCAATAGTAAATCAAATTTGTATCCGCTTCACAAGTTCACTCATAACACAGATCACCTCTTTCACTCAGTTATTATTATTATTATTAAATATGGCTTCGCAATAAGCATTTAGCCTATGTCGAGTAAAAACAGTAATTCTACACTTCAATTTTGTACGGTAAGATGGAATACCTAAACACGTGTTTTTACAACAAGAACTCGGATGAAACTCCTCTCACTATTCTTCTTCTTCTTTTTAATCAATGGCGATCGCTACACAATAAAGATAACGCATTTCACCGATGTCAAGTGAAAATGTATATACTTAAACTAACAGACAATTGTACGGTAGATTGAGTTAAAAATGGAGTCTCTCAACACGTGTTTTTACAACAAGAACTCGGGACAAAACTAACTATAAAAGACTGTAAACTTCAATTCAACGTTTGCGTCATTCTTGATGAGAGTGACTGAGTGAGAAGAGGCACTCAGTCACTCTCATCAAGAATGACGCGAACGTTGAATTGAAGTTTACTGTCTTTTATATCCCTCGAGAAATGTAAAACAATAACTATTCGTATGGCTTCCTCCGGTTTCGTTGATCGGTGTCATCTAGTGGAAAATAGTTAAACTTGATCGATTGATATCTTACACTGCAATCCAAAATGCGAAAACACTACGAACGTTACCTATAGTGCAAACGCCTTGGCCTGAATTGAATACGGTGCTATGTTTGACATTTGCGCGCACACTGCACCACCTCTTTTTCTATTCTATTCTATACTTAATTAATGGCATCGCGTCGCACTAGCATACGCATTTTGCCTATGTCAAGTGGAAATATAACTACAGTAAAAATTTTTTACGGTTGATTGAGGTTATTAAAAATGGAGTCTCTTAACACGTGCTTTTACGACAAGAACTCGGGAGAAACTCTACCTCTTTTTCGTATCGTTAGCACTGCTTACTGACGTCATCTAAGACGTTACATAATTTTCGTTGGTGTGAATACGTCCAATTTGGTTCAGCGGAGGTGCGCTTTCGGTGCTGATAGCGGGATATTGCACAATTTGGATCGCAGGGTAACGATACTTGAGCCTATAACATTCAATGTACGCTAGATGGCGCCCTAAATAATAATTTATTGACGTTTCGATTTTTTATTCTTAGATGTGTCGATGATATCGAAATCAACACATCGATGTTCACAATCGATGAATATCGACATCCCTATTCTGTACTAATTTTGTCGCGCGTGCCAATCCAATTATTTGTTTTTGTGCGCATTTTTTAGTTTAAAGACAACCTTTCATACAAATATTTTACCAAAAATGACGAAAGTAGCAGACAATGTCAATCCTAATATTTACGAAAAAGGATCAGAAAGAGAAATTACTTCAAAAGATCATGACGAAGATGAGGCTGATGAGTTCGATGAACGCGAAGTTTTCGATCTTATTCGCAATATAAATGATCCTGAGCACCCTTTGACGTTAGAGGAGCTGCGTGTTATAGAAGAGAGTAATATAAGAGTAGATAATAAGGAAAATACTGTGGATGTCACATTCACACCAACAATACCTCACTGCAGTATGGCTACATTGATTGGTGAGTAAAGTTTGAACTTATTTTGCACAAACTTCGGCCCGCGACTTCGCTTGTGCAGAGTTAATTTAATTTATAACCTAACAATATGTTATCCTTGGAAGTACTTTTGGAAGCACTTTAGAAAGAGGTACCAAATTTATCGCTTTTTTGGGGTGGTGGGGAAAAGAGGGGGGAGGCTGCCAACCCCCTCCTGCACATTTTTTTTATATAAATTGCATAGATTTAAAAAAAATTAAATATACTATTATATCATCAAGAAACACAGAACTGTTTTTACCTCCCAACTTCTGCAAAATTAATAAAAAATTAGAAAAAATTCCTAATTGCATCTTATAAACCCAAAAGACATCTAATTGTCCTTTAGTAAAATGTGAAAAAGTCGTTTCTGGCGCTTTGCCGGCCGCTGCCGCGGCACGTGAGCTACGCTCGCTCGGCTCGCGCGTATAGGTCGCAAGTGTAACCTAACCTAAACCAATGCTATATCTACCTAATTATTGCTTTGTTGTGGATGAATGAAATAAGGTCCTTTGCTTTACTATTATAGATATAATTTTACAACAACAACAACTGTCAAACTATTTGATAAAATATTTTCGAAGTAAATTTGTATGTAATTTTGGAATATTTTATCTGAGCATTTATATAAGTGAAATTGCAATTAATGTGTAAGTTTAAAGTGCGTCTATCTACACAATAAGTATGAAGTTATTCTATAAGGTACCTCTTTCTAAAGCTGAACTTTTTTAAGAAGTACCAAATTTTGTGTTTTTTTTGGGGCAGTGGGGAGTAGGAGAGGAGTTTGGTAACCCTCGCACACATATACTTTATAATTGTATAAATTGCATAGGTTTTGGCTCAGCTTTCCATTAGTTGAGTTGCAAGCTGAAATTTTTGTCACGTAAAGTATTCATTATTAGAAACTTGTACAAGTAATCTTGTTTGGCGGAAATGAATAAACTCGAGAAAAAAATTATTGAAAATTAATATTTTTGTAGGTTAAAAGTCAATTTTGACAGCCATTTTGATCAGAGCTGCCATTTTTTCATGCAAAAATAATGTGTTTCTAGTTAGTATGTAGGTAAAAATAGTATGGGCTCAGCACTTAGAAAAAATGAAAAAAAAGTAAATGTGGCTTTACAACAAACTTGAATTCAGAAATAACTTTGGTCAACCCCGACACGCCATGGTCTTGGTCTGTCCTACCCCTAGAGTGTTATTTTGAGCCAGGAGGCGCTTCAATTCAATTTCTTCATTTCATTACTCTACTACCACTATTACTACCCCCTCCCATCGCATAACGCCTCTAATTTTTTATAGGGGGGGGGGGGGGGGGGGGGGTGTCCTCCCTAACACCTATTAATAAACAAACCCCCTCAATGTCTTCAAAATTCTTAAACAATGCAAAAAATTACTTAAAACTAAACAGCTAGCGAAATTGAAAGACTATCACTATATCTGGGTCAAATATGCCAAGATACACGTGCGCAAAAATGACTCTTCCCAAGTTTTAATAATACGAAATGATAGTGATTTAAACAAAATTATATAATGTGTTGCATATTTTACAAATCACAATTTTTGTTCTGTATAAAATTGTTTGTAACATCTGACTCGTATGATACAAAGTCTCATCGCTATTGTTCTCTGCGACCGGTTCCGTCGGGGACCGTCATGCCTCGTATCTGTGCGCTGCTTATCTCGCTCCCACTTCACTTGCTGTTATCAATCGCCCACTACTGCTTACCTTCTTGCTCCTCGCGCATTTCAAATCAAATGATTTATTTACTACCTGCTTGCGGTGCGTATGCCCCGCTATATAAAAGTACTAGTTTTATTTCCGCTGCCCGCATAAATGTTATTAATTATAATTCTAATATTATTTTTTCGATTATATTGATATTTTATTGCTGCATTAATTATAATAATTCGATTGTGTTTTTACTTATTATTAAACATGGCTGTAGTTAGCAATGTTAAATCAACTTATTTAAATATCTTTTACCAAAATGTGCGTGGGTTGCGGACTAAAACTGATATATTTTATAGAAACTCATGTCTTTTTAATTATGACCTAATTATTCTTACTGAGACTTGGTTGGCTGACGGTGTGCATAATAGTGAACTTTTTGACGATCGCTACATGGTGTGGAGACGTGATCGGGAATACTCGGCGACCGGCCAGTCCCGCGGTGGTGGCGTCCTCTTGGCTTCACGCAGAGATATTCCTGCCACTTTACAACCTAGTTTTCAATCGAGTGCTGAAGATTTGTGGTTAACACTCACATTTAATAATAATAAGCGATCCATGTTCAGACTGCATGTGTGTGTGTTATATTTGTGTAAACAAAATCGTGGTTTCTCGTTTTCCCAACAATTAAATAATTATCTATGTAAACTCGAAGACATTTTTATGCGAAATCCGAGTGACAAATATTTAATTGTAGGCGACGTCAATATGAGTTCCATATTGTGGCCAATAGATATAAATTTCGACATTTCAACCGACTCATTGTCTAACGATGAAATTGCATTCATAGACGAGATACAATCGCACGGCTTAAAACAGCATAATCATGTATTGAACACCTTCGGTAGGATTTTAGATTTGGTTCTATGTAATGACTCTGACGTCAAAGTTAGTGAGTGTCACGATCCGCTCGTTCCGACAGACTCACATCACGGGTCGCTCTGTATTGAGGTTAACTTTATTCCGTTTCAAACTTTGAAGCGTTCCCAAGTCACTCGTTTTTTGTTCAACAATTGTAATTATGATATAATAAATAATAGTATTAATTCCATACAATGGGATAGTGAATTATCAGTACGTTCTTTAGATGATGCCGTAGAATATTTTTATAGCCATATTAATGAAATTATTAATAAACATATACCAACCAGAAAAATAAATCACGACACGTATCCGGCTTGGTATTCGTTGTCTTTAAAAAAGCTTTTAAAAGAAAAATATAAACACTTTCGTAAATATAAAAAATACAATAATTTAGCTGATTATTATACTTACACACTGTTGCGTGATAGGGCTAAAAAAATCGAAAACAATTGCTACTTACAATATATTGCCTCTGTTGAGAATTCTATTCAATTTAACTCTAAAATGTTTTGGACTTATGTTAAGAACAAATCTAATTCTTTTGGGCTACCTAGTGTAATTAACTATGGCAACGTATCAGCATCCTCTACAGAAAGTATTTGTGATACTTTTTCAAATTTCTTTCAGTCAAATTTTTTAACAAATAATAATTATAATCGCGATCACAGTACCCAACCATATGAATAACTATTCAACTTCAGATATTTCAACTATTCTTATAAATATTGATGATGTCGTCAAACTTTTATCTAATTTAGATTCCCACAAATTCGCGGGGCCGGACGGTATCCCGGCTATATTTTTCATACAGTGTGCGAAGTCCATTGCAGTCCCGCTCACTTCAATTTTTAAGCGGTCTTTCGTCGAATGCAGTTTACCTAAAATCTGGAAGCGAGCACTTATAACTCCTGTATATAAAAATGGTGATAAAACAGACGTTAGCAATTATCGCCCAATATCTAAACTTTGTATACCAGCTAAAGTGCTCGAGAAGTTGGTATACGGGCAAGTGTTCCCCGCGATCAAATATTCACTTTGTACATTACAACATGGTTTTATGCCAGGACGATCAGTAACATCTAATTTAGTACTGCTTAATGACTTTCTGACTGAAGCCATGGATGGCGGACAGCAGGTGGATGTTATATACACCGACTACAGCAAATGTTTCGACAGAATCGACCATAGACTGTTGTTGGAAAAGTTACTACGGATCGGTATCCGTGGCAATCTTTTGAGGTGGTTCGCGTCTTATATCGATAACCGTAGTCAGGCTGTAGCTATTAACAATTGTGTGTCTAAGTGGTTGCCAATACCCAGCGGTGTTCCACAGGGCTCCCTGCTTGGACCATTGCTATTTTCAATATTTATTAGTGACATCAGCACAATCCTTAAATCATCACAAATATTATGTTTTGCAGATGATATGAAAATTTTTAAATGTGTATCATCTTTAAATGATGCACGCTGTCTCCAATCAGATCTCTCAAAGTTGGAATCTTACTGTATAACTAACAACTTAGAATTGAACCCGGCTAAATGCTCGGTCGTTACTTTTACCCGTAAGCGCAATACATTAGATTACAATTATATATTGAAAGGTCAACAATTGAAGAGAGACACGATGGTTAAGGATCTTGGCGTTATCCATGATCCAAAGTTAATTTTTAGTTCTCATATTGATAATATTGTTTCAAAAGCTTCTAGAGCATTGGGGTTTTTAAAACGTAACTCTAAAGATTTTAAGCAAGAAAAAACTTTAAAAATCCTATACTGTGCTCTTGTTCGTAGCAACTTGGAGTACGCATCGCAAGTATGGAACCCCAGATATTTAGTTTATGTCAACCGTCTTGAGAACATTCAGAGAAAATTCATACGGTACCTCTGTTACCGTACCAACCAAAGGTATAAGAGCGTGAATTATCGTCGTATTTGTATGCAGCATCATCTTCTCCCTCTTTGTAAACGTCGTGAAGTTGCGGACTTAACGTTTCTCCTTAAGATCACTACTGGAGTCCTTGACTGTCCACAACTTCTATCTAAACTATTATTTAAAGTACCTACTAAGTCGAATCGGCGTTATACTCCGCTCCATTTGCCCTGCACTAAAACTAATTATCGCCAAAATTCATTCATGTATCGTGCGAGTGCGCAGTTCAATGAGGTGGGCGAAAAACTTGATTTAGATATTTTTAATACCAGTTGCAGCAATCTTAAGCGAGCGGTGATTAGGCAGTGCGTTGATGAGTTTTTGTAATTGTAACTTCTCTTGTTCGTGTTATATTCTTTTCCTTTGTTTAATTTTACTGTATATAACTATATATATCTCTAGTTCATTGTAACTAAATGTTCGCAGTTACGTAAATTGTCATTGTAAGTGGAAGCCTTTAATTAGCTACTCGTATCTAATTTACTTTTTTATAATTGTTTTTATTGTATAGCTGTTGGTTTTCCGAATACATTAAAATAAAATAAAATAAAAACAAAAAGATATATAATAGTTCTTTAGTAAAATACAAAAATATTGTTTCTGGCGCTTCTTCTGCTGCAGCCACTGCACGCTTCTTTATGGTATTTTCTTTTATCACAATAAAGCATTAGTTACAATTTTTGGTACGAAATGAAATGCAAAAGCTCTTTATTTAAATGGACGTTGCTAATTATTTTTAAATCTTCAAAGCCCTACCACCATTTTGCACATGTTTTTAATCCAAACATTGTTTTTAATAGGATTTTGTGTTGGAAGTACTCCCAAGTTCTTGTTGAAAAACACGTGTTGAGAGACTCCATTTTTAACCTCAATCAACCGTACAATTTTTGTTACTTTAGTTACATTTTCACTTGACATTGGCAAAATGCGTACGCTTAATGCGACTCGACGCCATTAATTGAGAATAGAATATGATTTTGTGTTTGTCAAAATGGTTTTATTTTGTTGCATAGGTATCTGTGTTAACGATCAATTATGAGGAATCATTGAAATGAAGATTTTGTGGTGCGTATGACGTTACCATCTCATCAGTCGCCATCATGAGGTCTGTTGCCGTATATTTCTCGCCAAGCATTCCCTAGATGCGTTAAAATGTGTGACACCCATATTTTAATGCAAACTTCAAAAAGAACTAAATTAAAAAAGACATGGCTGTATGGGCTAGACCCCTTTGCCTTCCCTTAATAGGGAGAATTTATTGAAAAAAAGTCAATATAGGATGCAAATTTATTGTTTGATGGGCGTTGCCCCAACACCGCAATCGATATCAAACCAAGGTCGATGGTCCTTCGAGCCGGATTTCAATAATAAATGGAATGCGTATTTTTGTTCCAGGACTGTCAATCAGAGTACAGCTGCTCCGAGCGTTGCCTAGTCGATTCAAAGTGACAGTAACAGTGACAGAAGGAACTCACGCGTCAGAACACGCTGTCAACAAGCAACTGGCCGACAAGGAGAGAGTCGCAGCCGCTCTGGAGAACAATAACCTGGTGCAGATCATAAACCAATGTGTTACTGGTCAAAGTTAGAGAAATGATAATATTAAGAATTAAGAATTTATAAACCAGAAATAATATCTTAAGGCCCTGGTCAATGGGTAAGGGACTTTAGTGGACACAATGATATTATATTTAAAAAAAGGTAGATAGGTTGCTTGCAAAAAGTGGCACCCTAAAAGTAAGCTGATTAGCACACCTGAGCATAGCACAAAATATATCTCTCTCGTTTACTCTATTGCTAGATATCATGTTGTCTTACTCACAACTTACAATACGGCCATGTTAACTCGCCACATACGACAACATGAAATCGTTGACTTTAGGTGCCGAGTTAATTTGACCGTGAAACATGATGACATTTTGGACCATTTTTGACTTTGAATTAGTATGAAGGTAACCTATCTACCTCTTTTAAATATAATATCATTGGGTGGAGAAATGATTTTCGACCTTATCAAAATGAATTTAGCACTAACATTCTTTTAACACGAATAGGTCGAAATGGAGGCATGCCACAGGACGCCGCGGTAACTTCGTGTTGTTAAAGGAAAATTAGGTCTGAGTACAGTTACATTAAACGCACATTAATTGAATTATTACAATTACAATGTCTAGTAATGCGCAAGTGTGCGTGAAAAATCGTATTGCAGTCTGA
This sequence comes from Elophila nymphaeata, assembly GCA_955850985.1. Lineage (NCBI taxonomy): Eukaryota > Metazoa > Arthropoda > Insecta > Lepidoptera > Crambidae > Elophila > Elophila nymphaeata. The sequence goes on from OY039094.1 coordinate 2,204,873, forward strand.
CATTTCCTCTTTTCTACGTGACTGACAGGCTGACTTGGGCCGCCTGCGTGTACGTGAAACGGTCTCGTCTATCTATCTCACTCTAATATACGCGTAGTATGCTCTTTCTCTTTCATATTGCCGAACTACAGTCTCCTATATCTAATATCTATGGTACATACACACTCGCACGCACATACATGTAACAAAACTTCGGCTAGCCTGTTTCGTTTAGGCGCAGAATGTCCAATTCGCAAAATGTCCAACGGTAGTAAAAAGGACCAGTTCGCAAAATGTCTAGTTCGCAAAATGTCCTTTTCGCAAAATGTCCAATATTCATCGTGACGTGATTAATTTACTAAACATCTTGTGTTTCTGTGATGCATATTAATGTAAGAAACGCCCTAAAGTCGCTTCTGGCTGGCTCCGGCGCTGTGTTTATGTCGACCTAACTCGCTCGTCGCTTCGCTCTCCGCTAACCTAAGTTACACTGTCACTGGAAGGAAAAATCGTGTAACGTTACGATTGATATTGGACATTTTGTGAACTGAATATACTGCTAATTGGACATTCTGCGAACTGGTCGCAAAATACATTTTGTTAATTGGATATTCTGCGCCTATACCAACTGTTTTCTAAAAAAAAAACTACATAGACATGAAACCAGCCTCAAGTTTTTTTTGCAGCGCTCCGTCTGTATATTTTTTTATCTGTGCAGAGGTTAAGAGAGACAATTTCTAATAAAAACCAATTTGTAAATAAAAATGTGACTTTATTGTATATTTTGTGCAAAAGTGATATAAATGCGTGATGTTATCGTAATAATGTGTTTTGTTACAATAAATATGTTAATTCTGATTGGCGGCTTTTGTTTCATTCTTCAAGTCCTCGTAGGATGTTTGGTTCTGTGAAAAATAAATATTGCATTATTATAAACTAGAGATGAAACTGATAGTTGTTTAGCCGGATACCGGATATCCGGGGAGCTGTGAGTCCGGATATCCGGTGGCCGGATATTCGGCCCATTGTCTCGTTGCATGTCGTGACGAGTTTAGCGCCGCACATGGCGTAACGCGATTAGTACCCGTAGTGTAAGTTTTTTTGGTATAAAAAACGCAACTTAGTTGCGTTAAGAGCTCAATTTGTATAGGAAACGCGAACAGCGCCCCTAGCGGAGAGAAGCGCAAATCATGTTTCCCATACAAATTGAGCTCTTAACGCAATTACAATCGGTGCGTTTTGTATACTAAAAAACTTACACTAAGGGTACAGGTAGGTACAGATCAATTAGGGCGGTTTCGCTAAGTTTTTAATAAAAGTTTTTTATTTACATATTTACTATTTATGTATTTATCATTAGAGTGAATATTTTATTGATATATACCTCACAAAGATAATTAATGTATTGCATTTTATTATGGGAAAATGTAGTTTTTATATATCCTGTATCCGGCCGGATAGTGAATTTAGTCCGGATAGGCCGGATACCGGATCGTTACCGGATATACGTTTCATCTCTATTATAAATATTATACAGGGTGTAAAAGACATGAGCAGTCAAACGAGAACCATGTATTCTGCTCACCATCATAACATTTTTCTCCCTTTAGACTATACCTGGGAAATTGATAGTTACGATTTTATTGAAGGTCAAAGTCATAATTTTTTTTTCCATTTTTTTATGAAAACGTGTTCTATACGTTATTTCTAATTATTGTCCAAAGAAACATTATCATTTTTTTAGCATTTCATAACAAAAAATGGCTTCAAAACGTTATCGTTCAATGTAGCTCACTCGATGCGCACGGACACTAACGAACGGGGCCGCCCGTCAAGCAAAATTATCGCGGTTTTGCGAGTTGCGTGCGAGTTGAGCCCTTTACATTGCGCGGTACAATTTGCAATTTTTTTTAACACCAAAAAATAAAAATCATTTCCCAGCAATATTTTTTTTGAAATATGTCTTATTTTGATGTATAGAATACATGGTTCTCGTTTGACTGTTCATGTCTTTTACACCCAGTATATTAGTTTGAATAGTGTATATTACGGCATGCTCAACTAGAACCATGTTATATAGTACGGTCGCTGATCGCGACACTCTGTCTTCCTATAAATTCAGCGATTTGACCGATCTCCTTAGTTTGACATATCTGTGGTCACAAGGTGAACTGGGATCACCAGATCATGGCGGACAGCGCAGGACCGACCGGTTTGGAGATCCTTGGGGGAGGCCTATGTCCAACAGTGGGCGTCTGAGGCTGATATGACGATGACGATGAAAAAAAAATGAGCTGTAAATCACACGAATATTATTGACAATGACAATAACAATCTTACCGTCCACATGTCGGCGTCCCACTCAGGGAACAGGCTCTTGAAGACCTTCGGCTCCTTGCCCTGTTTGACAATCACCACGATGGCGCTGTCTATGGTCCTCTCAAGCCCGTCGTCTTCAATGTATTTCTGTAATTAATTAAAGTAATATACAAGATGATGTTATGGCGGCCTTCCGTGCCATATTTCTAAGTTCATTTATTATAATTACTGAATTATTCGCCTACAATTCAAACACAAATACTACAAAATGATATAGAATTTTGAAATTTATTAATTGAAATAATTACTCAACGAAGTGTGGTCTGAGGGGCCACCTATAAAGTATGTGTTTTTTTTATTAACTACTCTACCGATCTCAGATTTTGTCTACTAATTCTTCTCGAATACTACAAAATCATACTAATTTTTGATAAAAAATCATCCATGATATTCCTAGTTCTGAGGTGGAACCTCAATTCAAACGTTTAGATTGAGGTGCCACTTTTATATGCATATAACTTTTAAAGTATTCTACTACAAAATCCAAGATCGGTTGCAGAAATTTCTCTCAACTACTGCTAAATAACTGAATACTAACTAGAAAAAATATACTGAAATAACGATTTTTTTCAGTGTATTATTATTTCTAGTTTGAATCTTAGAAGTGTAAATTTCAAAGATTTGATGAAACAATGTTTACCATAAAAACGTAAGCACCAAGCACTGACAAATTTCGACAGCGAAAGCAATGCCCCGGTTAACGGAGCATGCCGGGTTGGGGCGAATGCTGGGTTCGATTCCCGCTTGGGGCAGGTCGATTTTTTTCAGTCTATTTTTTCTAGTTTGAAAAATATTAGGTTGGGGAAAAAGTCTTTTCGCATTATAGTATGTATAAACTTGTAATAAAATCTCTTTGGCTATACTATTTGTATCTGGCTGGTTTTGGTATCATTGAAAGTTTAAATTTTAAAGAACATAATTCCAAATTCAAATTAGGAAAATGTGTGATTTTCATTTGTTTTTCGTACCGCCAAGATGAGTGAATCTAATGAAGAAATTCGATACATTTTAAAATTTTACTACAAAAAAGGTAAAAATGCAACGCAAGCCACGAAAAAAAATTGCGATGTTTATGGACCTAGTGCAGTGTCTCTGAGAGTAGCACAAATTTGGTTTAAGCGTTTTCAATCCGGAAATTTTGATGTCAAAGATGCACGTCGCTCTGGTCGCCCTATTACAGATAAAATGGATGCCATTTTTGAAAAAGTGGAGCAAGATCGGCATGTCAGTAGTTACGACGTAGCTGAAGAACTGGGAATTGACCACAAAACAGTTTTGGCGCATTTGAAAAAAACTGGGTACACAAAAAAGCTCGACATTTGGGTACCTCACGAGCTCACTGAAAGAAACCTAATGAACCGTGTACTCATTTGTGATTCTTTATTACGACGTAATGAAACCGAACCATTTTTGAAGAAGCTGATAACTGGTGATGAAAAGTGGATCACGTACGACAAGAACGTGCGAAAAAGGTCGTGGTCAAAGGCCGGTCAGACTTCACAGACTGTGGCGAAACCCGGGTTAACACGCAACAAGGTGATGCTGTGTGTGTGGTGAGATTAGAAGGGCATTATTCATTATGAGCTGTTACCACCAGACAGGACCATCGATTCTGAACTCTACTGCGAACAACTGATGAGATTAAAGCAAGAAGTTGAGAGAAAGCGGCCGGAATTAATCAACAGAAGTGGTGTGGTTTTTCATCATGATAACGCTAGACCTCACACATCTTTAGCCACTCAGCAAAAATTAAGAGAGTTTGGCTGGGAGGTGTTAATGCATCCGCCGTATAGTCCTGACCTTGCACCTTCAGATTTCCACCTGTTTCGGTCTCTTCAGAATTCTTTAGGCAGTGTCAGGTTAACATCACGAGAGGACTGCCAAAACCACTTGTCGCGGTATTTTGACCAGAAGTCCCAAAATTTCTATAGCAATGGGATCATGTCCCTACCTACAAGATGGCAAAAAGTTATCGAACAAAATGGTACCTACATACTTTAGTTAAATGTAAATAAACTATATTAAAAAATGTTTTGAATTTTCTTAAAAAATGCGAAGAAACTTTTTCCCCAACCTATTATTTACGCGTTTGTAAACGCAAATTCCATAACTGAATACAGAAAATTACGATAGAGCTTCTCCCTAGTTCTTGTTGTAATAATACGGATTGAGAGACTCCATTTTTACTCTTAATGTATGTGTGAAAAATGAAAATGTGATGTGCGCAAGCGATTTTGGCCTTTTATGCTGCACGTGAAACCACAAGAGTTACAGATTACCGTGTGGCATAAGTAGTCGAATTCAATACGCAGCTGTTAATTTTTTTTGCAATATTTTTTTTGAAATATGTCTTATTTTGATGTATAGAATACATGGTTCTCGTTTGACTGTTTATGTATTTTACACCCAGTATAAACTTTATAGACTTATCAAAGACCGATGACATTACAATAATTCGATAACAATATCCCATTATCCTGGTTAGAATCGCCAGGACTGATAAATTAAACGTTTGGAATGTTAGTTCAGTTATACGTCACTAGATGGCGTTGTCATTAAGTAAGTACTTTCATCGGCGGTTATAATTCGCACTAAAAAGTGGAAAATAAAATAATAGTTTTAAAAACTACAAAAACACGTTTTTATGTTAAATAAAAACTAAAAAGTGAAAAATAACTTTTTAGTAGGTATAGAAACTAAATGATGAATGAAAAGTATTAATTACTATTTAGAGAAAAGCGTGTGGTGTTCAATTTAATTGTAGGTACCGATGGAATATTTTCAAGAACTAATGTAATTGAGCACCCCACGCTTTTCTCTAAATAGTAATTATACTTTTCGTTCATCATTTAGTTTCTATACTAAAAAGTTATTTATCACTTTTTAGTTTTTTATTTAACATAAAAGCGTGTTTTTTTTTATTGTTTGGATTATGAAATGTCATTTATGTATGTAAGTAGGTAGTTCTAATTCCGCATATTCCTTACATTGATGATGTTCTCCCGGGCAGCCTTCACCCTCTCCGGGGTATTGGCGCCCTGCCAGTAGTACAGCTCCTCGCCAGCGTCCAGGATGTACACACCGTCATCGGATAACTCCTGGGAAGATAAAGAAAGAATGGCAATGACAAGGAATGAAACGTATTTGAATATGTAGGTAGGTACATATGTTTTTTTATGGAAAAAGGACGAATGAACCGTCGGTTCACCTCATGGTCAGTGATCCACCACTAAAAAGCAAAAAATAAAATACTGACGGACCATCCTTACTTGCTGCCTGACTCCTGAGGGGCTCCTGATAACACTTACCTTCTGAGTAAAGTCCGGGAGAGCTTCACGAAGCTGATCTTGCCGGTAACTCTGACAGACCATCCTGACTTGCTGCCTGACTCCTGAGGGGCTCCTGATAACACTTACGTTCTGAGTAAAGTCCGGGAGAGCTTCACGAAGCTGATCTTGCCGGTAACTCTGACAGACCATCCTGACTTGCTGCCTGACTCCTGAGGGGCTCCTGATAACACTTACGTTCTGAGTAAAGTCCGGGAGAGCTTCACGAAGCTGATCTTGCCGGTAACTCTGACAGACCATCCTGACTCCTGAGGGGCTCCTGGCAACACTGACGGACCACCCTGACTTGCTGCCAGACTCCTGAGGGGTCCTGGTAACTCTCACCTGCTGAGTAAAGTCCGGGGAGAGCTCCTCGAAGCTGATCTTGCCGGTAATACTGACGGAGACAGTGGTGAGCGTACTGTCGGTGGTTACGCGTCTGCTGACGGCACTGCGCCACCCTGACTTGGTCTCAGACTCCTCAGGGGCTCCTCCTGGTAACCATCAGTTTTGAACACCGGAATTACAATAAGAGGTCGTCACAGCGATCGCAGAATCGCTAAGTGTGGGGTTGGTACTCGAATAGGTGTCAAAAATGTATATACTAGTTTTCCTCCGTCCGAGGTGATATCAGACGGTTCACTCGAATGAATGTTTATTCCAGTGAATGCTTCGTTTATATTTCATTCCATGTTCACACGGTCGAACTGGAATGAATTAGAACAGAACATTCATCATCTTTTTTTTTTCTTTCAATATGTCGTCGAAAGAAGACCATTTTGCGGCGACGTTTTCTCATACAAGGCTCTTATATTACCTAAACATAATGGCCGAATCCGAGTGAACGTTTTCTCTGTGTTCAAACTGTTCATTTATAGTTCATTCCGAGTGGGAGTGAAAGATGCCGAATGCCAATATCCTACACTGTTGGATTGGTGAATGAATTCATTCAGCACTTGTGTTTTATTTTGGGTGCAGACACTTGATTTCGAGTGAAAGGTACCGATTGAAAGGCGAAAAATTAACCGTCTGATACCACCTTAAAGATGAAGGGCAATCCCTTAGCAGGACAACCAAGGACAACAATCCTTATGAAACGAGAGGATATAATCATCCACTGACATACAATCCTTTATTTTTAAACAAAAAAATACAAAATGACGGAAAAGTATCTGTTCGTGTTTATGGTGACAAAAGGATTGTCATTTCTCGCGCACTGGCGCGTTATGTTAATGTCACAGGAAATAATGCTGGGATTAGGGGCCATCCATAAATTACGTCACACGATTTTAGGACTTTTTAACCCCTCCCCCCGTCCTTGTCACAGGTTGTCACATTTTTAGAACCCCTCCCCCTGATGTGACGTCACACATTTTTTAATTTTATGCATGTATTTAGAAATAATCAAAAGAAAACAGTTATTTTAATTTTTTCTTAAACCTATTCAAACCCTTACCAGATCTCTCGTGAATTTTGTGTCTAACTTGCATTACCACGCCGCTCTAGAAGTTGATTGTTATTGCAAGAGAGATAATCTCATAGCGAGAGTGCTAAAGTATTAAAAATATAGATCGAGTTCGAAAATTTTTAGATTTTTTTATTCACATATAAATTTCGCGTTTTAGTACTTTAAATTTTAACATGTAACGTCACATTTTGACCATCCCCTGCCCCGTGTCACACAATGTCACATTCTGGTGATACCCTCCCCCCCCCTTTAACGTGTGACGTAATTTATGGATGACCCCTTAGAGTTAGTGGCCTCAACGGTTTTATTTAACCTTATGTTGTTTTTCTACATTATCCTACAAGTCATAAATGTTATTCGATGACCAACTACTGAACGTCGGTGCTAGCCCTAGAGTATGCATGCACGCTCTGACGCGATGCTAGGATGCTTTGATGCACGTATGCAGTACCTACTTTTATTTGGCGAAGGTTTTAAATATCTACTCATCTTACCCAGAGCCTCCCAAAAATCTTCGGGTTCCTCTCCCTGGTCTACTCCCACCACTTCCTTCTCCTTGACTGTAGTCTCTAGGAAAGATAGAGCGGCTTCCTGTTCCGATGAGTCCGATTCCTGGAATAAATCAGAAATATTACCAAAAGATCTCATTGCAAATGTTTACGCTTTAACTGCATCTATCAGTGTTCACTCTTTCAAATATTGAGGACTATCGCCAATTTATTGTCGCGTAATGTTCAACCAATGGCGTTGCCCTATTTCAAACGGACATACCGTTGGGATTTTCAGGGTGTAATTTTCAGGGAACACATCAACAGACTACAAGATCCACTCCTTAGCTGTTTGCATTATAAACGAGTTACCAAATCCCTTTCTGACAATTAATAATAATAATAATAATTCTTTATTTCAGGCAACAAAGTAAAATGCCCGCTCCACATTCGCGGCCGCGAACCCGCGAAAATAATCTACATCACCGTCTTTACATAGGACCAAAAAAGTTATGTAAAATAAGAAGTAACAATGTATAGTGTTTTTGCGGGTTCGCGGATGCGAGTGTGGAGCGGGCATGAAACACTAGGCCCATATAATAAATACGTTAAAGACTAACATACACAATTATAAAAATAAAATACACTTAATTAATCACTAGGCACTATCGTCTGCGTCTGTTGACGTATATATGCGCAGTGTCCGGTAGCCGTCCTCGAAATCGCCGAAATACGACGCTTTTCGGCCAGAAATCATCCTTCAGGAACGTCTGCAGTTTCTCTGCCGCCACGCTCACCGCAAATGAGTTGAAATTAACTCTGTGAGGGGACTCTAAACGCTCAACCCTTAAGATGAAGTTTGTTTTCACCCTAATGTAGTCAATAACATCTTTAGCCGTGCCAGAGTCGTATAACCTGCGTCATTAAGTCCCGATAGTGAAATAAAAAGCGTGCCACATACCTTTCCTTTCCACACGTAGACCTTTTCCAAGGTCTCCAGCACGAACACGTCATCGTCTTCTAGAGCATCAGCTGATTCCTTTAGCTGCACGGCTCTCATATCCACTCCTGGCTCCGTACCTTCCACCTGCAATAGAAAAACAGGGGGCTTAGAAAAGTGGCAATCCTTTCATAACGATAAGATATCGAAATTTGTCATCATAGGCCATATTGATTGGTTATCTACAGAGTATTAGCTTGCGCTTCCAAGTTACTTAGAAGTACGATTGGTCACGTGACTTAAATCAATCCCATACATTTTGTTCTTACCAAACTTCCCTATCATTTTAATTTGTTACTTTGTCTACGGTCTATTCCATTTAGAAGCCGTTTTTGTATAACAGAACGAGACTTCTAGCCTTTGAGCTTATAGGATGCTGATTGCTGACTCCGGGTGTCTAAAACATCCAGAAAATACTTTCATGAAAATTACATGGTTCAATTTCGGTTGAATATTGCTTTCAATTACATTGCTTCAATAGCATTGAGACGTGTAAATAGACATTGCAATGCAATTGCCCAATCCCATTGAAAGCTAAAATTTACCGAATGCTTTCAATGGAATTGCTTAAATAAAGTTCCCGCGCAGCAGCCGATATGCGGAGAGAAGGTATCCGACTGTTTTAGTGGGTATGCCAACCTTTAGGGTGGGTGACTCCCACATAACCCTGGTGAGCCCTATTCCCGCTGCGGGTACGTATCAAACGTTTTCTGTCGAAAAACGCATACTAGAAAGAAAGAAGCCAGTAACTTACCCTGAACAGTCGCACGTTGTCTTCGTCGTATGTATCCTTGGAGTTAACAGGCTTGTAGTCATTAGCCTTACTTCCGAAGAAAATGGCCAGCGCTCCTGTGGACAGAAGATTGTTAAATTGGGAGAGCAGACAAATGATCCCAGTCCCAACCAAATTGTATAGAAACCATTTCCGTCTCAGGTGGAAACTTTTTTGGCCATTGTGAAATTACTTTCTCGTAAGTAGTATAGAGTCTCAAAGTCTTATAATCGTAAAAAAATTCGACCTCGAGATTTTGACGGATTTACACGTTTAAAATATTTTTTTTTTGGAATTATGTCTGTGTGTGTGTCTGTGCGTTAGCACGATAACTCGAGCATGCTTTAACAATTGCAACCAAATTTAACATACGTGTATAACATCCAAATATAAGGTTTCTATCAAATTTTGAGCCGTCGATCACGAAAGTTAAGCAAGCAAGTGCGCTGTCGGTACTCGGATGGGTGACCAAAATTTAATATGCATATATGAAATCAAAATATAAGGTTTCTATCAACATTTGAGTCGTTACGAGAAAGTCAAGAGGAGACCACTCTCGATTTTTTTGTAATAGTTTTGTGTGATGTAAATGTTGTTTTTTTTTTCAATAATAATAAAAAAACACCCTAGTCCCCTTCCCTACCCCGTGTAGGGTTACCATCCGTCCGGATCAGTCCGGACATGTCCGGACTTCTAGTGTACTGTCCGGACTTTGTCCGGCCCTCTAGTATGTCCGGATTTTTTGTTTTAGATGGAATACGAGTAATAAAACTTACACAAGTAAGTTTTTAAATCTTTATTAATGTCCCACTCATATAAAAGCGACTGTTAGCTACCATGTCCTTACTACTTTTACGAAGTGCGTACTGAAGTGCTGATGTTTGCATTTTTTTGTCCGGACTTTTTTGTCCCAAAACCCAATTCTGGCTGCTCCAAATTCGAGCGTCAGTCTGTTAGTCTACTGTGACTTGACTAAAAGATAGTAAGACATACCTTTGAAGATGGTCAAGAAATGCTTGGACTCTTTGCCCTGAGGCACTTTAACTACGGTCACGTCTCCTTCTAGCTCTTTCTCCATTTCGTAGACCAGCTCCTTGGCTGCTGCTTTATCGTCAGAGCTGGCTTCGGCTCCCTAAATAAGAAAAAAAGAATCGGGTAATCCATGTTTTTGTAAAAGGGTAGAAAAAAGATAGTAAAATAGCACTATCTTTCCTTATCTTTAATATGATATTTATTATTTCATTTTATTTTTTACCACGCTCACACCAATTATCTAGCCCAAAGTAAGTATCATTAAGAACTTGTGTTATGGATACTAGATAACGGATTTTTTTTTTAATATACATAATATTTCTAGATATTTTTATAAATAAACTTAAATAAATATATAAACAACCATGACTCGTCAACAAACACTCTTGTTCGTCACACATATTTGCCGCTACCAGGACTCGAACCCGGACCGCTTGATGTGTAGGCAACTATACTGACCACTCCACGACGGCGTCTAAATATATGCATATAATGTAGTATATAATAATGTACCTATAATATAAAAATATGTAATAATATTTATGTAAGTATATATTCGCTTCGTCCTTCGCACATTCGTTGCCGATTCCGATTCCAATGCTTGAGCTCTCTTTAAGGGCAATACATGTCATCTTTTTTTTAACTATAACAAAAATTTCAAATCAATACATTCAAAGGTTATTGAATAATTTTATTTTTGCATTTACAAACGCGTAAGCTTAGAAGTGCAAAATTCAAAGATTTGATGAAACAATGTTTACCATAAAAACATAAGCACCAAGCACTGACAAATTTCGACAGCGAAAGCAGTGTCTCGGTGGCGTAATGGTCAACGTAGCCGCCCGGATTGCGGAAGATGCGGGTTCCCGCCTGAGGCAAGTCTATTTTTTTCAGTGCACTTTTCTAGCATTCAAAGGTTACTTGGGGTTAAAAAAATTGTCTTCACTTTTTTATTGGTACTGTGGCTTCCAGTTTAACTAAAAATTTCTTAGACTGAAATAAGGCCCGTATTACAGAATGACACTCAGATGTCAAACATGTCTTAAGAATCGTCTGTCACTTTCTATCACGCACAAAGTGATAGAGACGTAGGACGCTCAAATCGGCGTTCATTCTTGAAACTCATTATAATACGAACGGCCCTATGGCATAAAACTACTATTACTATAAGCTTAGAATAAGAACATACTAGAAGGATAGTTCCATACAATATGCCGCTTCAAAACTGACGCAAAAAATTTGTTATGTGTGCTAACGCTTACACACAGATACACGCACACTACTAAAAATTGGTGTGGTCAATAAAATCTCATCACCCCAAAACCAGGTAATTTAAATAAAACATGAATACTACTTCTGATTTTGAAGTGAAACTTCTTTTTATACAATAGGTACAGTCAACAGCACGTCAGGCTATACAAAACTGTCAAATTTCTCCAAACGATTTTCAACCTAAGACTATTTAATATAAAGTGCATAATCGATTGGGAAAATTTGACAGTTTGTGGTAACCCAACGTGCTGTTGTCTGTACATCGTAATTTGAAAATTCGATGAAACGGAAAAGCCACACCAAAGTTTTTGACGGATAGTTTTAAATAGAATATCAGGGTACCATTTTGGTAGTTTTCGGGGGTCCCGATTAAAAAAAAAATATATATTGAGATCCAAGATGGCGGACGTGACTTTTTAATATAATATCAATATGGGTATCATTTTCGTGGTTTTCGGGGGTCCCGATTCCGAATTCAACATCCATTTTGAGATCCAAGATGGCGGACACAACTTTTTAATAAAATATCAATATGGGTATCATTTTCGTGGTTTTCGGCGGCCCCGATTCCAAATTCAACATCCATTTTGAGATCCAAGATGGCGGACACGACTTTTTAATAAAATATCAATATGGGTATCATTTTCGTGGTTTTCGGCGGCCCCGATTCCAAATACAACACCCATTTTGAGATCCAAGATGGCGGACACAACTTTTTAATAAAATATCAATATGGGTATCATTTTTGTGGTTTTCGTGGGTCCCGATTACGAAAACAACATCTTTTTTGAGATCCAAGATGGCGGACGCGACTTTTTGATATAATATCAATATGGGTATTATTTTGTATGGAAGTTCGACATGGCGGACGCGACTTTTTGATATAATATCAATATGGGTATCATTTTCGTGGTTTTCGGGGGTCCTGATTACGAATACAAGATCTTTTTTGAAATCCAAGATGGCGGACGTGACTTTTTGACAAAATATCAATATGGGTATCAATTTCGTGGTTTTCAGGGGTCCTGATTACAAATACAACATCTTTTTTGAGATCCAAGATGGCGGACGTGACTTTTTAATATAATATCAATATGGGTATCATTTTTGTGGTTTTCGGGGGTCCCGATTCTGAATTCAACATCCATTTTGAGATCCAAGATGGCAGACACAACTTTTTAATAAAATATCAATATGGGTATCATTTTCGTGGTTTTCGGCGGCCCAGATTCCAAATACAACATCTATTTTGAGATCCAAGATGGCGGACACAACTTTTTAATATAATATCAATATGGGTATCATTTTCGTGGTTTTCGGTGGTCCCGATTCCAAGTACAACACCCATTTTGAGATCCAAGATGGCCGACACAACTTTTTAATAGAATATCATTACGGGTATCATTTTTGTGGTTTTCGGGGGTTCTGATTACGAACAACAACTTTTTTGATATCCAAGATGGCGGACGTGAGTTTTTGATAAAATATCAATATGGGTATCATTTTCGTGGTTTTCGTGGACAAACACGTCGAAAATGATACCTATGTCGATTTTATAATAAAAAGTCGCAAACACCATCTTGGATCTCGAAATAGATGTCACATTCGGAATCGAGACCCTCGAAAACCATGAAAATGATACCCATATTGATATTATATTAAAAAGTTGTGTCCGCCATCTTGGATCTCAAAATAGATGTTGTATTTGGAATCTGGGCTGCTGAAAACCACGAAAATGATACCCATATTGATATTTTATTAAAAAGTCGTGTCCGCCATCTTGGATCTCAAAATGGATGTTGAATTCGGAATCGGGACCTCCGAAAACCACGAAAATGATACCCATATTGATATTATATCAAAAAGTCACGTCCGCCATCTTGGATTTCAAAAAAGATGTTGTATTCGTAATCGGGACCCCCGAAAACCATGAAATTGATACCCATATTGATATTTTGTCAAAAAGTCACGTCCGCCATCTTGGATTTCAAAAAAGATGTTGTATTCGTAATCAGGACCCCCGAAAACCACGAAAATGATACCCATATTGATATTATATCAAAAAGTCGCGTCCGCCATGTCGAACTTCCATACAAACTTTCATCCCCTATTTCAACCCATTCAACCTTTTATTCGCGATAAAAAGTAGCCTATGTCCCTCCCCGAGATCCATATTTGTACCAAATTTCATCAAAATCGGTTCAGTGCTTTAGACGTGAAAGCTTAACAGACAGACAGACAGAGTTACTTTCGCATTTATAATATTAGTAGGGATAAATATTTCTACGCTCACACCAATTATCTAGCCCAAATTAAGTATCATTAAGAACTTGTGTTATTATTTACTTTGAATTCCTTCGCTTCGCTCTTGAATCAAAGTAGCGCCCTCGCCGTAAAAGTAGATTGTATGATAAGGGAGCAAAATAGCTCCCTTATCATACAATCTACTATTCCAAACCGGTCTAGGCGTAGAAACATACATAAAAAAGAAGGTTAAGGCGACTTGAAAACCTCCTCCTTTTCTTAAGGCGGTTAAAAATGTCCATACGTTAAGTCAAAACAATCTAATCATCAGAAAATATTTTTTTTATGTCCTTAGTATTTTTTACAGAACATTTAATATGATTAAATTATTGCATTCGACTAAATTCTTAACAACTAAAATAGGTAAAATAATTTCTGTAACTGGCAGCACTCAGTATTTAAAAAATACAAAATTAAATATTTGGTTTTTATTGCTTAAAAAGTGAAAATACAATAAAATATTAAAAACTTACGTGTGAAAAGTAATGTTCTCACTCTTTTTATTTTTTTCAGTTCGAATATTACACCATTTAATAGCACAAATCGTCATTTTTTTATAATTTCTTGGAGATGCGTACGGAGTGCGTTGACCTCGAGGACTACGCATAGAGTTTCCGTATGGTGCCAAATAAGGCCTAATATTGGTTGCACCAAATTGAGTGCCCGGATACGGTATCTGTATGTTCTTAATCTAAGACTATAAGCTTATTTTTATAAGACTACTAAAAATATTTTAGAAGTTTAAAAAATTCTGTTGCATAAAATAATTTCAGTTTTTGTTGCATAAAAATAAAGACACTCATATAATAAGTTGGATACTTATATTATTTGTAAAATTTAGAAGCGTCTCGTTGCATAAAAAATATAACTAATAATACAAGTTAGAAGTCTACTGCCGGGAAATACAAGCTAATAATAATGTGAAACAAAATTTCTGTTGCAAGAAATGACGCAGCTACTATTATTTACTCCTATTAATGGTGTAATTCTATCAACCATTGAAGGTGGTTAAAATATTTTATAAGTATCTTTCTGTATGCTTAGTTGCGATCTTAAGTTAATCGCAATGTGCTTGAGTGATTCAGGTGATAAAAGAATGATGCAAAGACGACGACCGTGGATTTTTAAAGCAAGAATCAATTAGAACCGTTTGCAATTCACTTAAGAATGTAATCGGCGATTCTAAATAAATTTTAATCAATTCTTTTTTTATCCTGGAAAGGATACAAGGCGTACCTATATCAACATCCAACGCTTAGAAATTATGCCCTAAGTCCTTTACAACAATTACAAGTAGCGCAGTGGCGTCCATGGTCTACTACTTTCTGTATTACTCTACATACTTTTTCAATACCATGCAAATCAGCAACGCAATGATATTGGATTCCACTCCTATTATGAGTTTGAAATTTATTAGTAATTTTACGAGTATTAAAATTTCTTTATGCACTGTAAATTAATAGACTCTTAAAATTAGTTATAACTTTTGTAACTATTATTATGAACTATTAATTATATGCAACACAACTCTACTAATATGAGTAAAAGTTAAGAGTAAATCGCTTATAATATAAGTACAAAATTTTTATGCCATAGGCCCCGCAGTGAAAATCATTTCTTGATTGTGCGACAGGGAAATGATTCTTTCAACCCGATGGTTCAAGGCGGAGCGAAGGTGACTGAGAGTGCATATAAATTGCCTCTCGTTCTGGCTATCTTTGCATTCGACTCCACTTTTGCTTAGCATCAAGTGGGATATAGTCATTTATTTGTTACATTTATAAAAAATACTTACAATCCACCAATACAGGATGTAGGCATCGTCTCCATTATCATCGGCGTATTGATACTTGATCACATACGCCTCGGACTGGTACAGGACGCAAATGCCAGACTGGAAGGATTCTGTCAAGTCCTCCTGGTCTCCTGCGATCCTGGTACAGAGAAGACTGTTATGGCGACTGGATTTGATAAAATGAATTGGGAATCATTAGTCTGATATTTTATGATGTTTAATTTTCTTTGTCCAGGTCATATACACCCACCTAACTGACCTAGGATAGCAAGGTCCTTGAGAAAAAATATATTCAGATTTGGTCTTGTCTAGGATTGTACCTAAATAAAAAAAAAACAACCTGGTTGTATTTTTTGGACAAAATTCCCGATGTGCCACCTGGTCTAATCGACAGACGACTAGCCTTCTAATATTTTGAGCCAATAGGAGCAAACAAAAGTCGTTGTATGTTGTCAAGCGCATCAACTCTTACCAACCTCACCAACGAATTACATTCCTAATTCGTTGACTCTTACGTATTCAGTGAATCTACTTGTTAGAAATCGCCATACAAGTCAAACAAAAGTGGATATTCTTTCGCCATTTCTCCATCTCAGCATAATAATAATTATTTAAGTGAAATAATTAATTCGTCTCGAAATGGTGGTAGGGCTTTTGACGATTTAAAAGTACTTAGCAAAGTCCATTTAAATAAAGAGCTTTTTCATTTCATTTCATTTCAAAACACACAATATTAAAAATGCACATTTATTAAATCAGTATTCAATTTTGATACTTAACCTTCATTGACAATTTAATCATCAACAGCAACATTGTATTTAAGTTTGTATTCGATAATTACCTAATGACTGTCAGAGAGCCATCTCCGTTGTCAGGCATATAACTTCTAGCTGCCGCACTCTTGCCGATCTTCTTGGCCGCCGCAGCCGATTCATCAGCATCGCTGGAGAAGTAACCAGCGTCTGGAATTGAGACCAGTCTATAAGTGAAACTGAGTACCTAATTAATTAATCTTGCGTCAAGTAGTACGATTAGCACCAGAAGCAGTTAACACTTTAGTACTGTCATGAATTAATTTAATTCATAATTCATTTATTCATTCATAAGCATGACAACACAAGTGCTGCAGTTATGATGCCATAATTACGTATGAATGATTATTATGACAAGGTATGCACTAGTGTTGATCTATATCTGATTATTGTAGAGAATAGTTGGATTTGGGACAAGAAGCTAATTTTCGACAATGGACGCACAAAGACAGATATACATCTCAAACTTAAAACTAACTCCCAGCTTTTTACGTCGGATGTTGAACAGAAAAGTGGTTCTACCTAGATAGGAGCGAGGTTATACCTACATCACTTGATTGAGTACTTCCATGTTATGTATAGTATGTATGCTGTAAGTTATTAGCACAGGTACGAGTATATTTGTTATTTAAAGAGATGATTCAGTCAATATGTCTAATATTAATTGTTGTACGTGAAATAAAAGTTTTATTATAAATAAAGTGCTGTTCCGTTACTCAGTAAAAATGTAGTATTCTACCGAGTAAAGAATTTTTATAATTAGTATAGTAGTTTTTGAGCCTATTGAACCTAAAAGTTTATTAAATAATGAAACTTTAGACTGAATGACTTTATTTATTATTTGAATGAATTTTGCCTTTAATGGAAGTTACCTCGGAATACCAATAGTCCGATATGACCGATTGAAATTCAACTTATCATCTAACATCTCATGACAAACATACCGTTTTCAGAGATCTTCGAGCGACTGCTGGCGTCAACAGTGTCCCAGTTGTGGAAGTATTGCTTGAAATTGGAGTTCTCCTTGCCTTCAGCCACCATGGTAACGTTTACCTAGACGATATAATAGTTACTAAAGATTTTTTTTTTGTATTCTTAGGTACTTGTACCACCACCGACAAAATACGACTAACTATCGACTGTTTTCTCACCATCTCGTTTCTTTGTATGTGCTTTAAAAACGAATAATGATTGGAAATAAAAGAAATGGAGATAACTGAAAAGAGGAACTTGATCAGAAGTTATGAAAATTTTAACATTTTGAATTATCCTTAAAAAGGAGATACGTTCTCTCAAGGCGCTGGAGAAAAAGTGGCGACGTGATTGAGGTGTGTGATTGTATAGGTAAAGCATAAGATGAAATAGATTGGCTACTTCACTAGGCATTCACTTACCCAATCAGGATAGCTCTTGGCGTCCAAGTATTTCTGAACGATATCGTTGTAGTTCTTCCTGGTGTCTGAGTCCAGCTCTTTGCCCAACCAGACGTAAACTCCTGAGCACGGAGTGTCGAGGACGTACACCTCCTGGAAAAAATGCAATAATTGTAATAATGTTAATGTAGCAAACATGGTCACCTTATAGTCAACAAGTCACCATAGCACTATAGGTATTACATAAAATAGACAATGATATAATATAAAAGAGATATATTAAAAGAGGTCAGTCCGCTTCACACACTACTCTACTAAGCTCTACAAGAGCATAATCCATTGAATATGCCCCACAGAGAGTCATCACCATCCGCTGATTGGTACTAACTACTTAGATACTGCTAATAATCGAAAGTGTTCCTAAGGATCGCAGACCAATAAGAGATGTTACGTTTTTGAGGATATTTATCATACTCACTATGCGTATGCTAAGGATAACATAAAAAATACACCGTATATGAATTTTGAAATTGTTGATTTTAGAACAGTAAATACACAGACGCTCTAAAATCTTCTACTTGGTAAATCTTCGCTTTAGCAACGTTTGCAAATGTTTTATTCTATTGATCAACTTACGGTAGACGAGAGCTGACTCTGTTTGTAGGGCTTGCTCAGCGCGATCAGGTCCAAGTTGTCTCCCAGAAGCACGCGGTACAGGTATACCGCTGATATATCCTCGCGGGCGTAGCTCTGTAAGGATTACATAATAGAGACAAACAATCTTTACGCTTATAATCCTCAAAGGGGCTCAAAGTGACGAGTAGACTTACCAGAGAAGAGTCATCATCAGCCAAGTCGTCCCTGGAACCAGAGCCCAGCGCCGTGAAGAAGAGATCGAAGTCCTCGTCGGATGAGAAGTCGTCTAGAATGAAGTTGAAAAGATGGCGATTAAGGTATGGTGGGTTTGGCGATTCTAGTTCCCATCAACAAATTGGACTGCACCTTCTTTATGTCGTGTTTGCAAAAGCAGACTGAGGGACATTCTTAAAGGTGAATACTTATCAGCTCGGAAGGGCAACTCCTCTTTTTACCCGACTACGGCGAAGGCGAATGAGGTGTCAATCAATTCGTTATTATGATTCGAGCAACATAGGCTACATTTTAACCGACTCCAAGAGCTGGAGTTTGAGAAATTTTCCTTGTAACAATCTGCCCTGCCCACTGCACGTTCCATATTATGCGTCATGAACCTCATGAACAGCATAGAGCCATCCTTGACTTAATCACGGTGCGACCGAGAAAAACGTGCTTCTCACAGTGGTGGTGCGAAGATTTTAATAAGATTATATCGTGAGTAATAGAAACAGGGTTTCAGGTGGAGCTCGGTTCCACTTACTTGCCATCAGGTAAAATGATGGCCAAGAGAACAATAAGACAGCGATGGATGAGATTTATAGCCGTGTGATGCAGGCAAAGTAGGAATAGCATCACCCAATATCCTTAAATGTGTGTTGTAGAAGGCGACTAATGGATCAGCAAAGGGGTATTGATCACTTTACTCCGTCCACCAATCCGCATTGGGCAAGCGTGTCTCCTTGTCATCGAAGGAGGTTTAAGCAGTAGTCCACACTGCCTTAAACCCGTATTCACAAACATGAGGTTTCTCGACTCTTGGATAAGAAAACGCATTGCATTGAATAGAGTTCTGTGATTGGTTCGATTCTCTTGACTAGTTCACATCGTTGAATGTACTGATGTTTTATTTTATTGCTATTGACATCTCGACCTGAGCGTTGTGTAATAAAGCTAGCTAGCTAGCTAAGCTGTACGTTCATTTTAAAGTACACATAGTTCCGATCCGATCCCCACTTAAGTATTGTCTATGAATAGGTTTTTACGACCCTGTGCGTCCACGCACACTATGAGACCTCAAAATCCTTGCCATATGGTACGCACTGAGAAATGCCTTATTTTGCATAGCATTGTTTTTTATTAAGACAAGTATTGTTTGTGTATACGAGCGTAAACCTCCTTCTATGACAAGGAGAGGCCTTGTGTCCCAGCAGTGGGTCGAATTAAAAAGGGCTGTTATGATGAATACTTACCAATGATCTCAATGGTAGCTCTTCCATTATGATAATCATCTCGGAGCGTGTTAGCGACGCTGATGATCTTCCTCCTCTGAGTAGCCTTCGCACCCTCGGGCATCAGCACGAAGATGTCGTGATCCACCTCAAGGATGAAGCAGTGAGACTTGGTGAGGGAGGAAGCTTCAGCGGGCACCTGATGCAGAAGAGAATTTCAAATATTTATTTCAGTTTTCTGCAAAATCCGAGCCCCTAGTGGCTTAGACGCAGTGGCTTAAATTCGAAGTATTATATTAAATGCCTGCTAAAACAGCTTCAAAGAAACTGTTATTGAACTCAACCGCGAGCTCAGCCTTGTATATAAATGGGGTACAACGAATTTCGTTGACTTCAATGCCAAGAAAACTCAGGTGTGTGCACAAGAATGGCGCCACAGAGCAGGATATCTATGCCCGATAAGTATAGAGGTTCGTAGGGACTTAAATCTGAAGGACTTATCGAAAGCTTGCTAAGAACAGCTTCGTGGCAACTTGCTCGATCATTTGGATAGGTTGCAGCGTCACCCAAATAGCATCATTGGAGATATAGTGGTGACCAACAATCTTGAGCCTCTACAATAAAGTGGCGATGTTGCGTCATTGAGATTGACGGGTTTTTTTCCTAATATCCCACCTTCTCTTCCTCCTCCTTCCTCCTCTTAATAAGGAAGGCCTTATTAAGGACTACCTATGTGCGATGGCTTACGTTGTCAGTGATGAACTGTGGCTACAGCCCCAACGTAAACAAAGAAATTACCTCTTCGATCCTCATATTACTGCAACCCGTAAGTTTGAGCAGTCTCTTCTCCGCGCCGGCGTTAGTTTCCACTTGCTTGAAGCCGGATTCGCTGCCGCCCTCAAGATACCTTATAGCTGGAATAAAAATCATTATTATAGCTCATAATCCGTAGTACAGTGCGATAGAGAAAAGGAACAATGCAATGCAGTTTGTAAACTAACCAACTTCAGTAATTCAGCTTATTTTCGGTACCTTTGAGAGATGACTTCATTTGATGTCTAAGTGTCATTTAAGCTTCCCTTTCTCAATTCTTGCATCAGATCACACCTCTCTCTTTATCACGTCATTGTCTAACCTGCCACTCAATTTTACCTCAGCCAAGCTTCTAAAGATTCTCATTTCTACAGATAGTTTCATGTCCGAACCATTTGAGGAAAGGGATGCACTGTCTCAATTCTTGTCGCTATGCCTCTTTTCAAACCACAGCTATGCCACTGAGTGCCCTGTCTTAATGACTTTATGTGTGTATGTACCTGTTTTTTTTCTTTATTTATTTAGGGGCTTTTGATATAACACATGTCAGTCCTATAGTACCCTATTCTATAATTGTATATTAGATAACGCCGCGCGAGCGGAAGGGATTCCGGTATCCAGAAAAAGAGTTCTGCCAAACATTTTGCGGCCTTAGATGTTGGATCAGTCAAAATGTACCTGGTTGGAAATATCCCAAGAACTGGCTGGATTCATGGCCCTGCACCTCCCTGTGGTGAACCGCTCTGCCGCCAAGCATATCATCCAGGGTCACGGTCCAGATGGCTGCTGCTCCCTTCTTGTCCTGGGTGGTTTTGGACCCGAGCCAAAAGTGAGCGTCATACTTGTATGTGGACGAATTGTCGCCTGTCGTCTGGAAAAATTAGCAATATTTTTTTACGCTGATTTGATTTTGATAAAATTTAATTTTAACTGATGAAGTTAGTTAGAAAATGTTATATACGATGTTACACAACAACTTCAAGTAACATTGTAGTAAAATGTTATACAGGGTGTAAAAGACATGAACAGTCAAACGAGAACCATGTATTCTGCTCACCATTATAACATTTTTCTTCCTTCAGACTACACCTGGGAAATTAATAGTTACGATTTTATTGAAGGTCAAAGTCATAATTTTTTTTTCATTTTTTTATGAAAACGTAATTTATACGTTATTTCTTAATTATTGTCCAAAGAAACATTATCATTTTTTTTAGTATTTCATAACAAAAAATGCCTTCAAAACGTTAGCGTTCGATGTAGCTCACTCGATGCACACGGACACTAAAGAACGGGGCGGCCATCGTGCAAAATTATCTCGGTTTTGCGAGTTGCGTGCGAGTTGAGCCCTTTACATTGCGCGGTACAATTTGCAATTTTTTTTAACACCAAAAAAAAAATCATTACCCAGCAATAATTTTTTTGAAATATGTCTTATTTTGATGTATAGAATACATGGTTCTCGTTTGACTGTTCATGTCTTTTACACCCAGTATACATAAAGTTAAAGAATTTACTACACGATGTTTTATTACGTCATTTAACTGCTTTGTATAGAAATTTGCTAAAATAATACATACCTACTAAATAAATTTGCTGGTATTGTATAATAATGTTTATCTAGATGTTATCGAATGATATGATATGAGTTCCTATGAATCTTAATTTGGGTTAAATACCTGATGTTAGATAACGAAATCGACTAGGTAATCAGATAAATCAAATATACTATCTTTTGTAAGTATGATATGAGTAATATTAAGGTACACTCAGTAAAATAAGATGACTAGATATATGAGATACGTGGTCTACGTCCGGAAGCCTCCTCGTGTCAGATCCTGGTAGGAGGACGCGCCAGGTCGAGCAGCCGTCGCGTCGGCCCACAGGGGCTGGCGTCAGTCGGTAGCCCCTGTGGGCTGCTGGCCACCAATTGGTGCACAAGGAGAGGCACTCCTTGTGCACCAATTGGTGGCCAGCAGCCCACAGACGGGCAGTGTTGGGACGGTCTCGGTGTAGTTGCGCTCACGTGCGCAGATCCCGAGCCGTCCCGCAATAGCGCACTGGTGGTCAGGCCGGGGGGGATGTTTAGTGGGTATGGAGGGAACGCCTTTACCTCGAGTCCCACATATCCCCTGCGGTTGGCACCACCGCAGGGACGATGCGTAAATGCATTTGACCTCTCCGACAACAAAAAAAGGGTATTCAACTCTCCGCTTGGTGATTAGAACAATAACCATTTCGCTACTAAAGGTATTAATTAATGCCAAAAATATCTAGTCCGTCGGGGGTTTCTGGTACATTCATCCCCCGCATCATCGGCGATGATGAGGTGGCTTATCACTTTTAAATAAATAATAAAATTAAAATTAAATAAATATTTAAGTGGGGCACCCATACAGACATGATTTTTTTTTGGCATTTTTTATAAATGGTACGTATTAGGGTCTTGCTACACTTTACAGTTTAATTTTTTTTCGTTTGAAGCGAGCCCTTTCTGTTGACCCCGCCTTCTATTACTGTTGACCAATAGAAGACCCTCTTTTGTTCTGCAGGGCATCTGGTTGCAATTTATAAGAAAAAGCTCATTGTTTTAACAAATTGCAACCAGATGTCTCTACGGCAATGTTTGCTAAGGCAATTGTATTGCATCACTCTGGGATCTTCACTCAGAATTCTATTGGTCAACAGGCTAGGGGTAGTCGTCGACAGTATAATACAAAAACGACCCTTTAGATGGAAGATTAGGGAGACTGCGATAGTACGGAATACGGAAGCCTTCGTGCGCGGTCAGACATGCACTTGGCCAATTTTTTAAAATTCGACATACTTACATCAAAGTAATTTTGATAAAATGAAATGAGGAATACGTACAGACAGTAGCTGCAGTAGGTACAGTTTTTAGTACTTATATTAAAAACATTCTAAAATATCATAAAGATCGGGGTTAGGTGTAGGACGCGTCGAAAAGAAGCGTCTGTGGCGTAGTGCGTAAGAGCGTCGCCTCCCACCCGGGAGGCACTGGTTCGATCCCCGCCACGTACCAATGTGTTTTCAAATTTTGAATTCATATGTACGTTTAATCGACGCTTTTACGGTGAAGGAAAACATCGTGAGGAAACCTGCACACACCTATGAAGAAATTGTTAGGTTGTGTGTGAAGTGGACCAACCCGCACTTGGTCAGAGTGGTTGACTAAGGCCTAATCGCCCCTAATGTGGGGACATTATAGGTTGATGAGGGTGTAGGACAACGCCAAACTACGCAGATACTGATTTAGGAGTTTTAATACTGGGTGTAAAAGACATGAACAGTCAAACCAGAACCATGTATTCTCTACATCAAAATAAGACATATTTCAAAAAAAATATTGCTGGGAAATTATTTTTATTTTTTGGTGTTAAAAAAAATGGAAGAAAAAATTATGACTTTGACCTTCAATAAAATCGTAACTATCAATTTCCCAGGTATAGTCTAAAGGACAAAAAATGTTATGATGGTGAGTAGAATACATGGTTCTCGTTTGACTGTTCATGTCTTTTACACCCTGTATAGGTACTCAGACCAATAAAAAAGTCTTTTATTGGTCTGAGTGTATGTATTCGTCTATCGGTATATCAATATAAAAAATATTTTAAATAATTTGCTATTCTTCTTCTGTGCTTTGGCCGATCGTACCTAAGTACTTAATGTAGCGAATCGCCGGTAGGTATCGATTTGTGATTCGCAATCGCCGAACCTTATCGAAATAAAGTTTATCAACAAGCTATATCTGTGTTGGTTATTACATAGGTATTATCTTTTACATCACTTTTTATTTTTACGTCCTATTAATAATTAAGAATGTGCTATAATTTTTTTATAATTAGATAGATAAGCACTTAATTGTACCTTGAAATTATGTATTACAGTATTTTTTAACATGCTTAAATTAGTTTCATCACCTGTATGTTTGTTTGTATGTATGTAACTGACTCCTTTGTATGGAATTTAGACCCACTTTAAACGGTCAGATTTCATTTAAACTTTATAGACTTATCAAAGACCGATGACATTACAATAATTTGATAAGAATATCCCCAAGGAGCTTATATTTTACCTATTATCCCAGTATCCTGATTAGAAACGACCAAGAAGGTTGTAGGTAAAAACCTTTACCTACAACCTTCTTGGAATCGACCTCAGACCAATAATCATAATAGACGGAGCATAAGACGTTGCCGCTCTTCATAGGTGTATATGTCAAATATATTATATCTTTGTCTGTCTTATGTTACACTGATAAGAGTAAAGGATCAGTGAATGTAGGTTTGACAACGACGCTCTATCGCGTGAAACGTGCCATGTCGTGACAGCGTAGTTGGATCACAACATTTCGGTATTGTGAAATATTATTTTATTTTACCAAGCAATCAGTTGTTTAAGTTTATTTAAATTAAAAATAATAATAATAATGTGTTGTGCAGCTGTTTATTGTTTGTCAAGAACAACGAAACGAGGAGTGATAGTCCCGGAATTATCATTTCATAGGTGAGTTATTGACAATACTATTTTACGCTTTACGATGATTTTCATTTCATAAAAAACAGCAAAACATATAATTTTACTTGTTACAAGTCACATAGTCACATACAGTATTGAAGAGTATCACGTTTTAACCTTTAAATAAACATAAATAAAAGGCTTTGTTTTTGACATAATTTTAGTGATGTGATTTAGTTTTATCGATAACATTAATCCTACTACAATGAGAGTGAGACGGTATTGTTGACGTGATACCATCTTATAAATCGATAAACGCCGGCTGCATGCACGATGAAGCATGACTGAGGCTTTAGACAACATGCATTTCGACAATTGCTCTCGCTATCGCTAAGTAAAAAAATGTATGGGATTGATATAAGCAATCGATCACTTTTCGATTGGTTAAGTCAATACCATACATTTTTTTACTTAGCGATAGCGAGAGCGATTGTCGAAATGCATGTTGTCTAAAGCCTTAGATTGCCTTTTTAACGTCCAGTTTCTTCAAGCCAATGATATCATCGATGTTAGATATTAAGCCGCTCTGGAGGTGCAGGGGAATCTTGTGTATAATATCTGCTTCTCGAAATATTGTCCGCGACCAACCAACTGCTTATAGCAGTATGTGATGCTGCACTCACTTTTCTTTGTGTAGTAATAAATTTACTATACAAATTTCTATTATTATGATCGAGGTAACAAAGACTACATTTTAATAATTTTTAATAATAGGAGGAGTCGATTTTACCTTTTAATTTCTTTAATTTTTCCTTAGTCGGGTTGTAGTTTTTTTTTTACTTTTTGTTTGTTAAGAAGAACTTTCAGTTCCGGTTTCATCCTCATGTAGGTAGAAAATTAAGAAACAAAGTTTCATGGAACATTCATACAAACTTTCAACCCCTACAATCGAGCCTATGTACTTTTGCAAACTGTAGTCTATATTTGTACCAAACAATCAAAATCAGTTCAGTGATTTAGGCATGAAAGCTTAACAGACAGACAGACTGAGTTACTTTTGCATTTATAATATTAGTAGAGATATTTTCTCTTATAATCATCGAAGTAGGTAGTCATAGATACAGACGACGGCAGATCTGATCAAACTGTCAAATAGATTTTGAACTCTGATTATCGAAAAAGGTTGGAAATATTTTTTTTTTTACTGGGTGTCTGATCTGCTGTTGTCTGTACACAATCAACTTAATGGTGCAGAGCGCGGCAGATTATACTATCAAAATCGGTAAAAGGTACTTATTTCTTCAACAAACTTTGAAATCTATGATTATAGAATAATAAAATTATTTTAATAAAATTAAAAGTTCTGGAAAGCCCCATTTTGTGTGTTGATATGTGTACCAATGAGCGTGAAACAATCACGTCTACACAAGTTTTGGTGTCACTCACCGGCCAAATACTATTGGGCTATTCGGCCAAGCACTTCGTCAAATATTCGCTATTCGGCTTATGGCCGAATATACTATTCGTTGCAAGTCTAATTTTCATGTACCTAATTAAATATTTTTATTTCCTAGTAAAGAAAACCTTGGGTTAGGTTAGATTAAATTTTTGACCGCTCACAAGGGCAACCGAAGCTAACGCGAATTATTTGTTTGCTTGCTGTATTCTTGCTTGCTTGCATACTGTAGGTATGCATGCTTCTATTGCATGTTTTTTTTAGTTTATTTTCAATACATTATTATAAAGACTCATAATACATAACCCGTACACGTAAAGCTGTATTGTCTGTGTATGGCGTATATTATACTACTAGCTGTCCCGGCCACGCGTTGCTGTAGTAATTTCATATTCCTGTCCTATAACTTTGAATTTGCAGTTTAAAAAAAAATGAGGAATACAAGATAAAAACTGTCCTATTCTAAAGTTGGAACAAAACACACATTTAAAAACAAAAAAAGATTAAATCAGGTTGCTAGTTTCGGAGTTTATACCGGACAAACATCGTGAGACGGGAATTATATACAACATGTAAATTAAATAACCAACACCCTGAATACAGGTGGGTTGGGATCGGCTTCTGAGTTGATTACAATATGTTTTTTTTAGAAACGATTTTCTTTTGAAAATAGAATTGTTATTAAAATAAAAATTATTGAAATCAACTCAGAAGCCGATCCCAAACCACCTGTATTCAGGATGTTGGTTATTTAATTTACATGTTGTATATATTAAAGATAGTGTAGCAGTAGCCAGTAGCACGACCAAGGCAATAATATTGCAAATAGAATTACTTAAATTTGTATTTTGTATTTAGTTATAATAGTATATTCATATCCATACATGTTCTGTAGGTTATTAGGTGCTGTATGCAAGCATGTGCTTGTAATACATGTTGTATGCCTGCCGGTATTTTAAGTGCTAAAGAAGAGAAAACTACCTCAGCGCCAAAATAAAATTTAAATGATATCTTCTAGGAAAGTGAAGAGAATACAAGAAGAGAGGATTCAATGCAAACCAAAATTGGTTTTCGTTACACCGTTTATGGAATCATTTTCGTAAATATTTTCTGTAAATTTATAAATATGTTTTATTTGCTTGTGTGTGTTTCATTTTGTGCTAGATTAGTGTTAGAATAAAATATTTTCATTTTATTTCATTTCATTTTCATTTCAAATTAAAAAATTACAAAAATAAATTTTTAGTTCTATTTGATGTTTTGTGTTTGATTTGCTCTTGAAAGCTCTAATAAATTAGAATAGCAAAATACTTATACAGTTATCGATACTCAAATGATTATTATACATTAGTCACATCCCTACGTCAATCGCAATGACGTAATCGAGAAATGTCAAATAACCGTAGACAGTAGTTTTCTCTGTCTACGCAAATAACAGAAGACGGCACGCTTCAAAATGCTAAGGCGGAGTCTATTATAATCATTGGTCTGAGGAATCGACTAATAAATTAAACGTTTGGAATGTTAGTTCAGCTATACGTCACTAGATGGCGTTGTCATTAATTGGCGGTTATAATTCGCGCTAAAAAGTGGAAAATAAAATAATAGTTTTAAAACAAACTAAAAACACGCTTTAAAGTTATTTTTCACTTTTTTCAGTTTTTTATTTAACAAATAAAAAACTAAAAAGTGAAAAATAACTTTTTAGTATAGAAACTAAAATTGATGAACGAAAATTCTCTAATTGTGGTTATACTTTTCGTTCATCATTTAGTTTCTATACTAAAAAGTATTTTTTTTTACTTTTTTTATTTAACATAACAACGTGTTTTTTAGCTTTTTAAAACTATTATTTCGTTCCACAACATATAGATATAATTCTAACAGAACTTTTACAGACCGTGG
Organism: Elophila nymphaeata; assembly: GCA_955850985.1. Taxonomy (NCBI): domain Eukaryota; kingdom Metazoa; phylum Arthropoda; class Insecta; order Lepidoptera; family Crambidae; genus Elophila; species Elophila nymphaeata. Next base: position 2,233,610 of record OY039094.1, read on the forward strand.
CTCTTACAGTAAGCCAACGAGCTCGTCTAGACAGGGCGATTGCCCAAGATCGCTGTCTTACAAGTGAGGGGGACGTGGAACGTGGGGGGCGAGGTGGCGCCACCGAACTGCCATACACTCGTTTGGTAGACGCAAGAAATTTGTAGGTAAAACTAGAAGCTAAGCCACACTAACAATAAAAAAGTAGAGACAACTTTTTTGATCCCAAGTAACCTTTGACGGTTCCTATTTCTAACTCTTTCCACAAGTACTTCATCTTCTTCTTTAACCAAATGGCGTTTGCGATACATAAAGATTACCCATTTTGCCAATGTCAAGTGAAAATGTAGTTGCAGTAAAAAGACAATTGTACGGTAGATCTAGTTGAAAATGGAGTCTCTCAACTCTGAAGTTTTTACAACACGAACACGGGAGAAATTCCATCCCCACAAGTAATAACGGACGTACGTATAACGTATTAGACGGTCACGTGACACGTGCTCTAGTGGTTAGAAAGAGACAAATGGATAATAAAAAGTTACAAGGTCAAATTTTTTGTCAATCATTTTGTTTCGTGTTTTGGCTTCCAGTTTACTTATAAATTTCTTGTTTGGTGTCCACTGCATGTCTACTGCGCGCTGTCTAGACAAAAGCTGGCCTTTTTTCTCAAATTCAAAGGTCGAATCACAGTATGTTTTTACGCTGTAATAGCACCTTACAGGAGACCGCAGGCAATAACTCTACATTTGCATCAAGATACAGATAATGTTACTTGTTTGTCAGAAATATAATTTGAAAAAAGTATAATTAAACAACAAATCAACTTTAAAACTGATGAAAAGAGAGAAATAAAAGTTTTCTGTTTTAAGCGATCTTAAAGTCAATATAAAGTCTATTTAGTTATAATCATAAACTCACCTTCAGCACGATGTAAGAGTCCCCATTATAGAATTTCCCATAGATTTTCTTCTCGACAGCCACCGGCTCAAAGTTCTGTAAATAGTAATTTTAATGGGTATTTGAAATCTCATTCTACAAAGAATGATACTACGAAGAAGCTGGAAGTCACACTACAAATATAAAAGTGAAGTCAAAAAATTTGGCCTTCAAACTTCTTATTTCCTATTTGTCTCTTTCTAGTCACTAGATCACGTGTCATGTGACCGTTTAATACGTCATACATACGTACGTCATAACATTACTTGTGCGGAGAGTTAGAAAGAGACAGGTAGGAAACGAAACATTCAAAGGTTACTAGGGGTCAAAAAAGTGGTCTTCACTTTTTTATTGGTAGCGTGGCTTCCAGTTTTACCTATAAACTTGGCCAGCCTGTATATTATGTCGTTTCATTTATCAGAAAAAATGTTGTTTCTTAATGTAGCTGGTTTTAATTATACCTTATCTTAATTATTTAATTGCCTGTACCTACTCATTCATATTTCCTGAGCAATTATTCATGTTTATGTAATGTAACCAATTATTCTACATTGGGAAATAATTAATCCATTAGTCCCTTATAAGGTAAAACTTGAAGTTCGTAGGAAAAAATAATTACTATTAAAGTAGGTAAATATGTCTTACTATTAGAGGATGAGGATGTCAATGGGGCCACGGTCTGATTTTCGTTCTTCATAACCAAGAAATTTATACAACATGTAAATTAAATAACCAACACCCTGAATACGGGTGGTTTGGGATCGGCTTCTGAGTTGATTTCAAAAAAATTTTTTTGTAAGAAAAAAGACTTTTTTTAAAAAAAAAAAAGTACCCAGAAAACATCAATATTTTCGGGGTACTTTTGTTTTTTTTTTCGTTTTATTTTAAAAAGGGTCGTTTTTTAAAAAAAAAATTTTGGAATCAACTCAGAAGCCGATCCCAAACCACATGTATTCAGGGTGTTGGTTATTTATTTTACATGTTGTATAAGCAACAATATTCGTGTTCATCACACGAACATTTGCCACTACCAGGACTCGAACCCAGACCGCCCGATGTGTAGGCAGCGTTATGACCACCACACCACGACGCACAGTGGTCCGGATTTACAAAAATGCGGCCCTAGAGATAAAAGTCATCAAATTGGCTTGAAAAAATTCCATATAACAGGAAATCAGATAAATAATAGAATTTACTATGACCATTTTTCATTATAAGTAATGGAACATAGTAAAAAAAAATCGGATCGAAAAAAATGTATGGAGTAAAACTGAAATATTTTTTTTTCTCGATGTGTACAAAAGTGTTCACAAATGTACTATTTTTATATTAATGAGTGATGCCTATTCTTGTATTTCATAAATAAATTTCAAGCAGAACCTTGCAGTCTTGGCGAGAATAAATCATCTAAACTCAGTATTATAATTTTAATTACCTATGTCTGTTTCTTGATTATATTTGCAGGTATGCAGTCTGTTTTACACATCAGACAGATGTTGATGTAGTTTAAAATTTGAAATTAATTATAAAAGCGTTTCCTATAACGTGTATGTTACAGAAATTTGTTCTTCTTTGAAACTTTGAAAACATTTGCTAGCTCTGAAAAGAGCTTTTAAAAAGCCCTAAAAAGGGCTGTTTAATAACATATAAAGGGGCTTTTGGATAGTTTTGAGAATGAAGAAAAGAAAAAAGAAATATTTATTAAAAGATTTGGAAAATCATGAAAATTTCATTCCAAAGGATCAGGAAAATTCCAAAGGATCGGGCACATTTTCTATAGTATTTGCCAGATCCTCAACTTCTATTAATTCTTCACTGATCAATAACTGCATAGCTTCGGGAAACAAGCTTGATGTCTTGGGTTTTGCATATTTAGGTCTTATAGGAGATATATAAGGATCCGATGTAATCAAAAAATTATGTAGGATGTCTTCATTGTTTTGTAATCTTCCTATTTTTCTTGTATGACGCTCTCTAGTATTGCGAAAATCTTTGTTTCTCGATTCAGCTGCTTCTTCTGATAAAATCCAATTGGGAGGCAAGAGAAATGTTTACATATATCAGCACCATGAACGAGCAACTTATGTATGCTAGATGGCATATTGTACCAGGGGTAGTGATGTAAAAAAAAAGCTCGGCTGTCCCTTTACAGTATTCCCTGAATCTCTCGATGGTGATGGCATTCCTAGAAGATATCACTTGCAATATGATTGCAAAGCGCTTAATCACATCTACATCTATTTTTGTGATTTGAGCTGTCTACTCATAGTTCTGAAAAAATCTTCTTGCCGTGTTTCCATCATTGGTAGTTCCGAACCCCTGTTTGACGAAATCAATCAAAAGTCCCATTTTTTCTTTAAACTCAGATTGCACCATGCTCTTTCTAAGCTGCCTGAGATTCTTGTTCTCGCTTCGTGCACACCATATTTCAAAATCTAAATTATATGATATGTGTAAGATACACTCCATGCTTCGGATCCACATATGAAGTGTTGAGAGTCCATACTGATACACGTCATCTCGAACAGGTCTCGAATACATTTGCGATAGGTCATTCATCTCACTAGGCTTTGCAAGACATATATTGCAAGTAGCCGCAGATGAAGTATCGGTAATTATAGTACTCACTTTGCCATCAATCATAGTCATGTGCAGCTCGTGGCTTATTTCAAAGTTACCGCATCTTGAAACAAATAAATTTCTTATTTCTTCCTTGAATGTAGCTTCTTCTTGCTTAACAAAGTCAGTTGTTTCCTTGGCAAACTGAAACTTGACGGGTCTGCAGTAAAACGTTGAAGAAGGCGTCGGATTTTCTCATAAAATCACATCGTCTGACTCGAACTTCAAAGGACTTGTCTGAACACCGATGAGTCATCAAATCCACTTCGCTGCTTATAATTACTCTGTGCTGAAGAGCCATCGAATCCTCACTTGCTAGTAAGCTTCAAACTTCCACTGGAAATATTGGAGGTATCACCAACAACTTGCAGGATCCTTTGACTAGTCAAATTAAGAAGTGCTTGTAGGTTAAATTTAACTCCGGCTTCTGATATTTCAATATCTCTGGAATCTGGATAGCATCTTTGTTTAGCTTCTTATAGTTTGTTAACCCGACCGCCTTTTCTTCTGCTTGTTCCCCAAGTCTGTAAATGGTTTTCTTGTTTGAATTTCAGTAGAAGTTCCCGTTTCACGCGTGGTGGAAGTTGATGCAATTACGAGCTCACTGCGGCCTGATAGTTCGGCTGAACATTGATCTTCTTCGTTAACTTCTTCTTAATTTTCATTTTCATCAAGGGCTTTGTTGAGGTGCATGCATGCATCAGTAATGCTTATTATGGTACGAGAAACAGAATTCTAAGTTTTGGTTTCCTATATAGTTTCTGTCCTCTTAAGGACTTTTTCGTGAATTCTGTCATCATCCAAATTGATAAACTATAATACTGGATGAGAAAATAAGCAACAAAAACCTTTATTGTCTAATATAATCATAATTATAATATTGTAACTTCAGATCGGTATTACCGCCAAGACTGCAAGTTCCTGTTTGTAATTTCGTTGTCGAATATAAGAATAAGCATTACCCATTGATATAAAAGTAATAATATCATGAACACTTTTGTACACATCGAGAAAAAAAAAAATTTCAGTTTTACTCCATACATTTATTTCGATCCGATTTTTTTTTACTATGTTCCATTACTTATAATGAAAAATGGTCATAGTAAATTCTATTATTTATCTGATTTCCTGTTATATGGAATTTTTTCAAGCCAATTTGATGACTTTTATCTCTAGGGCCGCATTTTTGTAAATCCGGACCACTGTGCGACGTCGTCGTAGTATTCAGCGGTAATTGTGTCAAAAAAGGCTTGTATTTAAATTAACACCATACAAACCTTTTGGAGCAACTTTTTGGAGGCGCACCCTACACTACAACACAGACTATCGCTACCGGGTAAAAAATACCACATTGGAATAAATGAAAAAGAATGGGGTTTTAAACTAATTTTATGTTATATTTTATTATGCTTTGAATTAAACAATTTGTGAACAGAGTAATTAAATATTTATTTAATGTTTTATTTTTAAAATAAAACCGCAGCCTAAAATGAGGCACTTTTTGCCGGTGGCATATTAAAAAGCCAAAATAGGACTCAAAACTTAACAAAAAATAAAAAAAGAGATCGCTCAATGTCAAAAGAACCTAAAAGACATTAAGAATTGCAACAGGTTTTAATTTTAAAGAGATTTTTTTTTCGAAAAATCACTCAAAATAAAACCTAAAAATTACCTACTCTTATGGCTGTTGTGGCTAGACAATGCACACCAATTGACAGCTTTTTCAATAACGTGGACTGTTGCACATCTGTCAAAAGGTACATAAAAGAGCTCTGCAAAAAATTATAGGGATTTTCTTTTTTTTTTTATACCACTTTGGTGGCAATCAAGCATACGATCCGCCTGATGGTATGCGGTCACCGCAGCCGCGGCACGTGCGTTGCCGACCTAGCAAAAACTTTTTCACACCTTTCTTGAAGACACCCATGTTGTAGTCCGTAGGGAAAACCTCGACAGGGAGTTCATTCCACAACCGAAGCGTACGCGGAAGAAAATTTCTTCTGAAATGCACAGTACGTGACCAACTCGGTTCCAGTGTGTGAGGATGAATACCCTGCCGATGGCGAGCGGTGCGGTGATAGAAGCAAGCTGTTGGCATCATGTCAAATAGTTCCTCAGAACACATTCCGTTATACAGCCGATAGAAGGAGGAGGAGGCAAATTCTCTCCTAAGATATAGGGGTTCAATATCGGCGGTAAGAAAAATCTACGAATTTCTGCACTATGCGGTAAATTTCACCCAGTAGCGCCTACTACCGTGTTAATCTACATAAAAACGCCGGCTCACACGCTATTTAATATAAATCGGCCTAATCCGTTCTCTCCGCAGCGCTGAACGTTTTTTTGGTCTTGCTTTTTTTAAATAAAAAAAACTTATTACCTCAATCCCCCATATTTCAATCCCTGGCCCCGAGCCGGCTTCAGCAAACTCTGGATGTTCCATCGTCAACACCAAACTATGTCTGATCAAGAAATTGCTTTGCAGTCATTGATAACAAAACTCAATCATAACACAACCAACTTGAGTGCCGTGGTGAAAATCGGAACTAATCGTATGAGGATTGACAGTTTTCTTTAGACACTAGCGCCACTGAATCTTCAATTTAGTCGGGTTATATTATCTGTATGATTATCTTGTATGATTCATTATGATATGATAAAGATTAGTTAGAGTAATGTTATGGGACTTTCAACCTTATGTTTTAAGTTGTATGTTATCGGTTTTAATCTATTTTGATTGAAGGTCTGTATCCGAAAGTGATTTGTGATCGATTCGGTTCAAGGCCGCAACTTTTTATTTAAGCATAGATATGAAATTATGGGATACTAGCGACCCGCCCTGGCTTCGCACGAAATTTCTCCGCTTTGAGTAGCACTCTCGGAGTTGAATAGCACCCTATATCCTCCTATGAGTGTCGTAGAAGGCGACTAATGGATCAGCAAAGGGGCATTGATCACCTTATACTCCGTCCACCAATCCGCATTGGGCAAGCGTGGTGGACTACTGCCTAAACCTTCGATGAGAAGGAGAGGTCTTGTGTCCCAGCAGTGGGTAGACTTATAAAGGCTGTCATGAAGATGCATGTATTATACCTTCTTCTTCAAGCACTCCATCTATTGCTGAAAACCTCATTAGAATCCGCTGCGTAGTTTAAAAGTTCTACACTCTCTCACAGACCACGCATCAAAGATATGAAATGTTTAACAACTAAAGTGTGGTCCCTCACTCTACACAAGAAAGATCATAATTTAGTGAATATTACTGAATCAAATTTCTTTCAAAGCAAGAAAAATTCTTTGTGCTTTTGGATTTCTATATTTAATTTATTATTAGTGAATTTGGTACAACAAGGTGAAGTGATAAATACGGTGAAGGAAAACATCGTGAGGAAACCTGCACACACGTATGAAGAAATTCTTAGGTTGTGTGTGAAGTGGAGCAACCCGCACTAGGCCAGCGTGGTTGACTAAGGCCTAATCGCCCCTAATGTGGGGTAGGCTCGAGCCCGAGGTGGAGACATTATGTGAGCTGTTGATGATGATGACGAGGTAGGTACATGACAATCCGTATTCCTATTTCTCGCTGTTCTACCACCTCTTTGGTCTTTGTAATTATAAGTACGGCCCAAGTAGGACTCATAAACCCACATTTGGCAGTATGGGCCATGCAGTGCCTATACAGGGACACGTTGCCAATCTGTCCCAAAAGCATTCGATAATATTCGACCAAATGTCGTTGTGGATGTCGCGGATTCAATCATTTCGATCAAAATTGTCATAAGTGGATGCGTGGTTAATGTAATCTACTTACTTACCTATCTTTACCTATAGAGGATAATTAATGACTTTTACATTTTTGCGAAAGAAAACATCAACACAACTTTTTTATTTAAAAAGGTTTTAATTTACTACAAAGCTTAAACAATCAAAACGAATTTATGCATCGATTAAACAATTTTGGAACACCAATAGTATTTTTAAAGATTTTTACAATTTTGCATTATAATTTATAACTCAGACCAATAAAAAGACATTAAAAAGTTAGATTTAAACGTTACAGATATAAAAACAACCTTATCGTTAAGCAATAAGAGCCAGTTTTGCCAAAGAAAGAGCAGTGTTTAAATAAAGTCATCACAAATTCAAGATGGCGGAAAGTAAAATGGCGCCAAAGATGGCGTTGTTTGCCAATGTCGTTGCTGAATCCGGTGTTGTTGGGGTTAGCTGGAAAATAATGGATATTATTATTTTTTTTAATATCTGAATAACAAAAATAATTTAAATTAAAAGAATTTATAAAATAATTACAACTTCAATATTGAAAATCCGTCAAAATGATATAGCTAAGTACCTACCTATATCTATAAATGATTTTTTTTATTGAAAAAAAAATGCAACTTTTGAGATATAAAGGCTGACTTAGCCCACTTGCCAGTCAGGTCTGCTGACAAAAAATACGGTAACGTATTTTTTTGTAATAAGTAATTGCTTCTTTTTGCTGTGAAAAAAAATACCTCAGTGGCTATCAGCCTGGTCCTCGAGTCGCAGCTGATCTCGTCGACGGATGTCCTGAACCGTTCCACCTCGGCCTTATTGTTCAGGTCTGGCTGGAACTTGAAGCTGAGGATTGGATGGATAAAGTCTTTATTTCCTACCCATAAAGATAAAGATAATTTATTTGTCCGAAGCATGTGTACATAGGTGTTAGGTTTAATTGGTAGGTATCAACGTGTCGTACCTTTGCGGTATACAAATTGTGAAATTAAAATGAATTTAATAAAATTTATATAAACATAGTAATAGTTAAAGAACAAAATTATTAACATCGAATATTAATCATTGGTCATAATTACATGTCATATAATAAATTTATTTAATAATTGCATAATTGCATAATGCCCATAAAACGAAAGTAATTCTTAACTAATTGAAAAAAAGGTGTTTAATTTATCTGAGCTTTTCAGAAATGTGTTTTTTACTAGGGCGGTTTCAGAGCAGCGTTTTATACGCGTGTATGAGCTCGTTTTTGGAAGCGCGGGTAAGCGTTTAAAGGCGCGCCTTGTTCCACACGCGAAATTTTTTTCTAATCTTTTGGATCACCAATTGGCAAAAAGCCGCATAGGTATTCTCTATTATAAAAATAATTCAGTACTTATGCTGAGTTCTGAGAGCTGGCTTCGCATCATCCTCTATGCTGTTCTTAGACTTCACCTCTTTTGTCAGTTCAGAGCTGTCTGCTTTGTAATCTGAAAATATTTTGGAAAATGTAATGAATTAAAATGTATTTTGTCGGTTACTGTTACGATTCACCTAATTAAATGTGTTCTGTGCACATGGTCCCGTGAATTTTACCTTATTAATAGGAAACGTTTTGAATCCCTTAATCACGGAAGACCGCTATAGTACAGGTATATAATAAATATTACTGTAGTGTTCTCGTTACCACTCGCAACACTGGCTCGACACTACATTCTGTGCGCAAGTACACGTCCGCTCGCGGCCACGGCTCTTGCGGTACTGAACTGACGCAGCGCCCTCCACAGTAAGCACGAGACGTGTACACTTTAACTCACAATTACCTACAGGTGTTTCCCTAGACTCTAACTTTTTTCTTAACTAACGAGGTCTATTCTCTAACTTTTTTACTTTCTTGTATACGTAGTATAGAGGAAGTCTTGTAATCGTAAAAAAAATCGACTTCGAGATTTTGACGGATTTACACGTTTTGGAATTTGTCATCGATTATTCGTAATCGATGACATGAGTTAAGCAATCAAGTGCGTGGTCGGTACTCGGATGGGTGACTAAAATTTAGGATGCATGTATATGAATGAATGAAATGAATGAATGAAAAAGCTCTTTATTTAAATGGACCACCATTTCGACAAATTAATTATTTTACATTTTACATTTACATTTATGACATCAAAATATAAGGTTTCTATCAACTTTTGAGTCGTTTCCGGTATACGAGAAAGTCAAGGGAGACCACTCCCGATTTTTTGACAGATGAAAATGGTAGCCGCCGAGTTATTACTAATCCACTACTTCTTTACATAACGCTAATATGATACTTGTGATGTAAAACAGCATTAGATATGGTTGATTCCTGAGAAAAGTGTTCTGATCGTCAGATCCGTGGCAAATTTTTTTTCTCGTCACAGGTGGTAACTAAAATTACAAATGAATAAACAATCAAAAAAGTAATATATCTATCCATAAGGCACACATTCAAAGTTTATAGATCGTCTTGAAAAAAATATTGAAATTTTTGGAGCCATGGATCTGATTATAGAATCCACGGATTTGATTGAAGTGTAAATAATACTAAAATGTATAGAATAAAGAAAAAACAAATAATGTAAAAGGTTTATTTATCTTTATTTCAACATTAAATGGAATTATTTTTCAGTCTTTCATCTCTCTCTCTCTCTCTCTCTATCCGTAGCTTACACTTTCATAAGTTTTATGATCTGTCTTAACTACAACCCTTCTCATTCTCTCACTTAACTTCTTACGTTGAAGTTCACTTCGCTGCTTAACTTAAATATAGTTATTTAAGTTTTATAATCTGAAACAAGGAAAATATGTCATCTGCATGTCAGAGGAGAGTTGGACATAGCCTCTCCCAAAGATCTTCAACCTGATCAATCCTGCCCGCGTCCAGCTGCTTCTCGCGACCTTTACCAGATTGTCAGTCCACCTTGTGGGACGCCAACGCTGCGTCTCCCGGTATGCAGCCGCCACTCAAGGTCTTTGAGTCAGTTTTGAGGCGTATTGCAACCAACCACGATTCAGTTACGTAGGCCATCGTAGGCCACCACTGGCAACACACAGAGAAAGTGTCTCAAGACAAAAGATGGGCCGAGAATATGTCGCGTAGTCGAGTAGGATTCGTCGATTGGCCCTTTCTGGAAGTTGAACTGTTTGTTCCCGGTAAACCTAATAGTCAACAACTTCATTGTAGAGCTTCCAACCTTTACAGCAGTGCGTAAGTACATGATTTTTGTCTTATCAATGTTCATTTTAAGACTCTCTTGTTGGGACACACTACAGAGTTCAGAGTTTTTCCCGGTCTCACCCCATGACTACGATAATTTCTGCAAAGTGAAGGATTGCATTTGCTTGCCATTTATGTTGATAGGAAGTCATCTCCAGCCCAGAAGCTTAAACACGTCCTCAAAATTAACTTTAAATAGTTTTGGATAGCATCGCCCTAACTTACACCTCGCTGCAGCCGTATTGGCTTCGAGTCCTGGTCATGGAAGTGGACTGACATAGTGGCATTTTCTTACAGTGCCTGCAACACTTGGATGTCATCGTCATTTCAGCCGAGAGACGCCCACTGTTGGACATGGCCTTCCCCAAGGATCTCCATACCGGTCGGTCCTGCGCTTCCCGCATCCGGCGGTTTCCCGCGGCATTTATGAAATCGTCAGTCCACCTTGTGGGAGCCTACCAACTCTGTGTTTCCCGGTACGTGGCCATCACTCGAGAACCTTTCCGGGCCGTCATTCCTCCTCGCAATGTGCCCTGCCCACTGTCACTTCGCAGTTCTTTGGGCTATGTCGGTGACCTTGGTTCTCCTTTTTTTATTGAAGTGGAGGTTAAATGCATTTATGCATCGTCCCTGCGCGGTGGTGCAAACCGCAGGGGATATGTGTGACTCGAGGTTAAGGCGTTCCCTTCATACCCACTAAACATCCTCCCCGGCCTGACCGTCAGTGTGCTATTACGGGATGGCTCGGGATCAGCGCACGTGAGAGCAACTACACTGAGACCGTCCCAACGCTGCCCGTCTTGGCACTCCTAGCACCAATTGGTGGCCAGCAGCCACTCCTCCACCGACGGATGCTCGACCTGGCGCGTCCTTCTGACGGACGAAGGACACCAGGACCAGCCATTGGACCGCACCCGGGGTACTTCGGGCGCCGTCGTGTTCCTTAAAAGGGCTGTCCGGAACTAGCCGAGGTGGGAAAACAAAAACTACTCGACGATGGCATATGTGACTTAGAATGCCAAGGGGACACACTTGACATCAAAAGCCACACACCCACTGAGAAAGTTTCCCCACCACGTTATCAGGGTCCGCCACGAGGACGCTTCAGGACGTGGACCCCGTAGGTATGTGGCACCTCAGGAGTGACTGGAGCACGGTCCAAGTCTCGACAGATTCGAAGGCTTTCTCATAGTCCACAAACGCTAAGCATAGTGGCAGATTATATTCTTTGGTCTTCTGTATAACCTGCCGCAGCGTTTGTATGTGATCTATGATACTGAAGCTTTTTCAGAATCCGGCTTGTTGAGGAGGCTGGAAGTCGTTAAACCTGCGTGCGAGACGATTCATTATAACCCTCAAAAATAGCCTATAAACATGACTCAGGAGCGTGACGGGTCTAAAGTTCTTCAATTGGGCCCTATCGCCCTTTTTGAAGAAGAGTCACACCACGCCACCATGCCATGCATTTGGCGTTCACTTGGATGTACCTATTTGGCACCTCTGGAGTGACTGGAGCACGGTCCGACAAATCTCGACATAATTGAAGGTTTTCTCATAGTCCACAAACGGTCAGCATAATGGCAGATTGTATTCCTCGGTATTCTGTATAAATCATGTGGTCTATACTAATACCTTTAAGGAATCCGATTTGTTCGGGAGGCTGGAAGTTGTCAAACCTACGTGCGAGACGGTCTGTTATATATCTCGAAAACAGCTTTTATAAATATATTTAGAAAAATATACATTCAAATCGCTCACTTTATTGTGAAACCGTTATGAGATAGCATGGGTTCAAAACCTCTTTTTATTAAAACTTGAAATGTGCTAGTGTGATTTGTCAACAAATTAATTCAAAACAGCCTGTATTGCTGCCAGAAGTCCTCCTGAGGTCATCAGACCAAGAACGGGTTGAAAGGCGTCTAATACTACGCTTGTTTCCACTCCAGCATTCATCAGCTCTAACGGTTGTCGGTTCTCCAGCAGACATGTACAGCCTTTTGCCACTTCAGCGTACTAATTCTTAGAGCTATGTCCATAACGATGACAAACTGTCTTTTAATGAGATACTGAGCCTATCCTCTACATAGCGCGTTGAGCGACTATAAATTAGTGGAGTAATCCTCTGGTAAGTGACCACGTCTGTGCAGGGAAGAAGTAAAGATATGTCTAAGCTTTCCAAATGCTGGAGCAGCAGAACTGGATCGTCCTACTACTACTTCCACGTGGTTTCTATTTATTCCTAAACAACTTTGAGGACCAAATTTCCGACTAACAGAGGCTCTGGGATAATTAACTTGTGCATTAAACATTACTTTCGTCTTATCCAAATTCCTCGCAACACGTCGAGAGGCATCATTAAGGCTTTTCAGCATTTCCGAGTTCTTGAGAAGCGTTGTCTCTTTTTTTATGGAACAATATCACCTTATACACTTGTTCCACGAATGTGGGGTCATATGCATAACAAAAGAACAGCGTTAAACAACTTTTGGAATACCTTGTGGACTGGTGGCGATGACGCAACATCAGATCCATGGGAAAACATCCATAGATTTGAGACCATGGATCTGTTTTGGACCATGGATCTGATCATGACAATTTTGTTTTTGATTAACTACTCAAAAACTTGCAATAATATCCGAGATATTTTTACCTCACAGTAAACTCAGATGGAAAGGAAATCATATTCTAGAAACAGTTTTAACCATAGGTTGACATTTCTATTTTTAAATCGACCCACAGATCTTACCTACCCAGGTGTACCAAAATTAAAATTAAAATAAGAACTGGTCTGTAAAGTTATGCTTGTACGCGAATGACACAACTCCTCTATCAGAAATTCAGGACACATCTAGAGACCCTCCACAAGCAATCACTGAAGGTTTATCTCATATTTACACTACTGAAATACTCCCATCTTGTCATGGGGATCAATTTAAGCCCGCCGCGTGACAAATGTTTAAAACGGCTTAACTTCTCTAAATTGATAGGTTTTTATACAAAATTTTATATAACAATAGAGGCATTTCTGTATTTTTTAATGATATATAAATTATGGTAATATCACGTATAGTTAAAATAATATTAACGATAATACTGCAAGCGAGACGCGTGTGACACGTCGATAATCGGTAAAATGCCCCCGATTTCAGGTTTCAAATGTGATTTTATTATATTAAAACAACAATTAAGCGGTTTTATTTATGATGCCTCAAGAGAGTAGTAGTTCTTCAAGGTTTTGACAATTATTTAAATATTCTAATCTCAATAATATAGATTATATTGGCCTGTGACACGAAAAATTAAGCTCCCCAGGAACCACCCATATGTAATTTGCTCGGGGGTTTTTAATGTCAAAAACAAGTGATAACATTACGATATCATCGATGTCAATGAAAAGCATTATTAGGGATAACTCAAAAACTACTCGTCAGATGTCGATCAAATTTAAATGGGACCCCATGACAAGCACCGGCTTCCAAAGGTCGAAAGAATCTTCAAAAACGGTACACCCAGTAAAGAGTTATGAGGTAACAAACATAAAAAAATACAGTTGACTTGGGAAACCTCCTCCTGTGCTTGATGCAGCCACTGGCTGTTGGTCAGTGGCCCGTTTGCGCCGAGCCTTAAAAAAGTTTTAAAATAATAGTCACCTATATTGTCCTTATATATCTCCGCCAACTCTTTCTCAATCTTCGCTTCTTCTTCATCTCTGGCTTCCTCTGTTTTGTTGGACTCTTTGCTCTTGCGACGAAAAGTCTCTGTGACCTGGTCACCAAATAACCTTGTTTATTAAATTAAAAATGTTGTCGAGTGAATTACGATAGGTTTCAATTCAATAACATAACTACTACCTGTTATCTGTTCTGTGCTTTTAACAGTTTGTTTGAATTGAGAACCTCCTCCTTATTTTGAAGTCGGTTAAAAATAGACTTTTGAAGTATTTAAGTTACCTTGGTTGGTTTTTTGGTGTCTCTCTTGGTGCCTGGTGTTATGATAGTGCTGGTGGTCTTCTCCTCATCTTCGAACTCAGCTGATGGCTCCTCTTCTAAGTCTGCTGGCAAGCCTAAGAAAATCACGCATTTTAACTTGCAAACTGCTTGTTCACGGCTCTAAGTCTCCTGGCCATCGAACCCGGCATCTTCCTTTCAAGATTCTAGTTTTAAACATACTTATTTACATGTTTGTAAATGCAAAAAATATTACGTAACTGCTTACTTCCCTAGGGCGGGAACGAAGTTTTAAAGAATCTTTAAAAATAAAAAAAAAACTTAAAAATTATTTAAATTAAAATTGCTTAAAAATACTTAAAATCTAAAAAAATTAAAAAAATATTACGAACAATTTATATAAAAAAACAAAAACACTTAAAAATTAAAAAAAAAATACAGAATACGAGTCTGAAAAAATTAGAAAACCTAAAAAATATTAAAAACTTAAAAAATTATAAAAATACTTAAAAAGTTAAAAAAAATAGAAATGAAATGAAATGAAATGAATAAGCTCTTTATTTAAATTGACTTTGCTAAGTACTTTTAAATCGTCAAAAGCCCTACCACCATTTCGACGAAATAATTATTTTACTTAAATAATTATTAGTATGCTGAGACGGAAAACTTAAATCAAAGAAATATAAAAACAAAAAGAAAGAAAAATAAAAATAAATTAAAATAATGCTCTTTAGAAATAGTATAGCTTACTCTACCGTAATCTGTGAAAAATACTTTTGTCGGAATAATAACTGTGCGTAAATTCTAAATCTTGATTTTGTGCACTAGAATTTGATAAAAAATTAGCTTAAGAAGTGGCAAGCAGACTTTTTACTTTCCTTTGTATTCGAAATGAAAAGTAGATCGCTTAACACGGACAAAAGGAATCATTTCTTACTCGACCTATTAGTCTATCCTATACTATCAATACTATTCCACGCTCTCACGAATGATCTAGTCTAATTTAAAGCCGTGTGATGCCGGCAAAGCCGTGTGATGCCGGCAGAGTAGAATAGCATCACCCCATACCCTCCAATGGGTGTCGTAGAAGGCGACCAATGAATCAGCAAAGGGGTGTTGATCACCTTATACTCCGTCCAACAATCTGCAGTGGGCAAGCGTGGTGGACTACTGCCTCAACCTCCTTCGGTGTCAAGGAGAGGTCTTGTGTCCCAGCAGTGCTTGCACCACGCTTGTCCAATGCGGATTGGCGGACGGAGTATAAGGTGATCAATACCCCTTTGCTGATCCATTAGTCGCCTTCTACGACACCCATTAGAGGATATGTGTTGTAGCTATTCTTCTCTGCCGGCATCATATTGCTAAGATTTTCATTATTATTAATTTAAAACATACCTTTACCAGGCAAACCAATTTCGATAACTTCCTGTCCCAATGATTCTGTCAAAGATTTCACGTTATTCTTCGAGCAGACGCAAGTTATTGTAGCAATCAAAAGACATATCACCAGACGCATTTTAAAGGAAATATATTCTGTTACTAAATGTATTTAAGTATCGCTGCCTACTTGAATTTGTGGAAACTGGTAATCCAGACTACCAAGAGCCATACGTGCAGCGCCATCTTGCGGGATAGTGATAAGTTAGCTTAAAGGCGATATGTGGAACAATCTTCATGCGTTAATAGAGCGCAAATTGTGAAAAAATATACCTTCCTGTCAAACTACTTAGTTACACAACTCAGACCAATAAATTGGTCTGAGATACACAACAAGTCAATATGAGAACATTCTAAATTATGAAATTTTATTGTTTTAAAAGGTTCACTATTTATTTGCATAAAAAAACATACAGTCAAGTAGAGAACCTCCTCCTTTTTTGAAGTCGGTTAATAATTTAAACCATAAAATATTTTGTCAATGGTACTTACTTTGTAGTAATGATATGTACGCATAAAATTTTTAGCCATAACAGATTTTAGCATAATTCTTTTAATCATAAATATAATCATCATAATGTAATGGTATAAACTATAATTAATATAAGCATAATCATCTTAACCGATCCGTCACTCAGCCATGTAGGTGTATAAAACACTAGACTCAACCAAAAACAGTGCACTCTGCCTGGTCATAAAAAATAACCCTAACCTACCCATCAGTCAGCCGTAGGTGCATTAAAACTATGCATAAATATTTTAGTCTTAATTACAATTATGCTACAATACGCATGCTGCCAAAAACCAATTATGCCAAAATATTATTATGTTATGCAATACAAATTTATGCCAAATTCATTATGCCAAAGTATGTATTTTAGGAATACATACCTACATTATGTCAACGAAAGGGATACCTTTTAAAAAAATGGGCCTTAGCAAAATAAAAAATTACCTACTGTGGCTTTTTTACTCTCTCGTACGCAGGGTTGCCAGGTCTTTTCCAAAAAAAAAAAGCTTCTCACTTGCCGTATTGCCTCGCGCCTATCCTAGGGTGTATGAAAATGACAAAATACTTCGGTATTTTTGTCATACCGAACACCGAACACAGTGCTAAAATACCGAACGGTTCGGTAAAATACCGACCACCTGGCAACCCTGCTCGTTCGTAGTCTGAGGAAGTCTTGTAATCATAAAAAAGGTCGAACTCGAGATTTTGACTGATTTACACTTTTGGACCTCCCCGAGTCCAAAAATATATTTTTTGGAATTACGTCTGTGTGTGTGTCTGTGAGTTAGCACGTGGTTACGATAGCTCGAGTATGCTTTAACTTATTGCAACCAAATTTAACATGCATGTATAACATCTAAATATCTCTTTCGGTTTCTATCAACTTTTGAGTCGTTTCCGGTATACGAGAAAGTCCAGGGGAGACCACTGCCCATTTTTTAGATAATGGTACGGTTTTCTTGCGCGAGTCTGTTCGCACTATGCCGATTTTTTCTTTTTCCTTTGTGACGTTCAAACTTTTATCTATGGAGTATTGATCGCTGGCTCTCAGTTGGATGTCTAGGTCGAACTTTAACGATTTGGCTCATTGTGAAAGCTTCTCCTAAGGCATGCTTCACACGGGTGGGGATCCGGGAAGTATCTCCAACGTGAGATACTTAAGTATTTAATATAGGTACGTTAATATTTGGTTAATATCTATCCTATCCTAAAAAAGCGTCGGTGGCGTAGTCCGTAAGAGCGTCGTCTCCCACCCGGGAGGCACTGGTTCGATCCCCGCCACGTACCAATGTGTTTTCAAATTTTGAATGCATATGTATGGTTAATCGACGCTTCTACACGGTGAAGGAAAAAATCGCGAGGAAACCTGCACCTATGAAGATGATACCTATGAAGAAATTCTTAGGTTGTGTGTGAAGTGGACCAACCCGCACTTGGCCAGCGTGGTTGACTAAGGCCTAATCGCCCCTAATGTGGGGTAGACTCGAGCCAGAGGTGGGGACATTATATGAGCTGTTGATGAATATATCTATCCCTAAACGATATTTAGGCAATACAGGAACTAAGATGCTAAAGATGCGAATGTGCTTGTTGATCGAGAAAAAAAACATACACAGTCGAATTGGGAACCTTCTTTTTTTGACCGATTTCGATTATATTTTTTTATGTTTGTTCCCTCATAACTCTTTACTGAGTGTACCGATTTTGAAGATTCTTTCGACCTTTGGAAGCTAGTGCTTGTCATGTGGTCCCATTTAAATTTGATCGACATCTGACGAGTAGTTTTTGAGTTATCCCTAATAATGACTATTTAATTGACATCGATGATATCGTAATCTTATCACTTGTGTGTCTAAAAGATCTCGAGATAGTTTCCTGCAATTTTTTATACTTACTTAAAACACTAAAGAGCAAAAAATAAATAATTTTTAAATAAAAAAAAAACTGACTTCAAAACCAATATTTTTGATAAGTATAATCGTTGTTAGGTACTTGTATTTGGGACCGACCTCAAAAAAAAATTAGATTTTTACTTTCTCATATACGAAGTCTTGTAATCGTCACAAAATTCGACCTTGAGATTTTGACGGATTAATACGTTTTGGACATGCCTGAGTCCAAAAAACCCGTTTTTAGAATTATGTTTGTGTGTGTGTCTGTGCGTTAGCACGATAACTCGAGTATGCTTTAACTTATTGCAACTAATTTAACATGCATGTATAACATCAAAATATAAGGTTTCTATCAACTTTTGAGTCGTCAATCAAGAAAGTTAAGCAACCAAGGGCGCGGTCTTTACTCGGATGGGTGACCAAAATTTAACATGCATGTATGACATCAAAATATAAGGCTTCTATCAACTTTTGAGTCGTTTCCGGTATACGAGAAAGTCAAGGGGAGACCACTCCCGATTTTTTACTTAAGAATAATTTATTTTATAGTATGAATTTCGACGTCAGTAGCCATTCTAACAGCACCTTACAATTAACCAATCAGTTAGCCATCGCTTACTGTAATGCGGTCAAACTGAACCGTGCCAAAAGAAGCGCCAGTTATCTTTTAACTGTGGCAGTGTTGTGTTGGTAACTATTATAGTTTATGGACTGAACTTGGAATAAATTCACATGTCGAAAAAGGTAAAGAAATTAACTTTATAGTTTTGTGTTACACCAAAAATCAGTATTATGAAATCGGCACCAGACTTGTTAACTTTTTTACCCGACTACGGCGCTGCCAAAAGGAACGGTTATGGTTTTAGCAGTCTATGTATGTGTATATTTACGTATGTTGCTCGGTAGCGCTGAACTCTTTCAGTCTCGGTGGTTGGTGACACTAACATTCAGATTTTTTAAATAGTTCATCATCATCATCAACAGCTCATATAACGTCCCCACCGAGGAGCTCGAGCCTACCCCATATTAGGGGCGATTAGGCCTTAGTCAACCACGCTGGCCAAGTGCGGGTTGGTCGACTTCACACACAACCTAAGAATTTCTTCATAGGTGTGTGCAGGTTTCCTCACGATGTTTTCCTTCACTGTAAAAGCGTCGATTAAACGTACATATGAATTCAAAATTGTAAATCACTTTGGTACCTGGCGGGGATCGAACCGGTGCCTCCCGGGTGGGAGATAACGCCCTTATGCACTACGCCACCGACGCTCGAAATTAAATAGTTAATTAGAACTATTAAGCGGATTTTTATTAAACTATCTCGATAATATGTTTTTTGACGACCTCGGTGTAGGGTGTAGATCTTAAATTTACCGCACACGCTTCTGTTAATCACAATAAAGATTTAAAAATATCGAAAATACTAGAAAAAATGCACTGAAAAAAAATCGAGTAGTCTCAGGCGGGACTCGAACCCGCATCTTCCGCAATCCGGGCGGCTACGTTGACCATTACGCCACCGAGGCACTGTTTTCGCTGTCGAAATTTGTCAGTGCTTGGTGCTTATGTTTTTATGGTAAACATTGTTTCATCAAATCTTTGAAATTTGGACTTCTAAGGCTCGAATTCACCAACACATAAAACAAGCGATTAAAAGTTAACCGTCAGTATTTGACAATTCTTCTATACGATGAAATGTCAAAAACAGTCGGTTAAATAATAACCGCCGCAGGACTATGGTTAGGTTAGGTTTCCAATGTAGGTTATTATGGAACTGGGACTTATTATACTAAAAAAAATTGGTTGTCTGTAAAGTCGGTTTACTGACGATAGTTGAACGTGACAACGTCTTAAGAAAATACTGATGGAATGGTAGCATTTTTCAAAAGAAAAATTTAATTTCATTTGTTTTGCCGGCCTTACACGAGGTAACGCCGCATGCGTCATGTTTTTTCGTGCGTGCAGCCGGCTCTATCGAATTATAAGACGTTGTCACGTCAAAAAAGACTAAAAAAATCGTTTCTCGCGCTTCGCCGGCCGCTACGCTCGTTCGCCTCGTGCTAACCTAACCAAAGTCCTGCACCACAGTATATAGATGTGGAACAGTAAGGAAACTACCTACAAATGTTCGAAACGGCACACTCACACAAACGTGTGCATCGACGAGCCCCCTAAGCGATTGTCGCGGTGCTGTCAGTAGTGCGTGCCGCGTCACGAGTGGTCACGTCTTTTTGAAAATGCTACGAGTGTATTGCGTAGTATACGGCGTTGCTTGAACTCGGCTTCATCAAAACCGGAGTTATAGTTTTTTAAACTAAAAAACTGATTATGAAAGGTAAGAATGATTTAATGTTTTATTTATTGTACTCAAATAAAGTTGTTTGTGTGATCGATCATAATTAATTCATGAACTTACTCAGAATGTAAATCTAAGATGGCGGCTAATAGATTACCAACTTTTTCGTCATGGGTGTCGTTTTCATGGTTTTCGAGGGAGTTAAAGCCGATAGTGCTCTCAAAATGTAAATCCAAGATGGCGGCTGCAAGAAATTATCAACTTTTTCGTCATGGGTGTCGTTTTCATGGTTTTCGAGGGAGTTAAAGCCGATAGTGCTCTCAAAATGTAAATCCAAGATGGCGGCTGCAAGAAATTATCAACTTTTTCGTCATGGGTGTCGTTTTCATGGTTTTCGAGGGAGTTAAAGCCGATAGTGCTCTCAAAATGTAAATCCAAGATGGCGGCTGCAAGAAATTATCAACTTTTTCGTCATGGGTGTCGTTTTCATGGTTTTCGAGGGTGCTAAAGCCGATAGTGCTGTCAAAATCTAAATCCAAGATGGCGGCTGCAAGAAATTATCAACTTTTTCGTCATGGGTGTCGTTTTCATGGTTTTCGAGGGAGCTAAAGCCGATAGTGCTGTCAAAATCTAAGTCCAAGATGGCGGCTGCAAGAAATTATCAACTTTCTCGTCATGGGTGTCGTTTTCATTGTTTTCGAGGGATCTAAAGCCGATAGTGCTGTCAAAATGTAAATCCAAGATGGCGGCTGCAAGAAATAACCAACTTTTTCGTCATGGGTGTCGTTTTCATGGTTTTCAAGGGAGCTGATGAACCCGCCTGCGCTGTGTGCGGTGCCTATCGCACGCCCGCTCCGAAATGCGCACGAAACGTTTTCGTTCAACCGCGGCCCGCGTACGTTCTCGCCGTTTCGTTTCTTTGTCGCACAATCAAGAAATGGAATTCATTGCCAGCACACGTGTTCTCTCCTTCCTACAATCCTGGGTCATTCCAAAGAGGCGTGAAGAAGCTCCTTGCAGGTTGGCAAGGCGAGGGTGGCTAGCGCGGCGATTTATCTCTCGCGCTAGCTAACTGCGCATTTGGATTCCACTTCTGCTTACCATCAGGCGGAATGGAGTCATTTGTTTGACCATTTTATATAAAAAAACTTGTAAAAGGTTACGCCGTGATGACAAGTTAAAGATCTACAAAAAAACAAAAATCTACAAGTTGTTGTGTGTCAATATTAAACTGTTTCCCGTATTTTAAACTATCGTCTTTTGCTGAGATTAACCGACGCCATGAGATTACTTATTTTAAATTTATTTGTAAGATAGTTATATCAATACGATTAATTGCCCATTACATAACAGAACACATTTTTCATAAAAAAAACAATATCAAAAAAGGGGACAACCCTATTGCTTCAATGGAGCGTAGGTACTTATTTTATCAACTAGGCTTAGTTTCCATACTGTTACATTTCTATACTGTGCCTGCACCTTTGCGACACCCTAACCAACATTATTTTATACCTTATTTTTGTATTGTTTTATTTGATATTGTGTTGGTCACCCAAATTATACAAAAATTTGTTTTATTTATTTCTTTATGATGTGTTTCCGGAATGAATAAGAAAAAGATACTACCTATTAAAGATCAAAAATTAATTTATTGTTTCTCAAAATATTCTCCCTTTGCGATAATGCACTTTTTCATTCGATTAAACTAATTATCCGATTTTGATAAATAATTTGTCAATCGATTCGTTATTATCTAATATGATCCGGGTAACATAAGTTACATTTTAAGCATCTTTAACTAAAAAGCTCTCTCCAGCTAGTTCAGAGCCATACTGGATGTCTTATAGATATTTATAACTTTTTTTTTGCTGTCGGGGAGGTAAATGAATTTACGCATCGTCCCTGCGGGGTGGTGCCAACCGCAGAGGATATGTGGGACTCGAGGTAAAGGCGTTCCCTCCATACCCACTAAACATCCTCCCCGGCCTGACCTCCAGTGCGCTATTGCGGGACGGTTCGGGATCTGCGCACGTGAGCGCAACTACGCCGAGACCGTCGCAACGCTGCCCGTCTAGGCACTCCTTGTGCACCAATTGGTGGCCAGCAGCCACACTAATAAGGAGTATAAATGATAGTATGGAGAATTATAAATGTGTATCAATACTTTCCTTGGTTTTCTATGACGCTCTTTTCAACTACTTCATAAAAATATTATTTATTCTTACTTTATAGTTTAAATTTGTTGTCGAAGTCGGTTTTCCTATTTTTTTTTGCTAAAAATATTTTATTTTATTATTTTTAGTGAGAATTAAGTATATTTTATTGAAAATGGATAGGCATACTAAGTGTTCATTAAAACTTAATGGAAACTTTAACTAAAACGTTTATTTTTGTTATTAATGATTTGTTCAAAAAGGATCGAATTTATATCGATACAATTTATACGGGCCATCTCTGATCTTGACGTACCTAAAAAAAACATTAAAATCGAGTCGTAATACTCATAACTGACGGAGTATCAGGTAACAAACACAAAAAAACAGTCGAATAGAGAACTTCCTCTTTTTATTAGTCGGTTAACAAATTATATCACGTCTCAGACCTATAGCTCATTACAAATGCCTACCATTCATTCAGAATGAATGGTATAGTTTTAATGGTAAATTAATGAACTATGAAACTTGAAGAGAAACTAGTTAGTTAACTTAAGTTCATAAAATAATTTGTCATAGTTTATGTGTTGACTATTGGACCTACTAACCAAAATTTCAATAAAGCATATTAGGTAATAGCAAGTTCAAAAAAAAATTGTCATTATTTTTGTGTTCGTGGACGATATCATTGTTTCATCCCCAATGAAATTATCATTTCAACAAAAAAGTACTGAACCAATTTTGGTATAATTTATACGGGACCACCTTTGAAGTATGACCTTCCTAACGAAAAAAGAATCATCAAAATCGATTCATAATTGACGGAGTAATCGCGGAACATACATAAAAAAAGATACAGTCGAATAGAGAACCTCCTCCTTTTTTGAAGTCGGTTGAAAAGAAAATAGAATTCAATATAGATATACAACATGTAAACTAAATAACCAACACCCTGAATACAGGTGGTTTGGGATCGGCTTCCGAGTTGATTTCAATAATTTATTTTTGAAAAAAACGTTTTTTTTTAAAAAAAAAAACAAAAAGTACCCAGAAAATATTGTACAACATTTTCTGGGTACTTATCATTATATATATTCATATTTTTAAATCTATTGACCTGTAACGATGTTGCGAAATCATGTGGAGTCAACTTTTGTCATTTCTTCTCCGTCTCAGCATAATAATAATTACATAAGTAAAATAATTCTTCCATACGGTGGTAGGGCTTTTGACAATTTAAAAGTATTCAGCAAAGTTCATTTAAATAAAGATCTTTTTCATTTAATTTCAATGCAGATGGAGTTGGACGTCCATCTGAGGAGGACAGACCATGACTCCTGGGGCTTCCGGCTGATCGGAGGCAAGGATTCTAACATGCCTTTGACTATAACTAAGGTAAACTTTTCTACATTATCAGAACCACAGATATATCAATCTAAGGAGATCGGTCGAATCGCCGAGTTCATAGGACCGAGTGTCGCAATCAGCGGCCGTACTACATAACATGTTCTAATAGTTGAGCATGCCGTAATATACACTATTCATTGCGCGCGTCTTAAGGACTGCGAAAAGAAAGTTAAGCACAGCCACAAAGGAGATCGGTCGAATCGCTGAGTTACGTATTCACTAGACTTTATCGGAAGGCGAAGTGGTGGAAATGTATGCCCACAGGGCATACACTTGTCACAAGTTAAACGCCGGCTTGGCCTTTCTCCATGTATTATTAAATCTGTGATAAGAATCCAGAGTGCTTAGACAGGTTGCCTATCGATTGCATCGAACGTTTAAGGGCACGAACAAATAAACTTTGATCTGTTCAGTTTTTTAATAACCGCAGCCACGCCCAAGCGCCCACTCCTGCTAGCATTTGTGATAAATTGTCTGAGTTATTCAATATAAAGTCATTATCAACAGCTCATATAATGACCCTACCTCGGGCTCGAGCCTACCCTACATTAGACGCGATTAGGCCTTAGTCAACCACGCTGGCCAAGTGAGGGTTGGTCCACTTCACACACAACCTAAGAATTTCTTCATAGGTGTGTGCAGGTTTCCTCACGATTTTTTCCTTCACCGTAGAAGCGTCGATTAAACGTACATATGATTTCAAAATTTGAAAACTCATTGGTACGTGGCGGGGATCGAACCAGTGCCTCCCGGGTGGGAGACGACGCTCTTACGCACTACGCCGCCGACGCTTTTTATAATATAACTATAAGTTCCATAATTCTAACAAAGATATGTATGGAATACGTGCTAAACGCATCGAAGCACGTTGAGAGCGTATCTTATGACAAACATTTACTTGTGCAGAATTGCGCCCAGCTCAAGATCAAATCGACGAGTTTTTTATTGATCTGAGATCGCAGTTAATAATTGTATGATTCTGCATTTTACATAATGCCTCGGCGGACCATGAAACGCCGGAATTTCGGCCTAGATGGCTAGAAAATCTCAACCACCTCGTCAAGTAGCGCATTATCTAAAAATTGTATTTTTTTTTGTCCAAGCGTAGACTGTTTGTGGGTACGGTCTTATGCACATAGGTACAACATTTTGTCTTCGCCACATTTCATAAAACAATTTTTTCAACCAGTTGACTCGTTTAAAAATTCGGATTCACACAAAGTGCCTTCAACACAATATTCCCGTTTTAACCTCCTTCCGTCCAGAGTGGTTAGTGTAAGTTTTTTAGTATACAAAACGCACCGTTAAGAGCTCAATTTGTATAGGAAACGCGAACAGCGCCCCTAGCGGAGAGAAGCGCAAATCATGTTTCCCCGCAACTAGAATCGGTGCGTTTTGTATACTAAAAAACTTACACAAACGCAAAAATAAAAATTATTCCATAATGTAAGGTAGTTTCATCTTAGCTGGGCGTCAAATATTTGCAAAAATATTTCGTTCGGGTCTTGGAAGTGCAAATTTCAAAGATTTGATGAAACGATGTTTACCATAAAAACATAAGCACCAAGCACTGACAAATTTCGACAGCGAAAAGCAGTGCCTCGGTGGCGAAATTGGTCAACGCGTCCACCCGGATTGTGGAAGGTGCGGGTTCGAGTCTCGCCTGAGGCAAGTCGATTTTTTTCAGTGCATTTTTTCTAGTATTACAAACCACTCAGTTCTCGTCCCAAACGTGCTTGTGTTACTTCGACCTGCTTCCAAATGTAAGTTTTTTCATACACTGTGACTGCTATCCAGTTGTGGAATAATCTTCCAGTGGAGATTAGAGAGAGAGCCCATCGGTCAATTATAATAATAATAATAATACCTATATTTCCACGCTCACACCAATTATCTAGCCCAAAGTAAGTATCATTAAGAACTGTTAAGGATACTAGATAACGGACATTCTTTTTTAATATACATAATATTTTTTAGATATTTTTATAAATAAACTTAAATAAATATATAAACAACCATGGCTCGTCAACAAACACTCGTGTTCATTACACAAAATATTTGCCGCTACCAGGACTCGAACCCGGACCGCTTGATGTGTAGGCAGCTATACTGACCACTCCACCAAGACGGCGTGTATTATTTCAAATATAAGTTGAAAGAGCACCTACCTCTCAAAAGTGTCATAATGTCATAAAGTATAGTATATTATTTATATATGTAGGTAATGTATTGTATGTATGTATATTTTAATTAGGGGTGCGTTCCAAAACCAGTGACGCCAGGGTAAAATTTACTTCGTGAATAAGAAAGAGTCAGAGCATGACGCTCGAAAGAGAAAAAACATTGTTTTAGAACGCTAACGAGGAAATTTCGAGTAAAAATATGAAAACATAACATGTCGCCATTTTAATTTGTTTATTATCATATATTGGACAACTCTGCGCACGAATTTAATAAATTAACTTTTTACTTTATGTAAATAAAATACTATTTTACAGTAACCATCGTTTTTGTGTAATTACAAAAATAATAATTAAATAATTTGATCATGAAAGGTTTCTCTGTCTACGATCATGAATATGAAAACGTAGATGATGCTCAACAGATTGACAGCTGTCAGGTAAATTTTACCGGTCTCCAAACACCGATAAAAATCGCCCCAGCGGGGTAAATTTTACTCTCCCCAAAATCGTTCCAAAATACTCGAGCAACTGTCAGAGTAAATGTTCGTTTACCTTCGGTTTCACTCGGGTTTGTTTTGGAACGGCTTAGAGTAAAATTCACTCTACCCCGAGTAAATTGAAATCGTTTTGGAACGCACCCTAAAATTGTTAAAATTACTGTTGTTTAAGAATTTACTAGTACACTTTTCTCCAGCTTGTGAATTTACTCACAAATGCTAGGGTTGGTTGGAAGAGACCTCTTTTAGAGATAAGCTCACCTTTGTACACCTCTTTCTTGGTGTGTTTTATAACAATAAAGGAATTATATTGTTGTAATACTCTTAATGATTTACCAGTATACACGCACCCCAACAGTGAACTAATTTGTGACATTGACATGCGACTGAAATAAATCCGCACCGACGTTATTGGCTCGGCGATCTAGACATTGATGTAATGATGTAAGTGGGACATTGGGACGGCTGATCGATGGGACGAGATTTAATTGAAGAATTTTATTTATAAGAAGAGAAGCATGGGTGGTGTAGTGCGTAACCACAGATATCTTATATATAAAATTTCTATGTCACAATGTTAGTAGGAGTACCTCCGAAACGGCTTGACCGATTTTCATGAAACTTTGTATGCGTATTCAGTAGGTCTGCGAATCGGCTATTATCTATTTTCCATACCCCTAAGTGATAAGGGTTGTTCACCCTTAAATTTTTTTTTAATTTTTGGACGAAATTTTTATTTTTTTATTTTTATTATGTGGCATTAAAAAATACATACAATACTAAATTTTTTCTTTTTTTACAAGGAGCTTATATTTTATCACCAACCCCTATTTTTTTATAGCCATTTTAGTAATTTAATCATTTTTGTAAAGCAAACGTTTGCCGGGTCAGCTAGTTAGTATCAATCTAAGGAGATCGGACGAATCGCCGAGTTCATAGGAAGACCGAGTGTCGCGATCAGCGGCCGTACTACATAACATGTTCTAGTTGAGCATGCCGTAATATACACTATTCATTGCGCGCGTCATAAGGACTGCGAAGCGATGAAAGTTAGGCATAGCCGCAAAGGAGTTCGGTCAAATCGCTGAGTTCGTAGAAGTCCGAGTGACGCGGACGGCGAGTTGGCGGTAATGTATGCCCACTGGGCATACCCTTGTCAGGGGCGGTCTAATAGTAAAGGCATTTAAGCACTGCCTACCTTAATATATTACTCATACACTACTATAGACTATACGTCCTTCCTACCAACAAAATAATGCAACCTATAGGCTTCGGGCGGCCTGCGTGTAACGTATACATACCTACACCTACGTGCCAATATGCGCGGTAAGCACTAGTTTCATCTGCTTGTAAAAATCACACACACTACAATATTTTTTACTTGTTCAGAAACACACAACGATTGACAGTATTAAACGACAAGATTGAAATATTATAACTAGCAGGTATTATAACTAGGAAAGTGACATTCTCAATTTAGCCGTATTAAGTAGGCTGACCTACTCGACCTACTGCGATTATCAATTTGATATTGTTTAGGATTGCGATTAATTTATAGGATTATTTTAAAGTACTTTCATCAAAAAATAATGATTTACGGAATTTAAGTAACCTTTCGTCGCATAAAATACTAGGAATAAATTTTATTAAATAAAAGTATTCGCAAGATTATTCTCCAGTACTCCCTAGGTGGCGCTCTAGTGTCTGTGAATAAGAACAGTTAAGAACAAATAGTCTAAGAGGTCACGGGATTTTTCATAACGATCATGGAAACGGTTAGATTTACTTTTATAGTTTGTAGAGTAGTCCCCTAATGTGAATTATGTCGGTCTGGCTGCTCTCAGTGGTTGCAACTTGGAGTTATATAGCTTACAAGAGGCTTCATCGTTGCGAAAAAAAAACGATAACAGAAATGGTCAGTTTTAGTACCTATTCGAAGAATAACGTCTCCGCAGATGAAAAACGTTGGTCTGGCGGCTCTCAGTGGTTGCGTTTCAGAGTTATGATGCGCGAAAGTCAGTGCATTGTTGCGAAAAAAAAACGATAACAGAAATGGTCAGTTTTAGTACCTATTCGAAGAATGGGGTCTCCACAGGTGAAAAAAGTTGGTCTGGCTGTTCTCAGTGGTTGCTTTTCAGAGAAAAAAAAAAATAACAGTAATCAGCAAAATAAACAATTAAATCGAACAAATCCAAATTTTATTAATTAAACTTTTATAATTTTATCATCTTTGGGTAAATGCTAAGGCCTGAAGAGTTAAATATTTACTTATTTCCCATATTCTTTTAATTTTTTTTTGAGCTTTTTCATTAGTCACATTAAAATCTATACTAATCCAAAAAATAAAGTTTTGAATTCAGTTTTTTTTATAAATATTTAGCTTTCAATTTAATATAATAAAGTGCATAAAGTATCAAAAATGATACTTGTTTTATTTTCATTTAAGAATTCATACTAATTGACTGATTCAATAAAACTCACATACATAAAATTCCTTTACCTTTTAGCTGTCTAAAAAAATGCAAATTACTCTCGAAATTGTACTTTTTATCCGGTCATGTAATCTAAATCTATGGATAAATATACTTAGAAAATTGAAAATGACGAAGGTATGTGTATATAATTGCTGATAATGCAATATTTTTTATTGATATTTGTATTGGTTGTAACATTTTTATCATGCTCTTGCTGGTGTCAAAAATGATACTCCATGCAGTTAGGCTATCTTGGTTATTGAGATTATTCTTTACCATATTTTCTATGAATTTGTAAGCTTTTGCTTCAAATTTTCAACATAATAACTACAAAAATAATATATGGAAACGATATACCTAGACGATTTGGTTACGCAGTCAGAAGGCAGCAATTACTCGGAAGATGATGCGGTATCAGATGACGTATATTAACTTTAGTTATGAGAAAATTAGTGTACCTACTATCTTACTCGTCAACAATTGCAAGCTGTACTCGAAAATGATTAGATACAGTACACTTTGGAAAATCATGACTATTCGTGACCATGATTTGGATCCCCCTGATACTCATTTAGTAAATAAAGGTGAAAATGTTTCAGACAGTGGCACAAATTGTGTTATTTTTCAAATCATTATATGCTCAAAACTTAGGTGGAAAAAGCAGTCAATGTTGTTTTCTGAAGACCAGATTCTATTCAAAGGTTCTACCACTTTTCCGGATGACATTAGAGCTTTAACAACTCCTTATTAGTTATTTTCATGTTTTTCTCCCCGGATTTACTGTATAGACTGGACTAGAACTTCATATCTGTAGGATCCGTGACAGGTATGAAAAAGCTGAGAAATGGAAGAGGGCCATTCCATGCCCAAAAGTCGTAAGGGAATTATCGCCCACGGGTGGAGTTTACTTTGTAGACTTGTGAAGATACAGGAATCCTATGAAGTCCAAAAATAGTATGGCCATTTTCTTCCACCATGTAGATTTGTCAGTCATCAATGCATGGGTTTTGTATAGGTCACTATGTACCAGGAAACAAGTAAACCCCAAGCAGATCCTAAATTGGCAAACTTTAGATCGAACTTGCAGATACCCTGTGCAAATACTCATACCCCTTCGATCAGAGGGCGACCTAGCCAAAGTCACTCAATGGAACAGCCGCTTTTTAAAAAAAGGAATGTCTAGTGATAAAATAACAGTAAGGTTTGATAAAAAAAATATGAATATGATGATATGAAAATTATTATACATATGTTTATATAAAAAACATAAGGACACGAACTCTTGAGATTTATGATTTAGATACGTAAAATGCCATTAATAAGAAACAAATACATGCAAACTTTGCGTTTCCTAACGATTTTTATCTATAAACCCGTAAATGGTATAAGACTTACCGCTGACATCACCAGAAATATTGTCATTTTCTGACTCCGTCACAGTAACATCAGATACTTTATCAGGTAGTCGGTTCCCTGCATAGCAGAGAAGAACACATTTGCCGTCTTCTTCTTTCTGTCCATGTTAAATTGGCAATGGATAGCTTGGAGGATTTTTAGTTAAATTTATCTAGATATTTGATACATATTTGAGCTAAGTTGCGATGCTCTGTTGACAAATGAAACCAAATGCAAAATTGAACAATTCTATCAAACTTTACAGTTATATTATTACATTATAGACTCCTCATCTACGTGCCTAAGTAGCGAAGAAGATTTCGAAGATTAAGAGATCTAAGTTAAATCTATCTAAGTTAATAAATAAATCTCAGTTAAAGTTATGATGAACCTGTGATTTTACCCAATAATTAATTGATTATATTACAAGCCAATGCAAGCTAATACATAATTTTCGTATCATCATTACGCACTGCGCCACAGAAGCGTTGATGGCGTAGTGCGTAAGGGCGTTGTCTCCCACCCAGGAGGCACTGGTTCGAACCGCCACGTACCAATGTATGTATTTTCAAATTTTGAATTCATAATTATGTACGTTTAATCGACGCTTTTACGGTGAAGGAAAACATCGTGAGCAAACCTGCACACACCTATGAAGAAATTCTTAGGTTGTATGTGAAGTCGACCAACATTCACTTAGCCAGCGTGGTTGACTAAGGCCTAATGTTTACACCCCACATTAGGGGCAGTAGGTAGTCTCCTCAAATAAAAAGGAGGATGTAGAGAGGACAATAAATAAAAAAAAATGTGGGGTAAGTTCGAGCCCGTCGGTAGGGACATTATATGAGCTGTTGTAATGATTGCAAGCTAAGTATTTATAAAAAACATGATCATGATTTTCCAAAGTGCACTGTATCTGATCATCTTCGAGTACAGCTTGCAATTGTTGACGAGTAAGATAGTAGGTACACTAATTTTCTCATAACTAAAGTTAATATACGTCATCTGATACCGCATCATCTTCCGAGTAATTGCTGCCTTCTGACTGCGTAACCAAATCGTCTATATCGATTCCATATATTATTTTTGTAGTTATTATGTTGAAAAATTGAAGCAAAAGCTTACAAATTCATAGAAAATATGGTAAAGAATAATCTCAATAACCAAGATAGCCTAACTGCATGGAGTATCATTTTTGACACCAGCAAGAGCATGATAAAAATGTTACAACCAATACAAATATTAATAAAAAATATTGCATTATCAGCAATTATATACACATACCTTCGTCATTTTCAATTTTCTAAGTATATTTATCAATAGATTTAGATTACATGACCGGATAAAAAGTACAATTTCGAGAGTAATTTGCATTTTTTTTAGACAGCTAAAAGGTAAAGGAATTTTATGTATGTGAGTTTTATTGAATCAGTCAATTAGTATGAATTCTTAAATGAAAATAAAACAAGTATCATTTTTGATACTTTATGCACTTTATTATATTAAATTGAAAGCTAAATATTTATAAAAAAACTGAATTCAAAACTTTATTTTGTGGTTTAGATTTTAATGTGACCAATGAAAAAGCTCAAAAAAAAATTAAAAGAATATTGGAAATAAGTAAATATTTAACTCTTCAGGCCTTAGCAATATTCTACAAAATGATTAAAGTCTGATTTTACCCAAAGATGATAAAATTATAAAAGTTTAATTAATAAAATTTGGATTTGTTCGATTTAATTGTTTATTTTGCTGATTACTGTTATTTTTTTTTTCTCTGAAAAGCAACCACTGAGAACAGCCAGACCAAGTTTTTTCACCTGTGGAGACCCCATTCTTCGAATAGGTACTAAAACTGACCATTTCTGTTATCGTTTTTTTTTCGCAACAATGCACTGACTTTCGCGCATCATAACTCTGAAACGCAACCACTGAGAGCCGCCAGACCAACGTTTTTCATCTGCGGAGACGTTATTCTTCGAATAGGTACTAAAACTGACCATTTCTGTTATCGTTTTTTTTTCGTAACAATGCACTGACTTTCGCGCATCATAACTCTGAAACGCAACCACTGAGAGCCGCCAGACCAACGTTTTTCATCTGCGGAGACGTTATTCTTCGAATAGGTACTAAAACTGACCATTTCTGTTATCGTTTTTTTTTCGCAACGATGAAGCCTCTTGTAAGCTATATAACTCCAAGTTGCAACCACTGAGAGCAGCCAGACCGACATAATTCACATTAGGGGACTACTCTACAAACTATAAAAGTAAATCTAACCGTTTCCATGATCGTTATGAAAAATCCTGCCACCTCTCAGTCTAAAAGCAAGTAGTTTTAATCTTAATATTTACTTAAGATCTTTTTAAGTAATTTGAATTTTAAAATTCTTTTTATATATTGTTATTTCACTTCACTGTTATAAAACACACCTTGACGTGATTAACTTATAAAAGTAAGGAAATAGTTTTAAAATGAAACGAAAATGAATGAATACGCCAGCGCCATGAGCGCCAGCCATTTTTTATAATCCAAATCTTTATGACTGTCATGTCACTCAAGCGCGCGAATATTAAATATTTTTTTAGTGCAAATCTTAATTTCATTACAATATTTATCTACTTAAAAGTGTTTTAATGGTGTTGTGTTGTATTGCGCATTTACGACGATGGAAAAATTGCAGTGTTCCCAATGTTCTGATAATTCAATTTGCTTAGAAAAACTGCGTAAGAAACCCAGATTTCATAGGTAAGCTTTTTTTAAGTACCTAAGATAGGTAGTTATTTTTATTTATTTACAAAAAAACTATGAAACTATTACACATTAATCGAATTGACCCATCCTGGGTTCGCCATTCGCAAAAAGAACAACCTGAAATATATTGTTGTAAGTAATTAATTGTTTTTAGATTTTATTTTCTACTAGCGGTCGTCCGCGAATTAGAATTTTTACTATCCTGTAATAACTATGCATGGTAGGTACTATACATGTAAACCTTCCTATTAAAAGTATTGAAAATTACATTAACATCTGTTGCGTAGAAAAGATATAAGCGTAGGTAGGTACAGGACGCGGGTGCGACTCTATTTTATACTAGATAGGTAAAGATTTCCGCGTAGCGTTTCAGATTGAGATTTAGAGACTTCGATCTAAATGCCTACCTAATGTATAAATTAATGCACGCCACTGACCCTTGTCACAAGTTAAACGCCGGCTTGGCCTATCTCCTTGTATCTCTCTCCTTAAATCTGTGGTTGGAACTGACCCGGCCAGTATAGAACACCTTCGGGCGCCTAGTGCGGACTGTAGAGGCACACAAACCGATGCGCGAAGACCTACTATGAACTCTGACTTATTAAAGACAGTAACATTTTTACAGGTAGTTTCCGGTTCGCCAGCCGAAAAAGCTGGCTTACAAAATGGTGACTTCGTCTGTCGCATCAATGGCACAGACACAACAAACTATTCTCACGACAGCGGCAAAGAAATCGACGATGGCGCGGACGAAGACTTGACTTTAGGAGTGAAGCGGTAAGGATTGTTTCTCTTATAATACACGGTGTTTTATTAGGTTTTAGATCCTCTACACACTGCGACTTTTAGCAGCGATAGGTACAGTCGTGATGCTGTAGCGATGCAGAAGCTTGCCATTGAACTGTAGCGATTCAGCATCGATGCAAACGCGAGGCAGCATCTATGTTGTATCTTTTTTTTTTTATTTTTTTACTACTGCAGTTTGCCGCTGATGGCATTTACTGCTTCACTGGGCTTTTAAGAAGGCGAAAACCTTGGAGGGTCCTCAAGCCTGTAGGTCGGACGTTCCTAGGGGATTACTGGGCAACCGAGCATCTCCCCCATGGGGAGTCTCTCGACCGCCTAGCGTCCCTAGGTCGTCCGAATCGGAAGGGAGCGACATGCCCGAGGGTGCCTCTAAAGGCTCGGACCTCGGCTCGGGCACGTCGTGTCGTGGAGGACGTGGCGAGAAGCGCCCCGGCACATATCTGTACCGGGTATAGCGCATAGGGTGTAGACCGGGTCGACACACCCTTGTTCGACGGGTGCGGTGATTAAAAAGTGTAACACTAGTGCTTGAGTGTGAAGTGTTGTTGTGAGTCGGTAGCGAGGCATTTGCGCTCGTGATCGGATCGTCTATGTTGCATCGCGTTAGCATCACGACTATATATATGCTAACGTGAGCCACGATGCGAATCTTATTTTGATCACGCCTCGTGGACGTGCACGAATGTCTGATCGATTAGCACTTTAAATTTTATTTATCGTTCGAGATTTAGGCACCACGGGAAAAAAATTTTTGATCACGAACATACCCTGCGGTTCAAATGGCACTAAAAGCGCGCACACCAAGAACCGAATTGAACGTATACCAACCAGTGGCGGATTTACCAGGTGGGCTGAGTAGGCTGGAGCTTTTTAACACGGGACGTGGCATAGCGCAGATTTAGTACTGAAAACATTCTGCCGTTTGTCGCGGGGGGTGAGGCAAACACGCATAGCACACATTTACACACTCGTGCACACTGTTGCAAACATTGTAATCGCTATTATGAGCGCACACTCGCGGGCTCGGCTAACCCGCGTACCACCTTAACGCCTAACGTTGTTATATCGTTGTTTCTATCGCAAAATTTGCAGATGAAAAATTGTTTTGTTATGTGAAAAAGTAGTTTATTTGAATAGAAAATTACTTCCGTGTGATAAGCCTCCGTTTTAAGATCACTCTAATGTTTCTGGTCGTCGTTTACAAGAAAACACTCCGCAACCAATAATTTTTACGAGTTCCGCTTAGCGACAGATACGAATTCAAAATGGCGGTCGGTCGTCGCGGCGAACTAGTTTTTATAAACTGACATGAACTTTGTTCATGTACTTTGGCAGAGGGGAAGCGTCCGCTTGCCACGTCCCGTATTAAATTGTCTAAAGGCTGGAGAGCCGCAGAAATAAAATGTTTTATAATCTTTTATGAAAGGGAAAAACTTGACGTGATAAGGAAGCTAGAGCACAATAAAGTGAATAAAGTTGCAAATGTAATTAATATAATTGTGAACTAGGCATTATGCTCGATGAAAATAGGGTATCGAATTTTAGAAGAAGACGGGGTAGATAGATGTGTAGGAAGTGCAAAGGGATGTACTTCCGCCGGGCAAGGTGTTGTATGCCCGGGGAGCGCGGTCCAACTATCTGTAGTTGGAACTTCTATATATAGCGAGTATCTTGGGAAACTTCGTTTGCGCGATTCAGGTTTCCATACTAATTGCGCGCTTTGTATGAGCACTGTTGAATAGCGCCATCTATGAGTTCTATGAGGAAGCGGCATTGGCCGCCACAATTTATTAGCCTACTGGCGGCAAAACTTTATTAGCCCACTGGCGGCAAATTTGTAAATCCGCCACTGGCTCCAACGAAAATAATGTGAGGTTATGCTATGAGTGATGTCATTAAACCATTATTAAACCAACCTTTGATTTTTGTCGATGTAGGGCATAGCAGACAGACCGTATGTTTTACAACTAAATAACATAAAAAACCGCCTTCAAAACTCAAAATGGAGAAATAAAAAGTTTGTTTTTCTAATTTTAAATGGTTTTTTGAGTTCGGTCCCAAGTACAAGTGATAACGTTTATTTATTCCTAATATTGAGGTTGGCACCGACCTCGAAAAAACATTAAACTTTTTATAAACACTTACTAGGTGGTACATAGATATGTAGGGTCGTCTGGGTAGGTACAACCGCCTTTCTTATTTCTGCCGTGAAGCAGTTCGCTGTGTTTCGGATTGAAGGGAAAGGTAGCCAGTGTAATTACTGGGTATGGAGGGCATATCATCTAAGTCCCGAGGATGGCAACACACTTGCGGTGTTAAGTGATTTACACTTAATATTGCAAGTGTCTAATAGGCGGCGGTGGCCACTTAACATCAGGTGGGCCGCAAGCTTGTTTGCCATCTCGTAACATAAAAAAAAAGATATTTTTTTCTCCGTTTTTAGTCGTGAAGGCGTTTTTTTATTTAAAAATAATTTATTGTTGCTTTTTAGTATTTTAAGTATAGAAATTTTTCGGAAACTATCCCGAGATCTTTTATACAAACAAGTACTTAATAGAACTATTAAGATATCATAAGCATTATTAGGGATAACTCAAAAACTACTCGTCAGATGTCGATTAAACGTAAATGGGGCCACATGACAAGCACCTTCTAAACGTTGAAAGAACCTTCAAAATCGGTATACTCAGTAAAGAGTTATGTTATGAGGTAACAAACGTAAAAATACAGTCGAATTGAGAACCTCCTCCTTTTTTGAAGTCGGTTAAAAAACAATAATATAAAGGTCCTTTCCTAATCACCCATTCATTGTCAACGTTCACATTACCGTTGCAACGTCTTATTTTAATAGCCGAAGCTTGCCAAAACTGAAATTAGATCACTCAGTATTGACGTTTCGTCAGATATCGATTGCCAAGGTTCAATCAGAAATAATTAATCTTGTTACAAAGATAATGTCATAGATGGCGCCACTGACTACGGTAAAAATATTTACGCTTAATAGTAGGGGAGGTCATGTCTCCTTTTTACTTTCTCGTATAAGTAGTTAGAGGAAGTCTTGTAATGGTCAAAAAATTAGACCTCGAGATTTTGACGGATTTACACGTTTTGGACCTCCCTGAGTCCAAAAAAACCGTTGTTGGAATTATATCTGTGTGTCTGTGCGTTAGCACGATAACTCGAGTATGCTTTATCTTATTGCAACCAAAAACATGCGTGTATGACATAAAAATATAAGGTTTCTATCGACTTTTGAAATGCATGTCATGTACCTATACATATACAAATATGTAAGTAATACTGATTTTATAGCGTGGTTTTTGGGGATAATCGTATACAATAAGTATTCACGGGCAATTCAGTGCTGTGCAGTGGTGATTCCTCTAGGTTGCCGCTGGCACCGCCAAACCAAACAGAAAATTTGATTAAATATTATATGGTTTAATTAACTTTTTCGACAAAGATGAGTAATGTAACGAAATCGTTTAGAAAACCCTTACATAATAATTAAAATTAATTTCAAATGATTATGGTTTTTCATTGCAAAAAAAAAATACCTGGCCTGGAGCCAATACAAGACGACACACCAGGAATCGCCACTAGTGTTAAATTTTTATTTTTAACTCTAATGGCAATAAGATTATAAATTTAATTTTTAATATGGATATATCTTAAATTGTATTATTGATATGGACCTGGTCTGAAATGAATGTATTTTATTTTATTTTTATTATTTGCCTATCAGAAAACCTAGTAAAGCGTGACACTACCTCCCGCGCTACCAACTTAGTCCCTCAAGGCGATGCCAAAAAAAATCATAGCAGCCTTTACCGAAAATAGATATTAATATGAACACAACACAACAACACCTTTCGATCACTTGCGACTCGGTATCGATAACGACTAGTTCCACCTAGGTTGGTCGAAATCATGAAGTTTTATTTGGTCTATAAAAATAAGTGAGCATTTGACAGTTTACTTTTTTATTGTTTTTTTTTGTGCGCAATGAGCAGTGAGGAAGTGCCCACGGTGTCGTTGCTAGCGATTGTGATTTCAAGATACTATAGACACGATTACAGCGTAATTCATTTGTATATATTTATGATTTCAACAACTCGTGATTAACAAGATTGAGCAGTTTTGAACTTCATAATTCGTGTTTTATAGACTTTGTGTGTGCGTGTGTATTTATTAGTCATTCACTTCGACTGCTGGGATGTTTTAAGCGCTATGTAGACAGAACGACTTCAGTTGAAGTGACTAACAACTTTAGTTGAAGTTACTATCAACTATTTAATAGTTTTCGTTAAATGTTGCCAGTTGCAGCAACATAAAGGACCATTGCAGCTTAGGTACTGTTGCCGCGATGCTAAATAAACTTTTCAAATCCATGTTCAGCAGTCATTGTGACTATGGACACAGATAATATAATACTATAGCTACTAGCTATTGATCACTTGATACAATACAACAGTACTTACACCATTTGCTATATGAGTCAATATGAAAGTGATTCTGTACTCGAGTGCAGGAACAGCGAAACTCAGAACTAGGGTAGGTGTCTGTCTAGTTTCTTTGTAAACAGCTAGTGGCGATTTGTCTGTTGATCTGTCTTTAAAGCGCCTTAGAGTGTAAAATCTGAGTCGGCTTTTCTTTGTTGGTTCATTGAAGACTAACTTACTTTCATGTAGGTGGCAAGCTGACATTATTTTGAGGCCTATAATGCCAATATTCAAATAGTAATAATAAGGCTTGTTTATTATTCTCACAGAGTTTAAAAATGATAAGATTAAGATTACATACCTATTAAATTGCATAGTTATGTACCTAGTTAATGCCCCAAGCCTCCTCCAACAGTGCCCAGATTTTTCTTGTTTTTGCTTTCTTTGTCCAGTCATTCCTTCCCCATATACTTTTTTTAGTTATGGTATACGATCACCGTAACCTAGGAACACTTGTGTCACACGCGCGTTCCAAACCTTGACAGGAACTTTTATCCGTCTTTCTCGATGAACTGTTGTAAAACTAGAAAAAACAACGACGCCCAGTTAAGATGAGACTACTTTATATTATGGAATAATTTATGAGTTTACAAAAGCGTAAATATTGCGAAAAGAAACGGGGATAAAATCTACCCAGCATCCTCCGCAATCTCAAACGCTGTTGTGGTCCTTTGGGCAAACTTCGATGTGGTTCATTCTACAATCCCAGCGTACGTGGAAAGAATTTTCTTCAAAAATTTGCAACGTGTCCTCTTCAATTCAGCAACTTTTTCTTACCTCAAGGAACGTTCACGGATTCATTGATACCCACTATCAATTATTGGATCGGGGATCTACGGTTAGCTATCCCAATGCATCCTACTAGATTTTACAGTACTGTTATGGAATGCATCCTCCATAATAAGGAAATCTCAATCACGGGATGTTTTCATTTCATTGACCAGTGAAGAAGCACTATTTCACTCACTTGTAATGTGACATACACATAAATGTATATTGTTACAGATATTATCTTTGCTTTTATTTTATTACTTTAGTTATAATGTTTTGGTATTTATAATGTATTTCATTCCAGTGGGCTCTACGACCCGGTGTTGGACGACTACGAGCCAATATACGAGCCGATAGACCAGGAAGATTTCGACCAACCATCTCAACCGACTGAGGTACAACCATTCCAAATACAACAATTTCTTGACCCAAAACAGTGCCCTGAGGAACTCCCTGAGCTAAGGGATATTGAGACACCAGTTGATGTTACAAGGCTTATTGAATCTCGGTCCTTAACTGCTTCACCTTTCGTCTTAGCGACTAAACCTTACCGCCCCTTTTCCACTGAACCCTTACCAGTACCTCCTTTAGAAGATCCTATTATTCTTAATCCTAATTACAGAGATCAGTTTGGAAAACTTGAGGATGGGGAAGCATTTCCTGCTACGAGGTTTAAACTTCCAATATCCAAACAATATGACCCTGACGGAAGTAAACGAAGAGCGGAAGAAGGGAGGGACAGTAGTGTTAAAAATATTAGTTCCGAAGAGAGTATTAGAAAAGATGCAACTTACGAGGAAAGAGTCAAAGAAGAAACCAAGATATCGAAAGAGTTGCAACACAAAACGATGGTTGAGGAAGTCAAGTTTATGGAGAAAATGAAAAAAGAGATTGACCTGAATAAG
Source organism: Elophila nymphaeata (assembly GCA_955850985.1). Lineage (NCBI taxonomy): Eukaryota > Metazoa > Arthropoda > Insecta > Lepidoptera > Crambidae > Elophila > Elophila nymphaeata. The sequence continues at coordinate 2,274,078 of OY039094.1, forward strand.
ATTGAAATGACAGCTGTTGGTCTTGTGGACGAAAGCATTGAGAGAGCTGTTTCTGTGGCTGATGAGATTAAGAATGAAATCGAAGTTGAGTTATCTGAATCTATCTCTTCTACCAAGGAATCAGTATCAGTAAAAGAATCGAAATCCCAAAAAGAATCTGCAACAACTGTGTCAAAAACCACCGACAAAGTATCTAAAGAAGCAAGTGAATTGGTGGAGATGATTGATAAGACTACTGAAGAAATTATTGGCTACAACGGAAGTAAATCTGAACTAAGCGTCGCTAAAGAAGTTGAAAAGTTCGAAACCGGTGATAAGAAAGAGACAGTTGACGAAAGAAGACTATCCACTAAACAAGAGATGAAGGAAACTATTGTTTCGGGTACTGTTCGAAGGCAATCGGAAGTGTATGACAAGAAGTTAGAAGAGAGATCCGGTGAAACGAAAGTTGTTGAAAAGAAATCTGAAAAACAGAGAGAGATCAAAGTTGCTGCTGAAAAAGCAATCAAGGTAGAAGATAAAAATCACAAAGAAAAAACTAACGAAGCAAAGAAAGAGTCAGTCAGTTCCTCGCAAAGAACTCAAAGTAAGACTTCAGCTGATGTTAAGAGTTCTTCTTCACATAGAGCATACGCGATTGGATTACAAACAATTCCTAACATCAAAGGTACCTTGCACTCATCTTATCACTACAATTTACTTTTGAAAACGTTTTTCATCCACCTAACTGATGTAATGGTAGCTCTATCTAGATTTATTTTATCTGAACCTGTTTTTAATAAAGAAGAATCCGAAGAATCGAGTGAATCTATTTCTGAATATACTACTGTGAGTAAAACATTTGTAAATGAGAAGAAAGAAGAACAGAAAGGAACAACAGTAGCTGCTAAACAAGAAGTAGAGAGTAAGAAAGAGGACAAAGTTATAGCAACTGAAGAAGCTGTTGTTGAAAAACAAGAAACAAGACAAGAGGTAGCAGTCTTGGTCAAAGAATTTACACAAGGTGGACTTATCGAATACGCACAAGCTAAGGAAGATGTTAAGGAATATCTTGAGGTAGAAGAAGCTGCAGAAACTCGAATGCTGACTGGAGCTCAAATGGCTCAATTATCTGAAAAGAAATCTGACGAGCTAACCCATAAAATGGACGCGGTCATAACGGAATTCCAAGTTAAAGCTGGAATTGAAGAAACTATTGAAGCAAGAGAACGCCGATCTAGAAGTAGAAGTAGAATCGAAGAAGAGGTAGCCCGTGAGAGTGATCCTTTAGAATGGTTATCTAAAGTGGATCAGAAACAAACACAAGAAGTAACTGAACTTACATCTCAATCTAAATCATTCAGCTCTACTTATGAATCTGTAGAAAAGAAGCGAATTGAAAGTAAACATAAAATAAGTGAATCAAGAACATCTAAAGCTAAGGAGGGAAAACAAATGTATGTCGCTATTGTTGAATCTCATGTGTTCACTAACAAAGATGCGATATTTGAAGAACAAGCCTCGGAATTTTCAGAAACATCTTCAGTACAAAGTGCAGATGAAATAAATATTGCACTGGTAGCAAATGAAGTGATAGCCACTGAGAAGGTAGTCTTAGAGAACAAAGAGTTGAAGCAAGAAGAAGCTAAGACTGTATTGGAAGAATCCCGTGAACTAGCAATTGTGAATGCTACCAGTGAAACTGTGGAGATAGCTGAAGAGGTCAACGCAATGGTTGAAGATGTCAAGAAAGAAAAAGCTGTTGAAATTGAGACTAAGGCTGTTCAAGAAATTGTTATACAAGAAATTGTCGAACCCGTAGTAGAAACACAAGAGATGAAGATTGCAGAAATAAAAGAAGACATTCAAAAAGTTGATATCAAACAAGAAGAACATTTTATGGCTATTACTATTAGTGAAAAATCTGAGATTGCTGTGGAAGAGCAGAGACATGAGGTAATCGAGCTACATGAAGTTAAAAAAGAAGAACAAGTAGTTTCATTCAAAGAGGAGGAGCATGTAATGACTGTTTGCGAAAAAACAGAAATAGCCGTTGCAGAATCTGTACATGAAGCAATAGAAATTCACGAAGTTAAAAAGGAGGAAGCTGTTGCAATCATAGAAGAAAACCTTGAGACGCACGTTGAAGAGACAAAAAAAGAAATTGAGATCGTCAAACCTGTAATTGAGGAAGTTTCTACTGAACTAAGTATCAAAGCCAAGCCGGCTTCGACAGTGGAAGAAGCTTCAGCTGAATTAAAGATAGTCAAAGAACAAATCGTGGAAATGGAACAGATCCTAAAACTAACTGATGAATCAGAATTATCTATAAATAGGTATACAGAAATGATAGAAAACGGAGACCAATTCAGTGCTATGCACAACAATGTGACTCAAAGCTTTGAATCTAAAGAAATGATACAAGAATCATCTTTCACTGCTAGATATGATCGAAGCAAATTGTCTTTGCCACTTGGTTTAGCACAACTAAGAAGATCACAAAGTCAAAGCTCTATTCAAAGCGAGCCTGCAAGCACTATTGATACTCCGACACCAGGTACCGTCCCTCCTACACCACTGACTGATGAATACGTTTTCAAACTGCACATGCCAATGCCAAAAGAATCTACTACCGTACCAAGAGAGAGCAGTCCAGACCATGAAGACCCAAACATCGTAAAGAAACACGAAGATCCTAATATTGTTAAGAAGAAACTGGTACCTTATATCGACACTACCTTAGATTCTCCTATCATTTACGATCCTCCTTTAGCCTCTCCTCCCTTTGATGCAGTTCAATCCCCAGTTTATACTAAGCCTGGTTTAAAAGGGGGTGCTCTTAGACCCCTTTACAACCGGAGACAGGTATTTATGTGCCAATATTTTACATAATCATTTACATTTTCATACCCATGTATCATACAACTTCATTGGGGAAAAAAATATTGGCTTGGAAGTCTTGGAACAGAATACTAATACAAAATTGCAAACACAAGATAGCCGGGATGAGTCCCACCAGCACAATTGCTGTGGATACGGAGTGAGGCCCCATCATTTGTGACTATATCCCTTGCTGGAGGCAACTCCACAAACATTCCCTTTCTATAGAGGACCCGGATGCGAGCAATGTAATCCTGTATTTGACGCCCAGGAATTGTATTCCATAAGTGCGTCGAAGCGACGACAGTTCAAAACATATTGTTTGTCAGTTTTTAGTGGGAATAACTCGTGTTCTGAGAAGAATTTCCTACATAGCATTGGAGAACTCCACCACGCTAAAAAAGATGTAAAGTGCAAACCAATTAATTAGGAGATATATCTACAAGTTTGCCAAATAAATTGCTTCCCATATGAATATAATTGATAGTCAAAATTAAAGCAGATGAAACGATTTAAGCCTCATAATTCAACAATATTGAAAACGTGGAATTATGCAAACCAATAATTATCAACTCGGATTATATACGTAAATGTAACATTATGCACTGCAGTCAGTATAATTATACATATAGTCTCCTTTTTAACCTCTAAAAATCAATCTAGGATATGATGTTGACAGTGTAGGTCAGCTCCAAAGTTATGTGGGAATCATCCCCACAGTCGGGGTCATACCCACAAAAAACAGACGTGTTACCACTCGGCCGTTGTCTAGACACAAACGAGGCATATCTTTTATGTGCCATCAGCACTTAAAAGGAGGCTCCAACCTTTGCTCATTTCATTACAAATCTCGTATTACATGCACATTAAGTCCGCCTGGATCAGTTATGATATGAATGTTTATAATTTTATTGATATTTCTTATTAAATTTTTGTTTTTCTTTTAGTAACGTAACCATTCCAAGGAGCGAAGACCAGGACGCCAAGTACTGCAGTCTTCCACACTAATATATTAATAATTCTTAAGTATTTTATCGTTATTATCTACAGATGAAAGAAATTTTACCTTTACCAAAATGTTAAAACTGACAATTTGTGAACAGGAAGAAATATTAGAAATCGAACGCAAATCTTCTCTTCTCGCATCTGCTATCGACGAAACAATTAAGAGCATAGAAGAGTACAAAGAAGAAGTAGGCATCGAGACTAAGAAAGAAGTAAGAACCGAAAAGAACGACGTAACCATCGACTTGAATAATAAACCTGTAATATACAACGGCTTCGCCAAACTTGAAACTATACTTTTTGATGTAAACACAGAAGAAAGAGAGGAAAGTAATATAAACGAGGAATGGATACACATTGATAAGCAAGTTAATGAAAATAACGTAAGCTTGAACGAAATATCTAAATCTGTTAATATTGAAGTTAAGGAAACGGATATAGAATCTAATAAACCAATACCAACAAAAGAAACATCTCTTAGCGAAGAATCCCCATCTGATAATGATTGTAATGTTAATGTTATGCATTTGAATAATCTTGAATGTGAAGATTCATCAACACATGACGTCGTTTTAATGAATGGTATTGAACCTGAAAAAAGCGATTCACCAATCTCTGAAATTATTAAACCTGTAGGACTTAAAACCGCAGCAGTTATAGACACAACATTAGCTAGGTACCAAGCAGAAACAATACAAGTTACGAAAGCAGAAGGCTTGAAGAGACAAGAAGACATAGAAAATAAGAAAGCAGAGTTAATAAAAGAGATGGAAGTAAGAAAAGAAGAGCCAGAACCAAAAAGAGATCCTCTAGAAGGATATAGGCCAGTGCAATTCAATCCGGAAGAATTAATAGCGGCAAAGAGGAATCTCCAGAGTATACATTTACAAGTAAAGGTAAGATTTTATTTTACGTTAGAGACTTTAATGAAGAGTTAATATTCTAATTTCGTGCATATCACTAATTGTATAATTGCACAGTCGTATGTCCTGCGATATTCCCAGAATAACAGCGCCATTCATTGTCAAAACATTTTGCTAAACGGAGAGCTATTTAGAAGATGGTCCAAGGATTAATTTACCCATTAAATCTACAGCGTCTTTGCGTCTTCGAATGTATAGGCAAGCAGTTTTCTATTGCGTTTTGGCCTTTACCTATAATTTGCAAGAAGCAGCATTTTTGCTGCTGAAGCTCGTAAATCCGAAAACAGACCTCATTCCTACATTGCAAAATAAAAATTTGATTGTTTTGGCATTACATTTCGCAATTAGTTTAATGGTGCATTGGATATAGAAAAACGATTAGCTAAAATACTTCTGTGTTTGCTAATAGCTAACCTACAGCCAAATATTGGAACGTGCAGACGATGTCTCCTCAATCAAGTATTGCGTCTTTACAGATGTGATTATTACTTATTAATTGAATAGAATCGTAAGATCAGTAACTTTGAGTTTTTATTAAACAATAAAATTAGAGATACGATATTAGAACACACAAAAATGTAGAGTTGTGGGGGACTCAATCCCACATTTGTAGAATCAGAAGGTGGACGGAGCGTAGTAAATAAAATGGAAAATTTAGAATAATAAAATATATAAACCATAATTACAAAACAAACAATAAAAGAATAGGAAAAAGAAATGTAAAAAAAGAATAATATATAAACACAGGAAACGTATCGCGTAGCAGCTCCAGTCTGAAGTTCGAGTGACAACTTCTGCACGCGCAGTACTGAAGTGGTCAAAGAGAGCCAGTGCGCCTGTGCGAGACGTCTTGTAATGCACATAAGGACTTGGTGTCACTACCACTAAGCGTAGTGGTTTTGAGGTGTGGCCCGACTGGAAGAGTTCGCCACCGAGTTATTTGACTTCTGTAAGGTGGAGGTACATACTCCCCAGTTTAAGAGCTCCAAAATCGAACGATCCTATCCTAAATCTTTGTAATAATATTGTTTTATAGCCCTTGTAACCAAACCATGTTACAGCCACCAATGCAGAGAGAAGCATCTCCTGGCTACATGGACGCCAGCGGGGATCTGATTGGTACCCATCAGGGTATTGTTGATGGTCTTGAAGAGGCTGTGGTGAATGCTGAAGTGGCAAGTAAGTTAGTGGAGAGAGACTAAACGATTAAATAAGATCACTCAGTGGCGGAGTACGGTACGGTGGAATGTCTATCCTACGCCACCACTGAGACCATCGACTACTTAGAATCACACAAATTTATTCTTAAAACTCATTCCTGATCCATTACGAGACTGATCACTATTCCTGCTAATATTATTGCGAAAGTAACTCTGAATGTCTGTTACACTTTTACTTTTAAACCACTGAACCAATTTGGTATGTTTGCCGAGATATCCGACATTGACGCGAGCGGAACCGTGGACGACCACTAGTCCATCCATAAACCAATAACTGAGAACAATTCAATGAGCCCAATCACGATACCTCTCCTTTAGATCTGTAGGAAAAAATTTAAATACACCGGGCCGCAATTAGACAAAACCTTACCTACTTTCTTTAATACCATCGAACACCACCTAACGAAGGTAGCTGGTGTGGCAGAAAGTAGGCATGTGAGGATTCATCTAATTGCAGCGTATATGTAGTGTACCGGATATAGCAGAGTATTTATTGTATTTGAACCTCATATTATGTATGTAAAGGTTTGGACTCTAATTGCTAGGCCCTTAAAAGGCAAATTTTATTTGCAGAGGAGTTGGGAAAGCCAGGCATGACAGAAGATAAAATAGCAGAATTGATTTCCGGTGAATCTGAAATGTTGAGAGAAGCTCATGTAATGGGGTAAGTGACTCTTTTATCGTGAAAATGAGAAACAGTGAAAATTTGAGAACATTTGCGCTACAAATGTTGTCAACATCATAACAGCATGCTGGGACACAAGGCCTCTCCTTGTCATCGAAGGAGATTTAGGCAGTAGTCCACCAAGCTCGCCTAGTGCGGATTGGTGGACGGAATATAAGGTGATCAACTTCAATTTACTGATCCATTAGTCGCCTTCTACGACAGCCATTAGATATGGGGTGATGCCACAGAAATATCAATTTAAGGAGATCGGTCGAAACGCCGAGTTCATATGAAGACCGAGTGTCGCGATCAGCCTCCGTGCTACATAACATGGTTCTAGTTGAGCATGCCGTAATATACACTATTCATTGCGCGCGTCATAAGGACTGCGAAGCAATGAAAGTTAAGCACAGCCGCAAAGGAGATCGGTCAAATCGCTGAGTTCATAGATATTTCTTGCTGACATACGTACGTATTCACTCGACATTATCGGACGGCGAACTGGCGACAATGTATGCCCACTGGGCATTACCTTGTCACAAGTTAAACGCCGGCTTGGCCTATTGTATTTTAAGGCCTCCTGGTAGACTCTCGAACCGATGGCATCAAAATTGACTTTCATAAGTGTACAAATTGTACCTAAATGAATAAAGTAATTTTGACTTTGACTTTGACTTTGAAATCTGTGGGTGATGCTATTCTACTTTGCTGGCATCACATGGCGAACAAATTTTGTTGCTCTATCTATTGTTTCTAAGTCGACGTATTCAGTTAATAACTTCCATGTTTCTGTAAAATTATATTTCAACCATTTTGTGTTCATCACATCACATTACATTCATGCAACTTGTATCTACTATACGTCATCTTCACTACATCACATGATTGCTACGTCACTACAAATTCATGGCATCTGAAAAATTTGTTTTTATTTTTCACTTCTCATAAGAAGGAAAGGCAAAAGCTTCAAGCGAAATTTTTGTCATGTAGTCTTCAGAGAACCACCTATTAGAGTTCACTAAGGTCATCATGCTTCTCGCCATTGATCGTAGAGTACATGGTTTTTAGATATTTTGATGCATCGGATGTGGCCAATAGACGCCCACTGTTGGACATAGTCTTCTAGTGGTTGCCTGACCTTTACTAAATCATCAGCCCACTTTGGTTGGACATAGTCACAGGACATAGTCTTCCAGTGTCATGACCTTTACCAGATCATCAGTCCACCTTGTGCGACGCTAATACTAACGCGCCTCCCATGACCTTTCCTTAAGCAGATCGTCGGTCCACCTTTTGAGACGCTACTGCCAATGCTGCGTCTCCCGCGACCTTTACCATTATAAGTTGTGTTACGTGTACCAACTTGTTAAAGCAACTTATCATTGTTGTACTTTTATAAACTGCTACAAAAATTCAGCTTTCGGATACCTAAAAGATATCCTCGTACAGTCATAACCCCACTATGTCCATTGTCCACCCCTCCGCAAATCAGTTTTAGGCTCGAACTCACCTGTGCCAAGATTGTGTGGCATTCTCAATTCATATAGTGATATAGTTGATGTTTTTGCCGACTCACTTGCTAGGCTCAGAAAAACTGTATTACAGGAAATGTTGCGGCCTCAACAGTGTTAACTATGTAAATTTAATTAGTTGGTCTATTAAAATTATTTCATTTTTGTTCTTTTTTTAGTTTTAGTAAGTTATTTGTAAGTATTTTTAATTTGAATAAGGTTGTTTGATTCTCTTTTAATTGCAAGTGGTTACCTTAAAAGATTGTTACACTAAATTATAAAAAGTTAGCTGTAATTTAGATTAGAAAATAGTGTAAAAAGACACTGGTGAACCTTAGATAAATAAAAATAAATAAATAAAACTCGTAAAGCGTGCACCAGTTCAAGATAAAAAATCGGGAGTGGTCTCCCCTTGACTTTCTCGTATACAGGAAACGACTCAAAGGTTGATAGAAACCTTATATTTTGATGTCATACATGCATGTTAAATTTGGTTGCAATAAGTTAAAGCATAGGTACTCGAGTTATCGTGCTAACACAGACATAATACCAAAAAAAATATTTTTGGACTCAGCGAGGTCCAAAACGTGTAAATCCGTTAAAGTCTCGAGGTCGAATTTTTTGACGATTACAAGACTTCCTCTATACTACGTACGAGAAAGTAAAAACATGGCAAGTAATTCGTCTATGGGGGGTCTGCGGTATCACCAGTTCATTTTGGGAAATTTGGGTCTCTTGACCAAAATAGTTTGGGAATCCCTGGTCTATAGGATACGTGACTCATCACCAGGCAGCAGGGTTGCCAGGTCTTTTCCAAAAAAATACCGAACAGATGCAAAAAAAAAGCTCCTCACTTGCCGCATTATTGCTGATCCTTTGATAGGGTTTAAGGAAATAGCTGCACTATGTCGAATCTTCGGATTTTATTACGTGGGGGTGCTTTCGCACAGAGAGCGGTGAAATGGCTAGATGGGCCCTGATGACGAGGCCACGATTCGTTTATCAGGAAGAAAAATTAATCAGAAAAATAATACCGAACCTCACATACTTCGGTATTTTTGGCATACCGAACACCGAACACGGTGCTAAAATACCAAACACCTGGCAACCCTGCCAGGCAGGCACCACGTAACATAAAACTTTACCACACAAAAACTGCTCACACAAAATGGTTGAAACAGGCTCTCCCGCGTACTCACCTCCCACATGCACCGCCCTGATGATTCCAGCGTCGACTTCAAGAAGATCAAGCCCATAATAGAGTCTCTAAAAGACTCCGAAGTCCTGAAAGCGCTGAACGACGAGCTCATAAGGACTAGAGAAGAGAAGAAGAAGAAAGAGGAGAGGAAGTGGACGACGTTCCTGCAGAAGCCAAGCAGACCGGTGCCGAGAGCGAAGTTTGGGTATCATGGATATGTGGAGCCAGAGGAGATTGTTGAGGTAAGAATGATCTTCTCCTTATTTCGGTCATATCATCATAACAGTCTTTATAATTCGACACAAGGCCTCTCCTTTTCATCGTAGGAGGTTTAGGCAGTAGTCCACCACGCTTGCCCAATGCGGGTTGGTGGACGGAGTATAAGGTGATCAATATCCCTTTGCTTATCTATTAGTCGCCTTCTACGACACCCATTGGAGGATATGGGATGATGCTATTCTACTCTGCCGGCATCACATTGCTGGCCGTCTGGCAGCAACCCTTATTGGAAACTGCTATCTTTTGACAGCACCTGGAACCATCAGCTTAACGTGCTTTCCAAAGCACGGAGGAAAATCGAGTTGAAAAAATTTCGGTCACCCATCCGAGTACCGACCGCGCTCTCGGTAGCTTAGCTTTTATAATCGTTATGAAGAACGCAGGACCGCTGTGCCATCGACCTTTTCCTATCATCGTCAGAACCTCATACAATGTCCCCACCTCGGGCTCGAGCCTACCCCACATTAGGGGCGATTAGGTCTTAGTCAACCACGCTGGCCAAGTGCGGGTTGGTCCACTTCACACACAACCTAAGAATTTCTTCATAGGTGTGTGCAGGTTTCCTCACGATGTTTTCCTTCACCGTAGAAGCGTCGATTAAAAGACCTTAGACAAAGCCGAAGTCTATATGTTACATCAAAATAAGAAACTTGTAAAAAAAATGTTGCTGAAAAATGAGTTTTATTTTTGGCGTTAAAAAATACCGTGCAATGAAAGTTTAGCAACGGTTAGCGCGACGTTCGGTCGGCTGAGTTGAATGGCCCCGATATCGAGTGGTTACATTGAGCGGTGACGTTTTCAAGCCATTTTTTGGTATGAAATACTTATAATTTTGATAATGTTTCTCTGGACAAAAATAAGAAATAATGTTTTCAATTTATTTTCATAAAAATCTTGAAAAAAAAATGTAATATTTACCTTCATTAACTTTATAACTATTATGTTCTAGGTATAACCTCTAGATGAAACAAATGCTCCAAATGATGAGCGGTATACGTCATTCTCGGCTTTTTCATAAGTCTTTTTATCCTCGTTATATGATTTACATTTATACTTTATCGAATTTGGCCCAACTATTAGGTCAGTCTGAATGACAACACATTGTTATATATTTACCACATTGAATTGACTATAACAATCAGTTACAAGGTGAAGTTACGCATATATCATCTAATATTGATCACAGATCGACACTTGCCAATTTTGTTATATTTAAACCCAACCTTAGGAAGAACAATGCATTATTTAATGTACACATTTTTAATCATATCCGTATTGGTAATAGACATTGCCGCGTTTATTTTCATAATGGCGGCATTCGAGTGATTTTTGGCGGGAATTCAAATGTCAACCAACAGCATCCGGTGTTGAATTTTAAGTTTTGTGCCAGTCTTGAATTGTTTTAGCGAGAAGTGGTTGTGCGCGCTTTTTTGAGTTTAACTGGTGTTTTTTTGTTAGATTTTGTTTGTTAGTTACATCTTCGTACGTTGTGTTTGCTAAAGTTACGCAAGTAAGTGTGCGCTGAAAAAAAAGGGTGTGCTATTCATACACGGCAGAAGTGAAACCTTAGAAAAGTAGTAGAAGTGATTTCAGAAGCAACAGATTTTTTTGTATTGGTTGTCAAAATGTTGAACTACAAACCCCAAAAAATTTTAATGTCGCTGTTTCGTTTCATCGAATTTTCAAATCACAAAAGGTGCTATAAAACTTCAATAAAATTTTGAACCGACTTCAAAAAGGAGGAGGCTATCAATTCGACTCTATGTGTTTTTACTCAGTTTTTTTTGTTTGTTACCTCATAACTCTTTACTGGGTGTACCGATTTTGAAGATTCTTTCGACCTTTGGAAGCAGGTGCTTGTCATGTGGTTCCATTTAAATTTGATCGACATTTGACGAGTAGTTTTTGAGTTATCCCTCATAAAACTTTTAATTGACATCGATGATATCGTAATCTTATCACTTGTGTGTCTAAAAGATCTCGAGATAGTTTCCTGAAGATTACTATACTTAAAACACTAAAGAGCAAAAAATAAATGAATTATTTTAAATAAAAAAAACCGCCTTCAAAACTGAAAACGTAGAAATAAAAATTTTGTTTATGAAAATCTAAATGTTTTTTGAGGTATTTGGTATAAAGTTGCCACTTACAGTTGGGATTGGGAACGACCTCAAAAAAACATTTAGAATTTTATAAACATTTTTTTTATTTACTCCGTTTTTAGTTTTGTAAGCGTTTTTTTTTATTTAAAAATAATTTTTGTTTTGAGACATTTTTAGCTGCAATACCGAATATTCACGAATTACCGTTTGCCGATGTCAACGTTTCGTCACAATTATGCTTAGTGGGTTATATAGTTCAACGCAAAATTAAGTCAGTGTCATGTTCAAAATTATACTTAGTCTTAGTAATTCAACCGCCTGGCTTTGCTACCACTACGTCTTATCCAAATGTGGGGCGTACTATGGTTTACTGTTCTATGTAACTATTACAAAGTTTAATGCATACTGGATTTTTTCATCACAATCATAATAGCCGAGAGACGTCCAGACGACTGTTGAACATAAGCCTCCCCCAAGGATCTCCAACCCGAACGGTCCTGCGCTGCCCGCATCCAGCGGCTTCCCGCGACCTTTACCAACGCTGCGTCTCCTGGTACGCGGCTGCCATTCAAGAACCTTTCCGTCCCAAGGGCCGACAGTTCTCCTCACAATGTGCCCTGCCCACTGCCACTTAAGGTTCGCAATTCTTTGGCCTATGTCGGTGACCTTGGTTCTCCTGCGGATCTCATCATTTCTGATATGATCACGCAGAGAAACTCCGAGCATAGCCCTCTCCATTGCCCTTTGGGTGACCTTGAGCCTTCTTAAGAGGCCCATTGTAAGCGGATATTGGGACACTCCGTTCTCCATTTTGTTAGGACTCAATAATATTTAATTCAATCCAATGTGGTGTTGATCGATTGCGATTGGTTTAAGGATTAAGCCTATAGAAAAACGGTCAATATTTTCTTAAACATCTTTCGTTTGCTTTCAGAAACCGTACAAAGTGCAAATCGTCAAACAACCCAAGCCGAAAGTTGCGCCAGACTACAAACCGAAGGTAACTTTTTTATAAAGCTTTTTTACATGACTTATGATGAATCGGACATTGTATGCTTAAATGCGAATGGTTTCTCTCCACTTTCGTGTCACTCTTGCCAGAGTGGTCGTGATCAACATGAAGGTGGTTTGCAGGGCCGGATTTAAAGGTCTGGAGGCCTCGGGGCAACAAAAGAGTGGAGGCCCCTTAGCCCCAAATTATTTTCCAAATAAAATTAACAATTTTTTTCAATCGAGTTTTCGGTTAAAAAATAGGCATACTTCTTTACGACCTTTAATCAACGAACAAAATAGAAAGATATTATTATTATTATTCATGTAATCATGTTTGTACATACAAAGTACCGTAGGTAAAGGTAAAACGCGAAATAAAATATGAAAGGAAAAGTTGTTTACTGGTGTTTACTAGTCTGAATTTGAAATTTTTTTTTCCGAAGTCTCTATTGTGGGGGCCCCTCTTTTGTGGAGGCTCTGGGCTGTAGCCCCGCTTGCCCTCCCCTAAATCCGGCCCTGGTGGTTTGGGGGCTGATGTTGATCGATGTCCCGCCATCATTCTCTGCTTGTGTTGTTCCTGGTATACTCATGCAAGGGACCGCCCACTGCAGTACTACCTGTCGTACTACCTACCGAATAATTTACTAGGTGGTAGACCCATATGTAGGGTCGTCTGGGTAGGTACCACCGCCTTTCTTATTTCTGCCGCGAAGCAGTTCGCTGTGTTTCGGATTGAAGGGAAAGGTAGCCAGTGTAATTACTGGGCATGGAGGGCATATCATCTTAGTCCCCAGGATGGCAAACGCACTTGCGTTGTTGAGTGATTCACACTTAATATTGCAAGTGTATATAGGCGGCGGTGACCACTTAAAATCAGGTGGGCCGCAAGCTTGTTTGCCATTCCGTAACGAAAAAAAAAAGAATTAGAATACTAGTCGACTATCGAATAGGAATAGACTTGAAATATCGAAACTGCGAACATGTATAAGCTATTTAAATGTTCACGGTTTAAAATTTCAAGTTGGCGGTTATATCTAATGATTTTTGACAGTTCAAAGTGAGGTTCAAAGCGATAAATGTCTATATCATATCGTGTTTCGGTGATCATGCTAGGCTGGCAGGGCTATAATGTTACCATAAAAACATACGATGTACAGTCGGGCCACGGTCCCCGAGCGAACTACTGGCTCGGCGGAAGGTCATCCCTTTTCGCTGAAGATGTGGCGAACGCAGCCTCATCCAACATAATCATATACAGGGTGTAAAAGACATGAACAGTCAAACGAGAACCATGTATTCTTCTCATCATCATAACATTTTTTTCCCTTTAAACTATACCTGGGAAATTGATAGTTACGATTTTATTGAAGGTCAGTCATATTTTTTTTTGGAGTTTACTCCTTAAGAATCGATTTGCATATATAAGGGGCCCGGTATGAGAAAAATGTGAGGAGTAAAATCTATCGATGAATGACCTCGAATGACCTCGTTACGTTTTTTGTGCGCATCCTATGTCGCGCAACTTTTTTCTTTTTTGTTTTTTTTTTTTATTTAAACATCTAAACATTATTTCTTAATAATTATTGTCCAAAGAAACGTTATCATTTTTTTTAGTATTTCATAACAAGAAATGGCTTCAAAACGTTAGCGTTCAATGTAGCTCACTCAATGCGCACGGACACTAACGAACGGGGCCGGCCCGTCCGCAAAATTATCGTGGTTTTGCCAACGAATTAGGAATGATATAGAAGCATAACTCCCTAACGAAGCCCGCTAAAACATGGTCCCAAACTCATACAAATAAACTGATAATACTAACGCGTTACGCACACTGACAAAACAAAATACCTTGCTAAATTTATTTTCTACTCATCAATTCGTCAACCCATTCATTTGGTGCGCATCTTTACTTAGTAGGATAATATTAAGAGTGAAACGGAAATATCAAACCCAAGCGAGTTCGTGTGAAACGGATTATTAAGCGGTACACGCCCAAAGTATGTTACCTACTCTACTAACAGCGGCGAGGATGGTGTTATACAATAGGTGTCAAGTCATATTAAATATGAGTCGGTATCTATGACACGCGACTGATAAAAAAATATACGAGTATACAATGTGTTTGTGTTCCGACCCGACAAACTTTAAGGGCATTTTCTACAGATAATTTAATCGTAGAAAAACCCTTATATGTGGGGTCGAAACTCAGTTCCCTTCGAGTGACAGCCATTTTAATTATTAATCATCATTTAGGGGGTGCCTTTAGTAAAAGTAGAATATCTCGTTAAGTTTAAGTCACACGGACTTTTAAAAAATACTGCCGTGTAGCTAAAAAGTGTGGCAATCTTATAAGTGTCACTAAAGCACAAAAAACTCATATTACGTTGTTAAAAAGTAATAATAATCTTGTTTTTCTCCAAAAAATTACATTTCTCTGATTTATACTAGAAATATTCCTATTATTACATATTTTTTATGATTTTATTTACAACTGTTTGAGTTTTGATAAAAAACGGTATCAAAATTATAGCCCAATGTTGTCCTGTGCGACACAAAAATTTGGTATTCGCGCCAGTGCTTGTCTTTAAAACCGAAGAGGTAATTTTGAACAATTACTCTCTTATGTAAAATGTTTAAAGTTTGTTAATAAACTGATTGTTTTTCTAGACTGCATAGTTATTTTTACCCTAATTTAAATATAATTTTAAATTTAACTATAATGTTCAATATCATGATTATTCAAGATTGAAGAAAAAAAATGTCCGTCTTTAAAAATACCAATAACTTACGGCTGCCACTCCGAGGGAACTGAATTTCGACCCCATATATGGGGGTTTTTCTATGATGAAATTATCTGTAGAAAATGCCTTTAAAGTTTGTCGGGTCGGGCAACTAACACATTTTATGGCTCTAGACTTTTGGAAACTAAAAAGTTATTTTATTTCTAGCTGTACTTATCAAATACTTATTTTAAAATGCAGAGAAAAATCTTATTTTCTGCATATTATACAACATGTAACAAAAATAAGGCACAACCTCAAAGTGAGTGGTATCTTACTATTACACAAATTAACCGATTGCAGTAATTAATTACAATTACAGGAAGTAATTTTCAAATAGGTCATTGTTGGATGTCCTTGTAGATTTTTGCTTATGCCGTACAATTTTTGTAAAGTAAGTAATCTATTTTGATTGTAAAATTATTCAAAGTAGGATATTTGTAACTATTTTGGTGCCAATTTCTTAAACAAATTGTTTTTTTTTATTGTAACGATTCAGAAACCGATTTCAAACAAACAACTTTGAGATCGTCCTTTATTTCTTTTGCACCTTGCATAATACAGGATCTATCGAATTTCGGTTAGTTTTTCAAAAGTAAGTAGCATATACAATTCCCATGATATTTAATAGTTTTTTATTGGTAATCTTATGATTGAAGGTCATTGTTCATAGTAAAATTTAAGCATCGTTATAGGTGTTTATTGGTAAACTCCTTTAAGAAGAGTGCTAGGCTTTTAAACTAGTTATAGCTAGACTAACAATCTTGATATTGTAACTGATATTGAGATATATTATTAATATATCTATATTATGCTCAAAAAAATATGAAACTATATATTATCGAGCTGTTAATTCAAGGACACTTGGCTTAGTTATAAGCTAAAGGTATCAAAATAGATCCAGCATTTTTTTTTTGACAACCCTCTACCATCCTATACGAGTAGGCAATTATCGCTCGCACGGGGTCTCAGTCGGCGTACTTATTTATTTATCACAGAGTACTTGCTAGCTTACAGATATTTCCAAAGCGCCAGCAAGTTAGTCAATAAAATTTACATTTTTAACACATAGACAATATTTATAATAATTCAATGTCAAACATTACCAAGTCCAAAAGTTAATACATATGAATTGTCAAACACGTTTATATAGATTAATTACTACGCCTCTTATAAAGAAAGCAGTCAATAACAACAAGTCTAAAAAAACAGAACGACAAAAACAAAAAGAGAAAAGAAAAAAATACAGCATCAGTCAATAATATATAGTGGATATAACAATGTCAATTCTTAATTAAATTTTAAAATGTCCTGTAAGATTAAATGAATCCTATTGACTAGATGTTCAAAACGGTCAGCAAATAAATCAAGATCATCGTGACGAGTGAGAATGTCCCCAAGTAATCTGAGTGCGCGGGTAGTGGGCGCATACGCTCCACGTTTGGTGCGCGCCGCCGGCCAGGCCAGTAGTCGTGGCCGACGGCGAGGTGCTACCGACCCTTGCTCATCACACTGTACATGCGCTGGAACCAAAAGGCCCATCCTTTCCAATATCAGTGAGCTATCAGTCCTGTGGTGGATTATAGATAAGTAGAATGTGAGGGCTAGTATCACCCTCCTAAGCTGGAGTGTGTCCATATCCACCATACCAGTTACAAATAATGAGGGATATAAGAAAGGATAATTACCATAAAGTTTCTTATACATCCACCGAGCAAATTTCCGTTGGATTTTTTCCAACATAGAAATATATTTATCCTCATAAGGGTCCCATATTACTGCACCATACTCAAGTTTAGAACGGACATACGCGTTGTATAATACTTTTGCAACTCTAACGTCGTCAAATTGACCTGCAGTCCTCATTACAAAACCTAATACCTTACTAGCTTTCTTACAGATTGTTGTCACATGCTTATGGAAGTTTAAGTTGGAATCTAACGTTAAACCTAGGTCACAAATCTCATTAATTCTTTCCATTGGAGCGTCAAATAGAATAGGTTAGATAGATATATGTGGTGTTTATAGCGTTCCTCTTACGTGAAAAAATAATTACTTTACATTTACTGCTGTTAAAAGGAAGGCTATTATTAACACTCCATTCTGATACCGCGTCAATATCTCTTTGTAGAGCCTCAGTGTCTGATTCATTGCTTACGCCTAAGTATAACTTCAAATCGTCAGCAAATAAAAGACATTTAGTGAAATTGACCCGCTCGGGTAAGTCGTTTATGAAAAGTAAGAATAATGTCGGCCCTAGTGTACTACCTTGACTTATACCCGACCTTGTGTAGTACTCTTTAGACTCGTAACTATGTAATCTAACAAATTGACGACGATCACTAAGGTACCTCGAGAAGAACTTTAGCAGCTTGGGGGTGAAGCCTAGTAATGCTAATTTCTGTAGTAGAATATCATTATCTACAAGGTCAAAAGCTTTTCTAAAATCAAAGTAGGCTGCATCAACCTGCCTGCTAGCATCCATCTCCGCATATATATAATCAGTGTACGTTACTAGGTTCGTTATTGTAGAATGCCCCTTCCGAAATCCATGTTGACTGCAGTGTAATAATCTATTAGTTTGGTAGCATATTTTTTTGTTTAAAATTGTTTCGAAGATTTTCGCGAAAACTGAGAGAACTGCAATAGGTCTAAAAGTTGTCACATCCCTTTCTCTGTCATTTCCCTTTGGTATAGGTGTAACACGAGATATTTTCCAAGGCATCGGGTAATCCGAAAGACGAAGACACAGATTAAAAATGTATAAAAGCGGTATTTCGAGAGCTGATATGCAATCCCTAGCCAAAAAGACAGGTATTCCATCTGGACCTCTAGACGAACGGGGTTTGAGACGCTTTACTGCCGCTCTCAGATCCGTAACACTAACCGATATGACGGAGATGGACGCTGCGTCATTAATTGTGTAAGCCGCCTGTTCAGCTTCATATGAATTTAACACAGGTTTCTTGTCATGGAATACTGAGCTGAAATAATCAGCAAAAGCATCAGCCGCAGCTTGACCCAACAACTCATCGCCGTCACGCGTGTAAACATTCAGATGCCGTTGTACTTTCTTCTCTCTCACAAAATCCCAGAATTTCACAGGGTCGTCCTTTATATTATTTTGCACTAAATGAAGATGTTGCTGATAAGCATTGTCAATTAAAATTTTAGTTCGCCACCTATAATATTTAAATAACTCCCTGTTAAACTCTTTACCCTCTTTTTTGTATTTTACAAGATTAAAGTGTTTATTTTTAATATTGTTTATTATCTCACTAGTATACCATTTTGGGTAGACGTAGTGCTTATTATGAGCAAAACAGCTTTTTGTGGGTACAAACAAACTTATACATTCACCCAACTTTTCATAAAATAGTCCAGCAGCCAAGTCTACATTATCCGCAGTTAACAATTCAGACCAGTCTATTTTAGTCATTGTAGAATATAACCCTTGAAAGTTAGCTTTATGCCAGTTCCAATTCGGACTAGCTCCAGGACTAAGAGAGGGAGAAGAAGTCATGGCAGGCGGAGAAGGACCAAACGGCAACATCACTAGCACCTCCAATGAAGGGTGATATTCGTCAATTGATACCAATGGGTCAACATTATTGGTTACCACAACCTGATCAGGTTCAATATCACTCAACACGAGATCTAACAGACCGCTACGAATGTTAAATACATTATTATACTGCTTTAAGTCACAGAATTCACAGAATATATTGAACTGAGTCTTAACATTAACACTACAGGAATTTAAGTTAAAATCACCCATAACTAATATATTCATTGATGAGTGTGAGCAGATTGCATTCTCTATGCATGTCAAAACGTTAAGAAATTGATCATCATTATAATTTGGAGGTAAATATACAACACAACAAACAAATTTTACACCCCTTAAATTAATTGTAGCGAATATTAATTCTTTGTCAGTCGTTAAAGTATCTATATCGGTAATTTCGCGCACAGTATAACAGTCCCGGACAGCCAGTAGTACACCTCCCCATCCGGCATCGCCGACGCGGTCTTTACGTATAACTACATAACCCGGAGGAAAAAGTTCGCCATCAGAGACTGAACTTGTCAAAAATGTCTCTGTTAATGCTATTACGTCAAACTTAGACTGACTTACATTGTTATAGAACACACGAGTCTTTGAACGTAAACCTCGAACGTTTTGGTAACAAATAGACACTTCTTTAAGTCGTTGACATTTCTTATGTATGCGTTTCTTTAGCACGAAAGTTGTGACGCCACGGCTTAATACAAATATCTTCAGCCCAGTTTAGCGGAGACATGACGCTGTCGGCGTTTCTAACAGCAACGCCCAACTTGAAGGATGCGTACCGTCCACGTGACTTTAAAGCTTCCACCGTGCATACGTCATCTCCACATATGGTTTTTAGATGGGCACGTACCTGGTCAACCGTTGTGCCTTCCTGCACATAGTACAGATGAAGATATCTCCACCTCTCCGCAGCATTTAACAATGTACTCCCAGGAGCGGCAGTGCCCCGAAGCACGTTAGGCAACGAAGCACGGGCGCGTTTATGCGTTACCTCAACCCAATCGCTTCCACTATCTTTGTCCTCCCTGCGCCCAGCACTCGATGTGGGAACCGGTTCTGCTATGACTCCTCGTGAATACACTGGGTTCTGGGTCGAAGCAACACGAGACCCATCCGCCCTTTTTTTTTCCTCAGCAGTCTTCTTAGCCTTTTTAAGAGTGGATTGATTATACGTATGTGTGAGGGATGTGTGCTTCACAAGACAAGATTCGGTGGTGTTTCTTTGAGCTTCAGTCTTTTCTGAACAAGAACTAGTCATTCCAGCAATTTTGTTCTCCAATTCCGAAATCTTAATTGTAAGCCCTTCCACTTTCTTGAATATTTCTTTTTTAAACACCAAAAATTGTTCCTCAATTAATTTACTAATTTTAGAAGTTAGACGTGTCTCGAAAACATTTTGAATTTCAGCCAATTCCTGCACAACCGAAACTTGCGCAGTATTTAAACTTTCATTTAGGTTAGGAGACTGTGTGTAGTGCCTCCTGGTGCGTACAGTGACATTATCAGGACTGCTTATAGATATATTAGGGCAATCACCGGCCATACTATTTTCATTGAAGTTATGCCTCACGGGCGTATGCGAATTATCACCCTTAGGTATTTTACTCCGGCATTCCACACAAATCCAAGATATCTTAAAGTCTGATGATAAAGACGCATACTTATCTTCGGTAAAATTAGCACACAGTATGTCAAAAATCTGCTTACATTTTGCACATCTCATATATGCATTACCCTTGCTGATAATACTTCGGCAACCAGCGCAGCAGACTCCCGTCGACGTCATCATAAATCACCTCGTATTGTCTATGTTCCAGCACCCCAATTTTATATAATATAAATCACTGACCTCCTCTAATTCTGTTCTGTTGATTGGTTTGGTTTGTCGTTCGAACGAAGCACAATAACGTTCCAGCGCCCGGTTCGTATACAACGCAGCAGCAGGCAGCGGACAGCGACGATGACTCACAGCTGTGGAGACACCGCGGGTTGTCGTAGGTCAAGGTCGACCAACGTTATTTAAAATTTTTAAACTTATTTTGTTAATAACTTTTAAACCAGACAAAATAATCGAATACGGTTTTCACTGTTCCATAGAACCTAATACTGTCTATAGGTAAATTTCAAAATAATTGTTTTGGGAAGATTTTTTACCACACTTTGGATTTTAAAAGCACGGAACAAAATAGTACGGGTGTTTACGAAATGAAATACGTACGGCGACTTCAACTTGTTTACTTATACTATGGTATTATGGATAGAATGATCTTTTAAATATTGGCTGCCAATTTTTTGTCAGCTGTAATTTCGCGCCATTGCGCGCCATTGCGTTTTGTATTCACTGGGCAAGTAGGTAAACAAAACCCGTTATACGTTCCACGGAAAATCATTATTATTTTTATTTAGTTTATAACGATTTGAATCCAATATCTATGGATTATTATGTCTTCATGTATATGAATATACCTATGTCTTCATTCTCAAAACGTATAGAGCACACTTTACTGGCTTTAGTTGGTAACGAGTCATCATCTCTTCTTTCTAATCGGAAAGCTGCAATGCACTGATCATCGAATATCTTTTATGGGGAAACTCAAATAAATATGTTATTAATAAGATACAGCAGGAAATCCAATTTTTAAAAACTCTATACTTAATACTAAATGTTTCGTTTAATAGTAACATATTAAAAACTGGTTGGCTACTGATTGCATAACACAGACAACTCAAGACGAACAAAACATGAAATTACTTTACTTACATGAGATAAATTATCCCGGTTTGGTTTTTACTTCCTTCTTTCCGTCTTTTACACCACTTTACTGCACAGGAGGTCATTTTTGTCCTTGGGAAATGAGCTGTTTATTGTATTTTTCGCAAAACTAAATGACACGGACGCTTGTCGCGGCAGACTGATGGACGCGTTGGTAGTACTTTTTCGGCCCCGCCCACTTGGGGATAGTTTGCGTGGAACGATTTTTTGACGGAGTTCGTGTTCTATATGATTCCTAATTCGTTGGGTTTTGCGAGTTGCGTGCGAGTTGAGCGCTTTACATTGCGCAGTACAATTTGCAATTTTTTTAACACCAAAAAATGGAAATCATTTCCTAGCTAATATTTTTTTGAAACGTGTCTTCATTCATTTTGATGTAAGAATACATGGTTCTCGTTTGACTGTTCATGTCTTTTACATCCTGTATGTATTCTATTATATTTACAGAACTTTGAGACCGGCCCCCTGCCGTGGGAAGAAAGGGCATTGAACGAGCCCCCACCACCCCCCGTGGACGCCGAAGACCCCATCCTCATACCTGAAGAGGTACCAGAATTCCTTGAAGCCGTTGACCCCCTGCCAGAGAGTGAAGTTCCTGATTTGGAAGACACAGGTAATTAGATGAATAATATAATTTTGAATGTAGCTCTTATACCAGCCTTTACTGGACTGTTTTCTTCGTAATGGCTTCCATTACACAAATGTGCGGTATATTATAAAGGTATACTGGGTGTAAAAGACATGAACAGTCAAACGAGAACCATGTATTCTATACATCAAAGTAAGACATATTTCAAAAAAAATATTGCTGGGAAATGATTTTTATTTTTTGGTGTTAAAAAAAAATTCAAAATGTACCGCGCAATGTAAAGGGCTCAACTCGCACGCAACTTGCAAAACCGCGATAATTTTGCCAGACGGCGGCCCCGTTCGTTAGTGACCGTGCGCATCGAGTGAGCTACATTGAACGCTAACGTTTTAAAGCCATTTTTTGTTATGAAATACTAAAAAAATTTATAATGTTTCTTTGGACGATAATTAAGAAATAACGTATAAAATACGTTTTCATAAAAAAATTTAAAAAATAAATTATGACTTTGACCTTCAATAAAATCGTAACTATCAATTTCCCAGGTATAGTCTAAAGGAAGAAAAATGTTATGATGATGAGCAGAATACATGGTTCTCGTTTGACTGCTCATGTCTTTTACACCCTGTATTATAAAACTTATTAAATATCGGACATTCTATTATAGAATAATTTTAGAAAAAATACACTGAAAAAATTGACCTGCCTCAGGCGGGAATCGAACCCAGCATCTTCCGCAATCCGGGCGGCTGCGTTAACCACTACGCCACCGAGACACTGCTTTTCGCTGTCGAAATTTGTCAGTGCTTGGTGCTTATGTTT
The DNA here is from genome assembly GCA_955850985.1 of Elophila nymphaeata. Taxonomy (NCBI): domain Eukaryota; kingdom Metazoa; phylum Arthropoda; class Insecta; order Lepidoptera; family Crambidae; genus Elophila; species Elophila nymphaeata. Next base: position 2,297,373 of record OY039094.1, read on the forward strand.
TTATGGTAAACATTGTTTCATTCCATAATGTAAGGTAGTTTCATCTTAACTGGGCGTCAAATATTTGCAAAAATATTTTGCTCGGACCTTAGAAGTGCAAACAAAGATTTAATGAAACAATGTTTACCATAAAAACATAAGCACCAAGCACTGACAAATTTCGACAGCGAAAAGCAGTGCCTCGGTGGCGTAGTGGTTAACGCAGCTGCTCGGATTGTGGAAGATGCTGGGTTCAATTCCCGCCTGAGGCAGGTCGATTTTTTTCAGTGTGTTTTTTCTAGTATTAAAAATATTTATTTTTCAAGTCAAAACTTAACGAAACTATAATTCAATTTAATAAGCTCGTAGAACAAACGTTATTTATGATAGTAAGGTTGGTAGAGTTTTATACAACATGTAAATTAAACAACCAACACCCTAAATACAGGTGGTTAGGGATCGGCTTCTGAGTTTATTTAAAAAAAAACGATTTTGTTATGGAAAAAAAAGAAAAAAAAGTACCCAGACAATATTGTACAATTTTCTGTGGGTACCTTAGTTTTTTTTTAATTTTTTTTTTTAATTTTTTCAAATAAACTTAGAAGCCGATCCCTAACCACCTGTATTCAGGGTTTTGGTTATTTAATTTACATGTTGTTTATAACTCTGTATAAATGTCTTAATTAAATTGTGTGTGTGTGATATAATTTTGTTTTTTCCTTATCATCTTTAAAAAATTCAAATATCTTCTTCTAGGTATCCCGCTACCTTCACCTAAAGTAGAAGAACCAGAACCAACACCTGCAGAAGAGAGTCAAGAAGAACCCCAAGAGGAGGAGGAAGAAGAAACAGCAGAGGAATTGGACATCGAAGCTGTGGTGGAAGAAACAGGGAGTACAGTTGAAGAGATGGAGCAGAATCGTTTAGCCGAACAATTGTTGACTGGAGTGCAAAATATGGTTGGCAAGTATCAAATCAGTCTACGCATTCTATACATAGAATAGAATAGAATAGAAAAAAAATATTGCTGGGAAACGATTTTCATTTTTTGGTGTTAAAAAAACTCCAAAAAATCGGGCGTGGTCTCCCCTTGACTTTCTCGTTTACCGGAAACGACTCAAAAGTTGATAGAAACCTTATATTTTGATGTCAGAATACATGCATGTTAAATTTTGGTCACCCATCCGAGTACCGACTGCGCACTTGGTTGCTTAACTTTCGTGATCGACGACTCAAAAGTTGATAGAAACATGTCATAAATGTATGTTAAATTTGGTTGCAATAAGTCAAAGCATACTCGAGTTATCGTGCTAACACACAGACACACATACATAGACATAATTCAAAAAACAGTATTTTTGGACTCGGGAAGGTCCAAAACTTATAAATCCGTCAAAATCTCGAGGTGGAATTTTTTGACGATTACAAGACTTCCTCTAAACTACGTATACGAGAAAGTAAAAATCAAATAACATTTATTTCCCGTCTGCAAAGAAGTATTAACTTCTCACGCGCGTCGTACATAAGTACACGCGCCCATTTTCATATTGATTACTGAGGACGTTGTATGCCCGCTGCGTATATCTATCCCGTAACTAACTAAACTAGTAATCTGTGGACAGATCCTAATGCGAGCGTCGACCAGCAACTATCCCAGATGCGAGCCCAGCTGGCTGCCCTGGCGCAGCTGCCGGGAGTCATCCAGCAAACCCTCGAGCTGGTCACCCGGCAGCTGACTCACTTGACTCAACAGGTAAGAGATACGATAGAATAGATTTATTTAATAAATTCATAATTACACGCTGACTTACAGCTGTACCAAAACGCCAGTATGTTTAAATTATAAATTTATGCTAAAGAGACAAATAATAACAATAATGAATAAAATATACAATGTCAATACACGAGTCAATTAAAATTATTAAAATGTCAATAAATTTACAAAAAAAATAAAATTATTTACGAAAAAAATAAACACAAATGATATGTAAAAAGAAATTATTTTTTATTGTTTTCATGTATTTCCACTGCTCGCACTTCTTCTACTTTCATGCTTCCCATGCCAAAAGTTACATTCAATAAATATCATTTGAATCTTTTTCCAACAGGAAATCAACGAGAAGACTTCATCAGAAGCTCAGGTGGAAGTCGTAGCTGAATCACAGGAGAAAGCCGAAGGTACAATAGTATCTTTAACTAAACTCCTTCTTGCAATAATATTCTCTCAGCGGAATTCACTGCCAGCACACATTATCCTTTTTACAATCCTGGGTCATTCTATGGCGTTAATTAACCATCTTCACATTTGGACTCCACTTCTGCATACCATCAGGTGGAGTGGAGTCATTAGCTTGTACTTTTAAAAAAAAATGTGGACTGTTACATGCATTCCTAGAAGTAGCCTATTCACTAACGCCTTGAAAGCTGAAAATTGGACTGAGGTTGGTGCTCAGCAGTGAGTTTTTAAATAAACCCTTACTTTAGGCTAAAATAAAGGTTTATTTTATAGTTTTTAAATAAACATTTATTTTCAATTTTCATTTAAATTCATTCATAACTCAATAACAAAAAGGGCTATAGGACCCAATTGAAGAACTATAGACCCATCACGCTTCTGTCTTTTTTATATAACTTTGAATGTAGATATATCATAATTTGAAAAAAGGAAAATTACAAACATTAGTACATTTTTTTTTACTAATAAGAATCTAATATATTATCATAAAGATTGTATAAGAAATAGGGGTAGAAAAACTTATTCTCCATTTATATGCAGACGGTGCTCGCCGTACTTAAAAACTGTAACTAACCAAAACCATTACAGTTGCTGAACCTCAAACCAACGGTGCAGTAGAAGAGATTACTGAAGAACAACCACAGGCCATCATCGAGGAAGTAACCGAAGAAACAAAAGAAGAGACAACGCCGAGCATGACGCAAGAGGAGATGGAAAAGCTGAAGAGAGAGGAAGAGGAGATGCTGGAGGAGCAGAAGAGGATTGAGAAGCAGAAAAAGGTATGATTTTAATGGAATCATTTCACTATGAAAGGACTATGACCAAAGTATGACATCGTCCACGGATCTAAACTCAAAACTGATATTACCTTGCAACGTCTGCAAAATTGTCAAAAAGCTATAAAAGATGTGTTAAACATTCCAAAATACATCAAACGAACCCAAAATACTTTTAATAGCTCTTCAGTAAAATACAAAAAGTCGTTTCGCCGGCCGCTTCCGCGCAGTCCTGTAATATAAAGCTGGGTCCATATTAGTTTGGCCAGGATTTTTTTTTGCGATATATTTTTCAATATATCAAATTTGATGTAAAATACTTTTCTTCCAATAAACAGATGGGTGAAGGTCGCTACTAAGGGGTGCAAAGAAAGCGAGTCGGTAACAAAAACTTCAATAACTTCCAAAATATTGGACCTAGCTTTATGAAATAAAGACTGTATTAAAGACAATTTGAAAAGGTTTTACTTCTTCATTTCGCCTAAAGACATCGTCTTCATTGAGTTGCCAATAAAGCTGTCTGAACTCAAGGCGTTCCAGATTCGAACCCTAGTAGCAACAAATGGTTAGCTACTACCAAATTTGAAGCGCTCCAACTGGAGTAGTACCTCCACCTTACAGAAGTCTCTGGTCAAATAACTCTACATTTCGTACTTTATTTTATATAATGTTAAAGGGGAAGACCTGGTCCTTCATCTCATCATCATCACAACAGCCTTTATAATTCGACCCACTGCTGGGACACAGGGACTCTCCTTGTCATCAAAGGAGGTTTAGGCAGTAGTCCACCACGCTTGCCCAATGCGGATTGGTGGACGGAGTATAAGGTGATCAATACCCCTTTGCTGATCCATTAGTCGGCTTCTACGACACCCGGCATCACACAGAAATCATCTTACCTGATAGTAATTAATATTATGACTGAAGGTGTAAGCGATCATTCCCTGGAACCCTCAACCACAGAACTGGCTATGTTATCATTAGTTGTCGGAATATAATAATGCTGTTAACGTGTAACGTAGTAGCATAACTTAATATTTTAGAACATAATTTAAATAATAAATGGTAATTATTAGTACTTAATTCATTAAAAGAGTGAGAGATCTTAATTAATATCATATCTATTGGTAAACTAATGAAATTATTGTTGACTTATCGAATACGGAGGGAGTCAAACCCGTTGTCTTTACCAATTTATAACATGTATTGTCCCCGCGCAACTCTTTCCCTCCCAGGCGATGCCTGGATGGACGCGCGCCGACTCACAGCGAATCTTGATAGCACGCAAGCAACACGTTCGCCTCTCTGACTGGTGTCTTCATACGTAACTTGCGTAAACGCATTCTTATACTGTGGGAAACACGGTGTCTTCATAAGTGCTGTTCTATTTATATCAATAAAATCTGTGCCTATGTAAATCCCGAATTCGGTTCCAAAGTTACTACTTATGGCGACAGATTTTGATAAGATGATGATAGCTAGCCAGATGGAATTCTAACAAGTCCTACCACTAATCAAATCAAGTACAAATTTGTAATGCCTTAGCGTCGAATTCAGGTACGTCTTTTGTAATTTGTATTTTCTATTTTACAGCTTTGGTACTTTCCGTTTTAGATTTAGTATTTCACTGTGTATAATCTGAAACTTTTCAGGTTTTTCTGACAATAGCACACCAGTTTACCACAAACTGTGTTTTGTCAATCGATTTTGCGCTTTATTTGCCTGCCTGTTCCCAATTTTGTTTGCGGTCGACGTAATATGCATCCCTGTCAGCGGTCATCTCAGCATTAATTCCTTTCTTTTCCATTCATTTATCACACAACCTATCCATCTTTTCTTCGGTCTTCCTCTCTCTTTATACCCGTCCACATTCATGTTCATCGCCTTCTTTATCACAGGATTATCATCTCTTCTCATCACATGCTAGGACAATGCTAGTCTGTAAAGACTAATTGAGAGTAATCTCAAAACACACGGTTGAAAATTTATGGAAGAAATTTAACAGTTTTGGGTATTTTTGTCGTCCTAATAGGTACTCCTGGTGTTATAAACATCACGTTTTATCCTCCTTGCACGTTTCTTACTTATGTCATATTTTTCACTTCCTCTACGCGGCCTCATTCTGCCTATTCCACCCACTATCCTTCAACTCCCTGAACTGCCAACGCAGCATTTTATAATATACCCTAAGGAATTCCTGCAACAGGAGATCATGGAACAAATGAGGCTGGAACAAGAGTCAAGGCAGGTAAAGCAGCGGCCGACACCAAGAGTTGGGAAGCCGAAGCCAGTATTCGGCCCAGCGGTCCCTCAAGAACGGCCATTAGTCCTCCCTGGTGGGAGGAAGTGGAGGAAGCCGCAAGATGCTTACAACGAGCAATTCATAGCCGAGACTCTGACCGCTCAAGCTGAGATAATTCGAGGAAAAGCTAAAGGGTATTTCGATCTGAGATTTTTTGTAGAAACTGGTTTTGTCTGTTGTGCTGCTCAAATAGAGATACACCAAATCTTTATTTGACCAACACATCTATTTTATTTGTATTGTGGTAATTCAATTTGATTATGATAATTTGATATTCAGATCATTTTTTATATAGAATTAGATACTTTGTTTCATTCCACATTTCTTTTACTTTTATAATCTAAGGAGGTCGAAAATGAAACAACTGAACACTATTAATCCTCTATATTGAGTGACTCATAAACAAGCATAAAATAATATCCATTGAAATAGGTATACCTACTTAGTATAGATGCAGTAGATACACATAGGTTGGCATATCACATAATATGAATGAAAGTAAAAGAAATTTAATAAGAATAAAACAATGTATTTTCTATCTATGAAGATTTTATACTTATTGTGTTTAGTAAAAAATATAAGATTAAGCGCCTGTTTCACAGTTTCCCTGTAAGTTCCCACTAGCCTTTATCTGACATATAGTCAATAAGAACTGTCAATTTAACTAACAGATGTCTCCTAATCGGATCCTGTGAAACCGGCCGGCCTAAGTATTTTCATTTCAATCGTTAAATTATAACTGTGGAACTTGCAGGAAGGTAGGTGGCAGCACTAGAAATAACGTAAAAGATTCCACTCGGCAGCACCTTCGTTGTGCACGTTCCATATAAAGTGACAGATTCACAGATCTGTCATTAAAATTGTATGATTGAAAAAGATTTAAATTATTAACGTTAACGTCAATTATTTTTGGCAAATTGCCTTATGGAATTATCGCCTTGGTTATCGCGCTATTTCTTGCGTATCAACCAAATACAAAACGCTTTTGTTAGTATCATATATTTTGACAACAGCGTGGCAGCTGTCAAATGTCAAAACATATGGGAACGTTATCGATTTGATATTGGTTTAAGCGATCGTAAATGACGAGGTAATGCCACTGGTGTAATTTTTTACTGGTTAGCCATTTAAATCTATATTGATGACTTAATTACTCTATTTGTGTCCATTTTGCCATAATCTTACATTGCGTTTGTCATTTTATAGGTCATATGAAAGTGACAATCTACCATACGACGAGAGGTTGGTCATAGTCATTTACATAATAAAAAAACACCCAAGTAAGCAGGTACCTGCTCTTTTATAGCTAATTTTTTTTTGAAAACAAAACAGCAAGTACCTATATACTTACATATTTCTTAAATAAATGGAGTGTGAGCTGCCGATAATGGCAACACCATCACATTTTTTTATGTATGCATTTAGAGCAAGAACCACACAAGAACTGGAGGACACATTACCAATAAAAAAGTGAAAGCACCTTTTGACCCTTGACCCCAAGTAACCTTTGAAAGTATCTGTCTCCTACCTGTCTCTTTCTAACTCATAACACAAGTACTATGATGAAGTACGTAGGAATGATGTATTGGACGGTCACGTGCTCGTCTAATACGTGTGCTCTAGTGGTTAAAAAGAGACAAATAGGAATTAAAAAGTTTCAAGGTCAAATCTTTTGTCTTCACTTTTTTATTGGTAGCGTGGCTTGCAGTATTACCTATAAATTTCTTGGTATTAACACAACTATTCATCTGTACAACTTCATCTGTAATGTAATTTTTATACAGTATTTTTATTATGGAATAATTTTATTTTTGCGTTTACAAACGCGTAAATATTAATACTAGAAAAATGCACTGAAAAAAAATCGACTTGCCTCAGGCGGGAATCTAACCCATGCGGAAGATGCGGGTTCGATTCCCGCCTGAGGCAAGTCGATTTTTTTCAGTGCATTTTTCTAGCAGTATTTTTATCTCATGATCGCAGATGAGTCATGATTGTGAGTGTAAAAACCAAGAAATTTATAGGTATAACTGGAAGGAACACTAACCACAATAAACTGAAGTCAAAAACATGTGTTCTTGTAACCGCTTACTTCCTATTTTGTCCCTTTCTAACATGTAGACGGTCACGTGAACGTCTAATACGTCATACGTCCTCTAGAGGTTAGAAATGGACAAATAAAAAGTAAGTGATTTCAAGGACAAATTTTTTGACTTCACTTTTTTATTGGTAGTGTTCCTTCCAGTTTTACCTATAAACTTGGTAAGTAAAAACATTTGTATCTGTGTATGTCAGTGCGGGCCTTAGATTATCTAAGGTGCGGGCACACGCGTTCGTGCTTAGGTTCGTGAGATGAAAGATATCATAACTTGCCATTATTTTGGCCGAATTATTATTTTGACAGCCGAGTGATGCCATAATAAAATATTTTTACTATTTCCGTATTTTGTTTCTTAATACTTATTTTTTAAACAAAATAGTCTAGTTTTATCGCTATAAGGTGTGGTATGATGCTTCTTAAATACATTTTTGTTAATATACATAGTCATAAAAATGTAAATCATTTTTGTATATAAATAATTAATTTATATGTAATTGTTTATATGTATTCATTTTATGTAATGCATTAGTTTGTTATTTGTAATTATAATAATACCGTAGGTTTCATTGTTATTGTATTGTATGCTTAATATTGTGATTTTAACTATAAAAATGTCCTATTACTAATGGCAATTTTGATTAATTCTTTTTAAATGGTTGTAAAAATTTGCTCTTTCTAAGCATAGCATAGGACCTTTTTTTAGATAATCGTAATGTTTTATTGTACATAATTATTGTGTAGCTTGGAAATATGGTGCGTATTTACTAGCGCTTAAGGCTTTATATCAAGTTGTTGTATTTAGCAGCTTATTGCTTTCTGTTGTCTACCTTACTTATTTGCTCTAAGGATAAGGCCGGCTTTTGTAGACGTAAAGCTTATAAAAATAAGAATTATTTCTTGTTGTCGCTGTAAATAATCCTATAATTGCTCTAAATAATTACGGATCAGAGTGTTGCAAGGATTCCATAAAAGTATCCCCAATGTTTGGTAATAGACGTAAAGAAAGAAATATGCGGACAAACGTAACAGCCCACTTGTTAAAAAAAGGTTTTTAGAGCTATAGCACTCCATCAGGACTCAAAAGTAATGTTACCAATCCATTTCGTTTGTACGTTGATTATTAAGACAAAAAAATGTTGCAGAAATTTAAAAAACAAAATTTTAAGTGGGCCTGACATAAAATTAGCTAAGAACCATCTCGATCACGTCAGCTTTTAAACAAAAAAACCGCATCAAAATCGGTGCTTTCATTTAAGAGCTACAATTCCACAGACAGACAGACGCCATACAATAACACCCCTCTTTTGGCATCGGGAGTTAAAAACTGACTAAATTATGTAACCTCAGGTAACTTGCTTCACTTCTAAGCATTTAATTACAAATCCTACCAAAAAATAAGGTAAAATAACTATTAGTCCTGGCAACACTGCTGACTCTTTTCGACATTGGCTTCCGGTTCCGTTGCTTCCAGTGCTAGTAGCGCCCACCATAAGTGTGTCTTATTGTCGTTTTGTTTGTTTGTTTGCATGTGTGTCTCCGCGGTGGCAGATTGAGAATTGGAACGAGATTTGGCCGTGGGGCAATGCCAAATCCTATTGTAGGCAATATAGGTATGTACTTGAAGTTTTTATCTTAAGAAATGTTAGTGTTATAGTAAGGTGAACACTGAGACCAATTTTTGGTCGATAGAAAATTTTAGGTACCTACTCAAAAAATTACAAGAATAATACCATTTGAGAACGCATCTAGAACCCAACAAAATTGAGAGACACTATCCACAGCTTGTCATTTGACAAACGCATGACGGTAGGCAAGCGAGACATTGTCGCTTCGTGGTCTCAGTTTTATTTGTTTGTGCAATGCAAGCAACCGTCAAGCAGTTGACGAAGGCGTGCGCATGATTTACGTGGACAAAAAGCCTAAAGCTCAGGTCTCTTATAAACGGAAGCAGTGCAGGACGGCCAGCGTTGTGCGATTCGATTGCAGTTCAAGCCTGTTCAGGGCTTGCCACACACAATATCACGCTATCGAAATACTGCTATTATAGCTTTTGGCATTCGATGTTTACGGCCGGCCGCCTGTCAAAGGAGGGATGGTGCTTGCAGCCAAATTTCGTACGGGTACATATAAATTCTAATATTACAAAATCTGCCGCACCGTCTTGCGCCGCTCCCGCCAGATCTATTATAACTTTTGACCCTAATATTTTATTACGCCCCGTTCCAGAGAGTCAAACTGCCACCTAGTGGACTTTCATAGGCTGCGTGAGACGTTTGTTATAACTTACCATAAGTTGATTGAAGTGAGTCTCGCATGCTGGTTTAACTTTGGCGTTTTTTATCGCTCACTTCAACAATCATTGATAACTTTTCTTCGATGTCCTCAACATTAAGAGTGAAACACATTTTAATACGAGCGACGCTGCAATACCCAATGCGTTGACAAGCTAGCCAAACTCCAAAACTATCCTAATTGCTTGCACACTGATGGTCAATAACGATCGTATGATGCGTTTGATCATGCAATCATAGTTACAAAATCCATATAAAGTGTCCTAATTGGTCACGCACGAGAATCCCCGGATCCCGGATCTCAAAACGCTCTCTCTCAACGCGCTCTGTTTTAAAATGTGTTTCTTCTAACTTTTAATTAAATAGTATGCCACATTTGTTTTTAATTCACTACTTCTCTTTCGTATTCTTTCAATCATATCGAAATGTATGAAAAAGAAATAACAACTTTCGTATTCTCAGAAATTCAAAGCCATTAAAAATATCGAAAACATTCAATTCGTTCTCGTTCATAGTTTTTTCAGTTTGCATTTCATATTCTTTCGGGTACCAATTAAAAATAAGTTGGCAAAAAATTTACCAAAACTGGTAACCCCGTTGTTTTATAATAACCTCAAGAACGGCCACGGAATTTCTGAATACCTCTATCTCTGAGAGAAAACAACAGAGCCGGTGTGCGGCTTTTATTTTGAGATTTCCGTGTCTAGAGTCCGAGCCACTAATGAAGTCCCATAGACGCGGCGCTAGTATCACATAATAAATGCTGCCAGTAAATTAAGTGCATAGTCTCTTTGTAAGTTACCACCGTACAGTTGATAGGTATTATAGAATACCAAATAATAGTGCAAATATATAAAGTTTATTCTTTCTCACAATACGAGACTCGGGGAATTTAGTTCCAGCGTTTTCCCGGAACTTGAGTGGTGGCGCGTACTTTATCCATGAGACCTTTCTGCGCATTCCTCAAGCGTGTAAGGTCTAGTCTAGTGTAAGGTTTACCACACATTAACACGCTACGTCGTAGTAACGTGAAAATCTACGTCCCGTATTGTTTATTACGTTAAGATCGAACCAAATCGTTTTCGTTTTCATACAGTTTGACAGCTGTCAGCTGTCAAAACGTATGAAAACGATAACGATTTGGTTTTGGTAAAAACGTTGTAAATAGCGTGATAAGACCCCAGGGCCCCGATCGCCGTAAATCATTTCAAGATGAAGCGCAAATGGAACACAGACGAAACGCAACTTTTCGATGTTTTCGTATCGCGATGTTTATTTTACAGATGCTGCGAACGCATGTCGAACGCAGATGAAACATAAACGCTGTCAAAGTTACGTTTATGTTACATTTTAAATGACGCTACTTTTTCTCAAACGTTGCACGAACGTACACTAGGGTTGCATCTCTAATATTTATAATACCCTTGTGTTCTAGCTGCGTTTCATCTTAGCTTGCTCGTAAACTTTAGCGCGATACGGAATTTCACATTGACTGGAACTCAAATGGAACGCAAATGCAGCTGAACACAAACGAAACGAAGATAATTATTTGTGTTTTATATTACCGCGATCGGGACCCGGGTCACTAGATTTCCACAGTTATTCTCAAAAATGGACCTTATTAGACGTGTTCTTCAAGATAATCTTCAGTATTTTTTTTTCTTTAAGCGAATGCTCATTATCAGAAAGAGATGGATACTATTGCAGTCCATTCTACAAGAATAACTAGTGAAATCCTGTGACCTGGCGTAGCGACATGCCGTCGTTACGTGGACGTAGATTATTACGTTAATCATGACTTCGTAACTGTTTAAGTATGGTAGCCCTAACACTCTGCACTTTGCTCAAAGCATAAGTACTGATGACAGTTTTACGGACGCCAGGATCAACTTCATGAAATACGAAAAGCCACCCGTGTCCCTCGACCACCTCCAGCAGTCGGAGGTGTACAAGCTGATCCACAACATGGAGCAAACGCCGGTGAAGCGTGTTGAGATGCTCACGCCGGTCGTTGCCGAGGCTGACTATAGAGAGGTGAGGATAATCATCACCATCACATCAGCTGAGCGATGTCCACTGTTGGACTGCCTCTCACAAGGATCCTACCCGAATGGTCCTGCGCTGCCCGCATCCAGCAGCTCCCCGCGACCTTTACCAGTAGGCCTTTTCGCTAACTTTAACCCATTGCTGTTTTACACAACATGCTATTATAGCATGATAAATATTTAAATATTTAGGCCACTGGGTTACAGAAAACTTAAATGATAATTTAGACATTGAGAGGGAGCGCAGGTCGCTGGCGGTCCGATGTAGTATGCTGGCTCGCAGATTCGCACGATGTTCTAAAAAAGTTAAAAACACGCTGTTTAAAGCATATTGCCAATCTCTTTACACGTGCAGTTTGTGGGTCAGTTTTACGCAGCGGACCTATAGTGACCTGCGGGTCCAATATAACAATGCCTATAGGATGTTGTTGGGGCTGCCAAGGCGATGTAGCGCATCCGGTATGTTTGTAGACGCACACATTGACGGCTTTGCTGCAATCATTAGGAAAAGGTGCGCCTCCATGCTTACTCGCCTACGTAACTGCACCAGCAGCATTCTGAAGGTGTTCGTGGATCGGTGGGACTCTCCGCTTTTGCAGAGATGGATACACCTCCACGTTATTAAGTAATTGTAGATGTAATGTAAGATGTAATGTATTTAAATACTAACACTAGAATTAAGTATAAAATTGTTACTAACACTATATGGGCTTTGCCTGAAATAAATTTATTATTATTATTATTATTATTATAGCGCTTGTCGTGGAAAAACAGCAATGGATATGTAATTCACTCTGTGATTATCATCAAATACCTAATTTATTGGTAAAACTGGAAGCCGCACTACCAATAAAAAAGTGAAGACAACTTTTTTGACCCCAAGTAACTTTTGAATGTTTCAGTTTCCTACCTGTCTCTTTCTAACTATTACAAGTAATATGATGATGTACGTGCGTCACGTGATCATGACGGTCACGTGACCATCTAATAATTGCTCTAGAGGTTAGAAGGGGACAAATAGGAAGTAAGCGGTTGCAAGGACAAATTTTCTGTCTTCACTTTTTTATTCCTAGTGTGGCTTCCAGTTTTACCTATAATTTCTTGATTATCATTTTCAAATGTCAAAAAAAGTTCGAATAGACCGGCTGATCGTCGGTCCACCTTGTGGGGGGCCTACTTACGCTGTGTCTCTCGGTACGTGGTCGCTACTCGAGGACCTTTCGGCCCCAACGCCCGTCAGTCCTCGCAACGTGCCCTGCCCACTGCCACTTAAGATTCGCAATTCTTTGGGCTGTCAGTGACCTTAGTTCTCCTGCGGATCTTTTCTGACAGGATCACGCAGATAAATCATCTTTTTGTTATGTTATTTGGTTGGCAGACAAGCATACGGCCAGCCTGTATACGCTTGCAACACTGACGCTACACCCCAAGTCCCCTTCCCTCCTTTTTTTTCTCGGAGAGGTCGCAAATGGACACACGCATCATCCCAGCAGTACAATGCAGCTGCAGGAGTATGTAGTATTGAGGTTCCCCCACCCACCTACGCAACATCCTCTTCAGACCCCGGGATCGCGGCAATTCGCTTATCACCGGGCCCAACCGGTGCACTGTTCAATCGTGTACACTGTCCGGGGGGACGACAAAGCGCCACCGAGCACAAGGATCCACCGGCCCTGAAGAGGGCCTTTTCACGTATCCCTCATAGTGATGTCAAGGGTAGCTTGAGTGAAACTCAACGCAGCTTAAGCCCGATGTCTATCCATTTGTCCCCCTACCCAAAGCCGCAGCCATCGTTACGTAATTACGAATACCGATTTTGCCGATGCGCCATCGATCGTTAAATTTAATGAAATAGTGTAAAGGATAGAGATATATATTTATTTATATTCTTTCAGAAATGCCGTTCGATGACCCCGTCCAGCATGGACAACCACACAAGCTACCCCCAACAAGTTCACCCTTAAAAATTGGTGTTGCCAGCACAAATAAATCAACGTTACTCGGTAAATTATTTTCATGACTGTACCCTGTTTTGTTATTGTTCAACTAATAAAACTTTTCTATTCTGTTAGACTTTTCTCTAAATAAAGTGTTTTAAAACTCTGTGGTGTTTTTATTTAATATCAGGCCTCGATGAAAAAAATCTCGACATAATTACCTTTACATCAAGAAGCTTATTAAAATATAAGCTCCTTGCTTTACATACAGTCAACAGCACACCAGGTTCCCAAAACCAACCACAAACTGTCGAATTTCACCCACAATGTTTCGCTTTATACTCTGCCGCAACTCAAAGATAAAGTGAAGACAAAAATTTGACCTTGAAACTTCTTATTATCCATTTGTAGCTCCTTGCTTTATATACAGTCAACAGCACACCAGGTTCCCAAAACCAACCACAAACTGTCGAATTTCACCCACAATGTTTCGCTTTATACTCTGCCACACCTCAAAGAAAAAGTGACAGTAATTTGACCTTGAAACTTCTTATTATCCATTTGTCTCGCTCTAATCACTAGAGCACCTGTCACGTGTCATCATAGATATATGAAACTGTAGATCGGCAATGTAAAAGAGAGAGAGCACACTAACGCGTGTTTTAGAGCGGGATAGACAGACGAGACAATTTCACGTACACGCAGGGGGCCTAAGGAGGCCTGTCAGTCACGTAGGAAAGACAGCAACTGTCAGACTGCAGTACTATTTTTCATGCACACTTGCGCATTACGCACACATCGGTGTATTTTTTTGGTCTCACCCTAGTCGATTCATTGCCAATCTATAAGCGTCAGTATTAATAAATCTATGCGTGTCATATTACTTGAGAGGAGTGTTAGAAAGAGACAGGTAGGAAAGGGGAACATTCAAAGGTATTTTATTAATTCATTTATTGGTAGTGCGGCTTCCAGTTTAACCTATTGGGGGTTGCTATCTAAAACTGTCAAATATCGTATGATCAAGATCATAGTCCCATGAGGGGTAGAACAGACCCTTAGGACCGGCGACCACTGACGCACACTGTCAGAGTCTTGGCACGGCGCGGCGTTGCAAAGGATTTTTTATGGACAAACTAGCTTTTGCCCGCGACTTCGTCCGCGTGGAATAATTACTTTAGGCAGCATTTTTTTGTGTAGGTACTTATTATGCAAAAAGCACACATACAAACTGCAGTGCACTACAGTAAATGGCATTTTTTACAATCAACCATTTTATGTTTTTCCATCCTATGCTACTTACACGCAACCTTTCATCCCCACATGGGTCAATATTTCAAAAACGCTAGAACAATATTTGCGTTTCATGGTTTTATCTTCGGTAATGAGGAATCGCATAAAAATTTTCATCTCATATTTCAACCCCTTCATTCCCTTTTTCACAAAAAAAGGTAAGTAGCTTTTATTCCATTTCGAGGTTTAGTCTATTTTTGTACCAAATTTCAATTAATTCGGTTCAGGTGTTAGGTGTGAAAGCGATTAAGCTAAAAAGTCACGTCCACCATCTTGGATCTCAAAATGGATGCTGTATTCTGAATCCTGACTCCGATTACAGCATCCATTTTGAGACCTCCGAAAACTACAAAACTGATACCCATATTAAGTTTAAAATTCGCGTCCGCCATCTTGGATCTCAAAATGGAATCCTGTAAACCACGAAAATGATATCCATATTAATAATAAGTTAAGTAGCGTCCACCATCTTGGATCTAGAAATTGATGACGTATTTGGAATCGCGACCCCCGAAAACTACGATATTGATACCCAAATCGCTTTTATGTTAAAAAGTTCCATCTGCCATCATGGACCTCGACGTAGATGATAAAAAGTCACATCTGCTATCTTGGACCTCGACGTAGATGATAAAAAGTCCCATCTGCCATCTTGGATCTCGACGTAGATGATGTATTTGGAATCACGACCCCCGAAAACCTCGAAAATGATACCCATATTCCTATTAAGTTAAAAAGTCACGTCCGCCATCTTGGATCTCGAAATAGATGTCGTATTCGGAATCGGGACCCACAATAACTACGAAAATGATACCCATATTGACATTTTGTCAAAAAGTCGCGTCCGCCATCTTGGATCTCGAAATAGATGTCGTATTCGGAATCGGGACCCCCGAAAACCACGAAAATGACACCCATATTGACATTTTGTCAAAAAGTCGCGTCCGCCATCTTGGATCTCGAAATAGATGTTTTATTCGTAATCCGGACCCCCAAAAACCACGAAAACGATACCCATATTGACATTATGTTAAAAATTCGCGTCCGCCATCTTGGATCTCAAAATGGATGGTGTATTTGGAATCGGGACCTCAGAAAACCACAAAAATGACACCCATATCGATTTTATATTAAAAAGTCGCGACCGCCTTCTTGGATCTCGAAATAGATGTCGTATTCGGAATCGGGACCCACAAAAACCACGAAAATGATACCCATATTGACATTTTGTCAAAAAGTCGCGTCCGCCATCTTGGATCTCGAAATAGATGTTTTATTCGTAATCCGGACCCCTAAAAACCACGAAAACGATACCCATATTGACATTATGTTAAAAAGTCGCGTCCGCCATCTTGGATCTCAAAATGGATGGTGTATTAGGAATCGGGACCTCCGAAAACCATGAAAATGATACCCATATCGATATTATATTAAAAAGTCACAACCGCCATCTTGGATTCGATCTTTATTTCTTATCAAGTGTCCAAATTCAAAGTTTCATGGTTTTATCTTTGACTATGACGAACTTCCATACAAATATTTCATCCCCAATTTCATCCCCACACGGGTCTAAATTTCAAAAATCCTAGAACTAATATTTCTTTCTTTAAGTCCCTAATTTCAAAGTATCATGATTTTATCTTTAACAATGACGAAGTCCCATACAAACTTTCATCCACTATTTCACCCCCATACAGGTCAAAATTTCAAAAATCTTAGAACAAATATTTCTTTTTGTCTTATTAAGTGCCTAAATTCAAAGTTTCATGGTTCTATCTTCAAAAATGATGAACTTCCATACAAACTTTCATCCCCTATTTCAACCCATACAACCTTTTTTTCGCGATAAAAAGTAGCCTATGTCCTTCCCCGAGATCTAATCTATATTTGTACCAATTTTCATCAAAATCGGTTCGGTGGTTTAGACGTGAAAGCTTAACAGACAGACAGACAGACAGACAGACAGACAGACAGACAGAGTTACTTTCGCATTTATAATATTAGTAAGGAGTAAGGATAAGGAAAGGATTATTTACGACCTTGTTTCAATGACACTAGCACTGACATTCTTATAATTTAACACGAATAGGTCGAAATGTCTTGCAGCCTGCGAACACAAATACCCGTGTACCATACCGCATCATACGCCATAATGCCACGGCACGTCGTCGCGGCATTCCACCAGATACCACGGCACGCAGCTGCAACACTTGAGACGCATAATATTGTTAATGGAAAGCAAGTGCTAAGCAGTGACGTCACTATAGGGCTCTATAGGGTGATACAAGAATAAATAGATACACCTCGAGAAACTAGGGTTTTAATTTGCATAAAATTGTAGTACAATTTACAATATTATTATCATGAGTGATTTGTCATAGTCCTTGACGTTGAGCACTGATTACCATAGAGAGAACCGAGGCTTTAGACAACATGCATTTCGACAATCGCTCTCGCTATCGCTAAGTAAAAAAATGTATGGGATTGACATAAGCAATCGATCACTTTTCGATTGCTTATGTCAATCCCATACATTTTTTTACTTAGCGATAGCGAGAGCGATTGCCGAAATGCATGTTGTCTAAAGCCTCAGGCTGCCAGTAGTAAGGATATTATACGTCATTCTTCCGGCCGCCTATGGTTTTCTCCACTAAGGACGTAATCCAACAAACGACTGGGGAGCCTTCGCGTTCTTGTGGACCTCCGGCGTGGAGGTAGATCCTGCTCACGTTCTCCACGTCCTTCATTTAGCAGATCTACATCATCTTGCGGAGATGGACCCTGCTCATATGCCGCAGGCTCTTCATTCAGCAGATCATCTACACCGTCAACGTCTTGAGCATCTGCTTGTGGTTCTACGTTCTGCTGTACTGCATTATCATCGTCAACAACGATATTTTCAGTTATTGGTGTGCCTTCGTCTCCCGGTAGCGGGGCCAGCTGTCTATTCGACACTGTAGATTCTCGTCCATCCGCCCGTCTTACGTATGAATATGTCGGATTGCTGTGAAGGAGCTCTACCTCTTCAACAAGGGGATCATTTTTGGAACGCACATTTCTTCTCATAAGGACCGGACCTGGCTCGAGCCAACACGGAATCGATTCTCCGACTGGAGTTCTTCTAGGGAAATTAAAGAGTCTCTCATGAGGTGTAGCGTTAATTGAGGTGCACAAGAGCGAACGGACACAATGTAATGCAGGATTTAATGCAAGTTCCCATTTCTCTATCGGGAGGTTCTTGGATCGAAGATTAAGCTGTATGGTTCGCCATAGCGTTCCGTTTAGTCTTTCCACCTGTCCGTTGCCAGCTGGGTTATAAGGCGTAGTCCGTGAAGAAGCGATACCATGGTTTCTTAGAAAATTTTGAAACTCCTCTGACATAAAGGATGAGCCTCTATCGCTGTGTATGTACAAAGGTTGGCCAAAAATGTAAAAAATTTCTTTAAGACAGTCAATAACTGTCGTTGAAGTCATATCCTTACATGCGAACGCAAAAGGGTACCGTGAATATTCGTCGATTACCGTTAGTATGTACTTGTTTTTGCTGTTTGAAGGGAGAGGTCCCTTGAAATCTATATTTAACCTCTTAAATGGGGATATAGCCTTTATAAGAGTACCTTTCGCTTTTAAAAAACGCGGCTTTATTTCCGCACACACTCTACAGGATGTCGTCATTGACTTGATATCGTTAAGAGAGTATGGCAAGTTTTTCGTTTTTATATAGTGATACATTCGCGTAATTCCTGGGTGTGACAATGCTTCATGTATCTCTTGAAGCTTGTTGGTACTCATATACGCACATACTCTCGATAAGGCATCAGCAGCAGCATTTTCGGCTCCTGGTCGATAGATAATATCATATTTATAGCATGATAGTTCAATACGCCATCGTTCAAACTTGTCGTTCTTAATTTTCGAAGCGTGCTTTTGATCGAAAACATGGCTAACAGATTGTTGGTCAGTAATCAATATAAAGTGACGTGAGATAAGTAAATGTCGCCATTTTCGCAAACTCTCTACAATAGCGCATGCTTCCTTTTCCACAGACGCATGCTTGCGTTCACAGTTTGATAGTGTTCTAGAAAAAAATGCTACTGGACGACCTCTTTGGGAAAGCGTTGCAGCTATTGCGTATTCAGAAGCATCTGTTTCGACTGTCAATATTTCTTTGTCGTCAATGGCTACAAGCGCGGCTTTTTGTATATCAGACTTTAGGAGCTTGAAGCAAGATTGTGCATTCTCGTCTAGAGGGAATTTTGAATGGTTGACAAGTGGTTGAATCTTTGCTGAAAAGTTTTTAACCCATTTTGCGTAGTGGGCAAACAGACCAAGAGCTCGTTTTAGCTCTTTAGAATTTGTCGGAAGTGGAAGCTTCAAGGGGTAAATTTTCAAAGCGGACTTTTTTACGTCATTACGGTGGCAAATTTTATTTTTCACATTTCACCCGAACCAAATACGCTAGATTATAGATTAGGATGCTGTGAATCTAATAATTTATGAGGCACCCTTTAGAACACAGTACTTTCGGAGAAATATTATTTTTAAAATTTTGTGCCACCGAAATGATGATAAAAGCCACTGAAATTACTCAATTAATTAATTAAGTAATTTTTCTTAAATATTCATATAAAAAATGCGGTAATGTACTTAAAGATTTTTTTTTATAATCAACTTCTCTTGTACACTGATGGCAAGTAAAAATTGATGACACAGTAACAAAAATAAAACAAATAATATATCTTGATAGGTTAAGCTAGGCTTCATATTCTTACGTTATAATTAAAGTTCATCATCATTTCAGCCGAGACACGCCCACTGTTGGACATAGGCCTCCCCCAAGGATCTCCAAACCGGTCGGTCCTGGGCTTCCCGCGACCTTTATCAGATCGTCAGTCCACCTTGTGGGGGCCTACCAACGCTGCGTTTCCCGGTACCTACGTGGTTGCCACTCAAGGAACTGCCCCAGCGGCCGTCAGTCCTCCTCGCGATGTGCCCTGCCCACTGCCAGCGGGCCAGGTTGTTTGTCCCAGTGTAGAGCTTCCAACCTTTACGGGGGACTCTACAGAGGTCGTCGAGCATTGTGCCCAGGTCTTACAAGGTCTCAGCCATAACTACGATATCATCGGCAAAGCGAAGGTGAGTCATGTACTCGCCATTTATGTTCATGCCAAGTCCTTTCCATTCCAGAAGCTTAAACGCGTCCTCCGACGCAGCTGTGAACAGTTTCGGCGATATAACATCACCCTGTCTCAAGCCTCGCTGGAGCTGTATGACGTTGAGATTCAATGTGTCTCTTACCATTCGATGATCGCTCCCCGTGTTAAACGAATTGATCACAGAGACATCATTGAATATCCGAGCCTTGGTCGACATGATGAAGTCAATCTCATTTTTTGTTGTACCATCCGGACTTTCCCAGGTCCATTTTCAGTTAAAGTTATGTCATAATAATTGAGCCTAGTAATACGTGCAGTATTTTTCTTTCTCTCCTTATACCTCATTGAATTTTTCTATTTCTTTCCCATATTATTTTTCTTTTTTGAGAAGGCAATTGAGTTATAGGGAGAATCTATTTCTCTACCTTGTTTTTGCCATATCTATCCCTGTCTTCTTTTTTTAATTTCTCATGTTCTTCAGAAATATTTCTTAATTGTGCCTTTTTTCCGTTCCGCAGTTCTCTTTTTCTCCAGCCGTTTTTCTCTACTTTGCCGTGTTTTACCCATTTTTTATTTTATACCTTGAACAAAGTAATATATTTTTAACAAAGTAATAAATTTAAATTATAAAATTTTAAATTAATTTTAATAACAGTAAAATAAATTACTTGTGTATGTTTATCATATTTCTGTGTACTCGTAGACATAAGCTGGCACAATTTAGAGTATTTTTTAACTTAGACTTAGACCGTTTGTTTGAATATTATACTAGAAATAACATAACTGTTAATACTAATAAATGTGAGTGTATTACATTTACTCGTAAACCACGGCCGATTATTGAGCATTATAATTTTAATGGAACACCAATCGTTAGAAAACAAAGCATAAGAGACTTAGGGGTATACTTTGACCAAAAAATGTTACTTACGGATCACATTGAAAGAGCTATCACGAAAGCATATACAAATTTGGGCTTTGTTCTCCGCGTATGTAAGTCATTCTCTACGATTACAGCAATAAAAATTGTTTACTATGCGTATGTTAGAAGCATCTTGGAGTATGCTAGCCCTGTATGGTCACCTCAATACATCACATATCGCAGCCGTTTAGAGCGAATTCAGAAAATGTTTTTGAAGCACCTTAATTTCCGTTGTCGCAATTCTCTTAGAGCTTACGAAGATGGTTGTAAGGAGCATAGCCTCTTGACTCTGGAGCAAAGGCGTCTGGTGTTAGATATGGGTCTGCTGCATGATTTATTAAACAGTAATGTAGATTGCCCAAGTCTCTTATCAAAAATAGTGTTTCGCACGCCTAAATATCGCACACGCAACACTCCTCTGTTAGAAATCTCACAGTGTCACACGAATTACTTACAAAATTCGGTTTTGATTCGGCTTTCTCGTACATACAATACTCTTTTCAGGGATGTTGATTTGTTTGCAACTAGTAAGAGTTATTTCAAATTACAAATTATAAATTCTTTAAAATCAGAGTAAATAATGTTGATGATAGGAACAGATCTTTAAAATATGAATGTAGATTGTGTATATAATAGGTTTATGTATATCTGTAATTTTTTTTTATTTTTTGGCTTTTTTATTGATTGCTACATTGAGCTGCTTGTTTGTTGGTGGTCTAGGTGCTTTATCTTAGCGGCATAACCTAAATGTATGGAATACAATTTATACATAGGAAAACCTGTTATTGGCCATACTTATATCAATTATTGTTATGTAAAATACTTTGTAAATACGCTGTTGGTTTTCTAATAAATAAATAAAAAAAAAAAAAAAAAAAAAAATAAAAAAAAAAAAAAAAAACTTGGATCTGTAGTACCTACCTAGTAATAACTAACAATACTAATTTTTATTTTTAACTGAATATTTTTACTAACTATACTAATAAATTCTATGGACTATCATGAGTCTGAACAAAATAAATTCATTCATTCAATAATACTAAGAAGACAAGAACGTAGTATGAAACCATTATCCAGTCCCAATCTAAGTCAGATATACATAATTGTATTTTAGGATAAAATTAATATTAAATCATCATCATCATCAACCTATCGCAGTCCACTGCTGGACATAGGCCTCTCCAAATGTTCGCCACTTAGATCGATTTTCGGCTTCTCGCATCCAGCTCCTGCCAGCCACCCTGCGCAAATCTTCACTCCACCTGGCCTGAGGGCGTCCCACACTACGTTTACCGAGACGCGGTCTCCACTCAAGAACTCGTTTACCCCAACGGTTGTCGGTTCTGCGGCTAATATGGCCAGCCCATTGCCACTTCAGCTTGCTAATTCGGTGGGCTAATATTAAATAATGAAAGACTATTGTATTTAAAGTATATAAATAGTAGATTATACAGGTATTTATCATTACGGTGGCTCATGCGTCATTCCGGTGGTTCACAACGCCACCGCAATGACGCCACCGTAATGACGACCAAATGTATTTTTTCATTATAATTACCCGACTACCTAATTAATTTAGTAGATATTTACAGGTCGACATACTGAGGCAATTACCTACAACATCCTAACTTGACGATACAATACATCACTCTGTTCATAATCTAAAAGTTGCCACCGAACTGACCACACACGGTAACCAAAACACATTTCACGAAAACCTTACCTCGGGAACGAGTTAAAACTTGCGTATGCGTCGTCCTTTCCACACACAGGTTGGGGCCCGATTAACACTCAGGCTGATCAGAAATAAAAATATGACGTGACATCGCTTGACCGATAGAAAACAAGTAGTCAACTGCAAGCATCGGAAGCGCAGTTTTACGCGGGACAAAGACATATTGCCGTCTCAGTTTTTTAATTTAATAGTTAGTAAAATTTTTGTGCCTTAAATTGTGAAATGGAGTAAATATCTTTAAAATGAGATATTTTGATAAAAGATACGTTTAAATTTCGTTTAATAGTGAGTGGTTTTGTGAGCGCGATTTAAAGTGGGACAAGCCTCCCAGGGCTAGGCCGCTCATACAAGTCGGATATTCAATGTGGAAATTCTTCTAAGTTTTATATTAATTCTTATCTAGTTTTTTAATACAGTTAAGCTACGAGGTATATTTTCAAAAACGCGTGTGTTTAGTCTGATAAGAATGATAGTTTCTTTATGAAGGTCACAGGACGCCCAAAAAAGTACGTTCGAAAATTTACCCTCCAGTGGTTCTAAACGATCTTTGTCGGGCTCAATTTTGTTATTTGTAACTGTATATCCGAGCAGACTGATAGAAGTTTTGTTAAAGTTACATTTGCTCTCGTTAAGTGTCAGTTTATATAAATTTGCTGCCTCCATAAATCTCTTTAAATTTTTATCGTGTTCTTCTTGGTCTTTTCCACAAATCGTAACATCATCCAGATAAGCGAACGTCCCTTCCAACTTCTCGTTATCAATGACAAATTCGAGTGCCCGTTGAAAGGAAGCCACTCCATTTGTCACTCCGAAGGGAATTCTCGTAAACTGATATAACTTACCTAAGGCTTCGAATGCAGTATAAATTTTTTCTTTTTCTAAAATAGGTATTTGGTGGTACGCTGATTTTAAATCTATCTGACTGAAAATATTATATTTCGCGACTTCTGATACAACTGCTTCAACGTTTGGCAAGGGGTATGCATCAAGATACGTAAACTTATTGATTGTTCGAGAGTAGTCAATTACTAAACGCTTTCGGTGTGCTCCTCCACCAGCAACTAGCACTTGAGCACGCCAGGGGGAGATACTAGGCTCGATAACCCCATCTTTCAATAGTTTGGTAACCTCGTCCTTAATAAAAGATTCATCTTCCTCTGTGTACTTTCTAGACTTTACAGCTATCGGTTTGATATCAGCAGATAAATGCGTGAAAACCGACGCCCGTGGAACTAACGCCTCCATCACACAGACCTGCAACGGTTCCTTTGAGCCACCAAATTCCAGCTCTATCTTTGAATGATCCTTAAGTAAGTCGTGGCCAACGATGACATCCGCACACAAATTATTAACAATGAGGAGTGGTCTTTTCTTGTAGACATGTTTGTTGATTGCGAGATTAGCAAAGCAGATCCCGTCTACAAAAGAAGTGTGGCTTAATGAAGCGAGAGAGATAGCTTGTCTGTAGGGCCTCTGTTTGAGTTTCATCATTTGCGCTACATTTTTGTCGATGAAGCTTACGGAGCTGCCTGTGTCGATTAAAGCGTCAGCGAAAGTGTCGTTCACTGTTATACGAATAGTCGCCTTTTGAAGACTAGATGGCGATGCAGCAGAAAATAAGGCAGCATTAGTAACGTTGTCATTGTTCGATGGACTAGACCGACAAACTTTTGAAAAGTGGCCTATTTTCTTACAGTTCTGACATTCTGCACGGAAAGCAGGGCATTTTATCCTCCGATGAACTTTGCCTCCACAGAAGAAACACTTTAAAGACGAGAATGGGGTTCCTCGTGGGGCTGCTGCAACCACATCAGAGATTTCTGTATTCGACTGAGCGTCTCTTTCTTGTATCGGTACAGCGCTGAGTACTTGATCGTTGTGACAACCCATTGTCTGGGAATCTCTATAAGCTGTTTCGAGAGTTAGCGCTTGTTTGATAGCATCCGTCAACGATAAGGATGGTGTCTCTAGAAGTCGCTCTTTTATTCTTGTAGACGATACGCCAGCTATAAAAGCACCCCGTATAGCTTCTTCCTCATGTTCCGTGGCTGTGACAGCTTGGAAGCCGCAGTCTTGTGCTAAGAGACGTAATTGTCGACAGTAGTCTGAAATAGATTCGCCTTGTTTTTGTTTCCTCGTAGCTAGTAAGTGACGTGCTAATATTTCGTTTTTAGGCTTACTGAATGTGTCTTTCAATACCTGGATAGCTGTAGTATATTCTTTACACTCTTTGATGTAGATGTAGTTGCTTGCCGATAGATAATTTGCCAGTAGTTTCAACTTTACCGAATCCGTCGTGGTCGTTACTGACGAAGACTCCACCTCAAGAAAGTTTTCGAAAGTATAGAGCCAGTGTGTCCATTTTGCGTCAGCACCTACACTGCTCGGATCCACTTCAAATTTGTCAGGACGAAAATATTTGGCGAGAGAATTGTCCGTAGATTTTTCGTTTGTCATGATTTATGCAAATTAAATTGATACAAGAATAAATAGATACACCTCGAGAAACTAGGGTTTTAATTTGCATAAAATTGTAGTACAATTTACAATATTATTATCATGAGTGATTTGTCATAGTCCTTGACGTTGAGCACTGATTACCATAGAGAGAACAGGCTGCCAGTAGTAAGGATATTATACGTCATAGGGTGGCATGGCTGGCAAAACGCCACAGGCCCCGATCGTGTCACTGGTAGGCCTATCTACTAACTTTTTTTGACAGTTGAAGGCCGCCTGTCCACTGAGAAACGAGGAAATAATATGAACCAATAGGGTTGCATAAAATCTCAGAGCAAAAATTTTATGCTATTGGTTAATATTTCCTCGTACGTCGTGGCATGCCACAGGTTGAATTGGCTTGACGAAGCGTGCCGTTCTATGCAATCAGTGGACGCAGCCCCTATAGTTTTAAAAAAAATGCAAGTTATAAACCAAACTTAATTGTATTATAAGTTGGTAAATACGCATAGTATCGAAGTGAAATAAAAACTGTTGATTATTTAGTAATTAGATGTCTTAGACCATTTAACACGGGACGTGGCAAGCGGACGCGTTCCCCTTTGCCAAAGTACATGAACAAACGTTCATGTAAGTTTATAAAAACTAGTTCGCTGCGACGACCGACCGCCATTTTGAATTCGCATTTGTCGCTAAGCAGACCTCGTAAAAATTATTAGTTGAAGAGTGTTTTCTTGTAAACGACGACCAGAAACATTAAAGTTATCATAAAACGGAGTTGCTTATCACACGGAAGTAATTTTGTATTCAAATAAACTACTGTTTCACATAATAATACAATTTTTCATCTACAAATTTTGCGACAGGAGCAACGATATAACAACGTTAGACGATATGGTGGTACGCGGGTTAGCCGAGCACGCGAGTGTGCGCTCATAATAGCGATTAAATTTTTTGCAACAGTGTGCATGAGTGAGTAAATGTGTGCTATGCGTGTTTGCCTCACTCCCCGCGAAAAACGGCAGAATGTTTACAGCAACGATCAGCAACAGGCGGACCGCGGTCCGTTTGCGGACCGCGAAAGGTTGAACCTCGGACCGCCAAATATTGTAATGTAGGTATTGTAGGTACGTCAAGTATAAACAAATACGTAATATTTTTGAACCAATCTAACTGAGTACATACCTAATCTAATTAATCTGTTTTACAATATCAACATCGATCAAAAACATCGCGCCGCCGAGTCGCCGCCCCGAAACTTTAAAAACCTGGCTCAAGACCGCCGATGCAATTTTTCACACTAATTTTAGGTAATAAATAGCTGTACTTAATTATTATCAGTTGTTTTTTTTTCTGGACCGTTTAAAAATTTTCGAGCAATATCCGGACCCTAGTTAAAACTACTTGCCGACCCCTGGTTTACAGTACTAAATCTGCGCTATATGTCTAAGGATCTCTGAGCTAAGGATACACGTCAAGAAAGCTTACCAAATTCTCTAATGAACAGACCTCAGGAGCAAACTGCCGCCTGTGCACGATTCGGATCAAGAAAACTCGATACTTCCTTCGGACTGCTCACGGCTCGGACTTCGGACTTGCTTCGGACCAACCAGCTGAATGTCATGTGGACGTACGAGACAGTGACATTTGTCTTGTAACGTCAAATGTCAAAATCATGCGTAGTGGTTTGTTTTCATTCTAGAATAATACCGTAAAAACAAGTATTTTAGACGGTTTTCACGATAAAAATCAATTATTTACAGTGCTGTGTATATAATCCTACAATGCTGACGTCTAAAGTGAGTATTTGTGGTATAAATACATAGTTGTATGATAATTTAGCGTTACCCATATTACGGTCTCATTAATTGGATTTTAAAAATATAAGTAAGTGTGACAGTGCATTATTTCATAATGTTACGAAGGTCAATGATGCTTTTAAATATTCTTGATGTCAGAAGCTGCATGTAACGTTTTATAAATAAGGAAAACTCGTTCAGTACACATGCTGGAAGTTTGAGAGAAAAAACATGGTTTGGAACAGGTATATAATCTTAAAATAAATAATTAACATACGAATACGATATTTAAGAATTCGGGATGAAATGGAGAAAGATATCAAGTGTAATTTGGTAAAATTGTATTCAAAATATAGAATCTTAAAAACTGTCCCATGAGTGATTTGATCGTGGTGTATAATTTTAGTAATTGACACTGTACAATGACATCAGCGTTTCATCGTGCGATGAAAGTAATGTTTCTGTGATCGCGCGAGCTCAGTCAGGAGTTTCTCCCAAGTTCTTGTTGTAAAAACACATGTTTAGATACTCAATTTTAGCACAATCTACTGTACAATTTTTTTAATTTATGTACTATCCGAGAGTCAGGAAACTTATAATAAAAAAAAAAGTTTGAAGAGAGCCCTCTTTGTTAACACTGCCTTCTTACAGTTGACCAATAGAAGACTATATTGTATTTCATATTGTATTCTTTATTAAAAAAAGTCATTTTTTGAGAAAATTACAACCAGAAATTACAGCAAAGTTTGCTATGGCATTTGTATTGCATCACACACCCCTAAAGTCTATTGGTTAATAGGCTAAGAGTAGTCGTTGACAGTGTAATACAAAAATGATCCTTAATGTGATAAGTTTTCCGACTCCCCAATAGTACATTTACACTCGACATTGGCAAAAAGTGTAATCTTTATGTGTTGCAAACCCCATTATTTTAAAAGGAGAGGAAGAAGAGCTCATTCAAACCCTCTAATGAAATATTTTATGTTGAACTCGTGCGATGAGAACGCACCAAATCATCAATGGCCAAATAGAAAGAACCTAATTCAACCACTTTCAAGTCATTCATGGAACATTACACAAGCTGTGAATTTGTTTTAAAGAATAAGTGAAGTACTAGAATGTTTTGAGGAATATTATTTATTCAACATACCCATTTGAAAGTAGTTGAATAGTAAATCCACAAGTTGGAGTTACTGTAGCAATATAAGGGTGCTAAATTCCTACAAATTTTAAATTGTATGTAAGCCCCGACATAAATTTATAGCTAAGAACCATCTCGATCACGTCAGCTTTCAAACAAAAAAAACGCACCAAAATCGGTTCATTTGTTTAGGAGCTACGATGCCACAGACAGACACAGACACACAGGTCAAATAAAAGAGTCTAATATCTTATGCACCTAACTACATATCTCAGTGATTAGCGGAAGGTTCAGGATTATTATATTTTCATGACCAAGTGGTTTGTGGGAGAGTTTTTGTCATAAAGCCCCTTTTCCTATCCACTTCTTATCCACAAATCCATTAATTTAAGAAGAAGAATGTCTATTATTAACCTATTTTGTGGTATGTTACTAAACTTGGTGATGAATACTCTAATACAGTATATAATTAATTAAAACACTGATGCACTGTGAAGCAGCTGAATTAGACAAAAACTCAGCTTCATGTTTCAGATGATGTTGAAATGCTGATTTTATATGTATGCCTTTATTCTTGTGAGACCTAGACCAACACAGCTATTTATTCCTGTGGTCTTATGAATAAAGTTTTAAAGTGATTCAGGCCGAAACTTATGAGATAGTTTTTTCATGAAAACTTCTGACTTTAAGTCATTGATGACTTTAAGTCAGTAGTTTAAGGGCAATATTATTGTAAGGGACTGAAGGGGACTGTAAAATGACGAAAAAGGCGCAGGAAAATTAGTATCACTTTTACTCTCGGAATAATTTACAGGACCATCCAAAATAACATGGCGATTGCCATCAACATCAAAATCAAAATAATCTGTAGACCATATGGCGGCCAGTTTCCATTGTATATATATATATATAAATTGTTGCGTAACAAATTAATAACAGGAATATAAATTTTGTGACTCTTATTTCTATGGTCTTAGTTGGAGGTACTGGTGGACTTTGGACCGGAGCCCGACCAGCAGATAATCAATAAAACGCTGTCGGATCTTCAATGTACTGATGGCGTTAAGGAGGTAAGCAAATTAGTTTATCCTAACCTCTTGACGGAGTCGGTATGTTTTTGTTATGTTAACAAATCTGGGTACCTGGGTAAGTTTTTTAATTTATTTTTTTTATAAAAGAAATCAGGCAAATGACTCTATTCCACCTGATGGTAAGCAGAAGTGGAGTCCAAATGCGAAGATAGCTAGTAGTGTGAGAGATAAACTGCCTCGCTAGCCACCCTCGTGTGCAAGTTTGAATACAAGAGATGATGAATCAATATTCAGTCAATCGAAGAGTATTATTTGTTTATTACTGATTAAGCTATGCTAT
This sequence comes from Elophila nymphaeata, assembly GCA_955850985.1. Classification (NCBI taxonomy): domain Eukaryota; kingdom Metazoa; phylum Arthropoda; class Insecta; order Lepidoptera; family Crambidae; genus Elophila; species Elophila nymphaeata. Next base: position 2,326,911 of record OY039094.1, read on the forward strand.
CGCTAATAGTATTTCTTATCGATACTTTGGCTTAAACCGCAAATCTTGATATGAAGTAATTTTAGATTAATATGCGACTAAACCGTATTTTATGGATGACGACACTCACGACAGTTTTCGTTTTTTTTTAAATTCAAACAAACAGGATCTCCCATACTACATGTATTTCATAGATTACCTCCTAATAGATACCGCATACAAGGCAACCGACGCGCACGAAACATACTTGCTTTAGCTAGCATGTAAAACTGCTCCAATAATCTTAACATTAGTCTCGACCAAATCTGTGACCCGTAGACACGCTAGATTTATGCACTGGTTTGGACACAAAATACATTAGTTTAACATTACAATGGCTTCCTGTGCTGTAAAATGGCGTGGAAAATCACCCAAGACCTCTAATTATCAAAAAGGTAGCCTAAATTTCACCGGTAAGAAAATTATAATTTCTATTACAAATTTTTCAAATTTGCATCAGAGGTCAACTTATACTGGCTTAAATCAACATTGACAAGTTACGTCACAAATTGGGCGTTGACGACATTTTGACACTGTCTCTTTTACTCTTATTTAGTACTATAATGTTGTCTCTGTTTAAAGAAAGCGTAGTGACATGACTTATATTTCATATCCGTATCGATACCGATATTCTTATGTTCGACTATGTATCGAATATTTTTACTTATATCAAAATGTAGTAATTTACGATATTATAAAAAAATATTTATAAAATCGATAATTCCATGTTTTAAAATTAATATTTTGTGAATAGTTAACATATAGATAATGATAATAATATTATATTTGAATAGTGAATATAACCGAAAAACACTGGTCTTAATGAATTTTAATTTGGCTATCGGAAAAATATGTTAATGGTAAAAACTTATAGGTAGCAAATATTTTGAGGTTTCTCAAAGAGCATTTATTTCTTACTTTCATCTCCATAGAACGAAAAAGCAAAGCGATCTAACCCATACAGTCATGTCCTAGGTATTTATCTCCTATCTTGGTGTTAGCATTAAAATCTGGGTGTCCCACATTTTAATTCATTTAGGGAGTGCTTGGAGATAATTGAATAGTAACAGTCCTCATGATGGCGACTGATGAGGTGGACATCTATATATTTAAAAATCAATCGTGGTTCGCTAAAACTCAAGAACGGCTGGGCCGATTTAGCTGATTTTAGTTTTGAAATATTTGTTGTAGTCCAGGGAAGGTTTAAACGGTGAGAAAATATGGAAAATTTGCGAGAATAATAGTAAAACATTTTCATTTTCTCATATAAACGGTTCTGCCTACTTTCCTGTCAAACATTTGACGTTCGAAGAGTTTAAATTTTAATATTTTGATGGTTGTCATTGTCGGTTCGTTCAAAAAATTTTGTCATTGTATTGACATAATTATTTTGATGGTTGTCAATGTTTCGAATGTAAATAGAAAAAAGTCTTTATTGTACTATTTCACACATACATTTGGCCGAGATTGAACTTTTACTAACAGCTTTACGCGACATCACACACCAGTCATGCAGGCCACCGAAACAAGAGCCAAATTGACCCGACACTATACCGCAAATATCCCGAACATCAGCCTGTACGAGATAAGTGTAACTCTGTGACGACGGAGTTACAGCGGAGCTTCTGAAGGGGGTTACACCGAATCGTTCGCGCACAGGTTTGATGACTTCTATCCTCCCGAATAAGCCGGATTCCCAAAAGGCTTCAGTACTATAGATCACATATATACGCTGCGGCAGGTTATACAGAAGACCGAAGAGAAAGCCTTCGATTCTGTCGAGACCTGGGCCATACTCCAGTCACTCCAGAGGTGCCACATTGACTATAGACACATCCAAGTGTTGCAGTCATTGTATGAAAACGCCACAATGTCAGTCCGCTTTCAGGACCAGAACTCAAAACCCATACAGCTTTAGCGAGGCGTGACACAGGGTGATGTTATATCGCCGAAACTGTTCACAGCTAGGGAATGCAAAACCGGGTCATAAACAAAACCGGTTTTTAATTTCGGGTTTCTTTTTTAAAAGCGGTTACCCGGTTTTACAACCGTTTTTTTTCTAATTGCTTAAGTTTGCTACTGTTTTATAGAAATGAAAAATTTTAGGTTCCTTTCCTATCCTTTAATCCATTTAAAATACACACAAAATTATATTTCTAAATTTTTACAATGTATAAACACTAAAAAATATAACATTTAAAAATATAAAAATGCAGTTCCCCATCGGCAGCAAGATCAGGGTCCTGGCTACCGGTGGTTAAGGATCCAGAGACAGGAACCTCCTCACTACACGGGCCGTGTCCGGAAGTACTGCCTTCTACATCTGACTCTTGATCCAACCACTTAACGCGAGCCTCTTAAGGTGTTTATCGAGGCTCTTGGCTATCAGTGCATGTGCAGATATGACTATCGGAACAATAATTGCTGAATCAATGTCCCACATGTCAACAATCTCGTGAGCTAAATCAAGATATTTGTTTTCTTCATCTTTTTCAGCTTTCACAAGGTTGCCGTCACTTATATTATTATTATAAGTTTGGGTTACTTTATTGACATTGTAGGTATTATACGGCGATATCATATCCATCATATTTCAAAATAAATGAAAATATCAATTGCTTTCTGTATTTTTTTTATATACCTACGTATGTTTGAAATCATTATTATATAAGTAAGTAGTAAATAAATTGGGAAGTCTGGCTCACATCATTTCATCCTCACCGCTCGCAAGCTCGCTTCGTCGCACTTCGTGCGCCGTCGGATGAAACGATGTGAGCCAAACTTCCCAATTTATTTTTATGAAAGTCAGTCGATATTGAATTAATCCAGACCCCTAGACAAGACCTACACCACAAATGAATTTATATCGCGAAGCTTATTTAAATGTTTTACGATGAAATATAAGATCATTTTGTTGTAACCTTCGAAACAATGCAGTCAAGTTGTAGTTTTTAAAACACTATTATGAACTTTGTTAAACAAAAACAGTCACTAAAGTTAGACTGTGTATGTCCCGCATCATCAAATGAACCAAGGCGACATGGCAATTTATTACCTAATTCTATACGGTGTATTGTATGTGGACCGTCGAATTGTGGAAAGACCAACTTAGTTATTAGTTTATTGTTACACAAAGATGGTTTACGATTTCGTAATCTTTATGTTTATTCAAAGTCGTTATATCAACCTAAATATGTGTATTTAGAGAAGGTACTTGACTTAGTTACAGATACACAATTTAATAAATATAACCATAATAGTGAGATTTTAAGTCCACATGAAGCTTTGCCGAATTCAATTATTATATTTGATGATGTTGCATGTGAAAATCAAAACAATATCCGAGATTATTTTGCCATGGGACGTCATAAGAATGTTGATTGCTTTTATATTAATCAGACATATACTAAAATACCCAAACAACTAGTAAGGGACAATTCAAATCTAATTATTTTATTTAAGCAAGATGACATAAATTTGAAACACGTCTATGATGAGCATGTGGGGCCTGATATGTCATGGTCTAAATTTCGAGAGATGTGTTCAACTATATGGAATAAACCATATAGTTATTTAGTTATAAACAAAGACTGTGAACGAAATAATGGATGTTACAGAAAAGCATTTGATACATTTATAGTGGTAGACGAATAGTGGATCGATACTTAAATGCTTGTTATGTTAATAATAAACCATTTCCATTGGTGACTCCGATTAGAATAGTAACTAAAATGGAAACGGATCTCAAAGAACAAATTGTAAAATCTGCTGCAGCTATAAAAAGAAAGGTTGAAATGATAAAAGAAGCTGAAAATATGAAAAATTCAACTTTAGATACAATATTTAAGCCGATAGTCGACCCCTTAAAATTGTTAGCACAAAAAAATGATGAAAAAAATGAAGAAGAACCCGACTATACGAATGTTTTTAAAAAAATAAAGGTAAATAAAACCAATACTTCGTGTTCCTCTAGTGAGGATTTCAATGAAGCTGTAAGTGAACCAGATGATGCTGATTACGATAGTCAAAACCAAACTCTCGTGAAACAAACTTCTGGTGAGCACAACATTAGCGACAGTTCATTTCAATCCTTACCATCTCCTCAATCTTTGTCATGGTCGGTTTCATCTGAAGCCATGATTGATGACATACCTTTTGGAATAAGAAAAGAACGCGGAAAACTTTGGCTCGGCAAAACCATGGTTTATGATGATGGACATACCCTCAAAATAGGAAATCGTGTTTTTAAAAAAACAATTGGATTAAAAGAACTATTGTTTAAAAAGAAACCAAACTTAGATGTAATCACCGATGTTGATTTAAATAATTATAAATCACTATTATTAGATACTAACGCTCACAGACGTGATTGTGATCCAACAAAACCAATTAAATGCAACAAAGGATTTAAATATATGAGTGTCATAAAACCATTATTTCAATTTTCTAGAAAAAATATAGATAGTGAAAAGAAGATCAAACAAGGCAAAGGTATCAAACTTAATAAAACAGTGAAGAAAGATACTGATTACATCTATTGGGACGATCCTAATGAATTGGTAGAGCGCTTAAAATTATTAATTGCATCACGCGATGCAGGTAACACAGGCTTAGAGAATGAAATTATTGCCATAATTGAAGAATTGCATGAAGCTGGTATCATTAACAAAATATAAAGAACATTCAACGAAAAATAAAAACCAGTACGCTTAAAGTAAGCAACGCATTAACATTAACATGAATATAGATAAATTTGGTCATCACGTTCATAAAAGATTACGATTATCAGAATATATTAATACTTTGGACGATTCACTAATAAAAAATGAGTCCGGAGACTTTGATTTGAGATCATCAAAACTAAAAGGTCTGTCTGCGCCAGACAAAGATGACGAAGCGGTAAATAAAGCATACATGGATAAAGCTGTTCAAGAGCTCAGAAGTGAAATAAAGAACGTAAATACACGCGTCCAACTCTACCTAAGGAACCTTGAAACAACAACTACAAATCGTCTCATTTCTATGTTCTATTCAAAAGCGGAAATAGATAGCATGATTCAAGTAAAATCAAATAAAAATGAGTAAAAAGGATATAGTCAATGAACTGCACCGAGCAGCAAGAAAGAATTTCCCTCGTCGAAGTACAGTTATTAAAGGTTTAGATGATTTGTGGCAAGCTGATCTTATGGATCTTCAGAAATATCATCGTATTAATAAAGGTTATAAATATGTTTTAGTTGTAATTGACACTTTATCAAAATATGTTTGGGTCAATCCCTTGAAGTCAAAAGACAAAAAATCTGTTACAAATGCAATGCAAAATATATTATGGAGTTCAATGCGAAAACCTAAGCATTTGCAAACTGATTTAGGGAGTGAGTTTTATAATAATAATTTTAGACAATTATTAAAAGAGTTCAATATAAAACATTATTCTACCTACTCTATAAAAAAAGCATCCATTGTAGAACGAGTAATAAGGACAATAAAATGTCATCTGTACAAATTGTTTAGCATATGTGGTAAATTTCAATGGGTACAAAAAAACTTAAAAGACGTAGTAAAAAGTTATAATAGTACTATTCATAGAATAACAAAATTTAGGCCTATTGATGTTAATCAATCAAACCAGATGGTTGTTAGGAATAATATTTTTGAAACATATTATTGTAATAAAGACCGGAAACACAAGTACCATGTTGGAGATTATGTTCGCATTAGTAAATACAAAGGTGAATTTTACAAAGGTTACACGCCTAATTGGTCAACCGAAATATTTAAAGTTGTAAAGGTTAATCAAACGAATCCACCAACCTATCACTTAGAAGATAAACATAAACAAAGAATATTGGGATCTTTTTATGAGTATGAAATACAGAAAACTAAGTTTCCTGATATTTATCTCATCGAGAAAATTTTAAAAAGAAAGGGAAATAAATTATATGTAAAATGGTTAGGGCTTAGTGATAAAGAGAATAGTTGGGTTGACAAAACTTCGTTGATTTCTTAATATAAATCTAATACTTTAACATAATACAATCACTCTACGAGTATCAATGAGCAAAGGCAGTGGTATTATTAACAGCGTAATTAATAATTTGCCGTTTGAGTTACATTTACCTGGTTATCAATTTTGTGGCCCTGGTACAAAACTGCAGAAACGGTTACTGAGAGGTGATCGGGGTATAAACCAACTTGACGAAGCTTGTATGTATCACGATATTGCTTATAATAATAGTGATTTGGACGTCCGACATAAAGCTGATCTAGAACTCTTAAATATGGCTAAAAAAAGATTGAAATCAAAAGATTCTGGCAAAAATGAAAAAGTTGCCTCATGGATAGTGAAAAATGCAATGAAAGCAAAACTAAAAGCGGGAGCTGGTGTACGTTCATTTATGTCAGTAGTAAATAAAATTAAATCACAATTAAGAAAAATCAAATCCAAGGACAATAGCTCAGCTATAAAATATGCATATGCAGCAGCAAAAAAACTATTTTCTAATAAAAAAGGAGTGCGTTTCCCGCGGTGTATTCCTATTCCTAAATGTGGTGGAGTATTACCTCTAATACCAATATTTGCCGGACTGTCAGCTTTAGGCTCCTTAGCTGGAGGTGCAGCAGGTATCGCAAAAGCTGTAAATGATTCCAAGATGGCTCAAAAAAATTATCAAGAATCTCAACGGCATAACAAAATGATGGAGGCAGTTGCTCTTGGCAAAGGATTGTATCTTAAGCCTCATAAAAAAGGAGCAGGCTTATATTTAAATCCTCCAAAAAACTAATTAGACGGCTACCTAGACGAGCTCTTACCAATGTAGATATAATAGAGCATGCGTCCGATATTCCATTTTTCCGTGGTGTTTTTATGAGAGATGCATTACCTTCGAAACCTAGAAAAATAGAATGTGCTATACTAAATTTGGATAGTTCTAAAAATCCTGGAACTCATTGGGTAGCCTACGTTAAACAAAATGATTACTCTGAATACTACAATAGTTTTGGCAACTTAAAACCACCCTTAGAACTAATCAAGTATTTAAAAGAGACGCCAATAAGCTATAATTATGTGCAATATCAAACTTATGATTCTATGAACTGTGGTCACCTCTGTTTGAAGTTTTTAAGAGATTATTGGAAAACTAATTTATAAAGAGAACGAAATAAAAAAATTCATCATTATAAAAATGTCTTTCACTGTATCCATAACTGGGAAAGGAGCTTCCTTAATAACAAACTATTCACCCACTTTAGAATTACGTGGAGAGTATGAGTGCGGACTCTTGTATTTTTCTACATTTAATTCGATCCCTAATATAGACGAAAGAAATAATAAATTTTATTACGGTAAAAATGAAGTCGTAGAAATTCCTGAAGGAGCATATGAACTTCAAGATATTTGTGATTTTTTAAAAAACAATGTTAAAAATACTGAATTAAAATTGACTTGTAATAATAATACACTGAAAACTAATATTTTCTGTTCCGAAGACGTTTACTTTGACAAAAATGATTCGATGGGTAAAATTTTGGGTTTTGGTATGGAAACAATAAAGGCTAACATAAATAGAGAATCTCAGTATCCTGTTAATATTTTATCAACTACCATAATACGCATAGAATGCGATGTAGTCAGTGGATCATTCGTGAACGGGAAAGCAAGTCATATAATTTATGAATTTGTTCCAAATGTGCCGCCTGGTTATCGAATTATTGAAGTACCTAAGAACCTAATTTATTTTCCGGTTAACCAAAATGCAATTAGTGCAATCAATATAAGGTTGTTAGATGCAGACAATAGACAGATCAATTTGCGTGGTGAAGAAGTGCAGTTGTATTTACATTTCAGAAAAAAATGATAAACTTTAATAAAAATAGCTTTACACCATGCCTCCAATTCAGTTCTAAAAGAACCCTTCGAAAAGAAGCACCCCTCCATATGAAAAAGAAGCTGACAAAAAACAACAAAGAATTCCTTAAGCTAATCGGCTTGTTAAAATGAATATTTTAAATATTTCTCAAGCGGCAGTCCACGATAACAGTATAGAAAGTTTTGAATATCATTCGTATAAACCATACGTAACAAGTTTTAACAAGAATGATGAAATACGAATACCTATCAACCAACAAGACTTGTACGTGTTGCCTTCACTCAGCACTTTATATATTGAGGGCAAAGTAAATGTGTATAACACAACAACTAAAGCAAAAGTGTCAAGTGTCAACTTTGTGAATAATCCTGCGTTGTTTTTATTTCAAGATATCCGCTATGAATTAAACGGAGTTGAAATAGACAAAGTGAAAAATGCCGGTATTACAACGACCATTAAATCTTATTTATCGTTAAATGAAAATGAGTCTAAATCTGCTAAAGTATGGGGATGGTCTGTCAATGGAACAAATAATCTTAAAGATGGATTATTTTCAACATCAATTCCGTTAAATAAAATATTGGGCTTCGCTGAAGATTACGATAAAATCATAATTAACTGTAAACATGAGTTGATATTATTAAGATGTAACACAAATCTTAACGCTTTAAAATTAAAGCCTGGAGAGGTGGTGGACGACATTATCATCAACAAAATTGTTTGGCGAGTTCCACATGTTAAAGTGGCCGATCGCGAAAGGCTAAATTTATTGAAACACTTAGAAAAAGATCGAGCTATCACACTAACGTATCGTAATTGGGATTTGTATGAATATCCATTGATACCACAAACTCGCAAACATACATGGTCGATTAAAACTTCGTCACAAATCGAAAAACCTCGATTTGTTATTGTTGCTTTGCAGACTAATCGCAAACACAATTCTGAAATGTCAATGGCAGAATTCGATCACTGTAATGTTCGTGATGTAAGGGTCTTTTTAAACTCAACTTACTTTCCATACGAAGGATTGAATGTCAGTTTTTCAGACGATAAGTTTTCTTTATTATATGAGCAATATGCACGATTTCAACAGTGTTATTATGGACGCCGATCGGAGCCGTTGATGACTTTGAAAGAATTTAGAGACGTTGCTCCGTTATTTGTTATTGACTGTTCCCGTCAACACGAATCCTTGAAAGGATCAATAGACGTGCGAATTGAAATTGAAACAGATGTGGAAATACCAGATCAGACAGCTGCATATTGTCTGATTTTAAACGATTGTATATTTGAGTACAGACCTTTAAGTAATATTGTTAAGAAAATATCATGAACAACAAAATTATCGTAGATGTGCAAGGATTTAAAAATAAAGATAATGAATTCGTAGTAAAGGAATTAGCAATAGCCACAAAAGAGCACACACAAGTATTTTCAATAAAACCTCCTCACTCATTTTTCACTCTCACTGATACAGAAAGAAAACATGTGAAGTGGATAGAAAGAAATAGAGGCTATCGTTGGAGTGAGGGCTACATCGATTACAGAGAATTTCGTCGAATCATAAAACCATATTTAAACGATCAAAAAATTATAGTGAAAGGACTAGAAAAAATCAAGTGGGTACAGGAATTATGTGGCCATAGAAATATTGAAGATATCACAGATAATGGTATACCCAATCTAGATATTCTTAGTGAAATGTATTGTAAAAATAATTTTACTTTCAATTGTTTTACTCATAAAAAACATTGTGCATTAAAAAATGTGCTGTGTATAAAAAAATGGTGCTTAGACAATAATTTAATTCAATGATAATAAATACATTTGAATAATATCTATACTTTTATTTGTACCATTCCTATATTTGGATGATTAATTAATTTCTCAGAATGAAACAACAATCTTAAGATTTTTTATTTATTAATAACGTCATCTAAACAACACACAGTTTGTTAAAAAGCTATTTATACTAACACATTTTCGTGAATACGTACATTATAGATTTAGAAGATAATAAGAACAATGATATGATGTCTCTCTGTGGTTTTCACTTAGACAAAATGTCAAAGTAAATAAATGCACTTGAGAATTTGATGTAAGAACCAAAAGAAACGTATCGACGATGATTCAATAATGGCTAAAAGATGAAATCTGTAACACAATCACAACACAATATTATTATGTTATAGCTACAGTTTTAAGACAATTTTATGCACGTCCATATAATAATCTAAAAACTGTAGCTATAGCCACACATTTTTTTGGATATATTATTTACCAGTTTTTCGGTTTCATCCATTATTGTATCGTCGTCATCTTTGATCACATATTGAGCAGCTAATATCACATCTTTCTTTTTGTGGTCCATTCTAGATTCCGATATGTCTATTATTTGTATTTTGACCAGTCGCCTCCCATTTGTCGGCTCTTCTTTAATTACATATGATTGTTGACGTCGGTGGTTATGTTTGATGTAGTTGCTTTTCTTGGTTACTCTTGCCCGGGCTCGAAGCAATTTCGAAGCAAACTCTGGTTCCCTCAAAACATCTTCGTAGCACTGGGTGTCTTGGGCATCTTGATAAAATAGCGGTGGTTGTTGGTCAAAAAGTTGGAGCTCGTCCAAGTTTTCTTGATCGTGACGATTCTGGAATTAATATAAATTACTTTAGTATTTATTAAAACAATAATAACAAGACAAATTGTGTTCAAAGCTAGAAATTACTTACCAATTGCGACGACATGATTACTTTTCAGTCTTTCCACCCAACGATATGATGAAATATAAATTTAAAATTTAAATGCCAACCTTTTATACCAGCACTATGCTTACGTATAAACTAAAGTATTTTTGCAAGATTTACAAATTGTGTTGGTGTCATATGATCTACCTCGCAGTTTCTACATGCAAAGTTAAATTGCTGATTCTGTAATTGCAACATAAGTAGAGTCAGCAAATTACTTATTTATGGACATATTTTTTGCACATAAATGATTTGATTTTGCACTACTTACATTATTGTAATTCGATCTGACTCGTGTTAACTGTTTTGAAAATTTCGTTATCAAATTACATTATGTAGGTCATTCATTACTTATAGGTAAACATTAAACGGATATAAATTAAACGACAAAATGTAATGCAAAGTAATGTATTTATATAAACAATTTTAAACACAATGACACGTTTTCAACATTAATATAAATTAAGTTTAGATTGTATAACTTTTTTTTACAAAAATAAGTCATTACTCTAATATCTTTTAGAATTATTTCAAAACACAATGTCACATTATTAGCATGAACATTAATTTAATTTATTTGTAAGAAAAAAATAATATACAATAATAAGTAATGACTTTAAACTATGGGTTTAACTATCTGATGCACTTCACAGTCTATATAGTAATAGAATAATGCCCCCATGCTATGGTTGAAATATTATCGCTGGATATAAATCGCTTGTCATCTTTTCTGGATAGTGCTACTTTATTCTGTTCTCTAGTAAAAATTTGATGTTTGATTGTTTTGAAAAGAACATTTTTACCTCTGAGTTCCTTTCCAGTGGAAAGGCAGTTTGTATAGTCAGAAAACGTTAATCCTTTCGTGACAGGCTTTTTAACACCCTTTGCTTTTTTTATCTCATAATCATCAGTTCTAATGCTGTATAGTTTGGATCGTAATCCTACAAATTCTAACAAAATTTGACCGCCTAATTCATCTTTAAATAAACCGGGAATTTTGTTGTTTTTGGGAATTATGTTAAAACGATTATTGGGAGGATAATTACTACTATCAAAATAAGAAATAAAATGATCTCTCATATCGCTATAAAAGTCATCCGTTTGTATGGAATATAACAAACTGTCAGTGTCCGTGTAGCACAATGACAAATTTTCTTTGTAAAAATTTTTCATAATGGAGTAATGGAAATCATACATGTGACTTTTTGAAAGGTCTAAAACAGTGAAGCCGATGTATATTGGTTTATTTAAAAATACTTTATCTCGTTTCAACTGAATGGCTACCAAATTTTCGTCAAACACGGCTGAACTATGGAAGTTGGGCCGGGCTATCAATTGTTCTGCAGAATAATGTTTTTTCGTGGTGTTACGATCGTCATGCCAGGTACTAACAAGTTTTACGTCAACTCTGCGTTCAGTATCTTCCAACGTTTTCCCAAAAATGCTATTATTTAAAAGCTTGAAAAAGTCTTGTTCGAAAAGAGAAACTGATTTTTGTCTTAATTTTGTATTCAAATCAATATATTGTTTTAAATATGGACTTTGTTTAAATGCTAATACCTTATGAATTTTTTTGAGCTTTAAACCATGATCAAGACAAACTTTTAAATGTACATAGTGAATTACGTAATTATATTTGTCATATAAATTAGGAATTAATTTTTTATGTTTAGAGCCAGGTAGTATAAAATTTTGTGCACAAAATGGAAGGTCATTATGTAAGTTATGTAAACTTTCAGGATATTCAAGATCTACTTCTAGAATATAACCATAGTCATTATTGTTGGGAATGCTCATTATATTAAGTTGATTAAATTGGTTTTCATCAAGTAATTTAAAATCAGCATATGGCAAATAACTACACATAGCATACCCGTACAGATTGTTGCAATCCAAGTATATTAAATAATTATTAGGTTTTGTTGAATCGAAATTGGGCTCATATTTATTATTACATCGAGAATATCTTTTGGAACATAAACAAATACCTCCACGAATGCCCTGTTGGATCATGCGGATTATTTCCAAGTCAGATAATAGTTCTAATTTTACTCTTGTCTTTAAAAGCATCGCATCGAAACTAAGACTAGGTGCTGTAACATAGAAAGCAGGATCTAAATCATAATTTTGTTTACATGTTTTGCGGAACTTTTGAAATATATCAGCTAGTAATAGAACATCAGTTTTGACATACAAGTCAGTGTATTCTCCTAAATTTTTTATTTCAAACGTTTTCCAAACATTGACTGCATGTTCATAATCACTTAAGCTAATAGACTCATTCGTGAGACTACTATAAAATTTATCTATATCTGGTAGACTTGTTTCTTTGTAGACATCCCATGAAGACATATATTCATATGGATATATACCTTTCCTACACAACAATGAAAACTGATCTTCACTCGTACAGTTATCACGTAAATGAATAAAATCGTGTTTATTAAGAGTTTTAGCTAATTTTTCTAAGCTTGTTCCTAAAAATTTAAAAGAATCCACAAAACGTATTGCGACAAAGTCTTGTTCTGAAAGTTGGATAAATTTGGTAAATGAAATATAGTTTTCTTTGCTTTTAGGAATAACTTTAATATGCCCAGGAATAGTGCTTAGTTCACGTATAAATAAATGGCAATCGTAACCTGATAAATTGTGAAAAAAAATTGGAATGAATTTAGGAACTCGAAAATTAAGATTACAAAATGAATGGGCAGCACCTCTGTATTTCCCTGTGAAATGACAATGATCTCTTATGGAATAATTTTATTTTTGCGTTTACAAACGCGTAAATATAATACTAGAAAAATGCACTGAAAAAAATCGACTTGCCTCAGGCGGGACTCGAACCCGCACCTTCCACAATCCGGGTGGACGCGTTGACCAATTTCGCCACCGAGGCACTGCTTTTCGCTGTCGAAATTTGTCAGTGCTTGGTGCTTATGTTTTTATGGTAAACATCGTTTCATCAAATCTTTGAAATTTGCACTTCCAAGACCCGAACGAAATATTTTTGCAAATATTTGACGCCCAGCTAAGATGAAACTACCTTACATTATGGAATAATTTTATTTTTGCGTTTACAAACGCGTAAATATAATACTAGAAAAATGCACTGAAAAAAATCGACTTGCCTCAGGCGGGACTCGAACCCGCACCTTCCACAATCCGGGTGGACGCGTTGACCAATTTCGCCACCGAGGCACTGCTTTTCGCTGTCGAAATTTGTCAGTGCTTGGTGCTTATGTTTTTATGGTAAACATCGTTTCATCAAATCTTTGAAATTTGCACTTCCAAGACCCGAACGAAATATTTTTGCAAATATTTGACGCCCAGCTAAGATGAAACTACCTTACAGTGGAAGGTGCGGGTTCGAGTCCCGCCTGAGGCAAGTCGATTTTTTTCAGTGCATTTTTCTAGTATTATATTTACGCGTTTGTAAACGCAAAAATAAAATTATTCCATAATGTAAGGTAGTTTCATCTTAGCTGGGCGTCAAATATTTGCAAAAATATTTCGTTCGGGTCTTGGAAGTGCAAATTTCAAAGATTTGATGAAACGATGTTTACCATAAAAACATAAGCACCAAGCACTGACAAATTTCGACAGCGAAAAGCAGTGCCTCGGTGGCGAAATTGGTCAACGCGTCCACCCGGATTGTGGAAGGTGCGGGTTCGAGTCCCGCCTGAGGCAAGTCGATTTTTTTCAGTGCATTTTTCTAGTATTATATTTACGCGTTTGTAAACGCAAAAATAAAATTATTCCATAATGTAAGGTAGTTTCATCTTAGCTGGGCGTCAAATATTTGCAAAAATATTTCGTTCGGGTCTTGGAAGTGCAAATTTCAAAGATTTGATGAAACGATGTTTACCATAAAAACATAAGCACCAAGCACTGACAAATTTCGACAGCGAAAAGCAGTGCCTCGGTGGCGAAATTGGTCAACGCGTCCACCCGGATTGTGGAAGGTGCGGGTTCGAGTCCCGCCTGAGGCAAGTCGATTTTTTTCAGTGCATTTTTCTAATGATCTCTTACTTTATCGAAGATTAATAAGTTAGAACATAAATGACAATACTCTGCACTTTCAAAATTTTTTGAGTCAGTTTCACTAAATAATATTGGCATGGGACTTTTGGATGCTGATTGAATAATACCGTAAATTCTCTTTACATCTAATTGTAAATAATTTACAAACTTTGAAGAGCAATCCAGACCGCGATAAGATTTTAAACAGTTAAAAGAACTATCATAATTACAAACAATATAGTATGCAAATGAAGCGGGAATATGTTGATGCGTATGTTTTGTATGAATACCCTGATTATCAATACATGTTTCTAATAAGGTTTCAAAATCTGCATATATAACAAATGGCATATACTGTTTAAATTGAAAATTTTTAAATTGTAATATAGTATTTTTTTCTGGTAAAATAGTTACGACTCCACCACAATCATGATTTTCATATTTTTCTCTAGTTTTGAAAAATATCAAACAATCATCACAGAAAAATATTTTACCATGATGACTAGTTACTTGACTTCTAACTAATTTTGACATATCTTTTATAAGACAGTAATGAGATTTAGAACCATTCTGTAAAAAAAGCATGTTCACATGAAATTTTTTTCGCAATTTAGTTTTATACAATGGTCCAGTTATATTTATTTTGCTATCTAATCCGTATATGTTAACACTAATATTTAGATTATTATTTTCAAATATTTTTATATCTTTGAACGAAACAGGAAATGACATGTCCCTTAGGTTTAACACAGTACTAAAATGAGGGTACGATGATACTCTTTCGCTATTTTTTTTAACTGGATATAAAGCAGCAATAACAGTCCACGCGAAGCAATAGTCATCGTTATTTTTTATGTTAACACAAGCATGTTTTGATTGTATTTTGGTTGGCAATTTCAAATAGCTTGACCCTTTCAGTGGAGTATATTTATTAATGTTAGTTTCGAGATATAAAATATTCAAAAGAGACCATCCGCTACCTTTCTCCTGAAATTCCTCAATCTTTTTAGTTATGATATCGGAAACAGTATCTACTAAATCATCAAAACTAAAGTTTTGATGTAGTGAAATATTTTCAGTAGCAAAGGACTTGATTTCCATTGTATCATCCTTGGGTAAAATTACTTTGACAAAGAGTTCAAAATTTACTTTGATATTAATGTGATTATTAATTGCCGTCTCAAGTAGCACACGTATATCCGAGGCAACACACCGCAAATATTGGTCTGCAGATGTAGCAGCTACGTTGCTACCGTCTATACGATGCTCTCGCTCAGCACTTATACGATATGAACCTATACGACCTTTGAATGCTGAAGAAATTTTTGTAATTCTCGTATTAATAAATACTGCACTATTGCTTTTATGTCTAATACTGCGCAAGTGACCTGGAAAAGCCTTACTTCGAATAGACTGATGACAAACTGAACAATAAATAGTTTCACCCATAGCAGAAGAACTAGTTATCTACCACATAGATTAGTTATTTTATGATTTTAAAAAACTACGAAATATTATTTAATTTCTCATGCCTGTTTATCAGGGTAAAAAATTGCTTCTTTTTAAATCTTTTCTTAGCTTCGCCGCACAATCTTTATCAGGCTCAACCCTTAGACGTAGCTGAGCACTCCACTTATTTGTTCTATTAATAGATTGTGTCTTCTATTTTACACGTATTGTACACCTTCACGTCAAATATAGTTATGACACCGTTATCGATTTACACTTTGTCGTTATTTTAGAAATATTTACCCATAGCAGAAGAACTATAGTTTTCTACCGCTTAGATTAATTATTTGATATTAACAGAAAATGTACCTACTGAGCAAAACCGGAAAAATATTATTTAATTTGTAATGTACTACACTACTAGATACTGCACTATATCATTACTAAATAGTCTGAACAGATAGTTTCACCCATAGCAGAAAAAGTAGTTGTCTACCAACCACCTAGATAAGTTATTATAAGATTTTTTTTAAATACGAGTTGTTATTTAATTTCTTACGCCTGTTTATCAGGATAAAAAATTGCTTCTTTTTTAAATCTTTTCTTAGCTTCGCCGCATAGTCTTTTTAATTGCTCCCAGAGTGGATCATCCGGCTCAACCCTTAGACGGAGCTGAGCACTCCACTTATTTGCTCTATTAATGGGTTCAATGTCTTCTATTTCGCCCGTATTGTACACCTTCACGTCAAAAAATATGTCACCTGTATCATGCACCTCGAGATGCCGCAGCACACCGCCCGGGACACGACGCGCCAGTGACGACCACAGAGGTGTTGCTGAACGATTGGCAGCCTTTGTTTCGTCGGAGGCTCCAAACAAAGACGATGCTAGATCGTCGTTCGATTTTCTGTAACAATCAGAATTTATTAATGTGAATTCATTATTAGCTACCAATAATTATGGAATTCTAAACACAAACATATACCATCAAGAGCTTGTGACATAATTTGATGTCTATATAAGTAGATTTAGAATATATAATTTCCCATTTACTCAATAACTTTAGAACGACTTTACCTATTTCATTTCAGATGGTTCTTAGGGAAAGAAATTGGATATTTTCAAAAACTTGAAAGACTACTTGAACTTCACACATTTGGCAGCTCGCGCGATTGATTGGTTTATTCGTAGCCTTATATTACAAACACAATGTCAGGACCACGTCTCTAAAGTCAGCTCCTTAATTATACAATAGTGGTTAAAATCAGAAATAGCACGGGTCTCCCAAAAAAATGTTATAGCACTACCAATAAGCAATAGCACTACCATTTCAACCACTTCGCCTCTTTGTAACGAGAATGGTAAGTACCTATAACAGCTAACGTCAACCTATAATATCTACAGTTACGTGTGATGTGAAGTACCTACGATCCGTCCGATCCGTTTAACCAGATGAGATTTACATATCTGTACATTGCGATGGACGTAACGAGAGTTAACCTACAGCACTGCACATGCAACGCAATGGATGTATTGATTGTTATCCTGCTACGATTTATAGCTCCTTGCAACGCGATTGATGTAACGAGCGTGAACCTATACTGTAATTTTTACGTTCATAGAACCCGACGGATTTATTGATAGCTAACCATTTTCAGCTATTTACAAAGTGAGCAGCGTAAATGTCGAACGAGTGTAATGCGACTTACGGTTAAAAATAAAGTGCAGAGTGATACCACGCAACGCAAGCAATTACGAATCGTATAAAAAACTGTATAGTTTGTTGGATAAAATAACTAAAACTAAAAATATTTTTGATAAGTATACATACTTGGATAACTTTTTGGACGCCCTTGATTTCGATTCTTTGTAGGAGGTCTTCTTGGAACTTTTTGGTTTTTTCGGCGCTTCAACAACGTAGTCTTCTTCTACGTCCGATGTTTGCTGCTCCGAGTCGGAGTATAGAGCATGTGCGTTGCGTTTAAGCTTTGAGTCTGACCTGTAGGATAAAAAACAAAGATAAAGAATTATTTTAAGTTCATGTAGTCTCATACAATCACTAAAACCATAAGAATTATTAAATAATTCTAATGGTAAAGCGCATTGTACAAATAAAGTAAGACGACAACAAGTCAAGATATATTTCCATAGTGAAGTATGTTGCGGAAATTATCCTAATTTGTTGTAAGTAATAAAAATAAGAAAATTAGACTTACGTACATTTCGATGCAGTTGAGGCAGAATAAGTTTCAGCGAGAGAATTAAAATCACTTAACAATTCACGTATTTAGCGAATCCTCCGATGACTGTGACTGAAATTGGTTAGAAGGAAGTTTTATACCCAATTTCGCTATAGATTTTACACACTACATGTAAATAATAACACACATGCGTATGCCACCATTCAGCAATTATTTTGTGAATAAACAGTTTTATTGAATTACAAATATTTTGCAATAACATAATATTGGAGCAACTTATAGCATATCAGTTTAGGGATCCGTAAACTAAATAAGTAGGTAACTGATTTTACCAATTATTACATTTTATAAAACTCATTTCACAAATAATTATTAGTTATCATATTGCAAATATGATCCGTGTGATGCTGGCAGAGTAAAAGAACATCAACCCATATCCTCCTAAGGGTGTCGTAGAAGGCAACCGTTGGTTTAGCAAAGGGGTATTGATCACCTTATACTCCAACGTAGGTACTGTTGACTGTAGATAAATCAACAGTGCGATAAGGGCAGAGTAGCATAGCATCGACCCATATCCTCCAATGGGTGTCGTAGAAGGCCACCGTTGGTTTAGCAAAGGTATTGATCACCTTATCACCTCCGTCTACCAAACTGTACTGGGCAAGCATGGTGAATTACATTTCACATAAATTAACATACTATCTTCAGCAACTATCATTTAAAATAAATAAAATATTAATACTGAACCCACACTTTAATAATTTATTAAAATTGCATTCGCTTTAGATTTGCATGCGATGCATTAAATATGTTTATCAATATAATTAATAATTTATTTCATATTTCCATCAATTGCACTAATTTTGACGATTTAGGACTTCTGAATAATATTTTGTGTACACACACATTACAATATTGATATTGTGATCAGCATATTGTTTGTATAAAACTAGCAGATTTTTCATGTTCAAACCAGTCTCTGTTTGATTTGCCTAATTGCTGCCCAACTACGGACCTGGTTTCGGCCTGCCGGTTGGCTTCAGCAAGGAAGCTCTGAGATCAGGGACTGTTGAGCTATTTCTAAACTACTCTATTTTTGAGTAGTTTAAGTTGTAAGTGGTATTCAATAACTTTTTATTAAGTAGATATCAAACTTATAAAGTCAGTGTGGAACGTGAAAAGAATTCAGGTGAGTTTTTTTTCCCCTTCAACATTAACAGTTTTCGTTCTTTTCAACAAGATTCGGTTCAGTACCTTGTTTTTTTAGTATCGTGAAAATACACAGTCTCAATAACGATTTTTTCCAACAGTTGCAACTTTATGCGTTGATACTTTCGAAATTTGTTAAAAAATTTGTTGATACTTTTTTCGTCATAAAAATCATAGTCTCGAGATAGCATTCGTACAATTTTCGTAAATTAAATTTCACAACTTCTCGCGACCCCGTTGATGTGTCCATCCATAGCAAGAGCTGTCTGCACTGACCCACCGAAACGGTATAAAATCAAATCTGAATTAAATCAATATCGACCGACTTCCATAAAAATAAATTGGGAAGGCTGGCTCACATCGTTTCATCCGACGGCGCACGAAGTGCGACGTAGCGAGCTTGCGAGCGGTGAGGATGAAATGATGTGAGCCAGACTTCCCAATTTATTTACTACTTAAGTATATTATACATTCATTTCATTCAAATGTGTCTGAAAAATATTCATTGATAATCCTTAATATCGTTTGCAAAATTACCGATTATAGTCGATACTTAAAAAATGATATGGTCACATCACTATCTATTAGCTGTACTTTGAAATAACCAATCACAGCGCGTCAGGTACGTGCCCCTCACCCCGTGCTTACCGCCAATTTTAGTGAACTAGGTTGCTAACAAATATGTATTCATGCGGTATCTATTAGGAGGTAATCTATGATGTATTTAGAAATTATCTTCTTGAATTTTGCATTTTAATATAGGTGTCAATTGAAAAATACACTGAGAAAAATCCCTGCCCCAGGCGGGAATCGAACCGAGCATCTTCCGCAATCCGGGCGGCTGCGTTAACCACTACGCCACCAGGGCACTGCTTTCGCTGTCGAAATTAGTCAGTGCTTGGTGCTTATGTTTTTATGGTAAACATTGTTTCATCAAATCTTTGAAATTTTACACAAGCACTGACAAATTTCGACAGCGAAAGCAGTGCCCTGGTGGGGTAGTGGTTAACGCAGCCACCCGGATTGCGGAAGATGCCTACTGGGTTCGATTCCCGCCTATGGCAGGTCGATTTTTTTCAGTGTATTCTTTCTAGTTTTAAAACTATTTACGCGCTTGTAAACGCAAAGATTATTCCATAATGTCACTTTAATTCATCTAGGGAGTGCTCTCCAAGCATCTCTAACTTGATTGGTGCTGCTCTGCTCGCATCCAGCGGCTTCCCCCGAGGTTTACCAGTCCCTCCCATCCTCGTTTTCAACCAATGTTTTCTCTCCTAGGTTTCTCTCCCCCAACCAAACGAAGGATTTTGTACTCGACTGTGATTTGAACCCTGGACCTAAGGACCTAAGGGACTTTAAAATAGTGATGCTGTCGCGCGTTCGCATCGGTACAGTAGCGATGTGGTCGCTAGCTTTGTACCCTCGCCCACATAACCACGATTCAATCGCCGCGATGCAAACGCGACAATGGGTACACAACTATATAGACTTTAGGGCCCTCCCCACGGCGACTTTTTGCATTTGCTGTCGCGCGTTCGTATCGATACAGTAGCGATGTGGTCGCTAGCTGTGTACCCTCGCCCACATAACCAAGTCGCGATACTGCCGCGCTTATAACGTCGAGTCCTATATTACAGGATGGTTTTGAATTGCCATAATAAATGTTTCTGTGTCGAACGACTCCATGTTCGACGACAGTGACATGCAGTTGCGCGGTGGTCAAGTCACGCCCACTTTGGCGGACTTTTTCTTGGCACCATTTCAAAGGTTCATAAATACTTCCATGTTTTATATGCGTTAACTGCTTGAACTATTAAATAAATGAATATAATTAAAAGAAATATATTTAAATCAAGCTTGGCACGTATTACAACTATTACAATTACATCTAATATATCCGTAGGTAATTTTCAAAAATGGCGCGTTTATGGTGGACACATGCTTACCCAGTTCAGTGGTCTTGGAACAGGTAACCAGAACCTCAGGGAAGAGAGCTGTGCTACAAGGCTTTGGAGGTAGGTAAACCTCACATAAGTACAGTCAACGGCAGAAGTAGATGATCAAAAACAAAACTTCTAAATTAATTAAAATCAAAATTAACACAGCAATGTAAATTTCCTAAAAGTATATTCATCTTGTGGGTGTTAGTAGTCATTTGGATAATACGTCATTTAAATTTCTATTATACATGGCTTTCATTTAATGAACTTAGTTTTGATTTTGATCATCTTCTTTTGCTTTTGACGGTACATATAAAGTGATTGGTCGAACATTGATATAATAAGACTGTTGGTGTCTAACCAAAACAACCCTTCGATAGGCCGTTGAAGCACAGGCGCTAGTCACCGTTGTAAAAATCCGTATCTAACCTCGTTATGTTAATTAACAAAGTTACACTCACCTGGTTCATCTCGCCACTGTCCAGCAATTTTTCCCCTTCCTTTATGTACTTGGTTAGAATTTTTCTCCCGGGAGATTACTGAACACAAACTCTCAAATCCATCTCCCTAACAGCCCAATGCTGCCCTCCGAGACACCGTTGCTTTCTTCATGCGCACTGACTTAAGGAGCGCGCGAATATTTAAAATAGTAGCAGCATCAAGTTATAGGTACACAACTACATAGACTTTAGGCACAGTATTTGGTATACTGTTCTTGGGAACAGTAATACATCTTCATACAAACTGGCCGCTATCCATTAGAATGTGTGCGTGCGTACTCGGCGCCGTGTGCACATAACAAAAATATGGGGGCATAAGGCGGTCTCGATGTGATCGCGCGTTTTTATGTCATTGCACATTCGCTCGCCGCTCGTTCCCGCCCGGCACATTTACGATAGCCCTAGCGTCAACGCAGAGTAGGCTAATTACTCGCCGACAGCCCGCAGATAAACTACTGTTCTTGGTATACTGTGCTTTAGGGCCCTCCCCCCGAAGACTTTTTGTAGTGATGCTGTCGCGCGTTCGCGCGTATACAGTCGCGATGCGGTCGCTAGCTGTGTGCCCTCGCCCACATAACCACGATTCAGTCGCCCGATGCAAACGCGATACTGTCGCGCTTCTATCGTCGACATCGTATTTAGACGCCGTCGTGGTGGAGTGGTCAGTAACGCTGCCTACACATCGGGCGGTCCGGGTTCGAGTCCCGGTGGTGGCAAATGTTAGTGTGATGAACACGATCATTTGTTCATGAGTCATGATTTTTTATATATTTATTTAAGTTTATTTATAATAATATCTAGATTATTAAGTATATTTGTCCGTTATCTAGTATCCATAACACAAGTTCTTAAAGATACTTAATTTGGGCTAGATAATTGGTGTGAGCGTAGAAATATATTATTATTATCGTCGAGTCCCATATTACAGGACGGTTTTGAATTGCCATAATAAATGTTTCTATGTCGAACGACTCCATTTTGCGCACGTGAGGAGAACATCACTCTCGACCTGACTCTGATGCTCGGTTCTCCACTCAAGTGTTCGTAGGGATTGATATGGAGTAAAAGTTATGTTAGACTGATAATATTACTTTAACAATATTTGGGTACAGAAAGCGTACTTTCTGAAATGTAATAGTCGCGGTGGTGTCTTAGTGGTAGTCGTTAGCGAATATGAATTATTGAAGTGTCGGTGGCATAGTGAGTAAGAGCGTCGTCTCCCCCGGGAGGCACTGGTTCGATCCCCGCCACGTACCAATGTGTTTTGAATTCATATGTACGTTTAATCGACGCTTTTACGGTCAAGGAAAACATCGTGAGGAAACCTGCACACACCTATGAAGAAATTCTTAGGTTGTGTGACCATCCCGCACTTGGCCAGCGTGGTTGACTAAGGCCTAATCGCCCCTAATGTGGGGTAGGCTCGAGCTCGAGGTGGGGACATTATATGAGCTGATGATGATGATGATTCTCGTCCGAACAGTCGAACACACTAGACGCGTACAACTTTTTCTACAAAATTATAAGATTTCTGTTCTTCTAAATTTCACTCTTTGCTTAAAGTAATAATAACTAAATTGAATTAGCGTCTACTATTGCTACATACGCCCATAGTGAAGCTTGAGGCCCGTCATTTCGCGCGGCAGTGGTGACATCTCGGTGAGAAGTACTTCGCAGCGGCCAGCAAGGCAAGTTTATTGTATCACTCATAGACGTAGTATACGCAAAAGTTGATAATGCAGCGCACACCTAAATCTGGTCAGTCTATCATGTATTCGTCACAACCAAATCTTCACTCTCAATTGCATGATAACGAAGTAATAAGGAATGTGAACATTAGAAAGCGAAAAAATCCCGATCTTGATGAAGTAACCGATTATAAGGAAACCCTCATTCAGTCTTTTAAGGAAGTGTTTAATGCTGAAATACAAGAAATGAAACAACAAAATACTTTAATACTGCAGTCTAATGCACAGATGCTGGAGTTGTTGCAAACAAATGCTGCAAACTTTAAAGAATTGAGCGAGAAATTAATTACTCTTGAAAATAAACATGCTGCTGCAATGGAGCGTATTGACCAACTTGAATCTCAGCTAAATGACCTACAAAAGGACCACTACAGGAACAGAGTAGAAATCAGAAATGTCCCCAGGCAGGACAAGGAGAACTTGCAAGCAGTGTTGACTTCTCTATATTCAACCTTAAAAATATCTCCTCTGCCCGACGTCTTACAGTGCTATAGGAAAGGGAAGAATAACTCACCAATAACCATTGAGTTTAAAAGTCACAAGGAAAAAGAAGTACTTGTTAAAGCTGCCAAAGATTTCAATAGAGAAAACAAAGATACAAAGCTAAACTCCTACCACCTTGGACTAAATGGGGAAAGATTGCCTGTGTATGTATCCGAAGCGCTCACTCCTTTCAATAAGAAAATTCTAGCAGCTGCTCGTGTCCTCGTGAAGGATGGGAACTACAAGTATTGCTGGACCTCCCGTGGAAATGTCCTTATCCGAAAATCTGACGGTGAGCCTGCTGTGGTGCTGAGGTCATGCGCCCAAGTAGAAGCCCTACGTTCTGCATGACTAGTAAACCAGAAACGTCGTCCTTATCTTATACAGTACTTATCAGTTTTCATTAATTGTATCATTTTGTTTGTTACCTTGGAAATCATTACGTTACTCAATAATAGTGTTAAATATAACCTTAGTTATTCTTATAAATCGAGTCAAATTAAGTCTAGTAGCAGGATATTTCTTATGTATTCTATAATTCACTTTTCCTATTGCACACATAATATTGAAAACTTATGCAATAACTTAGACAGTCATTTCGAGGTCCAATTCTTTGCTACTACTGATCATCAATTAAATCCAATACAAAAATATCTCTGTTTAAAAAATGGATAGTCACATTGATGAGATTGCTACTGACGTTGATCAAATCAACGTTGGTGAATCAGCTCTAGTTGGTGATCCGAGTGCTTTTCAATTACATAGGACTGAATCAAATACCTCACTTAAAATCATTACACAGAACATTAGAAGTATAAATAAGAATTTTTGTGACTTCGAAGTCTTTCTGGCAAGGAGTAAAATTGAATATGATGTGATTGTCTTGACCGAATGTTGGCTTCAAAATTCTGATCTTATACCAGATATGAAAAATTATAACTGCTACACTACTACTAGGCATATAAATCAGAATAGTGGTGTCGTGGTGTATATTCGGCAAAATTTGCAGGAAGTATCTGTGTATGATAGATGAGGCTGATTGTTTAGTGGTACAACTTGGTAATAACTACTCTTTTATCTGCGTGTATAGATCGCCATCATTTACTTCTACAATTAATTTTCAAAATTCAATTGATATATTACTACGCAATATAAAACATGTTACGAATATCTTTATGATTGGAGACATCAATATCGACATTAGTAAATCTAATGGCGATCATAGATCAGATGAATACATGGATCTCCTGGCGATGCATGGACTTATGCCTAGCCACATCATACCAACTCGTGAAGATAGATGTCTTGACCATTCCTTTGTTAAATCCAACAACAAAATTCTAACCCTGGTATGTTCCTCCTCAATCACAGATCATAATACGGTGTTTGTTGAAATATCATCTACTTACAATAATAATCTCAGGAAAGCAAGTGTAGTCTACCCTAAAATTGATGATTTAAAAGTTTCACATTTGTTGGAACAAGTTGACTGGAATGGTTTTTGTGCAATCACTGACGTAAATATTGCCACTGAAACCTTCATTTCTAAGATAAATGGGGTTATAAAAGAATCTTCTTTTGATATTAGACAGCCAAACAGAAAAAATATTGTTAAGCCCTGGATGACACCGGGGCTACTACGTTGTGTGAAATTTAGAGATGCACTCCATCAAAGACACAAAAAATATCCCAATGACATAAATCTACAAATAACATATAAGCGCTACAGGAATTACTGCACCAACATATTGCATAATCTTAAGAAAGCGCATGATATTTCGGAATTAGAAAAAAATCAAAAAGATGTTAAAAAAACATGGGCAACAATAAAACGAGTTTGTTCTTTGAATAAATCCAGCAATACAATCGACACATCAAACCTGCTCAAAATGAAGGATACTCCTGAGGATTCCTTGAGTCACATTAACAACTTTTTTGTAGGTGTGGGTAGCAAACTAGCTAAGCAGGTTTTACAGAAATTAAACACAACACAGGAAGATTTGACAAGACAATATAAATATAGAAATTGTCCAAGGGATTCTTTTGTGCTGTTAGAAACTGACAAAACTGAAATAGCAAAGATAATTGCCTCATTAAAAAATACATCTTCTACTGGTTGGGATGGTTTATCAGCAATCTTCTTTAAGAAATTTTCTAGATTGTTACTTATGCCAATAACTCACATTTGTAATTTGAGTATTTCCTCGGGACTGTTTCCTAAAGTTCTTAAAAAATCAATAGTTGTTCCAATTTTCAAACAAGGGGATAAACATGATATATCAAATTATCGTCCTATATCATTGCTGCCCATACTGGCAAAAATTCTAGAAAAGGTCATCAATTATCGTCTTGTCCATTACTTAGAATCAAATAACCTACTGTCCGAAAACCAATTCGGTTTTAGACAGAAGAAATCTACAGGTGATGCAATTGATGAACTAGTTTCTCATGTAGTGGAGAGTTTAGATAGGAAATTGAAATGCGTCGGCGTCTTTCTGGATATGGCCAAGGCCTTCGACACTGTTTCGATACCATTGCTGCTTTGCAAATTGGAAGAAATCGGTGTTCGGGGTCTGCCGCTGGATCTGTTTAGGGATTACTTGTCGGATAGATCTCAGTCCACTAAAGTTGGTAACGCTTTCAGTTCAGTACAGCCCATAAACTATGGCGTTCCTCAAGGCTCCGTACTTGGCCCTACGCTATTCTTAGTTTATATTAACAATATCTGTAATGCAAACCTGGCGAACTGTAGAATAATCACATATGCCGACGACACAGTTTTGCTTTTTACTGATAAGACATGGGATGGCGTGGGGACAAAGGCTGAGAGAGGTTTGAGGAATATAATCAGCTTGCTGAATAATAATCTACTAACGCTGAATTTGATGAAAACCAAATACATTATGTTTTCGATTAAGTCTGTACAAGACTTATCAAATTTTACTCTGAAAGCACATACATGCAGAGATGATGCAAACTGTAACTGCTACACTCTCTCACAGGCTTCTAGTATTAAGTATTTGGGTGTATTTATCGATAAAAATATGAACTGGAAGGAGCATCTAGACAATTTGAAGGGACGTGTGCGTAAATTGATACCAGTTTTTAAAAAAGTAAGGCACCTAGGAAATGAAAAGATAAATAAAATTGTGTACTATAGTTTATGCCAATCATTACTTTCTTATGGCATAACAGCATGGGGTGGTTCACATAAGACAACACTTATAAAAATAGAAAGAGCTCAGAGAGCCATCTTGAAAGTTATTTTGTTTAAGCACATAAGATATCCTACAGCAGAGCTATATAAAGAATTCCAGGCCCTCTCCGTTCGACAATTGTTTATTAAAGAAATTATTCTGAAACAGCATTCTTTACCCCGAAATAATGGCTCTGATAGGAGGCCATATACCGTATATAAGGTACCCTCATGTAAAACAAGTTTTGCTCAAGGTTTTTCGTTTTTTCTGGGACCATTTTTATATAATCGCATCAGCAAACAAGTCATATTAGAAAATAAATCTAAAGCCTTATGTAGGAAAGCACTTTATGAGTATTTTAAGGGATATGACTATGAAGAGACTGAAAATCTATTCCAAAAATTTGCATAAGCTATATAATATATTCAAATTAATAATACATACTTATATATATTTCTAAACATATAATTAACATAATAGAAAATTAGTATTAGGAAATTTATGCATATATATTTATATAGCTAATTAAATAGAAAATATAATAGATAAATATATTAATTTAAGTAAATACATAAGTGAATAAATACCGTATTATGTAAAATAACTTTTAGGATCTTTAATATTATATATAAAAATATTAAACACAAACATATATATGTAACATAATCTATTATTATGTATTTATATTATTATGTTATTTGACTAATATAATCATAATGTCCTGCTTTTCGGCCCATTAAAAAGTTGACTCATTTTATTTTATTTAGTTAGTTTTAGTTTTGTTATTTTGTTTTATCTAAGCGCCTTGCTTATACTGTGAAGTTGTTTACCTCACTCGAATGTTTTTAGTTCTACCTTAGTAATATTTGTCACCCGCGTTAAAAGCAAACGCACGCGTTTTAAAATGTACCTACCTTATGCACAGGACGATTATCGTTACCTTGCCGTAACACAGTCTTGTACTAGTACGGAAGGTAATGGATTGTGTTTCTGTACCTACCTACCTTATGTTTAGTAAAATTGTATTGGTATAAATTGGTGTTAAGTTATATAAGAAATACACTGTAAAGTTATTTAACTTTAACTATTTTTCGGTGAGTACAAATTGTAAAATTATGCACAATAAACTATTTTGTATTGTATTTTTTTGTATGATGATGATGAATTATTGACGTTTCCCGCGCGCATCGTTGTCTCGTTCCCTCGACCACGTTCCTTTTCACATCTTGAGGTAACATATTTCCCCCCTTGGACGACCGTAGGTGCGTGGCGGGGATCGAACCAGTGCTTCCCGGGTGGGAGACGACGCTCTTCCGCACTACGCCACCGACACTTCTTAGACCCCGGTATAGGTAAAAGCAATCCACATTTGTCACCAGACACCCAATCAGCGGTGGCCATGATAACCGGCCAGTCCATAATGGGTGTGATCCGACTCCAGCAGGCGGCAGACAGTCTGGTGGCCGACGGTAGTATAGACGGACTCCACCCCAACAGCGTTCACGGGTTGCATGTGCACGACGCGGGCGATTTAAGCGAGGTGAGCTCTTTACTTTCTTGTATACGTAGTATAGAGTTTTACTAGGTGGTAGACCCATATGTAGGGTCGTCTGTGTAGGTACCACCGCCTTTCTTATTTCTGCCGTGAAGCAGTTCGCTGTGTTTCGGATTGAAGGGAAAGGTAGCCAGTGTAATTACTGGGCATGGAGGGCATAGCATCTTAGTCCCCAGGATGGCAACGCACTTGCGGTGTTAAGTGATTTACACTTAATATTGCAAGTGTCTATAGGCGGCGGTGACCACTTAACATCAGGTGGGCCGCAAGCTTGTTTGCCATCTCCAAACATAAAAAAAAGGAAATCTGGTAATCGTCAAAAAAATCTTGAGATTTTGGCGGATTTACTACACGTTTTTGACCTCCCTGAGTCGAAAAATACCGTTTTTGGAATTATGTCTGTGTATGTGTGTGTGTCTGTGCGTTAGCACGATAACTCGAGCATGCTTTAACTTATTGCAACCAAATTTAACATGCATGTTTGACATCAAAATATAAGGTTTCTATCAACTTTTGAGTCGTTTCCGGTATACGAGAAAGTCAAGGGGAGACCACTCCCGATTTTTTATCACGACTTTATAACTTCACCTGTATGTTTGTAACAGACTCATTTGTACACAATTTTGACCCACTTTAAACGATCAGATTTCATTTAAACTTTAAAGACTTATCAAAGACCGATGACATTACAATGATTCGATAACAATATCCCATTATCCTGATTAGAATCGCCAGGATTAATAAATTAAACGTTTGGAATGTTAGTTCAGCTATACGTCACTAGATGGCGTTGTCATTATTATGGCTTTTTCTAGCTGCCGAGTTTTGTTTAATAATTTATGTATTTTCAACGGCGGTAATAAATCGCACTAAAAAGCAGAAAATAAATAATAGTTTAAAATAAAATTATGATAAATTGGATTAAAAAGTGAAAATTATTTATTTCACCTCTCCAGCACCAAAATATCTCTTTTGCTTCGTAAAATCTCGAAGCAAAAACGGTTTTTGCTGCGAGCTCCGAACAAGACGTTCAATCTAAGTATTTGTAGTAATATTACTTTTAATTTTTATAAAAATAAATAAAAAATAAAAATCATTTATTTTCAGACCAAAGATCCATAGATTGTTAGTAACAATATGACTTATAGACTATGTTAGTATGACACACATGGGAAAATTATAATATTTTTTTTTTGAAACATCCTCAATGGGCAGTCTCACCGAACCCTTGCCACATGGAGCTCGGTGAACCTGCCAACCAGGGCTGAATCAAGGCTATCACCCACCATCCTCAGGACTCTGTTCAAGCTCCGTCGCACCCTGTTCAGAAGCGAGGCAACCTTCTTTCGCATTAATGCGTAAAATTCGTCCACGCTGGCATCAGCAAACATACCGGACGCACTACAATAACGAGGGAGCCGGAACAGAGCCCTGAAGATGTTGTTGTACTGAATGCGTAGGGCATTGTAGGATTTCTGTGTAAAGTTGGCCCAAAGGTTGCTCGTGTAAAATGATTAATAATTATTGATTAATTTAAAGATATTAAACATGTATAAAAGTATTGTGTTATTTTTTCACCTAAAACCATTTTCTCGCTGGAGAGGTAAAAAGTTGTATTGAAACATACAACTTTTCACCTCTCCAGCGAGAAGCAATTTCTTTTTGTCTCGTACCTTTAATTGTGCGTTCCAAAACGATTTAATTTACTCGGGGTAGAGTGAATTATAGCTCACTATTGGGCGTTATTAAGATGCGCTTTCACCATTGGTTAGTTTTGTTAAATTATAGTTATGTTGCACCAATTAGAAGAAAAAAAGCGCTGTCTACTTGGCTTCACCTGGTTTTGGAACGCACTCTAAATCTCTTACAGCGCTCAAAGTCAAAGTCAAAGTCAAAATTTCTTTATTCATTTGGGTACAATTTGTACACTTATGAAAGTCAATTTTGATGCCATCAGTTCGACAGTCTACCAGGAGGCCTTGTTCTGAGAAGAACCGGCAAGAAATTCGACAAGTTTTATCCTCCCTTTACAGTTTTCATAGTATTGATTTGGAAAGAGTCATAATTCACATTGTCAATTTTTGTTTTTCTTTCTCTTTTGCTCAGTAGTCTATTTTTGAATCACTCGCTATGCTCGCGGTCTATTCTCAATTCTAGACTACTTCGCTGGTTCGTGATTTAATATCGGCACTTGCAGCTAAAAGTAACTTTGCCCACGTGTTGAACAAATAACTATTAGGTCCTTACCTATGAAATTGGCGTTTTATTATCTTGTACAGTCGACCAAATTGAATCATGACCCACCTTAAGATCATTTTCCTACAGTCACTCAATACAAAGTAGGTTGAAATTCGCATGAACATACATTTCTTAAGTAACGAACCTGTTATCAATTTATTAGACACTGACAATGTCTAATTAATATGGCCTTTTAAAATTTTTTCAAGTACTACTTGACATCTGACACATAACGTAATTTTATTTTTAAAAATATAATAGTTATTCCTTTTTCTCAGTAGTGAAAAGAGTTTAGATTATGAACGGCATCTTATTTGAAATTCCAATTGAGACTTTAGTGCAGTGATAACAAAGAGTAAAATTGCATAGATCTCTGACCCGTAATGACACATTTTAATTCATATTTATAACGTACTAAGTGCAACACGCATGATAGCGAAGAAAACCTAACTAAATTTATGATTGTAAAGGAATGATCGGCCAAGTGGGTCATGATTCAGTTGGTTCGACTGTACCTAAACTTGCAATTTCTTTAATTCAATTGTTGTTTTAGGTTCTTATTATTATTATTTTTTGAAACTACACTCTTTGCAAGATTTTGTCTGTAATTAAATTATATTTCAATTGTTAAATTCTGAAAAGAAAGTGAAAATGACTCTTCAATCTCTTCATCGGAATTGACTATTTGATGCCTACTTACTCATGGACAGACTTGATTTTTTCATAATTTATTGATGCTAGACTTAGCCGAGGGTTGATCGCTTATTTCCTCTAAATTTTGTGACATTAGGATTTATAGTTAAAAAAAAATAGAGTTTGTATGGAACAACGCCAATTTTTATGAAGATTTTCAAATAAATATGTATTTTCCATACTAACGTTATTTAAAATTTCTAAAAAACTCCGTTGCCAAATCTTTTGAAATTTGGAGTGTATAATTGGACAAGACTTAGTTAAAGATTGCATCAATAATTTAGGCAAAAAATAAGCTTGCACAACGATTCCAAGAGTTGATTCTGCTGACCATATAAAACAGCCACTTTATTTTATTTTTTGAATTAAACATTTAAATAATTATAATTTCACTACATGCAAATTCAACAGTATAGTCTTTATTCATAATAAAAATATAAAACTGAAACAGCTACTAAATTAAAGTAGTAGTACACAGCTAATAGTGTGTAAGAAAAAGAAACGCCAATTACATAGGTAAGGACTTAATATTTATTATAAGTATAAGGATTTTACGAAGCAAAAGAAGTCTTTTATGCTGGAGAGGTGAAAAGAATATTGTATTTATTTATAGGATTGACCTTTTTCTAGGGCTGCAAATCAATAGGGGGTCATTACAACCCCCACGGGACTCCGCACGGGAGTCCAGAAGACCCCAGGCATAACCGACACGCGGGGGATCTAGGAAACATAGCCGCGGACGAGAACGGACGCGCCACTTTTAGGATAGTAGATAATGTGTTGAAGGTAAGACCAACATGTAGCTTTTAAGTGGGGAACTCACTATGTGGATGTCATCCAAAAGTTGAGCAAACACACGATCACTCCATTCGCATCACTCCAACTACTTTCATTCCACGCAGCGACTTCTGGGCCCCGATCGCGGTAAATCGATTCGATTCGAGAGATTGATTGATTTGTTTCATAGTTACCTGTATGGGCGCCGCCAGCGGATTTGCATTGAAGATTCCGTTTCTTCTTGGTGCAGGACAGCTGCTGGTGTTCCACAGGGTGGCGTCTTATCTCCTTTACTTTTCACTTTGTTTATAAATTCTATTTCTAATAGTCTAACTTCATCCTACCACCTTTTTGCAGATGACTTACAAATTTATTGCCAGGCTCCATTAAACGAGTTGTCTGAGGCAGTGAATATCATTAATTTGGATCTCTCACATATTTGTGAATGGAGTAAGATGTTCGGCCTAAAACTAAATCCATCGAAAACTCAAGTTATTGTTATTGGCAGCCCTAAAATGATTTCAAGAATTGACTTGTCTCGATTACCAAAAATAAACTTTGATGGCGTCAATGTCACTATTAGCAAGTGTGTTAAGGATCTAGGCCTACATATTGATAGTACTTTATCTTGGGGTCCACAGCTTCAAGAGGTTAGCCGTAGATTGTTTGCATCTGCAGGATCACTTAGACGTCTTCGTAATTTTCTTCCGATTGCCACCAAAATTGCGCTTGCTGAATCCCTTCTTCTCCCTATTTTAGACTATGCTGATGTCTGCTACCTCGATGTCAATGAAGACCAACTAAATAAGCTTGAGCGGCTTCAAAACTTCTCTATAAGGTTTATATTTGGTCTTCGCAAATATGACCATGTATCTGATTTTCGCACTAAGCTCAAGTGGTTACCTATTCGCCTTCGCCGGAATGCACATATTGTCTCCCTCCTATATAATATTCTCTTTAATCCCAATACCCCATCCTATCTCAAACAACGTTTTACATTCCTTCAGGACGCTCATTCGCGAGATTTGCGATCATCTAGTAATTTGAGGTTGGAGACTCCAATGCATTATACAAAATTCTATAGCAAGTCGTTTACAGTGCATGCTGTTAGTTTGTGGAATGCATTGCCGGTCGAGATAAGACGTGCTAAATCTCTGAACATTTTCAAGTGTCTAGTAAAAGATCACTATCTGTCACTGTCTGTCGTAGTATAGATTCTTCTATTATTATTAATTTGCTATTGTTTACCATTCATGTATTCCAAATTGTATTTATAACATTGTGTATGTAGTATGTGTACTATTGTTTATGTAGTATATGTATTTAAATTGTATGTAGGTTTATATATTATGTTATATGTGTGTATGTTTATTCTGTGGTTGTTGTATATATGTATCTCATGTTATGCCAACTTCCCTCTAAGTTACTTGTTCCATGCTGATTCTGTCCATCCTAAGGTTGCCTGGAAGAGATCGCACACAGCGATAAGGCCGCCCATTGTACCAATTTTAGTATATTTTTGTTTATGTAATTTTATTTTTTGTTGGTGTACAATAAAGTATAAATAAATAAATAAATAAATAAATAAATAAATCATTTCAAGTCGAACGCAGATGAAACACAAACGCTGTCAAAGTTACGTTTCTGTTAGGCCCTGTCCGCACAGCGATAAATAATATCGCGTTCAAATTGAACGACAGGGCAGAGAAAAGTTACAATTTAATAATTTTATGTAAGAAACTCATATCCAGGCTCCTTGTACGACTGACCATATTAAATTTTTGAAGTGGCTGATCATGAGATGGTCTGTGTGAAAATCTGCTAGAGATGAAAGCCAATAATACTTAAAATATAAGAGCACAAATACTTACCTTGGGTGGTAAAAAAGCCCCAGATCGCATATTTGGACAATGGTCAATTTTCATTTCATTTCATTTACCACCCCAGTTAAAAAATGTACTGTAGAGTGCATCTGAACTTTTGACAGCACTGGTTTGCTCACAATTTTTAAGCATCTAACAAAAGATATTATAGTAACGAGTTTTTTTCTACCTTAGGTTTGGGATATCATAGGTAGATCAATAGCGGTATCAGAAAAGAAGGACGATTTGGGCAGAGGTAGTTCACCGCTCTCAAGGGTAGATGGAGACAGCGGGATGCCGTGAGTATATTGATTTTATATCTAGAGCATTTTTTTTCTTAGACAGGTCAAAGAGAAGCATAGGTATCCGGGTGAAGGAGCAATAGCTGACATAAAACATAGGCGCGAAACGAAGTCTTTAGTGTTCGAAAAACTAGAAGGGTCCAATCATTATGAAAGGTTCGATAAACCACACATTCACACACCAGGCCATGCAATACTTAAATACCCACCTCCTCCAAGAGGCAAAAGTGGACGTAAAGAACGCCTGGGTTAACACACTCAAAAGCACTAATCGAACCATACTCTCGTAAGCGAACTGACGAGTTACTAAAGCTTAATAGGGGCAACCTGAGCGTGTTGACTAGGGCTCTGACTGGCCACTGCAAGCTGAACAGACATCTCTACAACATGAGACTAAAAGATACTGATGCTTGCAGATTCTGTGAACAGGAGCGTGAAACACCAATGCACCTCCTGTGCTCTTGTGAATATCTCATTCACAAAAGAAGCCGACATTTGAGGAGACAAATTCTCGACCCAGACGATATCAAAACAATCCGAGCTAGAAATATCGGGTCATTTTTAGATAGTGCCCAGCTAAAGGAGTACATGTAAGGCCTCAATAGGACTTACTTGGAGGCTAGTCGCAATAGATCTTTACATGTCGCGGTGATGCAAATAGATAACCACATATTCTCGTCAAGGAACGTCGATACATCCCAAAGATGCTTCATGAGGCTATTCAAATTTGAGCTGCTGTGATGAATATGAGCTGTTGATGATGATGATGAACCCTGAGCCATGTGATGCCGGCAGAGTAGAATATCATCACCCCATATCCTCCAATGGGTGTCGTAGAAGGCGACTAATAGATCAGCAAAGGGATATTGATCACCTTATACTCCGTCCACCAATCCGCATTGGGCAAGCGTGGTGGACTACTGCTTAAACCTCCTTCGATGACAAGGAGAGGCCTTGTGTCCCAGCAGTGAGCGAATTATAAAGGCTGTTATGTTGACATAAACTATTATTATCATATTACAAATACCGTCCAATAGTCAAGTTTTTTAACAGTGTTTTTAAATATTATTTTTGGTAATTTTTATTTCGTAAAAGACTAGTATGTTTGTTTTAAGGAGACGCATGAAATGTGTGTCTGTGCGTTAGCACGATAACTCGAAAATACTTTGACTTATTGCAACAAAATTCAACATGCATGTATGAGATTAAAATATAAGGTTTCTTTCAACTTTTGAGTCGTCGATCACGAAAGTTAAGCAACCAAGTGCGTGGTCGGTACTCGGATGGGTGACCAAAATTTAACATGCATATATAACATTGAGATTAAAATATAAGGTTTCTTTCAACTTTTGAGTCGTCGATCACGAAAGTTAAGCAACCAAGTGCGTGGTCGGTACTCGGATGGGTGACCAAAATTTAACATGCATATATAACATCAAAATATAAGGTTTCTATCAACTTTTGTGTCGTTTCCGGTATACGAGAAAGTCAAGGGTATTTTTCAAAAATATTTTGCATTCTTTTTCAGCATTGCCTGTGGCATCATAGCGCGATCAGCCGGCATATTCCAAAATCCCAAACGCATATGCGCATGCGACGGTGTAGTTGTGTGGGACGAGAGAGATCGGCCGCTAGCTGGAAAGGGACGGCGCGATACAAGCAAGTGTTGTGAGAAAGAGAGGGGAGATAACGATAAGGACTTGAAGACGTGTTGTAAATTTTAAGTGATAATGAGGTGTAAAAAGAAATAATATTTATTTAAAGTATTTTCAACACACTTGCTCATAAAATAGCATTACTGCGCGGTTTTCGTAATGGCGTCCACACTACTGAGGCCTTAGTATGAGCTTTGATAGTTTTCGAGCTCGATCAAACGTATCGTCTTTCTTCATACATTGGCCACTGTTTCTGATAATTTACGCTAGGGGCGCTAGTGGGCAATGTATGAAAAGAGACGATACGTTTGATCGAGCTCGAAAACTAACAAACTCATACTAAGGCCTCTGCCTTTTACTTGAAGATTTTTTATTATTTAAATTCTCTGTAAAGGAATACACCATACACCCAATTCTTCAGTTTTTTTTTTAACTGATTTACAGCAAAGGGATCTAGCCCATCCATCCATGTCTTCAATTGTTTTTTTTTTTGAACTATGGGAGTCCAATATTTTACTCTTGGCAACAGACCTCTGATTTAGATAAGTTCCTATTTATGGGTGTGTGTGTTGAAAACAAACTTGTAATTAAATGTGTGTTGAAAACAGTAGTATGTCAATCTCCCAGCTCTGATCATTACATACTGGATTGAGTACAAACTAGAGATGAATCATAATATTGATACACTATTTAATTTTCATCATAATTATTAGCCATGTGATGCCGGCAAAGTAGAATATCATCACCCCATATCCTCCAACGGGTGTTGTAGAAGGCGACTAATGGACCAGCAAAGGGTTATTGATCACCTTATACTCCGTCCACCAATCCACATGGATCGCAATCCGATCAATTGCAGCGGTTTCGCTAAGTTTCTACTAAAAAAAAATGTTTACATATTTACTCTTTATGTAATTATCGAATATCTCAAAAGAAAATTTTGTTTTTTGGAAAACTGTTTTTGATAACTTTTTCGACTTTAATTAAAAGCCGGCCATTTTATTGATATTTACCTCACAAATATTATGTGGCTCAGGCTTTGTCCAGAATCTTCAAAATAGCTTACATTTAAGTAGGTCAATAGGGCATTTTATGTGACGGCTAACCACCCTTACTGCAGAAGAGGTGACGCTACAGAATCTTAGATAATCGATCGAAACCGTGTCCAGCCAGCTTGAAAAACCACTTTTCGCTGGTCTCTCAATCTCGGTAACGGAAGTGGTTTTGAAGACTTTTTGCATATCAACGGGCGTCACATAAATTTGTGACGGGCATCGAGCTAAAAGTTTTGTGATACGTACAGCGGTTTATTAGAAAAATGCAAAAATCTGTGTCCAGCCAGCTTGAATTTACGTATAAAACTTCTGGCTGGCACTTCTGAATCTCGATAACGGGAGCGTTTTCGAATATGGTTCCTTTTACTAACAAAATGTGACGCAAGTTGTGACGGTAATAACGTTTGATTTATGGCGTCACGTGCAATGGTTTACGAGAAATCAATTAAAAACTGGTGTCCAGCCAGCTTGAAGTTCAAGCTGGCTGGACACATGTATCTCCGCTGCCTGATGGTCTACGGCCTTCGAAATATGTTCAAGTTTTTGTGACGGGGACGATAATGATAATCTGAAGTTGTGACGGAGAAAGTTTACGTAGTTTCAAAGATATTGATCATTAAATTATTTTCATACAAACACTGCAGTAGGGTTACCAATATTGTAGGTTTTATGTAGAAACAAGTATATTATTTTAAGGCTTTAATGAACGAAAATACGTGTATTGGTGATATTAATACCTACCTACTAACCTACATTTACAGTACCTACATATTTTAATCGATAGAAGACAAAAGCGTAGAGGTGTTGAAAGGGGGTAATTTTTTGCGATATTGATTATTTACGTGCAGATAACTACTCTTTTTAGTGGGTAAGTATTGGTGTTTTTCATGGTAAGCATAAATAATTAATGCTATTGCATAAATAATGCTATAGCAACACAGGATACAATGGTTTCTTTTTTCTTCTAAAAATTATATGAAAAGTAAATACTTTCCGGCAAAGAGAGTCAAAAATATTTTAAGTATATTTAGTTATATTTTACTGTAAAAATATTTTTTAGGAAATATCTTGGTCACGAAAAGATACTGAACAATTTCTGAACGTGCTCATACGCTGCCGCAGACCGACTTGGGTTCAATAGGTAGGTAGTTGATGTTGGTGTCGCCATCTGTTGCTTAAAGTTGGTACTACTAGGACAACTGTTCGAATCATAATTATGTTCTCTTCCTCTGAATCAGACTCTTTCATCACCCGCATGCTATACCGATTATGGCGCGCCCTACGACTAGGTACTTACTCTGAGTTTTCTCAAAAAAATGATAGTTAATATTTTCTCATTGAGGTGGGAAAAAAGAAAACAAATTAACGACGGTAAAGCATTTATTTTAATTAGGTAGGTACATACCTTATTTATTCTTTATTGCACAAAAAATAGTAGATGTCTAATAAAATGATAAATCTTCATCCTAGCGAATACCCCAGTTGCATTTCGAAAGCTTTCACTTGGAAGCCTGGCCCCTAATCGGAGAGTAAGTAGATAGGGTCGGACTTCGAAACGAGTCGCCTGAATCTGAGGAAACTGAATGTGTAGGGGGCTCAAGGAAGCTCCGTAAGATCACCCTAAAACAATTTCGGCTACCGGAGTTGCCTTTAAATATTTTTAATTAATTTTTAAAATTCGTATTTATTGTATTGTGATTGCGTGAAACAAAACGTAATTTCTATCCTTTTTTAGGTTATGATAAGATTTTAAAACTTTTGAAGTACTAAAACGCGTGAAACGAAACGCCAATCCACTATTTTGATAATAGTTTTGACATTTCTGACAGCGTTAAATTGCGTCATTCCGTTGGTTGCTTTCGAGTTTTCGTATCTAGTGTTTTATGCACCTACATGGCTGGGTGATAGGTAGGTTAGGGTTTTTTCATATATTTTGAGGTTAATTTTTTATAAAAAAAAGTAAGCATTTCCGGCATTCGAAATTTACGAGGGGCGACTCCCACCCTCCCTTCCTTCCCCCCACCCTCCTCTACCTCCAAAAAAGGAGACTTATTTCGAAATTCTTACCAGTAGATATACAAATGGTGGACTTAATTAGGAAAGAAAACTATTCTGACAATCTGACTATTCAACTCGTAAAAACTAATGATGGGCAAAAAGTAACACAAAATAATAAGTGGGGGCTCTTTTTAGGCAGCGCTGGTAGTCAATTATTATTTTGAATTAACACTTATTTACGCTTTTTTAACCGAATTCAAAAAAGGAGGTTATTAATTCGACTGTATGTTTTTTTTTAGTGTTTCTTACCTCATAACTCGTTACTGAGTGGACCGATTTTGAAGATTCTTTTGACCTTTGGAAGCTAGTGCTTGTCATGGGGTCCCATTTAAATTTTATCGACATCTGACAAATATTTTTTGAGTTATCCCTAATAATGCCTATTTAATTGACATTGATGATATCATAATTTTATCACTTGTGTCTAAAAGATCTTGAAGTAGTTTCCTGAAAATTTCTATACTTAAAACACTAAAAAGCAGAAAAAAACCGCCTTCAAAACTAAAAACGGGAAAAATAAAAATTTTGTTTATAAAAATCTAATTTTTTTTGAGGTCGGTGCCAACCTCAATATTTGTAATAAACGTTGTCACTTATATTCGGGACCGACCTCTAAAAACATTTAGATTTTTATAAACAAAACTTTTATTTCTCCCGTTTTTAGTTTTGAAGGCGGTTTTTTTTATTTAATTTTTTTTTACTGCGGGAAAACCTATTCTCACGGAAAAAATCAAATACAATGCAGGTATGGCCACAACCGGCCGATAAGTCGATTAAAAAGAAATCCTTTATTTGTGTAAAATTATGGTCACCTAACATTATTCATAGATGTTTGTATGGAAAAAATTATATGATTAATATCTTTGAAACTACGTAAACTTTCTCCGTCACAACTTCAGATTATCATTATCGTCCCCGTCACAAAAACTTGAACATATTTCGAAGGCCGTAGACCATCAGGCAGCGGAGATACATGTGTCCAGCCAGCTTGAACTTCAAGCTGGCTGGACACCAGTTTTTAATTGATTTCTCGTAAACCATTGCACGTGACGCCATAAATCAAACGTTATTACCGTCACAACTTGCGTCACATTTTGTTAGTAAAAGGAACCATATTCGAAAACGCTCCCGTTATCGAGATTCAGAAGTGCCAGCCAGAAGTTTTATACGTAAATTCAAGCTGGCTGGACACAGATTTTTGCATTTTTCTAATAAACCGCTGTACGTATCACAAAACTTTTAGCTCGATGCCCGTCACAAATTTATGTGACGCCCGTTGATATGCAAAAAGTCTTCAAAACCACTTCCGTTACCGAGATTGAGAGACCAGCGAAAAGTGGTTTTTCAAGCTGGCTGGACACGGTTTCGATCGATTATCTAAGATTCTGTAGCGTCACCTCTTCTGCAGTAAGGGTGGTTAGCCGTCACATAAAATGCCCTATTGACCTACTTAAATGTAATCTATTTTGAAGATTTGTCCAGACAGCCTGAGCCACATCAAATATTAATGCATTTGCATTTTATTATAGAGAATTGTCGTAGTTTTCGGAAATCCAGTATCCGGACGATATTGAGTTACTATCCGGTATCCGACCGGATAGTAAATTTACGCCGGATACCGGATAGTTACCGGATTCATCTCTAGTACAAACGCAGCCTCGTGCGTGTTAAACGAGCAGCCTAGCTCACGTGTATCATAATGTACAGTTAACAGCACATCAGGCTTGTCAAATGTTGTCAATCGATTTTGCGCTTCATATCACACATGCTTAAGAATAAAAATCAATTGGAGAAATTTTACAGTTTCGGTTAGTTTCATTTGCTGTCATCTGTACAAGATGCGTTTAGGATAGTTTTTAACTTATTTACCTCGTATGTCGGATTAATCCGACAAGTATTTACTTGTCCGTACCGCCCGTGTCGTGAATATCTGACAAAGAACATGCATTCGTACTTAATGTTTTTTTATTCTATGAGCTCGTGTTACACTAAAATAATTCATAAACGATATTATTTAAATGCACATCAAACAACTTATCATGTATCAATTTATACCGGGTGTAAAAATACCTCAGACAAAACCGAAGTTTACGCATTCTATACATCAAAACAAGAAACTTACAAAAAAAAAAATATTGCTGGGAAACGATTTTTATGTTTTGGTATTAAAAAAAAACTCCAAAAGATACGTTGCAATGTCGAGCAAGTCGCGCGGCGCTTAGCAACTTGGAGACATGCGCATTAATGTCTTACACTGGAGATAATAATGCGATAATAATCATGATAATTATCCGATAAATATCAAGCGTAATTATCTTGATAATTTCGAACTCTTGTCTATAGGCCTATAAAAAATAATTTGCGATAATATTATCGCATATGATTTTTTACTCAAAATTCTTAGGACATTCGCGTTATTGGCAATTAACCTGGTAAAATGTTAGAAGCACTATTATATCAAGCCAAGCCTTGAAAAGGTCATTGGCACATCATATGCAATCTAATGCAATAGATAATAAGAAATAGTTATGGGTACTTGTATATACAGGGTGGGGACGGCAATAGGCGGTAGGGAATGAAATAATTTAAAAGTATTTATCAGAGTTCATTTAATTAAATGACCTCTGCCTTCTCTTCCGCCTCGAGCCCAAATATTTGTTACATAATAGTCTAGGATGGTGTTGTGAATATCATAAAATATGCTTTAATTTTTTTAGAATTTTCGTTGCTCGTGTTTCTACTCCAAATTGTTATTGTTTGTTTAGATATTGTATCAGAAGAGAATATTAGAAAAAAGACGCTATTTTTATTACAGTTGTAAATTATCTTGCGTAGATCTACGTACTACGCTCCTAACTCAAGTTCATCTTTAAGTAGTAAATTAAATGTAATGGGTCGTTGCTCCATTATTATAGTTTGAACTTCATGAAAGCCGTGTGATGCCGGCAGAGTAGAATAGCATCACCCCATATCCTCCAATGGGTGTTGTAGAAGGTGACTAATGGATCAGAAAAGGGGTATTGATCACCTTATACTCCGTCCACCGATCCGCATTGGGCAAGCGTGGTGGACTACTGCCTAAATCCGACGTCAAGGAAAGGCCTTGTGTCCCAGCAGTGGGGCGAATTATAAAGGCTGTTATGATGATGATGAGAGCTACGTATTCCGCTCATCATTAGGACCGTTTTTTTCTTCTAAACTATACCTGATAAATTAATAGTTATGAAGTTATTGAAGGTCAAAGATTTTTTTTTTTTCAATATTTTTATGTAAACTAATTTTTCACGCTACGATATAGTGTGGTTGTAGTTAGTGAATACTCTCTTAGTTTGGTTTGAATTCTATAGAAACAGACTTCTAGCAATAAAAAAATTGTGTGTGTCAGCTCCGACGCACGACTGGAGTTTACTCCGAGACAGGTGAGATGGCGCACCTGCAGTCATCCGTGTTTTGACAACTAGAAAATTGCGCGACATAGGATGCGCACCAATTATGACTTTGACCTTCAAAAACGTAACGAGGTCATTCATCGATAGATTTTACTCCTCACATCTTTCTCATACCGGGCCCCTTATATATGCAAATCGATTCTTAAGGAGTAAACTCCAAAAAAGTGAAGATAACTTTTTTGACCCCAAGTAACCTATGAATGTTTTCGTTACTAACC
The DNA here is from genome assembly GCA_955850985.1 of Elophila nymphaeata. Taxonomy (NCBI): domain Eukaryota; kingdom Metazoa; phylum Arthropoda; class Insecta; order Lepidoptera; family Crambidae; genus Elophila; species Elophila nymphaeata. Next base: position 2,370,156 of record OY039094.1, read on the forward strand.
TCGTCATTATCAACAGCTCATATAATGTCCCCACCTCGGGCTCGAGCTTACCCCACATTAGGGGCGATTAGGCCTTAGTCAACCACGCTGGCCAAGTGCGGGTTGGTCCACTTCACACACAACCTAACAATTTCTTCATAGGTGTGTGCAGGTTTTCTCACGATGTTTTCCTTCACCGTAAAAGCGTCGATTAAACGTACATATGAATTCAAAATTGTAAAACACATTGGTACGTGGCGGGGATCGAACCAGTGCCTCCCGGGTGGGAGACGACGCTCTTACGCACTACGCCACCAACGCTTCCTACCCGTCTCTTTCTAACTCTTTCCTTGTAATATGATAACGTACACACTTAGGTGGCACTGCAGTCGACTTCGGTGTTGCCAGTGTAGAATTATACTGTCGTTTAGTAGGAAATAGAGGTGGTCATTAACCAATTATTCCTCCCATTATTGTTAGGTGTGTTTATTCTAATATTCTTTTCATGTTTCAAAATTGTATTTAATGCCAAATAAATTAATGGAACACTAAACTTGTTTTTTTTTACCTACCTACCTAGGGTTATTTTTTATAACCAGGCGGAGTGCACTCTTTTTGGGAGGGTATTGGGTTTTGTGCACCTACATGGCTGAGTGATGGTCAGGTTAGGGTTATTTTTTTTATGACCAGGCGGAGTGCAATTTTTTTGGGAGTCTTAATTATACAACATGTAAATTAAATAACCAACACCCTGAATACAGGTGGGTTGGGATCGGCTTCGGAGTTGATTTAAAAAAAATATAAAAAACTAAAAAAAAAAAATCGTTATTTTTTTATTTTTTTCGGAGTGAAATTTTTAGAATAAAGGAGACCAAATAAAATACCAGTTTACTCTACAGTCATTTTATTTCCCTTGTCATTTTTGATAACATCCACTTAGTAACGGACACTCGATCAACACTTGTATCTTACAACTAACTTACTTCAATATCATCATTACGTTATTTCATTTTGTTCTTTACTTTAAATACATAGACAGATTTAAATCGCTAAATACACCATCTCATTCAATGTTTTCTCAGTAAAATAAGTGAACTCATGTATTTCACGCCCGCTGTGATAAAAAGGGATATGTTATAAACCATACATGTACCTCAAGGAGCTTATACTAAAGAATGGAGTCATTAGACAAAGTAACAAAGTGAAGGCAAAAATTTTGACAATACTTGACATTTCAAATTTCACATTTCTCTTTCTAGAAATTATCGTCATCTCTTTCTAAACACGACTACATAGAAACAAGATTTCCCCAGTATTTCGCCATCTTTCTAAAATAAAAGTAGAAAAGTAGCTAAAAACTTAACATATTGTATTCAATTATCAGTATTTATTATCAATGAAAGAAATAAATATAATATATTTACTTTTAATGTTTAGGTTTGTATTTTATTTTGAAAATCATCATTGTGATTCTTTCTATAACTTATGGGAAATGAAAGGATTTATGTAATGGCAGCACTCCCTTCATGTGTCAATGTCCCGAAATCTCAACATGACATAAATTGTCCTAATTGACGTATTCATAAATATCGACTCGCGATTTTGGTACGGCTTTTTACATTTTAATAACTATAAATAGTGCAAAATGGTGCATCGCTGTATAATTCGTGGTTGCAGAAGTGAGTGGTATCCTGGATGCAGTCTGAAATTTCACTTGTAAGTGTTATAATTGCATATTATTGTTCACCTAAGTAAAATTGGTTTTTCACATGTAATTCCATATGATTATCGTTATTGGGCGAAACTACATAGGGGAAAGTAATTTCTGATACTCGGCTTTAATACTATCTGAATTTAATTAATTTTCATACATAAATTACTTATTCAAATATGTGTAAACAAATTGACTAGGGTGACTAGGATTTCCAGAATTATTATAAAATAATAACCTTTTTCCTTTCAGAAATGGCAATCAAAAGTGATTTATATATTTTTTTAAGTCTTTGAATTAGCTGTTATATAGATTATATATATAGTTTATAGATTATGTATATATATAATACATAAATCGTTCTACCCATTTTTAGTTGGGAACGTTTATTTACAAACAAAACATGTAATTTGTGCAATGTACATTATTTTAATTGAGAAACATATTCAAAATGATTGATTGGATTTTACCAGTGTAATAGTGTATTTTATCTTTCACATTTGCATCTACTAACATGTAACGCAGAGTGCAATATGCACGGTGACCTCAAACTTCACTCGAATTTGGGTTAGTAAAATTGACACAGCATTAAGTGTGGGTGTAATGGCTCCTCGTGCATCACTCGTGGATTTTCGGTGCCCCAGAAGCGATAGTTTTGCTTGTTAACGTACCCGCTGAGGTGGAAATGAGCCTCATCCCTCATTATGATTTTGGTCGAAAAAATAGACACGATTATTCCGCGTTCTTGGGGAGTGTATCGCTCCATGGCTTGTTCACTTGTATTCTGCATCTATCTAGACTACAAATGTCAAAACAGATTTGACATTGGCGGCTATTTGCAAAAATGAGAGCATCTTCCAATAGGGTGATTTCTTTTGGCCCACCTTGTAGTAACAGACAGTTGTATGGAAGATTAAAACTAATTATTATGAATGTTAATTCTTTGTCATGGTAAACTCAAAAATATTTTAAACTTTGAATACTAATTAATTTTATTAACTTAACGAAGTCCAAGATTGTCCGTAATCATTTTTCTGCTATAGGCACCCTACTAGAAAGAGACAGAGCCTCTCTAGAAATGTCAAGAAATGTCAAGGGTTGTCAAAATTTTTGCCCTCACTTTTTTCATTTGACTAATGACTCCATTCTATAGGTAATATAAGCTCCTTGATGTACCTATTACTTACGTTAATAGATTGGCATTCAAATTAATCTGGCCAGACAAAAAAAAATGCACCAATGGCATGCGCATGTGCGTGAAAAATAGTACTGCCAGGTACTGCCCTATGCACAGCCTGACAGTTGCTGTCTTTTCTACGCCACTGAACTGACAGGACTACCTAGGCCCCATGCGTGTACTTGAAATGGTCTCGTCTATCTATCTCGCTTATTACAGCAAGATATTAATACGCGTTAGTGAGTTTATACGTAAAACTGGAAGCCACAACTGTAATAAAAAGTGAAGACGAAATATTTGACCTTGATACTTCTTATTATCCATTTGTCTCTTTCTAACGACGAGAGCACGTGTCACGTGACCTTCTAATACGTCATAAGTGCGTATTTCATCGTTATTACCTGTAAGAAAGAGACAGGTAGAGAACGGAAACATTCAAAGGTTGTTTTTTTTATGGCAACAGAGTAACTATCTGCCAGTGTCAATGTGAAGATTTCTAGGTAGGGAAGTTGAATTAATATTTATAGGAATAGGTAACGGAATTTGGAATAAAGGATCAGGGAAGTTTAATAAAAACATCATATATACTAAATCCTAATATCATTGTTGAATAAATGCTGATAAGATACTTAAATAAATGACAGGATACATTAATAAACAGGACAAACGAGTAGGAAATGGAACACGTAATTTGATTAAGGAATCTAGGAAAGAGGAATGGTCAAGTAATACTTGGGGTCAAAAAAGTTGTCAAAAGTTACCAATAAAAATTGGTAGTGTGACTTCTAGATTTACCTATAAACTTGCGCGTTAGTATACTCTTTCGCTTTGCCGATCTACGACAGAAAATATCACTTATAAATTTCCATACACAAACTGTTGTTACTAGAAAAATGCACTGAAAAAAATCGACTTGCCTCAGGCGGGATTTTTTTCAGTGCATTTTTCTAGTATTAATATTTACGCGTTTGTAAACGCAAAAATAAAATTATTCCACAAACTGTCGTTTCTAAACGACATTGCTAGTATCTTCTTGTAACAGACTAACCGCAGAAGTTAGAAGTAACTTGGAAAACTCACCGTTGGTACCTGATAATACAGTCGATTGGCCTATCCTACTTAGCAAGTACGCGCTCGTTCAACGTAATATTTAGGCATGGCATATTTAACAATATAAACCATGTGTTGATATAAACCTTATTATATTTTTAATAAGAGTCAATACCCAACGTTTAAAACTAATTTGCAGTATTGATTCGAGTACCCGATACGCGTCGTTCCAAAGTTAATGCACACTTTATTTACATATAACATGAGTAAGATATTAATACATTAACAATAGGTATGTATTACACAGTCGAGACAAACCTTTTTACGGCGAAAATTTACAACTAACTTCGTAAAAGAACATTTTTTCTTTTATGCAAAACTCAACGAAACATAGAGCCAAAAACATGTCTTTCAAAAGTGGAATAATATATTTTCATATCGTGGAATTACTTATAATAAATAATAATACAATTTTAAAATGATGATTCCCTTTGAGAACTTGATATGAGATTTTTTTTTTTAATTCTCCCTTCAATCTGAAGCTCCATACAGCCATATGAGACTATTGTTTTCCTATCTTGAAGGTACCTAAGTGCAGTGGTTAAAGAATGCCGTCGTGGTGGAGTGGTCAGTATAGCTGGCTTCACATCAAGCGGTCCGGGTTCGAATCCTGGTAGCGGCAAATGTTTGTGTGACGAACACGAATGTTTGTTTGCGAGTCATGGTTGTTTATACATTTATTTAAGTTTATTTATAAAAATATCTAAAATTATTATGTATATTTAAAAAAAAAATGTCCGTTATCTAGTATCCGTAACACAAGTTCTTAATGATACTTATTCGGGCTAGATAATTGGTGTGAGCGTGGAAATATATTATTATTATTATTATTATTAATGCTGGCTGACGAATAGTAATGATTAAAATCACTTTCAAATTCTCTACGCAATACGTATAGCTATTTTTTCTTATTATTTTGCATTGAAATATTAATATGGTCACTGCACATAATTTTATTCTACTGTGCGCCATAAAAGCAATATTAAAAGCCTCTTTTTCGTAGAGCTTTTGAGAAAAGAGGATATAGTTGTAGATTTCCCTAAAAAGGTTAACACGTAGCGTATAGTAAATAAAGCGATCTACAAGCCACGTAAGGACATATTCCGGCACTCATAAACCACCACTTCAATTGTAAAATATCAATCTATCACATTTTAGTAACAACAATATTATACCATTCCCAAGAGCAAAAAGTCCTTGTTCCCGAGCCGTGATTAAAAAGTAAATTGTCACTGTCCACTTGTGGCGCGAAAAATATCGTTGGAAAAACGAAGTGAAAATGAATGAACACTTAATTGAAAATGTTATAATATCGAAGTTACTTCCATCAAAAGGTCTTTATATTACCCGCATGGCGAGACAATACAAGCAATTTATATACTTATTATGGCGGATAAAATAAAAACCCGCAACCCAGTCCATTCTTTTACCACAAGAAGAATTACCTGTACATAATTGAACACATCAATTCGCTTTTTTAATATATAAAACAGTTCCAAAACTCATTCTTAAGATAGGAGACAGACATCGTAATTATGTTTGCTGTTCAACGAATTAATTCTCAAGTCAATGATTAGTCCTGACGATTCTAATCCGTTTGTTCCCAACGAGTCACACTGTAACCTGTAACACTGTGACTCGTTGGGACAACTTTGTAAAATTATTCCCAACCAGTCAAACTGTAACACGTTGGGACATCTTTCTTAAAATAATTTCCAACCAGTCACACTGTGACACGTTGGGAGACCTTTTCGGAATTTACGAATACGAATACTCACTTATCAAATGATTTTTATTTAAGATAAACAGATATACTGTTTCCAGGCCACTAATCCCCATCTACTTTCCCTATGATGATGTATTTATAGTTTCGACGGCAATGCGTTACTGAACTGTGACCGTTGCATTACTGGGGCCTTATCGAGCTATTTACAACGTGTTTACCAAAACCAAATCGTTATCGTTTTCATACATTCACCGCGGTCCAAATTGCGCATATGTGCGCTATCGGCACCGCTAGCGCGCACACGGAGTGAATCAAATTGAACGTATTCGCACCAACGAAAATATGTGACGTCATGAGTGACGTCATTAAGCAGTGCTAACGGTGCTCACGAAAAAGAGGTAGTGCAGTGTGTGCGCAAATGTCAAACTCGAATTTGACGTTTAAGTGTGTGAATTAATAGAGTAAACATTTGAGTTTTGAATTAATAAAGACTCGTTATAGCTACTTTATTTGCTACAATAATTTTATTTTACTCTATTAATAATCCTTGAGTGCTATTTTAGTGTATAAATGGTTTTTACAGAACCTCTTCTTAGACGTTTGACATTTACACACAAAGCGTGGATCAAATTGATTGCACGCAAATAGTGCACATAGCACCGTATTCAATTCGGTCCACGGCGTTTGCACTGTTGGTAACGTTCGTAATGTTTGCGTATATCGGACCGCAGGGAACGTATGATAACGATTTGGTTTTGGTAAAAACGTTATAAGGGTGCGTTCCAAAACCAGGTGAATCCAAGTTTTTTTTTGCTAATTAATGTAAAATAACTATAGTTTAACAAAACTAACCATTGGTGAAAGCGCTTCTTAATAACGACCAATAGTGAGATATACCCCGTGCTCGTGCTCTGGTAACTCCGAAATTAAATGTAACAATAAAATTAATCATCAAAATTGGTACAGTTTAACTTTGTTTAGATTCTACAGCAAACATAATTTCGATCTTGTGAAAGATATCAAAGATTTATAACTACAAATAGGTTCATAGTTTTAATCACAATTTACTACAATGTAATCGTGCTTAAAATTTAAATAATCAAAATTAACAAGACTATTGAATTAAAAAAAATATATATATAAGCGATTACAAAATCTAGTATAGATTCGTGATACAATTACTACAATGTTTTTAAGTTGTTTTTAAATTTTCCCTTTTCGAGGAAGGCAAAGGAATCTGGTTCATACAGCTAAAAAATTAATGCACATTTATCTTTTTTTTTTAAGTTTTGTGTCACATTTTAATGTTACGGAGTGTCTGACCAGAAATGTGTGGTAAATCACTTCTCGTGAGGAGTTTCTCCCGAGTTCTTGTTGTAAAAACACGTGTTGAGAGACTCCATTTTTAACCTTAATCAACCGTACAATTTCTGTTACTTTAGTTACATTTTCACTTGACATTGCCAAAATGCGTACGTTCATTTAAGTATCCCGACGCCATTAATAGAATAGAACTTCTTGTGACAACAGATGAGGTAAAACCACCGAACAAATAAAAGAGGTTAGAATTATTCGTAAATGGGCGGGGCGCGCGCGCTGCTGGTTATGAGTAAACACTCATATTCGATCCTTTTCGAAGAGGAAAAATATTTAAAAAATAAATCTAAAACACCCGTCTTGTGCTATTTTAAAGCAAAGTAAGACTCATAATCTTAGTAATGGAGACATTTCTTTTCACCGGTAAGTACAAATATACTGTTAAATTGAAAAAATATTATGTTGCGTGTGGCGACACTGACTCTGGTATTAACATCGCTTGATACGACTTCTAACCTCTTTTATCAGTTCTGTGGGTAAAACCAATATTTCAATGAATCGACATAAATGATCGTCAACACATTTCATTATACCCACACGTAGGTATATCTGTTACCATCATAAAAAATCGGAAGTAAATTCAAGTCGCATTTACGAGTTTTAGAGGGTTTTTAGAAAGGTCAAATATTTTTTTCTCCAGTAACCAAAAGGAAAGGATTTGATTTTAGTTGTCTATGTATTTATTTACTATGTTCCTCCATAGCGCCTAAAATATAATCCGATTTTGATGAATAGGTGTTTAATTACAGTCAATCGTATAAAAAACGTAACTAATGTGAAACATGATTTGCGCTTCTTTCCGCTAGGGGGCGCTTATCACGTTTCCTATACAAAATCAAATCAAATCAAAATAAATTTATTTGCCTTCAACAGACAATTAATACTTATAGTTAAAAAACAAAAAATACACATAAGAAAAATTGAAACCAAAAAGGCCGCCACATCAAATTGAGCTCCTAACGCAACAATTTTTTTCGTGCAAAAAACGTAAATATTAATAGTTACGTTTTTTGCACGAAAAAAATGCAAGTCGTGCAAGAGTGACACGTTCAGCATAGTTTGTGTATGTATTTGACGAGGACTGCTTTTTGAAGGATGCGATAAGGAGGATGGAGTACCCTTTTGCTTTAACCTAAGCTTTTTCTACTGTTTGCTAAAGCGGGACATTTTAGCACTTCCTACCCGCCTAGCATGACCACCGAAACACGATATGATATAGCCATTTATCGCGTTGAACTGTCAAAAATTATTGGATATAACCGCAATCTTAAAAAAATATCAAAACTGCGAACATGTTTATGGCTTATACATGTTCGCAGTTTCGATAAAATTTCAAGTTGACCAATAATTTTTGACAGTTCAACGCGATAAAAGGGTATATCATATCGTGTTTCGGTGGTCATGCTAGGCGGGCTGGAGCGAGACAGACAATCTGAGAGCGAGACGTATGGTCACATTAGGCATGGCACAACTGCCAGATGTGTATCCTTCTAGATGTGTATTTTTGGAGTTTACTCCTTAAGAATCGAATTGCATATATAAGGGGCCCGGTATGAGAAAAATGTGAGGAGTAAAATCTATCGATGAATGACCTCGTTACGTTTTTGGTGCGCATCCTATGTCGCGCAACTTTCTAATTGTCAAAGCACGGATGACAGCAGGTGCGCCATCTCACCTGTCTCGGAGTAAACTCCAGTCGTGCGTCGGAGCTGACGCACACAATTTTTATTTTTCTCCGTTCCTTTTATTTTATTCTTGTTTCGGTTTGCATTTGGATTATAATATAAAACTGTGAATGTGCGATGGTGAATTCCGGTGTGCGGACCAACCAAAATTTGTTTTTGTCACACCGTTTAATGTAAAACTTTTTGTAACTGTTTTCTTTGATTTATAAATAAAAAAATAAAAAAAAATACTCTCTTCGATGGCTTTGGTATTATGAGCCCGATTGTATGTATGTATATTGTACTTAATACTTCATTCGAAAATCTGTCCCATTAAAATTAAGGTTGACATTTTTAATGTTTAACTTAACAATGAATTTTAATACTTTGACTGTGTCAATAATGTTGTTACTAACGCTTGCATGCAATGAAATCGACCCACATGTACGCTTTGGTTCAGAGCTCGATAAATTAATAACTTTTAATCTGTTTGTTAAAAAATAACCTAAGCTTATAATATACCAGTTTTTACTGTGACAGATTTTGTTTAATTGATTTTACAAACCGAAAACTAAAGACTTACAAGATTAAGAAGGACTTAGAAAGGATTTTTTTTTAAATATTAAGGGTCAATAAATCTGTAGGATTAATCAATTATTGAATGAACAATGATTCAATTAACTTTTAACACACTACAAAGTCGCAGCGATTGCGTACAACGTAAACATGAGAAACAGTTTCTGAAGAAATGAGTCTACTGTCAGGAACACTTCGTTTATCGATGTTTAAAGTATGGAATTTTTGCGTTTACAAACGCGTAAATAGTTTTAAAACTAGAAAACATACACGGAAAAAAATCGACCTGCCCCAGGCGGGAATCGAAGCCAGCATCTTCCGCAATCGCAGCCGCCCGGATTGCGGAAGATACTGCGTTCAATTCCCGCCTGAGGCAGGTCGATTTTTTCAGTGTATTTTTTCTTATGTTTAAAGTCAATGATATTATATTTAAAAAGAGGATAGGTTACTTGCTTGCAAAAAGTGGCACCTTAAAAGTAAGCTGATTAGCACACCCGAGCATAGCACAACATATATCTTTCTCGTTTACTCTATTGCTAGATATCACGTTGTCTTACTCACAACTTACCATACGGCCATGTTAACTCGCCACATACGACAACATGAAATCGTAGACTTTAGGTGCCAAGTTAATTTGACCGTGTAACATGATGACATTTTGGACCATTTTTGACTTTGAATTAGTATGAAGGTAATCTATCTACCTCTTTTTAAACATAATATCATTGTTTAAAGTAGGTTTTGTTTACCTAATCTCTTTAAATACCGATATATTTCGAACCGAAACCTACCAGTTGGGTCGATTGATTGAGATTGCACGTACGTATTTGCGAATGTTACTGGTTAAATACACAATTCCAATAATGCTTATTTAAGCTGTTCTCAATCCACGGAGTCCGCGTCGTCATTCTTGGTGCACAAGTAGAAGGCTACCACCGGAATCGAGCCGAGGACCATGCATGATCCCATGCCGTAGAAACACCAGGAGTAACCGCCAGTCACGTCTCTGAGGAGACCTGTTGGGAAATTAGAATTGATAAACAAAATTTGGCAATAAGGTATTTTATACTGTGAAAGAAAAAATATATTGGGTGTAAAAGACATGAACAGTCAAACGAGAACCATGTATTCTATACATCAAAATAAGACATATTTCAAAAAAAATATTGCTGGGAAATGATTTTTATTTTATGGTGTTAAAAAAAATTGCAAATTGTACCGCGCAACGTAAAGCGCTCAACTCGCACGCAACTCGCAAAACCGCGATAATTTTGCGGACGGCGGCCCCCCCAACTAGCACACAAGCTCTATAACGAGCGCTTCAGTGGCCAGATAGAAGTTTTCAAATACGGCATTGGCTCTATAAGCAAGCTCTACAGAAATTGTAAAGACTGCTACAGTGCTGCTTTACCCTCAAAAGAGGCACAAATTATACGGCTATTTGTTGTACAGTTGTTCTAAAATGATCGAAAATGTGTGTTAATGCGGCGTTACTAACATGTCATGAAAGCGGGAATATACGCCATAGTATCTATAATAAGTTATTTTAGCGCGACTATAGCGTTCTCGCCGTATTTTGACGTGTCTTTATCGCGGAATTAGATTTTACGACTCTTTATTAATTTTATAATAGCGACAATCCTGGAAGTGAACAAAATATATTTTTTAAGAATAGATTTGTGACAGTGAAGTAATGACAGATGAAGTGAAACATGAAGATTTAAATATTTTAAGTACAGGTAAGTTAGCATCTATTTTTTTCATTTATTTTTGGAATTATCAGTGGGAGTACCAGTTTATCGTGAATGTATATATATGTTTTAGTTAAAATTTTCACGCGCCTCTTATTTATGCTCTCGCGCCTCTTATTAAAAGTAAATTTAATATTAGAAAGTGTTAAATCTGCATTTATTATAGATTGTATTTTTGGTTTCTTGGTATTGTATTCGTCTTTCATTGGGGTTATAGGTGGGAAATAATGGCTTGAATTATGATTTTGTACACATTTACAGTTAATAAATGTTGGTAATAACCAACAAAATTATGATTTAATCAAATACTGTAATGGCGCCCAATTACAACAGGTTTCAACATCCACTATGACAATTCTACCGGTTTGTATCGCAAAAATGCTCTAGTATTCGATGTAATAGGATTTTCTCCTTTACAATAGTAGTAGTGAAGCGCTTTTGTATGCTTTTAAACGTACACCTGTCTTTTACGCTTCTTTACAGAGCACAAAGCTATTTAATTGAGCTAATATATTCCATTATAGCAGAGATCGATTTAGGGACCGCGTGATGACTTAAAAACCTCTTCCTTTCCTTCTTCCATATTATTATGTATTGTGAACAATGTGTATTATGTGACTCTTTCCAAATCAATACTATGAAAACTGTATAGGGAAGATAAACTTGTTGAGTTTCTTGCCGGCTGAGAAGAACCTTCTCAGAACAAGGCCTCCTGGTAGACTCGTGAACCGATGGCGTCAAACTTGACTTTCATAAGTGTACAAATTGTACCTTAGTGAATAAAGAAATTTGAGTATGAGTTTGAAATTAATTTATAAAAGTCAACATCTCTCTGTTCAATTGTTACATGTATTTTCTGGCCAGTTATGGCCTATTTAATATTTTACGTGAGCGGTTCCGCGGGCAGGTACAACTAATATAAATATATTTCCAAGAACCACAAATAAATCCACAAATAAAGATTTTCCAAGTTCTATGGCATGGTTCAGTGCGGTTATGTTTTAGCGATAAAGATAATGTACCTGTAATATACCAGTACATTTTGATTGTAATTTAATGCAAGAATCTTTTATCAATTTACAGGTAGTACCAGAAGAGTGTGAAAACTCAACTTCAGCTGCTGTCGACTCTTGCAATGCCTGTGATGCTCAACCTGGTCAAACGAGATTATGATATTTGCGTTTAGTAGATTTATAATAGGCCGTTAGTTATTGTCATCACAATAATTTTGTATAAAAATTCTAACATAAATATATACCGCCAAACCATAAGTTTTTTTTAACCTTTACACCCTAGTTAAAAGGGAGTAAGGACTACACCCACTAATTTAAAATAATAATAGTGTCAGCTATATAATTGGTACAAGATACCTACGCTGTTTGCAAATTTGGAACTACGGAACCCGTTTCATTCTTTCACAGAACAATATTAAAATTGATAGTACTTTACAAGTACCTACAACCACTCTTGACGCGCTTTATTTGTTATAATGACGATAGAAAAGTTATTTGTACTGTTTTAGATCTATAAGGCGTTTTTGCTTTGTCTTATACAACTATTTGCCATATGGATGTTGTAAAATTCTCAAATATACCGGCTTGCGCGCTACAAGAAGATAATATTTCTCTTCTGTAAATATAGCTCTACAAAGATCAATCAAATCCAATTCAACAGCTTGAAGCCACATAAAGTCAGTTTATAACTTCATTTAAACTCTTTGGCCAGCAACCACTCTCTATTTAGATCTTATAGTGTTATAAAAGGAATTCTTAACTCGGCTCTATATCTAATGCCGATACAATAACTGTATAATACGTTGTTGTATGTTCTTGGGTATTATGATTACCATCATACGGCTACTATACCACATGTCTGTTAAATCATGTTTAAACTCACTACTGTACAGCTTCAGTATAATAGTAAAGCTGTGGTACGATTACTATACAGTATTTAAGTCGTACAAAGACTGTTTAGGCTGCTGCTGTTAGTGTCCGTGCGCATCGAGTGAGCTACATTGAACGATAACGTTTTGAAGCCATTTTTTGTTATGAAATACTAAAAAAAATGATAATGTTTCTTTTGAAAATAATTAAGAAATAACGTATAGAATAAGTTTTCATAAAAAAAGGAAAAAAAAATTATGACTTTGACCTTCAATAAAATCGTAACTATCAATTTCCCAGGGATAGTCTAAAGGAAAAAAATGTTATGATGGTGAGCAGAATACATGGTTCTCGTTTGACTGTTCATGTCTTTTACACCCAGTATAATTGCATTTTTATGATAGATATTGCAAAAAGTAAACGAGAAACATCACAGATATATCAATCTGAGGAGATCGGTCAAATCGCCGAGTTCATAGGAAGACCGAGTGTCACGATCAGCGGCCATACTACATAACATGGTTCTAGTTGAGCATGCCGTAATATACACTATTCATTGCGCACGTCTTAAGGACTGCGAAGCGATGAAAGTTAAGCACAGCCGCAAAGGAGATCGGTCGAATCGCTGAGTTACGTATTCACTTGACTTTATCGGAAGGCGAAGTGGCAGAAATGTGCCCACAGGGCATACACTTGTCACAAGTTAAACGCCGGCTTGGCCTATCTCCTTGTATTATTAAATCTGTGGGGTAAACTCATCATAAAGTATATACTCACCAGCTGTCGGAGGAACGGACACCGCTGCAATACTTTGGAACATCCTCACGAGGCCGTAAGACGACGCTATCCTGGCGGTACCGAACGCATCAGCCAGCAGAACTGGCACCAGCAGGAACCAGCACCCGAGACACAGCCCATAAGCTCCTAGGTTAACAACATATCTTTATACAGAGTGAATGTTTCAAGAGGACCTTCAAGGCCAAATCCTAAATTATAAGGACAATCGAAAAATGCTCAAAGCAGTCACGAGCCCGATTTTGATGAAAACAAAAACTGCATCATTTTTTTATACTACAAGATGGTAAACAAGCTTGCGGCCCACCTTGGTGTTAAGGGTTACCGTTACCTATAGACACTTGCAATATTAATGGTAAATCACTTAACACTGCAAGTGCGTTGCCATCCTGGGGACTAAGATGATATGCCCTCCATGCCCAGTAATTACACTGGCTACCTTTCCCTTCAACCCGAAACACAGCGAACTGCTTCACGGCAGAATTAAGAAAGGCGGTGGTACCTACCCAGACGACACTACATATGGGTCACCACCAAGTAATTTTTTGAAAAAATAATGATCTCGCTTTGATTATTCCTTCAACTCTTCAACCAAGGTGGAACAAGAAATATTTTAGTAAAATTTAGCATTTTCCATTAGTTTCCCGTATGTCATTACTTTCCAGAAATCCATCCTTATTAACAACACTACCGAATGGTGTAACAATACAGTCTGTTTTGGTTGTTGTATGCAACCGATGTACTTGATGTAGTGTGTGGACCAGGTGTTGGTAAATAAATAAGTCTTACTTACAGTTCACACGTATAATGACGGCACACACAATTAATACACAATTCAGAAGGAGAAGAATTCACGCGCACAAGCACAGATAGTCAGAAGAAGAAAGTTAGGCACATACAAAAAGGCAGAAAGAAAGTAACAGGCTAATAACTATAGAAATGACAGTAGCACGTAAATAGGAAAAGCTTAGCAAGGCATCAAGCGCTCCGCGTCGTAGCAGTGATTCGCATCGACTAGTTGATCGCGCGGCGGCCGGGTCACGGTAATATTATCTATACAGTATTCTATCTTCATACAAACGGTCGGAAAGCGCGTCATGCTACGCGCCTCGAGTTCGCGGGGCACCCGGTGGGCATCCAGTCGCGAATGCGCCGCAGCGACGACCGAACGGTGTGAATTGTTTTTTAAGCAGTTAGCTGTGCTTAAACGTGCGATTTGTATTGTGAATATTTGATTGAATTAAGTAGATACCTACATAATTTAATATGGCAAAGAGCAATAGTCGATATTGTGCTGTTTTTGGTTGCTTGAACTCTTCAATAACGCACCCAGAGATATCATTTTTTAAATTACTTGGAATATTGGAAAGGTAAAACTATAAATTATTTTTATATGCCTATCTGCTAGTACCTAATTTGTTTTTAATATTTAGGTATTTCGATTTTTCCATCGTGCAAAATTTCTGGAATAATGTATAAATAAGTGGATAAGGTGGAAAAAAGAGACAAACGAGTAATCTACCTACGCTCGCGTTAAAAACAAAACTACATAATAGTTGGTAGGTAGTTTCCTAGACTAGGCTGTCTACTTACTGTTAATGTAGTTAAGTTACATATGTACCAACAACCAACATATATAACTTAAATTATTGAATTAGATGAAATATCATTATGAAATAATTTATGAGAGTAATAAATGGTAGCTATTGTAGTAATCGGATCTTTTGGTGTATACTGGCAGGTTATTAGGTAATTTGGAAAAGAGACGGATTGTTGACAGGAATTGATAAATGGAAAATTATAAAATAGGGAGATTTGTGCGGAGTTTAAAAAACAGTATTTTGTTTGTTGATAATAATATGTAATTTCCTGAAAATAAAAGTGTTTCAGTGAAAATATAGTACGTCTCAGTCGAGGCGTGAATATTTTTGTCTCATTTCTATAATTTTTTTTTATTAAATATTACCTAAAAATATCATGTATTTTATGGAACACTTCCTATTTCATTCACAACAATTTTTTTTACTTATAAAATAAAATATATATAATCACAAAACTAGAAAGAAACTCAATTAGGTATGTAGATGAAATAAAAATACTGTAGGCGGGTAGCCCTACCGCATGTTGACGCCCCGCTCGGCCGTAGCCAGTTATTTCAAGGACAGGGCCGAGTCACAATACTGCATAGATAATATTACCGTGGCCGGGTGCTCCGGCGCACCGCACGGACTGGTTTTGTGAACAATAGGCCTCATCGGGCTAGTGCGAGGGTCGTGTCGATAATCGATATCGAGTCATCGACTAACCAGTACTCATATAATAATATATTAATATTATCATTATTATTGTAAATAAGTATGTAGATATAATAGAAATGTATATAGTTTTATATTAATTAGTATATAAGTGTAAATGTATAAATAGTTATAATAATATAGTTATATTATAAATAATGAAATAAATGTGTAGATTGTATTGAAGTAGCCTACACTGTGTTTTTTTTTCAAAATCATTGGGTTCGATTCCTGGCTAGGATTATTGATTTTTCAAAAATCCTATGATGTTTTATTTTCAACAAAATCGGTCTCGCGACTCCTTTGAGCATTTTTCGGTATTCCTTATAGTTTAGGATTTGGCCCTGAAGGCCCACAAAGTTACGGAAGTCCAAGGGGCAGTAATAATTACGCCGGGCAAGGTATTCTATGCCCGAGGACCGCAGTCCAACTGTGTATAGTTGGAATCTTTAGTTTCTTCGGAAACTTCCTTGGTGCAATTTAGGCCCTGTCCGCACAGCGATATTTCACCGTGCGTTTTTTTCTCGCAAAATTCTGTGACACATGGGATCTTATAGGACTATCCGCACATGCGGTAAAAAATCGCGCGAAAAAATCTGTGGTTTGATGCAAATTGAACGCGATTTTATTTCCGCGCGAATATTTTATCGCTGTGCGGACAGGGCTGGACTCCATAATAAACCAGTCTTTGTCATACTATAATTATCTGTTGCGCTTGAGCGTTCGCCACTAACGCCATCTGTGAGTAAGCGGCAGAGTTACGTGGCCGCCACAAAGTCATATCTGGCAGGCTATAGAGTACCCAAAAATAACGACAGGTTGCATGCTTAAACTTTCATTCTATCTTAATATGTGATGTGTTACGGATTTAATCTTACCCGATGCAACAGCGAGTGCCCACCATGAAGATAAGCTGGGAAGCGTCAGCACAGCTATACCAGCCACTAGGATACTGGGACAAGAAATAATAACATTACGTTAAAGTTAACCCCAACTACTAATCTCTCAAACAAAGTTATCCTCATTACACTCTCCAGCCCGCCTAGCATGACCACCGAAACACGACATGATATAGCCATTTATCGCGTTGAACTGTCAAAAAAAATGGATTTAACCGCCAACTTAAAATTTAATCGAAACTGCGAACTTAAGGCTTATGCATGTTCGCAGTATCGATACAATTTCAAGATTGCGGTTTTAACTAATGATTTTTGACAGTTCAAAGCGATAAATGGCTATATCATATCGTGATTCGGTGGTCATGCTAGGCGGGCTATAGGTCTATTCGCTAACTTTTTTGACAGTTGAAAGTAGAAGAATTACACAAAGGAATTACAGTTTAACCATTGCTGTTTTACACGACATACTATTATGGCACTTTTGTAAAAACAGAGACAAATCAGTCTATACCATCTAACCAAGAAATTCTTAAGTAAAATTGGAGGCAACACTACCAATAAATAAAGTGAAGACAACTTTTTTGATCCCAAGTAAGGTTAGTAACCTTAAATGTTTCCGTTTCCTGCCTGACTCTCCGCACAAGTAATATGATGACGTACGTACGTATGACGCAATAGACGTTTACAGATGTGCTCTAGAGGTTAAAAAGGGACAAATAGGAAGTAAGCGGTTTCAAGGACAATTTTTTGTCTTCAATTTTTTATTGGTAATGTGACTTCCAGTATAACCTATAAATTTCTTGCATCTAACGCTATAAGAATAGAATATAAAGCCAAATTAACATTTAACTGACTACAAATCGAGGAAAGCCAGTGTTGACTCTGTACCTACAGTAAATTGAGAAAAACGCTGTCACGTGACTCCAATATTTCCGCTTACTGACGGTCCATCAAGAAAATTGACTTACCTCAATATGTAAGCTTTCTTGCGACAAAAGAGATGCAAGTCACACAGCCAACCCAAGCCTAACCGGCCGCATAAGTCCAGCACAGCGCTGATGGCGACCAGATGACCTGGAATTAACGCTATTCTAAGTAAACATGTTTTATTATAAGAAGTAGAGCATAGCAGACTAGCAACTTTGTTCCGGGCGAAGCTTCCATCAACCATCAGTACGCGTAGTGTAAGTTTTTTAGTATACAAAACGCACCGATTGTAGTTGCGTTACGAGCTAAATTTGTATGGGAAACATGATTTGCGCTTCTCTCCGCTAGGGGCGCTGTTCACGTTACCTATACAAATGGAGCTCTTAACGCAACTAAAGTAGTTGCGTTTATTACACTAAAAATTGGTTGTCTGTAAAGTCGGTTTACTGACGATAGTTGAACGTGACAACGTCTTAAGAAAATACTGATGGAATGGTAGCATTTTTCAAAAGAAAAATTTAATTTCATTTGTTTAATAGATTTCGCATTATAGTATGAATAAACTTGTAATAAAATCTCTTTGGCTATACTATTTGTATCTGGCTGGTTTTGGTATCATTGAAAGTTTAAATTTTAAAGAACATAATTCCAAATTCAAATTAGAGAATTAGATTCAGAGCGAGGTAACGCCGCATGACGTCATGTTTTTTCGTGCGTGCAGCCGGCTCTATCGAATTATAAGACGTTGTCACGTCAAAAAACTTACACAACGGGTACAGGTCCTTAGACAATTTAACACGGCACGTGGCATAGCGCTAGATCTAGTACTGAAAACATTCTGCCGTTTTTTGCGGGGCGTGAGGCAAACACGCATAGCACACATTTACTCACTCGTGCACACTGTTGCAAACATTGTAATCGCTATTATGGGCGCACACACACGGCTAACCCGCGTACCACATTTTTATATTGTTGTTTCTGTCGCAAAACTTGTGGATAAAAATTGGATTGTTATGTGAAACAGTACTTTATTTGAATAGAAAATTACTTCCGTGTGATAAGCAACTCCGTTTAATGTTTCTGGTCGTCGTTTACAAGAAAACACTCGGCAACCAATAATTTTTACGAGGTCCGCTTAGCGACAGATACGAATTCAAAATGGTGGTCGGTCATCGCGGCGAACTAGTTTTTATAAACTGACATGAACGTTTGTTCATGTACTTTGGCAGAGGGTAACGCGTTCGCTTGCCACGTCCCGTGTTAAATGGTCTAAGATCCAGCAGACCAGCTTCTCTGTCAATGCTAAAAAAATTTGTACTTATTGCGTTTGGGTGTTAAAACTGGCTCTAGCTTCCGTATCCGTACGCCTTCGAACTTAACAGTGCAGGAGTAACATCAGTGTTATAATCTTCTAAGCTACGGTAACTGCTTACTATCAAGTGGGAATTATGCTTAACATAAAAAAATTGCTCAGTAAAAGAAGAATACATGTATGGACATATATACAATAACACTCATCGTCCCAAAAGGGGTTTAGCAGGGCTATAGGTGACATTTGGTTACACATAAAGTCACATCTGGCACTATGGGTCATGCAGTCGCTCAAAATAGTTAAGGCTAGCCGATCGCCTAGATAAAAAGGTTTTCACGGTTTTCTACTTTGTAGCCCATAAGTTGAAAACCGTGAAGCAAACAAATCTAACAACCACGACAGATGCTATCCTCTAAATCATCTCAGAAGTTCGGGTGTGTATGCAAGCACTCCAATAAACTAACCTGCGGCTCCTTTAGTATGTCCAGCGGACACAGCATAAGCAGGAAGGTAGTATAGCGCGTAAGGAGACCCACATGACATGAGGGCCACTGACGCACACAGCAAGCCAAACCGCCATGACTTCAGAAGAGATACGTCCAAGTATCTGTAAATTAAAAAGGCCCCATGTTGGGCGCCAATAACGGCGATTATGTATTATAAACTATTATTGTTGTCAGCCGATAATAGTCTTTACGTGGTTGAATGTGTACGCAAGATAGGATGGATGGACCACTAACTTTTAAGTACAGTCAGCATCAGAAGTAGATTAATACTTTGGTACCATGCTATATCAGTCCCAGCGTTTCTGCACTAGTAGCCACCATTATGGATTGAATGATTATTACGACAAGATCATTTCGTTTTTTTTTTTAGAAATAGACCCTTGTTGGGCGCCAATTAACCTTATAACTCTTTACTGGGTGTACAGATTTTGAAGTAACGTTTGGAGCCTGGTGCTTATATGGCCCCATTTAAATTTGAGCGACATCTAACGAGTAGTTTTGGAGTTATTCTTAATAATCCCTATTTAATTGGCATGGATGATATTGTTTTTTTTCTTTAAAAATATATTTTGTGAACTAATATTTAAGTGTCTTGTTAAGCGCCAACAGTAATATATTGATATATCAGTAAATAGTAAATTTCATGTGAATGCTACCCTATCAAATCAAAAAGTCCCAGGTTGGGCGCCAGTTTTATATTCATACGTGGTTACTTAAAGCAAAAAAAGGCAAATCTTTATTGGTTGTTGGTTCCTTTACAAGTTAAAATAAAAATGGGCGCTTTAAGTATATCATATGGCATTTTACGGACCATGTTGGGAGCCAATCGTAAATATTTCCTTAGTTAGACCAATCACGTTTTTTACAGTCAAAAGAAAAATCTCTATATTTGAATGAAATTAGACATACCTTGATATCTTCTCTACGCAGCCTCTCTTCTCTACTTTCTCTTCCATAACATCTTCCTTCTGTACCTCTTGCTCCTGCTTCACAATCACCGGCTCTGACAGTTTGCTTTGAATTAAACGACTAGGCAAAGGAGGTCGGATGTATAACGATCTGAAATGCAAAATTAAATTTATTTTTACTTACTTTTGCTTTAAATATCTATCAGATATTCACTTTTGATATCTAATTCAGTCTTAAAATTTGTAATTTATTTTGTATAACGTCATTATTAAGTAATAGCGATAATTAAAAGAAATGCCTACTGGTTGGTCCAAACTTTTTTTTTGGATTTACTTTAATAACTAAGTTCTTTTTTTTTTCTTTTTTTTTGTCTACTGTCTACCGTACAATTTATTGTAGAATAACACTCACTCGACATTAGATAAATGCTTATTGCGAAGCCATATTTAAGATTAGAATTAGAATAGAACTAAATTGAAAAGTAACCTGCTAATTTTTCTTCTGCTAGCTTTGTACACACACGTGCTGTCAGTGGACAGGTCTTCCACGGAGTGCAGGATCGATGACGATCGCGTCGGTCTTAATCGAAGTTTTGCTACTTCTCTGGGCAAACCTGGAATGCCAGAGAAAATACTCATGCATGACATATAAATATAGGTTCGAAAACAATTACAAAACAATTGACAACATTACATTTTTTAATGGTATTTTTTATTATATGGATGGAAAATAGACATTTAAAGACTCAACATGTATTTTTTAATTTTAATTCTAAGTATTTTAATTTAAAATTTTAGAACTTTCTCATTCTAAAATGACGTAAGTGGAACTATAGGATTTTTGTTGGTTAATGTCTTAAGGGCTCTACAAAATTAAAAAAATACATCGCAACTGTCAAATCTTTGAGGTTAAGTTTGGTTATGTTGGCCATAAATGAAATAAAGCTTTAGTTGTTTTTGTGTTTGATGTCCCTTTCAAGTAGACGACAGGATGGCAACCTGTCACTATTTGGAGGCACTGTATGGTCCATATTGCCAGATATGGCTTTATGTGTAACGAAATGTTATCCAGAACTCTGCTCAACCACTCTTGGGACTGGTTGGGACTGTTACCGTCATCGTATATGTGTTACCGGCCATACCCGATTTTAGGATAAACTAGTTTTCCGTAGGCCAAACCAGTTCACTAACCTGGGTAGGTTATATGCATGTATCTAAATAGGACTTACCAACTACGCCCAAAACGTCCATCACTTCTGAATCTTCTGAATCTGAGTTTTGACATGGTAAAGGAGGGCGTGCCACCTGCAACAATAATGAATAACATGTGCATTTCATACATAGATATAGATAGACTGTAGATCGGAAATGTGAAAGAGAAAGAGCATACTAACGCGTATATTAGAGCGAGATAGATAGACGAGACCATTTCACGCACACGCAGGCGGCACGGTCGGCCTGTCAGTTAGTGAAAAAACAGTCACGCACAAAAATATGAATTATAAATAAATAATTATAAATGTGTATCCAGGGCCGGATTTAAAGGTCTGGAGGCCTCGGGGCAACAAAGGAGTGGAGGCCCCTTAGCCCCAAATTATTTTCCAAATAAAATGAACAATTTTTTTCAATCGAGTTTTCGGTTAAAAAATAGGCATACTTCTTTACGACCTTTAATCAACGAACAAAATAGAAAGATATTATTATTATTATTATTCATGTAATCATGTTTGTACAAAGTACCGTAGGTAAAGGTAAAACGCGAAATAAAATATGAAAGGAAAAGTTGTTTACTGGTGTTTACTAATTATTTTTTTTACTAATTTAAAAAAAAAAATCCGAAGTCTCTATTGTGGATTCCTCTTTAGTGGAGGCCCTGGGCTATAGCCCCGCTTGCCCTCCCCTAAATCCGGCCCTGACGCTCTTATCAACTACTTAATAAAAATATTACCTACTTATTTCATTTTTAGTTTAAATTTGTAGGTCTTGAAGTCGGTTTTCGTATTTTTTGCTCAAAATATTTTATTGTTTAAGAGGTATCTTGGTCGGGAGTATTCTTAGCTATGATTGAAGAATATCTCTTTTCTTAAAGATCATTAACTGTTTAGTGGTTGAAGGGGTCTGAATAACTTACACATGTTTGATCGATTCGAAAGGTTTGTAAGTATTAATTATGTGTACTTATGTTAAAATTTTCCTTTAAAAATTTATATTTTGACGCCATCATGGTGGAGTGGTCAGTATAGCTGCCTGCCTACACATCAAGCGGTCCGGGTTCGAATCCTGGTAACGGCAAATATTTGTGTGACGAACACGAACATTTGTTTGAGAGACATGGTGGTTTTTTATATATTTATTTAAGTTAATTTATAAAAATATCTAAAATTATTATGTATGACGGCGCTATGACATTATTGGGTTCAATTGTAATTTACTTTGTTATTTTCATTAGAAATAGTCCACGAGGGATTGCGAGTGACGTCAGCGCCGCACGAGCTATCGTACGATGCGACGTAATAGTGGTGGGGCGCGCCTTTGTTGCAGCGGTGCGCGCTCGACAGAGCTCAGTCTAGTTCGAGGCGTCGCTGAGTGCGGATGTTTCTATGGTTGTATTAGGAATGCTTGTGGAAGCTACGCCGATGGTTGTGTGATAATAGTTAGAGAGAAGTGAAGGCGAGTGCCCTAGGTAAACCCACACACTGGGTCACAAGTCCCAGGCACTACTCTGGTTTTCCTCTTTGTGATAAATGGACTCTGCATTGGTATGTGAGATCGTGATTAGAGCTGAATCCTGACGACATCCCCGACATGTATAATTATCAAAAATGTCCGTTAACTGTATCCATCATAACACAAGTCCTTAAAGATACTTACTTTGGGCTATAAAGTGGTGTGAGCGTGGAAATATATTATCTATTATTATTATTATTATCTGGTACTTTTTCAAAAATAGGCCATGCAAACGTACCTCAATCATGCTCGGGTGAAAGATCTCTGAGAGAAGGTTGGTTCGTTTAGTCTCGTCTGAGAGGAGAGCGTTCTTGTAGTTCATCGTAGCTTCGTCCGGTTGAAACAGCCTCTGCAGCCGGTTGTCTTTCATGTCTGGTTTTGCTGGAAACATAAGGAGCTATGTAAGCGTGGACTGTTGGAAAGTGCAGAGTTGGAGATTGATGCACAGCGGGTCGGCAAGGGACAGGGCAGCAAATGAAAATCACCAATGGTTGATAATATTTGTGATTATTTATTGTTCAAAATAAACACACAAATACACCGTGTCAGATTATGGATGTAAAACGATTATAAAACTTAGAAACTAAAAATGCGTGTCAAAATGTTAAAACTCAGGTCAGGAGGGAAGTCGGTCACGAACAATATAGACCAATGTCAAAGACTACAAGTCTAGAAAGTAATAAGTCACAAAGGGAATTAAGATTATACAGCCAATTATTTCAACATGGACTACAATAGTGTGATGAACGTGCTCTTCCTCTGAGCTACATAGATCTGTTTGATAATTTTTTACCATTTTGATTAGGAGTGTTTGGCGAGACCATAAAAAGGGGTGTAAGCGCCCTTCGTAACGCTTTATTTTACATCCCTCGGGAGCGATTGAGAAAAAGAAAAAAAGAAGTCCTATGTGACTAAATTAAGGCTAAGAGTAGGAAAATGACCGTTCGCAACTTGACCCTATAACAAGCCAACAATTCCAAGATAATTTAAAACGCTTACTTGATGCATTGGCTTGATCAGTGCTTCAGGTAGGGCGCGCCCTGACGATGTTCCCATGGGTCTTCACGATAACACCATCGTCCACAATTGGTCACGCGCCAAGCACCCTATTCTCTCGCTTTCCGCTTGGTGAAGGTGCTGTCCGAACATGGGTGTTCCGGCCAATACCTGCACCGTGTTGCGCGTCCGGAGGAGTCAACGCGGTGTCATCACTGTGACTCCCTGGACGACACGGCTGAGCACACATTAATAGTCTGCCCGGCCTGGCGTCATGAGCGCCGCTCGGTGGAGGAGACATCTTGTTGTCGCATGGTCAGAGCCATGCTTGGCAATCTGAGGGTCTGGGAGGCGAGACGGTGATGTCGCAGAAGAAGGTCGCGGAGAGGGAACGGGAGAGTGAGCCTGTAGCCGCTCCCATAGAGCGTAGATGGACAGGAGAAGGCGGTAATGACCTGACCGCCAGTCTTTTCCAGCCCTAAAGTGTGGCGTGCACATAAAGTGGCTCCCCATGTGCACATCGAAGGCGTCTCATCTGTGGGTTGTCCCCTAGGGTAAACGCTCTCAGGCGCAGTCCGGCCTGCTATTAGGTCGGGCAGCGCGGAGACATCTTAGACGTGCTTCGTTACCGAAACGTCCCCACTAAGGGCTGTGAGGGTACTGATGGTTTTAGCGGGTATTTCCGGGAAGAGGGAAAGAAGAGAGAGCTCGAGATATTCCGCACTGTCTAGCCCACAGTGCGGTACGGTCCTTCGAGGATGTTCCATCGACAAAAGGAGGGTTTGGCGGGAAACCATGGCGTCTAGGTAGAATTTGGTTTCGGTTTATTCAAAATTGTGTAAATTAAAAAGTGCAAATTACAAAGATTTAATGAAACAATGTTTACCATAAAACATAAGCACCAAGCACTGACAAATTTCGACAGCGAAAATAGCTGTCTCGCCGGTGGCATAATGGTCAACGCAGCCGCCCGGATTGCGGAAGATGCGGGTTCGATTCCCGCCTGAGGCAAGTCGATTTTTTCAGTGCATTTTATCTAGTATTAAAAATATTTACGCGTTTGTAAACGCAAAAATACAATTATTCCAGAATTTTTGACCACTCCAGCGAGGCGAGTAACATGGCAATACTGTAATACATGTTTATTATCTTAAAAATAGTTATTGAAAATTAAAAGTAAGATTACTAAAATTATGATTGACGTTACAGTCTTGTTCAGAAGCAAAAGTGGTCTTTTTGTGCTGGAGAAGTAAAATAGGGTACATTGTTCTCCGCGGGACGAAAGTGACAGATTACCAACGAGGGAGCAGTTTGTATACAATACTCCCCGAGTTGGGACCCCGCTGCGGCCGCGGCGTCGTCGCGTTATACCTAAATAGATTTTGATACAACTTTTCCTCCAGCTTAACACGTTAGAAATGGAATTTCATACAACTTTTCCTCCCGCATATTTAGGCCGAAGAAAAGATCAACTTTCTCTTTTCAAGTTGAGGGAATAATAGCTACTGTTCCGATCAGGGGCCCGATCGCGGTAAAATATTCGCGCGGAAATAATATCGCGTTCAATTTGAACTCGATATTATTTATCGCTGTGCGGACAGGGCTTAACAGAAACGTAAATTTGACAGCGTTTGTGTTTCATCTGCGTTCGACTTGAAATGATTTACCGCGATCGGGGCCCTGGTGTAGTATAAGGTATATTTCCGTACCTTGTTGCAGCTGCGAGAGTAGCGAGCCGTGGTCAGTGGAGGTGGTGGCGGGGGTGGCGGGGGCGGCGGGCGGCGCGCGGTACAGCGTCGCCGACACACACACGTGCAGCATGCCGCCGCCTGCACACACACAACCATACATAAACACAGTATACCAAGCGCTTATTCCCAACGAGTCACCATCCCTGCGGTCCAAAATGCGCAAACACTACGAACGTTACCAACAGTGCAAACGCCTTGGACCGAATTGAATACGGTGCTATATGCACTATTTGCGTGCAATCAATTTGATCCACGCTTTGTATGTAAATGTCAAACGTCTAAGAAGAGGTTATGTAAAAACCATTTAAAGACTAAAATAGCACTCAGAGGATTATTATTAGAGTAAAATAAAATTATTGTAGTAAATAAAGTAGCTATAACGAGTCTTTATTAATTCAAAACTCAAATGTTTGCTCTAATAATTCACACACTTAAACGTCAAATTCGAGTTTGACATTTGCGCACACACTGCACTACCTCTTTTTCATGTGCACCGTTAGCACTGCTTAATTACGTCACTCATGACGTCACATATTTTCGTTGGTACGAATACGTTCAATTTGATTCACTCCGTGTGCGCGCTATCGGTGCCGATAGCGCACATATGCGCAATTTGGACCGCGGTGACTGTAACCTGTAACACTGTGACTCGTTGGGAGAACTTTGTACAATGATTCCCAACTAGTCACACTGTAACACGTTGGGAGATCTTTCTTAAATAATTCTCAACCAGTCACATCACACCACACTGACCTTTATTAAATCATTCCTAACGTTAGGCCAACCTGCTGATAGATTCCTATACTTGTTACATGTTCATTCTATTTTGGACTCTATTTATATAGGTGAATCTTTTATCAATTCAATTCATATAAGAGGTTACTTATTACTTCGAAAGGCTAGCGTTTTTAGTTAATATTGCAATTAGTGCACAATCAATTGTCGCCGCGACCGGGTGCATTCAATTATCATTATCATCTTAGCATAAGTTTGAGCAATAAATAGTTTTTATCATTATCAATCAAGCAAGCATTTTGTTTTATGTTCATAACCCGAACATACTTGACAGTAACAGTAGTTTATGTGCGGGCTGTCGGCGAGTTATTAGCCTACTCTGCGTTGACGTAGGGCTATCTTAATTACGCCGTGGAGTCCGGTGTTCCACAGGGGTCGGTCCTGGGACCATTGCTGTGGAACATCGGATTCGACTGGCTGCTGAGGGGCACCCTCCTCCGGGGCACGAGTGTCATCTGCTATGCGGATGACACTCTCCTCACAGCCCGGGGAGGATGTTTTAGGGCGGCGGCCAATCTGGCCTCGGCGGGCGGATCCTTGGTCGCGGGGAGGATCCGCCGCCTGGGGCTAAGGGTGGCGCTGGAGAAGACCGAGGCTGTGTTCTTCCACGGGCCTCGGCAGCGCCCCCCGCTTGATGCCCACATTTTTGTGGCGGGCGTCAGGATAGAGGTGAAGGCCCAGATGAAATAGCCTTACTCTGGACAGCAGGTGGCGCTTTGGTCCGCACTTTAGCGGACTGTCAGCGCGCCTGCTGAAGGCGGCGGGGGCCCTCTCTTGGCTCATGCCAAATTTGGGAGGGCCGAGTGGGCGGTGCCGGCGATTATATGCCGGCATTTTGAAGAGCATGGCCCTGTACGGGGCGCCCATCTGGGCTGACTCCCTCCAAAGGAGAGAGAACGCCACCGCCCTGAGGGCGCCCCAAAGGGCCATTACGCAGCGGGTGGCGCGAGCTTACCGCTCGGTAAGCTTTGCAGCGGCGTGCGCTCTGGCGGGCACTCCGCCTTGGGAACTCGAGGCGTGGGTGCTCGCCAGAGTGTACGAGTGGACGGCGGGGCGAAGGGCGCTCGAGGAGCGCCCTGCCCCCGAAGAGAAGGAGGCCGTCCGGCGGGAGGCGAGGGAGGCCATCGTCCATCACTGGACGGTGGACCTCGCCACCGCCTTTTATGGCCGCCGAACCCTAGACGCGCTCGGGCCGGTCCTGCGGGACTGGCTCGAGCGGCCGCACGGCTTCCTCTCGTTCCGACTGGTGCAGGTGCTGTCCGGGCATGGTTGCTTCGGATCGTACCTGCACCGGATCGGACGAGAGGAGAGCCCGGTGTGCCAGGACTGCGGCGCTGCAGAAGACACGGCCCAGCACACCCTTGAGGTGTGCCCGGCGTGGTCTGAGCGGCGTCGTAGTCTTGTGACGGCGGTCGGGCCGGACCTCTCGCTTCCCAGTGTGGTAAATTCCATGCTGGAGAGTGAGGGGGCTTGGGCGGCGGTCGCCTCCTTCTGCGAGATCGTCATCTCGCAAAAGGAGGAGGCGGAGCACGCGCGGGAGGATGATCCTGACGCACCAGCGCTCCGCCGGCGGAGGAGGGGCAGGAGGAGGCGGAACCTCCCTCCCTCCCCCTCACGGTGACGAGCAGCGGACGTCAGGCGCGGGGGCGCCTCCGTCCGCATTGCACTGCTCATCACCCCGTCGTAGGGGGTGACCGAGCACTCACGGTCACTCCCTGGCCCCTCCCCGATAGAGGGGCGGAGGCGTGAGGGGCCCGCCGCGTGTGCGGGCAATCGCCAGTGAGGATTGGAAGTAAGGGCTCTGCCGGTTTCCCAATCCTCCACTATTTATGGCGAAGAGGGAGTGCCGCTGGGTTGTTTTAGTGGGTAGACCCGGGGTTCAGCCCCGGGGAGTCCCACATACCCCTCCCGTCCCCGACGGGAGGGCATGCGTAATGCATTTTTTACCCAGCGACAACAAAAAAAAAAAAAAAAAAAAAGGGCTATCTTAATTGTGCCGGGCGGGAACGAGCGGCGAGCGAATGTGCAATGACATAAGAACGCGCGATCACACCGAGACGGCGAGACCACCTTATGCCCCCATATTTTATGTCAATGTGTGCGTCATAGTGCGTGCGTACACGGCGCCGAGTACGCACGCACACATTCTAATGGATAGCGGCCAATTAGATTTGACATACACCTGCTTGGAATCCAGTAGGTAATTAAAATTATCAAAACTCAAACAAACCACCACACAGCAAGACCTAATGACACCGTGAGCTCCGTTTGCGTAAATAATTAAAGTGACGGTAGATTTAACTATTTCATAAAATATGACAACCTACATCTTTAGTCATCCCGTGATCACGAAAGCTGCAAAGCGTTACGAAACGTCGGGCAATAATGTAAAATCTAATTACACTCGAGTTAAATCCGTAAAAGTTGTTTAATTTAGGTACATACAATCGATGCTTTGTTTATTTGAAGTTTCATTTTCCCGATGTAACGTTACATGAAGAAGCCCTTGCAGACAAGTCGATGGTACTATTTAGTGCGGTACCCTCGTTATCCCTCACGCTAGCTATCTAAACATTATATTATTTATTATATTTATGTTTTTAACACGCTTAAATTAGTTTTACCTGTATGTTTGTAACTCGTATGTATGTAACCGACTCGTTTGGGCTCGATTATGACCCACTTTAAACGGTCAGATTTCATTCAAACTTTATAAATTAATCAAAGGATTCTTATTGAATTATTGTAATGTCGTCACATTACAATAATTCAATAAGAATATCCCATTATCCTGATTAGAATCGCCAGGACTAATAAATTAAACGTTCGTAATGTTAGTTCGGCTATACGTCACTAGATGGCGTTGTCGATTTTTTTAATAACAAGTACTTTCATCGGCTGTAATGATTTGCACTAAAAAGTGGATTATAAAATAATAGTTTTTAAATGCACGCTTTGATACATATTAAATCGGACTAAAAAGTGAAAAATAACTTAGTAGTATAGAACCTAAAAGATGTAAGTATCTTTGTAATAATTGTAATTAGGTACCTAGTACCTCCTAATAAATACACTTCTCTTACCATCAGGTGGAATAGAGTGATTTGATAGACTTTGATAATGACGTCATCAAAATGCTCACCCAAAAGCAGAACAGTTCCGTGAAGTCCATACATGTCGACCAATTTCTCAATCAGCATTGGGAACACAAAACTTCCGGCAGCTGTCCCACTCACGCATATACCGTTTGCTAGCGCTCTGGAAGAGATAGAAAGATATGCTTAGACATAGTTTCACCAATCCCCAGTAGAGGACGACAAATAGAGACAAGACACAATTTTATTTGGTCAGTCCATCGCTGAGGACAGCACTCCCTTTTTTTACGTTGGAAAATGCGTTACGCATACCTCGTGCCTGGGAAGACACGAGGTTATGTGGGACTCTCCCCGCAGAAGGCGGGGCCTACCCACTAAAACCCAACGACGCCCCTCACTGGGACCTTGGCGGGATAGCGACCGCGGTCGTCGCGTCTTCCCCGTTGACTGACGAGGAGGGCGCGCCGGCTGCGGGCGCGTCGCTGCCTGAAGAGGCCGTGGGAACCCTTACGGACACTTCCACGACCCCGCCGATGCTTGCTCGCCTAAGGCGAGCCCCTCTCACCTCCCCAAAAGGCTGGAGAGGCCGGCGATGCCCCGGGGCGTCCGGAGCATCGGCGACTGATGGTGACCGATGCAATGAGAGACTCGGGCTTCCCAAGGCCCGGATCCCGCTGGTCACAGACAGGAGGAAGCAGGCGAACAAACTGTCGCCTTCTCTGTACAGGTCGTCGACGGCGGCATGGGTCAGCCTGGGAGTCATCTTCCCTGGCCCGCTCCGCCGTCTCCTTCTGCGTCATGACTTCGACGCAGAAGGAGTTTACAGCCTCCCACGACCTGTCACTCTCAAGCATGGACAGAACCACGCTCGAGAGCGAAGGTCGTCTCCAATAATGGTGGTGAGGGCACCGCGCTGTGTCGAAAAACCAGGACACATCTCCAGCGTGTGCTGGGCGGTGTCCTTATCGGCCCTGCAGTGGTGGCACCTGGAGGTCGCCTCTCTTCCGATGCGGTGCAGATAGAGGCCAAATGAGCCGTGGTCGCTAAGCACCTGCACCAGGAAGACAGCACTCCCTGGATTTAGCCATTCTCTCTACCCTGGACACCGAGTCTCTCAAGTCTCAATAGCATAACGTGGACGGACAAGTTCCTAATCCGAGAATAAAATATTGTCAGTAATTGTTTATTACACTGTTCATACCGCATTAAATATTTCTGTTCCTCAGGAGCTCAACAGAAATATTAATGTGGTGCTGAGTCCATGATATGTGCAACATTCTCCAACATCGAACTCTACCTTCAAATAAAAGTTTGACAACCATATCGTTTGTAATTCATAGCGCCATCTTACCTATGCTTATCGAAATACTGTGACACGATTACTATGCCAGGAGTAGTGGACAGCCCTCCCCCGATACCTGGAAACAAAAAAAAATATTAACAAATAATGTCTTATAAATATAAAAAACCTACTTTTCCTTCTCATCCCGTCGTAAAAGTCAGTCGAGGAGAGTTGATCTGAGGCAGTAAACCACTCACAACAGCATTCGAAAAGAGAGGTGTCAAGCAGTAAATCACCCACAACGCTCCTCTGAGTATTATGTCTAGCGTCCTCACCAGTCATGACCCCGAAGCTCAGGAGTAGATGCAGCAGCCCCGTGCTAAAGTAAGACAGCGCGAGGCCAGTTGCGCAAAACAGGCCGCCAATGAATACCACCAACCGGCACGAGTACTTCTCGCACAGCGCAGAAGAGAGCGGTGCTAGAAGGAATTAAAGAAGTAGTTAATGCGATGACTGGGCAACATGCACTTTTCGAGAATTTGAACGATAAAGTCGCGGACGATATGAAAAGACTTTGTTAAACCATATGTTTAAAACACACGGGAGATACGCGACGCGATCTCAGCAAGGCGAGGGCGGGAGCGGGTTGCACGGCCTATCGAGCATAGTTACGAGGAGCGAGTGAGACGGCGACGCGTCTCTTCTACATAATTACATAAGTCTCGTCCGACAAGAAATTTATAAGAAAACTGTAAGCCACACTATGAATAAAAAAGTGAAGACAACTTTTTTGACCCCAAGTAGCCTTTGAATGTTTCCATTACCTACCTCATCATCATCAACAGCTCATATAATGTCCCCACCTCGGGCTCGAGCCTACCCCACATCAGGGGCGATTAGGCCTTAGTCAACCACGCTGGCCAAGTGCGGGTTGGTCGACTTCACACACAACCTAAGAATTTCTTCATGGGTGTGTGCAGGTTTCCTCACGATGTTTTCCTTCACCATAAAAGCGTCGATTAAACGTACAACATATGAATTCAAAATTGTAAAACACATTGGTACGTGGCGGGGATCGAACCAGTGCCTCCCGGGCGGGAGACGACGCTTTTACGCACTACGCCACCGACGTTTCCTACCTGTCTCTTTCTAACTCTCCGCACAAATAATATGATGACGTACGTACGTATGACGTATTAGACGGTAATACGTGTGTCTAGAGGTTAGAAAGAGACACATCTATATATATAAAAATGTTATGTTGGTTTGTGTACGCTCAAAAACTCAAAAAGTTCTGCACCGATTGAGTTGAAATTTTAACATGATATGAAATCCGCATCAAGGATTGTTTTTATCTATTTTTTGCATCAGTCACATATCTGCGACCGCGAGAAAAGAGTTTTTTTAACGATCAGCTGTGTACCAGTGACCGCGCCATCTGCCAGAAGCGAGGAAAACACTCGCTGACAACCGCAATAGTAATGAAAAAATAACAACCGTAACTAGGCAACAGCCATCAACGTCAATCAAAAAACTATAGACAATGTGGTGGCCAGTCGCCAACATGTAAAATCCGCATCAAGGATTGTTTTTATCTATTTTTTACATCAGTCACATATCTGCGACCGCGAGGAAACAGTTTTTTTAAGTATTGCAAAATTAAACTTATATGAAATGTATTCTTTGTTTTGTTTCTCATTTCTCAACCATTCAATCACAATGTGCCACTGCGAAGCGTGGCAGGGTCCGTGGCAGGGTACAGCTAGTAGAAAATAAAAGTTTCAAGAATTTTTATTTGTCTCCACATTCTTATTGGTAGTGTGACTTCCAGTTTTTTTCTTGGTGAAAATAATACTATGGTGGGAAGTCAGTGCAGTATTTAATTAAAAATATAACTTTTTAACACCATCCTGCTTTGATATCAAAAGTAAAAAAATAAAAAAACATAAATCGTTAGACTATTTTTGAAGTGGGCATTCTCCTTTGGGTGACGTTGGCGAAATCAGTAGGTATCAAATCAAATGGGTCGACAAACCACTTAACCACTAGGCAATTTAAAAATATCCACACCCTTATTAACCCTTACCTAACGCCAGGCAGAGCGTCGACAGCGCAGCCGGTATCCACGAGGCCACGGACTCTGATGAGTCGGGGAAAGTCTCCATGATCTCGACGTAGAGCACCCCGTAGGACTTGAAGAGTCCCGCCACCCAGAACTGGACCATGAAAGCGCCGAACACCACCACCCACCCGTACCCTCCGTCCGGGGGACTGGAACTAGAACGAGAAATAAGTTTAGACAAAATAATGTTAAATACAGAATGTAAAAAGCCCTGAGACAAAGCCGTCTACGCATTCTATACATCATAACAAGAAACATAAAAAAAAATATTGCTGGGAAACGATTTTTATTTTTTGATGTTAAAAAGAACTCCACAAAATACCGCGCAATGTATAGCGCGCAAGTCGCGCGGCGCTTAGCAACTTCGAGACGTGCGCGACGTTCGGTTGGCTGAGGTGAATGGCCCGATATCGAATGGTTACATTGCGCGCTGACGTTTTAAAGCCAATTTTTAATTTGAATACTTAAAATTTTGACAATGTTTCTTTGGACAAAAATTAAGAAATAATAATTTCAATTTGTTTTCATAGAAAATCTTGGAAAAAAATCGGGAGTGGTCTCCCCTTGACTTTCTCGTATACCGGAAAGGACTCAAAATGTTGATAGAAACCTTATATTTTATTGTCATATATGCATGTTAAATTTGGTTGCAATAAGTTATCCCTGGACGATTATTAATATCCAGACACAATTGATTTTAATTGTGTTCTCGCGCTCCTGAGCGCGAACGGGGCTTAACGAGTTAAAGCATACTTGAGTTATCGTGCTACGCACAGACACACAGACACACACTCACACTAATTCCAAAAACGGTATATTTGGACTCTGGGAGGTCCAAAACGTAAATCCGTCAAAATCTCTAGGTCGAACTTTTTTACCATTACAAGACTTCCTCTATACTACGTCTTCAATAACTTCATAACTATTAATTTCCCAGGTATAGTCTATAAGGAAAAAATGGTCCTAATGATGAGCGGAATACGTAGTCCTCGGCTTTGTCATTGATTCGTTTGCTCTTACTCAGTGGAGTCGGCTGTGGGCCGCAGCTTCCTGGACGCGGCCAGCAGAGGGCGCGCCGTCACTGATGACAGCGTCAGCAGCGAGTCCTCCTCCTGCTCGGTGGGGGACATCGCGGACAGGTACGCGCCCACTTGCTGTAACAGCAACACCAAAATCAATTAATCAGGTCGTCAGTCTACCTTGGAGCCTACTTCTGCGTTCTCTGGTCGCATCAAGTTACCGTTGTCATCATTTCAGCCTCAGACGCCCACTGGACATAGGCCTCCCCCAGAACCGCTTGTTCCCAACGAGTCACCCTGTAACCTGTAACACTGTGACTCGTTGGGACAACTTTGTAAAATAATTCCCAACCAGTCACACTGTAACACGTTGGGACATCTTCCAACCTGAAGTACCAGGCTACCATGACTATGCAGGAGATGTTTAGCATATTATTATTAAATAAACATAATACATAATTGGGTTAAATAATCTATATATATATATATAAATGAATTGCTGTTCGTTAGTCTCGCTAAAACTCGAGAACGGCTGGACCGATTTAGCTGATTATGGTTTTGAAATGTTTGTCGTAGTCCAGGGAAGGTTTAAACGGTGAGAAAACATGGAGAAATTGCGAGGAAGATAGTAAAAACAACATTTTCATTTTCCCATATAAACTGTTCTGCCTACTTGCCTGTCAAACATTTGACGTTCCGCCATTTTAGCGAAGGAAGAGTTTTAATGTCGTTAGGATAGGTGCAAAGACGTTTAGTACTCCGTGTGAATAGGTGATACGAAGTACACCGGGTCATCTAGTCTTTTATAATAATAAGTAACCTCTTATATGAATTGTCCCAACGTGTTACAGTGTGACTGGTTGGGAATTATTTTACAAAGTTGTCCCAACGAGTCACAGTGTTACAGGTTACAGTGTGACTTGTTGGGAACAAGCGCCCAGATCCTGCGGCTTACCCCGACCTTAACAGTTTGTTATTTCACCTTGTGGGACGCTACCAAAGGTGCGTCTCCGTACCTACGCTCAAAGACCTTCAGCCGTCAGTGGTCCGTAAGTTCGTCAACTTACCGTAGTTAGCGGCAATTCAAGCAGTAAACTGAGAGGTCGCTCACGAGGCTCCGGGGGCGCTGATTGTACCGACAACAACGACCCGGCCGTGTCTGGTGACAGCGTCGCCTGGAAGAAACCATAAGAATTACATCATCATCATACATCGCACTCATATTCCAAGGGGTTCAGCAGGGCATTAGGAAGGTCCACGTTCGGAAGCCTCCTCGTGGCGGACCCTGGTAACGTGGTGAGGAAACTTTCTCGGCGGGTGTGTGGCTTTTGATATCAAGTGTCCCTTGGCATTCGAAGTCACATGCCATCGTCGAGTTGTTTTTGTTTTCCCACCACGGCTAGTTCCGGAGCCACGACCGCGCCCGAAGTCCCCCGGGTGCGGTCCGATGGCTGCTCCCGGTGTCCTCGTTAGGAGGACGCGCCAGATCGAGCAGCTGTCGGTGGAGGAGTGGCTGCTGGCCACCAATTGGTGCAAAGAGTGCCTAGACAGTGTTGGGACGGTCTTGGTGTAGTTGCGGTCACGTTCGCAGATCCCGATCCGTCCCGTAATAGCGCACTGAAGGTCAGGCCGGGGAGGACGTTGATGATGATGCTGGTCTAGTTCACAATCATATTGTTTACATTTGCAACTTTATTGTGGTCAATCATCCTCCTCAAAACATCAGATTTTTGCCTTTATTAAAAAAATAATTTTCGGGGCTTTTTTTCTCTGTGTACTTAAATACATGAAAAAATTGGGCCAAATTTGCCGCCCTAGACTTCAGCCTACTCAGCCTAATAGCCTTTTGGTAAATCCGCCACTGATGACACCCATTAGAGGACATGGGGTGATGCTATTCTACTCTGCCGGAATAAAATGGCTACCTTTAAGCAACACTTGATTAGACGTAAAGTATGGCCTCAGAAATGTGGCTTGTGATGACGAATATCTATCGTTATGAAACGATTGCCAATTGTCCAAGCCCCTGGTTACCTCAGGATTAGACTCGGTAGGAAGGTCAACGGAGCAGGAGAGGGGCGCGCTGGCGGCCGGCGGAGCTGACGTGCCCAGGATCTGGCTGTCCATCTTGGACAACTCCTGCAACAAACAAGTACAGTATAAATAAAAATGGCCTTGGTAATTTTTTAATTTATTTATTGAATAAAGGACACGAGACTGAATATAACCAATCACATCACAATAAAATTAACATAACAATACTTAAAACTAAATTATATAATGTTCTCTTAGATTTGCGCGAGCACTACACATTATAAATAAAACAACTTTTACGGATTTAACTCGCGTGTAATTAGATTTCCTGAGTGGTTAGTGTAAGTTTTTTAGTATACAAAACGCAACGATTCTAGTTGCGTTAAGAGCTCAATTTGTATAGGAAACGCGAACAGCGCCCCTAGCGGAGAGAAGCGCAAATCATGTTTCCCATACAAATTGAGCTCGTAACGCAACTAGAATCGGTGCGTTTTGTATACTAAAAAACTTACACTAACCACTCTATCATCCCCGTGACCACGAACGCTGAAAAGTGTTACGAAACGTCGGGCAATAATAATAACATGTAAAATCTAATTACACGCGAGTTAAATCCGTAAAAGTTGTTTTACTAAATTATATTCCTAAGCATGTTCCCTAATCATGATTAATGGCAGAAAAATCGAAAACCAAAAGAAAAAATCGGGAGTGGTCTCCCCTTGACTTTCTCGTATACCGGAAACGACTCAAAAGTTGATAGAAACCTTATATTTTGATGTCATACATGCATGTTAAATTTTAATCACCCATCCGAGTACCGAGCGCACACTTAGTTGCTTAACTTTCGTGATCGACGGCTCAAAAGTTGATAGACCTTATATTTTGATGTCATACATGCATGACAAATTTTGATCACCCATCCGAGTACCGAGCGCACACTTGGTTGCTTAACTTTCGTGATCGACGGCTCAAAAGTTAATAGAAACCTTATATTATGATGTCATACACGCATATTAAATTTGGTTGCAATAAGTTAAAGCACCCCACGCTTTTCTCTAAATAGTTTTCGTTCATCATTTAGTTTCTATATTAAAAAGTCATTTATCACTTTTTAGTGTGTTTTAGCAGGTTTTTAGTTTTTTTATACTTTTATTTTATTTTCCACTTTTTAGTGCGAATTTCCGCCAACTTAACAATGACAGCGCCATCTAGTGACGCATAGCTGAACTTACTTTCCAAACGTTTAATTTATTAGTCCTGGCGATTCTAATCAGGATAATGGGATATTCTTATCGAATTATTGTAATGTCATCGGTCTTTGATAAGACTATAAAGCTTAAATGAAATCTGACCATTTAAAGTGGGTCAAAATCGAGTCCAAACGAGACAGTTAGGTACATACAAACAAACATATCTACAGGTGAAACTCATTTATTATGCGTGTTAAAAATATACAACCTTCTTGAATATGACCAACTGTTACAAGATCGGGGAGGGTAAAAATCACGAAATTAGTGTGACGTAGGTACTTTATGGATGACCCCCAAGATGTGAATCACTTAATACGCCGCGCACTAGGGCTAACAAAATTTTCTAGAAACTCAAACCACTAAAATGATGACGTAACAATGACTCGTAGGTGACTCAGTTTAGGGTTGAATACCTGCCAACTACCCGGACAGCTGAGTAATGTAGAGTGCAACATCTGACCTAGTTAACTATTGTTTTTTGTTAGTTGGTTCACTGAAGGTTCATACATAGGCTTCTGGGTTTGACGCCCGCTTTTAACCAACTTCAAAAAATGAGGCAGTTCTCAATTCGTAGATATGATCATCCTTTTCAACCGACTTCAAAAAGGAGGAGGTTATCAATTCGACTGTATGTATTTTTTTTAATGTTTGTTACCTCATAACGCTTTACTGGGTGAACCGATATTGAAATTTTTTTCGACCTTTGAAAGCTCATGCTTGTCATTTGGTTCCATTTAAATTTAATTGACATCTGACGCGTAGTTTTGTTATCCCTAATAATGCCTATTTAATTGACATCGATGATATCGTAATTTTATCACTTGTGTGAAATTTGTAAAATTGTGAAAATTTATATACTTAAAACACTAAAAAGCAAAAAATTAAAAATTTTTAAATAAAAAAAAACCGCCTTCGAAACTAACAACGGAGAAAATAAAATTCCGGTTATAAAAATCTTAATGTTTTTTTTGAGATCGGTGCCAACCTCAATCTAAGGAATAAACTTTGTCACTTGTATTTGGGACCGACCTCAAAAAACATTTAGATTTTTATAACCGGAATTTTATTTTCTCCGTTCTTAGTTGTGAAGGCGGTTTTTTTTTATTTAAATATAATTTAAGTAAGTACCTAGTTATATTCCCCGATTACTCAAAGACGCTTGAGTCGATTTGCAAAATTCTTCTTTTTGTTTAAAAAGGTAGGTATACTTTCCAAAATGGTATTTATTTATATTTCATATTTTATACAACAACTGACGGGAGCGCATCGCTTGACAACGTCGCTCGTCGCGCCCGCCGCTGCTTTCGAGGTCATTTACATTATTTCTATGCATTGAATCGCCCTTACAAGAGATATACTATCCAATGATGGCCATTGCGTTGTTGAGTTGCGTTCGAATCTCGTTTAAAGCGAGTATATGTGCATCATCTGCGCGTTTACACTACACCGTGTGCTTTAGGCTTTAAGTGGCCATAAGGCCAACCCACACATTTCCATAAAAGTTTAATGTTAATTATTAGAAGACATTGATCCACCTTGACGGGCGGTCACCAGTAATGTATATTTAATTCGTTCCGATATGAGAACACGAAAATAGATAAATCGATAGGCCATGGGCACGGTATCCTTGACAGATATACATCAAGTGTAGGTACTTATGAGTGAACGAACAGTGGTTTTGTGGGAAGGGCAGGGTTAAGGGCAGAAATAGCGCTAAGTAGACTAAATCAGTTTTTTTAAAGCATAAAAACCTCAGACCAAATAATAAAGTAAGTATCAAAGACTATAATACAAGGTGTAAAAGACATGAACAGTCAAACGAGAACCATGTATTCTGCTCACCATCATAACATTTTTTCTCCTTTGGACTATACCTGGGAAATTGATAGTTACGATTTTATTGAAGGTCAAAGTCATAATTTTTTTTTTTTTTTTAATGAAAACATGTTCTAAACATTATTTCTTAATTATTGTTCAAAGAAACATTATTAATTTTATTAGTATTTCATAGCAAAAAATGGCTTCAAAACGTAAGCGTTCAATGTAGCTCACTCGATGCGCACGGACACAAACGAACGCGGCATGTTCGATAGACCAATACCTCTGGTATCCAAGGTCAAATACCTGGGATCGAGTTACGCTAGACCGTCAGCTAACGTTTGCACCTCACATCAAGGAAGTCCGTGATAAGGCCTACTTCGTGCTAGGTCGCTTATACCATCTCCTAGGGAAGCGAAGTAAAATGTCCCTTAGAAATAAGATAACACTTTACAAAGCTTGTGTACGCCCTATTATGACCTACGCTAGCGTTGTCTTTGCACACGCCGCTCATACCAACATTAACAAACTTCAGGTTATCCAAAACCGATTCTTGCGCATGGCAACAGGTTGTCCCTGGTACGTGCGCAACGTAGATCTCCATAAAGATTTCGATCTCC
Source organism: Elophila nymphaeata (assembly GCA_955850985.1). Classification (NCBI taxonomy): domain Eukaryota; kingdom Metazoa; phylum Arthropoda; class Insecta; order Lepidoptera; family Crambidae; genus Elophila; species Elophila nymphaeata. Next base: position 2,410,260 of record OY039094.1, read on the forward strand.
CCAGCATAGCCGGATTCATGAAGGAAGCGTCCAGGCGCTACTTCGATAAGGCTCCTCACCATCCCAATCCTTTAGTAGTCCAAGCTTCCGATTACTGCGCTAGTAGGAATGTCGCACGTAAACAACGCCGTCCGAAAAACATTCTCTTGGACCCAGACGATCCAATTTCGAGCGCAAACGCTCCGTTCACTCCAATCCGTTCGAGTAACTTTCAGTCAAACACTGCACACTCAAGCACTAGACACACTTTTGTCATACACCGCACTCGTCGAACAAGGGTGCGTAGACCCGGTCTACATACGACGCGCTATACCCGGTACAGACATGTACCGGGGCGCTTTTCCCCGCCTCCACCACGACACGATGTGCCCGAGCCGAGGTCCGAGCCTTTAGAGGCACCCTCGGGCATGTCGCTCCCTACCGACACGGACGCCCTAGGGACGCTGGGCGGTCGAGAGACTCCCCACGGGGGAGATGCTCGGTCGCTCGGTAATCCCCTAGGAACGTCCGAGTTACAGGCTTGAGGACCCCCCAAGGTCTCCGCCTTCTTAAAACCCGGTGACGCAGAAAATGTCATCAGAGACAATCTGCAATAGTAGTAAAAAAAAAAAAAAAAACGAACGCGGCCACCGTCCGCAAAATTATGGCGATTTTGCGAGTTGCGCGTTTTACATTGCGCGATACAATTTGCAATTTTTTTAACACCGAAAAATAAAAATCATTTCTCAACAATTATTTTTTGAAATGTTGCTTATTTTGATTTTGATAGAATACACGGTTCTCGTTGACTGTTCATGTCTTTTACACACTGTATATGGTAGGTATAGACTAATAAAAAACTGAGGCCGGTTTTATGTGTATCTTTTTTTTAGTATAGCTAGGCGTTTCGTTACTGTGTGTGCGTTTAACTCTGTTACGCCAAGAAGCTTATTATGTATTACAATTCTGAATGCGTAAATTTGGGGCAGATTTTACTCCCACGCATTTGTATCATTTAAATGATCATTTATCTTGTAATAAGCCTTTTTATATAATTTAGTTTTTTTAACATTTTTGTTAACAGGCAAATCTCGTAGCGCCGAAACCCCCCCAACTTTGTGGGGGGCGTCTGCTCAGAGCCCCTCCGGCAACCCAGGCTTGTCGCGTGGCTCTCCGCCACTGCGTAAACAGTCCCCTCACACATATGCGTTCGGCCCCGCTAGGGGGTCCGTCCGCACTTCCACGCATTATGCCCTAGTCGTATGACCTGGGCAGCGTGTGCACCTCCCTCTCTCTTGAGGGGGAGGCTGCTTCCGATAGCCTTATAGCTACTTAGCAATAGGCAAATGGGGGTGTTTAGTCAGTAAGAGTCTGACATAATCCTAGGGGGCCGGCCCTTAAGGTATCCATGAGGATTCAGTATTTTTTTTCTGATTAATTTTTCTCCCTAAGAAACGAATCGATTGTCAAATTTTACGCACTTTTTACGCAATCGGCATCGATGTTGCACACTCCACGAGTGAAGAAGACGAGAGAAGAGACGAGAACGGAGGCAGAGACGTAATATGGCAACCTCACTCGTTGCCCGGTTTTTGTGCGCGACAAGTGTTGGCAGAGTGGCTGCTAGTTGATACAGTGGTGTCGTGTAAGCGTGTTAGTGCACTGGATCGCAGAAATAAAACTTCACAAATGCTGCACGAATATAGTTCAATATATTGTAACAACAAAACACGTCAAATATTACTTAAAACACTTATTAATAATTGGATTTAATTTAATACTAGGGGCTACAGGTGCCATGGCTATGGTCGCGCAAGTCAGAGAGATTTTTGACAGCTTGTCATCGTCAAGAAACAGATACTTAATGCAATGTTGCTTATTAAAAAATAATATTTAAACAATAAAGGAGCATACACACTATTAAGTTGCCTTTTCTCAGAAACATTTTTCATTACTTAGGTATTCCTAAAGTAATAACGTTATTGATTTAATTTTTGTATGTAGCAGTAGCTATTTACAATGTTTGGCTATACATATTCGCTGAGATAATGTGGTGGGCCTTATCCCACCACACTGGCCCAGTGCGCTTTGGTGGGTATTTTTTTTTTGCTCACTGTTCGGTATTTTTTTAGAAAAGACCTGGCAACCCTGTTAGTAACACAAGCTGCCTTCTAGACGTTTATCAGACGCAGCAGGTCGTGCGAAAACCTATTGATCGGAAAATGGTATTGTCACGGACATTAAACTTTCAATGAATTGAAAATAGAAGATGGTTTGTTTTGTCGATCGATCCATACGTTCTAGCGAGCGGTGTGGCAATATTCAGTTAGTAAATTGCCGTATTGTAGGTAACATTATGAAAGGTTTTTCATTTATAGAATATGATATATACAATAAAGATATAATAATACATACATTAACCAACAAATCCAAAGATACTAATACTAATTACAATTATGTACATACAAAGGGCGACCTTATCGCTAAGAGCGATCTCTTCCAGGTAACCTTAAACAAAGTACTCGAGGGAAGATGGTAACGTATAACTTAAAATAAATAATATAAAATAAACTACACACAAATACTTACATAAAGTTACAGAAACAATTAACTACTCACTATGTAATAATACATAAATCATAATTAAATACTAAAATACATATAAATATGAACAAATTTAGTAGATATCATAGTGAGGAAAGATAGTGTTCTGCAACGTAGGCCTATTCGCTAACTTTTTTTGACAGTTGGAAGTGATGATCACCGAGTGAATTACATATCCATTGCTGTCTTTACACGACAAGTACCATAATAGCGTGTCGTGTAAAACAGCAATGGATATGTAATTCACTCAGTGATGATCACTTTCATGTGTAAAAAAAAAGTTAGCGAATAGGCCTACTGCTTCTTAAAACTGCTTCTGAGCTTGTCTTATCTGGACAGGCAGAGCGCCTTTATTTATAGATTAACTATAGATTTACCAACAACACAATATGTATATGACAATTAAATTATCATAAAAAAAATTCCAAATTTTCTAGTATTAAAATTACAAAGTTCAAAGATATGCCTCAACCACGGTAATATTATCTATGCAGTATTGTGACTCGGCCCTGTCCTTGAAATAACTGGCTACGGCGTGCTACGGCCGAGCGGGGCGTCAACATGCGGTAGGGCTACCCGCCTACAGTATTTTTATTTCATCTACATATCTAATTGAGTTTCTTTCTACTTTTGTGATTATATATATTTTATTTTATATGTAAAAAAAAATGTTGTGAATGAAATAGAAGTGTTCAATAAAATACATGATATTTTAGGTAATATTTAATAAAAAAAATTATAGAAATGAGACAAAAATATTCACGCCTCGACTGAGACGTACTATATTGTCACTGAAACTCTTCTATTTTCAGGAAATTACATATTATTATCAACAAACAAAATACTGTTTTTTAAACTCCGCACAAATCTCCCTATTTTATAATTTTCCATTTATCAATTCCTGTCAACAATCCGTCTCTTTTCCAAATTATCTAATAACCTGCCAGTATACACCAAAAGATCCGATTACTACAATACCTACCATTTATTACTCTCATAAATTATTTCATAATGATATTTCATCTAATTCAATAATGTAAGTTATATATATTGGTTGTTGGTACATATATAATTTAACTACATTAACAGTAAGTAGACAGCCTAGTCTAGGAAGGAAACTACCTACCAACTATAATGTAGTTTTGTTTTTAACGCGAGCGTAGGTAGATTACTCGTTTGTCTCTTTTTTCCACCTTATCCACTTATTTATACATTATTCCAGAAATTTTGCCCGATGGAAAAATCGAAATACCTAAATATTAAAAACAAATTAGGTACTAGTAGATAGGCATATAAAAAATATTTTATAGTTTTACCTTTCCAATATTCCAAGTAATTTAAAAAATGATATCTCTGGGTGCGTATTGAAGAGTTCAAGCAACCAAAAACAGCACAATATCGACTTTTGCTCTTTGCCATATTAAATTATGTAGGTATCTACTTAATTCAATCAAATATTCACAATACAAATCGCACGTTTAAGCACAGATAACTGCTTAAAAAACAATTCACACCGTTCGGTCGTCGCTGCGGCACATTCGCGACTGGATGCCCACCGGGTGCCCCGCGAACTCGAGGCGCGTAGCATGACGCGCTTTCCGACCGTTTGTATGAAGATAGAATACTGTATAGATAATATTACCGTGCCTCAACACTCGACAGGTAGATAGAATTACACATAGAACTTGTCGACGCAAAGTTTTTTTTTACAACTACACCGTTAGCATCTTCGTTTGATTGCTACCTGCGTGTAAACAGTATGATTATTACTCGATTTTTTGCAAAATGTAGTTGATATTAATCATCTGTACGGTTTTTGACTCAAATATTTCAAGGGGCGAACGAGTGCTACAAAAATATTAAGGGTCCGTTCACACAGACCGGCTCGGAGAGGAGAGCAGATTCTTATCACGTTGAAAACAGAGTTTTTAGTATTTGTAGTAAGGTTTATTTTTGTATGTGCACTGCTTTTGTCATTAGGAATGCTTGAACGCGCTTGGTGTGAAATAATAACAGGAGCTGTGCCCTTAGTGTAAGTTTTTTCGTCTAAAAAACGTTACTATTATAGTTGTGTTAAGAGCTCAATTTGTATGGGAATAATGATTTGCGCTTCTTTCCGCTAGGGGCGCTATTCACGTTTCATATACAAACCGAGCCCTTAACGCAACTACATAGTTGCGTATTTTAAACGAAAAAACTTACACTACGGGTACTGACCGGCTCCAACCGCGTACTTTTTCTTGTTCGCGCAGCCGTTCGGCTCCGATTGAATGCTCATTGTCGCTCGCGCAGCGGATCGGCACGTTATCACCGAAAACAAAACTTGGACTGCGTGGAATACTGGTTCTGCTTTTGTAGTGTATCTACCCGGCTCCGAGCGCATCCAACCGGCTCCGAGCGCATCTGACCGGCTGCTAGTGCATCCGACCGGCGGCGAGTGCACCCGACCGGCTCCGAGCGCATCCGCTTTCAGATCGCTTCCAGCCGGTCGATGTGAAGTAGTTGGCGGCTCCGCTCCGACCAACTCCAAGCGTATACGATCCGGTTTGTGTGAAAAGAAAAATGCGCGCCGATGCTCTCCGTCTGTGTGAACGACCCTAAAAATATTTTCAGCTAGTGTCAAGGGGCGTGTGGGTACCGTAATAAGGGGCGAAAGGACAATTTGAGGCAAAAGGGGCGATATAAATAATTTGGGCGCACGGATGCGAGACTCTTTTTAACACACTTATATTAGTTTCACCTGTAGGTTTGTTTGTTTGATTGTATGTATGTAACTGACTCGTTTAGACTCGATTTTGACCCACTTTAAACGGTCAGATTTCATTTAAACTTTATAGACTTATCAAAGACCGATGACATTACAATTATTCGATAAGAATATCCCATTATCCTGATTAGAATCGCCAGAGGCCTTAGTATGAGTGTGTTAGTTTTCGAGCTGGATCTAACGTATCGTCTCTTTTCATACATTGCCCACTAGCGCCCCTAGCGTAAACTATCAGAAACAGTGGCCAATGTATGAAGAAAGACGATACGTTTGATCGAGCTCGAAAACTAACAAAACTCATACTAAGGCCTCTGGACTAATAAATTAAATGTTTGGAATGTTAGTTCAACTATACGTCACTAGATGGCGTCGTCATTAACTAAGAACTTTCATCGGCGGTTATAATTCGCACTAAAAAGTAATATTTTCAAGAACTAATGTAATTGAGCACCCCACGCTTTTCTCTAAATACATAATAATTATACTTTTCGTTCATCATTTAGTTTCTATACTCTAAAGTTATTTTATTTTTTATTTTTTTGGAAATAAATTATAGTTTTGTGTTTATCTTGTAAACTGTGTTCATAAATAAATAAATGAAGTCATCGATGTAATGATTTTCGAAGATTAGTGTGTCGAAGTCACGGGACCGCTTTTAAAACCGGTACCCGTAGTGTAAATTTTTTAGTGTGCAAAATGCAACGATTGTAGTTGCGTTAAGTTAAGAGCTCAATTTGTATGGGAAACATGATTTGCGCTTCTCTCCGCTAGGGGCGCTGTTCGCGTTTCCTATACAAATTGACCTCTTAGCGCAACTAAAGTACTAGAAAAATGCACTGAAAAAAATCGACTTGCCTCAGGCGGGACTCAAACCCGCATCTTCCACAGACACTTCGGTTCGAGTCCCGCCTGAGGCAAGTCGATTTTTTTCAGTGCATTTTTCTAGTATTAATATTTACGCGTTTGTAAACGCAAAAATAAAAATTATTCCGCAACTAAAGTAATTGCGTTTTTTATACTAAAAAACTTACACTACGGGTACAGGGGGCCGATCGCGCTAATTTAAATAAGACTACCACAGCAACATCATTATTTTATTACCACACAAATTCTGTATCGCGCTAAACATTTTATCACAGCGTTTTCACATTGAGTTCCTTAGTTATGATTATGGTCAAATTCCCATAATAAATGACATCAAATTGTACTCGGGAGTAATTTGGCGTAACATTAGAAGTGTCTCCTAAAAAATTTGTTCATGTGGAGTTAGCTACAAATTATGGTATCGAATGGTATCGCGCTAATATTTTGTCAGCGGTAACAAACGATATTTCTATGTAAATTTTCCAAGCACTACATGACTACACGGAATATAGTCTCACTGCTAGACTTCGGTCACAGCCACGGCATCGATCGCGCCAAACCGAGGATGGTACGGGCGGCAGATCAATATAGGTACGCCGACATTCGATGCCGAGGCTACTGCATTTAATTACCTGAGATTTTTCTATGACAAAGTCTAGCAAAGGACCCTTCCCACCTTAAGTAACCAGGGCAAAGTCCAAAATGGATGTTACAGAACTTCAATTTCAGTTCCGAAATGACGGCAGTCAGACGAATTGGCGGCAGTTAGAAGAAGCGTCGATGGCGTAGTGCGTAAGAGCGTCGTCTCCCACCCGGGAGGCACTGGTTCGATCCCCGGCACGTACCAATGTGTTTTTAAAATTTGAATGCATATGTACGTTTAATTTTTGATGTTTCGAAATGCGTGTGTTATTGTTATTGGTGTTTTAAAATGGACGTTGAGCTACGGTGCACAGAAAAATCGTTTGTGTTTATGAGGCACCGTATTCAAACTGTTATTCTTAATGTAATATTGTTTGTATAAATAAATAAATAAATAAATAAAAAATCGACGCTTTTACGGTGAAGGAAAACATCGTGAGGAAACCTGCATACACCAACGAAGAAATTCTTAGGTTGTGTGTGAAGTCGACCAACCCGCACTTGGCCAGCGTGGTTGACTAAGGCCTAATCGCCCCTAATGTGGGGTAGGCTCGATCCCGAGGTGAGGACATTATATGAGCTGTTGATGATGATGATGATGATACGAATTGAAATTCATTGCCAGCACACGTATTCTCTCCTTGCTACAATCGTGGGTCATTCAAAAGAGGCCTGAAGAAGCACCTTGCAGGTCAGCAAGGCGTGGGTGTCTAGCGCGGCAGTTTATCTCTCGCGCCAGCTATCTTCGCATTTGGACTCCACTTCTGCTTACCATCAGGTGGAATGGACTTTGACCTTTTTTATAAAAAATAATATAAAAAAAGCTCCTAGCATTCGCTATGCCTCCCCTACACGTCGACAGATGCATCATATGGATCTCCAAGAACCGTCCGTGATTTTCTCGGCTGTGGTAGGTATTTGACGTCAGCAGATGCGTCCGGCACTAATCCGTAAGGCCGTGCGCTGCGTTAAGCGGGTGTCCGTGGCATTACGTAATGTTGAGGAAATAATCCATTCTATATTTTTGTACTCAACTCAAGTTACGCTAAGAATTAAAAAACCAACTTCAATTATAGTTTCAGCCGCACACAAAACAAATGAATGAAGAAAATCATGAAAAAGTGACAGTTCAGAGGCTTTAGACAACATGCATTTCGACAATCGCTCTCGCTATCGCTAAGTAAAAAAATGTATGGGATTGACATAAGCAATCGAAAAGTGATCGATTGCTTATGTCAATCCCATACATTTTTTTACTTAGCGATAGCGAGAGCGATTGTCGAAATGCATGTTGTCTAAAGCCTCAGATACGAAAACAGGACGACGCGGGGAATCCCCGCTATTGACGATAAGTGTCGCTTTCCGATACACGCAGTCGTTAAATGCGACATATACAAAAATTTATCACGATTTAATTTAAGGGCTCTTTCAAATTCGCTCGCTTTTCTCCCCCTTACCACCATCTTTATAAAAGCGATTAAATTTGCACACGTTTGAGTATTGGTTCGTAAACTGACTGTTTTAAAATATCATCGATATCATATAAGTATTACGTTTAATAATAATAATAAAACACATTTATTGCACACAAAACATAAATTAATATACAGGATAAATAGACATAAAGAAACAGCACAAAATAGGCGGCCTTATTGCTAACAAGCAATTTCTTCCAGGCAACCTTGAGGGGAAATGACAAAAATAATAATTAAAACTGATGGTGGGTGCAGGAAAGAACTAAGAATTATCTTATAAGCTAATAAAATAAAAATAAAAACATGTTATTGAGTATAAAAATAAAAAACAAGAAGATATACTTTGAAAATTACCTTGTACATACAAACAGGTAGAGACATGTGGACAGGAAATGACTCCAGACTTGACTTTTGAAGGAGCTCAATGTGCGAGCACTCCTAATACTTTCGGGTAAAGCGTTCCATAACCGAACGTCATACATTACTACTTCATCATTATTATTCATCATTATTCGTTTACTTCATGCTCTTCCCTATTTTTCAATGTGGGAGCGCTTCCAGGAATCAAATTTCAATATTTTTAATTGTGAAGCGCTCCTTTTATTAGCAGGTTTTAAAAGGAGCGCTTCAAGGAATAGTTTTGGGGCGCTTCGATGGGGGCGCTTCGAGGAATACCTCCATTTATCTTGTTAATTATCAAACATAATCAATGATAATTATCACTTCAAACCCTGTCGACGACTCAAAAGTTGATCAAAATCTTGAGTCCAAAAAACCCATTTACAATTATGTCTGGTGTGTGTCCCTACCATAATGAAATTCGTCTTAACATGTCACCCTCACACGGCTACACCCACATAATTATGTAAGTTTACTCGATTACTTCAATCTTAACGTAGCCTAATTAGATGGTTACCTCGAAAACAACCGACTACAAAGTACAATAATCCCTTGAAGAAGCCGTGGTGTAATGACCTTGCGTGCCCTTGGGCTGTGGTTGTAGTTACAGCGATTTTAAGACTGCCAATTGCCGAATAACAGACCCGAACTACGGACAAGTTTTGGAGTCTAATATTAGTGCTTCAAGTTTTTGAAGTAAAAGGTCTTCTGTAAGGTATTAGGTACTACCCTAGATCAGGCGTTACACATGCAAGCAAGCGGCTGGTCCACCTGTGACCCGGCCCGGAACCCACCAAAGCAGAGACTAGACGAGAGGAGAGGAGCTACGTTTTAAAATCAATAGTTATAAAAATTAGTAGCATTCGTTATTCACCACAGATATATCAATCTAAGGAGATCGGTCGAATCGCCGAGTTCATAGGAAGACCGAGTGTCGCGATCAGCGGCCATACTACATGACATGGTTCTAGTTGAGCATGCCGTAATATACACTATTCATTGCGCGCGTCTTAAGGACTGCGAAGCGACGAAATTTAAGCACAGCCGCAAAGAAGATCGGTCGAATCGCTGAGTTACGTATTCACTTGACTTTATCGGAAGGCGAAGTGGTGGAAATGTATACCCACAGGACATACACTTGTCACAAGTTAAACGCCGGCTTGGCCTATCTCTTTGTATTAATAAATCGGTGCCCTTCCTCGACTATAATCGCTCGCAGCTTCCCCGCTGCTAGCTAAACCTAAGCCTTAGGTAGCGATCGATTCACATAGCTTTACACACCCTCAACTAATTTACCGTGTTCCATTCATAAGTTCTTTCATTGGGTCAAGGGAGGTGGTCAGTTATGGTGGTATGTTTTATGCTAAAAATTTATTTGGAATTCAATGAAATTTTGTTAGAGCCATTCATTTATTACGTATTATTGCTAGTTTTTGACACCCTCCCCCCCTTCGACCCACTGCTGGGACACAAAACCTCTCCTTGTCATCGAAGGTTTAGGCAGTAGTGCAGTAGTCTACCACGCTTGCCCAATGCGGATTGGTGGACGGAGTATAAGGTGGTCAATACCCCTTTGCTGGTCCATTAGTCGCCTTCTACGACACCCATTGGAGGATATGGGGTGATGCTATTCTACTCTGCCGGCAACACACGGCACACGGCTTTCCTTATGACAGTAAAACCATACAGTGGTTCGGCTTTCGAGGTTGAGGAAAATGCCGCTTTTGTCTAGGCAATGTTCAGTAGACATACAGGTGGATCAGCGCTACCAAACGAATGTATGGCAGTTAGGTGGAGCCACAGCGCCACTCTCGTCTCGCGTCTTCCTCCAGATTGCCTTGTCTAGACGTGCTCATTGGCTGACTGTAAGACCATATTAGACTGTCATTATATTATAGCGAACCAATGATTATCATTTTCCTGTCCAATGATCATCATTCATCTTTGAGTTTCTTTCGCCCTTTCTTTTCCGTCTCATGCTGAGATAATCATCATAACAGCCTTTGTAATTCGACCCACTGCTGGGACACAAAACCTCTCCTTGTCATCGAAGGCTTAGGCAGTAGTCCACCACGCTTGCCCAATGCGGATTGGTGGACAGGGTATTATCTAAGGTGATCAATACCCCTTTGCTGGTCCATTAGTCGCCTTCTACGACACCCATTGGAGGATATGGGGTGATGCTATTCTACTCTGCCGGCATCACGCGGCGTTGCCGGCATCATGCGGATAAAATTATTATTTCGTCTCGAAATGGTGGTAGGGTTTTTGACGATTTAAAAGTACATAGCTAAGTCCATTTAAATTAAGAGCTTTTTCATTTTCATTTCATTTCCTACACTGTTGTTCCCATTTTTTGGTGTCGGTTCAATATGCCTTGATATCTACAATACTGTTTAAAGATTTGGCATTTCATTATAAGGCTGTCTCCCTGACACCATCATTATTATTATTATCCTTAAATAAGGGGCTGAGGTCGTATCTCAGAGCACTTCGACCCTATGGGATCTTTTGTGCTTCCCCTTTCCTTATCACCCATCCCCGCCAACATCGAAAACATTTTGTATGAGTTTCACGATGTTGGCGGGAATAAGGTCTATAAAGTCCTCTGGTTTAGGGTAAGCTAAACCTAGGACCCTTAGTCGCCTGTTGGCTAGTGCATCGCAGTCACATATGTGCTCCATGCTTTCTTCCTCCTCACCACACATTCTACAGATGGGGTCATCAGTTATTGAATAAATCAGCTTTGCCTATTGTGCACAGGTGTCTTCTAGTGGCAAAGTGGCCAGTGAGAGCACCTATAAGGCAGCGGATTTGGGTTCTGCTGATTCTTCCTATTCTTTTAAGGTATATTCACCATCAACTCTCCTTGGCTTGGCAACGAGTGCTATCTTTCCACAGCACTCGGGACCAGCTTAAAGTGACGACGAAGCACAGAGGATAATCGATTTTGAAATTTTTCGGTCACCCATCTGAATACCGACCGCACACTTGGTTGCTTAACTTTCGTGATCGTTACTGAGATCGCACGACCGGCGTCATCGACTTCCTCGTAACCAATGATGCCACCAATGACACCGACCTCCCAGGTAACCATTGATATTATATTTTTAAAAAAAGTTCAGCCCTCGGCTTAGAGTAAAGGCTCTCGATCTCTATAATTACCTATCTATGTAGCAGATTTTTTGAAGATATTTTTTTGTAAGTTATATTTATATACAACATATAAATTAAATAACCAACACCCTGAATACAGGTGGTTGGGGATCGGCTTCTGAGTTGATATCAATATATTTAAAAAAAAAAAAAAAATTTTTTTTGTTGAAACAAAAAACAAAAAGTACATAGAAAATGTTTTTTTTTTGGTTTTTAAAAATCGTTTTTTTTTTAAAAAAAAATATTGAAATCAACTCGGAAGCCGATCCCCAACCACCTGTATTCAGGGTGTTGGTTATTTAATTTACATGTTGTATAGGTATTTAGGTATACAATGTAACTATACTCTTTACTGCATTTCAAAATACATAGGATAAATTGTCAATTGCAAAGTTTGCAAGGGCGAACTTATCTCTAAAAGAGATCGCTTCCAGTCAACCCATGAATGCGTGTAATCTATACATAGTATAGATATAACATAGTATAAAACAAAGTCGCTTCCGCCGTCTGTCTGTCCCTATGTAGGGGACGGGGGGGCAAAACGGGGTCGCGAGGCACGACGGGGCCATCCTCCTATACAAGTAACTACACCTACTAGAAGTGTGTTGTTTGTGCTAATAAGTGGCCATTTGACATCGCTCTTTAGTGCCAAAGTGACCGGGGACTAGATGGCGCGTGTTCGTTTTTTACGACAAAAAATTAATTTCAATATTGTTTCATCTAATTTTTAGTAACACGAAAACACATGTAATAAAGTAATTGTTTAGATTACTATTATTGTTTTTCTGTTGTGCTTTGCTAACGATATTACTTATTGATATGCTATAAGCTAATGCACTCTAACTATCGATTATTGTTTTTTGTTGATCATTTAAAATATTAATTTACATGGGGGCATAACGGGGACATGACTACGGGGCACGATGGGGTACCCCTTTATGCCAATCAATGCATTAAAAAATGTGGTAAGTAGGTATATGACCAATTAATAAAAACAACTTTGCCGATTCAGATTTCTTACCTGCATCTACAACGGAAATCAAACATCAAGCGGCTCCTTCCCTTGAAGAGAACCCCCCTGAACCATTTTTGCCTATAACTACCTGCAAGTACGCACCCTTTACAGAAAACTCCTTTCTCAGAGCCTCAACCTCGACGATCTACAAAACGAAGACAGCCAAATCCAATTTCCAATTAAAAAGTAGGTCGTAATTTAACTACGGCTTTACAATAATATGAGCAGTACTCCCCCGAATTGATACCCCATTCTGCCCCTACCCTGGGGCAGGATGGGGTTTTCATAAAGGTTTCGTAAAATTAAAATTAAAATGTTGTTTAATTAGTTAGTTCACCAAATTTAGTGCCAAATGATAATTTATTATATAGCCAAAGCGTTCTGATAAGATTTAATTAATAAATATATTCTGTTCATTTTTTTATTGATTATTTTCCTTAACGTCCCCGTTATGCCCCCCCTTCCCCTATGCTTAGATCTTTAAAACTACGCAACGGATTTTGATGCGGTTTTTTTTAATAGATAGAGTGATTCGTTTATAAGTATAATACATGCATATTTACATAAGCATTAAATCCGTGCGAAGCCGCGATATGTAATTAACTCTCGGTGAAAATCACTTTCATCTGTCAAAAAAGGCTGCTAAGTACCTCCTTTTTTTCTAATAACCAGCCCCCTTGGTTGACTAAGGCCTAATCGCCCCTAATGTGGGGTAGGCTCGAGCCCCTCGGTGGGCACAGCTGTTGATGATGATGTTAGTTCAGCTAGACGTCACTAGATGGCGTTGTCATTGCTAAGTTGGTGGTGTTAAGTTTTTTTTTTATTATTATAAGTTCTTTCAGCGGCGGCTATAATTCGCACTAAATAGTGTGAAATAAAATACATAATAGTTCAAAAATAAAAAGTGAAAAATAACTTTTTAGTAGGTAAGAATCTAAGTGATGAACGAAAAGTACCTATACTAATTATTATTTAGACAAAAGCTTGGGTGCTCAATTTGATTGTACCGATCGAAAATAATAGATAATTAATTATTCTTTGCGTTCATCATTTAGTTTCTCTATAAACTTCTTGATTTCTATACTTACTTAAAAGGCTAAAAAGTAATTTAACATAACTGTTTTTTTTTTCTATGAAACTTCTCATTTGGACTAGCTGCCAATAGCCAAATGTGAAACCGAAAAACACGCGAGTTATATCCATTAATCGAGAACAGTATTAAGGTGCCACCTACCTGTTCAAACATGAATTCTCTTGGTAAAGACATGTTTTCTTCTCTAAGATGTCCGGAGGCGCTGGGGCTACGTATTTAAAATGATCTTCCGATTCTGTTGAGCCTAACTTTAAATTACTCGTAAGTACATATTCGGCATAAGCCGTATTATGCATTTGTTGATATTTTATCTGACTTTCGGTAGCCGTTTTTACGATTTCACTTCGCCTCTCAATGAAAAAATTTGCTCAAAATATCTCGAAGTTTTTTGTACAAAACGCGACACTGGTTTCACGGGATTGATACCAACATTGTAATATTGCGTATAAAAAAAACGGATGTGCCCACAATTTTCTTTTTGGCACGGTTTACGCGAGCGCCTGTTGCCAAAGAATAGCAATGACTGACATCGGCGTGAAGTTGCCGATAATGCGCAGTAAGGAAATCGATACTGAGAAGGAGGTACAATGGACGGCACTTCAGACGTGCACGCCTTGGCACTTTAATTCATTGCAATAAGAGTCAATTTTGAAGTAATGTGTTGAGCTGTCACATTTTGAATATAACTTTTTTTTTATTTACTGTCTTATTCCATGTTCGCGTTTTCTATCTCAACTTTTTCCGAATCGCGGCAGAATTCTTGGTATTTTTTAATAAGCGTTTGCTGACGTAATTCTATGCGTCATCATGAGCAGCTAATTAGATTTTTTTTAATACATTACGTCATTTCGTACACTTACCTGCGCAATAATCTAGAAACCTCATTGGCTGCATTTCCTAGATTCAAAGTAGGTCATTGCTGGTGTCGATGACCCAGCTAGCAGCGGCCCTAGGTTCGAAGCTCGGGAAGGACAGATGGATGTGATACGAAATTTTGATCGAGTCATAAATGCATACAACAATCGTGCTGATAATATTAAAAGAAGTGGAGCAGAGCTTTATTTGGTTACACATAAAGCCACATCTGTTAGTATGGGCCAAAATAGTGACAAGGTTAGTCGTAGGGCAAAGCGGAGTCACTCGTGTTTGGAGCAGCCCGAACTTGTGTGGGTAGTATAGTTCATACCTTACGAAGACCACAGTCAAATATGACTACATTTTGTAGTGTTGTGTTCCTGTTGGTGAGTAAGGTTGACAAAGCTCCATGGGGTCGGGAAGAGGACCAGGCATATATGCTTGTCTGCCAATCAAATAACATAAATAGAATAAAGTTAAAAAAAAAAACAAAAACAGCTCATATAATGTCCCCACCACTGACCTCCATAGTGTGTAATTATAGAGGTCAGTGATGGTCCCCACCTCTGGCTCGAGCCTACCCCACACATTAGTGGCGATTAGGCCTTAGTTAACCACGCTGGCCAAGTGCGGGTTGGTGGACTTCACACACAACCGAAAATGTTCGATCACGATCCACACCAACCCCACGCTTTTCTCTAAATAATAATTATACTTTTCGTTCGTTTCTATACTAAAAAGCTAAAAAGTAATTTTTCACTTGATTTATTACTTATTTATTATAAAAGCGTGTTTTTTTATTTTTTTTATAGTCATTCGCCCAACGAGTCAGCAGTCTAATGCTTTGGCCGCACCTGCGCCTATCGTCCCGAAGTAATGCGTGGCGATACTTCGTACGATACACGCAAGTGCGGCCCTAGCAAAGTTATCGCTATAACGCAGGTGCATTTCTTTATTTGCACGAACTATCGTGCAATAATCCAAGATGGCCGAAATCATTTCCAGACGTGTAAATTGCGTGATATTATTATCCTTCTTTGCGTTTAACTATGCATACCTAATCACTTTCTTTACTTCTAAATTGTGTGCTAATAATTACGTAATGCATTTATTATAAAAAATAACTCAGCTGTATGGTATACTTAGTCACCCGTACGCGTCTGAACTAATGGAGAACAACCTTCGAAATGAACAACGCATGTCTGACCACGCAGCGCGATAGGTTAGCGCGCTAAAACCCTGACGTACGGCCTCCCGGCCGATAACGCACACTCAACCCGAATATTCGTGACGATAGCCGATAACGGCCGGTCACATCTGCGTGTATCGTGTCCTAGCGCGAAGCTTCGTGACGATAGGCGCAAGTGCGGCCCCAGCATAAGAAAACTGGAAGCCACTCTATCATTAAAAAAGTGAAGACAACTTATTTGACCCCAAGTAACCTTTGAATGTATTCGTTTCCAACCTATGTCTTTCAATTTCTACCTCTCCTCACAAGTAATATGATGACGTACGTACGTATTAAGTATGAGACGGTCACGTGACACGTGCTCTAGTGGCCTACACGTGCAACCTGTGTTTGAGTTACAATTGGGTTAGCATGCAGGGCCCTGCGTACCCAATATACCCCCTCAGGGCGCTCTGGGGGGCTATTCGCTAACTTTTTTTGACAGTTGAAAGTGATGATCACCGAGTGGATTACATATCCATTGCCGCTTTTACATGACAAGTGCCATAATAGCGTGTCGTGTGAAACGGCAATGGATATGTAATTCACTCAGTGATCATCACTTTCAACTGTCAAAAAAAGTTAGCGTATAGGCCTAGGGCTGCCACGCTACTGCAGTGCTTGTCAATTATGTTTTTAACTTATACTGGGTGTAAAAGACATGAACAGTCAAACGAGAACCATGTATTCTATACATCAAAATAACACATAGTTCAAAAAAAATATTGCTGGGAAATGATTTTTATTTTTTGGTGTTAAAAAAAATTGCAAATTGTACCGCGCAATGTAAAGGGCTCAACTCGCACGCAACTCGCAAAACCGCGATAATTTTGCCAGACGGGGGCCTCGTTCGTTAGTGTCCGTGCGCATCGAGTGAGCTACATTGAAAGCTAACGTTTTGAAGCAATTTTTTGTTATGAAATACTAAAAAAATGATAATGTTTCTTTGGACAATAATTAAGAAATAACGTATAGAATACGTTTTCATAAAAAAATGAAAAAAAAAATTATGACTTTGACCTTCAATAAAATCGTAACTATCAATTTCCCAGGTATAGTCTAAAGGAAAAAAAATGTTATGATGGTGAGCAGAATACATGGTTCTCGTTTGACTGTTCATGTCTTTTACACCCTGTATGTAAAATAGTTTTACTTTGGTAAATAAGTTACAAAAAAAACAAGAGATATCAAGAAACAGATATTTTTATTATAAACACCAATTTACAATACGGTGCAAAAAATATTTGTGCTTATTTACACATGTATATCTATTAGATACAATATTATTCAGAACAACAGCTTATTGTTACCAGAAAGCGGTTTTACGACAATTTCATATAATAAAATGCAATACATTAATCTTTGTGAGGTAAATATCAATAAAATGGCTTATAATTATGACGGCTTTTATTTAAAGTCGAAAAAGTTACATAAAAGTCATAAGGCCTTCCAAAAAACTGAAATTTTCTTCTGACATATTCATTCTAATGATAAATACATAAATGGTAAATATCTAAACAAAAAATTGTGTGCGTGTAACCTTTACGCGCGATTGAAGTAAAACTTCTTTGACGTAGATCACTGAAATGATTAAATTTTAACTGAAAAAAAAAAAATATGACAGATACTTACGACCAATCGAAATTACTATTTTTAAATAGCGGAAACTACACAGACTATAGAATACTGAGCGTTACTTCCGTTAGAAAAATCTGAGTTACCCCCTAGTCGCGCCTAAAGAAGTTTTACTTCAAAAAATCGGAGTGGTCTCCCCTTATATAAATATATTTTTGGTCTCGAGAGGTCTAAAACGTGTAAATCCGTCAAAATCTCGAGGTCGAATTTTTTGATATTTACAAGACTTCCTCTATACTACGTATGCGAGAAAGCAAAAACTTAGCGACACCGCCCGGATTGATCTAATCGCGTTCGCTGCACCTGTGCGGCGCTTAACTCGTCACGCACGACATGCAACGATACAATAGGCCGTATATCCGACCACCGGATATCCGGCCTCTCAGCTCCCCGGATATCCGGTATCCGGCCAATTATCCATTTCATCTATAGTCTGGACCCAGCTTTACATGTCCATTTAATAAAGTATATTTTCTGAAAATATCTGATCACTAGAGAAAAATTACTTTGTTACTTAACAAGTATCAATTTTAATCACTAGAATGGCACTTATAAGAGTAACTCATTAATGTAACTATCCCAAATCACATAGAAAGTTCTCTTTTGAGACTTGCGCATGAGCAATACCTATTACCGGTAGAAAAACCAATGCAATTTGTACCTTATAGCCATGTAGATAACTACATCACTATAGGTGCTCCCACAATCAAATATTGTCCTTTTCACTGTCATCATTAAAATAAGTCTGAGTTTGTGCGCTATTGGAACTCAGTAAAACATCCGATTTTATCGAACACACTTCATCCGATTGTCCCTCTCGTCTCAAGCTGGAAGGACTGGAAGATACGCTGTCGAAGAGCCTAAAATTCTGTCTGGGAGAGTCATAAAGGCATATACAAGTCTGCGTTTCCTTTATACTCAAATCCGGAGACTGAGTTTCGCATGTGATAGTCTCTTTGTTGGATCTACTTAACCCAAACTCCAATGGGAACGTTTGCGTTTGTATATCAGAAAGGGAAACCGTTTCGGAAAAGAATATCGATTCATCTTCACTAGTTTGCGACTTGATCGACAATAAGTCCTCGAAAACTGTCTGAGTGGATATCTCGTCTGTTTTCGCTTCATTAAAATAGCTTCTACTCGGCATTGAGTTCCATAGGGATACGTCGTTTTTGATGTTATCGTCAACATTCAAAGTTTGCGTTGCGAAAGAACGCTTAGGACTGTCACATATGAAGTCTTTCAGCTTATCTGTCTCACTTTTCGCTTTGGTCTCCGTTTCTGTTCTTGCTTTTCGTTTACACGCCTGCCTTTCCATTTTGTACTGCTTGTGTTGGTCAGGGTGTCTTCTCTTCAAATGCACAATTAATCTCTCATTGCTATTATATTTGGCGTCGCAAATCTGGCACGGGAAAGTCACGTTGCAAGCTTTCAAATGTCTAGCAAAATCTGAGTTGGTGGGAAATCTCTGTTTGCACAAGTTGCAGGAGAAAATTTTGCTCTTATGCACTTTGTTGAAATGCTGATTTAAGAATTTGCGACCTGCGAACCATTTGTTCGCTTTCGACAATGGATGGTACGAACAGTCCGCGTGGTGGCAGTAATATTGAAGGTCTATAGTGAACGCTTGTTTGTCCGCTTGGTGGTTCTTCACCAAGTGTTGGAACAGGTCGTGTTTTTTGAGGAACTTCTCGCTGCATTCGTAGGGGCACGGAAGGTACACCTTGTGCTTAGTATCGGCAGCTGTAATCATCATGATAAGCTGGTTGTTGTACATCAGACATGATGTAGCGTTGTCTTCAGCTTTGAAGTGTGGCGATACAGTCTCTTTGTTGCTCTGGAAGGAAATATTATTTATTTTATCTAGACTGAAGCTAAGTCCCTCTTTCTAAACTACGGGAACCACAGTGCTTAATCCCAGTACCCGCGCCCTGAGCAAATAAATAGTGTTAAAGATACCACCTTTTTTATTTCTCTCTTTTCTGCACATTGGCAGAAGAAGCAGAGAAGATCGTGGCAGTGTGTTAATATTCGAATTAAGATTTCAAAAAAGGTCATGGGAAGCAGGTGGATGCAAACAGCGCATAACTATCTGCTTGGAGATCCTTAGATCCTTGAGGGAGGCCTCAAGTTCAACAGGGACAAACCCACCACCTTCCCATGGCCTGACGCAACCTTACGGTTATACAGGCCGAATCACGGGAGAGTCTCAAGTTCAACAGTGGGCATCTCTCGGCTGACACATAGGATCCTTAACTATCCTGACTTCTCTCTTTTCCTATCCATATTTGAAACGATTCCGCGAGAGCCACTTGAAATACGGCTGCCAGTTTAGAACTTACGACATTGAATTGTCGTATCAAACAATAATAGTACCTTTGCAAGTCTTCTAAGAGCGTCATCAGATTGCGCGCACTGTGTTTGAAATTGTTTGCAGCTCTCCATTTTTTCTTCGCATGCAGAGCATAGCAGCTGCGAGAGTACTTCTGATTGGTCTATCTGAAATTAGAAGAATTTGGACAAGATCAATCAAGTATCTGTATGTGGCGCATCGATGCTCGATTATTTAGATCGTCATTTTCGAAGGTCAGTCTGAAATTGTAACAAATTATTTGAGCACAGAAACGACGAGGCACAGCCGTGAGCATTCGATGTTCAACTGTAAAGTTATACATAGTTTTATTTATTTTTAATTTCTGAATATCCCTAGCTTGTCCTCTAACATAGCATTTGTTCCCAACAAGTCACATCGCAACAAGTAACACTGTTACACATTTTTAATTTGTTCCTCAACATGGAACACTATAACTATTACTACTATACTATAGGATTATGTATGTGAAAAGAAGATAAATAAATGATTTTATTATTATTATTATTGGGAAAAAAAATCTGTTTACATTTGTTCTCAACGAGCCACACCCCGAAAGTGTGACTCGTTGGGAACAACAATAAAAACTTGTTTGCAACATATAACACTGTAACAACTAAGTAACACTAAGTTATAACACTGTCACACATTAGGAAAAAAATTCCCAATGTGTAACAGTGTTAATCGTTGTGGTGTGCCTCGTGGGGAACAAACGTGATGTAGGCCTCTAGGCTAAGCTTTTTACTTTCTCGTATAGGAGTTACACGTTTTGGAGCTCCCTGAGTCCAAAAATACCGTTTTTTACTATTTTAGTTCTGTTTTTATAATAAAACTGATTATTCTGCTTACAATGATTCTTTTTAGGTTTTTGGTTGTAATAAATACATTGTAATAAATATTCAATAAATCCCGAAAGTAATAAAAAAAATAAAAAAATAATTATTGTTGTAAATTTTTGTTCTTTTTCTTTCGTTTTATTTTGATACCAATGGATAGAAAATATATCAATTAGTACATTACTGTTTACAGAATGACGAAATGTGGCTTTAATGTAGAATAATCATTTTTTTTGTGCGCATGCGTGTTAGTCTTATAGAGCATTGATAAGTTAATGACAAAGAATTAATAATCATGTTCAACAGTCAGTTTTTGTTTTTACGTCCTCACACCTGTCACCTGGGGAGAAGCTCAGAAAATCAGTGTTTTGCCAGAAAAATAACTATATAAATATATGAACGAGAGGAGCCATGTTAGCACCACCGGAGTGCACGGCGACCGCATACTAGCGTTGGACATAGTGGTTGCGCATTCTGGGTATTTATCAAATCGTGTTGATTTTTCTGCGCTTTCCGTACATCATGCAGCCGCTTCAACGTGACATACTACAGCAGGAAAGCGCAGCGTCTCACTACTCTGCTTCCGCAAATCGCCTCCTCTCCCCGCGGTTGCTCTAGCGTAGACACCGACCGAGTCTTCAGCGAACCGACTAACAGTACAGATGTTACACTCATATCATAACTCAGCAGTTCGCCTTTGATAAATACAAACCTGAATGAAAGTAGTCTTCGAGAAATCCTCGGCCAGATCCCACTCGAACATATCCTTCATTTCGCCGGAGTCAGCCAGGCAGCCCCGACACAACAGTGCAGCTTCCTCCAACGGTTGGGCTAATTCGGCGAATGGAGCGCCCATAGTAGCAAAATACCTAAAGGCTACGAGCTAGACTAAGTTTAAAACTCTTTTAAAGATTAGATAAATACACAATGCTGTTATTTTGCGATTTATTATCCGTGGAAACCAAAATTGAGAAAAATCAACAATCTAAACAATGACATTGATGACAGTGACAGAACTGACACTGACAGTTACGTTTTGTTAAAATCAAAGAATAGTAAAATGAAGGTAAAATGGATGAGTTTCTCCCGAGTTCTTGTTGCAAAAACTCGTGTTGAGAGACTCTATTTTAAACTCAATCTACCGTACAATTGTCGGTTACTTTAACCCATTAACGCCCAAATGAAAACCACCTTTATTTTTTTTGTTTTAATGATATTTGTTGTATTATTAGGGACAAAAGAAAAGGTATGTAAAGAAAAATAGAACAAAAAAGAAATATGTATTGAAATATAGGTATGTACTCGGCCGGGTACACTGGGCGGATTAATAGTGAATTTTCCGAAGCAAGGTCTTTCTACACCTAATGTTTTCACACATTTTTTAGACACATTAACACATTTTTTAGTTCTATTTATTCGTATTTTGCCTGTAGCTCTGAAGCCTAAGGACCGGAGGTCAACGAATAACTGATATTTTGTGAAAAAATTGTCAAAATAAACGATATGTTCACTAGGAATTACGGTCATTTCGTCCAGAAGAGATTTCACTACTCTTGCGCCTCGAGGATTATCAGCTATTTCGTTAGTCTTGCCACAATACACATCGAACGCATAACAGTATCCATCTGAACTTGTGGCTGCCCAATTCCGATATCCGAATCGTACAGGTTTACCCATTACAAATTGTTTTTCGGGGTGCCGGCCGATGTATTTTATCATGGATTCATCTATACTGTATAAAGTTCTATAGATATATTCTCATAAAAATTCCCGATTGGCAAGAGTTTTTCTGTATTTCTTCACACAAAGGTCTCATCTTGAAAAGCTTATCGGTGGAACCTTCAGCTAATGAGTTATCTACAAAATGAAGATTACGTTTTATCTCCAAGAATCGATTCCATGACATGCAATTTGATACTATAGGAACTCCAAGGTCTTCATCCAAACTCCAATAAGCACATTCAGTTGGTAGTACAGGAGTGCAGGCTTTCAATTTTTCTACGACCACTTTTTGCCGGATATATTAGCAGGATATACTGGCTTCATCTTCCTCCACATAGGTTTATTTGATTGAATATTTCTGGATCGTTTCGAAGGCCTTACATAATTTGAAAAAGGCTCATCGTCACTATCGGACCAGTCTGAAACATCATGATTGGGACAGCGTGGTATGACTTCTACAGTTCGTGGAATTTCTCTAGGAAGATTAGAAGAAACCAAATCATCATCGTTCCCTTCTTCTTTGTCACTTACAATAGCAGGTTCCGGAGGCCCCAGTAGGACATCATATTCCGAATCATCATTTTCATCTGCAAATATAGATTCGATGGCTTCCTCCAGCTTAGCATAGCTATTTTGGCTTCTGAAGACACTACGGTTCGCCATTGTTGAATAATAAAAATAGCTGATAAAAATATAATTTTGTTATACATATGTGACCATTGTACTCAGCCGAGTACAGTGGAATAAAGTGAATCAAAACGTAAAAATATCGAAATGAAATTCATCAAAAACAAGATATAATAACAAAATAAAGAGTAACAAACTATTTGTATCAAATTTCTGTTAAAAAAAGTTCTATTTTGTAATAAAAAATCATTGTTGAAACTTACCATATAAACTTTCTTTGCAATCCGTATTTGACAGTGGCAAAAGTGACATTTATTTTCGCGCTACACTAAACTTTTTTATTTTATCAGACGGGTTAACCATCTGGTTATGAATTATTGAATTATTTGAATGACAACCATAGATTATAAAAACTAAATAATACTTTTTGTAGTTGTACTCGCGCGAGTACGGAGGGCGTTAATGGGTTAATAAAATTTTCACTTGATATTGGCGCAATGCGTAATCTGTAAGTGTCGCGATTGCCATTCATTTAATTAAAAGAAGAAGGTACACTGGAAGCCACACTTAAAAATAAAAAGTGAAGACAAAACATTTGTCCTTGAAACCGCTTACTTCTTATTTGTACAGTCAACAGCACGTCGGGCTATAGAAAACTGTCAAATTTCTCCAAACGATTTTCAACCTAAGGCTATTCAATATAAAGTGCGTAATCGATTGGGAAAATTTGACAGTTTGTGGTAACCCAACGTGCTGTTGTCTGTACGTTTCTAGCATAAAATATAAGCTCCTTGGTTTCTATGGTTTCTAGCCTCTAGAGTACCTACGTATGACGTATTAGACAGTCACGTGACCGTCTAATACGTGTGCCACTGTGTGCTAATACTGGTTATAAAGGGACAGGGACATCGAAGTAAGTGGTTTCAAGGACAAATTTTTTCACTTCATTTTTTATACAAAGTGTGGCTTCCAGTTTTACCAAAGACGTTTAATTTTGTATGGGGAAAACGGAAAAAATACCAACACGTGTACATGGAATTAAAAAGTACCATAATTAAACCCTGACCATAATATACATGATTTTCTTGAGACAAATGTAAAATGTTTATGTAGGAAGCTTTTGAAATATTTTTAAGCCATACTTTAAAATCTTGGTAAAAAAATTAGCTATCAAAAAAGTATGGTTCCTGGCGTCACACCAGAAGCAAGTCAAATTGAGCTGAATCACATTTATTTACTCCAATCCTTGCTTTAATGCGCTCGATCGATTCGATTCAGCGCGCCGTTAATGGAGCGGTTTTAAGTAAATATATAGGAAGCAACTTTCTGCGATTCGATTTGACTCTGCTCAGCGTGCCTAGTGGACGCCAGGCTATAATGAGTGTTTTAGCGAAGAAGCATGAAATTTTTATTTTCATAATTGTTTCGGAGTGGACTTTGTGCAGTGAAAGCGGTGTTAATGCACAAGCACCCGCAATGATGAGTAGTTATGAGGAATCGTTAAAAAAAAAGCTGAGAATCTCGTAGTGTCTTCAAAAGGTCTGTTGTCATCCATTTCTGCCAAGTACTCCCTAGATGCATTAAAATGTGTGACGCCCATGCCCATAGATATAGAAATCTGTAGATCGGCAATGTAAAAGAGAAAGAGCGTACTAACGCGTATATTAGACCGAGATAGATACACGAGACCATTTCACGTACACGCAGAGGGCCTAAGGAGGCCTGTTAGTCACGTAGAAAAGACAGCAAATGTCAGACTGCAGTACTATTTTTCATGCACACATGCGCATTACGAACACATCGGTGTATTTTTTTGGTCTCACCCCAGTTGATTCATTGCCAATCTATAAAGGTCAGTAATAATAAATCTATGGTGACACCCATATTTAAGTTTAAATCAAGAAAGAAGATAAATATTGAAGAAATGGTTGTATAAGCTACATCCCTTTGCGTTCCATTAGAAGTAAAATTAAGAACATAAAAACAAAGGGACCTAGCCCATACAACCATGTCTTCAGTTTTCTAATTTCTTTCTTGATTTTCACATCAAAATGTGAGCGCCACACATTGTAATGCATCTAGGGAGTACTTGGCGAGAAATGCATGTCTACAGACCTCATTATGTCGACTGATGAGGTGGAAATCCACTGCATAATGCTCAACGTCTTACAAACCACAAAACTTTTATTTCAACGTCAACACAGATACATGCGCATCAAAGTAACACAACTTTTCTTTCACTACATGAAATCCACTCCGAAGTAATTTTGAATTAACGGAACAAAGATTTACATCCAAAGGCCTTTCCAAAGGATTTCCCGCCAACCACTACTTAATTAGTTTTTGTTAAATTGTCCCCAATAAAATAGATAAAACTGGAAGGCACACCACCATTAAAACAAAATCTTTTTTTACCCCAAGTAACCTTTGAATGTTGCAGTTTCCCAGATATAATCGAAGCAGTTTCCAATATGATGACGTACGTACGTGTCACGTATAGGTCATCCGTCCAATAGGTGTGCTGTAGAGATTAGAAAGGGACAAATAGGAAGCAAGCGGTTTCAAGGGCAATTTTTTTGACTTCACTTTTTTATTGTTAGTGTGGCTTCCAGTTTTACCTATATGGGACGGCAAAGGGATCTAGCCTATACAACTATGTCTTTGGTTTTCTCACACATTTAATTCATGTAGGAAGTGCAAGAAATGGCAAAAGCATAGCAACAGACCTCATGATGGCGTCTGATGAAGTGGAAATCACACTATAAAATTTTCAACGTTACATACACCGCACGAAAATATATTTCAATGATTCCCCAAAACTTTATTTCTCATATCTAATAGTCAACACGGATTCTTGCACTAAATTATCACTGCACAAAATCCACTCCGAACCAATCCGAACAATATTAGAAAAAAAGGCGGGAAAACCTTCAAAGTGAGAGCGCGCAAGTTTTGAATATTTTCTAGCTTTACTAATAATTTCTAAGTAAAACCAACTTAAAGTGTTTTTTTATAGTCAATAAAGTAATTTCCAATGTAAAGTATTAAAAGGGGCACAATGGGGAAGAGAAAAAAACCCAAAATAGATGGAGATCCTTTTCCAACAGAATCGGACTCCGATGAAAACGAAGCCGATAAGTACAAACCTTTTAAAATTGAAAATTACACAAGACAATACCCTGAGGATGGCGGTAATTTTGAATATTTAGTTATATATGAAAGTTTGATTGAGGGGAAACCTATAGGAGATAGAGATTTGATGTCATTAGGCGCTGTCTTGAAACGACATAATAAGGGCATTAAGAGATTTAAGAGGATAAATAGATTTAAGGTTGCAGCTATTTTTGAGCGGCCAGGGTTGGCTAATATGGCCTTGAATAATGTTAAGTCTCAGACTGAATTACAAGTCAAATGTACTATACCAGCTACACTCACGGAGATAACCGGCGTCATTCGTGGCGTCCCCACATATATGTCTAACTATAACATTTACAAAGGAATTTGCAGCTCCAAGGATGTCGTGTCCGTGCGGCGCTTAATGCGTCGTGGGCGCGATGAAGACGACAACCCTGTGTTACTTCCCACCCAGACAGTTGCCATTACATTTTCCTGTCCAACTCTTCCTGACAGTGTCGATATTAACAGCTGGTTCTTCGAGGTAAGCTCGTATGTTCCACCCGTTACACAATGCCTACGTTGCCTTCGCTATGGGCATATTGCCAAATTTTGTAAAAATGCCCAGAAATGCTCTATATGTAGTGATAACCACCATTACAAAGAATGTAGTAAACAAGCCAAAGATGCTGTCTGTGTACATTGCAATGGAAATCACATTTCTATTTCATCAGAATGCCCTAAAAGAAAAGAGGAAATAGAAAAAAATAATGCAAAATACAAAAAAAGATCATATGCTGATGTTTTTAATAATAAAAATTTCCCTGAAATATCAAAAAAACCTGAAAAAATAATACATTACTTATTACAATCTGACACCATGATTAATCTCATTATATCTGCTATACTTAAATTAAACACACAAAAAATATCATCCGACAATCCAACTCCAATAACATCGGAGACAATTAAATCTGTTTTGCTAGAAACATTTAATTCCAGCAAACAAGACTCAATTAGTAAAAATAATGGACCAGGTTAACATAGTACAGTGGAATGCTCAAAGTTTGCTAAGTCATAAGCATGTCTTCACACAATATCTTTATGAAAATAATATACATATTGCCCTTATTTCTGAAACTTGGCTTCAATGCACTAAAACTTTAAACATAAGAGGTTATAATATTGAGAGATTAGACATAGGTTCCAAACATAATGGAGTTGCTATTATAATTAGACATTACCTACAGTATCAAAAGATACAAACATATTATGATAACTCTTTACAAAATATTGCTATCACTTTACAAATCAACAATGAAACAATATGCATAGTCAGCTTTTACAGTCCCACTTCTGCTACTCCATGTAATTTTGAATATACATATTTAGATAATTTAATAAAATCATTACCCAAACCATTAATACTAGCTGGTGATTTTAATGCACACCACACTATGTGGGGTTGCGCTTCCACTGACACTCGTGGATCAACATTGTTGGATGTCATAAATGATAATAATCTATGTCTTTTAAATGATGGCTCTGTAACAACCGTGGGTTCACATAACTGGCGTTCTAATGCCTTAGATCTTACAATAGTCTCTCCGAGTCTGGCTTTAAGGTGTAACTGGGAAGTACATGATGACTCCTTATGCAGCTACCATTTTCCTGTTTTTACAAGTTTATTATGTAGTTCTGTAAATATTAATACTAGTAGTAATATAAGTGTAAATTATTCTAAACCTAACTATAAGACTGTTGATTGGGAAAAATATAGGGAGTTAACAGATATAAAGTTAAGCAATTTTGATTTTGATATATTTAATCCAGAAATGTCTTATGATTTGGTATTTAAATGTTTATTAGAATGTGTATCTGAAGCAAACTCTTCCAGAAAACTACCATTTCAACAGCAATCAAACACTAATCGTAAACTCAGAAAAAAGTTAAAACTCCCTTGGTGGAATGATATATGCAATCAAGCAGTAAACAGTTGTAAAACTGCTTATATAAAATTTAAACAGAATCCTACTGAGCATAATTACATATCATTTAAACAAAAACAAGCACAGAAAAAACTAACTATTAATAGGGAAAGGCAGAATGCCTGGGTAAATTTATGTAACACGTTCAATCGTCAGACCCCTTTATCTATTATATGGACTAATATCAGAAAATTTAATAAAACCTATCACAGTGCTCCCAATACTATTAATTCTAACAATTGGATTCAGTCATTTTTAGATAAGTACACCTCTAATGTACAGTCTCAACCATTAACTGACAATCCTAACAGTAGTCTTCAAGCGGAACAGTTTTTCATGAAGCCCTTTACTTTAAATGAATTATTAGCAGCCATTTATTCTCGAAAAGACACTGCTTTTGGTTTAGATAATATATCTTACAAAATGTTTAAGAATCTTAGCTCATTAAGTCATAGAATAATATTGAATATCTTTAATTCACTATGGAGTAAACAAATAATTCCAAAATCTTGGAAAGTTGATTGCCTTGTTCCCATTCTTAAACCTGGTAAGGATAAAAACCATCATGATTCATATCGACCAATAGCATTAACATCTTGTGCAGCTAAGGTATTTGAACAGTTGGTGAAACAAAGACTAGAGTACTATATAGAACATTATAGTTTATTGCCTTATAACCAATTTGGTTTTAGGAGAGGTCGTTCAGCAGTTGAAAGTTTGAATCATTTGTACTTAGATATTTTTAATGCTTTGCTTAGTGGTAATTTCTTAGTATGTATTTTCTTTGATATAACAGGCGCCTTCAATAATGTTGATCATAATGTTCTTGTTGATGAGTTGTTTTCTCTAGGGTTCCCTAAAAAATTAAATAAATGGATTTTTAACTTTTTAAATAACAGAGATGTCTACATCAAATTTCAAAACAATTTATTTGGACCACAACCATCTCATAAAGGCGTTTGTCAAGGTGGGATATTAAGCCCACTGTTATTCATTCTATACATACATAAATTAAATAGTATAATAGGAAGTGATGTCAAAAATTTACAATATGCCGATGACCTCACAGTTTATTGCTCTGGCACAAATATGGTACAGGTTGAACAAAAATTAAACAATGCCATGGTAAAATTGAAAACATATTTTGATTATTTAAAATTAGAAGTTAACTTAAATAAAACTAATGTTGTAGTTTTCAGTAAAAGGAAAATATTACTTACTAATATTCTGTATGATGGTAGGTTGCTTCCTATCAGTAATGAGGCAAAATTTCTAGGAGTTATTTTCACTCGGAATCTTTCATGGGCTAGGCATGTTTGTGGCTTAGCAGATAAAGCAATGCGAGCATTTAATATATTAAAATCACTTGCTCGGACATATTGGGGAGCTGATCCAAAAATTTTACTGATCTTGTACAAAGCCATTGTTCGCTCTCATTTTGAATATAGTTTCCTCTGTTATGCTTCTGATACAGTACTTGTAAATAAACTGGAAAAGATCCAAAATAAAAATCTCCGACTTATCACAGGGGCAATGAACACTACCCCTATAGTTTCCATGCAAGTAGAATGCAATATTCCATCTTTGTTATTAAGATTTAAGTATTTAAAATTCAAATTCATTCTTAAATTGCATACTTTAAAAAACTGCACTCTTTTAAATGAACTACAAAGTAATAATGTTCATATATTACATACCTCTTCTTCAACTTGTAAATGTCCTTATATTCTCCATGATTTGCAAGAAACATCAGCATATATCTTAGAACATAACATAAATATTGATGAACACTTGGCTTGTTACTGTGGTTCTTATGAAAGTAAATTTCCTGAAATAGAAATATATATTGATCATGATCTTAGAACCAAAGAGGCGGTATATTGTAAGCTATCAAATTGGCCAGATTATCAGATAATTTACACTGACGGATCGAAAAGTGATACTGGAGTCTCAGCGGCGTATTACCACACGAACCTCAAGTATGGCAAAGGTTACCGATTACCAGCTACCTTCAGTGTATATTCAGCTGAAGCCACTGCAATTATGTTGGCTCTAAATTATATACAATCAGATATCATGTGCTCTGACAAAAGCAAGTTTCTCATAGTTTCTGACAATATGTCTGTGCTTAAAGCACTGGGAAAACCAGGCTTTCATAATGCACACTACTTACTTTTTGAGATAAAGGAAACATTGCAAAATATATCGCTTTTGCTTTTGAAGGAAGTAAAGTTTGTTTGGACTCCAGCACATGTCGGTGTGACAGGTAACGAAAATGCTGACTATCTTGCCAGATTAACGAATACTCTGGGTGGCAACATTAAAAATATTTCAATTCCATGGCAAGATTTGATACCCTGTTATAAGGAGAAAATAACTGCGCAGTGGATGGACGAGAGATCAATTATAACTCAATCAAAAGGATCCTGGTATGCTGGTATTAATAAGGAAGTTGGCCGAAAACCCTGGTTCGCTGCATCTGAAAATTATCTACAAAGGAAGTTCTACACACAGATAAATAGATTGAGATTCGGACATTGCAGATTTAAAGCTCACCTGCATCGTATGCGCCTAATATCCTCAC
Organism: Elophila nymphaeata; assembly: GCA_955850985.1. Lineage (NCBI taxonomy): Eukaryota > Metazoa > Arthropoda > Insecta > Lepidoptera > Crambidae > Elophila > Elophila nymphaeata. The sequence goes on from OY039094.1 coordinate 2,441,214, forward strand.
CAGTATGCACTGAATGCAACTCACAGGAAGATCAGACTCTTGAACATATCTTTTTTACTTGCCCGGCATTCAACATACAGCGACTGTTACTAATAGACCGGCTCATGAATACACAAAAAAATATCCCGCCTTCATTACAGGAAATCTTAGCTTCTCCAGAAAATTTTATACCCATTTACGACTTCATATGCTCCACCCTTGGAGAAATTTGATTTGACAAACTCGGATTATGAAACTAACACTGGAATATACTTTACCGGAGATGACAACATACAGTTAACTCTTATGAAAAAAGAACTTAAGATTTGGCCTTTGGGCCTGAAAAATTACGCACATAAACTCAAGACGGCTTATTTTCCAATTTTATAAAAAAATTAAGAAGATAAACAAACGCAAGAATTGGCAGTATGGCTTAGACCTTCGCCTGTCCTAAGAAAGGACGAATAATACTACTACTACTACCGAACAATAATAACTGTCGAAATAGAAATCGTTCTCCGGATGGTTTCCCGGCAAACATCCTTTTGGATTTTTGATAAAATAATTATTATCATTGTCTTTATTATACAGCCAACGTAAAAAATATTTTTAAACAGTTTTAAACAAAGAACTCGTCATGTTGACATTTTTGAAAATATAATGACATATTTTGGCATAGCAAAATTTACAAGAGAAAGGTAATTATTAATTTATTTACTCACATTTGTAGCAAATTGTGTAGAGTGGTAGTCGTGAATTTATTTCAAAAATAAATACCGGTACAGAGAGACTGACGTGAAGTTGGTTAGTCGAGGTCTCGTCCGTCTCGCTCGTATTGTTGTTACCGAACGAAGTTCATGGCGGTAGCCATTTGCGCCACGAAGGCTGGCGGTCGTCGTGTTTGTGGATTTGTGGAATTAGAGGTTATAAGTGCTAATATTAACTAATATAAGTGCGTCAAAATCGCCAGTGCCGGCATAGAACACAATAAGAGACTTTTAAATGCCCTAAAAGCACCACTAACGTTACTGGAGTGAGTATGTTTTGCGATATCCATAGCAACTTGATTTGTAGGTGAGGACACGTGCTGACAAATTTATAATTATTTGCCAACTTTTATTAGTTGCGACACGCACTATGTTGTTTTGTTCGTTGTGATATTCGCGCCACATATCACCTTATACAACAACGGTAACTGATCTGCCTGATAGGCACAAGTCATATTATTTATTTTGGATTCTGGGTTGATCTATTTTTACGCTTGGCTTATACTACTTATTCCTGTTCGATATTCGAAAATAAGCATTGTATTTACATCTGATGTGTTTGCAACGTATAAAAGTCGCACGCCTCGCACAGAGTCCGTTATATCCGTTCGTATGTAGAAAGTAGAATAAATTTATGCCACCTTTCGTTTGTTGACATTGTGTTTCATAACTTCGAGTAATTGCACCTATGCAATCTATTTAATTAAAATAGGCGCTTTGAACGTAATAGTATTTACCAAACATTTTTAAGTTTGTATTCCAATTATAGCCAGCATGTTTTACAGCATAGCAAAACAACAGAGTACATGTAGCCATCTGTGTTTTGAATAATGGTAGGTAAATGCAATTGTCAGTGATGTGGTCCAATCATATTTATGCATGTAGGTCATTTTTTTTTCTTGTAATTTCCCAATAACTCTGAAGCTAAAATGTTTGTTTGGTACTAATAGTTTGAATCGTATTGTTATGACAACTCACACCACCACTTGGTACATTAGATTTGAGTAAAGAATGAACTTTCTTATCTTAGATCACAATATCTTTGCGTAACAAGGTGCAGAGACTTGCCCTAATGTTTACTTCAATATTCAAATTCAGTATCTCCAGCGTTTTTTGTTTGTATTCATTGCACTTTAGCAGTCTCATTACTAAAGACTGGATTATATGTAACATAAAACGCCCATAATATGCATGCAAACATGCAAGTAAAATAGCTAACATCCATGAAAATCTACAAAAAGGGCCAAAATATGCAATATAGGGTAATAAAAAAAATCTGTATATTTTTAAATGTTTTTTATTTTATTTTTAAAAGGTATAACTAACAATTGCATTTGTGAAAATAACAATTATAAAAATATTTTTAACATTAAAATTAACTTTAAAAATCTATACAATTAGTACTGCTCTTCAAGGTTCTGTAGACAAATTGAGTCTATTAAATAATGCATATTTCTCTAAATTATGTAGAAAATATGCTTTTAGTATATCCATGAGAATAACTCATTCAGAATAAAGTCTAGTGAGGGTGGGGCTATTGTCTGCATGTGCCACTGCAGGAGCGCTGATGGACTATCTGCACATATTTTATTTATGGGCAGTCATGGCTCACCTAAGATTATGAGATAAACATACAGACATACAGTAGCCTTTTATGCATGGGTATGCAAGTTGTACATTTGCCCAACCCTCTTGATGCCCTAAAACCTGAAATACAAAAATTAATTTATATTTCAGCAGGTTGAAAACGGTTTAGTACGAGTTGAGTGGACCGTGTTATAGATATTTTGTGTGCGTAAAAAATGTTAAATCAAACCATGAAAATCAGACACTTTGAATTGTGCTGCCGGTTTGTCAGTTCCAGACAGGCTCAGGACGTTACAGGAACCCTGTGCTGTTCAAACTTAACAAGGACACCTTTTATCTGTCTGTCTAATTATTCACTCCTCGTAAGTGCCCACAGTTGAATTAACCCTTTCTGTGGCAGATATGAGATAACTCGTAGTGTGGTACTAAAACGTAGTGCCGCTGAAGACTACAAATAAATTTGTAGATTTGTTGGGCCTGCCATACAAACAATTATTTATTGACAATACAGGTAAGGCGGGTTTTTTGAAGGTTGGCATTAGCAAAGAAATCACAATAAAATCAAAGATGTGAACTTCAAAGGAAACTGCTATGACATGGCAAACACAAGACATTTTTTGTTATAAAAAAAATCAAAGAATGAATAATTCTGTTTTTTTTTTCTGTGCAAGTGATTAGTTTTAAAGTAATAAACTACACAGCACTGGGCTTATGGATATAATGGGCAAAGATATTTCTTTTTTATTTTCGATTCTTAGTCGGCATAGTCCAAGTGACTTACATTCTAAATCGAATGTAGATATCTTCGCACTACCAATTAATTTATAATTATTTTACAATTACATATAATTTGTAAAGTTTTGCATGTCTGCATGCAGGCTGAAAATGCACATTGTTTAAAATTAAGAACTTTATAACTGTTTTAAGCAAATAAACTTATTTGATTAGATTGATTGATTTTGATAAAATGCCAGGTACAATTTCACCCATATTCACAAACATAACTATGAGAGGCAAGTTTTGTTTGAAAAGTTAAACCTTTTCAAACAAATCTCGCCTCTTTTCTTCAAAACACAGATATAATAATAAAGAGGGTAGAAGTGCCTTAGTCGCGTGACCTTGGTGCCGCACTTGCGTCTCTTTAGGCGCAACTTGCGACTCAGTGCTTCTCAAACCGTCGGTGTGATAAAAATGCCTTAAAATGGTGTTTTGAGGCATTGGTAATTGCGGAAACTCATCCAGAGTGTGTAATTACACTAATAAGGGGATCACATTTCATTGGAATGTATTATTTTAATGTGATAATGCTGTTTTTTCAAAATACACCTTGAGAAAATCTTTCACTATAAAATATTGGTCTATACGTTATTAACATAAAACTTCATAACCATTGCTGCTCATGCCTTTAAAAACGCAGAGCGTTTTAAAGTACACGCAATGTATTGTGATTTTCGATATTATCCGTTCTCTCTAGCACTAAAATTCCTGGTACAGACACGATACGGACGGACAAGATAACAGCCATAATGTCGACATAGCTATCAAAAATAGATAGACGAATTTTTCAAAAAAAAATAATAAAAAAATGAAAATACATAGCCCAATTTCCGTGGTGGTTTAGTATGGAACTGGGACTTGTCGTAATGAAAAAAAAAAAACAAAAAGAAAAACGTTTCTGGCGCTTCCTCGCTCGGCTCGCGCGTATAGGTCGCAAGTCTAACCTAAGACCTTGTCAAGAAGAGCAAATTCTTTACGCGCGAATACATACTGAGGCTCAACGAAGGTTGTGGACGCAATGTATTGAGTCCCAGTGCCTCGCCAACGCGTGTTGTGTGTTCGCGAAGATTCGCGGCTTTTTCGCTCTTTTGGACGAGGTCTAACCTAAGTTCTGCACCCCCTTTGTGACACCCTAACCCACCCACTGGAAAGCTTTTCTCAGACTACTATAGGCAGGTAACCCCCGTCTGGAAGTCTCTTCGTGGCGGACCCTGGTAACGTGGTGAGGAAACATTCTCGGCGGGTATGTGGCTTTTGATGCCAAGTGTGTCCGCTTGGCATTCGAAGTCACATGCCATCGTCGAGTTGTTTTCCCACCACGGCTAGTTCTGGACGGCCCTTTTAAGGGCCACGACTGCGACCGATGACCTCGGGTCCGGTCCGATGGCTGCTCCCGGTGTCCTCGTCAGGAGGACGCGCCAGATCGAGCAGCCGTCGGTGAGGAGGCGGCCTATAAGGCCGGCGTCGGCCAGTGGCCCACAGCCCCTGTGGGCCACTGGCCACCAATTGGTGCACAAGGAATGCCTAGACGGGCAGCGTTAGGACGGTCTCGGTGTAGTTGCGCTCACGTGCGCAGATCCCGAGCCGTCCCGCAATAGCACACTGGAGGTCCGTAACCGCGGATCTTGACACCAAATATCCGTATTCGGATCCGTATCCGCGGATCGTGACACCAAATATCCGTATTCTGATCCATAACCGCGGATCATAACACCAAATATCCGTATTCTGATCCGTATCCGCGGATCTTGACACCAAATATCCGTATTCTGATCCGTATCCGCGGATCTTGACACCAAATATCCGTATTCCGATCCGTAACCGCGGATCTTGACACCAAATATCCGTATTCTGATCCGTGTCCGCGCTCTGATCCGTAACCGCGGATCTTTACACCAAATCTCCGTACTCGGATCTGTATCCGCGGATCTTTACACCAAATACCCATATTGTGATCCGTATCCGCGGATATACATTTTTGACGATCTGGCACATCGCTACTTTCTATATGTATACATAATATAAGGGTATATGATACTCATTGTTTGTTTTGTTACAGCAGCCTCGAGCAATAGAAATGAATATAGAACACAACAGTCAGAAGTGATCAAAGTGCCTAACTACATATTAAACTGAAGACGATTTGAAATTATAAAGTATAATAAGGTAACCTAGTTGAGACGGAAAGGATTGAATAGACAAGTAAACCAAGAATGAAAATACCGGAGACATCAGCTAACATTGGGGCTTACTATGGCAATGAGGAAAACGGCCAGTGGCAGGTATCTACTCAATATTGTAAAATATCCTTTATTTCAGGCAACAGAAAATTGACAACAGTATTTTTTTTAATGGGAAACTGACGATCGTTCTAAGTGAGCTACCAGGCGGCACGTCTATACTGGGTGTAAAAGAAATGAACAGTCAAATGAGAACCACGTATTCTATACATCAAAATAAGACATATTTCAACAAAATTATTGCTGGGACATGATTTATATTTTTTGGTGTTAAAAAAAATTGCAAATTGTACCGCGCAATGTAAAGGGCTTAACTCGCACGCAACTCGCAAAACCGTGATAATTTTGCCAGACGGCGGCCCCGTTCGTTAGTGTCCGTGCGCATCGAGTGAGCTACATTGAACGCTAACGTTTTGAAGCCATTTTTTGTTATGAAATACTAAAAAAAATGATAATGTTTCTTTGGACAATAATTAAGAAATAACGTATAGTAAGTAACGTTTTCATAAAAAAAATATGACTTTGACCTTCAATAAAATCGTAACTATCAATTTCCCAGGTATAGTCTAAAGGGAAAAAAATGTTATGATGGTGAGCAGAATACATGGTTCTCGTTTGACTGTTCATGTCTTTTACACCCTGTATAATAGGCTCCCGATAGAACTAAAAACCATCAACGCATTATCACTATTTAAAAGAAGGTTTAAGGCGTTGCTTGTAAAAAAATGTTACTATACTTTAGAGGAATACTTTGAGAATAAGCTTTGATAGTTTTTTTGACGAATTTATAATGTATAGAATGTAGTATGACAATTGTTTTTATCGTATTTAACATATTTATACAAATTATTATTTATTGAAATTATTATTATTGTTTTAATTAGAATGATTTATGCTACGTTTTATTATTATAAATATTAAGTTTAATTCTAAGTAATTTGAATATTCCAATGTTTTCAACGCAATATGTATTTTGGAATGAAATAAAGAATTGAATTGATATCACGCCATCACTCCAAAATAAGCCAAAAGCGTGCCGCGTGTACGGATTCTCACGTGGCTTGAATGGAGTAAAGTAAAATTTTGGATATCCCAATCCAGCACTCCACCGCTCCAAACGCACTCGTGTGTTGCCGATCTCACATCCATGTCGTGATGTTTACATCGCTGCATGGAATAAAAGTAAATTGGGGGTGACGCAAATGGAGTGTGTTTTTTTTTATGTTACGTGATGGCAAACGGCCCACCTGATGTTAAGTGGTGGAGTGTTTGGCGGGAAATCATGGCGTCTGGATGTCGATCTTTATTTCGATAATTCAAAATTGTTTCGGAGTGGATTTTGTGCAGTGAAAGTGGTATCGTTTCGTTGCATAAGCATCCGTGTTGACGAACAGTTATGAGGAATCATTGAAATGAAGGTTTTGTGTATGGGTCGTTGAGAATTGTATAGTGGTTGGAAATCCCACTATACAGCTCTCATCAGTCACAGTCATGAGGTCTGTTGCCATGCATTTCTTTCCAAGCACTCCCTAGATGCATTAAAATGTGCGACGCTCATATTTTAATGCAAACATCAAGAAAGAAGATATAAATAAAGACAGGGCTGTATGGACTTGATATCCTTTGCCCGTCTCGTTAGGGACAAAAGAAAAAAAAAATGTTGAGTGGTCACCGCCGCCTATAGACACTTGCAATATTAAATGTAAATCACTTAACACCGCAAGTGCGTTTGCCATCCGTGGGACTAAGATATGCTCTCCATGCCCAGTCATTACATGCCAGTGTGTTTGATCAATTTATGTATGACATCCACATCGCCGCCGACTGATGGATATGGAGGGATCTTGAGTTTTCCACTTAAGCACACCGATCTGGCAGACGGCCAGGATACAGCGCGGATAATGCCCAGACGGGCAGCGTTGGGACGGTCTCGGTGTAGTTGCGCTCACGTGCGCAGATCCCGAGCCGTCCCGCAATAGCGCACTGGAGGTCAGGCCGGGGAGGATGTTTAGTGGGTATTGAGGGAACGCCATAACCTCGAGTCCCACATATCCCCTGCGGTTGGCACCACCCCGCAGGGACGATGCGTAAAGCCAAAATGTGCGCGTCCGATGAGGGCCGTTGAATTTGTTCAATGAATGACCTTATTGCCGTGTGTTTGGTACGGTATTTGAATGAAATAGAATGATGTCCGCTCTGTATCCTTGCCGTCTGCCAGAGCAGTGTGCTTCGCGCCTAAGTTGGAGGTATTGCCTCAATTCGGGTTCTCCTAATTCCAGCGCGCTGTAGCCTACCTCGAATAAGAATCTCGCACATTTCACAATATTGCATTGTATATGACCTTGTAATAATAACCATGGCGAATTCCACGCGTTAGAAATGGATATAGAATTTGTTATGTTCACTGTTGTAGCTGGAAATTGTGCTAAATAATGTTAAAAAATACTTTCATAGCAAGGCTATTTACATACAATCGAGCAGAGCTTTGGGTAACATTTGGTAACTCATAAAGCCACATCTGGCAGTATATGATAGTAGTAGTAGTGATCGTGATCGAAACTACAAAAGTCAACAACAAATTTTGAAGGCTAGACCGCACTAGGCGGAACTGCGTGACACGGTGGGGCCAAATATTGTTTCTATGTAATGTCAATTAAACTAAAACTAGTTATGATAATTACGAAACCACTTGGAGCTTTTGCCATCTAGAACAATATTAAATCCCTAGCCCTCGTGACTTTGTCTCTGAATAACTAAGAGAAGCGGGAATGGCAATGAAAAACAGCACTGACCAGGTCTTGTTACCTAGGTCATTATATGCTGATACTGCTGATTGCTGTTATTACTATACTGTGTATCTTTTAACTATATAATTATTCTATGAACATAACTGTAATAACTATGATAGCATTAAACAATTTTTATTATTATACCATCGATTAAACGTACATATGAATTCAAAATTGTAAAACACATTGGTACGTGGCGGGGATCGAACCAGTGCCTCCCGGGTGGGAGACGACGCTCTTACGCACTACGCCACCGACGCTTTTTGACGACAACAACATGTACTGCCAGCTTATGATAGTGGTTGAAGGCTCCAGGTGCAGCTTGCTTCAAGGTCTTCCTTGTCAAGAATAAAAAAAATACATATGTCGGGGATAGCTCGAATCACGATCACACATACCAATGCAGAGTCCATTTATCACAAAGAGGAAAACCAGAGTAGTGCCTGGGACTTGTGACCCAGTGTGTAGGTTTACCTACACACTCACCTCCACTACCTTTAACTATTATCTATCACACAACCGTGGGGCATAGCCTCCGCAAGCATTCCTAATAAAATTAGAGACGTCCGCACTCGGTGACGCCTCAAACCAGACTGAGCTCTGTGGAGCGCGCACCGCTGCAACAAAGGCACGCCCCACCACTATTACGTCGCATCGTACGATAGCTCGTGCGGCGCTGACGTCACTCGCTATCCCACGTGGACTATTTCCAATAAAAATAACAAAGTAACTTACAATTGAACCTAATAATGTCATAGCGCCGTCGTATTTCTGACAGTCGTTTTTCTGTCCGCCAGCCAAACGGAGTGATAATTGACAACGGAGTGGGAGGCGGTGTTGTAGGAAGCGGCGACGCAGGCATCCACAGGCCACCAGTCTACCCAGTGCACATACCGAGAGGACACATACCTGGTAAGGCTTGCCACCCCTTGAATTTTTAGCGCCGTTACCCGGATAGTAACATTCAAAATGTGGAATATATTATTTGTTTCTGCTGCAGGCTACGTGATGGCGGGCGCTTACTATCCGCCGGCGCCGTACCCCGTGCCCGCGCCGCCACAGGACGACTTCGAGGACTACATGTGGATGGAGAACGAGGAGGAGTTCGACAAACAGGTCGGTCATATCACACAGTCACACAGCGGCTGCGCTAGGATACAGAGAGAGAAGTAGGGTGTAGATGGAGAACGGAGAACGAGGAGTTAGACAAACAGGTCGGTCATATCACACAGTCACACAGCGGCTGCGCGAGGATACAGAGAGAGATGTAGGGTGTAGATGGAGAACGAGGAGGAGTTCGACAAACAGGTCGGTCATATCACACAGTCACACAGCGGCTGCGCGAGGAAAGACAAAGAGGGAAGTAGAGTGTAGATGGAGAACGAGGAGGAGAAGGAGTTAGACTAATATTCCTAAATTAAATAGTTTTTTAATAGAATTAAAACAATTATTACATAAGAAGCATTATTACTCAGTGCAAGATTATTTAAATGATATTTTTTAGAAAAGTACAAGAATACCAAAATATTCAAAGAAGATACAATTACTTATTGATAGAATATGGATTTAATTAACTACTGTGAAATGAAAATCCTCTTCTCTACTAATTTTTTGCTGTGCCCTACAGGGTCCATAACTGATTCATTAGTTAGAAGGAATATCTTGTTATACTTATGGAATGTAATAAAGAATATGAAGTCCAAAACCTATTTTGAGTGACTTGCCTCATTTAATGTCTGGTACTGGTATAGCCGTGTGATGCCGGCAGAGTAGAATAGCATCACCACATTTCCTCCAATGGGTTTCGTAGAAGGCGACTAATGGATCAGCAAAGGGGTATTGATCACCTTATACTCCGTCCACCAATCCACATTGGGCAAGCGTGGTGGACTACTGCCTAAACCTCCTTCGATGACAAGGAGAGGCTTTGTGTCCCAGCAGCGGGTCGAATTATAAAGGCTGTTATGATGGCATCACTAACATTTTTGGAAAATTGTCTCGACCAATGGTCGAGATTTTTATGCTCCTAACCCGTAAGCTTACCACGAACCAATTACCAACAAAAAAATATTGTTCCCATTGCAGGTAATGCAGCAGTTAGAAGAAGAGGCATTGATGGAGCAGTGTATAGAAGCCATGCTGGAAGACGAACAGCGGGAGAGGCACAGGCCAGTAGCCAACGGACACAACAAACATTACCCCACGTAAGTTACAACTTCCCACCTGTAAGGGCGCATTCATTGGTCGATAAGTCGGTCGCTACCCCGGGTACAAGGGCTTCCCGCATGCGGTCTAACGGCCAATGAAAATAGTCGATGACTCGGTCGATATAAATAAATCATATCCCCTTGTCTGTCCTGACGCCATAATCAGGCGTCTGTCAAAAAGTACCTGTCTGTCAGACACCTGAGTCTTCTTCTTACAGAGTAGAACAGAGATGCAATATAACGCCACCATATTATCAAACTAAACCTATCAACATTGTGAGCCCCTTTCATTCGGCAATCATTCATTCTGTCTGATAAGTACTATCAAGTTTACGCGCGAAATTTGAATTTATTTACTTGTTTTCCAAAAAAATTTTTGTTTAAAGTAAAATTTTATACAACATGTAAATTAAATAACCAACATCCTGAATACAGGTGGTTTGGGATCGGTTTCTGAGTTGATTTCAATATTTTTTTACGATACTCCCGGTCCCCACATTGCAAAATAAAATATTCATAAGGATTGAAATTCCAAAAATCTTAGATTACATCTTTCTTAATTTGTAACTGAAGGCCATGGCCCAATTTTTATGGATTTTACTTTAAAAATGACGGATTTCCATACTAATTTTTCACCCCCTTAGAGGGTGAATTTCCAAAATTTCCCGTCATTCACTCAGTCAGTATTCATTATATTACATATATAGTCATTGGCGAGTAAAGGACGAAATGAAATGGGATTGGGGGCTAACCTGGTTCACGTTGCTCCCGCGTGCTGTATGTTATAGACGCGATTCACCTTCACTTCACTCCGCACTTGCCACCACAATAGTTTTTGGTGTGCACGATACACGTATTTACAGATTCCGTGTAGATCGCGGCTGATTTTCGCGTATGTCTTCGACGATAATTAATTTTAATGGGAGCGATGTTGTGCTCGACCAAGCGACGTATCGGAAGAGATGATTTTCGAGGTACCCCCAAGTGGGAAAGGAAAAATATGCGGGTAGGATGTTAAAACTGTTATCGATACGTTCAGTAATTTAAAATATTAAATTAAGGCTACGTTCGAAATCTACCAGTCATAATATCACGGTTTCGCGAGTTGCGTGCGAGTTGAGCGCTTTACGTTGCGCAGTACAATTTGCAATATTTTTTTCATCCCACCACCTCGGAAAGTGTAATTTTGCGCTTCGAAATCTGGCTGGAAAATTCTATTTTATTCGCTTGAGCGGCAAAGTAGATTTGAATTTAGAACATCACATATAATGAGTACTCAATATAATTGTAAATTCAAAACGTCATTAAACCTATTTAATGTAACCTCTATGGTGCCAAATTTATGATTAGAATGAAGATTATTTTGTCATTTCCTCGCTGAGGTGGGATGAAAAGTTACGTATTGCACTCGAGTGGAAAGATTTTTCACCTTGTGCTCGTTTGTTTCCCTCGCTGACGCTCAGGATTCTAATTTAGAATCACTCGCTGCGCTCGTGATTCAACTTTAGAATCCTTCGCTTGCTCGGTCATCCAAATCGAGCACGCGGTTAAAAAGGAACTTTCCACTCTTGTATAATAAATAACTATTAACACCAAAAAATAAAAGTCATTTCCCAGCAATTATGTTTTGAAATTTGTCTTATTTTGATGTATAGAATACATGGTTTTCGTTTGACTGCTCATGTCTTCTACACCCGTTAGATTACATTTGTAGAAGAAGTTATTGAATTTTCACTCGAAACACGTAAACGCTTTTTAATAGTATTATTAGCTTTAGAAAGAGGTACCTAATAGAATAGGTTCATACTTTTTGTGTAGATAGATGCACTATAGACTGACACATTAATTGCAATTTCATTTATATAAATGTTCAGATAAAATATTCCAAAATTACATACAAATACACTTCGAAAATATATTATCAAATGAGCAAAGGAGGTTATTTCATTCAGCCACAACCAAGCAATAATTAGGTAGGTATAACATTGGTTTAGGTTACGCGCGAGTCGTCGAAGCGCCAGAAACGACTTTTTTTACATTTTACCAAAGGACTATAATATGTCTTTTGCGTTTTTGTGCTGCAAATAGGATATTTTTCTTAATTTTTGTCAATTTTGCAGAAGTTGGGAGTTAAAACAGTTCTGTGTTTCTTGATGATGTAATAGTATTTTGAATTTTCATATTTAGTTTTTGTTAATCTATGCAATTTATATTAAAAAAAATGTGTAGGAGGGGGTTAGCAGCCTCCCCCCTCTTTTCCCCGCCACCCCAAAAAGGCGATAAATTTGGTACTTATTTCTAAAGTCACTAGGTTCACCCATATGTAGGGTCGTCTGTGTAGGTACCACCGCCTTTCTTATTTCTGCCGTGAAGCAGTTCGCTGTGTTTCGGATTGAAGGGAAAGGTAGCCAGTGTAATTACTGGGCATGAAGGGCATATCATCTTTGTCCCCAGGATGGCAAACGCACTTGCGGTGTTAAGTGACTTACACTTAATATTGCAAGTGTCTATAGGCGGCGGTGACCACTTAACATCAGGAGGGCCGCAAGCTTGTTTGCCATTAGGTAACATAAAAAAGTGCTTCCGAAATGTTATAAGCAGTGGTCGGATAATCGGATGCATATTTACCTAAAGTTGAGATGTTCGCAGTTATGGAATGCACTTTTGTATCGGAAAAATCCCGGGATTACAGAATCGACAAAATTTTGTATTTTGATTATAGAATCAAATCGGGTCGGGTGTATATATATTTACTTACGTTCAGGTGTTAGCTAATATGAAATGCATTTTTGTATATATGCATTTCGTAATGAGTGCGAGTGAGACGGCAAATTATATACTTACCTGCTTGTTTGCAGGTAGTGAGCCGAAAATAGTTCCTTTTGTTCATTTAATGACACATGCTAAAAAAGTCGTTTCCATACCATGTTACCGATTAGTTTCTGTAAACCCTGGATTTATATTTTAAAAAGAATGTTTTAAGAAGCAGCTTCCATAATTTCTCAGCCAAAAATAAACTTTAGATAAATATGCATCCGATTAGATCGATATTCCCGATTTTTTTTTGGAATCCCGGATTTTGTATTTAAAAAATATGTTTTAAGAAGCCGCTTCCATAATTTCTCAGCCAAAAATTCACTTTAGGTAAATATGCATCCGAATATCCGACCACTAGTTATATGTTTACCGTATTAACGTGATATGTGGCGTGTTTCCAGCACAAGCAACGGCAACCCGCTGTCGCTAGAAGAGACAGTATCGCGGTCTACCCTCAACCCGCTCGCCGCAGAGTTTGTACCGACGGGGGCCAGACACACCGCACCGTCTACAGGTATTATATATACCCACAGATATATCAATCTAAGGAGATCGGTCGAATCGCCGAGTTGATAGGAAGACCGAGTGTCGTGATCAGCGGCCGTACTACATAACATGGTGCTAGTTGAGCATGCCGTAATATACACTATTCATTGCGCGCGTCTTAAGGACTGCGAAGCGATGAAAGTTAAGCACAGCCGCAAAGGAGATCGGTCGAATCGCTGAGTTACGTATTCAATTGACTTTATCGGAAGGCGAAGTGGCAAGTTAAACGCCGGCTTGGCCTATCTCCTTGTATTATTAAATGTGTGGTTATACCCCTTCAGACCTGAATTAGTTTTCCGCCTTGAGAAAATATTTCATTGACATTTTTGAATAGGGGGAGGTTATTTCAATCGTTTTTGATTATTTATTCATTTTAATATTTTTGCAAAGAATGCCCAATTAAGTATGGGATTTGGGCAATGATTGCGCTTTAATGAAATGAGTGCCAAAGTCCAAGCTCGGTCGGCTGAGTTGAATGGCACCCGATATCGAGTGGTTACATTGAGCGCTGACGTTTTAAAGCCATTTTTTGGTATGAAATACTTAAAATTTTGATGTTTCCTTGGACAAAAATTAAGAAATAGTGTTTTCGATTTGTTTTCATATAAATCTTGAAAAAAAATGTCCAACTTTGACCTTCAATAACTTCATAACTATTAATTTCCCAGGTATAGTCTAGAAGAGAAAAATGTTGCTAATGATGAGCGGAATATGTAGTTCACGGCTTTGTCATAGGTCTTGTTACACCCGTTATATAAATTTTTGCCATTGTTGTTTTCGGCGAACTGGCAACATAGCACTGAACACACTACTAAAGTTATCTTTGCGTATTATTTATTATTATAATAATAGAAAATTAAAAATATTGCTTTAATTATAATGGTTAAATTGTGCACCCGATTCGTATTTTCTATTGCATGTTATTTATTGTTTCGATATCGGCATGTGTGGGTAGTTGTATAAATGTTTATGCTACATAATTATCAGATTTTCTTGTTTAATGCAAAATGTAATTATAGTTAGGTCTTATTTGTAAAATACTACTTATTGCTATTATTGTTACTTGCTTTATTTATGTATTAAAACTAGCTTTTGCCCGCGACTTCGTCCGCGTACAATAGTTATTTAGGGTAGCGTTTAAATTTTCTTCATATTTCTTCTAACCCAAGCGCCATATACCCAATGTTCATCGATTTTACTTTAAAAATGTCAGATTTCCATACAAATTTTATTCCTCATTGTACCCCCTTAGGGATTGAATTAACAAAAATCTTAAAATACCTCATTCTTAGTTTCTAACTGAAAGGTCATGTACCAATTTTAATGCATTTTACTTTAAAAATAACGGATTTCAATACAAACTTTTATACTCCCTTTTCACCACCTTCTAGAGTGAATTTCCAAAAATCCTTTCTTAGTGCACCCCTGGACCTCTTAGGAACCTAAGTACCAAATTTGGAATCTCTAGACCCAGCGGTTTGGGCTGTGCGTTGATATGTCAGTCAGTATTCATTTTTATATACAGGATGTTTGCTACATGGGGTATGAAGCGGGCACCTACCCATGCTAACATAGACAACGTCCATAATTATACACAGTGAAAGGGAAAAATAATAAAAACAAAATACCCAAACAATAAAAAAAGGACAAAAAATCATAAAAAATGGTGATATCAAAATTTTTAAATTGTAAAAAAAAAATGTTTTCTCCACACAAATAATTTGGTCACAAAAACAAAATGTATGAAAAATTCAAAAATTTTTTACAATTCTGAATTTTTAATATCACATTTATATTTATATGACTATGTTAGTATGGGTAGGTGCCGGCTTCATACCCCAGGTACCAAACACCTTGTATATAGATATAATTTGTAACTTTATTTATTTATGGTATGAAATAAATTCCGCAGAAGAAAGAAAAGAAACAGTAGAACCAACGACAGTATCCGTACCGGAAGTCAGCAAGAGTCCCGAGGAACAGCCAAGCACCGAACCCGCACCACCAGAAGACACCTCACCGGCGCCAGAACCCAGTACAGAAGGTATGCTTGTGTTTGTCTTGAAATGTGGATGGGAGTAGATTTTTTTTTTGTTATTTACTAGTTTACATTCCCTTATCTATACTCTGTATTAATATTACAAAGATGTATGTTTGTAATGAATAAACGCAAAAATTACTGGACCTATTTTGATGAAATTTAGTACAAATATAGATGTTAGGTAACCACATAGGCTACCTGTCACCTGTCATACCCTAGCTAAAGAAAGATTTGTATTTTTGTAATGAATAAACGCAAAAATTACTCGACCGATTTTGATGAAATTTGGTACAAATCGCGAAAATTGTGACACGCTAAAAAAATTGCTATCATACATTTTATGAAATCTTCTTTCATTTTATGAAATCTTCAGGGCAGTGGTTTCCAAACTTGGCCCTAGGCGATTAAACTCAAAAATTAGTAGACCGATTTTGATGAAATTTGGTGCAAATATAGATTATATGTTAGGAAACCACATAGGCTACCTTGCATTCCTTATTTCATCCCCACACTGGTCAAAATTTCAAAAACGCTAGAACAATTTTTTATTTACGTATTTCTTATCAAATCTTCATAAATGACGGCCTTACTTCCGTAGAAACTTTCATCCCTTATTTCAATCATTTCAAGCACCTTTTGCTGTAGTTGCCTATGTCCTTTACCAACGTCTAATCAATAACTAAACTTTAAATAATTTGAATAGCGGTAATAACTTCCCGGATTCTTTTGTTTCTGTCTGTAACTAAAATAGCACAGGTTTAAACCTCAGTGGTTTTTGGTTGCTATTATTGTTTAATTTTGATATTTTTTTGTAAAATCAATAATAAATTTAAAAAAAAATTAATCTAAATCATTTTATTAGTCTTACTTTTAATTTTCAATAATTATTTTTAAGATAATAGCATCAACCCATATCCTCCAATGGGTGTCGTAGAAGGCGACTAATGGATCAGCAAAGGGATATTGATCACCTTATGGGCAAGCGTGGTGGCCTACTGCTTACTAAAAATTGCTCTCGTGTGAAACTTACAACTTTTCACCTCTCCAGCGAGAAAATTGTTAAAGGTGAGAAAAACAAGGCAATACTTTAATACATGTTTATTATCTTAAAAATATTTATTGATAAATAAAAGTAAGATTAGTAAGTAGAGCTTGCAGCAAAAAACGTTTTTCCTTCGAGATTTTACGAAGCAAAAGAAGTCTTTTGTTTCTGGAGAGGTGAACTAAAATGTATCATTTCATTTTCAATCAAAATATATTCTACTAGCTTTTCTTCGTCCACGTAGAATAGTTATTTAGGGCATCGTTTAAATTTTTTTCTTATTCCTTCTAACCCAAGCGCTATACACCCAATGTTCATCGACTTTACTTTAAAAAATGTCAGATTTCCATACAAACTTTTATCCCTCATTTTAACCCTTACTGATTGAATTTCCAAAAATCTTAAAATACCTCTTTCTTAATTTCTAACTGAAAGGCCATGTACCAATTTTTATGGATTTTACTTTAAAAATGACGGATTTCCATACAAAGTTTTCTTCCCCTTTTCACCACCTTCGAGGGTGAATTTCCAAAAATCCTTTCTTAGTGCATCCCTGGACCTCATAAGGAACCTACGTGCCAAATTTGGAATCTCTAGACCCAGCGGTTTGGGCTGTGCGTTGATATGTCAGTCAGTCAGTCAGTATTCGTTTTTATATATTAGATTTATCGTATATTTGACAGTAGCAGAACCACAAACAGAGACACCAGAAGTGAGTGCGGCGGACTTAACACCATCGGACAAGGAGAAGCGGCCGAAAGAGAAAAAGGAAGTCAAGAAGAGAGAGGAGCCCAAGAAAGTGGTGAAGCAGGAGGTCAAGCCGAAGGCTAAGCCGCAAGTGGTGAAGTCTGAGCCGAAGGTGGCCAAGAAGAAGGAGGTGAAACCAGTGAAGAGTGAAGCTAGCGTAGAGGAGAAGACGGAAGAAGCGCCCGTAGAAGTACCTAAGGTAGGAATGACATTTTTTTTTTACCTCATCGTTTCATAACGGTAATATAGAATTTTTAAGTTAGCCTTCCAGGCCAAATCCTAAAATGGAAGGAATATCGGAAAATGATCAAAGGGGTCGCGAGCCCGATTTTGATGAAAACAAAAACTGCATATAGGCTATACAACATGTAATTTGACGCCGTCGTGGTGGAGTGGTCAGTATAGCTGGCTACACATCAAGCAGTCCGGGTTCGAATCCTGGTAGCGGCAAATGTTTGTGTGACGAACACGAATGTTTGTTTGCGAGTCATGGTTGTTTATATATTTATTTAAGTTTATTTATAAAAATATCTAAAATTATTATGTACATTAAAAAAAAATGTCCGTTATCTAGTATCCACAACACAAGTTCTTAATGATACTTACTTTGGGCTAGATAATTGGTGTGAGCGTGGAAATATATTATTATTATTATACTGGGTGTAAAAGACATGAGCAGTCAAACGAAAACCACGTATTCTATACATCAAAATAAGACATATTTCAAAAAAAATATTGCTGGGAAATGATTTTTATTTTTTGGTGTTACAAAAAATTGCAAATTGTACCGCGCAATGTAAAGGGCTCAACTCGCACGCAACTCGCAAAACCGCGATAATTTTGCTTGACGGCGGCCCCGTTCGTTAGTGTCCTTGCGCATCGAGTGAGCTACATTGAACGCTAACGTTTTGAAGCCATTTTTTGTTATGAAATACTAAAAAAAATTATAATGTTTCTTTGGACAATAATTAAGAAATAACGTATAGAATACGTTTTCATAAAAAAATGAAAAAAAAAATTATGACTTTGACCTTCAATAAAATCGTAACTATCAATTTCCCAGGTATAGTCTAAAGGAAGAAAAATGTTATGACGGTGAGCAGAATACATGGTTTTCGTTTGACTGCTCATGTCTTTTACACCCTGTATTATAATTTAAATAACCAACATCCTGAATACAGGTCAGTTGGGATCGACTTCTGAGTTGATTTCAATAAAAACATAAAAATAATTATTTAAAAAAAATTGAAAATATTACAATTACTTAAGACACAGTCAACCCTTCGTACAACAATATAAAAATAATAATATGATACTTAGCGTAAGGTGATAAGAGCAATTTTTGAAAAATATTTCTTCCTTATAACATTTTACAACTAAAATTGTCTTTTATTGCATGGTAATAAAGTGTACTTCACAAAAACGCTACAGTATAAACAAACAACTACGAGAACATCACAAAAACCTATTTTCTATTTATCTCTCTTTCACAAACGAAATAATACGATGATTTTAAAAAAAATTAAATAAAAGTTTGTTGTTTTTAAAATACCCAGAAAATTCTTAATAATTACAATTTTTTCAGTTTTTTTTTTTTTCAAAAAAAAAATCGATTTTTAAAAAAAAAAATTGAAATCAATTCAGAAGCTGATCCCAACCCACCTGTATTCAGGATGTTGGTTATTTAATTTACATGTTGTATAACATGTAATTTTTAAAAAAAAAAACGATTTTTTTTTGAAAAAAAAAACAAAAAGTACCCAGAAAATATTGTACAACATTTTCTGGGTAATTTTGTTTTTTTTTTTAAAAGAAATCTTTTTTTTTTTAAATTATTGAAATCAACTCAGTAGCCGATCCCAAACCACCTGTATTCAGGATGATGAGTCAAAGTTCTATTACTATATTGTGGTGGTAACCTTCGTGCGCGAGTCCGACTCGCACTTTGCCGGTTTTTTGTTCAAATCAGTTTATCTTGAATCTACTTGAAGATAAGCTATCTTGAATCGCAAAGATTTGTACTAATCGTTTGGTTTTCCAGCCCCAACCATCTCCCGTAGAGGAACCAAGCACGCCCGGACTGAAACCCATTAACTACGCGGCGGCAGCGAAAGCCAACAAACCCAAGAAACCAACCACACCGCCCGTCACGGAAAAAACACCTCCACCAATGAAAGTGGAGAAGAAGGTAGAGAAACTAGAGAAGAAGCAAGCGCAGAAGACGGAGAAGGCGTTACCGAGGAAGAATTCTGCTAAGTAAATAAGGTTTTTTTAATGTACAAATTGTTTAGCTTGAAGCGAATCGCTGCCGATACGTCAGTCTTACGTCAAGTCGCTGTCAGATGCGTCGGACGCCGATCGGCGTTCCTAATATCAACAGATTCAAACTAGAAACTTTAAGAAGTGTTAACATTATTTAGTGTTCTTAGTAAAATTTAATCACAATAAATACAGTAATGTTCATATTATGAAATTGTTTATTTAGACATATTACATACATAACGCTTTTCAAATAGAGTCAAAACTGTTTTTGCAGAAAACTCAAACTAAAGAATATTTTTTAAAAATTTGTGCTATTGACGCCAATTGGAGTCGATCTAAATTTGATAATAAAAAAGATTGATTTATACTTGTGTATAGGTAAAAGGTAGTTATTAAATTAACTAAAGATTTTATAAATTAATTTGTGAACGACGCTAATTGGCGTCAATCTAATTTTTAAAATAAAAATATCTATTTAAACATATGCAGGTGATCGGCAGTTAACACCATGTTTTAAACAAATAATTATTATAAGCGCGACATATAGGCGTACAAATTTGTATAAATGTCCCTAAAATTAGTGCACGTTAAATAAAAATTGTTTAAAATAAGTAATATAAATAGTAAATAAATATCAAAATAATAGAAAAATGTTACGAAATTATAATAAATTCTTTCAAACTTTGTCTATGTATCTTAATTAAAGCTTTTGAATAGGATTATTGTTATACAGCAATGTACGCCGATCGGCGTCATCTGATATAAATGACGCCAATGGGCGTTTGGTTCTAAATGAGTTGTGCACCTATTTTTATATTAAGGAAAATAAAATAACAAGCTTTTATTATTAACTGTTCACACATCTTAACCTTTGGTATATGGAAAGGTTAATTCATTCATTTGTTCATTCATTCAGTCATTCCGTCTTCACCCCTTGTTGGAGAGATTACTGTTCCTATTATTAAAGTGTCTACTGTTAGAAAACTTTAAAAACAATTTCACGACATTATGACGCGCTGGTCGTGACGTAATTGTCGTGACTTTCTGACGTAACTGACAGCAATTTGACGGTCTAGACTGACGTGCGCGAATGCAATAAAGTCGCTGTTTTGATGGCATCACGTCTGTAAGAATGCAAAACAGTATGCCGATATCGGTTTAGGCATTTCGCGAAGTGACTGGGTCGTTTACGACTCAACCATGTTAAATGCCTCAATAATATCCTATGATAGTGAGAAAGCATCAGACTGGCTTCTTACTATAGGATAATATAATATAATGTATGCCGATTGGTTTAGGCATTTCGCGAAGTGACTGGTCGTTTACGACTCAACCATGTTAAATGCCTCAATAATATCCTACGATAGTAAGAAAGCATCAGACTGGCTTTTTTACTGTGTGATATAACATAATATTACATCTCGAAATATGCAGGTGATTTGTGAAACACCAACCTCGAAGGACTAGGTAGCTAATGTTATAAACTACGTTTGATCTACGTATTTTTAATTCGTTACATTTTACTTTCGTATGAAAGTTAATACAAGGTGTAAAGACTTCCATCAAAGCCAAAGTCTATCCATTACATACATCAAATTAAGAAACATTGAAAATATATATTTCTGGGCAACGACTTTTATTTTTAGTGAGACATACATTGAGTACTGGCTGACGTTTAGAAGCCACTTTTTGTACCGAAACACTTTAAAGTTTTGATAAAGTTTCTTTGGAATAAAAATTAAGAAATAATGTTTTAAAATGTGATTTCATAAAATCTTGAATTTTAATTTTTTTATTTTGACTTTCAATAACTTTGTAACTATTGATTTACTAGGTGTAGTCTGAAAGACACAAATTATCCTTATGATGTTAAGAATACGTAGGTCTTGGATTTGGCGGGTCTTTTTACACCTATTATATTAAGTCTATAAGGTCTGTCCCATCCAAAAATATGGTGAGCAATATGAATTTATATCCCGAGCTGTAATATTACATTACATCCCGCAGTGAAAAACTAGCTTTACAGTTAGCGTTAAGATGATAAATACGATATCTATTTCTAATGTCGAAAATAACCAGTCGAAAATTTTACTTGTAGGCATTTTGAAATCGTCAAGTATAGGTAAGCGGCGTTAGTTTTTCGGAGTAATTTTGTTTGTTGATAAAAAAATAAAATTTAATTAAAATAGTCGTCGAAGCAATGTAATATAAATTAGATAAAATACTTTGGCGTTTTTAGTGAAACGGTGAGAAAAAATTATTAATGTTAAATATTTTCTTTTCGCTCGTATTTGATAAGGAGTTGATTTTTTTAAGTAGTTCGGTGATAATATTCGCGATTGCATTTCTTATGAGGAAATAATAAAAAAAAAACTAAATAATTTTCAAGTCATTTTCAGTGTGTGTGTTTTAAGCAACGTATAAATACCGGGTGTTACAAAATTCCGAATTAACCCTCCCTGTGCCAGGTGGGGTGTGACATACCCCAGTCCAACGAAAAACGCAATAATTTTAAAATTGAAAGCGTCGTTACTTGGATTTCTCAGTAGCTGCAATTACAATGTTGCTGCTTCGATCAGTGTTTCTAAGGCATCCGGGGGCCACCATCAAGAGAGCAGTAGGACCCTAAAGCACTCGTGGGCATCAGATATCCCACCTCGAACGGGGCATTCATAGAAATTTTTGATTAATATTTGAAGGTTTTTATTTTAATTTATGTGTGTCAAGCATTTTAATTGAAGTAAAACTCATCACCATTAATATTTTATGTGATTAATGTCTCAAATGAAGAAATGTGTAATAATGAATGGATACGCAACAAATCGTTGGGTCTTTGTTTTTAATTAATAAAAATGTTTAAATACATACTTTCATTTCAAAATTTTACTTAAACTTAATTATTAGTTAATTTTCTCTAAAAAAGATAATCTGCCATTTTTGTTACTTTTATATTTTGGGGTATGTCACACCCCAACTTTTAGTCACCTAGTACAGGGAGGGTTAACCCTTTGGCTGGTAGTGGCAAAAATATTGCCATCATATTTGGAACTTTATATCTATGTGATAAGGTTGAAAAACGAAAAATATTTTTTTTCTTTACCAGTTAAAGAGTTAAGTGGTACATATAACAGGGAGACCGGGAAGATATTGGCATCCTTTGAAAATAAGGCTATACGCATACTCACAGTGCTTACCCAAAATATGAGGCAAAACAATTTACCTAATAAATCAGCTGTTCTATAAATTTTGGTTGCATAGGTGTGGCACTTTCTGTCAAACTTTTACAGATAATTATTTACAAGCTACTGGGACTTTTGTAACACGCTGTTTATTCTTTTTATAACACTAACATGGTAGATGTATACCGTAATAGCCTTTTGCCTTAGGCAGTTTGTGTAGTGCCTAAAGTGCATACACTGTAAGTGACAAATATATAAAATAAAAATAAAAAGCGTTTTGTATTATATTACTAAATAAATGATGCGTAGATATGTAAATTTATTTATAAGACAAATAGCTTTGTAAAGTTGTTCATTCGGGTTTCTGGCAACACTTGTGATTTTTTGCGTATGGTAACAATTGGGTTGAGAGGGTTTTGTATATAAAAATGCGTGAAATTGGAAATGTGACATTCAGGCTTATAAACAATGAAAGGGAAATTGTCTTTAACGTCAAATGAATAATTTTACAATTAAAATTTATTTTAAACGAGGGTTGTTTTAAAATTTCTAGCATGTCTACGTCCTCGATATATTTCTTGGACATGGTGTTACATTAACTTTGGCCTGACATTGAGACCATAAATACGTCATTTTTAATTATGGACTCATTTATATTTAAATAACCCAAACTCAACTATTATTTTAAATAATTTGATTGCACTCTGCGGCAAAATATCACAGATTAGCTGTGCCCGCGACTTCGTTCGTGTGGATGACGGAAATAGCCTATAGCCTTCCTCGATAAATGGACTATCCAACACTAAAATATTTTTTTCAATTTGAATCGTTAGTTCCTGCGATTGGGGCGTTCAGCCAAACAAACAAACGTAAGCTTTATAATGTTAGTATAGATAAAAAAAAACTTCCATAAATGGTTTTCGTAACCGGCCGCCCCTTTAATAAGGGGAAAGGATTTTTCAAAATTCGCCACCAAAGAGGATGAAACGGGGGTCCAAAATTTCTATGGAGGAACAAAATTGAATAGACTACGTTAACCCGAATTTAACGCGAGCGAAGCCGTGGGCTATGGGCTAGTTTTTCAATATTAAATAAAAAAATTTGACAGGATCCTACTCAGGTAGTAGGACTTTGAAGAAATTTCTTTCACATCTTTTTAGACGCTAGAAATTTGACATTTCTCCGTTATTTTTTTTTTAGTTATAAAAATTCTGCCTACACAATAAAAGGCCGTTTTGCCCTACGTTTAGTAAAAATAATTAATTGTACGTGTTTGCCCTAAAAATGTACTCTGCACCCCTGTGTTTCTATTAGCTGTTATAGTAGTCGTGTGTTATGGTTTTTAGGGTTGCCAGAATATTGCTATGCTAGTGTTGTCAGCAGAAAAAAGTCGATAGTTTTTTTTTATGTAACTATAATGATTAATGCAAATTCTGTACATGGATTTTTTCATTTCGCATACAATTATGGTATTAAATACTATTTTTTCTAGTTTTTAAAGCAATTTCAATTAAACATACCAACCGGCACATACTAGTTTTTAGAAATATTTGAAGTTTTTGATTTTAGATTTATTTGTATTAGGTAATTAATCGGTAATTTTACAAAAAATAATCGCATCACGTTATGATATGAATGCACTGCGTGTGTGTATTTAAGAAGGGCTTAAAGTATTTATAGGGTGCTGTAAATACAGAAATAGTAAAATTATTTTGCAATTTCCAATACATTTTGTTTGCTGGCCGTAGTACTATCTGTATAGAGAATATTTGAAATTCTTTTTACAATTTAGAATTTTTGATAACTCCACAGTGTTTATCAAATTTATACCATGTACCAAACTTTGTAGATAAAATTTACGTGCAAAACAACACTAGCATTGCTCTTTTAACAATTAAATGTTTGTTTTATCTGATTCATGGGATATGTTTTCAACTTTTTTCTAATAGCATTTAGCGTTAGGCGTACAGGGTGACTTAGAAGCAAAGATATTATATAAAAAAGCAGATATGTCATACGAGCGCGCATTTTGTAGACTCGAAAACGTCCGAATTGGGACGTCTTGCTATCAGTATGTGCGTGTGGTATGAGGGCTCATTTTTTTAAACTAATCATATTTTTACGAAATCAAGGAAGAATTTAGGAAATAATTGTGTTATCTTCATGGTGAAGATAAAAAAATTGTGAAATATATAGTGAGAAAGTTCTGGTCAATTAACTGGAACACTCAATCTGCCAACCAGAGAAAATACTGTAACTCAGATCTCAAAATATACTAGATGTATTTTTAACATTTGCATGTGGAAAAATTGTGTTGAATTTCTGAAACCTATTCACAAATATTCAAAAGATTTTAACGGTTTATTAGGATTTGGTAAAGGTTTGTTTAGAACACTCAATTCTCTTATGGTGCAGACGGAGTGTTCAAAAACTTACCAACTTCAGTTAATAAATCGTTAATATTCTTACTTTGATTTACGAGCACAACTTAAGAGTCAATTTGTGACCAAAAACCTTCACATAAAACGTAATAGTTAGAGAGTAAATAAAAAAATACTTTCTTTTCAACATCCCGTTGGAGAGCTCCGTATTTTAGGGTTTATTTACATAACCCGAACTTATATACAAACGGATGCCACATCAGAAATTGTGAAAATGTTATCACTAAAGTTTTGACACGTCGTCTATTTCTAAGATTGTTTAATTTTAACAATAATCAACTTTATTACATTTGCATACGAAAAATGGCTAGGGTGACATATTTTTTTCCGGACACATTTTTTCTCTACCCTCACCATTACGCACTAACTATTTAATTTATAATAGGAAAAGGATATTGGTCAACTATTAAGTGTTTCGTTTTCGTATGTGTTGAGAGTAGAATGAAATTATTGCGTAAACATTTAATTAAGGCTCCAAAAAATATTTAATCCCTGAAGAACGGTATTTTGCGCTGCGTTCTGTGTTTCTTTTTCTTTCTTAATTTTGAAATGGCATTTTACCCACTGAGACGGTACGGCGCGGCATGGAACGCTTCAGTTTGCCGCGGCATCTTATGGCCCGCACAATAATATATTATATACATAATAAAATTCAATGTAGAAAAAATACACTGAAAAAATTCGACATGCCTCAGGCGGAAATCAAACCCAGTATTTTACGCAATCCGGGCGGCTGCGTTAACCACTACGCCACCAGGGCACTACTTTCGCTGTCGAAATTTGTCAATGCTTAGTGCTTATGTCTTATGTATTCTAAGATCCGAACGAAATATTTTTGCGAATATTTGACACCCAGTTAAGATGAAACTACCTTATATTATAGAGTATTTTTTGCATTTACAGACGCGTAAATAGTTTTAAAACTAAAAAAATACAACATACGATTTTTTTCAGTGCATTTTTTCTAGCATTAAAAATATTTACGCGTTTGTAAACGCAAAAATAAATTGTTCCATAAAAAAATACACTGAAAAAAAGAGATTTTTTTATTTATGTAGATAACAATTATGAAATACCGCATGATGAATTACTGCTACACATCTTTTATTTTGTCTTGCATGAAATTACAAGATAAATTAGAAAAAGTGTCTACCACGTTTTTTTTACCGTTTAAGAATGTAAAATCTTTCAAGTTCGCTTTTGCTTAGAGTACCTATACTGTACTGCCTTACCTTTGGGACGGATCTGCTCAATATCAGCTAGATGCACTGGACTTGTTGGAGCACCATGCCAAGAGACTCATCGGAAATGACACACTCATTGAGGCTAATCTCCAGAGCCTCGACCACCGACGACGTGTTGCTTGCCTCTCGGTTTTTAATCGGTTTCATTTCGGAGTGTGTGTGGAAGTTTTAACTTAGATAGATTTATCGCTCCGTCCCTTTCTGGCACCGGGAGACCAGAACAGCGAGGGCTTTCACATTATGTAGTTGATATTCCTTCCATTCGCATAAAGCGATTTGCTTTCGCTTTCATTATAGGAACAGCTAAGGAATGGAACTCTGACGGGGTCTGTTTTCCCGGATTAGTATAATCTGGACATCTTTAAGGCCAAAGTGAAAAAACATATTTTAGGCGACCACCTTAGACATAAATAGCATAAAAAATGTATACGAGTACAAAAAAATATTTTATTTTATGAATGCATGGTCACCCTAAATACATTACTACAATAGAAATATATTAAAGTTGATTATTGTTAAAATTAAACAATCTCAGAAATAGACAACGTGTCAAAACTTTAGTGATAACATTTTCACAATTTCTGATGTGGCATCCGTTTGTATATAAGTTCGGGTTATGTAAATAAACCCTAAAATACGGAGCTCTCCAACGGGATGTTGAAAAGAAAGTATTTTTTTATTTACTCTCTAACTATTACGTTTTATGTGAAGGTTTTTGGTCACAAATTGATCTTAAGTTGTGCTCGTAAAGCAAAGTAAGAATATTAACGATTTATTTAACTGAAGTTGGTAAGTTTTTGAACACTCCGTCTGCACCATATGAGAATTGAGTGTTCTAAACAAACCTTTACCAAATCCTAATAAACCGTTAAAATCTTTTGAATATTTGTGAACAGGTTTCAGAAATTCAACACAATTTTTCCACATGCAAATGTTAAACATACATCTAGTATATTTTGAGATCTGAGTTACAGTATTTTCTCTGGTTGGCAAATTGAGTGTTCCAGTTATTTGACCAGAACTTTCTCACTATATATTTCACAATTTTTTTATCTTCACCATGAAGATAACACAATTATTTCCTAAATTCTTCCTTGATTTCGTAAAAATATGATTAGTTTAAAAAAATGAGCCCTCATACCACACGCACATCTATCAGTCTGTGTCGAGCGCAGTCAAGAGCCGGCCGCGTCGTGGTACTTGTGTGATTGCCAACATTTATTCGTGTGTGTTATTCTTTGCACAGGAAAACATTTGACAGTTTTAGACTGCGCAATGATTTCAACGTAAATTACATTGAACGTGACATATCTGTAGTATAAAATACAGGGTGTAAACAGACCAAAGCCGAAGTCTTCGCATTCTATAAATCAAAAAAGAAACATATAAAAAAAAATGCTGGGAAAAGATTTTTATTTTTTAAGTGGTGGTAAAAAAATACTTTAAAAAATACGTTGCAATGTATAGAGCACGCATGTCGCGCGGCGCTTAGCAACATGGAGACGTCGCCACGTTCGGTCGGCTGACGTGAATGGGACCCATATCGAGTGGTTACATTGAGCGCTGACGGTTTACTTAAAATTTTGATAATGTTTCTTTGGAGAGAAAATTAAGAAATAATGTTTTCATAAAAATCTTGAACAAAAATTTCTAACTTTGACCTTCAATAACTTCATAATTATTAGTTTCCCAGGTATAGTCTAGAAGAGAAAAATGGTCCTAATGATGAGCGGAGTACGTAGTTCTCGGCTTTGACATAGGTCTTGTTACACCCGTTATATCATTGCTGCGAAGACATCGGCATCCTTTTAAAACAAGACTTAAAGGAGGCAGATCAATTTACCTATAAAAAAGCTGTTCCATACATTTTGTTTGCAAAAGTGTTGTACTATTGTACGGAAGAGATTTTTTAGTCCCAGTCACCCTGTATACCGGGTGTTACAGAATTCCGAAGTAAAGTTTGTAGGTAGGTTTCTGTCGATAACTAGGATATAACAGCCCTACCTTATATTCTTATGCAAGGGGCTGAGGCTGTGTCTCAGAGCACTTCGACCCTATGGGATCTTTTGTGCTTCCCCTTTCCTTATCACCCACCCCCGGCCAACATCCAAAACATTTTGTATGAGTTTCACGATGTTGGCGGGAGTAAGGTTTATAAAGTCCTCTGGTTTATGGTAACCTAGATCCAGGGCCTTTAGTCGCCTATTGGCTAGTGCATCGCAGTCACATAGTATGTGCTCCATGCTTTCTTCCTCCTCACCACACATTCTACAGATTGGGTCATCAGCTTTGCCTATTGTGCACAGGTGTCGTTTAGTGGCAAAGTGGCCAGTGAGATCACCTGTGAGGCAGCGGATTTGGGTGCTGCTGATTCTTCCTATTCTTTTAAGGTAGCCTGTGTGTGAGGATCCTAAAAATTTCTTTGAGTGTGTCAGTCGGGGACAACCATTCCCTGAGGTGCCTCTTTTGACAATACTCCTTTAGTGCCATTTTTATGGTACTTCCTTACCTCCTACCTTATATTATACTAAAGTCTGTTTTCTTAACAAACGAGTACTGAGTACGCATATTTCCAATATTGACAGAGTAGGATGGGTCATGTTAGGGGCGGGGCTAACGTCTTTGTTCAAAACATTATTGGATATAGCATTAATATTTTATGCACTAGAACTTATAAATGGAATAAAATTGTAATTTAATCTTAAAAAGTATCGTCGTCACTTCCTTCTGATGATCTTTCTGGAGACACGTGAATAATAAACTGCTCTAACAATATTTGTTCATGTCACATTTATGATACAAGCCGGTCTGTTGTGGCGTTTGTGTGAAACGGACTTTATGTTGATTACGTGGACCAATAGCAACGCAGTCAACATTTTCGGCACACGTTTCTGGAGGTGGACAATGTTTTTTAAAATTTTCACAAATAATTCTTTACTTACAATGAATATAGTCACACCCTTAAGTTTTATTTCGGACTTTTGTAACACTGTATAGGCGGAATACCGAAATTTTAGTTTTAAAAAAGATAATTATTAGAACGCGTAGTGTTGGCATAGCGATGTGATTTTATAAATTGGAGTAACTATCTATTGGATTTTGATTTTAGATTAGAAGTTAGCAATTTAGGGATTTAATTCTATCGATACAATTGTGTCATGAGTGAGTGATTCCTGTTTTTTGTTTAATATTTTTTTTGAAATTTTGTTTTTTTCCATCTTGGCACATTTTTGTTTTGCACATCTTTCGAAAAGTAGAAAAAAAAAAGTAATTTTTTTTATAGTTGGATTAGATGTAGTTGTGACACGGAATATAATACAAGACAAATATATTTTAGTTTCAACAAAGAGTTCAAACCTCAGTTGTCTGTCTCGTGAGGTGTATTATACATTTTATTGGGTATATCATAAATGTAATGACAACCAAAAGAAGGAAGCTGGCTGTAAGGCCAGTGTCACTTTGCATTTTAAGGAAGAGATATACCTTACAGATACCGTCAAATGGAAGTTTTCTGACGGTAAATGCTGTATGGGCCATAGTTCCCCTTCCCTAACAAAAGGGAGAAATAAAATAATCTAGACCACTACGGGGTAGTGGATGATGCAGTTTTTGTTTTCATCAAAGTCGAGCTCTCGACTCCTTTGAGCATTTTTCGATATTCCTTATAGTTTAGTATTTGGCCCTGGAGGTCCACATGAAAAATTCATCCTGAATATTTCAAAGTGGGTGGCAGGCAAAATAACGTTGAGAAACTAAACCAAAAAAAATCAACTCTCCTATTCAAAAGTACAACACCAATCCATGCAAAAAAAAACGTATGGAACAGCCATTTCTTCACAGTCACAATGTAGAGTCCCTTCTGTTTTAGAAGCTGCATGAAGGAGAGACACTGAGAAACTGCAATTTATAGATATTTCGGGGTTTTAACGGACGCTGGAGAGAAAACTTGACGTTAATATTTCTTTTTATTTAAATTAATTGTATCTTTTAAGTCAATTATTTTAAGCCTACAAATTATTTTTTTCTTAAACTTTGTGAGCATTGGTATATCAAGGTATATTAAAATTAATATTTAATATGTAATTAAATGACTAAATTAAAAACGCCAACTCGTTACTTTTAGCTGTTTTTCTTTTCCAATTTAATGAATTCTCATGACTGTATGTGTAAGGTCTCTTTGCCTAAGGGTTTAGAGATATTAAAAAAGTCGAGTGGAGTACTTGGCGCGCTTTCAATGCGTCAGGCAGTCTGTTATTTATATTTCGATTAATCAAAAATGGTTTCTGATGCACAAGCATTCGTGCAGACGAGCAGTTATGAGGAATCATTGAAATAAAGGTTTTGTGGGGTATAACACGTTGGGAATGTTTATGTGTATTTCCAACTCATCAATCGCCACCATGAGACCTGTTGCCATACACTTGTCGCCAAGCACTCGCTGCTAGATGCTTTAAAATAAGTGACACCCATATTTTAATGCAAAATAATTTTGTAATTTTAGTAAGACTTTGGCTAAAAGTGTCGAGTTTTTTTGGTATTGCAATAACTTAGTTGGATGTAAAAATTATTAAAAAATCTTAAGTCACTTTCGGAGACATTAAATTTCAATGTAAAATTTATTTCAATACATTTTTCTTTTCGTGTTTCAGTGAAATGTTTTTGTAAATAATGTTTACATTGAAATTGGAAGTCGCCAAGTCGGTTGTAGTAAAATTAAATTATCGTATTTTCACCAGTATAACCACTGCCAATAATTGTGTATGTCTCATGCAGTTCGGTTCCTGTGAAGTTGACAGTTGGCATGCTTTTTATCGACTACCCTTTTTCAGTAATTTCAAACGCTATCAGTGATATTACTAAACAAAAACCAGAGGGCCTAGACAGGTGCGTCGAACGCTTGACGAAAAGGATATAATTTGTGAAACTGACTATGTGTGTTTCAAATATGAAACATTTTGGTCATGTAATTATTAATACAACAGTATACTCCGCGCGGTCCTTTTTTAGTAATCTCAGAGCGTTAAATTCAATATTTCACAGGAACTGTTATTATCCGTAAGTGCCTATAGAGTAAATTAAAAAAAAAACACAATATGTCATTTCACTTCAGATGTTTTAAAGTGTCTAAAGTATATATAAATATAATTACTATAATATTACAATTAAAATTGATAATCTATATCTAGTTTAACCTTACGTAGTTATAAAGATGCAGTTTTTTACCAACAATATAGACACCCACCGTTCAAACATGGCGTCCATGTAGGTGTGTATAATTTTAGTGAGTTTAATTTTTCCTTAAAAATATATATTGTGTATTTGTTGTTTTTAATGTAAGTGTTAATGATAAGGGCTTAGGTATACCGCGTTAAGTTTGGACGTCATCCATATGAGCAATAGTAATGCTGCCTTAGAATTAAAAAAGAATTGAGCATTGCGTCTTCGAACGGCAGGGGATTTTTTTTATGAGTTTATTAATCAAAAATGTATGTAGTCACAAAATGTTCAGATAATACAACCGACATATTTATTTACTTATTCACAAATACTGTACGCTGTGTATATCATATTTGGTACAATACTTTTAAAGTAGACTACGCCCATTATCCACTAGTTTATTACGTCTCATATATGATACTGATATTTCGTAAATATGAAATTATGGTGTCTGAAAGTTAATCCTTCACTGTCCATATGGACAGCGGCGGATTTGCGTTTAGACCTCACAATGTCACAGTCTCAGATATGTTATGTGACACAAAAACTTTTAATTAAATGGTCATATCATCCACTAATGTGTACTCATGTATCATAATGATGCTTGACTTCGATATTTGTATATTATATGCTACAATACTGTCTCAGATAATGCTTGGTCACTGAAGGTTTTTTATGGACATTACTACCTGTTCCCTGCTGTTTCTGTGACAGCGAAAACAATAATTGTTAAGTGTTCATTATGTTAAGTAAATCGTCAATTGACATACTGCACCATGTATATTTACCTTAGAGCATACAATATATTGTCGGTAAATTATTGTACATTTGTATATTGTTTGTAAATTTTTGATATAATATCATCGCATGTTATAGTATGCTAGAGGTTTATGTATTCACAAAGTAAATGATTAGTAAATTAAAAATATTATGGTATGATAAAATCACATGTTAGTTTTATTTATTGGTGATTTTGCAGTAAAATCCATAAATTTATAATTATTTACGTTATTTCGTTTATGGATTGGCAATGAATCGACGAGTGTGAGACCAAAAAATTGGGAGTGATCTCCCCTTGACTTTCTCGTATACGAGAAACGACTCAAAAGTTGATAGAAAGATATTTTGATGTCATACATGCATGTTAAATTTGGTTGCAATAAGTCAAAGCATACTCGAGTTATCGTGCTAACACACAGATAGACACACACACACACACACACACACACATAATTCCAAAAACAATATTTGTGGACTCCGGGAGGTCCAAAACGTAAGTCCGTCAAAATGTCGAGGTCGAATTTTTGACCATTATTAAGACTTCCTCTACGTCTTTTCTACGTAGAAAAGACATAGAGGAAGCCACGTGACTGACAGGCCTATCTAAGCCGCGTGCGTGTACGTGAAATGGTCTCGTCTATCCATCTCGCTCTAATATACACGTTAGTATGCTCTTTCTCTTTCAGATTGCCAATCTAGTTTCCTATAGATATCTCTAAGAGCAAAGATATGTATGGTAAAATCTCATAATCATCTTGTGTGCGAAAAATGTCATGTCAATAATAAAATAAGAATGTTTCATAGGACGGAAAGTCGGGAACCAGCGCTCCCTCAAGGAACTCCAACCCAACAACAATTACTTTAAAAAATGAGCCTTCACCACACCCCTCACGTCAGTGACTCTTTTTTTATTGTGAAAGAGTTTATTTCGGTTGCGGTAGGCGTCTCGCGCCGCCTTGTCCACGTCAAATTTAGGTCTGGTTTCACCACTACCACCGAGCTGAATAAATCAATATAAGTAAGTACTTGTAATAAAAACTGATCTTATAAGATCATATTTTCACACACACCATTTTTGAAGCGAAGCTTTCTTCGACGAAAGTGACCGCGTATGCCGCGCCGCTATTCTATCCGTGCTAAAGCATCGACACGGGGCTAGTTTACAATCCATCCAGCCTGCCTAGCATGGCCACCGAAACACGATATGATATAGCCATTTATCGCGTTGAACTGTCAAAAATTATTGGATATAACCGCCAACTTTATAAGGCTTATACGTGTTTTCTCAGTTTCGATAAATTTTCAAGATTGCGAGAGCGATTGTCGAAATGCATGTTGTCTAAAGCCTCAGTTCGCTAGCAGCTTGTAAACTTGCCCTGTATCATCGGCTAGTTGACTATCCGATTGTAAAAAGCTGCAAGTGAAATAGAGAGGCTAACTTCACTCGCCATTCGCTGGATAGTCTGTTGCTAGTGAACTAGTTGCGAGTATCTTTGCGTTTTTCCATGTTGCCTAACATAGATTTATGACTAATGACTACTATGATGTTATTTAGTAAGGGGTAGGTACATACCTATCATGTAAGAGATTATCTCTTTTACTGACAACAGAGAATTGCTGAATATTCTCTTGTAACCGCACTGCTCAACACCTGAAGTACTGTTTGAACAGAGTTGTATACATTCGGAAACACCAAACCTTATCTTCCGAACTTGGACATAGGCTAAATCATAGGTGGAAGCCATCAAAGAAAATCATTCATTCATTCATACCTATCATGTTTCTAATCACTGTCTCGCCTCTGAGATCTCGTCTGTCTGCTCGATCGACCACTCGTCAAAAAGTGTTCATACCAACCAAGGAGCTTATACTAAGAATGGAGTCATTAGACAAAGTAACAAAGTGAGGGCAAAAATTTTGACAATACTTGACATTTCTTGACATTTCAAATTTCGCATTTCTCTTTCTAGAAATTGTCGTCATC
Source organism: Elophila nymphaeata (assembly GCA_955850985.1). Classification (NCBI taxonomy): domain Eukaryota; kingdom Metazoa; phylum Arthropoda; class Insecta; order Lepidoptera; family Crambidae; genus Elophila; species Elophila nymphaeata. The sequence continues at coordinate 2,475,860 of OY039094.1, forward strand.
TCTTTCTAAACACGACTACATAGAAACAAGATTTCCCCAGTATTTCGCCATCTTTCTAAAACAAAAGTAGAAAAGTAGCTAAAAACTTAATATATTGTATTCAATTATAGTCTAAGATCCGAACCTATATCGACCTTCACCGAGCTGATAATAGAATGAAACATATTTTATTATTAATTTAGTATATTAGAAAATATATTAAAAATGGGTTGTCTAAAAAAATCCTGGACAGACTATTTTTAATTATTTTTTGAAAAATGATTTTTAATAAAATATTGCAACATCAAGATAATAAGAAAGTTTTGTCGCGCGCTTATGATGATATAAAATTTTTTCTATTATCCAATCGAGTGAAAGTAACTGATATCGACATACCTGTTCATACCTGACAACCCAGTAGTTCGCGCAGGTAAATAATAGACAACCCAATGCCTGCACATTCTATACGGTTTCTACTATCAGTCAGGACAAAATTTTCTTATTATCTTGATGTTGCAATATTTTATTCATTTTTTTTTTAAAATCATTTTTCATAAAATAATTAAAAGTAGTCTGTCCAGGATTTTTTTAGACAACCCATTTTTAATATATTTTCTAATATACTAAATTAATAATAAAATATGTTTCATTCTATTATCAGCTCGGTGAAGGTCGATATAGGTTCGGATCTCCTACTATTATCAGTATTTATTATCAATGAAAGAAATAAATATAATATATTTACTTTTAATGTTTAGGTTTGTATTTGATTTTGAAAATCATCATTGTGATTCTTTCTATAACTTATGGGAAATGAAAGGATTTATGTAATGGCAGCACTATCTTCATGTGTCAATGTCCCGAAATCTCAACATGACATAAATTGTCGTAATTGACGTATTCATAAATATCGACTCGCGATTTTGGTACGGCTTTTTACTTTAAAATAAGGATAAATAGTGCAAAATGGTGATAAGAATCAAATAAGATCGTTATTTCGTGCTGGTAGAAGTGAGTAGTATTGAGGATGCAGTGTGAATTTCACTTGTAAGTGTCATAATTGCATATAATATTGTTCAATCTATAAATTTCATTTTTCACCCGTAATTCCAGATTATTAGCGTTATTTTGCAAAACTCCATAAGAGGGAGAAATTTCTGATACTCGCATTTAATCCTATCTTGGAATTTAATAAATTTTTGTACATAATTTACTTATTCAAATATTTGTAAACAAATGACTAGGGTGACTAGGATTTCCGGATTTATAAGGAAATAATATCCCTTTCTATCCATTCCTTTTATAAATGGCAATCAAAATTGATACATTATTTTATTTAATTCTTTGAAATAACTGTTACATAGATAAAATACATAAATAGTTTTACCCATTTTTAGTTCGAAATGTTTATTTACAAATAAAATATGTAATTTGTGTAATGTAAATTATTTTATTTGAGAAAAAGATAATGAGAGTATTGATTGGATTGTACTAGTGTAATATGTTTATCATTCACATTTGCATGTACTAACATGCAACGCAGATACATTGCACACAGACAGACAGTATTAATAAAATTGTGGCTGCGCTCTTCTGCACTTGTAATCAAATAGCATATTAAAATCTATCAAATGCTATTTATAATTATATATAATTTTTATATGCTATATATAATTTTTAATATGCTATTTGATTACAAGTTAAAAGTGTACATAAATATTTATATACACTTTTAACTTGTATACATAAAATTTTCTTTTCTTTTTAGATTTCCGAAGCGACGGACCATATGGTTGTCTATTGTGCCTTCTATGCTATGTGCGCGTGTGCTATCTATCAATATAAAGAAAGTCTGGTAGTAAGTTGGTAAGTTGCGCATCATTATGGCCCTATTATCATTACTCAAGAACGGCTAGATCGGTATATCACACAATGTATTTTTATAGCATTGCTAACCGGAAAACCTTAAATGTATGCTTAGCACCTAAAAAAAAAGAATATTTGAATGTCTATGAGTTGACGTGACATGAGATAAGCTATATAATAAACTGTAACGTGCCTCTTAAAATCAAGAGTCACAGAAGCGAGAAATCCTCGTATTTCGGTTGCTGATTTTTTTCCTGGGAGCCGAAAATAGATAACATTACCGTGCTAAAAGGCACTCAGGAAAAAAAGTTTAAAGTACCTAATTATTATGAATTTTAATTCTTTGTCATGGAAAACTCAAAACTCAAAATATTTTCAACTTGTGGTTTTATTAACGTAACGAAGTTCAAGTGTAACGTTACACATACATATTTTACCGACCTACATACATGATTTTTTTTTAATTAAATCAGATTACACTATCTATATATATAAAAATGTTATGTTGGTTTGTGTAAGCTTCAAAAACTCAAAAAGTTCTGCACCGATTGAGTTGAAATTTTAACATCATATAAAATCCGCATCAAGGATTGTTTTTATCTATTTTTTGCATCAGTCACATATCTGCGACCGCGAGAAAATAGTTTTTTTTTAACGATCAGCTGTGTACCAGTGACTGCGCCATCTGCCAAAAGCGAGGAAAACACTCGCTGACAACCGCAATAGTAATGAAAAAATAACAACCGTAACTAGGCAACCGCCATCAACGTCAATCAAAGTATTGCAATATTAAACTATGTAATATGAAATGTATTCTTTGTTTTGTTTCTCATTTCTCAACCATTCAATCACAATGTGCCACTGCGAAGCGTGGCAGGGTACAGCTAGTTTATAAATATTACATAAATTAAGATTTAAAGGAAGCTCATCAAATTGAAATATTTCTTTAGAGTTAGCCTCCTAAATTTATCAACAGGTTTTAGCGCTCCATATCAACGTTAATAAGCTACATTTTAGTGACCGTACGACTGTTGCGGGCAATCTCCGATAGATTGCGCCTGCGTCGCCGGGCAGCCTCGATCTTGTCAGGAATCGCATACAAAAGCTTGGTGATTCGGTCTTGCGCTTGCGTGGTTCGGTAAGTAAATTGAGCACCGACAAGACCTACCTAATACTAATTAACTAATTTGATAATCATGTGCAATAATAGTTATTTATTTAATGTGTTTAACCCCTAATTGGGGTCCAAGATTAGGCTAAGGTAGCCGCTGTCGCCTCCGCTACTTCACTTCCGCCCAGGGCTGGACTTGCAGTGAGCAGCAGTACAAGCCGCCCTAACTCGTCCCACCGAGCGACCCTCACCGAGACCATCTCCGGCTACCACCAGGGGAGTACACGCTATTGGGCATTATACCACCATTTAATAAATTGTTATGCACGGATCTCTCGTGTCTCATTTAACTCCCTATATCTTAGGACCGTGGGAGCACGTGAGACCTTACCCGTGGCACAAGACTGTCCGTGATTAATTTGTGCTACAGGCACCCTACTAGAAAGAGACAGAGCCTCTCTAGCAATGTCAAGAAATGTCAAGTGTTGTCAAAACTTTTGCCCTCACTTTGTTCATTTGTCTAATGACTCCATTCTATAGGTAAAATATAAGCTCCTTGATACCAACCGACCACTCGGCCGAACTCGGTAGTCTGAAAGAGTGTCGATCGAGACGTAGCAATGGAATGTACGTAAAGATATGCATTAGATTACCTGCTGTGTGTGAGATACTTTAAAGTAATGATAACATTCTGCCGGCCTATTCGGGGTGCGTGCCAAAACCAGGTGAAGTTAAGCTCACAGAATATATGTCTAAAGTAAGCTTTTTGACGTGACAACGTCTTATAATTCGATAGAGCCGGCTGCACGCACGAAAAAACATGACGCATGCGGCCTTACCTCGCTCTGAGGCGTTCCATGTAAGGCTTGAAGTGCAAGCAAAAATCAATTAAACAAATGAAATTAAATTTTTCTTTTGAAAAATGCTACCATTCCATCAGTATTTTCTTAAGACGTTGTCACGTTCAACTATCGTCAGTAAACCGACTTTACAGACAACCAATTTTTTGACGTGACAACGTCTTATAATTCGATAGAGCCGGCTGCACGCACGAAAAAACATGACGCATGCGGCGTTACCTCGCTCTGAGGCGTTCCATGTAAGTCTTGAAGTGCAAGCAAAAATCTATTAAACAAATGAAATTAAATTTTTCTTTTGAAAAGACGTTGCCACCTTCAACTATCGTCAGTACACCGACTTTACAGACAACCAATTTTTTCTTTTGAAAAATGCTACCATTCCATCAGTATTTTCTTAAGACGTTGTCACGTTCAACTATCGTCAGTAAACCGACTTTACAGACAACCAATTTTTTGACGTGACAACGTCTTATAATTCGATAGAGCCGGCTGCACGCACGAAAAAACATGACGCATGCGGCGTTACCTCGCTCTGAGGCGTTCCATGTAAGTCTTGAAGTGCAAGCAAAAATCTATTAAACAAATGAAATTAAATTTTTCTTTTGAAAAGACGTTGCCACCTTCAACTATCGTCAGTACACCGACTTTACAGACAACCAATTTTTTCTTTTGAAAAATGCTACCATTCCATCAGTATTTTCTTAAGACGCTGCCACGTTCAACTATCGTCAGTAAACCGACTTTACAGACAACCAATTTTTTTTCTTCTAATTGGTGTAAAATAACTATAGTTTAACAAAACTAACCAATGGTGTAAGCGCTTCTTAATAACGGCCAATAGAGAGCTATCATTTACTCTACCCCGAGTAAATTGAAATCGTTTTGGAACGCACTCTAGGTAACTTTTTTTGACAGTTGAAAGTGATAATCACCGAGAAAATATTCCTACATCATTGGGAAAATTACATATCCATTGCTGTTGTACACGACACGCTATTATGGTACTTGTCGTGTAAAAACAGCAATGGATATGTAGGATGTGATCATCACTATCAACTGTCAAATAAAGTTTTGCTGGGATGTGTAGCTTTACATGTAGGTAATTTATTGTTTCCCTTGGTCGAAGTGTAGCCTTAGGGGCTCTATGGAAAAAAAGACTTAGAAAAATTTTGATGAAATTTTTTTACTACTGATAACCCACCATAAAACACTAGACTAGACTGTTACGAAAACAGTGCACACTCCGCCTGGTCATAAAAAAAAAATAACCCTAACCTACCCATCAATCAGTCATGTGGGAGCATAAAACACTAGACTCTCCCAAAAAGATTGCACACCACCAGGTCATACATTAAGGTGAATCTAAAACGACTATAAAAAGGGTGGGTTATCAGTAGTAAAAAAATTTCATCAAAATTTTTCTAAGTCTTTTTTTCCATAAAGCCCCTAAGGCTACACTCCGACCTTTCCCTTCCTTCCCTACATTCCATTGCTATACGTCTCGATCGATCGGCGCTCTTTACCAACTGCGTCCTGAAGTTCGGACGACGCAGCTGTACTTATCCCGGTTGCACTGGTCTACGAAGGTGGAGGAGGTCGTAGACTATGTCAGGAAGAAGACCACAAGACCGCCTGGAAGCTCAGAGTCGAGCGATTGGAATCTCCCCACAAAGTAAACTTTTCTTCTTTTGTGGTGAGAGTGCCAACCCATCATCTGCCGACTTTCATGAAGGAGGAGTTCTTTTCGACGTTTTCGAGGACGACTCCCTAATGAGCTGCGCTACACGTCGCCGACCCTACGTGTGCCTTAGCTTATAAGTTATATTATTTAAGTTAGTTTTAAGGTATTTATCTATGGGCCCTTTGTTTATTTTTTTTTTTTTTTATATATTTTCACGCTCACACCAATTAGCCCGAAGTAAGTATCGTTAAGAACTTGTGTTACGGATACTAGATAACGGACATTTTTTTTTTAATATACATAATAATTTTAGATATTTTTATAAATAAACTTAAATAAATATATAAACAACCATGACTCGCAAACAAATATTCGTATTCATCACACAAACATTTGCCGCTACCAGGATTCGAACCCGGACCGCTTGATGTGTAGGCAGCTATACTGACCACTCCACCACGACGGCGTTATTTTAACATCTATGTAAGCATTGCTGCCTGAAATAAATGTATGTGTGGAGTCGTCCTTCATATGCAACCATAGATATATAATTATTGACGTTTATAGATTGACAACTTTTGGCAATGAATCGACTACGGCAAGACCAAAAAATGTGCCAATATTTGAGTAATGCGCACGTGTGGTAAAATGGTGAAATAATCTCAGACCAATGATGAAATAATAGTAGAGATGAAACGAATATCCGGTAACTATCCGGTATCCGGCCTAAATTTACTATCCAGCCGGATACCGGATACTAACTAATTATCCGACCAAAACTACGACAATTTCCTATAGTAAAATGCATTACATTAATTTTTGTGAGGTAAATATCAATAAAATATCTTATAATTATGATGACTTTTATTTAAAGTCGAAAACGTTACGCAAAAGCTTTTTAAAAAAAATTGGTTGGTCTGTAAAGTCGGTTTACTGACGATAGTTGAACGTGACAACGTCTTAAGAAAATACTGATGGAATGGTAAGTATGTACATAGCATTTTTCAAAAGAAAAATTTAATTTCATTTGTTTTGCCGGCCTTACATGGAACGCCTCAGAGCGAGGTAACGCCGCATGCGTCATGTTTTTTCATGCGTGCAGCCGGCTCTATCGAATTATAAGACGTTGTCACGTCAAAAACCAAAATTTTCTTCTGTGATTGCGTTTGCGGCGCTAAACTCGTCACGACATGCAACGAGACAATGGGCCAAATATCCGGCCGCCGGATATCCGGCCATCCGACCTCGCAGCTCGCCGGTTATCCGTTATCCGGCCAAACAACTATCCGTTTCATCTATAAATAATAGTACTGCAGTCTGACAGTTGCTGTCATTTCTAAGTGACTGACACTGACAGGCCTACTAGGTCACGGCATGTACGTGAAATGGTCTCATCTATCTATCTCGTTCTAATATACGTGATAGTATGCTCTTTCTCTTTCACATTGACTATCTGCAGTTTCCTATATCTATGCGTGCAACCACAAGGAAATGTTTTTTTATGGTTATAACTGTTGCGCCATCTAGCGACAGCGACAGGTTTGAGAAATAACAGAACGATGTTGTCTGGGTGACCATTAGAAAATATATCCCCAAAGTACAGAGAAGAATATTTATTTTGTTTGAAATTTTTAAAAAGTAAAATTTATTATATAAACCTATCATTATATTATATTCGTAAAAACTCAATTAATTTTAATGAAAAAAATATGGTAAATCCTTAGACACGTTTTTTTAAAAGAAATCTATTGCGTTAGTTAATTCAATTTAGTAACATCAAAGTAAATTATCTTGTGCTACTTAAGGCAAATGGGCCATCAGTGGGGGCCACGCGCCACGTTGTTAGGTACCGCGCAAACAAAGGTTGTCAGTGGCCGCCTGCTTATTTTATTTTATTTTTTTATTTTACACTTTTGAGGAAAACTTACAGCTAATACAAAGTATAGGTAACAGTAAATGAATAAATTAGAGCCAATTACAAGTTTTCACATATGTTTCCTAAAATGAAAGAAAAAATCTTTAGGTGTCAAATGCTGCACAGGTGAATTAATTATTTAAAAAAGGAATCGTAATATTTTTTTTTTAATTTAGACAAAGAAGTACAAAAGAAGTCGAAATCTATGTTGTTAATAAGATTATTAGATAATTTTGAAGATCTGACAATAAATGAATTTTGGCGATAATTAGTAGATGCCAATGGTACATTCAATAAATTAGTATGTCGCGGTATTTTCCTTGGTGTATTAATATTAAATTTACCTAACAATTCCGGTGAATTTATATGACCCTGAAATATTTTAAGGACAAAGGCTACATCAGCCATTTCACGTCGCTTATGTAAAGGTAAGATATGAAAATGTTTACATCTTTTCTCATAGGTCTGAAAAAATCTGCGGCATTTGAACTGTAGGTGACGAAGAAACTTTTTCTGTATGGCTTCCAGCCGTAGCACATAACAGTTGTATTGTGGGTTCCATACTTGCGAGGCGTACTCTAGGTGGGTACGCACGAAAGCACAGTATAACATTTTTACGGTCTTGATATCGTGGAACTCAGACGACATACGCAGGACAAAACCGAGGCTTTTTGTGGCTTTTGTTACTATCGAATCAATGTGGATATGGAACTGTTGCAATGAAATACCGACTAACTTGTAACTGGTCCAGCGTTGATCACATCTGGTACGCACTTGTGGCATGTGACTCCAGACTGCAGTGGCTGTGCTGGCTGCTCAGCCACTGCAGTCTGGAGTTGGAGCAGGTTTACCACCGTCCGCGCCTCGTTCCTCGCTCTCCTGGTTCTAGTGTTGCGTGCTGTAGGGATGAATGCACCACATACTTTAGTAGGTCCCGCGCAAATGAAGGTAGTCAGTGGCCGCCACCGGTGGTTGGTGATCACTACCGGTGGTAGCCACCGCGGCCACTGCTGAAGCGCGCGGCTGCCACCGGGCACACGTGTGCGCAGCGTCTATACAAAATGTATGAAAACATAATGTACACTGCTTGTGGCCGACACAGGTTATTCATAGAAATCATGAATTTAGCAATATTACAGGTTAGAAAATATTTTTTTCTTTCCTGTTCCCAATTATGTTTTTCCTCTCCATTTTTGAAAGGCTGCCTATAATATTTTATTGATATTATTTTTAAACTAAAATTATTGAAGGTAACCTAAGTTATAGTATTTATACCACCATAATATCTTTGGAAATGTCCATCAATCTGCATTGGGCAGCGTGTTTTTTCTAGTTTTTAGGTTGTTTCATCTTAACTAGGCGTCAAATATTTTCGTTCGGATCTTAGAAGTGCAAATTTCAAAGATTTGATGAAACAATGTATACCATAAAAAACATAGGTAAGCAATTAAGCACCAAGCACTGACGAATTTCGACAGCGAAAGCAGTTCCCTGGAAGCGTAGTGGTTAACGCAGCCGGGATTGTGGAGGATGTTGGGTTCGATTCCCGCCTGGGGCAGGTCGATTTTTTTTCAGTGTGTTTTTTCTAGTTTTAAAAATATTTACGCGTTTGTGAACGCAAAAATTATTCCTTAATAAATTAATCTCTAAAATATAATTGTTGGGAATATAAATTAAAAAGCTGGTATCACTCAGTCTGTCAAGTCAAAATTCATGAATGACGCAATGACGCAGATGTGAATTGAAACGTCTGATTATTTATCTTTGTTCTTCTTTCAAGCTTGCGTGCGTTCTGTCACCGGTTCGTGTATTGCTTTTCAATTGATAAAAAAACATTCAACGTGTAATTAACATATAATTTTTAGTGCAATTATGATGTAAATCTATTCAATGTGCATGGACATTCGTCTTTGAATAATCACCCAGGGTATGTATTCTTCGAAAGGTCATTGTTTGTTGATAGAGCTAAAATTAATTTTATCTCGTGGTGTGAGTTGCGCGCCGTGTAGATATTTCCGTGGTGTGTGTGTGTAAATGTCAGAATTCTCGGAATTCGCTACGGGAATTCTTGTTGGTAGAGGCAATCGCTCAATACAGGTAAAACTCAGGGGGCTGGCACCCTGCCGGAGCCTAGACAATAGAAATTACTCTCGAAAAACTGTAAAATCCGTCACTAACTCTCTTCATAAGTTAAAAAGTGTAATAAACTCGCGAGTGTATTTTGAAAACTTTTAATGACGCGCAGTTTTCCTGAATATATTTATTGCACGTTTCTTTGTGGATTTTTGCTGTGAAATGGCGTACGTATGAGAAATTAGCATTTTATTTTTTTGTTACTTTCGCTTTGGACTATCTTTTTCCAAGTTTTTCATGTCACCAACTGAAAATTTCGACTTTTTTATGTTATTATCAGTTATTTTCTGCCTAACTCTCCCAACAATTTTGTTTGGCCGTAAGTAATAATTTTCGTACATATTTTCCTGTTTTGCTCTGTCACTCTGTCACCATTTACTAAGAAGTCTTGTTGCTGTAATTAAACAAACTTCATTAATTAAATCTACAGCTTTTCCATATCAAATCAAGTACTATAAGTCTAAGAGACTGCTACTGAACCTTGATAGTGGTATTGACCACTATAACTCAACATTTATAACTCGAAACTCTAAATATTTGCAACTAAATCACACAACCACGAATTATCATACCTTAAACTAATGCAACTTCTAATTACGTGATATCTAAGTCTCATACATAGCCTAAAAATGTCAAGACCCGAATGTTTCTCTAAAAATCTTTTGCAACCAATGGAAGTACTCTATCGCAAGTTTTAATGTTCAGTTTTACAGTTGGTGTTATACAGAGTTGCCTTATGATGTGTTTCTTTAGCAGTAATACTTATAATTATTTGTAGTCAAATTTTTATTATACTGTTGTAGTAGGTTTACAAATAATAATAATAATATATTTTCACGCTCACACCAATTATCTAGCCCGAAGTAAGTATCATTAAGAACTTGTGTTACGGATACTAGATAACGGACTTTTTTTATATAGATAATATTTTTTTTTAGATATTTTCATAAATAAACTTAAACAACCATGACTCGCAAACAAATATTCGTGTTTGTCACACAAATATTTGCCGCTACCAGGATTCGAACCCGGACCTCTTGATGTGTAGGCAGCTATACTGACCACTCCACCACGACGGCAAATAGAAATGAAATGCAGTGGAGTGTCGATTGTCTAAATGTTGATGAACCAAATAACCGCTTATTCATCCGAACTACTATGCCTGCCCCACCAGTGCGTGCCTACTCCCTCCCGCCTTGTTGTCACTTGTTAATTGTACTCGTATGTCACTACCAAGGGTGCGTTCCAAAACGATCTCAATTTACTCGGGGTAGAGTAAATGGTAGCTCACTATTGGTCGTTATTAAAAAGCGCTTTCACCATTGGTTAGTATTGTTAAACTATAGCTAATTTACACCAATTAGAAAGCTTTCTTACGCTGTCTACTTGGCTTCACCTGGTTTTGGAACGCACTCCAAGTAACTGCTAGTCTATAAACTAAATTTAGCTTGTCAAAATACACTCAATTTAAAATGCCTAAACGTAAACATGTTAACCTTTCTATGAAAGATAAATACGAGGCCAAATTCAGTTCTTTTCGTACATGAGTCAAATTTGCAATTGTTTCATTGACTTGTAAATAATCATGTCTGTATTGATGAATTCACTACAAACATGATTATTTGAAGTTATTATAATTAGCCTTCAGTTATTGTAGTTGCTTCTTCTTCTTTTAAATGAATGGTGATCGCTACACATAATGATTACGGGTCCATATTGGCTCACATAATATTCTAAATATTATTCTTTGTCTTACTACTGATTTGTGTTTATTATAATCACTCTTCATAATTTTATTTTTCATCCTTTTTTTATTCATGCAATTTTATTACTACCAACGGAGCTCATAACAGTTAGTGATCATAATTTTTTTATTAATACTGTTACTACCTTGTTACTTACAAAAACAGTGCACTCCGCTTGGTCATAAAAAAAATAGCCCTAACCTACCCAGCACCCAGCCATGTAGGTGCATATAACACTAGACTCGCCCAAAAATGTATGATTAATGATATTATGAATTTCAATGGTTTTAAATGGTATGAGAAATATTTTCAGACCTCCAATGATAGGAATTGAAAAGTTATGTAAGAAAATGTGCACCCAATGATAACGCATTTTGCCAATATCAAGTGAAAATGTTCTTCAGTAACCGAAAATGGTACTGTAGATTGAGTTTAAAATGGAGTCTCTCAAAAACACGTGTTTTTGCAACAAGAACTCGGGGGTACCTCCTGTTATTGTACTTAGATTACTATTAATTATTTAAGTCATAGAATGTACCTATATTTTGTGATCAGTTCCATTTGTTTTAAAGTGATTATATAAGCAAAGTTATGCTTTCCTATCACCAATTTTTTTTAAACATATTTGGCAGCATAGTAATTATAGGCCGGATATCTGGGACCTAATTCTGCTAATTAACAATATTTTTTTTTCAAGATAATTAAAAGAAATAGGTTGTTAGAAAAAAATTCAACACTGTATTGTCGTCATTATTTGTTTAAGTGATAAGATAATAAAAAAATATGTCCATTATTTTTTTATGTTCTATCTGACTGTGAGTGTGGCATAACAGAAGGGAATAGCATTATTTGGAGTAGGCCTTTGTCAATAGACAACTGGACTAATATAAGTTGGATTTATTAAAGTTTTTTGCATATAATTGGTCTGAGAAATAAAGGCTTTATTATTTTTATTATCTGACGGACTGCACAGAATTTTTCAGTCTCCTTTCGTATTAAAGTGACATTGCCTTAAATTGTATAGTTTTTTTTAACAATACCATTACAAAGTGTAACATACAAGTATAGTATGTAGAGAGTTGCCATGTAACATTATGGTGTCCACAATGTATTGGGGTTCAATAAACTAGGCTCAATTTACGTCAGTATATGTTTGCCGGCATAACATGGCTACATGTTATGCCGGCAGTAGAATAGCATCAACCCATATCCTCCTGGGTGTTGTAAAAGGCTACTAATGGATCAGCAAAGCTGTATTGATCACCTTCTATTCTGTCCACCAACCTGCATTGGGCATTTGTGGTGGACAACTGCCCAAACCTCCTTTGATGACAAGGAGAGGCCTTATGTTCCAGCAGTGGGTCGAATTATAAAAGGTGTTATGATGATTATGTTTATTATGTAAATAAAAGGTGATACTAAAAGCCATTCTGAAAGAATATAAAAACACTTTATAAACTAACCACTTAAACTTTAGACACAAATACAAAATAGGTTTACATAAAGGTACCGACAACAGCACATCGGTTCACCACAAACTGACAAATTTTCCCAATTAATTTTGTACTTTATATCAAACTTGGTAAGGTTGAAAATCGATTGGAGAAATTTGACAGTTTTGTATAGTCTGATGTGCTGTTGACTGTACATACAATTATTAGTGCCTTGAGAGATTTGTCTGAAAAAAAGAGATTTTTTTACATTCTCGTATACGTAGTGAAGAGGAAGTCTTGTAATCGTCAAAAAATTGGACCTCGAGATTTTGACGGACTTACACGTTTTGGACCTCCCTGAGTCCAAAAATATTTTTGTGTGTGTGTGTGTGTGTGTGTCTGTGCGTTAGCACGATAACTCGAGTATGCTTTAACTTATCGCAAACAAATTCAACATGCATGTATAACATCAAAATATAAGGTTTCTATCGACTTTTGAGTCGTTTCCGGTATACGAGAAAGTAAAGGGGAGACCACTCTCGATTTTTTTTCTAGTATTAAAAATATTTACGTGTTTGTAAACGCAAAGGTTTATGTCTTATAATAACTATGACTGTATTAGTTATCAAGCCCAAGCTATAAGCGGGTGTCAAAGTCAAAGTGAAAAGTCAAAATTTCTTTATTCATTTACATACAATTTGTACACTTATGAAAGCCAATTTTGATGCCATCGGTTCGAGAGTCTACCAGGAGGCCTTGTTCTGAGAAGAACCGGCTACAAATTCAACAAGTTTCATCCTTCCTTTACAGTTTTCGTTTTCATAGTATTGATTTGGAAAGTGTCGAGAGCGAGACCCTAGTATTCTATTCTATTGTTAATTAATGGCGTCGCGACGCATTAAACGTACGCATTTTGCCAACGTCACGTGAAAATGGGTTGATTTGGGTTAAAAGTGTTGGTTGTGAGTCTCAACACGTGTTTTAACACCAAGAACTCGGGAGAAACTCCGAGACCCTAGTAATTTGACATTAATGTGAAAAGACACATTTGGTAGACCCATGTGTAGGATCGTCTGGGTATACCGCTCACCACCGCCTTACTTATTTCTGCCGTGAAGCAGTTCGCTATGTTTCGGATTGAAGGGGAAAGTAGCCAGTGTAATTACTGGGCATGGAGGGCATATCATCTTAGTCGCCAGGATGGCAACGCACTTGCAGTGTTAAGTGATTTACACTTAATATTGCAAGTGTCTATCGGCGACGGCAACCCCTTAACACCAGGTGGGCCGCAAGCTTGTTTGCCATCACGTCATATAGCGACTTTCTGCGATTCGATTCGACTCCACTGAAGCCGAGGGTGGCTTCGCTTTTAGACTCCACTTCTGCTTGTCATCAGGTGGAAAGCAGCCATTTTGTTGGCCTGTGTGTTTAAAAAAAAATGGTTGTCTGTAAAGTCGGTTTACTGACGATAGTTGAACGTGACAACGTCTTAAGAAAATACTGATGGAATGGTAGCATTTTTCAAAAGAAAAATTTAATTTAATTTGTTTTGCCGGCCTTACACGAGGTAACGCCGCATGCGTCATGTTTTTTCGTGAGTGCAGCCGGCTCTATCGAATTATAAGACGTTGTCACGTCAAAAATACAACTTTTAAAGGAAACTAATAACATTTTCCGTCTCTTTCAGATAAGAGCCCCAAGCAAGGGAGGAGTATTGCTTCAGTCAATATTTATTAAATCGGTAAGTTGAGTTTGCAGATGGCTAGGTACCTAACCTAGATAATATTTTTTTCTCACTTATTTACCAAACTGATAGTGTATTGCAGTGTAAACAGATAAAAGGTCACAAACAAGATAGGAGGATAGGGTCAAGTTACTATTTAATTTACCACATTTTCTCGGAATCGTAACAAATATGGCGGTGCGGGAAAGAACCCAGAGCAATGAAGGTGAAATAAAATAAAATAAATATTTATTTAAATGGACTTGCTATGTACTTTTAAATCGTCAAAATCCTACACCCGTTTCGGGACGAAATAATTATTTCACTAAAATAATTATTATCCCGGCTGAGAAGGAGAAGAAATGGCGAAAGAAACTCCACAGCTTACAATTTCGTAATGACTTCAAAACATCATTACAAGTCAATGGATAATAACAATGCTATAATTAAAATTACTAGTTTTATATGCGTAAATTTTGGGCAGCTTTTACTCCCACGCATTTGAATCATTTATGTTGTAAAAAGCTTTTCTATATAATTCAAATAATCACATTAATTAACTAAGTAATTCAACTTTTGATACCCCCCGCCCCGCCACCCACCACCATTTGTGTTAATGTCCGATGCATATATTCCTTTCAATTTAGTTGGTAAGCATACACTTATGATCTACTGACTAGCAATAAATTAAATAATATAATAATATATGTAATATATTTCCATGCTCACACCAATTATCTAGCCCGAAGTAAGTATCATTAAGAACTTGTGTTACGGATACTAGATAACGGACATTTTTTTTTACATACTTAATATTTTTTAGATATTTGTATAAATAAACTTAAATAAATATATAAACAACCATGACTCGCAAACAAATATTCGTGTTCGTCACACAAACGTTTGCCGCTACCAGGACTCGAACCCGGACCGCTTGATGTGTAGGCAGCTATACTGACCACTCCACCACGACGGCGTCTAAATAAGAATACAATATGTGTAATACAAAAAAATCAATCATTTTTGCACAAACAAAATTATCCTATTAATTCTTACATGTGTCATAAAATTGTCCATCTAAAAATAAAAAACTATGACGTACTAACTAAACTATCAAATCAAAACAAATCATTTTTGTCAAGAAAACATGAGATGACCAGCCTACATGACCACCGAAACACGATATGATATAGCCATTTATTGCTTTGAACTGTCATAAAATCTTGAAATATCAAAATTGCGAACATTTATAAGGCTTATACATGTTCGCAATATCGACAAAATTTCAAGATAGCGGTTATGTCTAATGTTTTATGACAGCTCAAAGCGATAAATGGCTATATCATATCGTGTTTCAGTGTTCATATAGGCGGGCAGTCCCCGTTGGCGGCGCCTATTCACAAGCATGACGCAAGAATCTGCCATCGCTTCGCTCAACTATATTTTAGGGAACGTAACGACCCAGAAGAAGCAAATTGTTTCGTGCGTATCAGAGGAATATCATCAACATAAAGGATATAGTGGTCGAAAGGGGCTGAGGGGATCAAATTATATAAAACTTCCGCACACTCTCCGAAATGTAGCCAATAAAAGAGCAAGAAGCAAACCTTTTCTTGTATAGCCTTTACTTGTATATTATAGTACAAATTTGTTTGTTGCAGAACCGCGATGTCGCTCTGGGCTAGAGCTCAGCAGCTGCCACCAGAGAGCTTGCAGAAAGTAAGTTAATAAAATGATCTGGACGACCACACCACAGATATACCACAGATATATATCTGTGGTCTGGACAGTTGAGAGTATATAGGGTGAATTTTTTAAGTGGGCCTTCAGGGTCAAATCCTAAACTTTAAAGAATATCGAGAAATGCGGCAGGTTATACAGAAGACGGAAGAGTATAATCTACCATTATGCTTAGCGTTTGTGGACTATGAGAAAGCCTTCGATTCTGGGCCGTGCTCCAGTCACTCCATGCCACATAGACTATCGATACATCCAAGTGTTGCTCCAGCGTGGGGTGAGACAGGGTGATGTTATATCGCCAAAACTGTTCACAGCTGCGTTGGAGGACGCGTTTAAGCTTCTGAACTGGAGAGGACTTGGTAACAACATAAATGGCGAGTACATGACTCGTCTTCGCTTTGCAGATGATATAGTGGTTATGGCCGAGACCTTGGAAGACCTGGGCACAATGCTCGACGATCTCTGTAGAGTCTCCCAACAAGTGGGTCTTAAAATGAACATGGATAAGACGAAAAGCATGTCGAATATCCATGTCGCACCCACTCCTGTAAAGATTGGAAGCTCTACACTGGAAGTTGTCGACGATTATGTTTACCTGGGGCAAACAGTCCAGCTGGGTAAATCCAACTTCCAGAAAGAGGTCAATCGACGAATCCGATTCGGCTGGGCAGCGTTCGGCCCATCTACCGCAGTGTCTCAAGACGAAAGTCTTTAATTCATGTGTGTTGCCAGTGATGACCTATGGAACCGAAACGTGGCCGCTTACAATGGGCCTCATAAGAAGGCTCAAGGTCATCCAAGCCCAATAACTTGCCCAATGGAGAAGTTATGCTCGGAGTTTCTCTGCGTAATCATATCAGAAATTATTAGATCCGCAGGAGAACCAAGGTCACTTACATAGCCCAAAGAATTGCGAACCTAAGTGGCAGATTGCGAGGACTGACGGCCGTTGGGGTGGAAAGGTCCTCGAGTGGCGATCACCTATCGGGAGATGCAGCGTTGGTAAGCCCCCCATAAGGTGGACTGACGATCTAGTTAAGGTCGCGCGAAGCCGCTGGATACGGGCAGCGCAGGACCGACCGGTTTGGAGATCCTTGGGGGAGGCATCTGTCCAACATTGGGCGTCTTTCGGATGAAATGATGATCAGAGTACCGACCAAGCACTTGATTACTTAGCTGGACCTTCTCCTCGAATCAAATAAATTAACATACTAAAAATCTGTCTCCTCAATCTATACTAATATTATAAAGCCGAAGAGTTTGTTTGGTTGAACGCGCTAATCTCAGCAACTACTGATTCACATCGAAAATTAATTTTTGTGTTGCATAGTCCATTTATCAAGGAAGGCTATAGGTTATATAATATCCGACATTAACGCGAGCGAAGCCGTGGGCAACTACTATTAATATGATATTTTGTGTTTAGGTGCGAGCGATCTACGTGGACCATTTCCCCATAGAAGTGCGCCATTGTCTGGCGCCATGGATCGAGACCAGGATATGGTAAGATTTTATACTCGCGAACTGCTGACCGATTAAAGATCCCGATCGGTAGCGTTTTTAAAAAATGAAAGATTTATGCATTTCACTGTAATGGATATGAGACAGACTTGTGTTAGCCAAAAGCGTAACGTATACAGGGTGAATTTTTCAAGTAGGCCTCCAGGGACAAATCCTAAACTATAAGGAATATCGAAAAATGCTCAAAGGAGTCGCGAGACCGATTTTATATGTATATATTCTTTATTGTACACACAAAAATTGAAAAAAACATAAACAAGAAAGGGCATGTACAAAGGTGAGCTTATCTCTAGCAGAGATCTCTTCCAGCCAGCCAACCCTAGCGATAGTGTAATATTTGTATGCGGGGATATACCTAGTGTATACAACAAATAGCCATTAATACAATAAATAAATAGCAATAATAATATAAAACTACATACCATACATATATAATATAAATATCCTAATATTAAATATGTACATATTATAATCCTATACATACACATATAGATAAATATTTTTATCTAAGATAAGGTAGAGAGATGTGTGCTCTTTCAACTTGTGTTTGAATGTAGTGATTGACACACTTTCCCGAATTTCTGTGGGCAGTTTATTCCAAAGTTGTGCAGCCTGCACAGTAAAAGACATTTGTTATTTTGTAAGTATGTAAGTGACATTTATAATTTTCAAACTTTAAACTTTTTAATTTTAAGCATTTTTATCAGTGACGTAATGACATCCTAATTCAATAGTGACTTTTGTAATTTTTAATGCTATCTCAATTCGATTTTTGTACCAATGACATCATCATTGTACTAATGTAGTTATAAAAAAAATTGTGTGCGTGTAACCTTTACGCGCGATTGAAGTAAAACTTCTTTGACGTAGATCACTGAAATGATTAAATTTTAACTGAAAAAAAAATAAAATATGACAGATACTTACGACCAATCGAAATTACTATTTTTAAATAGCGGAAACTACACAGACTATAGAAAAATAACAACCGTAACTAGGCAACCGCCATCAACGTCAATCAAATACTGAGCGTTACTTCCGTTAGAAAAATCTGAGTTACCCCCTAGTCGCGCCTAAAGAAGTTTTACTTCAAAAACGTGACAAATTTAATTAGTCAAAGACAATGTATTGTTAAAAATACTAAACCAAATTTAATATTCTTGGCAAACCTAAAAATTAAGTAAATTTTGTATGCATGCTGTGGTTACCAGTAGACTTTATTTGTAGACAAGATTGTACTTAAACTGATTTTATAAAATGTATATACTGTAATCTTATGTTGGTAATCCTATGAATAAATAAATAAATAAAAAGACTTACCAAAAAATTTTGATTTGGTTGGAGGTCGAACAAGGGATTTAGTAAAACAGGAACGCTTAGGACGGAAGCCAGAAGGCAGGAAAGAGAAACGGGAACGCAAATAATACGGATGTTGTGGGTTGTGAAGGATTTTGTATAACAGACAGAGGATGTGCACATTTCTGCGAAGTCGAACAGGGAGCCACTTTAATTTTGCCCGAAATTCTGAGACATGGTCTAACTTGCGTAGCCCGAAAATGAAACGAATCGCCAGGTTCTGTAGGCGTTCCAGCTTGTTAAGCAGCTCTTCAGTTGCATCTAAATAACAGACATCAGCATAGTCACGAATGGGAAGTTTTGACCTAAGACAAAGCCAAAGTCAAAGCCATTTTCTATACATCAAAACAAGAAACGTATAAAAAAAAATATTGCTAGCAAACGATTTTTATCTTTTGGTGCCAAAAAAAACTCCAAGAAATACGTTGCAATGTATAGAGCGCGCTAGTCGCGCGGCGCTTAGCAACTTGGAAACGTGCGCCACGTTCGGTCGGCTGACGTGAATGTGACCCATATCGAGTGGGTACATTGAGCGCTGACGTTTTAAAGAATTTTTTTGGTATGAAATACTTAAAATTTTGACAATGTTTCTTTGGAAAAAAATGAGTAATAATACTAGAAATTAATGATTCCAATATTCATATAAATCTTGAAAAAAAAAATTGTAACTTTGACCTTAAATAACTTCATAACTATCAATTTCCCAGGTATAGTCTAGAAGAGAAAAATGGTCCTAATGATGAGCGGAATACGTAGTTCTCGGCTTTGACATAGGTCTTGTTACAGCCGTTATTAAGTCGCAGCCAAATCGTATAACACGCCGTATGACAAAAGTCTATGTCAATTGTTAACCAAATAAAACAGTTTGTCGATAGAACCGTAGTAGACTATACTAAAGCTTATTTTTTATAGAGTGACACAAGTTTAAATCATAATAAAACAAAGAAATATATTTTTAACATCAATGAAACTGGCTTTATTTGATAGAACGTTTTATGACATTAATGTGTAAATATGACTTCGGCCATGTGGCCACCACGACTGGCGTGTACAAGGCGCAATCTGGAACACCAATTTTCACAAACTTTTCGCAGCATTTGCGGCCGTATTTCGCCAATAAACCAGATAAGCGATAAACCAGAGACAATTAAATACCTGAAAATTAACATTCGAAGAGTTATTGACGAATACGGCCGCAAATGCTGCGAAAAGTTTGTGAAAATTGGTGTTCCAGATTGCGCCTTGTACGCGCCAGCCGTGACGGCCACATGGCCGAAATCATATTTAAACATTAATATCATAAAATAAAGCCCATATCAGTGATATTAAAAATATATTTCATTGTTTTATTATGATCTAAACCTGTGATACTCTATAAAAAAAACATCCTTTATTTGGCCTATCCTGTATAGCAAGTAATTTATATTTCCTTGCCACCAGGTCTCAAGACCCGGAAGAGCAGCAGCGTTACTTCGTGGAAGAACTGGTCCACGAGATCAATACTCACGCAGAGCTGCTTCTCTCATCCGATATGTTCGTCACCAGGATGAAGCTTTTGGAAGCCGCTAAGAACATTAGACAGCAGTATGGGTGAGTATATTATAGGCGGAATCTTAGACCATTTAACACGGGACGTGGCAAGCGAACGCGTTCTTCTCTGCCAAAGTACATGAACAAACGTTCATGTCAGTTTATAAAAACTAGTTCGCCGCGACGACCTACCGCCATTTTGAACTCGTATCTGTCGCTAAGCGGACCTCGTAAAAATTATTGGTTGCGGAGTGTTTTCTTGTAAACGACGACCAGAAACATTAAAGTTATCCTAAAACGGAGTTGCTTATCACACGGAAGTAATTTTCTATTCAAATAAACTACTGTTTCACATAACAGTGCAATTTTTCATCTACAGATTTTGCGACAGAAACAACGATATAACAACGTTAGGCGATAGGTGGTACGCGGGTTAGCCGAGCCCGCGAGTGTGCGCTCATAATAGCGATTACAATGTTTGCAACAGTGTGCACGAGTGAGTAAATGTGTGCTATGCGTGTTTGCCTCACCCCCCGCGACAAACGGCAGAATGTTTTCAGTACTAAATCTGCGCTATGCCACGTCCCGTGTTAAATTGTCTAAGGACTTGTCCTCATGGATACAACTGTAGAGAATCATCGTAGGGATAAATAAAACCGTTTTGGCCACTAACTAATATCATCTCTACATGCTTTCCTGTGACTTTCTATGTAACTACGTCAAGGTTGTCATTCTATTGCGCTTTGCCCATCCACCAAAATTCATATCATATTTCGAGTTAGTTTTAAAAGTCGCGCATTTGACGAATCACTAAATACACGTGATGTCTTACTAACCCCCCAATTGTCATACAGAACCGCTCCCCCCCCCCCCTTTCCTTTTCGGAGCCTCACGTGATTAATGGTCGACCCCGAATGGACGATCGGGCCTCGAAATATGAAATGAATTTTAGTGAATGGGCAAAGCGCAATAGAATGACAACCTTGACGTAGTTACATAGAAGTCACAGGAAAGCATACTCGTGGGCTCGACTAACCTGCGTACCACCATATCGCCTAACGTTGTTATATCGTTGTTTCTGTCGCAAAATTTGTAGATGACAAATTTTATTGTTATGTGAAACAGTAGTTTATTTAAATAGAAAATTACTTCCGTGTGAAGCAACTCCGTTTTAGGATAACTTTAATGTTTCTGGTCATCTTTTACAAGAAAACACTCGGCAACCAATAATTTTTACGAGGTCCGCTTAGCGACAGATACGAATTCAAAATGGGAGTCGGTCTTCGCGGCGAACTAGTTTTTATAAACTAACATGAACGTTTGTTCATGTACTTTGGCAGAGGGGAACGCGTTCGCTTGCCATGTCCCGTGTTAAATGGTCTAAGGGACAAGTCATACGGAATAAACTCTAGTGGATGGGGGGCTATTATCGAAGACATTACATCTTTTATCGAAGACATTACATTTAATTTTGTTCATGAATCTAAATCATTCTACACATAAACTTAAATTAGTTAAAAAACAACCATTTATTAATTTATTGAAGTTTCTTTATAGAAATATTTACATTATTATGTAGATTTGTCCGTTATCTAGTATCCATAGCACAATTTCTTAATGATACTTAAAGTTGGGCTAGATAATTGATGTGAGCGTGGCAATATATTATTATTATTATATGAAGTGAAAGTTCTTCATATATTAGTTTTTTTTATTATTATCTAAAAAAATAATATGTTCTAAATTGACAGTCATATTATTAAGTGATGGCTAATTTCAATAAATTAATATACAATTACTAATATGTTCTTACAATTTTATTATAAGTGAGGTTAGCATAAAGCTAATACCCAAATCACAATCACGTGAAAAATATTTATTAAATACAAGAAAAAAATCTCTCTTTCACTATTAATTCATATGACTTCGAATAAGTCCATCTATTATGTCACTTTATTATTACAATATTCCTTGATAAGTTACTTCTCAATTTTGGTAAACACTTTCTTTCAAGATGGCGTCTGATTTTTTTAAACATTGCCATAAGATTTCTTCCAAACGTCTAAATAAATAAAGAAGTTTCAAAATGTCTAAACGATAAAGAAGTTTCACTTCAGAAAGATGTATACTATCACTCAACAGTAAATTCCTTTGCAGGCACAGCCCTCAAGAACTGTTCGCATACATCCGAAGTTGTTTGACTCACGAGATGGACATCATTCAAAGCGCCATGGGCCCTCAGTACGGGGCACAGCCACAGACTGAGAGGAAATATAGCGAGGTTGGTACATTTATTTATTTATTGCAAACTTTACAGCATGTAAATTTAACTTTGAAATACATAGAATTACATTCTTGCATAGCCAATTAAAAGTTTGTCACAGTAAAATCAATATTAAATGACAGTCAAACAGTAGTAGGTTATACAAGCAAAATAATTAAAATCTTAATTTGAAAAAAAAACTTTGATCCGGTGGACGTGTATGAGTATTAAGTTATGAATTATTTTAATTGGTTCCTTATGACAGCTCAAAGCAGTCATAGAATCTTTGACATCTTCGCATCTTGTACTAAACGCATAACAATGGGTGTTCAGTACAGAACATAACATTTATTATAATTTAATTATAATGTTTTAAAACTATTTAATTTATTATTGGAATGAAATAATAATTTATTATACCACGAATTTATATATAATTCCAATTTAACTGGTATACTTTTGTATATATTTTGCCTATGGCAACATTGCCGGCAATGAGACCTGGTCATCTCATGTTTTCTTGAACTTTTTATTTTTATTTGATGTAAATGTTAGACAATGTAGTCGTTTATTCTTAGATGGATAATTGTATGACACATGCCGTTAATAGGATAATTTTGGTTGTGTTATGATATTGTGTAAATAACTAATGTATTAGGTATTGGATTTTTTTTATTTATTTTGGTATGCACACATTGTATTCTTATAGATATATTTACTAACCAAAGGATCATAAATGTATGCTTAGCACCTAAATTGAGCGAAATCTATCTAACAATAACAAACACCAAATTTTCAAGTGACAATAATTGAAGTTTCTCTTCAGAAATATTAACAGAAATAATCCATGTGTGTCTATGCGAACTTTGAAACTATTTTTACAATTTCAGCTCATAACCGGTCTTCAGACCGTCCGTCAGAAAGTGACAATAGTCAGCGAAGAGATAAGAAGCCTGCAAGCAAACGTGGAGTCTTTTTCTCTGCAGTACCATGAATGTATCAAGAATAAAGGTGAGGGAACTCTTATTCCAGTCAACACTATTCCATGACCATTGCATTTTTATGTCTCCGCTTTTTATAAGCTTTTATTTATGGAATAATTTTATTTTTGCGTGAATATTTTTAATACTAGAAAAAATGCACTGAAAAAAAAAATCTTGCCTCAGGCGGGAATCGATCCCGCATCTTCCGCAATCCTGGCGGCTATACTCAATACTCAATACTTTATTGCATCTATAATGGATGTTACAAGGTGTTGTCATATAAAGATTAGAACATTATAGACCCTGTAAGGGCACTGCAATTGAAATTGAACAGAGGACGTTGACCATTACGCCACCGAGGCACTGCTTTCGCTGTCGAAATTTGTCAGTGCTTGGTGCTTATGTTTTTATGGTAAATATTGTTTCATCAAATCTTTGAAATTTGCACTTCTAAGATCCGAACGAAATATTTTTGCAAATATTTGACGCCCAGTTAAGATGAAACTACCTTAAATTATGGAATAATTCAATTTTTGCGTTTACAAACGCGTAAATATTTTTTGTAGCTCTTATTTAACTTGCAATGCAATGTATGTTAGTTCGGGTTGAATCTTGCAAATCGATTTTGAAGCAGATTTCTTCTTGAGCTGAAATGTTGTGCTGTATACACGTTTAGTTTGGATGACCAATACACAATAAGCTGTGTGACGTCATTCTAAATCCAATATGGCGGACCATCCAAGATGGCGGAATAGTTATTTTTAATGCATTTCTACAATATGGGTATTAAATGAAAGGGTTTACTGAGAAGAATACGAATATTGCCAAAAGTAAAAAATAAATTATCTAGAAAAAAAGCTTTTATTTTAAATTAAATGCACTAAAGTGATAAAAATAAACTTCAAATAGCAATAAAAGTTTGTCGCGAGATTTACTTCGATCTATCGTTTATCTTTATCACAAGAAAATCTCGCGACAAGTTTTTATTGCTATTTAAAGTTTATTTTTATCATTTTAGTGCATTTAATTTAAAATAAAAGTTTTTTTAGAAATATGTTTTTCTAATTATTATTTAGGCAACGTGGCGTGTCAATTAGTAATCTTAATATATATAAATCTCTTGTCACAATGTTTGTCCTCAATGGACTCCTAAACCACTTAACCGATTTCAATCAAATTTGTACACCGTGTGCAGTTTGATCCAACTTGAGAGATAGGATAGTTTTTATCTTGATAAGTAGTCATTTTTTTTTACTGCAGATACAATGTTACAGGTCAGTAGTATGAAATTACCACAGCAACGCGTGGCCGGGCAGCTAGTAAATAAATAAAAATAATTTACCTACCTTATTGCTGATTGGTTGCAGGTCACATTAGCTACCTCCAGCAGACGGGACCGGTGACCGCTGAGAGGAGAGACCTTGAAGTGGTTCTGAGGGCTCAGATTGAAGAGATGGAAAGGAAACTTAACGTACTGGTAAGATCACAATATAACGGGTGTAACAAGAGCTATGACAAAGCCGAGAACTACGTATTCCGCTCATCATTAGGACCATTTTTTTCTTCTAGACTATACCTGGGAAATTAATAGTTATTGAAGGTCAAAGTTACAAATTTGTTTTCAAGATTTTTATGAAAACAAATTGAAAAGTTTATTTCTTAGTCTTTGTCAACACAAACATTTTCAAAATTTTAACCATTTCATATGGAGCACGGAGTTTTTTTTAACATCAAGAAATAAAAATCGTTTGATTTTCAAAACCTACTCATTCTAAAACGACGTAAGTGCAACTGTAAGATTTTTGTGGGCTACTGTCTTGGGCTTGACAAAATTAAAAAAAAATTACACAACTGTGAAAAATATCAAATATTTTTTGCTTTTTTTTGTTTTTTTTTTTATTTTTTGCTTTTTAGTATTGTAAGTATAGAAGTTTTCAGGGAAACTATCTCGAGATCTTTTAGACTAGTAACCAATAAAATGATAACGATATCGTCGATGTCAATTAAATAGGCATTATTAGAGATAACTCAGAAACTACTCGTCAGATATCGATCAAATTTAAATGGAACCACGTGACAAGCAGCAGCTTCCAAACGTTAAACGAGTCTTCAAAATCGGTACACGCAGCAAAGACTTATGAGGTATCACACAAAAAGAAACATACAGTCGAATTGAAAACCTCTTTTTTTTGAAGTCGGTTAAAAATTAAGCTAGTATATTTTGGTGGCAGGTAACGCAGATTGGACAATCCCAACTGGAGCTTGCAGACCACATGAAGGTCAACATTGAAACCTTGAAGCAGCTCCAGAGCCAAGTCCTGGATGAAGAACTGATCAAGTAAGTTCTCTGAAGCCATTGTGATGATGGGCGAGGGTAGGCAAATAACACTCACAAAGGTCGGCTAGTAACTGCTCTTTATTAACCCTCCATGTACTAGGTGACTAAAAGTCTCGTCCAGAGTTGTGACTTATTTGAAATACTTGTATTTGAAATACAAATACCAAATACAAAATACGTATTTTGTATTTTGTACTAAAATACTTTTTTAAAAAAGTATTTTGTATTTTATTTGAAATACTATACGAGATGCATTTTGTATTTGTAAAATACAATGTAAAGTACAAAATACTTTTTTACTTAAAGTATGTACTGCAGCACTGCTAAGTTTAAGCACGATAAGCGATCACCGATTGGTAAGAGGCTGAATCTCAAGGTCAAATCCGAGAGGTCCCAAACCCCGAACACTTTCAACTCGAACTACAAAATTGTTTCGAATGCCTGAAGGACTGCATAGATATGGAAACATGCAATGACAGGTTCGTAGAAGCTGTCCTTACGGTGGGTTCAAAGATCTTTAATCCCCGCTGTGCCAAAAAAGACAAGAAAATCTCAGAGCTTACGTTAAGGCTGATGGAGGAAAGACATGAAATGGTTCTGCAGTGCTCTGAAGACGCTCGTCGGCGCCGGCAGCTCACTAAACAGATCTTAAAGTTCCTAACTCTCGACATACGCCAATTTTATACGGAAAGTATTAAAGAGGTCTTCGAGCAGAACAAAGGCTCCAAAGTGTTCGTTAGAGATCTGGCGCGTGGAGAGAGCTTGCTGACGAAGCTGAAGACAGAGGACGGCAGAATCGTTTTATCGCAACCTAAGCTTTTGGCCGCAATTGAAAACGTTTATGGACAGCTTTACGTGACATCAACCACACCTGTTCCTTGTTTTTTCAAGAGCCAAATTAAACAGAAGACCGAAGAGTATAATCTGCCATTATGCTTAGCGTTTGTGGACTATGAGAAAGCCTTCCATTCTGTCGAGACCTGGGCCAGAAAGAGGTCAATCGACGAATCCAACTCCGCTGGGCAGCGTTCGGGAAGCTACGTGGCATATTCTCGGGCCATCTCCCGCAGTGTCTCAAGACGAAAGTCTTTAATTCGTGTGTGTTGCCAGTGATGACCTATGGATCCGAAACGTGGTCGCTTACAATAAGTCTCGTAAGAAGGCTCAAGGTCACCCAAAGGGCAGTGGAGAGAGCTATGCTCGGAGTTTCTCTGCGTGATCATATCAGAAATTTTAAAATTCGCAGGAGAACCAAGATCACCGACATAGCCCAAAGAATTGCGAACCTTAAGTGGCAGTGGGCAGTGCACATTGCGAGGAGTACTGACGGCCGTTGAGGCGGAAAGGTCCTCGAGTGGCGACCACGTACCGGGAAACGCAGCGTTGATAGGCTCCCCACAAGGTGAACTGATGATATGGTAAAGGTCGCGGGAAGCCGCTGGATGCGATCAGCACAGGACCGACCGGTTTGGAGATCCTTGGGGGAGGCCTATGTCCAACAGTGAAATTATTATTATTATCATTCCAAATGAAAGTATTTTATTTGAATAAAGTATTTTGAAAATACCTATTTTGTATTTAGTATTTAAATACAAAAAGAAAAAGTATTTTGTATTTTGCATTTGAAATACTAAATTAGAAAAGTATTTGTATTTTGTATTTAAATACATTTTTAAAAGTATTTTGTACATCTCTGGTCTCGTCCCGTACTAGGTGGGGCTTAATATACCCCAAAATAGAAAAATTACAGATTAACTTCTTAAACGCTTCTCTCGGTTAAACAGCCGCAAGTTTGCCATTCCTCAGCTTTCGTAGCGGAAGGTCGACCAGCATGGATTACGAAACCAGGCTTCGGATTTGCATTTATTTAATATTAACGACAAGAAAACGGACAGGAAAGCAGTGTTGGGTTCATCCATTAACAGCAATGAGACCTATGAAGGGTTTTTTCTATATGAGATATAATGATTTGCGAATGTTTCCAAAAAAGTTTTTTGGTTACTATAGAATGAGCATAAAGACCTTTCTGTCTGCGTATCCTCTATGAGTTTTGTCCCACAGTACGGGCCGACTTTGTACTTCGATGATTAGGGCATGTGCGCTATTAACGTCACAAAAACAAGAAGCTGGTAAATTAATTAATTGTGGACTGTATAGGTAATGAGAAATTAGGAATGACCTTCAATCCTTACAATACAACCAGAAATTGATGAGTAATAAAACAACTCCACCAACCTTGACTGCTCGTTCATCCAGGATAATGATCGACGACGCTCTGGCGGTCGTGCGTCCAGGGTGATGGTAAGTGTGCACGAACAGGATCAGGGTTACTGATTGTACAGTTGATGAAAACGTTTCACAGGATTAAAGTTCAAAGGCACATTGAACGTCAATGAAGTTTAGGTACACACGAGAAGGCAGAACGTCTACCATCCGCGACGCGCAGATCGTTTCAACTCATCGGTCCCAAAATGGCCGCCAGACAATATTGGTAGGAGCTTAATGTTCAATTACCCACCAATAACTGATATTTACTATAAGGATTGAACAGGGCATCAATATTGACATTGACCGCTTTGGCCGCCGCGTTGTCGAACAAAATTCTTCCGTCGTAGCTCGATCACTACTGACTGCTGCGCGCTACGGTTTTCCTGCCGCAGTGAGCGGTGTTGCATACAAATTCATTGGATGCAAAAAAAACGTGCGGCACCGCACCGCAAGAAATCTGTAGCAAGTCACAGATTTTTTAGCCGCATGCGGTTGAACAGCCGCAGTGCGCGTACCTCCACTGTAGTTCATACATCACAGATTTTTACCGCACCGGTTGCTGCCGCAATGCGCGCAGGCTCTAAAAGCGTCGATTAAACGTACATATGAATTCTAAATTGTAAAACACATTGGTACGTGGCGGGGATCGAACCAGTGCCTCCCGGGTGGGAGACCACGCTTTTACACACTACGCCACCGACGCTTACTTATTGTAATTCTAGCTACTGAGAATACCATGTTCGGTGCTTTCATAGTTTTTAAATAGGGGTGTGTCTCGTCAAGTCAGTTGAGTATGAGTTGAATACTATTTAATAGCTCATTTTTTTCATTTCAGCCAATAGACACCCACTGGTGGACATAGGTCTTTATAGCTGTCAAAACATAATTCTTCCATAGATTTTGAGATACTTTTTAATAGGAGTTTAAAGCGACGCGACGCCATTAATTAAGAATAGAATAGAATACTTTTTAATAGCTGTCAAAACATAATTCCTCCAGGAGAGTGTTTGGCGGGAAACTATGGCGTCGTCTGGATGTCGATCTTTGTTCCAATAATTCAAAATTGCTTCATAGTGGATTTTGAGCAGTGAAAGTGATGTCGTTTCGTTGTTTAAGCATCCGTGTTATGAGGAATCATTGAAATAAAGGTTGTTTCTTGACATTGAGAATTTTATAGTGGGATTTTCACTTCATCAAGAGATCTGTACCATGCATTTCTCGCCAAGCACTCCCTAGATGCATTAAAATGTGTGGCACCCACATATTATTGTAAAAATCAAGAAAGAAGATATAAAACTGAAGATTTGGCTGTATGGGCTACATCCCTTTGCCGTCCCGTAACAGGGAAAATACTTGGGGGTAATTCTTCCAGAGATTTTGTATGGCATCGCAAATTTGTGACGTCACATTCTTATAGTCAACTGAGTGAACATTAAATGATTTCGATACAATTAAAAATTTATTTCTATAGAAAATTTGAAACGACGAAGATTATCTGGTATAATCTGCTGTCACCTCTTACGAATTTAACACATGTAATTATTTTTGTTTGGTGGCAACATCCAATTTTGTTGGACTGGGGTATGTCACATCCCAACTAGTACACGGAAAGTTAAAATAAAAGATTCCTTATATAACAGAAATAATACACGATTTTTTTCTTGTTTTTCCTATTTAATTTTAATGTTAAATATACTACTACTACTTTCAAACATAAATTAAAAGAGCACTATCTTTCAAACCCGTTTTAGTTATATTATGTATATATTTGTATGTATTCATGTATTTGTAATGATAAATATATGTGTGCGTATATATATGATTATTATGTACATATTGGGTGTATTATGCCTACATATAAATTGTTATTGTTTTTTTTACTTTCTCGTATACGTAGTACTTATAGAGGATGTCTTGTAATCGTCAAAAAATTCGACCTCGAGATTTTGACGGATTTACATGTTTTGGACCTTGCTGAGTCTGAAAATATTTTTTTTGGAATTATGTCTGTGTGTGTGTCTGTGCGTTAGCACGATAACTCGAGTATGCTTTAACTTATTGCAACCAAATAAGATTTCTATCAACTTTTGAGACGTCGATCACGAAAGTTAAGCAACCAAGTGCGCGGTCGGTACTCGGATGGGTGACCAAAATTTAACAAGCATGTATGACATCAAAATATGAGGTTTCTATCAATTTTTTTCATCCCGATTTTTTTTCAGTGAATTTTTTCTAGTATTAAACGTATTTACGCGTTTGTAAACGCAGAAATAAAATGATTCCACAACGTAACCGTCAGGTGGAAACGCGAGCAGCAACTGAGCGGCAACGGCGTCCCGATGTCGTCCAACCTGAACAGCATCCAGGAGTGGTGCGAGCTGCTGGCCGACCTCATCTGGACCAGCCGCCAGCACGTCGCCAACGTCGCCCGCATCAACAACAAGACGCTGCCGGAGCTGCGACAGCCGCACCTCGCAGACATGCTCGACGATATGAGCAAGCAGGTACTCTCAACGAAAAAATATAATTTTTACATACAGGCTGTAAAAGACATGAGCAGTCAAACGAGAACCATGTATTCTGCTCACCATCATAACATTTTTTTTTTCCTTTAGACTATACCTGGGAAATTGATAGTTACGATTTTATTGAAGGTCAAAGTCAAAATTTTTTTGACGTGACAACGTCTTATAATTCGATAGAGCCGGCTGCACGCACGAAAAAACATGACGTCATGCGGCGTTACCTCGCTCTGAATCTAATTTGAATTTGGAATTATGTTCTTTAAAATTTAAACTTTCAATGATACCAAAACCAGCCAGATACAAATAGTATAGCCAAAGAGATTTTATTACAAGTTTATTCATACTATAATGCGAAATCTATTAAACAAATGAAATTAATTTTTTCTTTTGAAAAATGCTACCATTCCATCAGTATTTTCTTAAGACGTTGTCACGTTCAACTATCTTCAGTAAACCGACTTTACAGACAACCAATTTTTTTTTTGTTCAACAAGTCAGCAAAGTTATATTTTGCTGCGAGTGCCGATATTAAATCACGAACCAGCGATGTTGTTTAGAATTGAGCATAGCGAGTGATTCAAATATAGACTACTGAGCGCAGTGAGTGATTTAAAGGTACGAGACAAAAAAAAATGTGTGTGTCAGCTCCGACGCACGACTGGAGTTTACTCCGAGACAGGTGAGATGGCGCACCTGCTGTCATCCGTGTTTTGACAATTAGAAAGTTGCGCGACATAGGATGCGCACCAATTATGACTTTGACCTTCGAAAACGTAACGAGGTCATTCATCGATATATTTTACTCCTCACATTTTTCTCATACCGGGCCCCTTATATATGCAAATCGATTCTTAAGGAGTAAACTCCAAAAATTTGCTGTCGTGTGAAATATACAAGTTTTCACCTCTCCAGCGAGATAATTGTTATAGGTGAGAAAAACAAGACAATACTTTAATACATGTTTATTATCTTAAAAATAACCATTGACAATTAAAAGTAAGATTAATAAAATAATTTAAATTGAACGTCACAGTCTTGTTCAAAGCTCGCAGCAAAAAGCGTTTTTGCTTCGAGATTTTACGAAGCAAAAGAGGTCTTTTGGTGCTGGAGAGGTGAAAATAAAATTGTTAAAAAAATTATTTATTCTCAGAAATTCTTTATTACATTATCATCATATATCATCATAATCATCATCATCAGCTCATAAAATGTCCCCGAGCGTACCCACATAAGGGCGATTAGGCTTTAGTCAACCACGCTATCTAAAATTAAGAATTTTATAAAATGAAACACAGGTCCTGGATGAATTCATTAATGAACCGATCCAACAGTGTTGTATATAAGCATTCGGAATCTTTCACTCCCACTCGGAATGAACGATAAATGTCACTGTCACAAACAGTCGGAGTCTGAAAGACACTGAGAGAACGTTCACTCGGATTCAGTCATTTTGTTTAGAGTCTTGTGGAAGAAAACGTCGCGGCAAAATGGTCTTCTTTCGACGACGTACTGAAAGAAAAGAGGAGATGAATCTTCTTTTCTGATTCATTACAGTTGAACCGTGTGAACATGGAATGAAATAAAAATAAAGAATTCACTGGAGTGATCATTCATTCGAGTGAACCGTCTGATATTTATCGGGAATATCGAAAAGTGCTCAAAGGAGTCGCGTGCCCGATTTTGATGAAAACAAAAACTGCATCATTGAATTTTTGAAAAATCAATGATCCTAACCAGGAATCGAATCCAATGATTTTAAAAAACAAAACTAGCCTGTATTATTACACCATTCGATAGTGTTGTTAATAAGGATCGTTTTCTGGAAAGTAATGATATACGGGAAACTAATGGAAAATGTTAAATTTAAATAAAATATTTCTTGTTCCACCTTGGTTGAAGCGATAATCAAAGCGATGATCATTATTTTTTTCAAAATCCAATGATGCAGCTTTTGTTGTCATCAAACTCGGGCTCGCGATTCCTTTCAGCATTTTTCGATATTCCACATAGTTTAGGATTTGGCCCTGGAGGCCCACTTGAAAAATTTATCCTGTATAATTTACAACATGTAAATTAAATAACCAACACCCTGAATACAGGTGGTTTGGGATCGGCTTCTGAGTTGATTTCAAAAAAAGTTTTTTTTTAAAAAGCGCCTTTTTTTTTTGAAAAAAAAAAAACAAAAGTACCCAGAAAATATTGTACAATGTTTTCTGGGTACTTTTTGTTCTTTTTTTTAAAAATTTTTGAAATAACAGAGGCCGATCCCAAACCACCTGTATTCAGCGTGTTGGTTATTTAATTTACATGTTGTATAGAGGATAATCTTTCGAGACTTTGACTGTAACACAAAAGTCACAGATTGACGTGTAACTCTTGTATAATAAAGATGTTCACATGTAACACGCGAACACGACCAAGAATAACATTTGGGCAAGCGTGGTGGACTACTGCCTGAACCTCCGTTGACAAGGAGAGGCCTTCTGTCCCAGCAGTGGGGCCAATTATAAAGGCTTTTGTAATAAAGATACAATAATTGTTCCAGGTGACAAATCTACTGTCAACCCTCGTAACTTCCACGTTCGTCATAGAGAAACAGCCACCTCAGGTCATGAAGACTAACACCCGGTGAGTTTATTAAATGAAATGATATTTATTGGTTACTTTTTTTTATGTTACTAGATGGCAAATAAGCTTGCGGCCCACCTGGTGTTAAGTGGTCACCGCCGCCTATAGACACTTGCAATATTAAGTGTAAATCACTTAACACCGCAAGTGCGTTTGCCATCCTGGGGACTAAGATGATATGCCCTCCATGCCCAGTAATTACACGGGCTACCTTTCCCTTCAATCCGAAACACAGCGAACTGCTTCACGGCAGAAATAAGAAAGGCGGTGGTACCTACCCAGACGACCTTACATATGGGTCTACTATCTAGTTACTAGCTTTTGATCGCGACTTCGTCGTAGAATAGTTATTTAAGGCAGCGTTTAAATTTTCTTCTTATTTCTTCTAACCCAAGCGCCATATACCCAATGTTCATCGATTTTACTTAAAAAAATGTCAGATTTCCATACAAACTTTTATCCCTCATTTTACCCCCTTAGGGATTGAATTTCCAAAAATCTTAAAATACCTCTTTCTTAATTTCTAACTGAAAGGTCATGTACCAATTTTTATGCATTTTACTTTAATTACGGATTTCCATACAAACTTTTCACCACCTTAGAGGGTGAATTTCCAAAAATCCTTTCTTAGTGCACCCCTAGACCTCATAAGGAACCTACGTTCCAAATTTGGAATCTCTAGACCCAGCGGTTTGGGCTGTGCGTTGATATGTCAGTCATTCAGTCAGTCAGTATTCATTTTTATATATATAGATAAGTAAAGTTAAGCGGTACAATTAACGCCCTTATTCACAAACAATACTTATCATAGTAAAAAACAATGCTATGCAAAATAAGGCATTTCTCAGTGCGTGCCATATGACAAGGATTTTGAAGACTCATAGTGCGCGTGGACGCACAGGGTCGTAAAAACCTATTCATAGATAATACTTAAGTAGGGAAGTTAAAGGAGATGTTCCGAATTTGTATGGAGGCTGGTACTCGGCCACCCCCAAGACACAAGTTATATGAGATGAAAGAGGATATTTTTAAGAATATTACAGGACAAAAAGTCTAATTTTAAATTTTAACAAAAAATATCATTTTATTCTGCCTCAAAAAATCGTTATGCAAAGATATAAAATTCAATTCAAAAAAAGTAAGACGTGTCAGTAATGACAGCTGACCTGTTATGTCTTGTCAAAAAAAGTTTTATAACTAGGAATGGGGTCAGTTTTTTTTAGCCTACAATTATTTAGCAATTTTTTTCTAAAAAAAATATAAGAACACGCCAAGTTAGTTTATGCTCTTGTTTCTGACTAACAATAGGGATGTAAATATTTTTAATCATTATTTAATCAGAGAACATTCGATTTAAAGGTTAGATTTCTTGAATACAAAGTGAAAAATTACTCGAAAATGCGGGGGATTAAAATTAAAATAACGGTATATTCAAGATCCTCTGAGCATAAGCTTTTGTTTAACATATAATTTATCATGGTGGGTTTTCGAGTACCAATATAGAACATCTCCTTTACAATAATATAGCACATATATCAGAATAACGTATAGGCTATAATTTAACGGTCATTGACGCGAGCGAAGCCGCGGGCGACCACTAGTGATGTATATATATGTGTGTTGCAGCTTTACCGCCACTGTCCGTCTGTTGGTCGGCGGACAACTCAACGTGTACATGACACCGCCGAAAGTTAGCGTAAGTTATCTGTTTGTTTTTGAAATGATAAATGAATAAATAAATATTTTGAAATGCATTGAAAGAAATAGTTACAGATTTTTGCACTTTGATTGAGTGTAGTTGTAATTTTCTCTATTCTCAAATTAAAGATTGAGTAATCAGTCTCAGATATTACCACATATTTTTCTAGAGCCCCCATAATATAATAATAATAATAATAAAAGTTTATTTGCATTGAACACAATAATGTACATAGTCAAAGTTCTTACTAAAAGTAAATGTATTCAGTCTGTTATTAACAGACGTGCAAATTTCAATCTTATACAATCATAATAACAATTGATAATGAATCAATCTTATATACCATCTGTCTCTCAATTCCCCATAATTTTCTTTGGGGTCTTCTACTAAAGAGTAAGAGTAGAGTCCCTTAAGAGTTTACAACACTTTCAAGGGGTAATTATCGCCCACTTTGAGAACCTATGGTCTAAGTTGTGAAATGTCGCAGGTGGTGATAATATCAGAGCAGCAGGCCCAGCAACTGATGAAGAGCGACAGCCAGGCCGTGAAGGGGAAACAGGCGGCCGAGTGCGGGGAGATACTGAACAACTCAGGAGTCATGGAGTACCAGGCCACCAGCAGACAGCTCAGCGTCAGCTTCAGGTGAGCTGCATCATAGTATCTGAGCTGCAACTGAGGGACAGCTGACAGATACTGAACAACTCAGGAGTCATGGAGTACCAGGCCACCAGCAGACAGCTCAGCGTCAGCTTCAGGTGAGCTGCATCATAGTATCTGAGCTGCAACTGAGGGACAGCTGACAGATACTGAACAACTCAGGAGTCATGGAGTACCAGGCCACCAGCAGACAGCTCAGCGTCAGCTTCAGGTGAGCTGCATCATAGTATCTGAGCTGCAACTGAGGGACAGCTGACAGATACTGAACAACTCAGGAGTCATGGAGTACCAGGCCACCAGCAGACAGCTCAGCGTCAGCTTCAGGTGAGCTGCATCATAGTATCTGAGCTGCAACTGAGGGACAGCTGACAGATACTGAACAACTCAGGAGTCATGGAGTACCAGGCCACCAGCAGACAGCTCAGCGTCAGCTTCAGGTGAGCTGCATCATAGTATCTGAGCTGCAACTGAGGGACAGCTGACAGATACTGAACAACTCAGGAGTCATGGAGTACCAGGCCACCAGCAGACAGCTCAGCGTCAGCTTCAGGTGAGCTGCATCATAGTATCTGAGCTGCATCTGAGGGACAGCTGACAGATACTGAACAACTCAGGAGTCATGGAGTACCAGGCCACCAGCAGACAGCTCAGCGTCAGCTTCAGGTGAGCTGCATCATAGTATCTGAGCTGCAACTGAGGGACAGCTGACAGATACTGAACAACTCAGGAGTCATGGAGTACCAGGCCACCAGCAGACAGCTCAGCGTCAGCTTCAGGTGAGCTGCATCATAGTATCTGAGCTGCAACTGAGGGACAGCTGACAGATACTGAACAACTCAGGAGTCATGGAGTACCAGGCCACCAGCAGACAGCTCAGCGTCAGCTTCAGGTGAGCTGCATCATAGTATCTGAGCTGCAACTGAGGGACAGCTGACAGATACTGAACAACTCAGGAGTCATGGAGTACCAGGCCACCAGCAGACAGCTCAGCGTCAGCTTCAGGTGAGCTGCATCATAGTATCTGAGCTGCAACTGAGGGACAGCTGACAGATACTGAACAACTCAGGAGTCATGGAGTACCAGGCCACCAGCAGACAGCTCAGCGTCAGCTTCAGGTGAGCTGCATCATAGTATCTGAGCTGCAACTGAGGGACAGCTGACAGATACTGAACAACTCAGGAGTCATGGAGTACCAGGCCACCAGCAGACAGCTCAGCGTCAGCTTCAGGTGAGCTGCATCATAGTATCTGAGCTGCAACTGAGGGACAGCTGACAGATACTGAACAACTCAGGAGTCATGGAGTACCAGGCCACCAGCAGACAGCTCAGCGTCAGCTTCAGGTGAGCTGCATCATAGTATCTGAGCTGCAACTGAGGGACAGCTGACAGATACTGAACAACTCAGGAGTCATGGAGTACCAGGCCACCAGCAGACAGCTCAGCGTCAGCTTCAGGTGAGCTGCATCATAGTATCTGAGCTGCAACTGAGGGACAGCTGACAGATACTGAACAACTCAGGAGTCATGGAGTACCAGGCCACCAGCAGACAGCTCAGCGTCAGCTTCAGGTGAGCTGCATCATAGTATCTGAGCTGCAACTGAGGGACAGCTGACAGATACTGAACAACTCAGGAGTCATGGAGTACCAGGCCACCAGCAGACAGCTCAGCGTCAGCTTCAGGTGAGCTGCAACTCAGGGACAGCTGACAGGTACTGAACAACTGGCGTCATATATAGGACCATACTTTTCTACTAACGGAGTTACTTGAGAAAAAAAAGTATCTTTGTGTCACAGTGAAACTCAGAATCAATTATTTTTTTATTGTTCAGTCACAATGTTACACGGCGATGTTGTTTGATGTGACTTAATGGGAAAAAAAGTCGCATTAGGTCACAGTGTGTCTCAATAGGAAAACAATTCGTAATGTGTCACTGTTACATTTCTGCGTGTGACTCAACTGGAATAAATTCTGCCTTCAGGCTTTTATCATACTAATTTCAAACATTACATTACATTTAATTTTTATTTCATTTTTTATTTAATAATTTATTGTATACATAGAAACAATAATGGAAAACACAATAATAACAATGTACAGTCAACAGCACGTCGGGCTATACAAAACTGTCAAATTTCTCCAAACGATTTTCAACCTAAGGCTGTTCTATATAAAGTGCATAATCGATTGGGAAAATTTGACAGTTTGTGGTAACCCAACGTGCTGTTGTCTGTACAAAAGGTGTGGCTTATTTCTAAAAGAATTCTCTTCCAACCCACCTAGAATAGGAGATGTGCTGCGAGACGTGAATGTCGTGTGTACCTAACCTATAGGTATATTAATTTCGTAAATGACCAACAGAAACATGCAGCTGCGCAGGATCAAGAGAGCAGAGAAGAAAGGCACCGAGAGCGTCATGGACGAGAAGATGACTCTACTCTTTCAGTCGCAGTTCAGCGTCGGAGGAGGAGAACTCGTCTTTCAGGTTAGCTGACGTCTCACTTAAGAGGATAGTACACAGAAATAATAATAAAGAGGGTAGAAATGCTTTGGTTTGCCTTCCCTTACTATTACGCTGGTTTGCGAGAATATCGACGTAACTCAAAATTCTGTCAAATTGAATTAAGTATACCAAGCGATCATAAATCTTTGATATTTCATAATAGAGCAAAGACTGACATTATAGTACTTATTTGAATAACTGCATGACATAAATTTTATTGTATTAGAGTTTGACATTATATTTCTTTATTCAATAATTTGTATTTAATGAATAACAATTTAAAAAACTTGATATGAGTATGTAATTCGCAAATAAAATTGAAAATTAATTAATCAAAATTTATAATTTAATTTTATGACATAAATTATAGTTTAACATTATATTTCTTGATTCAATACCTAATTTGTATCTAATGAATAACAATAAAAAATAAAAATAAAATAAAATGACATGAGCATGTAATTCGCAATTAAAATAGAAAATTAATTAATCAATATTTATTTAACTAATGTATTAATTTTATTTTATATCACAAGTATTTTGCAGTACCCTTTTAATAGGGTTCTTGTTTTGGACCATAAATTTTGTAAGACCAATGTATGACAACAAGAAGGCAAATAAATGAATACGAATATTTTATTGGATAAATGCAAATTTCGCGTCAACATTCGTTTGAAAGAGAATGTCATTATGCATTTGAGACAAAACACTTAAACGTAAATCATAGATAAAGACTGATCTTAGTTAAAACGACGACAATAGAGGGAACGCACGGTCGATTGCAAAAAAAACTTTGCACACTTGTTGAACAATAGTTATTTGATCAACAAGTGAGCAAAGTCATTTTTTGCTGCGAGTACCGATATTAAATCACGAACCAGCGAAGAAGTCTAGAATTATATCACGAACATAGCGAGTAATTCATAAATAGACTACTGAGCGTAGTTTGCGATATAAAGGCACGACAGAAAAAAAATTTACTCTCGTGTGAAACATACAAATTTTCACCTCTCCAGCGAGAAAATTGTTGTAGGTGAAAAAAACAAGTTTTAATTTTTGAAATGTGTGACTATAGTTCGTAAAATTTAGCTTGATCGCAGCGACAGCTGTCATCGACCATCGACCATGATTGCAAGAATAGTTATTATTTATGTTAATTAGTTATATATTATGTTGTACGCAATGTACGACTAAATAAATAAATCGAAAATAATGTTTAGGCAAAACGGTATTTAATTTAGTGTACACTACATAAAACATACTAAAATGTGTTACTTACCTCGATCTAAAAAATCGGTCCATTTTGCTTAAATTTATTTATAGAACAATGTTATATACAATATTTTGCGGGTAATTCATCAACTCGTCCCACATACCTACGGCCCATTTGGGACGAGATGAACAAAATCAAAATAAATAATATTTTCGTTGTGCAACTCGTCCCATCTCAATATTAAATTGAGGAAAGATACAATTAGTAGCAAAAGTGTTAGCGTGGAAAAAATAAAAACGGATTTGTTAGAAAATCTGTCATGATCACAACCATACGTATTATAAAAATTCATAAAATTTTAAATTATTTAAGAATAAAAAATATAAACGGAAAAGTTTAGTTTTAGTTCTAATAGGTAATTTTTAGGAGTTGTTATGAGTAGGTACTGTGACGACCGCCGGGATCGTCTAGGGCGTAGCTCAACAAATGAAATACTTGGATACTTTCAGACTTATATTCTTTTATAGCGAATCTCAAATAAATACAATGGTACAGCGCGGCGGTCGTGCATCTAATGTATCTGTCAACTCCTATTCTCTGACGTCACCCCGCGGATCGCGTTCGCAAATCAAATATCTGCGATTTATTCATTATAAATCGGCAAACAACGTGCCAGTGGCGAAGGAGTATCGACTCCGCCACATTCCCCCCGTACAACTAAAATTTATTTATTCGACAAGTCGAATGAATAAATTTTCCTACCTAACTAACGACACGACCTTCTACACATTCTACTACTTAAAACTACCCTACCTGACGAAGGGCATCGTTTACAATTCATGACGGTCTTTAAGATAGACTGGCTCCTACCACCTTATCCATCCATCATGGGATAATGGTGGGAAAAACCCCATGCAAGCAAAAACCTCCGAAAAAGCTTGCGAACGCCATGCAAGACTCTAACCGAGAAGTAACAACATTCAAAAAAGTAAATTTTGAAAATAAAATATTAATACATTATGTTCCACAAATAAGACCAAATCTATGATCGGTACAAGAGGTCACTGTCAGTTTATAACTCCACGATCTTTAAAACAAATCCCCAAAAACGACTTCCATACTCGTACAAATGTAAACAACTTAACCCCAAAAGAAAAATTGACACTAGTCCCCAAAATACGAGTTGTCAAACAGTGACTCTCCCTTCCCGACACGTGAGGTGACAGACCTTAGGAATGGAGACATAAGAAAATCTCTTTCACCGTACAATTACAAGAACCATTTCAAAACATTCCAAATCCGATACACGTCCACAATAATAAATTATTATGTTCGAATATGTAATTGGATCGTAATAAAATAATTTCTTATTAATTTGCAGGGAGAACATGAATGAGTGAGCCCCGCAAAATATTAAATAGTCAATCGCATTCAATGAAATATAGGGCAACAACCGTGTTGCGCAAAAAAAAAACAAGTAAGACGAAAAAACAATCACTCATTCATAAAGAGACCGAAATAGACTCGTAAGTATACCAGTCAGACAACCCAATCCGACATCCATCGTTTCCCATAGGAACTAACGGATTTTAGCATACGTTACTAGCCCACGGCACGGTGACGGCCTAGCTCCTATCTCCCCGACAATTTGTTGACCTAGCTAATCGTTTTTCTCTCTTGTGGACGTATATCTGGTTCTCTCCAAGAAAATGGTAGGCAGGTCTGGTCATCTCACAGCAACATCATGACAGCTCACAAACCGCAACTCAGGAATCATGTAACAATTTACAAAGCATCAATGAACCGTCCAAAGTCCTAATCAAAAGTCATCCTATCTCTATAATAATGTTTACAAGAAATCCTAACCACTACTCTACAACCTTACAACCTAACATGACAAAATTTAAGTAAAAATTACATAAAAAGGACATCAGGAATTATAAGAACAATAAAAACAAAAATCCACTTAACCTACCCCAAATAATTTCAATTCATTTAAATAACCACGGGAAACGATTGCCTTCAGGCTAGTCATATTAGTATAAAAATTAGTTTTAGAAAAGTTACTCCCCCATTTCACTATCCCGTTATCATTAACTTGTCGGATATCGTGACGCTTCCCATGCAAATTAAAACAACATCTTACAGGAGATTGTTTTAAGCAATTATAATAACCATACCGCTTCACCACCCGTCTGTTATTTTTGCGTTTTTCACGGAACACTAAACAAAACGTTCTATGAACTAACAAACCACATCTATACAACCTGGCTTCGTTAGATAAATTATTAAAATTCTTGCATTGCTTTTGTGGCAACTCTTTACACCAGTTCAATTCTATGTAACTGTTCTCAGTAACCACCCCATACTCATCATTAACATTTGTTTGCAAATGTAAATCATCATTCATTGATATTTTTTTTAAGACTTTTGTCTTCGACTGTACGACATCCAATGAGCAAATTACATTTACCTCATCAGGCTCTAAAACAAAATTACAGAACATATTCCTTGTACGTATTTGTCGTCTCCCAAAATCTACAATAATGCCTTTGGAAAATAAAAAATCTTGACCTAAAACCATATCTTTACCAACATTATCGACAATATAGAAAACATGTGTAAAAACAACATTTTCTATCAAAATATTTAAACTAATCTTCCCTACAACAGTTAAACTCGAGCCATTGATCGCGTTCAACTGCAAATCACATGCATTGAACTGTTGACTGAAACCATCGGCCATCGATTTTGAAATTATTGAAATAGCAGCACCCGTATCTACGAGAGCACAAATCTTTTTATCGCGACACGTAACGCTTATAAATGGAACGGGCACACCTCTTTGAAAATCCTCCTGTCGTGGTATCGGCGTGATAGCGTTCAGCTCGTTGACTGCTGGCGTTGGTGTCCGCTGCTGGCGATCTAGTGGTGCTTCTGCTTGACTGTTTCTTTGTCTAAAATTATAAGGACACTGCGAGTAATTTGATCGGGATGGAGGACTGGGTTTAGGAATAAGAAAATTGTTGTGAACAGGCCCCCGCTGCGGTGCTGTTTGGAAACTGTGATCTCCGACTCCAACCTCTATCCTTACAGACGGAGCCACGGGCATAACGTTTTTCACACACACGGGAAGATTCATTTCCGAATTTCTATCACGATCAAAAAATAATTTTCCTATTTCCTTGACAACATCTTTCAAATGTTTCTTGTTGACATAAATCTGCGAACACAATTTATTTTTCACAAATGTATTACAATTTTTTAGATAATGATGGATGAAACATTTTTCATCAATAACAAGCCCCGCCTTGGTGGCCAATTCTTCTAACGCATAGAAGAATGTCACGGGATCCTCCCCGCAATTCTGCTTCCGTGCAAAGAAAGTGGCGATCGGATTCTCTGTTGGCGCAAATTCCTCCATAATCTTCGCTTGTAGGTCAGCAAACGTATTCGCGCCCACAAAAACACATTTGTAGTATGCCAGGGCCGGACCCTCCAGGTATGCCCCCAATACAAACTTTTTGGCTTCTTCGTCATATTTATTGACGGCGGCTATTATCTGAAACTGTCTGAAAAATTCCGATACATCACCATACAATCCGTTGTAGCGCTCCATTTTG
The DNA here is from genome assembly GCA_955850985.1 of Elophila nymphaeata. NCBI lineage: Eukaryota > Metazoa > Arthropoda > Insecta > Lepidoptera > Crambidae > Elophila > Elophila nymphaeata. Next base: position 2,519,151 of record OY039094.1, read on the forward strand.
TTTTTTCTTCTATTTCTATCAAAATTCCTTCACACTTTTCCCTAAAAACTCCGCTCAGTTCGCGCCTCCACTATGTGAGAACGGCGCCCTGTGGGAACAGCCTCCACCATGTGACGACCGCCGGGATCGTCTAGGGCGTAGCTCAACAAATGAAATACTTGGATACTTTCAGACTTATATTCTTTTATAGTGAATCTCAAATAAATACAATGGTACAGCGCGGCGGTCGTGCATCTAATGTATCTGTCAACTCCTATTCTCTGACGTCACCCCGCGGATCGCGTTCGCAAATCAAATATCTGCGATTTATTCATTATAAATCGGCAAACAACGTGCCAGTGGCGAAGGAGTATCGACTCCGCCACAGTACATTCGATATAACTAAAATCACGTTTCTAAAATCAGTCATACAATTTATTTAAAAATAACAAATTCTACTTGTTTAATTTCTGACTGTCATAGATGATAGAATAATTAACAATAAAAAAAATCAACAATTGTGAAAGATACATTTCACAACTACAACTAAAAGTATAAGTCTTTCTAAGATGTATCACATAGTAATGTAATTTAAAATTGAAAATAATTATTAAAAGTTGCTAAGATATATAATATTTTTTTCTACATCAGTCTTACTATATACTTAACCTTAAAATGACAAACTTTTTTTTCTTTTAAATTAATGGCGATCGCAGATTATGCATTGCGCCAACATCAAGTGAAAATGTACGATAGATTTAGTTTAAGATGGAGTCTCTCAACGTGTGTTTTTGCAACAAGAACTCTCGGGGAAAAATCCTAAAATGACAATAATTCTACACATATTTCTACAGTATTTTCAGAATTCCCGAGATCTTTTAATATTTCCACAATAAATTAACAATTTCTTGGGTTTCTCTTTTCAAAAATGCTTTTTCAGGAAGCCACGTCTCAACAAAGTAATTGCTGAATTTCGGAACCTATCCTTTGCTAGGACTACGAGACATAATATGCAGGAAACCATCGGCCATTACATAACAAGGTAGATGTGCTAAAGCAGTACATTTTCGGATATGTTTTTCACAAACTGCAATACATGTATTCCAATTTTTTTTTGCTTTTGTCCACAACCTTTTTACTTCAAAAGTAACCGACATAACCACTGTTTTTCGTCAACTGAAACCCATAAATCTTTACCTTGGTCATAGGTAGATAATAGGTACCTAAATAATAACTAAACCTGGATTGCCAACTCCCTTATACTACTAGTATAGTATTATATTATCTGTGCTTATACTAATAAATGTAGTTGTATGATAAATAATTTGTTGAGTTATTCATCTATGCTTTAGTATACCTTCTGAAAATATTTAAATAATATCGTGTGTGAATTAAATTAAAAAACAATTATATTGATTATTTTAATTTAAAAAAAATATACTATCTTTCTATGACAAAAAAAAACAATCTAAAAAGATATATTTTATGTGGGTATTTTCGTACTCACTGTACAATGTGTTGATAAAGGTTTAATTTCTATACAGAAATTAGCTTGGGACGAATTGCAGAACAGATTTTTTATTATTTTTGGTTTTCTTCAACTCGTCCCAAATGGGCCGTAGGTATGTGGGACCAGATGACGAATTACCCTATTTTGCAATCATCGTGTTTGATTTCCTTATACTTAATTCGCTTTTTTGTAAAAATAACATGACATACGAATTTGTAATTTTAATAAAAATGTCACGTTATTGTCGAAAAGAATCGAATTATAGCCTGTTGAAATTATCCAAACAAAAGCCACATAACCATAATCGATACCTAATTAATCAAATTGATTCGATAAATAATTTCATCTATCAACATTGTCCCAGCCCTAGGAATGTGACTTTGACATCTGTCGCAGCGATCAAGCTAAATTTTACGAACTATAACACGGGAAATATACAGGTGTGGACGTTATCGCTGCCGGTTGTGGTGATCGTCCACGGGAACCAGGAACCCCATGGCTGGGCAACCGTCACCTGGGATAACGCCTTTAGCCCGCCGGGGAGAGTGCCTTTCGCTGTGCCCGACAAGGTAATAATAATAATAAATTTATTTATTTATCACCACAAACAATTTTTTTTATACATGATATAATCTAGTCACAGTAATACACACAGTACACAATACATAGTACATATTCACCGTCATCTGGGATAACGCCTTCAGCCCGCCGGGGAGAGTGCCTTTCGCTGTGCCCGACAAGGTAATACACACGCTACATAAGTACACAATACACAGTACATAGTCACCGTCACCTGGGATAATGCCTTCAGCCCGCCGGGGAGGGTGCCTTTCGCTGTGCCCGACAAGGTAATACACACACTACACAGTACACAATACATAGTACATAGTCACCGTCACCTGGGATAACGCCTTCAGCCCACCGGGGAGGGTGCCATTCGCTGTGCCCGATAAGGTAATACACACACTACACAGTACACAATACATAGTACATAGTCACCGTCACCTGGGATAACGCCTTCAGCCCACCGGGGAGGGTGCCATTCGCTGTGCCCGATAAGGTAATACACACACTACACAGTACACAATACATAGTACATAGTCACCGTCACCTGGGATAACGCCTTCAGCCCACCGGGGAGGGTGCCATTCGCTGTGCCCGATAAGGTAATACACACACTACACAGTACACAATACATAGTACATAGTCACCATCACCTGGGATAACGCCTTCAGCCCACCGGGGAGGGTGCCATTCGCTGTGCCCGATAAGGTAATACACACACTACACAGTACACAATACATAGTACACATACACAGTACATATTCCCATTTTTTATTATATACCCATACAACAGATATGATTTTGCCATTTTTAATTTCTCGTGTACGTAGTATAGAGGAAGTCTTGTAATAATGTTCTCTTAGATTTGCGCGAGCACTACACATTATAAATAAAACAACTTTTACGGATTTAACTCGCGTGTAATTAGGTTTTACATGTTATTATTATTGCCCGTCGTTTTGTAACACTTTTCAGCGTTCGTGGTCACGGGATGACTCTCGTCCTCCCGTGACCCGTAAGTTAAATCCGTAAAAGTTCTATTTATAAAGTCTTGTAATCGTAAAAAAATTGGACCTCGAGATTTTGACGGATTTACACGTTTTGGACTTCACTGAGTCCAAAAATATATTTTTTGGAATTATGTCTGTGTGTGTGTGTATGTGCGTTAGCACGATAACTCGAGTATGCTTTAACTTATTGCAACCAAATTTAACATGCATGTATAACATCAAAATATAAAGATTCTATCAACTTTTGAGACGTCGGTCACGAAAGTTAAGCAACCAAGTGCGCGGTCGGTACTCGGATGGGTGACCAAAATTTAACATGCATGTATTACATCATAAGATAAGGCTTCTATCAACTTTTGAGTCGTTTCCGGTATACGAGAAAGTCAAGGGGAGACCACTCCCGATTTTTTATTACATACCATGCAACAGACATGATTTTGCCATTTTTTTTTATAGATAATGCTTCGTGCGCGTTCGACTCTCACTTCGCGGGTTTTTTTTTTATTTTATTATCGTATTTTGTGTTTGTAGGTGACATGGGCCCAACTAGCGGAGACTTTGAGGATAAAATTCTACTCCGCGACATCTGGCGGCGATCTCTCCGAAGACAACCTACGGTTCTTAGCTGAGAAGATGTTTAGGTAACACTATTTAATTTATCTGATTATTTTGTGCAATTTTTCAGACCTTTATTTTGAAGCGATGTGAACAGACTTTGTAAAAGAATTATACAACATGTAATTTAAATAACCAACATCCTGAATACCGGTGGCTTGGGATCGGCTTCTGAGTTGATTTTATTAAAAACTAGATGACCCGGTGTACTTCGTATCACCTATTCACACGGAGTACTAAACGTCTTTGCACCTATCCTAACGACATTAAAACTCTTCCTTCTCTAAAATGGCGGAACGTCAAATGTTTGACAGGCAAGTAGGCAGAACAGTGTATATGGGAAAATAAAAATGTGGTTTTTACTATCTTCCTTGCAATTTCATCATAAGTTCTCACCGTTTAAACCTTCCCTAGACCTCCACGAACATTTCAAGACCAAGATAAGATAAATCCGTTCAGCCGTTCTCAAGTTATAGCGTCAGGAAGGAAAACCCGACTTATTTTTATATGGTAGATAAATATATTTTTTTGAAATAAAAAATACCCAGAATTTGGTATACTATTTGGCTGCGACTTAATAACGGGTGTAACAAGACCTATGTCAAAGCCGAGAACTACGTATTCCGCTCATCATTAGGACCATTTTTCTCTTCTAGACTATACCTGGGAAACTAATAGTTATGAAGTTATTGAAGGTCAAAGTTAGATTTTTTTTTAAAGAATTTTATGAAAACAAGTTGAAATAGTACATTATAATACAAGTGAGTAATGTTGAAAATCACATTCGAGGCTGACATTGAGCGCGAACGCAGCGAGTGCTTGATATTCAGCCGAGAATGTAATTTTTAACTACTCACGAGTGTTATACGACGTTTTTCAACACCATTGCGAGTAATTAATACATAATGCAAAATATCTACTTGCAAAATAGTACTGAAAATTGAAAAATGGCGCGCTTTTACTTTTTCATTGACGGCTTTGTGCGCGAAAGACTAAGGTACCGACGCTTATACAGCCAAAACAGCAAATTATATAATTTTTACAAAATAAATATATTCTTTTAAAATTGATGTATGACTTCTATTTAATAGTTGTAATTTTAAATAAGGTTTTTATAATTGTATATCTTTAAACAGAGTGTTTCTAAACGCCAAACTTATTTAATTTACAAAAATGTTTCAGCATTTTGCATATAAATTCTCTTTGGTTCCTATTTTTTTTCTTATAAATAAAAGCGTGACTTTTCTTTACGAAACTATTAACTTTTGATTACCAAACTGTGCGGTAATCGAATTTGAAATTCGAAAGATATTATAAGTTGGTAATATGATACATTGTGAAACTAAAATTGGTGTAGTTACATACCAATTACGAGCAATGGTGTTGAAAACATTATTTATTAATTTTTGTCCAAAGAAATATTATCAAAATTTTAAGTAGTTCATACCAGAAATGTGTTTAAAACGTCCTTGCTCAATGTCCCCACTCGCTATGGGTCCCATTCCCGTCAGCCGACCGAACGTCGCGCGTCTCCCAAGTTGAACTTCTCAACACTTGCGTGCTGAATATGTCGGAAGATAACAGGATCCGCAAGTTTATAAATTTCCTAGGAAAGAACAATGCCCATTTTGTACCTCATCACGTATAGAGATGAATTAAACATCAAAATGAAGCTAGTTTAATTATAAGTATATTACAATATTCAATGTGGTAAAGGAAACGCAGAAAAAAAAGATTTTTTTAATATTTCAATATGCTTGCTCTAAGTGTAAGTTCAATTTCTGAACGCACTTTCTACTCTATTCTATTCTTAATTCAGGCGTCGCGTCGCATTAAACGTACGCATTTTGCTAATGTCAAGTGAAATTAATGCAACTAAAGTAACAAAAATTGTACGGTTGATTTGGGTTAGAAATGGAGTTTCTCAACTCGTGTTTCAGGAGAAACTCTGAACACACTTTAACTATCCATCGTTGCTACGTTCCATTTTACACAGTGTCACTTGACAAGAATATCTAATCATCTCTGTTTTTTACGTATTAGAAATACTTTTACACTGTATTTGATGTGTATACCTATCATGTAACTTATAAAGTAATAGTCATATTTTTTAATTTTCTTGCGTTCAAACGGACTCGAAAAAGAGTTTAATTTTGTGAAAAATACTTCATAGTCGAGGATCTTTTTTAGAGGTGAAACGGATAGTGGTTTGGCCGGATACCGTATACCGGATATCCGGCAAGCTGCGAGGCCGGATGGTCAGATTATCCGGCGGCCGGATAATTTTCCCATTGTCGCGTTGCATGTGACGAGTTAAACGCCGTACAGGGTGCCCCCCGATCGCGTTATTTACAACGTTTTTGGAGTTTACTCCTTAAGAATCGATTTGCATATATAAGGGGCCCGGTATAAGAAAAATGTGACGAGTAAAATCTATCGATGAATGACCTCGTTACGTTTTTGAAGGTCGAAGTAATAATTGGTGCGCATCCTATGTCGCGCAACTTTCTAATTGTCAAAACACGGATGACAGCAGGTGCGCCATCTCACCTGTCTCGGAGTAAACTCCAGTCGTGCGTCGGAGCTGACACACACAATTTTTTTACCAAAACCAAATCGTTATCGTTTTCATACGTTTTGACAGCTGACAGCTGTCAAACTGTTGTCATAATGTATGAAATAAATAACGATTTGTAACGGATTTGTGGAAGATAACGTATCCGGCCGGATATTGAGTTATTATCCGATATCCGGCCGGATAGTAAATTTAGGCCGGATACCGGATAGTTACCGGATATCCGTTTCATCTCTAGTACTTAGTTTTGCAGGCCAGTTTTTGGAATAGACCGTTATGTTATATCGTATGGTGGTTACAGGAGCACCGGTCCACTGCCGGCGCATGAACTAGGGTCTACGTTGGTAAGCTGGACCCAGTTCTGCAAGGACGCCTTGCCCGATAGGAGCTTCACGTTCTGGGAGTGGTTCTACATGGTGGTGAAGGTCACCAGGGATTACCTGAGGACGCTGTGGTGTGATGGGTGAGTCATATTATTGTTTTACTTTTGGTCGGTTATTATAAGGCCTAAAGGCTTCCTCAATAAATGGACTATCTAATCTATATACAGGGTGATTTTTTCAAGTGGGCCTTCAGGGCCAAATATTAAACTATAAGGAACATTGAAATTTGTTCAACGGAATCGCGAGCCTACTTTGGATGAAAACAAAAAGTTCATAATTGGATTTTTGAAAAATCAATAATCCTAGCCAGGAATGGAAAAAAAATTGCGTGTATTATTACACCATTCGATAGTGTTTTTAATAAGGATCGATTTCTCGATCGATTGATTCATTCATTCATTCATTTCTGGGAAGTAATGATGTACGGGAAACCAATAGAAAATGTTAAATTTTAATAAAATATTTCTTCTTCAAAGTTTGTTGTTGAAGCGATAATCAAAGCGATGATCTTTTTTTTTCAAAAATCCAATGATGCAGTTTTTGTTTTGAGTATTTTTGCTTTGAGCATTTTATGATATTCCTTATAGTTTAGGATTTGGCTCTGAAGGCCCACTTGAAAAATTCACCATGTATATTAAAGGCAAAGTCTTATTAAGTAGAATAAAACTAAGGGTACCTCGAAAAAATTTAAGGGGTTGTGTTCAAAAAAATCCCTTCTCCATTAAGAAGTATAGTAAATGTTACGTTGGCAATAGCTTCATAAGGCGTTCCTGTAAGGCTTATAACAGCAAACTCATGAATTTGGATGTTTTTTGTAACTCATTGCAAGAATTTAAAAGGAGTCTCAAATCTATATTTTTGTAAAAAAAAAAATTAGTTTCCCTTACGATGATAATTTTTGTTTCTCATAATAAGTGTACTTATATTTAATTAAGGAAACTAAAGGTCTAGATACCAGTATGTTGTATTTATGTGTAAAATTATTGTATATTGACTGTTTGTTTCTGAAATAAATCTAGGCGTGACCCACATAAGCTAGTATTAGAAATTGTCCCCAAAACTCAAAGATTTTTAAACAACTGCCATGCTATGTGTCAACGCATATAATAATAATAATAATATAATATATTTCCACGCTCACACCAATTATCTAGCCCGAAGTAAGTATCATTACGAACTTGTGTTACATATACAATAAAATACCGTCTCGCTTTAAGGATTTGCCCTTAAACCGTTTTAAAACATTGTTACGTAGATGGTTGTTGGAACACACATTTTATTCAATTGACGAGTTCACGAAGTTGAAAGAATAGTTGACTGTAATTGATGCATGGATTTCATAATTACCTACAATAATAAAATTATAGCAGATAGTATCAGTAGTGGTTTTTATCAGACAAGACTGTAATTATTTTAAATTCAATTTAATTGTGACAATTTATAATCACTATTATTTTATATTTTAATTTGCATGCTATCTAAAATGGCTAAATAGGCTTAAGCACGTATAAAGATGAACAACCAATCTACCCAAACTATGTACCCTATTTACATTGTACATTGGTATTTTTAACCATTGCTTACTATGGTTGTTGCAGCTTGATACTCGGCTTTATCCAGAAGAAGCAAGCCGAGGAGATACTGTCCAAATGTCCTCCGGGCACGTTCCTCCTTCGCTTCTCAGACTCCGAGCTGGGGGGGATCACCATCGCTTGCGTCGGAGGTAACACTTACAGTACTCAAATGAAGATGTTCACTGAAAAATAAGTGGTCTCCCCTTGACTTTCTCGTATACCGGAAACGACTCAAAAGTTGATAGAAACCTTATACTTTGATGTCATACATGCATGTTAAATTTGGTTGCAATAAGTTAAAGCAGTCTTTCTCAAAGTGGGTGATAACGTACCCTTGTGGGCGTTGGAGACCTAGAGGGGGGCGTTAAGGGGCCAAAAGAAAATGGGGGTCGGTGGCGTAGTTAAGAGGGGCGATGGTTGATTTATAATTTCATTTACTTTATAGTTTAAAATTCACTAAAATTAAAACCTATCTACTAATCTATATCGAATTATTAGAATTATATTTCTGCCCTGTATGATAGTATTAAAACTAAAAATACTTAACATAGATTTCGTAGGATAGCCCGTACGCCGTACCCAATCAAGTTGTAACAAGATTTTGTTAAATAGCGCTATTGGTGCAATCTGGAAGCAATCGGCAGGTTCATCGATACTGTCCTAACTTGCTCAGTACCCTTAGTATGAGTTTTGATAGTTTTCGAGCTCGATCAAACGTATCGTCTCTTTGATACATTGCTTGTTTCTGATAGTTTACGCTGGAGGCGCTAGTGGGCAATGTATGAAAGATACGATAAGGCTCAATCGAAAGAGATAAACGAGTTTGTGCGTGTTTGAGTAATTAAAGTAATGATATTGTGGTTTTTAATTTTTAGGAGTCTATAAAAAATTGGAGGCGCTGGAAAATAATTGATTTTCCAAGGGGGCGGTAAAAGAAATAAGTTTGGTAATCTCCGAGTTAAAGCATACTCGAGTTATCGTGCTAATGCACAGACACGCAGACGTAATTCGAAAAACGGTATTTTTGGACTCTGCGAGGTCCAAAACGTGTAAATCCGTCAAAATCTCGAGGTCGAACTTTTTGACGATTACAAGACTTCCTCTATACTACGTATACGAGAAAGTAAAAATATTAGAGACTTATTTTTTCTTTTTCAATAAACCTTGAATAAAACTCACTTATCGCACTCCCAGATCGAAAGTGGCTCAATTCAAAATTAATGTTGTGTGGAAAATGGCAAAAAAGTGTTTATATTTTGGAGAGTTTACAACAAAACATGTCATAACTTTTTTAAATTAAAATCTAAGCATTTTAGATCTCTGTAATAATATAATAATAATATATTTCCACGCTCACACCAATTATCTAGCCCAAATTAAGTATCTTTAAGAACTTGTGTTATGGATACTAGATAACGGACAAATATACTTAATAATCTAGATATTTTTATAAATAAACTTAAATAAATATACAGGGTGTAAAAGACATGAACAGTCAAACGAGAACCATGTATTCTGCTCACCACCATGACAATTTTTTTCCTTTAGACTATACCTGGGAAATTGATACTTACGATTTTATTGAAGGTCAAAGTCATAATTTTTTTTTTAATTTTTTTATGAAAACGTATTCTATACGTTATTTATAAATAATTGTCCAAAGAAACATTATCATTTTTTTTAGTATTTCATAACAAAAAATGGCTTCAAAACGTTAGTGTTCAATGTAGCTCACTCGATGCGCACGGACACTAACGAGCGGGGCCGCCGCCTGGCAAAATCATCGCGGTTTTGCGAGTTGCGTGCGAGTTGAGCCCTTTACATTGCGCGGTACAATTTGCAATTTATTTTAACACCAAAAAATAAAAATCATTTCCCAGCAATATTTTTTTTGAAATATGTCTTATTTTGATGTATAGAATACATGGTTTTCGTTTGACTGTTCATGTCTTTTACACCCAGTATAAATAACCACGACTCATGAACAAATGCTCGTGTTGATCACACTAACATTTGCCACTACCAGGACTCGAACCTGGACCGCCCGATGTGTAGGCAGCGTTACTGACCACTCCACCACGGCGCCGTAATACTTATATAAAATACTTTTATGGGTTGAATTTCGAGATATCCTAAAATACTCCTTATTTTAGGATTTCTCGAAATTCATCCCTCATTGGAATTGAAATAGGGGATGAAAGTTTGTATGGGAAATCCGTCATTTTTATAGTAAAATACATAACACTTGTATAACTTATCGGCTATAAATAAGAAGATGTATGGAATAATTTTATTTTTGCGTTTACAAACGCGTAAATATAATACTAGAAAATTGCACTGAAAAAAATCGACTTGCCTCAGGCGGGACTCGAACCCGCACCTTCCACAATCCGGGTGGACGCGTTGACCAATTTCGCCACCGAGGCACTGCTTTTCGCTGTCGAAATTTGTCAGTGCTTGGTGCTTATGTTTTTATGGTAAACATCGTTTCATCAAATCTTTGAAATATGCACTTCCAAGACCCGAACGAAATATTTTTGCAAATATTTGACGCCCAGCTAAGAAGATGTATGTTACGATTTTTTGAATTTTAACCCCACGGGGACGAAGTCGCGAGCAAAAGCTAGTAGATAATAAGTGAATCACAGCCATCATTGTTGTAGTTGAGAGAGAGAGGCATATTGCAACTTACATCTACCCGCGGATATTTGCCTCTGATTATTATTAATGTAACTACATTTATTACTATGTTTCGGCTTTATTTCATAAATTATTAATGGCTGTTTAAAATTGTTATGTACACTTACTATTTCTAAATGTAGCAATTAATTAAGTATTAGCGATAAGTAAAGTATTCTTTAAAGTAACATTATATACATTATACAACACGATCCTATTAATGTGTAATGCTAAGCGTATCGACGACTCTGGTGTACGGTAAAACTTGAATAAGTTTATGTTTACAACTAATTTAAGAAATCACTACTGTAATTTTTTATTTGAATAAATAAATAAAGTGGGAAGCGTCGGTGGCGTAGTGCGTAAGAGCGTCGTCTCCCACCCGGGAGGCACTGGTTCGATCCCCGCCACGTACCAATGTGTTTTACAATTTTGAATTCATATGTACGTTTAATCGACGCTTTTACGGTGAAGGAAAACATCGTGAGGAAACCTGCACACTCCTATGAAGAAATTGTTAGGTTGTGTGTGAAGTCGACCAACCCGCACTTGGCCAGCGTGGTTGACTAAGGCCTAATCGCCCCTAATGTGGGGTAGGCTCGAGCCCGAGGTGGGGACATTATATGAGCTGTTGATGATGATAATGATGAATAAGGGGGTAAGATATTAGGGGTTTAAGTATGAAATTGTCGTTTTGTATGGAGAATTAAACGAAAATTAATTTTTCAGACAAATATATTTGCGATTTTTTAAGAAACCCTTAATTATATAAAAAATTCAAATCTGAATTTTGTGTAATTTTGTGAATATATTTAGACAAAATTAAGCTGTAGGATACTTAGAGAAAAAAATTGAGAATTGATAACTGTAAAAATATTCATAATTTTATAACGGAGACGGACACCTCTTAGGACGAGCTGTTTTTGGAGATGTATTTCTAGTGAAAAAAATAAAAATAAGAATATTTTTTTAACATAAATATAAGTCCTTGTAATGAAGTTTAAAATAAAAAAATTGGTTGTCTGTAAAGTCGGTTTACTAACGATAGTTGAACGTGACAACGTCTTAAGAAAATACTGATGGAATGGTAGCATTTTTCTAAAGAAAAATTTAATTTCATTTGTTTAATAGATTTTTGCTTGCACTTCAAGCCTTACATGGAACGCCTCAGAGCGAGGTAACGCCGCATGCGTCATGTTTTTTCGTGCGTGCAGCCGGCTCTATCGAATTATAAGACGTTGTCACGTCAAAAAAGAATAATGGGCATAGCTACTGTATTAAAGGAATTGTACACTAATAAATAATGAGGAAAAAATCGTCAATTTCATACTTTAACCCCTATTATTTTCCTCTGCCCCTTGCAGAAGGCAACGAGGTGTTCAGTCTGCAGCCGTTCACCTCCCGCGACCTCATGCTGCGGTCCCTGGCCGACCGGGTGCTGGACTTGCCCCAGCTGCAACTGCTGTATCCCAACGTGCCCAAGGATACCGTCTTCTCCAAGTACTACACCAAGCCAGGTCAGTATCATAAGGTGTTGCGGCCAAAGGAAAATTACTAAATAGCATTAAATATTTTGTTTAACAATAGGGTATTTTACTCTATGAAAGGAAAGTTGATAGAAACCTTATATTTTGATGTCATACATGCATGTTAAATTTTGGTCACCCATCCGAGTACCGACCGCGCATTTGTGTGCTTAACTTTCGTGATCGACGACTCAAAAGTTGATAGAAACCTTATATTTTGATGTCATACATGCATGTTAAATTTGGTTGCAATAAGTTAAAGCATACTCGAGTTATCCTGCTAACGCACACACACACATAGACATATTCCAAAATATGTTTTTTTGGACTGAGGGAGGTCCAAAACTTGTAAATCCGTCAAAATCTCAAGGTGTAATTTTTTGACGACTACAAGACTTCCTCTACAACGTGTAACAGAAATAGCGCACAAGCTAAATACAGATGGTTTGGGATCGGCTTCTGAGTTGATTTCAATAATTAAAAAAAAAGTTTCTTTGAAAAAAAAAAAAAAATCAAAAGTACCCAGAAAATGTTGTACAATATTTTCTGGGTACTTCTTATATATAAAATTCTCGTGTCACAATGTTCGTTCCCGTACTCCTCCGAAACGGCTTGACCGATTCTCATGAAATTTTGTGAGCATATTGAGTAGGTCTGATAATCGGCTAACATCTATTTTTCATACTCCTTAGTGATAAGGGTTGTCCACCCTTAATATTTTTTTTAATTTATAAGGCAAAACAACGTAAGCCAACCGGGTAAGCTAGTTTTATTCATTTTTTTGTTTTAAAAAAAAATTGAAATCAACACAAGCCGATCCCAAACCACCTATATTCAGGTTGTGCGCTATTTCTGTTACACGTTGTATACTACGTACACGAGAAAGTAAAAATGGACGTGTAACTATGTATGTCAGAGAACGAGCTGCTGAAGAACGGGTACGTGAAGCCGGTACTGGTGACCACACTGCCGTGCATGCCCTCGGCCTACGCCTCGCCGGACTCGCACCGGAGCACGCCTTCCGTGCATAGCAGGTACGGGCTCGGTACTACGATACTTGTCTATACAGGGTGTAAATACACCTAACACAAAGACGAACTCTACGCATTCTATACATCAAAACAAGGAACATATAAAAAAAAATACCGGGAAACGTTTTTTTTTATTTTTTAGTGATCTCCCAAAACACTGCGCAATGTACAGGGTTTGAAGTGATAATTATCATTGATAATTTTTTTTGAATTGATACCTGTAAAAAAATATTCATATTTTTATACCTCTTAGGACGAGCTGTTTTTGAAGATGTATTTCTATTAAAAAAAATAAAAATAAGACTAAAATTTTATACATAAATATAAGTCCTTGTAATGAAGTTTAAAATAAAAAAAGAATAATGGACATAGCTATTGTATTAAAGGAATTATACACTAATGAATAACGAGGAAAAAAACGGCAATTTCATAATTTAACCCCTATTATAAGTTGATAATTATCTTGATAAATATAAGTTGATAATTATCTTGATAAATATAAGTTGATAATTATCTTGATAAATATAAGTTGATAATTATCTTGATAAATATAAGTTGATAATTATCTTGATAAATATAAGGTGATAATTATCTTGATAAATATAAGTTGATAATTATCTTGATAAATATAGGTTGATAATTTTCTTGATAAATATAATCGAAAATATTTGCCACTTGTTATTTGTCGCATTTAATGACAGCGTGTATCGGAATGCGCTAATAAAGGGATTCCCCGCATCGTCGGGTTTTCGTATCTGAACTGTCACTTATTCATTATTTTCTTCATTCATTTGTTTTGTGTGTGGCCGAAACAAAGAAATTGAAGTTTTTCTTTTTAATTCATAGCGTAACTTGAATTGTGTACAAAACTATACTATAGATTGTTTCCTCAACATTACTTAATGCCACGAAATAGGGCTTATATCTGTTTGATAATTATCGAATAATTATCGCTTGATAATTTCAAACCCTGGCAATGTATACAACGCGACGTTCGGTCGGCTGAGGTGAATGGGCCCGATATCGAGTGGGTACATTGAGCGCTGATGTTTTAAACTTATTTTTCGGTATGAAATTCTAAAGATTTTGCTAATGTTTCTGTGGACAAAAATTAAAAAATCATGTTTTAATAAAAATCTTTGAAAAAAAATTCTAACTTTGACCTTCAATAACTTCATAACTATTAGTTTCCCAGGTATAGTCTAGAAGGAAAAAATGGTCCTAATGATGAGCAGAATACGTAGTTCTCGGCTTTGACATAGGTCTTGTTACACCCGTTATAATTATGTGGAAATTGACAACATTACATTTTTTTTAATAGTATTTTTTATTATATGCATTGAAAATAGACATTAAAAGACTCGACACGTATTATTTTATTTTTCTTTAATTTTGATTCTAAGTATTTTAATTTAAAATTAAAATTTCAAAACTTACTCATTCTAAAACGACGTAAGTGCAACTGTAGATTTTTTGTGGGTTGATGTCATGGGCTCTAAAAAAGTGAAAAAAAAAGATGGATGGCAAAGAAATTTTCTGTTAGTAATCCTACTTTATCCATTTTTAGGCACATTATTTTTTTTTTAATATCTCATAATTTAGCAAGCAATAAATTCTGAGAAAAATATATAGTTTTCTTGGTGATCAAAGCTCCGAATGGTCTTTACTATAACTAGTGTTTTATTTAAAAAAAAATGTTGTCAATATTATATGCGATCGCAACTTAAATATCTTTTTGGATAAAAGGCATCTTTAATCGGATCTAGTATTTTAAACGATCAATGTGATTATGTACAGACAACAGCACGTTGGGTTACCACAAACTGTCAAATTTTCCCAATCGATTATGCACTTTATATTGAAGAGACTAAGGTTGAAAATCGTTTGGAGAAATTTGACAGTTTTGTATAGCCCGACGTGCTGTTGACTGTACTACATAAATAAATTTTTTCCTCGTCTTATGTATGTCTGAATTAAAATATTTGTTACGTTATATCCTTTAAAATATATGAAATAACATTGATGATACTTTTTTTCGTTAATCGCGTTACATTTTGTTACCTTGCGTTTTCCATCTCTGGCAAATTAGGTTTACTTTTAGAGAAGAAAAGTTACGACATAAATTGTCCTATGAAACAACCTGTTTTTGATTTGTTTACGTTTTTTAAAGCACCTAAATGAACAGAGTATAGAATTGTACAACTGTAAAGGTGGTATCAGACGGTTCATTTTTCGTTCATTCGCCATTCATTCGGTACCTTTCAAATAAAGTGCCTGAAAAGGTCTGAATACAAAATGAAACACAAGTGCTGAATGAATTCATTAATGAACCGATCCAACAGTTTTGGATATAAGCATTCGGCATCTTTCACTCCCACTCGGAATGAACGACAAATGTCAGTGTTATAAACAGTCTTCAACTAGATTATTGGTCTGAGGAGGTCTGAACAGTGAGAAAACGTTCACTCGGATTCGGTCATTTTGTTTAGAGTACTGAACGAAGATGAATCTTCTTTTCTGTTACATCCCAGCTTGACCGTGTGAACATGGAGTGAAATAAAAACGAAGAATTCACTGGAGTGAACATTCATTCGAGTGAACCATCTGATATCACCTTTAGGGCCTGTTTCACAGCTTCCAGATAAGTTCACATTACTGTATATCTGACAGATAGTCCATACAAAACTATCAATGTGTCTGCCATAAATCATCATCTTTCAAAACCTATGTTCTAAAAGGTGATTTCTGACTTCTGGTGAAACCGGTCCTAAAACATGTTTCAGAGTTATTATCTGCTTTCACCCAATTCTGAAAAGTTTCTTAAGTAATTGGCCGCTTAAATTTTTCTCCCCTTATTTCACTCACTATATTCAAGCGGCTGCTTAACTAAGAAGCTGTTGAATATTTTTCCGTCTGTGTTTTTTTTTGTTTATATTTATTTTGTTTGTTAATTTTTTCTTCTTCTCCTCATTAGGTACATGATAGATTTTTAAAACGACGCGCCACATCAAGACTATTCGAAATAACGTTTAATTTAATTTTTTATAGTTTTAATTTTTCGTTTTTAAGTTTTTTTTTAATTCGCTTTTAATAGTCACATCCTAGATTTTATTAGTTTATGAAAAATTATGTGCCTTAATGTGCTTCCTGTTAGAATTTTTTGGGGATATATATTAATCCATAGAGATATAAGAGAGTTTAGCGCGCTTTCAACGCGTCAGTCAGATTTTTATTACAATAATTAAAAAATGTTTACGACATGTTTTTCTGGTCGCACAATTTGATAAAAAATTTATCCGATTTCAAATCAATTGATCTAAAATATTTATTTTTCTATGGGTTAAAATACATACCTGAATCGAAATTATTTTATATGTATTTATATTATTTTAAATATTTTCTTTCTAGCTGTGGCACTACTATACTCCAGCTGTAAGGTGATTTAAAAAAAAATTGAAAAAAAAACTGTCAATTTTGGTCTCAACTTTATTATAGGTTAGGTTAGGTGCAATATTTTGTAGTTAAGTCCAAGTTTAAGTTAAGATTAGATCGGTGTTTTGAACTGTTACGCGAAACCGTTTTACGGTTAACTGAGAGTATTTAAGCCTATTTATAGTCGAAGCACATTTATCAGATCGGAACCGTTGAAAAAGAGTTAAATAAGCCATAACAATAACAACGCCATCTAGTGACGTATAACTGAACTAACATTACAAACGTTTAATTTATTAGTCCTGGCGATTCTAATCAGGATAATGGGATGCTCTTATCGAATTATTGTAATGTCATCGGACCTTGATAAGTCTGTAATGTTTAAATGAAATCTGACCGTTTAAAGTGGGTCAAAATTGCGTACAAAGGAGACGGTTACATACAAACATACAGGTGAAGCTTATATAATCGTGTTAAGAAAAGAGGCGTTTCTTTTCCGAACTGATAAGTGTGCGACGACCTTTAAGGTGACAAACGACACTTAATTTTCTACTTTATTACTTTGATATACGGTTGATATTCTATTGAATGTTTTAGTTTTCACTTATTAATAATACAATGTTAGGTAATGGCATGACAGTGGACACATTGTCATTTATACTATTGTGATATTGAAAAATGTATCCATGCAAATAGTTGAGTTAGGAAATGTTTAAACGACTATGCGTGGCTATGGCTGTCCCCACATTTCGCGCGGAACGTGTTCGTTCATTCATTAATTTCATTTTATTCATTCATTCATTTTCATTTCATATGTTAGCATGGGTTGTTATGCCATGTACCAAACATACTGAATATATAACTGATAGTTTCCTGTAACATACAGTG
This sequence comes from Elophila nymphaeata, assembly GCA_955850985.1. Taxonomy (NCBI): domain Eukaryota; kingdom Metazoa; phylum Arthropoda; class Insecta; order Lepidoptera; family Crambidae; genus Elophila; species Elophila nymphaeata. The sequence goes on from OY039094.1 coordinate 2,536,917, forward strand.
GAGCTATAAGTAGGTATTCACATTTAAGATTTCGTGACGGTATACGAATATTGAAACAGACGTTTCGACCTATTAACTTATAGGGATTTTTTGGCTTAATCAAATATGTACTAATTATTTACCTCGTGGGTAAAAAAAGTATATTATAACTGTCTAAAACTTATGAAGGCCCGGCTAAGTGCTCAAACTTTTTTGCGGAAATTCTTGTTTATATAACATGTAAATTAAATAACCAACATCCTGAATACAGGTGGTTTGGGATCGGCTTCTGAGTTGATTCAATATTTAAAAAAAAAAAAAAAATTGAAAAAAAAAAAAAAAATAAAAGTACCCCGAAAATGTTGTACAATATTTTCTGGGTACTTTCTTTTTTTTTGTTTTTTTTTTTTTTTAAAATATTGAAATCAACTCAGAAGCCGATCCCAAACCACCTGTATTCAGGGTGTTGGTTATTTAATTTACATGTTGTAGAAACGGCATAGAAGCTAGTATGTACAAAATTAATTTGCACATTTAAACATGTACAATTGACAAACTTCTCGGTGTACCACTAGTACTCGATAATGGCGTGGCGTCGACGTGTCTAATTGACAGGTGCCCCGCCCCCTAATACCGGTTAGAGCCAATAAGAGCAGACTATCGTCGGCCTCGCTAGAGCGATGGCGCGGAGGTGTTACGTTGTGTAGAGTAACACTAAGTAGCAATGAAACTAATTGATTCTATAACGCCTATTGTGTCGCCGCCATTTTGTAATATTTCACGCATGTGTCAGTTACCGTTCCGGACTTTCCGTCGCGAATTTTCCGGGTGTAAAAAAATATTTATAAAAAATTTGTAATAAATCTATAAGTTTTTGTCACTAAAATCGTTATAAAATAAGCTAAATTAATATAATATAATTAGTACAGTTATATTTTCAAATAATAATAATAATCATCATCATTTTCATCATCGGAAAACTGTGGAGGGGGGGATCGACCTCCAGTAAAATAAAAGACAACTCTAAACAATGAAAATAAAGGAAATGGACTAAATGTACAACTAGGAGAACAAAATCTAGCGTGGGTTCTTTCCTACTACGTCACTGGGAGCAAGAGGGTTAAGATAGGTAGTGGGGAACGATACCCTTTATAATGATACGCTTAGTCATCATGTTACGTAATAATACTGGGTGTAAAAGACATGAACAGTCAAATAAGAACCATGTATTCTATACATCAAAATAAGACTTATTTAAAAAAAAAATTGCTGGGAAACGATTTTTATTTTTTGGTGTTAAAAAAAATTGCGAATTGTACCGCGCAATGTAAAGGGCTCAACTCGCACGCAACTCGCAAAACCGCGATAGTTTTGGCAAACGGCGGCCCCGTTCGTTAGTGTCCGTGCGCATCGAGTGAGCTACATTGAACGCTAACATTTTGAAGCCATTTTTTGTTATGAAATACTAAAAAAATTATAATGTTTCTTTGGAAAATAATTAAGAAATAACGTATAGAATACGTTTTCATAAAAAAATCAAAGTCATGTTTTACTTTGACCTTCAATAAAATCGTAACTATCAATTTCCCAAGTATAGTCTAAAGGAAAAAAAAAATTTATGATGGTGAGCAGAATACATGGTTCTCGTTTGACTGCTCATGTCTTTTACACCCTGTATAATTACGTAAAAATAATTTAATAACTTACAGCTTAAGAATAACGAAATAAACACTTAAAGAATAGTAAAGAGTGAGTGCGATTCACGCTATCCATGATAGGGTAGGCTACCTGCGGAAGCGGAGTGAAGACTGCGCCTTATTGGCTGTGCCATATTACGTTAACATTGTATTGGCTGGAATAAAAATAGGAGGGGCTTGTTTGCTAATTGGAACACCGAGAACTTAGTTGACTGTATTTGAAGGCGGTGCGATATAATTGCACTATCCGTTTTGTGCACGGTGCACATGCCAGATTGAGCGCACATCCGGATCTTTAACCCGACTGACATTAGAAAATCAGTATTAAAGTGTTGGATATTAAAATTTATTTCTAAAATCTTCTTTGAAGGATCTTATCAGTATTCGGCTTAGGGTAGTTTTAAAATTAATTGATCGCAAACAGTATTGGTGTTACGATTCTTGTGTCTATTTTAATGGACGTTATAATCGAATAGATAGCTCAAAATTTTTATGAAATTGTCATGTTGAATTGGCTTTTAAAATTATATACAACATGTAATTTAAATAACCAACATCCTTAATACAGGTGGGTTGGGATCGGCTTCTGAGTTGATTTCAATAAAAAAAAAATTTTTTTTTTTTTTTTTATTGAAATCAACTCAGGAGCCGATTCCAACCCACCTGTATTCTGGATGTTGGTTATTTAAATTACATGTTGTATATAACTATCATGTATTTTTATGATTCATCCTCCTCCTCGCGTCGTTTTCCTCAGTCATGAGGGTCGTGACTCCCCTTTGGTGCCATCCTATCTGTGATGAATCTGCGCCATCTCGACCTATCTCCAGCAGTGTGTAGAGCATCGTGTAGACTGGTGTCCATAGTGGCGCGAACCTGGTCTGTCCAACGCATCGGGCTGCGACCCCGCGGTCTCTTCCCTTCTAATTTGCCAGTGACCATGAGTTTCTCGAGGTTATCTCCGTTCCTCCTGGCGATATGACCGAAGTACTCGAGAACTCTCCGTAGGCAGATGGTAGATAGCCTGGTCGAAATTTGGAGTTCGCGCAGGATTGATGCGTTGGTGCGTCGCGCCGTCCAGGGGATTTTAAGCAGACGCCTCCAGCACCACATCTCGAAAGCGTCTATGCGGTTACGGTCGGCCTTTCTCATTGTCCAAGTTTCGGCACCGTATAAGAATATGGAGAACACCAGGGTGCGTACAAGTTTTACTTTTGTTCCTTTTGATATGTTCCTGTCCTTCCATATTATGCCGAGTTGTGACATTCCGTTTTTGGCCATTCCAATACGTCTGCGGATCTCCACTTCGCAGGAGCCATTACTGCTGATGTTAGAGCCCAGATACACGAAGTTATCGACGAAATCGAGGTTTAGCACGCCCGAGATCTCCAGTTTGGCAGTGCGGTCTATCGTCATGACTTTGGTCTTACTTCTGTTGATGGAGAGCCCCAGTTCAGCGCTGATGTGTTCCATTCTGTTGAGGAGGGTCACCAATTCGGCCTCAGATGCGGCTAGGAGGGTTGTGTCATCAGCGTATCTGAGATTAGTGATTTTGACTCCGCCGATGGTGATGCCCCCCTCCCAGCCCTCGATGGTCTTTCTTACTATGTACTCTCCGTAAGCGTTGAAAAGAATAGGGGAGAGTATACAGCCTTGTCTCACACCTTTACCGAAGTTGAAAGGACCCGAAGATACACCCTCTACCCTAACGACTCCCTGACTGCCATTGTAGAGACCCCGAATTAGTGCCACGAGATGGTTTGGGACACCGAGTGCAGATAGTACTCTCCATAAGCACGTCCAATCAACACAGTCGAATGCCTTGCTGAAGTCTATAAAGCATAGCATGATTGGTGTGTCGAGTTCGTAGCATTTCTCCACCAGCTGACGGACATTGAGTATTTGTTCGCGGGTGCCTCTACCCTTCACAAAGCCTGCCTGCTCCTGCGGTATCTGCCAATCCAAGAAGTGCCTTATGCGGTTGTTTATGATATGAAGCAGGATCTTGCTGGCATGTGAGATCAAAGCAAGCGTGCGGTAGTTTTCACATTTCTTGGTTGATCCTTTCTTGTGTAGCGGGATGATGACTGATTGAGTCCAATCGTCAGGCCATTCACCCGTACGCCAGACCAGGTCACAAATTTTATGCATCAGCGCAATCCCTGTCTCTCCGGTGGCTCGCAGAATTTCGGCCGTTATATCATCGGAGCCTGGTGCCCTCTTGTCTCTCAAGCAACGTATGGCGGCTACGATCTCTGATCTCAGAATAGGCGGCTCCATCTCGACGTCAAGCCATCCGACAGAGCAACCGGAAGAAGAAGAAGAGCGGCCCTCATATAGTCCCTCGCAGTAATCCCGCCATCGTTCAGCTATTTGTGCGGTTTCTTGCAGAAGGTTCCCGGCAGCGTCCTCTATAGCCAGGAATCTAGGCTTAAACTGCTTAGTGAGCATTCGTACTTTTTTAAAGAGGTCAGCAGTCTGGAACTTGTGCGAATGTTGTTCGATTTCACTACAGATACCCTCAATAAACTGGTTTTTATCGCGGCGGCAGTCTCTTTGAATGACTCTGCAAAGGTCCGAATACCGCCTCCTCCCCTCCTCGTCTCTAAGACCCAAGCACTTCAGTTCCTTGCGATTCTGGATTAATTTCCAAGTGTCATCCGTGATCCAGTTCCTCTTCTTGGTGTCCACTTTGTTCCTCTTTGAGCAACGGTTAAGTGTCTCGAGTACACAGTTTTTAAAAGACAGCCATTGGCAGTTTGCGGAAGCCTCTCCAGAAGGAGCGGCCTCGGTCAGCTTAACTTCAAGGATGTTCTGAAAGTCGACACGTTCTTGGCCCACCAGCTGCCTCGGTCTGGAGTGGCCCCGCCTCTTAATCGATTTGAGCCTCAAGGAGAAGAACGCGACAAGCAGGCTATGATCCGACCCGCAGTCGGCCCCAGGGAAGGTTTTGACGTTGTATACAGACGATCTCCAGCGTGTATTCAAAAGAACATAATCGATTTGATTTCTGTATCTGTCTCCAGGTGACTTCCAAGTGTATAGCCGTCTGGGGTGGTGTTGGAAGCAGGTGTTTAGGATGGTAAATCTCCTATCCACACAGAACTCGATTAATCTGTCGCCACGCTCATTCCTGACGCCCAGCCCAAATCTTCCTACCGTCTCGCGGATATGATCATCACCAGCAGTTGCGCCCACTTTAGCATTCCAGTCTCCCAGTATGAGTGTGATCTCTCTGTTTGGTAAGGTGTTAAGCGTTTCTTCCAGAGCCCCGTAGAAGCCATCAATTTCCTCCTCAGTAGACTGGGCGGTGGGCGCGTATATTTGAACAAAATTCAGCAAGCATGGTTTGGTGTTCAATTTTAGGGTTATGATACGGTCGGATACCGTCTTATAACCAAGTACATATTTATCCATGCTAGGTGGTAGTATGATCGCGACGCCATTTCTGCTGCTGTCCTCAGCGCCCGAAAAGTAGAAAGTGTTTCCTGCAGACGTTCTAAAGTGGCCCCGGCCCCGCATGTGTGTCTCAGCAACTCCAAGCGCGGTGATGTTGTGGTGCGCCATTTCTCTTTCTACAATACTCATCTTCCCTGTCTGAAGAAGGCCTCTGACGTTCCAAGTGCCAAAGCGGCAGTTGTCTCGCATTGGGCGCTTGTGTGGAGTGAATTTGGGATCGTCAGTAGCATGTCTTCCCACAAAGGCCTGACGATACGCCTTGTCGGAAGCTTCGGTAGCCAATTTCACACCACCCGACCCGGAAATCAAGTGGCGCCGCTTGTCAGACGGAGCGTCCGACGTGTTCCTTCCAGTGATGACTTGATCCATTGGGGGTTTTCATGGGAAATTAGTCACGGTGGGTTCCCGGGTCCTTCCGTACCAGTCTTTCAGAGGGGATTTAATCCCTCAAGGCCACTGGGTGCCATGAAAACAATCGGGTTATTTGCCGCCGCCCGATACTCGGCGTTGACAGTTTTACGGTCAGCAGTGTCTTCGCCTCACAACCCTCCTCCTTTTTCATCCGGGCTTGGGACCGGCATTGGCGGAGATGATTCATATTACAGACAATTTTATGTGAATTGCACTATCCCCTTGTGTGTCGCGACGCCTCCTAGAGGCAGCTGTCTAAAACGCGTTTGTGTCCAACAAAGACCAAACCTTCTTGGTAATGTTGTGCGTGGTTTGCTTAATAGTAATGGGCATTAATGCTAAATTTCATTAGCATGCTAATTTTCACGATTTAGCATGCTACGTGCTATTTGCTAAAGTCAATATTTTAATATGATTGTGAATAGCTGTGATTCGTGAAATTCTTATCTTTTTAATTTTACATATGTAACATTATGTATTCATAATTTCTAATGTTTAATATCTTAATATATATAAATTACGTGTCACGTTGTTTGTCCGCGATGGACTCCTAAACTACTTAACCGATTTTAATCAAATTTGTACACCATGTGCAGTTTGATTCAACTTGAGAGATAGGATAGTTTTTATCTTGTTAAGTAGTCATATTTTTTTTTTACTGTAGTGACAATGTTATATGTCAGTAGTGTGAAATTACCACAGCAACGCGTGGCCGGGACAGCTAATTATTATTTTTGATACATTTATATTTTAAATCACTTTTTATGGAATCCTTGCAATACTCTATAACGAAACGAAATAGCATTTCATTCATTTTTGCATTAGCAGCTATTACTTCGCAAACCTTCGTGTGCTGTCGGGCCGCGCCGTGAATCTAAACGAAAAATAGCAATTCATTAGCAGTCAGTATGACAGCAGCGAGACTCGAATGTAGACTATCGATGAAAATTAGCATTCATTTAATTTAGCAACTAAAATTAATTTTATGATTGCTAATAGTCCCATAGCAATTAAATATTATTGCTAACGCTAATTTTTCCATCACTACCACTTGTTACTAACCCTTCATGGGAATGATGTTGTGAGAAAGCTGTTGTGAATGTTTCACTCAAAACCCTACCACTACATAAAATTGTCCGTGATATGACATATTAAAAAGGAGGCAATTTACCGAAAAACTTTTATTTGAAAATAATGATTGACATATCAAATATTAATTGTTATTTATACCCTGTTGAATCATGAGAAAGACGTAATATTATTATTATACAACGAATTTCTAATGAAATAAAGTCTACTTATAGAACTTATTAGTCTGTTAAAATTTCGGGGTGTATGGATAATTGAATACGTAATTAGCGAAACATGTAATTTATGCTGAGTCGAGCGAGAAAATATTAAATTCACTTTGAACTAAACAGGGAGAAAATTAAGATACTATATTGAAGTCGCTAATAGATTTTTGAAAGCGATTTTTAATAGATATCAGGGTCATACGAATTTAAAATTTAAAAACTTGACTGATTTAATGTCTATTGACAGAGCTGGTCTCGTTTGGCGTATAATATGCTTCTGTCGTTTCGTGGAGTGTCCAACCTATGCAACAATTTACGATTAGAATATTATATATGAAAATGATATAGGTATTTCCTGTAGATCGGCAATGTAAAAGAGAAAGAGTATATATTAGAGCGAGATAGATAGACGAGCCATTTCATGTAAACGCAGGCAGCCTATGTCGGCCTGGCAGTCACGTAGAAAAGACAGCAACTGTCAGACTGCGGTACTATTTTTCATGCACACATGCGCATTACGCACACATCGGTGTATTCTTTTGGTCTCACCCTAGTCGATTCATTGTCAATCTATAAACGTCAGTAATAATAAATCTATGGGTATAACTGATAAAAAATCATGGCGGCCTGTCGTGTCAAATGTTACGAGTTAGCGTTTCACCCGCATGGTTTGGACAGTTTCATTCATCAACAGCTCATATAATGTCCCCACCTCTGGCTCGAGCCTACCCCACATTAGGGGCGATTAGGCCTTAGTCAACCACGCTGGCCAAGTGCGCCTTGGTCGACTTCACACACAACCTAAGAATTTCTTCATAGGTGTGTGCAGGTTTCCTCACGATGTTTTCCTTCACCGTAAAAGCGTCGATTAAACGTACATATGAATTCAAAATTTGATAACACTTTGGTACGTGGCGGGGTTTACTGTTACGGTTTAAAGAGGAACTGTTATATAGTTCCTGTGTGCACGTCGATTTTAAATCTGCGCGACAAACGGCTCGCGAAACTCCTTTTAAATAGTGGGACCATCGATCTTGGTATTTCCATCAATAGAAATATTGAGATACACACAATAAAATAAATAAATCTATGCTATAATGTGCTTTTGCTTTTCAAAAATTAGCTGCTGTTCAATGCAAGTGCACGTGTAAAATTCACGGTGACTATTGTATTTAAATTAATTCGCATTATTTACAACTTGCTTGCAGCGGAGTAGAATAGACAGAAAGATAAAGTTGCCATGTATGAAATATTGCAAGACAATTTTTTTATAGTGATAGAAAATAATAATTTAAAGACAACACGTATTTTTTAATTTTGATTCCAAGTATTTTAATTAAAATCAAAACTTATTCTAAAACGACATAAGTGCAACTGTAGTATTTTTGTGGGTTAATGTCATGGACTCTACAAAAGTAAAAAAAAAGATGACACAACTGACAAATCTTTGAAGTTTGGGCCATAAATTAAAAAAAAATGGATGGCAAAGATCCTACGTTGTCCATTTTTGGGTACATTAGTACAAAATAAAACTATTTTGAATATCTCATAATTTAGCAAGTAATAAATTCTGAAAAAAAAATATAAAGTGTTCTAGATGACCAAAGCTCCAAATGGTTTTGTAATTATCATAACTTGTTTTTTTTTTTACACAAACAACAAACAACATTACACACCGACATCGTAATCGTGAAAAAAAAAACCAGCTGTTTCATACATTTTGGCTGCGTAGGTGTTGTGTTGCACTTTTGAATGGAATAGCTGATTTTTTTTTTACAATTTCGATGTTAATCCTATACCAAGAGTTGTTTGTATTTGTACAGACAACAGCACGTTGGGTTACCACAAACTGTCAAATTTTCCCAGTCGATTATGTACTTTATATTGAATAGCCTTAGGTTGAAAATCGTTTGGAGAAATTTTACTGTTTTGTATAGCCCGACGTGCTGTTGACTGTACCTACCTATTACATTGGCCTCGGCCCGACCACCGCTAAAAACTCATCGTGTATACGCCAAACGAGACAACTCCTTTTTTGACTAAATATATTATCCAGTGAATATCAGTAGTATTTGAAGATGATGCGTACATCATATGTAATAGGTATTTATGCGAAACTTTGCTTAGCTAATGTTTCTGATTTTATATTATTAAAAAAATATATTATGTTAGTTTCCGTCTTGTCAATGACAAGGCACCACTATAACCATGACATTATTAATAATATACATGGTATATTAAGCGAACACCATACAATACAGTTCTTAGGAAATCTATTTGAAAATATTTTTTCAGTATTAGATGCAATAAAGTCCTCAGTGCTCATTTCGCTCGTACAATCAACCAATTGGCCTAATACAGTGAGCATCAAAAGTATATTACTTTAGTAAATTGTCATAACTATTTCGAAACATTTTAACGTTAGTTAGGATAGATAGAATAATATTTCTGTGTAGTTAAATGAATGTTTTCGATAACTGTTTGGTATAATTGAGTGAATTGTTATAGCTGTTGAAAGGAAAATATGTATTGTACGTTAATAACTAGACATATGAATATGTCATACAACTTTATGACCAAAAAAATGTTATCCCACAAAATCGCACAACATATGCACTGTACTTCGTCTTATGTTAAAGTTTTTCATCAAGTACAATGTCCATATGAAGATGATTTTCGGGATAAATTATTTTCTTTAGAAAATAATTTCGACTGTAATATGCAACTTGGCATTTACATTACGGCATTTATGAGTAATAGGAATACGTCAAAATAAAATTTTCCTTGTATGATATTTCAGTATTAATTCGTTTCACAAGAATTCCTATATTTAGGACAGATTAATCTTCAAATTGTATTCCAAAAATTATTCGGTCTCATTATGCCAAAGTCAGAATTAAAAAAAAAAACTTAATTATACCGTCCTTTAGCGTGTTATGATTTATTGGATTAATTTTTTTTTTCAATCGTTTAGCGAAGCTTTTTATACAAAACCAGTAATGTAAGTTTTTTTAGTGTGTGAAACGTAACTATTTTAGTCGCGATATAAGCTGATTTGTATCGTTATTAGCGGAACAGCTTAAAGAAATGAAAATTTTCGATACGAATTGAGGTCATAATATAGGTAACACAAAAAAAATAGTTACGTTTTTACAAAAAACAAAACTTAGACACACTGTTGTCGCTACAAGCATTTATGGAGGAACTTCTTTTGGTTAAAAAAAGTTCCGAACTTCGGGTCCACATATTTGCATTTGTTATTCTAATATTTATAATATATCTATTAAGTATTCAACATGTAAATTAAATAACCAACACCCTGAATACAGGTGGTTAGGGATCGGCTTTTAGTTTATTTAAAAAAAAATTTTTTGAAAAATCCGATTTTCAAAAAAATAAAAAATAAAAAAATACAAAAGTACCCTGAAAAAATTTTACAATAATTTCTGGGTACTTTTAGTTTTTTTTTTATTTAAAAAAAAATCGTTTTTTTAAAAAAAATATTTTGAAATAAACTCAGAAGCCGATCCCTAACCACCTGTATTCAGGGTGATGGTTATTTAATTTACATGTTGTAGATAACCTTTTGAATACTAGATGAAAAGAACGAAATTTGAAAACTATTTTGTCGCAGTTTTAAAATGTACCCTAATGTATAGTCGGTAAGGTGTAGTTCTGTAATCTTTTTTCATGCGCATTTTGGGCACAAAATATGTCATTGAGAGAAGTTAGTTCTTGTGATTTTTTTTTGTATAATTCGGTGCTAGGTTCTTATGTACTTACAGCTTTTTAAACATGACACAATAGTTATTAAGTTATACATTTAAGTTGTTGTAGACATTACCGATGGATGAAATTGATCGAGGAATTATAATGTGATTTTTTTTTTCAATAGGACAAAACTTTACTTAACAGACAAATTTCTAATTAAAGTTATTTTCATCCTTAAATACTGAAGTTTAAAGCGCAAATTCAAATGAACCATTGAATTTGTTTAGTTAATCTATTGAGCAACGAATGCAAAGCAACTGCGAAAATATTAAGAACTACAGTTTTAATCTTCAATAGTGGAAATTTACGCGGTTAAATAAAGGTTGCTATTCAGAATAGCGTCAAATCACGGCCGAAATATTAATGGGTGTATTATTGCGCTATTTACGAACCTAAACACCATCAAATCAATAGCGTACTCAAACTCATGCTTTATTACAAGCTGCTGGAATCCATTTGGTTAAAACGTTGTAAATAACCCGATAAAGTGGTAGGCCTGTATGTAGGGTCGTCTAAGTAGGTACCACCGCCTTTCCTGTTTCTGATTGAAGGGAAAGGTAGCCAGTGTAATTACCGGGCATGGAAGGCATATCATCTTAGTCCTCAGGATGACAACGCACCTGCAATACCCAGTGATTCTTTCCTAGTTATTGCAGGTGTTTATAGGCGACGGTATTCTTACCTTCAGGTGGGCCGGCAGCTTGTTTGTCGTCTACTAGTATAAAAAAGTACCAGATGTCCTACTTAAGCGTTAAACGCTACAGCGCGACGCGACAATATAATAGAGTTTAAATTAAAGGGTGTTTTTCAAAAACCAAAAGGCTACGAATATTATTTTTCTATCCCTTGAAATGCCCTTTCAGGTGAAACGTACGCTATTTCTTTTTTTTTGTGATATCAAATAAAAGTTTGCGATATCAAACAATGCTCGTATAAATTGGCCTACTTGCATGTGGTATCCATTTAATCTTGTAGAATTTCTAGACGGTAGCACTGGCCGATCATCTCCCTGTGATCGCCTTGGTCAGAACTCCGGCACAATATCGGCGGCTGGTTGTTGACGTTTGTCAAATCCAGCATAACCAAGAAATTTATAGGTAAAACTGTAAGTCACAACTCGAACAAAAAGTGAGCACAAAAAATTTTACCTTGAAACTTCTTATTATCCATTTGTCCCTTTCTTACCCCTAGAGCACGTATCACGTGACCGTCTATTACGTCATCCGTAGTACGTCATCATTTTACTTGTGCGGAGAGTTAGAAAGAGACAGGTAGGAAATGGAAACTTTCAAAGGTAACTTGGGGTCAAAAAAGTTGTCTTCACTTTTTTATTGGTGGTGTGGCTTCCAGTTTTACGTATAAATTTATAAACAAACTCACATTTGCACTTATGAAAAGCACCCTTTAATTTTCTTTCAGAACTAGATAACAATAACAAATATTTTTATTATAACATCGACTGCGAACAATGAAATCTAAAATATGTTTTTTAGTATTTTTATATACGTGATTTAATTTTATTCATATAGTTTAATGATCGGAACAGTTGTAAATTGGCTAACGAATTTATTGATAATGGATGTGACTATTTTGTAAGTTAGGCTAAGGTACGGAAGAGGTGCACACAAAAATCTTCTTTAAGACTTTGGTGTTACGGTTTTTTTTTTAATAAACGGTGATGCCATTATGCTCACATAATCGCCCGAAAGATGGCCTTTTATTACAAAATAAAATATATATCACACACAACCTAAGGTAGGTTTTTTCAAAATACACAGTATCTTAAAATATTCAGCGAATTGTCAGAATTGCGCCATTTTAATACTTGTATAGTATACAATATTGTTAGGAATTGCATCTTTCTCATTCGTCCATACAATTACCAAAATGTTGCACATTAAATTTTAAACTTTAACAACTAATTCTTGACGTGTCATTTTTGTGTGCATCTCCTTCGTTTTTACAATTAAAATGCTCAGGTTTAAGCGACGATACTAAATGAATTATGACACTTAGGAACGACTTAAACCGAAAACAACACAAATTCAAACCAGCAACAACAGAGACTGAAATTCTGTTAACACAAGCATTTTAATCGTTAAACACGCCCTAGTGAACTCTCTCTTGCACGATGAGTGAAAGAGAGAGATTGTGGCCTAATTATGATTTAGTAGAAAGCCAGCCTACGCCGCTATAACCGCTTCCATGGATTATTTCGGAATGTCCATCTATCGAGTGAGAAGAGTACAAATTAGTGTTCAGCCGTGTGATTCTGTAACGATCTCAATTCTCACCTCTATTCTATTTTATTCTATTCTTAATTAATGGCGTCGCGTCGCATTAAGCGTACGCATTTGCCAATGTCAAGTGAAAATGTAACTAAAGTAACAAAAATTGTACGGTTGATTGAGGTTAAAAATGGAGTCACTCAACACGTGTTTTTACAACAAGAACTCGGAAGAAACTCCATTTCTCACCTCGCATCTCATTCCGAATTTAGCTGTCAAACGTAAACGAATATTTCACTTTAAAAGGAATATTTTTAATCAATTTAATTTCAGAATTACATGTTATGTCGTTATACACTATTTATTTATTTATTAGACTTGTCAACATTTGCTACTAATCTACTACTAATTAAATATGGATATTTATGTCTGAAATAAAGATAATTTAATTTTCAAACAAAAACTAAAACACAATGTATCAAACAATTATAGGCAAGTACAACTTGCACCAAAAAAGTTAAACAACGTAAACTCAACAGTACAAAAGAAAAAATAAATCATAAGTTACTTACAATCTAGCCAGAATGTACGTTAACATTATTTTCTAACAAAAAAATCATAACAGATTTGCGGATCTTATTCAGAGAGTCAAAATGAACATCGATGAAGTCGCAATATTCATTGACCACTCTACAAAACCTTAGTATCAATACCAAACACTACTATGGTTTAATTCCTTTTCAGTTTTACTAAACAAAGGACTTCCCATAAAATTTAGACAGTTAAATTTGAAATGAGATCTTTACAGAATCGCGCGGCTGTTTGGTTGTGTGGGTAGGGCATCTATGACTCCCGCCTGGTTACCAACATCTTGTCGAAGTCTGCAATAATAACGTTGTCTTAGTCAAGGTAGGGAACAGCGGACTATCCTCTAAGATCTGGAGCAGCTTGAACTGGAGTAGTACAGTCGACGTCAGATATATTGGAGCAGTCAAAGAGACCAAATACTTCTGAACAGTCTAAAATGTCAATAAGTTACATACACTACAAGTTACCAATAATATCTGAACATTCATTACTTCAATAATATCTGAGCAGATGCGGTGCATCTATATACACAACTAACCAATAATATCTGAACACATTCATAACGTCAAGTGTATCTAAGCAGGTCTTATATATCTGAGCATTACATTCTATAAATCATCTATTAATTCAAAAGTTTAGTTTTACCCTGTGTGAGCTCACTCTATAAGCACAGTCTATAGAAGTTTAACATAGAAGTCTTACTATTTGGCCGCACCTGCGCCTATCGTCTCGAAGTAATGCGTGGCGATACTTCGTACGATACATGCAAGTGCGGCCCTAGCAAAGTTATCGCGATAAAGCATGTGGCATTTCTTTATTTGCACGAACTATCGTGCAGTAATCCAAGATGGCCGAAATCATTTCCAGACGTGTAAATTGCGTAGTATTATTATCCTCTTTAACTATGGATATTCACTTTCTTTACTTCTAAATTGTGTGCTAATAATTACGTAATGCATTTATTAAAAAAAGTAATTCAGCCGTATCGTATACTTAGTCACCCGTGCGCGTCTGAACTAATGGAGAACAACCTTCGAAATGAACAACGCATGTCTGACCACGCAGCGCGATAGGTTAGCGCGCTAAAACCCTGACGTACCGCCTCCCGGCCGATAACGCACACGCAACCCGAATATTCGCGACGATAGCCGATAACGGCCGGTCACATCTGCGCGTATCGTGTCCTAGCACGAAGCTTCGTGACGATAGGCGCAGGTGCGGCCCCAGCATAAGAGTGTGTGTGTCACGCACGTCATGTGTCAACAAAAATACCATCAAAACCAACATATTTAATTTTATGAAAACGTTCTATTTTCCCCAGCTGCGTAGATGTGTATAGAAGTTATTGAGCCGCATCTGCTCAGATATTATTGAAGTAATGAATGTTCAGATATTATTGGTAACTTGTAGTGTATGGAACTTATTGACATTTTAGACTGTTCAGAAGTATTTGGTCACTTTGACTGCTCCAATATATCTGATGGCGACTGTACCTCCATCTTACAGAAGAACACCGTCAAATAACACATTTGTATGGTGTTGTGTTTCTGTTGGTGAGTAAGGTCACTGTTGCAAGCGTCTATAGGCGAATAGGCCGCCAGCTTACCACTTGACATAAAAAAAGCATTATTGTGTTCTAGCAGTTAAGTCTTACCAAACTATTTAGTGAGGCGTCGATGGCGTAGTGCGTAAGAGCGTTGTCCCGTGAGGCACCGGTTCGAACCCCGTCACGTACCAATGTGTTTTCAAATTTTGAATTCATATGTACGTTTAATCGACGCTTTTACGGTGAAGGAAAACATCGTGAGGAAACCTGCACACACCTATGAATATCTTAGGTTGTGTGTGAAGTCGACCAACCCGCACTTGGCCAGCGTGGTTGACTAAGGCCTATTCGCCCCTAATGTCGGGTAGGCTCGAGCCCGTGGTGGGGACATTATGATGATGATGAAACTATTTGGTAACTTGTTTAGAAGTGACTCTGCCCATGTGGGGCGTCTTTTAGACATAACCCAAAGTGTATTATACTTGTTGGGCGTCAGGACATATTTAACGATTCAGATGTTTGTGGTATCGCATGTCGCTCTCTTTTAAGTAAGCGTCTTCTAGTTGTTAAGGTAAGAGAGTAGAGATGGAATGGTCCCTTCTCTTTTTATCCCCAACGTTTATGAAACGAAGATGTTTGAGTATGAGTACGTAAGGACCAAAGTAGTTTAGCAAAATACAATTGTTGATATCAAATTACAAACACAATTTGTATCGAGAGTTCATTTTATATTGAATAAATTAAGTTACAGGTTATAAAGGTATTGCAATGTAAACTTTATATTTTCACAAAGTGTATGGACTTCCGTTAAGTTTGTCAAATGCCTGTCATTGTAAATTGTACTTTAATTCCTATGGGATTAGATTTGTTGGCTATGACTTTGGTTGACTAGAGTTCTATAATATCTGACCCATTGATTTAAAGTACCTGTGTTCAACTGAACAACTCTAGAACTTACTTACAAACGTGTGAAGATGACATATTGAGTTGATTTCAGCTCTTATATACAGTGTTATAAGGTCGTTTCTTCATCGTTCCGCTTTGACAACTGACCTATCACATGACAATGTTGATGTTGGATGCATGTATGTTTCAAATGTATTTGTATACAATTATATGTGAGATTTGAAAATTTTAAATGTTTGAATTATTTACTTATATTAAAGAAATGTCTTTGAATTTCTTTTTTCTTGTTCGTTCAAAGACGTTTCTCAACCCTACGCGAAAATGCAACACAGACGGTCGTGATAATGTTCCTTTTTTAACAATATAATCTTTATTATTGTATTTAATAAAGTTGTCTTGGTTTTCTAATGTAATATCAGATATTTATTTATATTTGTCTGTGCTGACATTTTAGCGAGGTGTAGCCATTTAGTTTAGCTGTTCACAAACGACCGTTAACCAAACTAATGTGTTGCATTTTCTTCTTTCCCGATCCATCGACGACGACGCTGCCACAACACAAACACTACATTTAAACACAACAACAACATAAAAACATTCCCAACCATAACAATTACATGAAAACATTCCTAACACAACATTTCAATAACTAATTGATAAATTAATCTATTTTCAATTTTACTTCTAAAAAATATTTTATTGATGAAACTAAATAATACATTTATTTATAAATCTGTCTCTGCAACAACGCAAAAATAAATACGTAACATTGTTCCAAATATGAATGTAACACCGAATAAATTTATAATCTATCTCAAACAAATACAACACAAATTATTCTCTATTGTATCCCAAAAATCACATAACAACATAAATTCAACAAACACAACACAAAATTAAAATCAACAACAACACAAAATTGAAACCAACAACAACACGAAATGAATCCCGAACACAACACGTCCGGCCGAGCAGCTGCTTCAGCGTGGCCACGCCCGCGCCCACGGAGACCACGTACATGGACAGTGACCTGTACGAGCAGATGAGAGCCTTGGACCCCGACGGCTTTGACGACTTCAACTTTTACGAGAGCATGAACATGAAATGATGTAAGTACCCACTGCCGGGTTATTCGCTAACTTTTATTGACACGCTTCTGTCGACATCTCGTCACTATACTTGGTACGTCGCATTCAATAAGACGTCTCTTAGCTTATTTTTTTATTCAGTCGGTTATACAGGTTGTAAAAGACATGAACAGTCAAACGAGAACCATGTATTCTGCTCACCATCATAACATTTTTCTTCCTTTAGACTATACCTGGGAAATTGATAGTTACGATTTTATTGGAGGTCAAAGTCATAATTTTTTTTTTTCATTTTTTTATGAAAACGTATTCTATACGTTATTTCTTAATTTTTGTTCAAAGAAACATTATCATTTTTTTTTAGTTCTTCGTAACAAAAAATGGCTTCAAAACGTTAGCGGTCAATGTAGCTCACTCGATGCGCACGGACACTAACGAACGGGGGCGCCGCCGCGCCGTCTGGCAAAATTATCGCGGTTTTGCGAGTTGCATGCGATTGAGCCCTTTACATTGCGCGGTACAATTTGCAATTTTTTTTTAACACCAAAAAATAAAAATCATTTCCCAGCAATATTTTTTTTGAAATATGTCTTATTTTGATGTATAGAATACATGGTTTTCGTTTGACTGTTCATGTCTTTTACACCCAGTATAATTATTATACAGGATGAATTTTTCAAGTGAGCTTTCAGGGGGGCTATTCGCTATCTTTTTTTGACAGTTGAAAGTTATGATCACTGAGCGAATTACGTATCCATTGCTGTGTTACGCGACAAGTGCCATAATAGCGTGTCGTGTAAAACAGCAATGGATGTGTACTTCAATCATCACTTTCAACTGTCAAAAAAAGTTAGGGAATAGGCTTACAGGGCCAAATCCTAAACTATATTGAGACCTTCGCGGGTGCAGGGTGTAGCCAAAGATAAATCAGACAACCGTTTTCTGTACTGTTCATTTTTATTGACTGATCATACACAAAATATCATTGTTTAATTATTACATTGCTATTATGGACGTGACATATATGGGGATGTAGTTCGATACTTCCACAACTATAAGAAATACTGAAAAATATTCAAAGGAGTCGCTAGCCCGATTTTGATGAAAACAAAAACTGCATCATTGGATTGATTGATAAGATGATACAGAGCGCGGAACAAGTGATGAGAGGCACTTTGGCCTTAGCGTTCGGCTTGTGTACGACGTTATCGCGTAAAATTATCATCCGTTAACCGACAACCAACTTTTCTTTCTTTCTAGATTTTATAATTTTGTTATATTTTTAGATATTTTTTTTTATTTTCAGGTGACCTGCAATAAGTTTCAGTTCAACGTAGTCATTAATATATTGTAGCGTTTGAGTCATTTTTTATATATATATAATTCTATGTGGCATACTTACAATAATCGAGATATTTACAGAGAATATACAAATTTAGTGCCATAAGTTTTATTTTGTGCTATTTTTATGGTGATTTTGACTATGGTGCTAAATTTTGACTGAACCAAACTTTAAAATGAGTTTTGTGAAATCTTTTTATAAGTCCAGTTGTCTCTTTAAAGGGCTGCGCAAACGGGAGATATCCTTTATAAGTGTGACTTCGACCTTTAGGCCGCGGCCTCGAAGCCAGCGGGCAGGTCCCGCGGCACCAGAGCAGCGTAGTATTGTGAAAAGAGAAATCAGTGTCAAAATCAAAAGTAATTTTCTCCTCGACTTCGTCGGCGGCCATTTTGAAACATCGATCGATAAACGCTTAAAGTGTAAAGGTTATTGGAAGTAAAAGGAAAACGCATACGCTGCGCGTGTGAAATGTTGACACTTCAACACGATTACCCTTCACCCGGCCCGTAGAGATAGAATACTATAGAGTAATTGACGTACTCACACATACAAATTTGGAAAAGGAAAGACTTATACATTTTCAAAGAAATTTATAGGTAAAACTGGAATACCACAATTCGAACAAAAAGTGAGGACAAAAAATTTGACCTTGAAACATTATTATCCACTTGTCTCTCTTTTAAATAAATGGCGTTCGCGACACATAAAGATTACGCATTCCGCCAATGTCAAGTGAAATTGTACTTATAGTAACAGACGATTGTACGGTAGATGGAGTTAAAAATGGAGTCTCTCAACAGAATCTCTGGAGAAACTCCATGTCTCTTTCTAACCACTAGTGTCGGTGTCGAGTACGTGTCACGTGACCTAATGCGTCATACGTACGTACGTCATAATATTACTTGTGGCAAGAGTTAGAAAGAGACAGGTAGTAAACGGAAACTTTCAAAGGTTAGGTACTCGGAGTCAAAAAGTTGCCTTCACTTTTTTATTGGTAGTATGGCTTCCAGCCTTACCTATGGAATTCTTGTAGAATTAACTATAATGTATATGAGACAGACTACAGTTAGATTGTGTAATCGCTTTTTTACATGTTAACCACAAAATGTCAGAATGACGTTTTGTAGTTTTGTACCTACCTTTTTCTTTTTTTTTTTGCTATCGGGGAGGTCAAATGCAATAACGCATCGTCCCTGCGGAGTGGTGCTAACCGCAGGGGATATGTGGGACCCACTAAATATCCTCCCTGGCCTGACCTCCAGTGCGCTATTGCGGGACGGCTCGGGATCTGCGCACGTGAGCGCAACTACACCGAGCCCGTCCCAGCGCTGCCCGTCTAGGCACTCCTTGTGCACCAATTGGTGGGGAGCAGCCCACAGGGGCTACCGACTAACGCCAGCCGCTCCTCACCGACGGCTGCTCGACCTGGCGCGTCCTCCGCAACGAGGACACCGGGAGCAACCATCGGACCGCACCCGGGGGACTTCGGGCGCGGTCGTGGCCCTGAAAAGGGCCGCCCGGAACTAGCCATGGTGGGAAAACAAACTTGACGATGGCATGTGACTTCGAATGCCAAGCGGACACACTTGACATCAAAAGCCGCACACCCACCGAGAAAGTTTCCCCACCACGTTACCAGGGTCCGCCACGAGGAGGCTTGGACGTGGACCCCAGTTTCGTACCTACCTACTAAAATTACCGTTTTTCGTTTGTTTATGTTTATAGTCAGCTGAAAGCGTAACGTTTAAAATTAAACGTTTTTGGTGACATGGTTTAACAACAGGCCCGCCTAATCTTGGGTGGACTCACAGGGCACTACGCCACAAACCACATGCTCAACAAAATGCAAATCTCGACAACACCGAACTGCAGAGCATGTGGGCATAACCAGGAATCCATGGAACACCTACTATGTGACTGTGATTCCATAGCCAGAACTAGATTAAATATCGTGGGATTGGCTTACCCAAAGCCAGAAGACTACAGGCTCTTCAAGGCCATGGATATAGTTAGACTAATGGCCTGCTTATTCAAGGAGCGACAAGAGTGAACGAGACTGGGGAGACACAAAAGATCCCATTGGGTCGAAGTGCACCGTGGGGAAACTCACGGCCCCTACATAAGATAGGATAAGATGAGGTACCAGGGACCCAGAACTATCAAGAAGCTTTCATTTCAATATTTTTACAGCAGATATCAACAGATATTAAATATAATTATTGTGTCTGATATCTATGTCCATGCTCTTCAAGTGGACACACTAAAAATAAAAATAATGGTTTGGTACAAAAATCAGTTTTTAGTGGTACAAAAACAGCACACACACATACTAAAACTGCAAGGAAAACCGGTTACATCTTCGCTGGCTCTGTAGTTTTACTCCCTCGATCATGGCCGCTCTTTCCGTACACGTTATCAAAAACGTACACGAGTAATCGCGCGCGAAAGAACGTGTGCTTTAACTTGTAATAATCACAAACGCGCGTTATTGATCGTGCAGACTTTCTCGCGTGCAATCCTGTACGATTATGATTACCATACAAATGCATTGAGATGTTATTACTTATTTTAAGTTTGGTTCAGTCGAAACGAACAAAATAGACACCATTATTTTATTATTATTTTTATAAATAAGTGCATTATATCTATAATATAGTTATGTGAATTATATAGGGTCTGTAATATCAACATTTTTATTTCTTCGACATAAAAAGATTGGTGCCTTTTATGTAATTTGTCTGCCCTTGTGGTCGGCTTAATATGTTTTTCTCTTAAATACATGCATAGTCAAATTCAATGTGTATGACCTAAAATATGACAACTAAATGTCATATTTTAGGTCATTGCTCCCATTGAGCAGGGTCGTATTAAGGTCAAATAAATAAGTGTTAACATATAAAAATGTATGTCCACGCTTTACTTTGATGCATTCTGGTGTTAATAATTAGAGAAGTTTAATAAATTAATTGACAATGCTTATAATTTTCCTTGACTTCGAAATAAAAAGTACCTATAATAAAAAAAATACTGTTGAAGAAGATTTCAAATTAATGTAATGTACCAATTTAGATTTTTTGTATCTAGTGTTTTTATGACTATTAGTGGGCACACTAACATAGCCATAAAAACACGATATTATAAAAAAATCTAAATTTAAAAACTTATTTATATTTATCCATACATAATAGGTTGGGGAAAAATTTTCTTCGCATTTTTTAAGAAAATTCAAAACATTTTTTAATATAGTTTATTTACATTTAACTAAAGTATGTAGGTACCATTTTGTTCGATAACTTTTTGCCATCTTGTAGGTAGGGACATGATCCCATTGCTATAGAAATTTTGGGATTTCTGGTCAAAATACCGCGACAAGTAGTTTTGGCAGTCCTCTCGTGATGTTAACCTGACACTGCCTAAAGAATTCTGAAGAGACCGAAACAGGTGGAAATCTGAAGGTGCAAGGTCAGGACTATACGGCGGATGCATTAACACCTCCCAGCCAAACTCTCTTAATTTTTGCTGAGTGGCTAAAGATGTGTGAGGTCTAGCGTTATCATGATGAAAAACCACACCCCTTCTGTTGATTAATTCTGGCCGCTTTCTCTCAACTTCTTGCTTTAATCTCATCAGTTGTTCGCAGTAGAGTTCAGAATCGATGGTCCTGCCTGGTGGTAACAGCTCATAATGAATAATGCCCTTCCAATCCCACCACACACACAGCATCACCTTGTTGCGAGTTAACCCGGGTTTCGCCACAGTCTGTGAAGCCTGACCGGCCTTTGACCACGACCTTTTTCGCACGTGCTTGTCGTACGTGATCCACTTTTCATCACCAGTTATCAGCTTCTTCAAAAATGGTTCAGTTTCATTACGTCGTAATAAAGAATCACAAATGAGTACACGGTTCATTAGGTTTCTTTCAGTGAGCTCGTGAGGTACCCAAATGTCGAGCTTTTTTGTGTACCCAGTTTTTTTCAAATGCGCCAAAACTGTTTTGTGGTCAATTCCCAGTTCTTCAGCTACGTCGTAACTACTGACATGCCGATCTTGCTCCACTTTTTCAAAAATGGCATCCATTTTATCTGTAATAGGGCGACCAGAGCGACGTGCATCTTTGACATCAAAATTTCCGGATTGAAAACGCTTAAACCAAATTTGTGCTACTCTCACAGACACTGCACTAGGTCCATAAACATCGCAAATTTTTTTCGCGGCTTGCGTTGCATTATTACCTTTTTTGTAGTAAAATTTTAAAATGTATCGAATTTCTTCATTAGATTCACTCATCTTGGCGGTACGAAAAACAAATGAAAATCACACATTTTCCTTATTTGAATTTGGAATTATGTTCTTTAAAATTTAAACTTTCAATGATACCAAAACCAGCCAGATACAAATAGTATAGCCAAAGAGATTTAATTACAAGTTTATACATACTATAATGCGAAAAGACTTTTTCCCCAACCTAATATAAGTAATAGTTGGTCAGTAAAATAAAATGTATGTTCCAAATTAATTTTGTTAAGATGATTACAGACCCTGTATATTTATAAATCATTATTATATCGTTACCTTCGTAAGAATTAGTGTCTATATCATGACGTATGTTAATTAATAATATTAGCTTTATAAATGATATTTCAGAAATCGATTTTATTTTGTCAATTTACTTCGATTAAGGCCCTTAATTGTATTGTATTAAGGTTTGTTAATTATATCTAAATACGAAAAAGCAATTTCAACTGAATTGTTCAGAAATAGTAAAAGAAATATTAACATCCTTTCTTCGTTGATTTCAAAATCTACTTTAAATTACTTAAATGGTTTATGGATCAAATTCTCAAATAATTTTCGGGTCTTTACAAATATGGATAAAAAAATAAGGAAGAGAATTTTAATGAAAAAGATACGTCCGTTAATTAAATACGTAAAAAATAAACAGTCAATTTCTTTATTTTTGAAAAAAGATTTTTTTCTATATTTGTAGTGTCATGGTACCTACCGAAGGAAATAACCTTCATATCATACGGGCTATTCACAATTTATTCTGTCCACGTATGAACGCACTTCTGCCAAATTTGGCAGAAGTTGCATAAAATATGATTTCGTAGGTACAGTCGCAAATCGAAAGAAAAGCTGTTTTGTTTATGTAGATTCGATGTTGTCTCCTGTACTTAATAACATTATTTCTATTATCAAAAACGATGATGGAACTAATAGATATACAGGCAAAAAACCTAGTTTTGTTTTGAAACAAACAATACCTGTAATATGTTTATTAACAACTAGCTTTTGCCCGCGACTTCGTACGCGTGGAATAGTTACTTTAGGCAGATTTTTTTTGTGTAGGTACTTATTATGCAAAAAAACACACACACAAACTGCCGTGCACTACAGTAAATGGCATTTTTACAAACTACTATTTTATGTTTTTCCATCCTTTGCTACTTACACGCAACCTTTCATCCCCACATGGGTCAATATTTCAAAAACGCTAGAACAAATATTTGCGTTTCATGTTTTTATCTTCGGTAATGAGAAATCACATAAAAAATTTCATCTCATATTTCAACCCCTTCATGCCCTTTTTCACAAAAAAGGTAGCTTTTATTCCATTTCGAGGTTTAGTCTATTTTTGTACCAAATTTCATTAAATTCGGTTCAGGTGTTAGGCGTGAAAGCGATTAAGCTAAAAAGTCGCGTCCACCATCTTGGATATCAAAATGGATGCTGTATTCTGAATCCTGACTCCGAATACAGCATCCATTTTTGAGACCTCTGAAAACTACAAAACTGATACCCATATAAAGTATAAAATTCGCGTCCGCCATCTTGGATCTCAAAATAGAGCCCTGTAAACCACGAAAATGGTATCCATATTAATAATAAGTTAAGTAGCGTCTGCCATCTTGGATCTAGAAATTGATGACGTATTTGAAATCGCGACCCCCGAAAACTACGAAATTGATACCCAAATCGCTTTTATGTTAAAAAGTCCCATCTGCCATCTTGGATCTCGACGTAGATGATGTATTTGGAACCAGGACCCCCGAAAACCTCAAAAATGATACCCATATTCCTATTAAGTTAAAAAGTCACGTCCGCCATCTTAGATCTCAAAATCGATGTTTTATTCGGAGTCAGAATACCCAAAAATCTCGAAAATGATACCCATATCGATTTTACATTAAAAAGTCGCAACTGCCATCTTGGATCTCGAAATAGATGTCGTATTCGGATTCGGGACCCCCTAAAACCACGAAAATGACACCCATATTGACATTTTGTCAAAAAGTCGCGTCCGCCATCTTGGATCTCGAAATAGATGTTTTATTCGTAATCCGGACCCCCAAAAACCACGAAAACGATACCCATATTGACATTACGTTAAAAATTCGCGTCCGCCATCTTGTATCTCAAAATGAATGGTGTATTAGGAATCGGGACCTCAAAAAACCACAAAAATGACCATATCGATTTTATATTAAAAAATCGCGACCGCCATCTTGGATCTCGAAATAGATGTCGTATTCGGAATCGGGACCCTCAAAAACCACGAAAATGATACCCATATTGACATTTTGTCAAAAAGTCGCGTCCGCCATCTTGGATCTCAAAGTGGATGGTGTTTTAGGAATCGGGACCTCCAAAAACCACGAAAATGATACCCGTATCGATATTATATTAAAAAGTCACAACCGCCATCTTGGATAGGAACTTTATTTCTTATCAAGTGTCTAAATTCAAAGTTTCATGGTTTTATCTTTAATATTGACGAACTTCCATACAAATTTTCATCCACACGGGGCTAAATTTCAGAAATCCTAGAACTAATATTTCTTTCTTTCTTCTTATTAAGTCCCTAATTTCAAAGTATCATGGTTTTATCTTTAACAATGACGAACTCCCATACAAACTTTCATCCACTATTTCACCCCCATACACGTGAAAATTTTAAAAATCTTAGAACAAATATTTCTTACCGTCTTATTAAGTGCCTAAATTCAAAGTTTCATGGTTCTATCTTCAAAAATGACGAACTTCCATACAAACTTTCATCCCCTATTTCAACCCATTCAACCTTTTTTTTCGCGATAAAAAGTAGCCTATGTCCTTCCCAGAGATCTAATCTATATTTGTACAAATTTTCATCAAAATCGGTTCAGTGGTTTAGACGTGAAAGCTTAACAGACAGACAGACAGACAGACAGAGTTACTTTCGCATTTATAATATTAGTAAGGATCAACTAATCACAGAAGTGTTGCACAAATCTGTATTCGTAGTTCAAATAAAGAATGGATATCAACAGCCCCTTCCGACTCGAATGCCCTATACAACATTTAAATTAAATAACCAACATCCTGAATACAGGTGGGTTGGAATCGGCTTCTGAGTTAATTTCAAGAAAAAAAAAATTTTTTTTGAAAAAAAAATTGCCAGAAAGTTTTTTTATTTTTTTTAATTGAAATCAACTCTGAAGCCGATCCCAGCCCACCTGTATTCAGGATGTTGGTTATTTAATTTACATGTTGTATAAAACGGGATATTTAGCGTCCCACACACACTATGAGCGGGACACCTCATTAAGGGTCTCAGAAACTGGACATCTTGCGTATAGCGGGACCCCTATAGTTATTGTTAAAAATACTGCTTAGAAAAAATTCATTCATTCATTCATTTCATTCATTTATCTCTATTGTGGAGGCCCTTGTTGAGGGAATTAGCCCCGCCTGCCCTCAAAATCCGGCCCTGGTGCCGTGTAATAGCGTCGCATCAACATTTTTCAGTTACGCGGTGGTAACTATACTAGACTTCGATGTGGTTTCGTTCTCGACTGTGCTTACGAGATAGCTGCTAACAACATTATGCAGTAAGCAACAAAGAAAACCTTTGCTCCTTACTGCATTCTTCGTTAGGACGGCAGATAGTGAGCGGGTTTTTTTTTATGTTACGAGATGGCAAACAGGCTTGCGGCCCACCTGATGTTAAGTGGTCACCGCCGCCTATAGACACTTGCAATATTAAGTGTAAATCACTTAACACCGCAAGTGCGTTTGCCATCCTGGGGACTAAGATGATATGCCCTCCATGCCCAGTAATTACACTGGCTACCTTTCCCTTCAATCCGAAACACAGCGAACTGCTTCACGGCAGAAATAAGAAAGGCGGTGGTACCTACCCAGACGACCCTACATATGGGTCTACCACCTAGTAAAAACCAAAACACCTAGGGGTGTTTGGCGTGAAACCATGGCATCTGGATGAAGATTTCTGTTTAGATAATTCAAAAATGTTACGGAGTGGATTTTGTGCAGTGAAATTGCTGTTATTACGATGCACAACCATCCTTGTTTTGAGGAGCAGTTATGGGGTATCACTAAAATAAAGGTTTTGTGGTGTGTATGACGCTGAGAATTTATAGCGGGATTCCCGCCTCATCAGTCGCAATCATGAGGTCTGTTCCATGCATTTTTCGCCAAGCACTCAGTAGATGCATTAAAATGTAATACCTACCCATATTGTAATGCAAACAACAAGAAGAAATTGCGAAATGATTATATGGCTCAAAGGTCTTAGATACCAAGCCAAAATATCTAATAATAACCATAAAGAGTGACGTCGGTGCTGGTTGTTTGGCGGCAAAATGTGGTTCTTTGTGAATTAAACTATTGATTTTAATACAATTTAGCTCATGTCGTTGTGTTTTTGGGTACGTGTCGGTAATCCATTCTTTATTTGTTTTGTATTCACAATTGCACCGGCTTATTGTTATAAGAATAAGTGTCATTTTACCTTACCTTTAGATACATATACGTAAGTAGTTGTAAAGAGAGCCTTAATGTATATTATTATAGAGTATTTTAATGTTTTTATATTGTCCTAAGCATTTATATGAGGTCTATAAGTAAGTATACACAATGAGTAATTAAGAACATTGTTTCATGAAAGCAATTGAACAATACTTAGTAGGTATACAGAGTGTTTGGTACATACATGGTTATGGTAACATAGTCTTATAAATATCATGTTATTAAGAAAAATTCAAAACTGAAAAACAAATATTTTCTGTTATATACGAACAAATTTGGTACTTACATCCCTAAGAATAAAATCTCAGATTTTTTTTTCTTTATGGACCTCATATAACGCAGACTATACTTTATATATTAAATGTTCTTGATGTCGATGTTGACCCCTTGATGTAGCTCCCTCGATGTGATATGAGAGGCCTTACGTATACTTATTTTTTATGTAAATTAAAAATCACGTACAACTTTCGATAACATTACTCCATTTCACCACTAGATGGCGTTATTTGATAATTTGTAGATTTTTCTGACAAGATCACGTCTGCTCGTCAATGCTCGTGTCTCAGACCAATAGAATCATTGGTCTAATGCTCGTGTAGAGTACGCGAGACCACTCAAGTCCTGCGACAAAAACTGGAACTATACTATAGTTGTGTTATTGTGAGAAAGAATAAACTTTTAATACTACGGTGGTAACCAGGGTTGCCAGGTCTATTCCAAAAAATACCGAACAGTGAGCAAAAAAATAAATAGCTTTTCACTTGCCGTATTGCCGATCCTTTAACTCTTTTGGTTTATGAAAAGCTTCACTATGTCCAATCTCCGGATTTTATTATCCGAACCTCCCATACTTCGGTATTTTTGTCATAGCGAACACCGAACACAATGCTAAAATACCGAACGGTTCGGTAAAATACCGAACACCTGTCAACCCTGGTGGTAACCTGTACACCAACAAAGAGGTAATTGGTCACGTAGTTCCCACATCATACGCTCGCTATCATCAATTAGGGTTTTTGATAAAAGAGGTTTACCCAACCGGATAATATGTAATCACAAAAGAAATAGCAGTAATCCTACAATCAGTGTTTTCTCCAAAACTGGACCTTGGCAAAATTGTCAAAATGAATTGGACAAGAGGTGGTAGTTTCCCCTGAGTTCTTGTAAAAACACGTGTTGAGAGACTCCATTTTTAATCCAAATCAACCGTACAATTTTTGTACTTTAGTTTCATTTTAACTTGACATTGGCAAAATGCGTAACTACGTATAAAGCGACGCGATTAAAACAACATAGAATCTCACCGGTGAAATGTGAAAAAAAACATTCTGTATTTTATGATACCATCCGAAAGTGTCATTCATAAGGATCAAGCTTTTTAAAACAACACAGTATCTTAAATTAAAGAAAGACCAAGATTTTTTTGTCACGCCGCGCCGTGACTTCACGCGCTGGCGCGGACGCTTAGTCGGAGTTTCACGCGGAAGCCGTACTTTAACGTTCAATATCTCAGTCAGTTTTGAAGATAGGAAAAAAATAAAAACAGAATCTTTTTAGATATGCTGGTAACAAAAAACGTTGGTGTGACCCAGTAGATGAGTTAAAAATGTAGTCTCTCAACACGTGTTTTAGAACAATAACTCTGGAGAAACTCCCATAGAATTGTCAAATGAGGATTCATGTATGAATAGTCTTGACAGGTGGACCTCATGCCACAGTGCTGCCACCTGGCGAATATTATTTATTAGAAAACCCTCATTGGCGGTTGCTTTCATCTAGTGTAGTAAAACTGTATCCACGGAGCGGCAAGGTTTCGTTTGCCTGTAGTGACGAGTTCGTCATGCGGTTGCAGCATGTCACTTCACAGGTGACTTGAGACGCAAACACCCGTTTATTGTTGAAACTGATTTTGTAGTGTGCTTGACGATACCATGACGATTACGAAATACTCCTGCTGTCATTTGTACTAGAAACATTAGTTAAATGACGCCGACATGTGGACAGTACGCCTATCTGGTTTTAAATACACTGCATCAAACATTGACCAATTATATCGAAATAATT
This sequence comes from Elophila nymphaeata, assembly GCA_955850985.1. Lineage (NCBI taxonomy): Eukaryota > Metazoa > Arthropoda > Insecta > Lepidoptera > Crambidae > Elophila > Elophila nymphaeata. Next base: position 2,566,102 of record OY039094.1, read on the forward strand.
GGAGTTCACTTTATTGTATTTGCAGCATTTATGATGTTTAATCATTATACTTACGTATAATTTACAATTGTTGTCGCTATGAGTGTATTTATATCATGTTATACCGACCACCTTAGAAAATATTATGTTGCGGCCATAAAATGTTAAGAATTTAAAGAAATTACAAAGTTATGATGATGCCTTACTGGGTACTGATGGACGATTTTTAAAAAATTATACGTTAATGAACAATAAATGTAAATTTTAAAATATAGACGATGTCTGCTTGATATTAAATATCTTACATATATCAATTGAAAAAATTTTGTTCAATAGGTATATGTAATAAATATGTTATGTTAAATTAGTATAAGGTATTTGGTACAGGCTACATAAAATATTTAATACAATTATGGAACAGAATTGGCAAATTAAGTAATTGATTTTCAAAATGGTGTTTTATTTTATAATAATGATGATTTTTATGTTATATACATAAATGGTTATTGGTTCTTAACACATTCAATGCAAATAAGAACAATATGAAACTTACAGCCTTATTCATAAACACTCAATAAACTTATTTTAGTTATTACCTTGTTAAAAAGTGTTTTGTCTCTGTCATCTCGTGCCAGAGTGACAGAGACAAACAATTTGTAAACCTCTTATAAATTCACTTGTTTTTATGAATAAGGGGGTTATTCTTTATGTAATTTTTTACCTATGTGAGTCATGAGCAAAAGTATGTTACAACTATTGACGTAAGCAACAATATTTTAAGACATAAGTTTCACGAACTTTCTGAAATGCGTATTTATTGCTCATCGTGACCGCTTGTTCCCAACGAGTCACAGTGTTACAGGTTACAGTGTGACTCGTTGGGAACAAGCGATCGTGACTATTGAACACAGACGTGTGAAAGTAAAATACATCTTATTTTTCGAAATGAAACAAGCATAAATCACCCTTCAAGTGGGTTGAAGTGCACTTCTATGCACTGAAATTTCTAATCGAAATGAAACCGAAAATCTAAAACAAATAAAATGAAAAAACTGGACTTTGCTAAGTACCTACTATTAATTCGTGGAAGATAAGTACCTAAAAACACACCACGAGTGTTACAATTCTCTTTACACTTCGTAAAATAACTTTTATTTTACACTCCGCCAGAATTGTGTTATATTTTTCGTGCATTTATTTTTTTACGATTTTTGTATTTTTCATGCGCTGTTCGACTTTTTTCCGTTTTTTATTTCTTTTTAAGGCTTACGATGTATCTGTGGATACGCCGTTCACGCGTCGTCAGGCTTACCATGTTGTGTACCTAGGTGTAATTGTAATAAATATTACGTTTGTTAATGCGGGTTTTATTTTTATTCCCTTCTACTCAAACGTCCTATATAGTGTCGAGACTAGAGACTATGGTGTACCTTGTTTTCACATGTTGTAAAACACAATAAACTCTTTGTCCGATGAGCTCATAGATATAGGAAACTAGATCGCCAATGTAAAAGAGAGCATACCAACGCGTATATTAGAGCGAGATAGATAGACGAGACCATTTCACGTACACGCCGGTGTATTTTTATATACTTACATCATATTTTTTTAGATTTTTTTATAAATAAACAAATATACAACATGTAATTTAAAAAACCAACATCCTGAATACGTGGGTTGAGATCTGCTTCGTAGCTGATTTCAAAAAAAAAAACTAAAAAAAGGTTTTTTTTTTGAAAAAGAAATAAATGACAAAAAATAATAGCCAGAAAATATTACAATATTTTCCGAGTACTTTGTGTTAAAAAAAAATTGTTCTTATAATTTTTTTTTGGAATCAACTCAGAAGCCGATCCCATCCCACCTGTATACAGGGTGTTGGTTATTTAAATTACATGTCGTATAAACAACCATGACTCGTCAACAAATATTCGTGTTCGTCACACAAACATTTGCCGCTACCAGGACTCGAACCCGGACCGTGTAATGTGCATGTGTGCGTGAAAAATAGTACTACAATCTGACAGTTGCTGTCCTTTCTACGTGACTGATAGGCCGACTTGGGCCGCCTGTGTCTACGTGAAATGGTCTCGTCTATTGCTCTAATATACGCGTTAGTATTCTCGTTCACATTGGCGATCTGCATTTGCTATATCTATGCTAACGGCAGAATTTTGACATTTTGAATATCTGTCAAAATCTATTCTATTCTATTCTTAATTAATGGCATTCGCAAATCTGAAAGATTATGCATTTTGCCAATGTCAAGTGAAAACTTAATTATAGTAATTAAAAATTGTACGGTAGATTTTGGTTAAAATGGAGTCTCTCAACACGTGTTTTTACAAGAACTCGGGAGAAACACTGTCAAAATCTTATGCTTACAAAGCAAATGTGTAGATCATCATCAGCTCATATAATGTCCCCACCTCTGGCTCGAGCCTACCCCACATTAAGGGCTATTAGGCCTTAGTCAACCACGCTGGCCAAGTGCGGTCCACTTCACACACAACCTAACAATTTCTTCATAGGTGTGTGCAGGTTTCCTCACGATGTTTTCCTTCACCGTAGAAGCGTCGATTAAACGTACATATGAATTCAAAATTGTAAAACACATTGGTACGTGGCGGGGATCGAACCAGTGTCTCCCGGGTGGGAGACGACGCTCTTACGCACTACGCCACCGACGCTTTTCAAATGTAGATAGCAAGTTAAAACTTTCCATAAGACATTGAATCCCAGCTTATACCAGCTTGCTTTGTGTAGCGGATATGTGAGCTGCCCAGGAACAATAAGCGTGGGTAGACTGGTGCTAGTTTCCAGCCTTTTAAACTCGATTAGAAATGTCTAAAAGGCATTTTTCCTAAAGATGTAATGTTGATTTTTACTTGAAAAATAAATTTAAGCAACAAAACACCACTTTCTGTACACAACTTCATTTATTGCTCAAAATACAGGTCTAAGGACTTTCAATATATCTATTGAAAATAAATGACACCATATGCATTACTTACAATAATTATGTGAAAAAATCGAAACTAAATATTAATGGTGTTTATTCTTCAGTGCATGCTAAAATTTGGTTATTTACAAAATAAACAATATTTATAATAGAGCTAATCATCACAAGAAACTACAGTCAGCATTTTCTTAACTCTTCAACAATTCTCACAATATTGTGACATACTTTGCGCGTTCGTTAGAGACGTTATTACGATAAAGATAACGCTTAAATTGGTTTATGTAATTTTTTTTTAATAGCAAGACATTTGGATATTTTGCAATGATAACACAGTCCGCATTTTTTTTACAAATAGCAACACTATAAATGACATATCATTGAATGCGTGTTTGGCGGGAAACCATGGCGTCTGGATGTCGATCTTTAATTCGATAATTCAAAATTGCTTCGGAGTGGGTTTTGTGCAGTGGTGTCGTTTCATTGTATAAGCATCTTTGTTGACGAACTATTATGAGGAATCTTTGAAATAAAGGTTTTGTGTATGTGGCGTTGAGAATTGTATAGTGGTTGGAAATCCCACTATACAATTCTCATCAGTCACAATCATGAGGTCTGTTGCCATGCATATCTTTCCATGCACTCCCTAGATGCATTAAAATGTGTGACGCCCATATTTTAATGCAACATCAAGAAAGAAGACGTAATTAAATGAAGATATAATACCAAAAATACTAGAAAAATGCACTGAAAAAAATCGACTTGCCTCAGGCGGGACTCGAACCCGCACCTTCCACAATCCGGGTGGACGCGTTAACCAATTTCGCCACCGAGGCACTGCTTTTCGCTGTCGAAATTTGGCGAAATTGGTTAACGCGTCCACCCGGATTGTGGAAGGTGCGGGTTCGAGTCCCGCCTGAGGCAAGTCGATTTTTTTTTTTCAGTGCATTTTTCTAGTATTATATTTACGCGTTTGTAAACGCAAAAATAAAATTATTCCATAATATAATACCAAGCCAAAAACCCATAAAAAACATCACTGAATGTCTAGACATTAGAGCAGGCACGCACTGGTGACTTTCACTGTGACTATTTCGTCACTTTTGTGAATACCATGGATATGCCTGGAGATGCGCGCACGTTACGACGTGACAAGTGGGTGACATTTGGTGCATCTCCATACATTCCACGAGCTACAACGCTACAAAGCGTTTCTACGAATAACAACGCCAACACGAGGGTCCCTATGGTGTTTTCTCAGTAATACGTCAGCTTCATATATGTTTCTTAGATCCTAGTCTAACTAATTGAAAACGTAATGATTTCGAATTTTTAACCGCTACTGTTACTATTATAAAAATAATTTAGACTGCAGAGGACTTCTACTATAGTGTTACCATTATGAAAAAAAAATGTCAATTGTAGTTTGTTGCCAACGTAATGGTGTTATTAACCAGATAATTATAATGTCAGGTTATTTCTCCAGCAATAAAACGTTTATACAATACTGACGAAATTAAAACAATTTTGTATTAAAAATCAATCTTATTATGTATAAAAAAGACAGAAAAAATTCTAAGAGATCTTTCTTCGAGAGAATAATACAACGATTTTCTGTTTTTAACAGAAAAAATCGTAATTTCTTACAATTTTGCTTTTGACAATTGCTAACAATGTAAAAATTAAATAGAAATTTCAATTAAATATCAATTTCAAAAAAAATTAAATAACATTTGACCTCAGCACTCGAACCAAAGTGTAAAACCAAAGCATTTCAAAATCTATTCAAGAAGTATTTAAGTATTCCCGTGTCTGGGCAACATTTGGTCAAGGCTCGATCAATCTCCTTTAGCTAGTGATGTCTAAATATAATTTGCTATTATTATTATAGCCCAAGGAGCTTATATTTTATTATAGCCAGAAGTGTCCCTGTTCCAGCTGTCCTTTGCTTGTCCTTTGATTTTGTCCGCTGAACAAAATATTGTTTTGACTCTGGTCACAATAAAAATTAGGTAAGCTTTTTGTCCTCCAAGTGTGTTGAAAACAGTCTTATGACACAAGTGATTACATACTCGGCTGCAGGGTTTGAAATTATCAAGATAAATATACCCTTCGATAATTATCAGATAATTAACTATACGATAATTATCAAACAGATATAGGCCCAGTAATAATTTTTTAACTGATATTACATATCAACATTTACGTTAGAAGCAAATAGTTTAGTAAATAAATTAAACACATTTTACAATCAAGGTAATCTTTATTAATTTTTGTTTATAATAAACAGAATTCCTTTTTCGTGGCATAATGTTGAGGAAACAAACTCAAGTTACGCTAAGAATTAAAAAAACAACTTTAATTTCTTTGTTTCGGCCACACTCAAAACAAATGAGTGAAGAAAATAATGAATAAGTGACAGTTCAGATACGAAAACCCGACGTCGCGGGGAATCCCCGCTATTAAGTGGCGCGTTCCGATACACGCAGTCGTTGAATGCGACTCATGACAAGTGGCATATATTTTCGATAATTAGTTATCAAGATAATTATCTATATATATAAAAATTAATACTGACTGACATCAACGCACAGCCCAAACCGCTGGGTCTAGAGATTCCAAATTTGGCACGTAGGTTCCTTATGAGGTCCAGGGGTGCACTAAGAAAGGATTTTTGGAAATTCACCCTCTAAGGTGGTTAAAAGGGGGTGAAAAGTTTGTATGGAAATCCGTCATTTTTAAAATAAACTCCATAAAAGTTGGTACATGGCCTTTCAGTTACAAGTTAGGAAAGATGTATTTTAAGATTTTTAGTAATTCAATCCCTAAGGGGGTAAAATAGGGGATGAAAGTTTGTATGGAAACCCGTCATTTTTTAAGTGAAATCCACGAAAATTGGTATATGGCGCTTGGGTTAAAAGATACGATAAGAAAATTTAAATGCTCCCTAAAGTAACTATTCTACGCGGACGAAGTCGCGGGCACAGCTAGTCAACCTATATTTATCTTGGTAATTATCTCTTCAAACCCTGCTCAGCTGAGTTACCAACCACAGTCTCGTATGTAATGAGCAGCTTTGCTCACTATTATAATGTTTTTTTTAATTTCATTCATGTCTTGAAATTCTCTCTCTTCGGGTATCCTCTCAGCTCGCAACCTCGAACTGAACGGTCCACGTTTGGTCTTCCTCCACGTCTGGCACTATGTACTCCTCCCCGGCTTCCACGATCTGGATGCTTTGTTCAGCGACTTCCTGTTCAATTTGCTCCACTACCGTTTGCTCCATCGGTATTTCCACTTGGTCCACCTGAATGGAGAAATATACAGGGTGTAAAAGACATCAACAGTCAAACGAGAACCATGTATTCTGCTCACCATCATAACATTTTTCTTCCTTTAGACTATACCTGGGAAATTGATAGTTACGATTTCATTGAAGGTCAAAGTCATAATTTTTTTTCTTCATTTTTTTATGAAAACATATTCTAAACATTATTTCTTAATTATTGTCCAAACGAACATTATCATTTTTTTTAGTGTTTCATAACAAAAAATGGCTTCAAAACGTTATCGTTCAATGTAGCTCACTCGATGCGCACGGACACTAACGAGCGGGGCCGCCCCGTCCGCAAAATTATCGCGGTTTTGCGAGTTGCGTGCGAGTTGAGCGCTTTACATTGCGCGGTACAATTTGCAATTTTTTTTAACACCAAAAAATAAAAATCATTTCCCAGCAATTATTTTTTGAAATATGTCTTATTTTGATGTATAGAATACATGGTTCTCGTTTGACTGTTCATGTCTTTTACACCCGATATATCATGAATTAAATTTATGGTTATAGGGCTTATTCCAATACGTTCTACGATTTTGTTCTATTAGTTGAACAAGGTGGAGTGGTCAGTATAGCTGCCTACACATGAAGCAGTCCAAGTTCGAGTCCTGATAGCAGTAAATATTTGTGTGACAAACACGAATATTTGTTGACGAGTCATGGTTGTTAATAAATTTATTTAAGTTTATTTATAAAAATATCTAAAATTATTATGTATATTAAAAATGTCCATTATCTAGTATCCACAACACAAGTTCTTAATGATACTTACTTTGGGCTAGATAATTGGTGTGAGTGTGGAAAAAAAGTTGGAATTTATTTCCTCCTGGATTTACTGTACATTTTCATTGAACAAACTCAACTCGACACTATTATGTGGAGTCAAAGTGTAAGTCACTCAAGTCACTGACACTATTATATGGAGTCAGAGTGTAAGTCAACCAAGTCACTGACACTATTATATGGAGTCAGAGTGTAAGTCAATCAAGTCACTGACACTATTATATGGAGTCAGAGTGTAAGTCAATCAAGTCACTGACACTATTATATGGAGTCAGAGTGTAATTCAATCAAGTCACTGACACTATTATATGGAGTCAGAGTGTAAGTCAAACAAGTCACTGACACTATTATATGGAGTCAGAGTGTAAGTCAATCAAGTCACTGACACTATTATATGGAGTGAGAGTGTAATTCAATCAAGTCACTGACACTATTATATGGAGTCAGAGTGTAAGTCAATCAAGTCACTGACACTATTATATGGAGTCAGAGTGTAATTCAATCAAGTCACTGACACTATTATATGGAGTGAGAGTGTAAGTCAATCAAGTCACTGAAACTATTATATGGAGTCAGAGTGTAAGTCAATCAAGTCACTGACACTATTATATGGAGTCAGAGTGTAAGTCAATCAAGTCACTGACACTCTTCATGAATTTGCATAATCTGGTTATGTGAGAACTCACTCTTCAGTTATTCTGCGGTGGAGTTAAGTCATTATTCTCGCAAACCAGCGACTGGTCTGAAACAATAACCCAAAAAAATCAAGCAATACTCACCTCTAGTTCAATGACTTGCTTATTCATCATCCCGATCAACTCTGCATATTTCTGCTTCTGTTCCTCGGTCATGGAAACCTGGTTATGGTTCCTCAGATGGTAGTTGAGGTGGCTGCTCTGTTTGAACCGCTTCTGGCAGATTCCACACTGGAACGGGGACACATTGGTGTGGGTTCTCATGTGCTGCTTCAAGTGTATCGACTGGCAGAAAGCCTTCGCGCAAATCACACAACGGTACGGTTTCACCTGGAACGGAAGGAATTTAATAATCATCATAACAGCCTTTATAATTCGACCCAGTACTGTGACACAAGGCCTCTCCTTGTCAACGAAGGAGGTTTAGGCAGTAGTCCACCACTCTTGCCCAATGCGGATTGGTGGACGGAGTATAAGGTGATCAATACCCCTTTGCTGATCCATTAGTCGCCTTCTACGACACCCATTGGAGGATATGGGGTGATGATATTCTACTCTGCCAGCGTCATGGCCAAATGTCATGAAAAAAAATTTGTTTCTAATTTTTAACCGACTTCAAAAAAGGAGATCTCTCAATTTGTATTTCTCTTTATTTTTTTAATGCATGTTCTCCAATTACTCGAAGACACCTTCACCACCTCAAGGGACCGATTTGGAAAATTCTTTTTTGTTTGAAAGGATATACTTTCCAAATCGAAAAACATTTAGATTTTAAAATAATTTTATTTCTCCATGTTTAGTTTTGATGGCGGTTTTTACTACTACTAGTGTAGATATTTATTTACAAAAATAAATTTCGCTACAAGGTTTTATAAAATTTAAATTTTAGAGATTATATGAAAGCTTGTTTTTAAAAATATTTTTATAGAAATTGATTTTGAATTTTTGAGGTTTTTATTCGCATTTTTCTCAGCAAACTCTTTCATTTCGTACTCATATTATGGTAGCGCTAAAGAATAAGTAATCTACCATGTTGGGCGATCCCCCATTTTGGATTTAGAGAAAAGTCAATTTAATTTTCGTATTCTTAACAGCAAACGCTTTCATTTGAAACCCATATCATGCGAGTGCAAAAAAAAATAACTAGACCGCCATCTTGGGCCGCCCGCCATATTGGATTTAGAATGACATCACTTTAGCAAACTAAACGTGTATGAAAATTTCAGCTCAATTTAATACCAACAAATAGTCGAATAAAATGGTTTGCAAAGTTTGACAGACAACTTACACATTTACATACATACAAACAGTGCAAGTTAAATAAAAACTTGACTTAATGTATGTTTTAAAAGTATGGTTTCATTACCTTGGTGTGTATACGAAGGTGCTGTTCCAAGCCGGACTTCTGTGTGAATGCCTTGGGGCAGTACGTGCAGGGGAATGGTCGGTCACCCGTGTGCATTCTCATGTGTTGTTGGACGCCACCCTATAGGTAATATGTAGATATGTCACCGGAAAATAACAAGATCCGCAAGTTTATAAATTTCCTAGGAAATTTATAAACTTTCGTAGGATTCTAAACGAGAGATGAATTGTATTATTTTACGCCCACATTTTCGCAAATTGATAACCCTTGATTTGAAGGCCTTATGTAATTTTTTCGACTTTGAATAAAAGCCATCATAATTATTATAAGCCATTTTATTGATATTTACATCACAATAATTATTGTGATGTTAATGTATTGCATTTTATTATAGGAAAATGTCGTAGTTTATAATATCCGGTATCCTGCCGGATATTGAGGTACTATCCGGTATTCGGCCGGATAGGCCGGATACGGGACATCTCTAATAATTACTATTTAGAGGAAAGTGTGGGGTGCTCAATTATATTAGTTCTTGAAAATATTTGATCGGTGCAATTTTATTGAGCACGCCACGCTTTTCTCTAAATAGTAATTATACTTTTCGTTCATCATTTAGTTTCTATAGTAAAAAAATATTTTTCACTTTTAAGTTTTTTATTTAACATAAAAGCGTGTATTTTAGTTTTTTTTTAAACTATTATTTTATCTTCCACTTTTTAGTTCGAATTATAACCGCCGATGAAAGTACTTACTTATTGGCAACGCCATCTAGTGACGTATAGCTGAACTAACATCCAAATGTTTTTTTTTTTAATTTATTTAAGGCAACAAACAGTCATTTAAAGTAAATAGTAATATTATAACAAGTATTACATTAAAAGACCTACAGTGCCTATAATGAGATCATGCAATTTTTTGTTATTATGAGCCACTATATGGCAGGACAATGGGTGCGACTTATCCGTGTTATACATTACATTGTCATGATGTGATGTTACACAATAAAATAATATAACAGGTAGGAAAAATAAAAAAGACGATTTATGGTACCAGTTAGCTACTTGCCAAACATTGAAAAACAGTACATTTAAATTTTTCTAATGGCATGTTAAATAAATCGATTTCAGTAAATTCTTTGTTGTAAATGTTAGTAGAACGAAACAAATACGAGTTACGCGTATAATTTTTACGATAACGAGGAGTAACAAAAAGTGGTTTAGAACGTGAGGGGCGCGCTGGTAGACGGACACGAGAAACGAATGACAACCTACTCAGTAACAACGGGGAGTCCACTAAGTTATTGAGTATCTTGTAAAGAAACACTGTGTCAATCATTTTGCGCCTGTTGTACAAAGATAATAAATGGTTGTTCTTTAAGGAATCTGTGTATGGCTGGTTTAATATATTTTGGCGATAATTTAAAGATTTAATAAACTTTCTTTGGACTCGTTCTATCCTGTCAATATGTTTAATTTATTAGTCTGGCGATTCTAATCAGGATAATGGGATATTGTTATCGAATTATTGTAATGAGTTCTACGAGCAATACAAACAAACATACAGGTGAAACTAATATAAGCGTGTTAAAATTTGTTACAACACCACGTGAATAATGACACCGACTTACCTGCTGTGTGAACCGCTTGTGGCAAATCGAGCACTCGAAAGGCTTCAGTTTGACGTGGACGGTGCTCATGTGCTCCGAAAGCTCTTTGTTGCTTGTGAACCCGGTACCACACACCTGGACGACAAACGATAGACATTATGATTATACAGTCCAGTGTAAAAATATGTTACCACCTAGCCTTTTCAATATCATGTCACCATTTATAGGTATATTTGTATACAATTACAATATGTTCAGTTCACGCCTTGGTGTCCCATCACTAGTCGGCGCTCGAGACAGTTCACGTCACATCCCTACGGTGGCGTCCTCTTCCGTTTTGCTCCTCTCGTAATCAGCACGCAACAAAATGTTTGCTCCAGTTAAATTAAAGCTTTAATGTAAACAAGTTTAAAAGAAATATATCAAGTAATAAGAAAACTGACATTATATCATTTACGGCGCCCCTACACAATACAATAAAAGTCATGGAATAATTTTATTTTTGCGTTCACAAACGCGTAAATATAATACTAGAAAAATGCACTGAAAAAAAAATCGACTTGCCTTGTCCCGCCTGAGGCAAGTCGATTTTTTTTCAGTGCATTTTTCTAGTACAATAAAAGTCGTAAAGTTATGTCACATAAAGAGATGCTTTGTCAGTGAAGCTAAACACATTATCTTTATCTGTGTGGTTAGTGTGAGTTTTTTAGTATACAAAACGCATCGATTCTAGTTGCGTTACGAGCTCAATTTGTATAGGAAACGCGAACAGCGCCCCTAGCGGAGAGAAGCGCAAATCATGTTTCTCATACAAATTGAGCTCTTAACGCAACTAGAATCGGTGCGTTTTGTATACTAAAAAACTCACACTAACCACACTGGTTGAATTCTCTAAGTTACTCAGATACTGAAAATCTAAAATCAAATCAAATCAAATCAAATTGTTTATTGCTCCATAATGTACATACAGATGGTAAACATATTTTTGTAGGTTTAAGGTAACAATTATGGGCCTTGTGAGGCATTGCAAACATTTTATAAATATAATAGGGTGACGCTGTTTAACTCTTTTTACATAATACTTTTCTCTATATTAGGAGTACATTAATATTTCTTTTATATTATTTATATTATATATTTAACTTAGTTTAAGACTGTATTAATTATGCAACATTAATTAGAATTTATTAATATACTCATACAGTAAAACCCAACACTATATTTAACATACCAAACTAAGATTACAGTTTGTATGTCAGGTATCTAGTAACTGTTCTGACATAATGCAGCAATCTTCACTAAATATCAAGTAGGCACACATTATTTTTGTTTCAATATATATTATTCATTTTATATATTATTATTATTTATTTGATATACATTATAGTTACCTATTTATATATATAATTGTACATTTTTTATTCATAAATACTAATAAGAAATAAGAAGCCGTCTTTTATATTCTGGAATTCATTTTGATGTCCGCGATACAGGCTTGCCTAGTGTGGACTTCACAAGAAATGTTAATGTTTTAAATGTACAGAAAATAAAGCATTTTTAATTTTCATGTTAAGATTTTAAAACCTACAAAAAATACACTGAAAAAATCGACCTGCTCAAGGCGGGAATCGAACCCAGCATCCTCCGCAATCCGGGCTGCGTTAACCACCACGCTGTCAAAATTTGTCAGTGCTTGGTGCTTATGTTTTTATGGTAAACATTTTTTTTTTCAGTGCAATTTTACTAGTACTTATTAAAACTATTTATGCGTCTATAAACGCAAAAATAAAATTATTCCATATTTTATATCTACAATACTCACATCACAATTGAAAGGCATCCCACTGTCATTCGGCGACAGAGGCTTCTCACACACCTGACAGCGAAGGCCCTAAAACAAGTTTGTTTTTGTGACGAGTCAAGTTTACAGGAGTAAAGTTGTTGGACACCGGGTGTCACAGCATTCCAAAATAAAGTTTCGACAGGAAATACAGGGTGTAAAAGACATGAACAGTCAAACAAAACCATGTATTTTATACATCAAAATAAGACATATTTCAAAAAAAATATTGCTGGGAAATGATTTTTATTTTTTTGGTGTTAAAAAATATTGCAAATTGTACCGCGCAATGTAAAGCGCTCAACTCGCACGCAACTCGTAAAACCGTGATATTTTTGCGGACGGCGGCCCCGTTCGTTAGTGTCCGTGCGCATCCAGTGAGCTACATTGAACGCTAACGTTTTGAAGACATTTTTTGTTATGAAATACTAAAAAAAATATAATGTTTCTTTGGACAATAATTAAGAAATAATGTTTAGAATATGTTTTCATAAAAATATGAAGAAAAAACAATTATGACTTTGACCTTCAATAAAATCGTAACTATCAATTTCCCAGGTGTAGTTTAAAGGCAGAAAAATGTTATAATGGTGAGCAGAATACATGGTTTTCATTTGACTGTTCATGTCATTCACACCCGTTATATTTACATAATTAACTTTTTTATGTTACGTGATGGCTAACAAGCTTGCGGCCCACCTGGTGTTAAGTGGTCACCGCCGCCTATAGACACTTGCAATATTAAGTGTAAGTCACTTAACACCGCAAGTGCGTTTGCCATCCTGGGGACAAAGATGATATGCCCTCCATGCCCAGTAATTACACTGGCTACCTTTCCCTTCAATGAAACACAGCGAACTGCTTCACGGCAGAAATAAGAAAGGCGGTGGTACCTACCCAGACGACCCTACATATGGGTCTACCACCTAGTACTGCTGTATACAACATGTAAACTAAATAACCAACACCCTGAATACAGGTGGTTTGGGATCCGAGGGCTTCCGAGTTGATTTCAACATTTTTGTTTTTAAAAAACATAAAAAAAAAAAAAAAAAAAGTACCCAGAAAATGATGTACAATATTTTCTGGGTACTTTTTGTTTTTTTTTTTTTCAAAAAAAAATTATTGAAATCAACTCAGAAGCCGATCCCAAACCACCTGTATTTAGGGTGTTGGTTATTTAGTTTACATGTTGTATTTACACAATGAAATCTGGAATACCATTCGAAGTTCTAACGTCGGTGAACGCCCCTTCATAGACTCATGAAATTTTACAATGATCACTGCAAGAACTTGACTTGTTTGTTCTATCCAAACCCAAATTCAGATCCGAAGCTCTTAACATTCTGTCCTAAATTAAATGTTGTGACTGGCTTCTCTATTGGATTCACTGGCCGACCATAAGATTATCACAGATAATATAACACTTTACGAGTAACGTACAGTATTATATTATCTGTAACCATCCGTGTAATGCCGGCAGAGTAGAATAGCATCACCCCATATCCTCCAATTGGTGTCGTAGAAGGCGACCAATCAGCAAAGGGGTATTGATCACCTTATACTCCGTCCACCAATCAGCATTGGGCAAGCGTGGTGGACTACTTCCTATACCTCCTTCGATGACAAGGAGAGGCCTGGTATCCGAGCAGTGTGGGTCCAATGAGGATCCGTAACGATTTTAACTATAAATGTAGCTTTGTAGACAATTAAAAAACAAAATAAATGGTATCAATTTTTTTTTTCTACGATGAAAATTGACGAAGTTATGACGCCAAAACGGATCGTTCCGCCAAGCGGCCGCCTGGCAGGCGTGTGACGTCACTCGGCACTACATCACTGTCGACTGTACCCGCGCGCACCGTTTCTTGCGAACATATCGTATTAAATACTATACATATTGTTTTTTTGGTGTTATAGTGGTGGACAAAGCCTATTCAAGAGGTTTAGTGCCAATTTAATGCAGTTTGAGCAATCCTATACTAATTTATAAACACGAAAGTTTGTATGGATCGGATGGTGAAACAAGTATGCGAGCGTATATACGTCTCTATGTATTTAACTAAAAAACTGACGGAATGAATTTTAATTAAAATTTGTAATAATATAGCTCATACATCAGAATAACATTTAGATAGGCTACCTTTTATTGCGAAAAAGGGCTCAAAGGGGTTAAATTAGGGGTGAAATTTTGTATGGAATTTCTTCATTTTTAAAGAAAAGTCATGAAACTTGAATTTAGGCACTTGATAAAAGAGAATTAAATATTTGTTTTAGCGTTTTTGAAAAATTTTGATCCGAGTGGGGATGAAATAGGGGATGAAAGTTCGTATGGAAGTCCAAAAGTCACGCTTTCATCGCCTTTTATTAAAATTAGGTACATAATAAAAATATACTTGACCTTAGGTCTAGTATATTTTTGTAGGATATAAGCTACCTTTATTTGTAAAAAAAGGGCATGAAGGGGTTGAAATAAGGGTCGAAAGTTTGTATGGGAGTTCGTCATTATTGAAGATTAAAACATGAAACTTTGAATTTAGGCCCTTGACAAGTAATAAATAAATATTTTGTTCGTGTTTTTTAAAGTTTGACTCGTTTGAGGATGAAAGGTTGTATGTAAGACTAAGCAAAGTCACGCTTTCGCGGCTTCGATTTCGATGAAATTTGGTACAAATATTGACTAGACGCTGGGAAAGGACATAAGTTACGTTTTATTTCGAAAAAAGGCTTGAAAGGGTTGATATGAGAGATGAAAGTTTGCATGGAAGTTCGTCAAAATTATAATTTAGGCATTGTTTTTTTTTCCCCTAATAGGTGAAATCTTGACCTTTTATCCTCATAAGGATGAAATGAGTGATGAAAGGTCGTATGGAAATCCAGTCCCAAAAATTCAGCCCAAAATAACTGTTCCACGCGGACGAAGTCGCGGGCGAAACCTAGTACTACAGCTAGATATAGATAGTAGCTTGCTAAAATAATTAAGTGTAATTTCGATTATATGATGGCGATTGTATGATGTATGATTTTATATTACCAAAACTATACATACAATTTTCAAAATCTTGGAATGGGTAGGTACTTTGTTGAACCAAAAATAGAATTTTTTACTCAGTTTCGTTTAGTTTACAATGTTTAAGTATCTTCTATCATTACCGTGGTTTAGACAAATATTATTTATACAAATATACATAATAATTTGCAATCATAATGTACAGTCAACAGCACGTCGGGCTATACAAAACTGTCAAATTTCTCCAAACGATTTTCAACCTAAGACTATTCAATATAAAGTGCATAATCGATTGAGAAAATTTGACAATTTGTGGTAACCCAACGTGCTGTTGTCTGTACTTATACCTACTTTTTTCTTTTCTCAAATTTTCTGTTAGAGATTTTGCCGACGTTTGCTGAATTTCTGGTTATAGTTTTATTTATTAGGAAATAACCTCTTTCTGTGTTCTGTGGGAAATAACCACAGAACACAGAAAGGAAATAACAATATAATTTGACGGATAAATATATGTTTTTTGGGGGGCCTATGTCCAACAGCGGGTGTCTCTCGGCTGAAATGATAAAAAAAAAATTCTAAGTATTTCTCGATAACTATTTAAAATAAAATTTTACTCACGAATTATGTATTATTTAAAAGTATATATTTAAGATTATCAGGAATAAAATCATGTAAATATCTTTATTAACACGGAAGTTATAGCTTTAAGAGATGATGATGAGTAAAATTTTATGATGTCAAGGTGAGAAAAAATATTATTTTAAGTACCTACCTACTTATTCCTCTATTTTTTCTAACTATTAGAAATAAACTATTACTCACGGAATATACATTATTTAAAAGCATATTTATTCAAGATTATCAGAGAAAAAAATCATGTAAATATCTTTATTAACACGGAAGTTATAGTTATATGAGATGAAAATGAGTCAAAGTTCCTAGTGTGCGGCGACTCGGAGCGGGCGGGTAGTGCCGGGTGACGTCACAGCCATGCCGTAGAGCGCAGCGGATTAAATAAAATCAGTTGACGCAAATTGCTTTATAACTTTGCAACGGATGGACCGATTTTGATGATTTAATAAACATCTTTATTGTGGTACAAAAAGGAATGTTACTATGTATGTTGTATTAGGAAAAGCCATACCATTACGGGACCTCATTATAAAGGCTGTTTTAATGATCAAGTCAGCGAAAATTTCGTGAGAGTAACATAAAAGAGAACAGTATAATATTACTCTCATTTGCAATGTCACACAAATTCTTCCTGCTGAAAAAAGATTTTCTATTCGGAATCGGGAGCCCCGAAAACCACGAAAATGATACCCACATTGATATTATATTAAATCCATCGCCATTTTGGATCAATAGCGGAAAACTATCTTAACATATTATTGACTACTGAGTTTTACTTCCGGCAGAAAAAAAGCGTTGCTACCGTCAGAACCAAATCTGAATTACCCTCAAGTAAAGTAAAGATGTTTTACTTCAAAATCGGAGTTACCCTCAAGTCACACCTAAAGATATTTTACTTTAACATCGGGTAAAAACTTTAAAGTCGCGCGTAAAGCAGTTTTACTTAAAAATCTGAGTTACCCTCGAGTCAGGCCTAAAGCAGTTTTACTTCAAAATCTGAATTACCCTCAAGTCACGCCTAAAGAAGTTTATCTTTAAAATCCGAGTTACCCTCAAGTCACGCCTAAAGAAGTTTTACTTCAAAATCTGAGTTACCCTCAAGTCACGCCTAAAGAAGTTTTGCTTCAAAATCTGGGTTACCCTCAAGTCGCGCCTAAAGAAGTTTATCTTTAAAATCCGAGTTACCCTCAAGTCACACCTAAAGAAGTTTTACTTCGAAAGAACTTACCGATCGTCTCCTTGTGTGTTCGTCCCTGTAATGGATGGAGTATTCGCAGCAAGAGAAGAACATTCGGCGACATTTGTCGTCGTATGTGCACTCAAACGGACCCCTGTAAAATATTATTAACTCTTTATTGCACTTTGAAACATAAAAACCGGACAAGTGCGAGTCGGACTCGCCCACCGAGGGTTCCGTAGAAATTTGTAGTTACGACATATTTTATTATAAAAAGTTCAGGAATCGAGTCTCTGAGTTTTTCCGAGCTTTTCCCGAAATTCAGTTTCCAAAACCTTCTAGTGTTTTATAATTGTTTGTGGTTATAGTAACAGTTCATACCTAAATTAGTTAAGTAACCTAATTAAAGTTGCTTTAAATCTCAAATTGAGACCAGATTTGTAAGTAGAGACTGAAAAAAGAATGAATATTAATCGCATTGTACATCAAAGTGCCATGTAGATTGTCGGTTTCAGTTCAGCGCCATCTATTAGCGACGTTGCGAACCTAACACCTTATGAGTGTCGAAATATAATTTGCGGTGTAAACGGCCGTATCTTTTTATTGCGTTAACTAAGAAGATTATTTTTTTCACAGCTTCAAAGGACCGTAGACTTAAGTATATGGCTTTAATTTGAACTCGATACCTCCACCCGTTCCTGAGATAAAGAGTCTTGACAGACAGACGGGCAGACGGACAACAAAGTGATCCTATAAGGGTTCCGTTTTATCCTTTTGAGGTACGGAACCCTAAAAATAACAAATAAACAGTGATACAGTTTGCAAGGGCGAACTTATCTCTATAAGAGATCTCTTCCAGTGAACCCAAAAACGTGGGTGAGATACTAAGTTGTTAGGTGGGAGATACAAAGGACATTACAAATTTAAAAAATCGGGAGTGGTCTCCTCTTTACTTTCTCGTATACCGGAAACGACTCAAAAGTTGATAGAAACCTCATATTTTATTGTCATACATGCATGTTTAAATTGGTTGCAATAAGTTAAAGGATACTCGAGTTATCTTGCTAACGCACAAACACACAGACATAATTCCAAAAACGGTATTTTTGGACTCTGGGAGATCCAAAACGTGTAAATCCGTCAAAATCTGGAGGTCGAATTTTTTGACGATTACAAGACTTCCTCTATACTACGTGTACGAGAAAGTAAAAAACACTTTCAGATGCGCACATCATAGAGCTTATAAAAACCCGTTTAGTCGCGTTTGGTCCAATCCACCTATTCGCAGTCCGTCCATTTCGTGGTTAATCCAATCATATATAACAAAACCGGGCGCCATATTGTAGTGTGCGAGTGGTATGTGACAATAATTCCACTCCTACATTTCTTATTTCTGCCGTGAAGCAGTTCGCTGTGTTTCGGATTGAAGGGAAAGGTAGCCAGTGTAATTACTGGGCATGGAGGGCATATCATCTTAGTCCCCAGGATGGCAAACGCACTTGCGGTGTTATGTGATTTACACACAGATAATAATACAAGGAGATAGCCGGCGTTTAACTTGTAAAACGCCGTTTGCAAATAGCATTTTTTTTTAATTGTTACTAGCGCAATGCTTATGTAAATATGCATGTATTATACATATAAACCTTCCTTAAGAATCACTCTATCTATTAAAAAAAACCGCATCAAAATCCGTTGCGTAGTTTTAAAGATCTAAGCTTACATAGGGACAGACAGACGGTGGAAGCGACTTTGTTTTATACTT
Organism: Elophila nymphaeata; assembly: GCA_955850985.1. Lineage (NCBI taxonomy): Eukaryota > Metazoa > Arthropoda > Insecta > Lepidoptera > Crambidae > Elophila > Elophila nymphaeata. The sequence continues at coordinate 2,585,252 of OY039094.1, forward strand.
TGTAGTGATTAGATAAAAAATATAAATTCAGTACTCAACGTCTTAAAAGGGGAGTTAGTCTGGTTTTTGGACTGCATTGCAAATTATTGCAACAAAATCTGTTTTTCCCAATTAACTTTAAAACTAAAATTCAAATATTTTTTGTTGTTAGTGGACAAATTACTCCTCAGGATTAAATAATTATCTGTTAAACTCTCACCTTTCTAAAGCACATTTTGCTGCGGTTAATGCATACGGACAAACTAATAATTTGACGAAACGCGAATTGGACGAACCGCGAATCAGACATTTTTACTTTCTCGTATACGTAGTATAGAGGAAGTCTTGTAATCGTCAAAAAATTCGACCTCGAGATTTTGACGGTTTTACACGTTTTAGACCTCGCTGAGTCCAAAAATACCGTTTTTGGAATTATGTCTGTGTGTGTGCGTTAGCACGATAACTCGAGCATGCTTTAAATTATTGCAATCAAATTTAACATGCATGTATGACATCAAAATATAAGGTTTCTATCAACTTTTGAGTCGTTTCCGGTATACGAGAAAGTCAAGGGACTGGACCAAACGCGCCCAAACCGATAAAAAGACTCACTTAATAGCCGCTGCTTCTTTCTGCTTCTTGCTTTGCCTCCCAGTCCTCGAGACATCTATAACTTTCACCTTTTTCTTCATCAGAGGCGCTTCGAGCAGGGCACCATCGCCTGCCTTAATTATGATGTAGCTGACATCTTCGGAAGCCAGGGAGGTGAGGGTGCCAGTTGTCATGGACGAAAGGAGTTTAGCCGTGTTTTCTTGTATCTTAATCAGATCTCTCCCTTTTGGCTTGAAGTTGGGATGACTCACTTTCCTCCGTGGAGGCTAGAAGAGAGATAAACTCTTATCAATGACTGTGGTAGGGAACATGGAATAAATATTTTTAATTTTTTTTTTTTTACAAAAAGTAAAGTCTAGACTATAACTCTTAACATGTAAGCACAGTATGAGTAGAATATAATGGAATGTTAAGAGTGTTCGTTAGATTAATTTAAACTTATAATTTATTATTAGTAATATTGAAGGCAGTAATAAAAGAATAATAAGCATTAAATAAAAAAATGACAATGTTTATTTTGGAAATGTTAATGATATTCTCATTTTATACTTCACCACTAGAAATAAATCAATGATTTTTAAAAAAATCGTCTTCAAAACTTTTATGAATATTTGGATATTGAGGTGGGAATTACCCAGCAATTATTTTTTGAAATGTGTCTTATTTTGATGTTTAGAATACATGATTCTCGTTTGACTGTTCATGTTTATTACATCCTGTATAAAAAACTAAATGATAAAAATTAAAAATTTAAAAACTATAAAAAACCCGCCTGCATAAAAAGACAATTAGTCAACTGAAATGATGGAAACAAGATGAAATACTAAAGACAAACTTATTGACGGAAATTTTGTAGAACTTTTGTTCAACATAACATAGTAACATGCAGTCGGAGGCATAAAATTTAATAATAAGTCAAATCATTCATAATATCATGAATTGTCTTTTTATGCCGGTGGGTTTTAAGTTTTTTTTTATTCAACATGTAAATTAAATAACCAACACCCTGAATACAGGTGGTTTGGGATCGGCTTCTGAGTTGATTTCAATATTTAAAAAAAAAAGTTTTTTTTTTTTGAAAAAAAAACAAAGAAAAAAACAAAAAGTAGGTACCCAGAAAATATTGTACAACATATTCTGGGTACTTTTGTTGTTTTAATTTTGTTTTTTTTTTTAATTGTTTGTTTTTTTAATTATTGAAATCAACTCAGAAGCCGATCCCAAACCACCTGTATTCAGGGTGTTGGTTATTTAATTTACATGTTGTATATATTTAGATTGTAAAAATGTTAATCTCACTGGTTCCGGTTCCGCCCTGGTCCACTTGGCAGGGTCTCCGGTGGCGAACGCCTCGAAGTGCTCCATCATGGCGTGGTTGCGAAGCGCCACCGCGCTGGCGAACATCTTGCTGCAGATGAGGCAGTTCACCATGTCCGCTTCATCGTCAGACAATACCTCCTCCTGAGTATAATTTACACATTATTACGAACACAAGAATGTTGACAGCACAGTGGACTAGATTATGTTTGTCTATTCTATGTTTATGGAATAATTTAATTTTTGCGTTTACAAACGCGTAAATATTAGGGGTTTAAGTATGAAATTGCCGTTTTGTATGGAGAATTTAACGAAAATTAATTTTTCATACAAATATATTTGCGATTTTTTAAGGAACTACAAATCTAAATTTTGTGTAATTTTGTGGATATATTTAGACAACATTAAGCTATAGGATACTTAGAGAAAAAATTTGAGAATTGATATCTGTAAAAAAATATTCATATTTTTATAACGGAGACGGACACCTCTTAGGACGAGCTGTTTTTGATGATGTATTTCTAATGAAAAATATATAAATAGGAATATAATTTTATACATAAATATAAATCCTTGTAATGAAGTTTAAAATAAAAAAAGAATAATGGACATAGCTATTGTATGAAAGGAATTATACACTAATGAATAATGAGGAAAAAATCGGCAATTTCATACTTTAACCCCTATTATTAATACTAGAAAAATGCACTGAAAAAAATCGACTTGCCTCAGGCGGGACTCGAACCCGCATCTTCCGGACTACTTCAACTAGCGGAAGATGCGGGTTCGAGTCCCGCCTGAGGCAAGTCGATTTTTTTCAGTGCATTTTTCTAGTATTCTATGTTTATTACTATGTTTGTCTATTGTATTCTAATCTCAAATACGCAATAAGCATTTAGCCAATATACAATAAAAATAGTTCAAATCTATTCTTAATTAACGGCGTTCACGACATTTTGCCAATGTCAAGTGACAATGTAATTAAAATAAAAAAAATGTACGGTAGATTTGAGTTAAAATGGGGTTCCTTAACACGTGTTCCTACAACAAAAACTCTGGAGCCAACCCATGTATGTTTGTCCACACATATCGCACAAACTATAAGTCGGGTTTCGAAAATTCTTTGTTTTTCAACTAGGTTTAGTTCAACTTGGGCGCGTTCAGACAGAAAGTCTGTGTACACAATGCACCACAGCGATCTGGAATACAGTGACTAGTTGTGTGACTCGCTTGTACTACATACACCATCGCCTAATAAAACGTACCCCTGTACGAACTCAGCCCACCTAGCATGACCACCGAAACACTATATGATATGATATAGCCATTTATCGCATTGGACTGTCAAAAATTATTTGATATAACCGCAATCTTGAAATGTTATCGATACTGCGAACATGTATAAGCCTTATACATGTTCACAGTTTCGATAAAATTTCAATTTGACGGTTATATCAAATAATTTGTGACGCTTCAACGCGATAAATGGCTATATCATATCGTGTTTCGGTGGTCATGCTAGGCGGGCAGGGATCTGTGCAAGTTTCATCAAAATCGGTTCCCGGTTTGATATAGACAGTTGTGTGATCAGTCACTAAGAAAACTCATTCACTAAGAGTAGTTGGCTTAAAAGTGTAACTCCAAAAAAAACATGTCATTATGCATGTTGTTTCAATTACAACTGAAATAAAAAATAATTAAAAAAAATTAAACAGACTTCAAAACTGAAAAGGGAGAAATAAAAGTTATGTAAGTATGTACTTACATTATTATATAAGTATGTTTTAAATAATCTAAAAGTCAATATGCCAATGATTTTTTGAGATCGGCAGCAGCCTTAGTTTAAAAAAAAAATATTTACACAAGTCCAAGACCCACTGCTGGGGTTTCCTGGTCATCGAAAGAGGTTTTAGGCAGTAGTCCACCACGCTTGCCCAATGCGGATTGGTGGACAGAAGTATAAGGTGATCAATACGCTTACAATACCCATTGGAGGATATGGGGTGATGCTATTCTACTCTGTCGGTATCACATGGTGAACCAACAAATCTGTTTCTGACAATTTCTCTTTTCTTCTCCTTTTTCTCATCTGTGTCTGTCCTTTCAGCTGTGAAGTCGGTTTATTTTTAATAAATTATGTTTTATTTATATGGCTACTACAGGCAGATAGCCTCCTCTGCATCAACGGGGTATTTGGTAAAGGTGAGGAAATTGGTGGGTCTGATCTTGGAGGACTTTTTAACTGGCGAGCATCTCACACAATGGAGCCTCTATACTAATTAGTATCTACGGCATTTGTGTCATTTGTGTGAGCGGCTCAGGTGCTCGGCTAATTTTTGCTTAGTATCTTATCTAGTCTGTTAGTTTTTATGTACTGAAAGTGATAATTTTAATTGTATTTTATAAGTTTATTTAGGCTATGTATAAAATTAAAAGCTCAGAAAAAGAATTAATAGAATGGCTGCACAAGCATACCTCATGTGTGTAATCATGTAATTATACAGTGTATGTAATGGAGTGTAAAAATGTTTTGGCTTCAAAAGTAATAAAAATAAACTGACTGACCCAAAAATCTTAGTGTATTTGAAAAACAGAGTCAGCCCTTTTACATAGTGCTAGCTAATCTCTTTAAAATACATAACAAAACTGGTACAATACCTTTATCATGACTTCTGGTTTTGGTGATACTCTGATCAAACGAGCTCCTCTTCCTCGCAGAGACATATTTGTTTAACTAAGGAGAAATATCAAAGGAAATTATGTTTTATCCTTTAGTTATGTACATAATAAATAATCACTGTACAACAATATATTTATTAACATTGCTGTATATAAATGTCTTTAAAGAAATGACACCAATCCACTTACATTTTTTACAGTTTTACAGCGATTTAAATATCACAGTGCCCTAAAAATACTTACTTATCAATTAACCTTTCAGTAATTATAAATGAAATGAAAAACTATTCAAAATACGCAAAAGGCAGCGCGAAAACCAATTGTCACAATCTTTTTTTAATTTTTATTTATAAAAAAAATTAAGCTAAGACTACGGAGTTGGAACCAACATTCTAAGCAATGACGCTATTGATTTCTGCGCTATCACAATGCCACGCCATTGCACGGCTTACGTAAACCACTATAGTTGGTTTTATTTTATATCTAATAACATATTCTAATTAATATACGTAATAAATACTTACATTATTGAAGGTGTATCAAAAGTTGCCACCAAAACCAAAAATTTATTGAGATAGGCGTTTTTTTTTTTTTAATTAAAAAAGAGTATGAAAAAAAAGAAAAAATTAAAAAGTTAAGGATAATTCAAAAAAATGTCAAAATGTACTGACGTATTGAAACGCGAACTCTTTTTAGCTTTTTATAGTGTGAATTGAACTTGAATTGACAAAATAATATTAAAACCGCTTTATCAATTTATCACAAGGTGAAGCCAACAAGAACCGACGCCATTTCATGAAATCGTCATCTATTTTTATCACCGAAGCCATCTCGTACATTCTATTGGTTAACAAACAAAAATCACCTTTATGTTAAGTAATTGGAGTCTAAAATTGTACAACACTACTACAAAAGCAGTCATAGACTATTCGTTCAAAAACCAGTTAAGATTTAACGGGTATTATATCGTGATTTTAACAAGGGACAACGGCTCTCTACATAATTATTATAAAAAATAGATATATATATATAGTACTTATTTATTATAATTACGTAGACAATGTAATATTTTAAAGATTTGAATATTGTAAAAAATCCACAATAATTTATTGTGGGGTGGATGGAGTTAATGATAGTTCCTTAGAAAGAACAAGAAAAATAAACATTAAAACAATTTTACTGTATAGTTACACTATATTTTGGGATTTGGGATTAGGATTTTAGGAAAATAATATGTAAGTAATATAAGTAATAACATGCATGCATGGCACCACGCCACGCCGCAAATCCAGCAATGTTTAATCGATAAGTCTTAGAAACTGTTTGTCTTTAGATTACTAATATCTTGTATTACCTAAATGGCGGCACCGAAAGCAACTACAATAAAAGAAGCAATCAAAAGATGGGAAGATAAATCGGGTCAATCATCTGCCACAGCGACCGAAGTCAGTTTGATTTTTCAATGGCCACCCATAGAAAAGATGGACAATTCTCTTTCTGCTTTAACTAACTGCGAGTAAGTGTAATTAAAGTTAAAATTATCACTTTTAATATCAAGGTTGATTCTAGCCTATAAAACTCTAGCTAGCTCAAGAAATTTATAGGTAAAACTAGAAGATACACTATCAATAAAAAAGTGAAGACAACTTTTTTGATACAAGTAACCTTTTAATGTTATCGTTTCCTATCAGAGGCTTTAGACAACATGCATTTCGACAATCCCTCTCGCTATCGCTAAGTAAAAAAATGTATGGGATTGACATAAGCAATCGAAAAGTGATCGATTGCTTATGTCAATCCCATACATTTTTTTACTTAGCGATAGCGAGAGCGATTGTCGAAATGCATGTTGTCTAAAGCCTCTGTACCTTTCTAACTCTCCCATGAAGCTTTAGATAGCTTCATGAATTTTCCCCACAAGTCTTCGGCCCGTATTACAGATTGAAACTCAGAAATCAATCATGTGTTGAGAACAAATCGTTTGTCACTTTTTGTCAAGCACAAAGTGATAGAGACGTACGACACTCAAGTCAGGGTTGATCCTTGAGAGTCATTCTATAATACGTGCAAGCCACAAGTAATATGATGGATGATGCGTACGTATGACGTATTAGTCACATGACACGAGCTCTAGTGGTTAGAAAGAGACAAATGGATAATAAAAAAGTTTCAAGGTAAATTTTTTTGTCTTCAGTTTTTTCCCGGCTGTGGCTCCCAGTTTTACTTATTTTCCTGAAATAAACGATGATCGAAGTGAATCTCGAAAGTTTTTTTCTTGTTTTAGAGCTTGTCTAAATAAAAGCTTGTTTTTAAAAATGTTTTATTTTCGATGTTTTTTTTATTTTCTTACTTTTATGAATAAAATTATTGATTGCGCTCCATGTGAGTTAGTTTTCAGTAACCCACTTCACGATATTTAAAATAAACTGACCAAAAGAAAAAGTGCATGTAGCAGACGATTGGAGATAGCAGTTCTGAGGTCAGTTAATGCATTTCGCATTCCTATGTAAATATTATGCAAAACTTTGCGTCATTTTTTCGCCTGGATAAGTCCATTTTATCACCATGCGGGTGATATAATGCAACATAATTTAGGGTATACAATATAGTGGGACTTCCAGCTCATCAGTTTCCACCATGAGGTCTGTTGCCCGAGTATTTCTCGCCGAGCACTCCCTAGATCATAGATGCATTAAAATGTGTGACACCTTTATTTTAATGCAAATTTCAAAGTAGACGAAAACATTGAAGAGATGAATGTATGGGTTAGATCCCTTTGCTTTCCCTTGTTAGAAAGAATTATAAGGAGGGAATGAATCTCGAGTGAACCGGGGTTTTGGCGGGAAACCATGGCGTCTGGATGTCGATCTTTATTTCGATAATTCAAAATTGCTTCGGAGTGGATTTTGTGCAGTGAAAGTGGTGTCATTTCCTTGCATAAGCATCCGTGTTGACGAACAGTTATGAGGAATCGTTGAAATAAAGGTTTTGTGTATATGACGTTGAGAATTGTATAGTGGTTGGAAATCCCACTATACAATTCTCATCAGTCACCATCATGAGGTCTGTACCATGAATTTTTTGCCAAGCACTCCCTAGATGCATTAAAATGTGTGGCACCCACATTTTATTGCAAAAATCAAGAAAGATATGAAACTGAAGACTTGGCTGTATGGGCTAGATCCTTTGCCGTCCCGTAACAAGGAAAATTTAAGAAAAAACAATGGAGTGAATAATGGCGCCATTTTTAATGGAGTTTTGAAACTTTTTATTTGAATAGGAATAAATAATAAATGTTTTTAATTTGATTACAGAAAATTAAGCCTTTCCACAAACACCATAGAAAAAGTGACGGGACTAAATGGCTTGAAAAAATTGCGTATTCTGTCTCTGGGTAGAAATTATATCAAATCGTTTGCGGGCATGGTGAGTATAATGCAGTGAATATTCAGTTTACCTCAGTGAACGCATAATTAAAACATGCAAGTATCTTTGACGCTCTGAAATTTTGTCTTTAGATTACTGTGGCCCCACTTTAAAGTATGCCAAATGCTAACAAAGTATGCCAAAATGGGCGGTGCTTATAAAGTTTATTTTGATTTTGACAAGTCCAAGTAAATCATTGTTGATCAGTTGTCAAACGATTATTTGTCTCTCAGACCAATATCTACTATGTATCTTATAATCATTGGTCTGAGATTTGTCTGCTATGTGTGTAATTCATATTTGTGTGATATTTGGCGTAAATTTTTAATCGAATTTAGTATGAAAGGGCTGCTTCCATGTTTAACATGCGTTCACTGGTTCACCTACGGCAACATACAAAACAGATTTAAGACTTCGACTTCGTGTCCTTTATGGAGTTTATCTAGACTTCTATACCAATCGATACTTTTATAGGTACTAATTTTATAAAGAGGAAAGATTTATATAAAGATAAGAATAAACTGAAAAACTAGTACATTACTTGACTGATTTCAAAAATTCTTTCACCATTAGAATTAGAGATCACACGGATATCCGGTAAATATCCGGTATCCGACCTAAATTTACTATCCGCCCGGATACCGGATATTCAATACTACGTCAAATTCCTATAATAAAATGCAATACATTAATCTTTGTGAGGTAAATATCAATAAAATGATTTATGATTATGACGGCTTTTATTTAAAGTCGAAAAAGTTACAAAAAGTCATAAGGCCTTCAAAAAACTAAAATTTTCATCGGAGATATTCACTCTAATGATAAATACATAAATAGTAAACATTTAAACTAAAAAACTTTTACCTAGATTACCTAGAAGTACCATATAAATGGCACTAAAGGAGTATTGTCAAAAGAGACACCTCAGGGAATGGTTGTCCACTCCCCGACTGACACACTCAAAGAAATTTTTAGGATCCTCACACATAGGATACCTTAAAAGAATAGGAAGAATCAGCAGGACCCAAATCCGCTGCCTCACAGATGCTCACACTGGCCACTTTGCCACTAAACGACACCTGTGTACAGTAGGCAAAGCTGAAGACCCCATCTGTAGAATGTGTGGTGAGGAGGAAGAAAGCATGGAGCACATACTATGTGACTGCGATGCACTAGCCAATAGGCGACTAAAGCTCCTGGGTCTAGGTTACCCTAAACCGAGGACTTTATAGACCTTACTCCTGTCAAAATCGTGAAACTCATACAAAATGTTTTCGATGTTGGCGGGGATGGGTGATAAGGAAAGGGGAAGCACAAAAGATCCCATAGGGTCGAAGTGTTCTGAGACACAGCCTCAGCCCCTTACATAAGAATAAGAATAAGAAAAAACTTTTAGTAAGACTTAGCGAAACCGCCCGAATCGATCTGATCGCGTTCGCCGAACCGGCGCTAAACTCGTCACAACATGCAACGAGACAATGGTCCGAATATCCGGCCATCCGGCTTCGCAGTTCACCGGATATCCGGTATCCGGTATTCGAACAAACAACTATCCGTTTCATTTCTAATTATAATGTTACCATTTTACTCAATCTCAGCTATACAGGGTAATTGGTAATTAGTGGCGGACCCGTTAAGAGGAGATAGAAAAGGACAATACTAGTTGATTTTAGTATGGGATGTACAGCCAACAGCACTTCGGGCTATACAAAACTGTCAAATTTCTCCAAACGATTTTCAACCTAAGACTTTTCAATATAAAGTGCATAATCGATTCAATCAGGAAAATTTGTCAGTTTATGGTAACCCAACGTGCTGTTGTCTGTACTATCCGAAAGCCAATCGTTTCTGAGATATAAATTATTTTAGTATTTTATTAAAAGTCCGAAAAACACATCCGAACGCAATAAATCGCTGGAGCGGACTGAGGGGGATTTACCAGCCTCTCGTTTCTGCTAACTCTTGTTATAGCGCACTCGCTCAGACCTCTAATTGGTATGAACTTCGATAGATGATCGAAGGGTATGAAATATAAAATTCTAAAATAATTAACATATCAGAAACGATGCGCTTTCAGATCATCACATAGTGAAATTGACTAGTTTTGACCTCTTCTATCTCCAATCACCTGTATTTGATTTAAAAAATAGGCCTACTCCACGCGGTCATAGTCGCGAGGAGCGCTAGTAAAAGTTATAAAGACGATCAGTTCAGAACTAGAACCGAATATTTACGCAACCGTTGTTATCCTTGAGTTGTTAGTGTAAAAAATGAAACCATTTGTAATAAAGTAACAAGATGTGATTTACGTTTCTTTCCGCTGGGTCGTTTCCCATACAATTGAGCCTAAAACAACCAAATATGGTACATAGGCCCGATCTAGCCGGACATTTGTCCAGAGCGGCAAAAACGAAGGGCGAGAATTATGGGCGCCAAAAATGAGAAATTCAAATTTTACTACTTTGTTGTGTAGGTAGTAGTTCGAATCTCCGGACTTTAAATCAAATCCTACGGGGTGCTTTGAAATTACAATTTTCTGTTGTTATGTTAGTAGTCTAGTTTGGAATCTCCGGATTTTATATCCTAGGGTTGGCTTTTGTTCAATCTTCGTTATAACCTCCGATTTAAACTATCAAGCTATTCAAGCAAAGGGTGAACTCTGGTGACCTACCTACATTTCACAAATTCTACATAGTTAGGTAGCTACTTCTATTCATTTTACTACTGTAACACACAGAAAAAACTTATCGTTTTGTAGGCAGGTACACTCGTAATACTGGTTTACATTTCATCAGGAATGTTTGGGAGACACCTTAGAGGAATTATGGATTTCATACAACCTGATAGAGAAGCTAAAAGGTATCCACGTGCTGAGGAATTTAAAGGTTTTGTACATGAGCAACAATCTGGTCAAGGAGTGGAGTGAGTTTAACAAGCTTCAGGTGAGCACAAGAGTTGTGTATCTGTATGTGGCAGCCATATCGTAAGCATGCCATTACAAAGTGTTTGGTACATGGGGTATGAAGCCGGCATCTACCCATACTAACATAGTCATATAAATACTTATTTTTATTTTACGAGATGGCAAACAAGCTTGCGGCCCACCTGATGTTAAGTGATCACCCCGCCTATAGACACTTGCAATATTAAGTGTAAGTCACTTAACACTGCAAGTGCGTTGCCATCCTGGGGACTAAGATGATATGGCTTCCATGCCCAGTAATTACACTGGCTACCTTTCTCTTCAATCCGAAACACAGCGCACTGGCTTCACGGCACAAATAAAATATACGTGTGGCACTCGGGGACTGCCGCGGTAAAGCTATTGCATAGCATTTTGTATCAACTTATGCAATTATAATTTTATTTATTTATTTTATTCATGCAGTATTTCTTTTTCTTTGATATTAATTTTATAATTGAAATAATTCACTGAAATAATTAACATTCATATTCAAAACACTTTATACACAAATTTTACAAGTACAGCTATTCACTGTTGTACACCTATATACTTTCTCATAAACAGCTGCTTATGTATTCGTCCGATTTCGGAGCAGCTCGTCTCGATTCGTGCGAGTTTCGTAGAGTCGTACAATACGTCTAATCGCACGCACACAACGCCGTGTCGAAGACTGCCGAACTGAAACGACGTGAGACGATGCACGGCCTTCAAGCCACATCTCCTTGCCCATCGGAGTGGGGAGCGTGAGGTTTTTTCGTTACGGAATTTCTGGTTTCGGTCCCCGCGCTCAAGGCCCGCGATAGAAGCTATGCAATAGCTTAAAAAGATGATATAGTGATATGGTGATATTAAAAATTCTAAATTGTATTTATCCAAAATCTCCAATGAGCTCCACTGGGCCCGTGGTTTCATTAAGAACTGAAATGACAATTTCGAGAAAAGAAAAAGCTTAGTAAAATAATATTTAATCATTTATTTCAGATCATATTTTTTTAGTAAAATTCTCTTAAAAACAAGTGTTAGTAATAAAATTAAATTCAATTACATGCCCATAAAAACTAGGCAATATTCAAATTAGAAAAATTTCAATTCATATCCGAATAAAATTAATATATTATAAATTTGTATTTAACGGAGCAACGAATTAGGAATGATATTTCTAATACGTTGAATACAAGTCAGCAATTTTCTTACATTATAAATAAGATTAAATTTTTTAAATTTTTCTTACATTATTAATAACATTAAAACAATTATTTGGCGGCACGGTATGACACTAAAACATGAATTAAATTTAAATGTTTCACCATTGGACCGTCTACCCTCTGGGCTACTTTGACTGTTCCAATATATCTGATGGCGACTGTACCAAACACCTTGTATAATTATTAGTGTATAATAATTTATCTACCGAAGGAGCTACCTCATTTAGAAGATCTCCTCTTCGTTGGCAATCCTCTGTACGACGGGTGTGAGCTGGAGGCGTGGCGCTCAGAAGCAGCCAGAAGATTGCCTAACTTGAAGAAGCTTGATGGAGAAACCGTTTTGAGGAATGACGAACCACCCCTCACTGTTGCCGATATGCAGGTAAGGAAATATGTATCCACATACACTTACATAATCTGTGTAAGGATTGCAAATGCGTGTCATAATGAGCTTGGAAAAAATAAAATAAAATATCATCATCATCATCATCATCATCATCATCAACAGCTCATATAATGTCCCCACCGAGGGGCTCGAGCCTACCCCACATTAGGGGCTATTAGGCCTTAGTCAACCACGCTGGCCATGTGCGGGTTGGTCCACTTCACACACAACCTAACAATTTCTTCATAGGTGTGTGCAGGTTTCCTCACGATGTTTTCCTTCACCGTAAAAGCGCCGATTAAACGTAGATATGAATTCAAAATTGCAAAACACATTGGTACGTGACGGGGATCGAACCAGTGCGAACGACGCTCTTACGCACTATTTTTAAAAAAATATATATATGACTTTAATTTCATAAAATTATAGATCTCATTACTAAACAATCAACAGTTTTTATTTAACTTCGATACGGTGTGTATTTACAAAATGGTAACACATTTAAGTTTGGTATAAAACTATAACACCGCTTCTAGTCGCTGGCGCGGGGCTAATGGCCGTGTGACGTCAGAGAACTCGACGCTTGCCGCCCGCTCACGTCCGCACAACATTTATACCTAATCTATATTACCTTATCATTATATTTTTATTTGTATTCGTTTCATTTATTTGCGGTCCCCCGACGTGGAGACGCCAATTTAAAAATATTTATTTATTGAAGTTTATTTATAATTAAAAATCAAAGGTTATTATGTTATTAAAATTGACCATTATGTATAACTATAACCATCGAGCACCTATAACACAGTCTCGAATATTAAGGTATTACGTCACGTCCTTTCCGTACGACACGCTCGAGCGAGTGAGACACAGACTAGTTAGAGATACTGCGTATCAGATAGAGTACTATGACGTCACTTTGAAACGCAGACATTTTTACGAATCTTTAAAAAAATATTGTGGTTTGCTACAGAAAAAAATTTAATTGTTATATTTTAAGTTCAAAATGTCTTTATTTGAAAAAAAAATAACACCGTTCCCAACCTCATTGCAACCAGGATTTGGTGATAAATCCGGATAATCCGGATTTCATCATAAATCCGGATATTTTGAATTTTTTGAGAAATGATAAGTACCTACCTACGATCAATCATCGGACATATGTACTAGACTTTACATCAAACCAGTACCTCTCCGTGACTGTGCTGTCGTCCAAAGATACCAGGAGATAAGAGCAGATCGTAGATATGCCGCAGCAATAGAGTTGCGGAAAGGACAGATTCCGGCATTAACAACCCAATAAGAACCGACGAGGAGCCCTTATCCAATGACCCGAATTTTGACCAGTACCATCTACTCTCATATAGAAACATTTGTATAACCTTTATGGAATTGAATAGGTAGGTAGAATGAAATAGGTACTTCAACAAAACTTTTCAGGATACCTACAGTAAAATAACAATAAACTAACATTCTAAAAATGTTCAGCAAACCCGGAGTCGATTTTCAAATCCAGTTTTGAAATTTTAGATCTGACCTTTTTTCATATGTCTTAATTATAAATAAAATAATTTTTTCGTTTACAAACGCGTAAATATTTTTAAAACTAGACATGAATACACTGAAAAAATCTACCTGCCCCAGGCGGGAATCGAACCCAGCATTCTCCGCAATTCGGGAGGCAGCAATAGTGTATTTTTTCTAGTTTTAAAAATATTTACGCGTTTGTAAATGCTTTTATGAAACTACGTTTACCACAAAAACATAGGTAAGCGCCAAGCACTGACAAATTTTGACGGCGAAAGCAGTGCCCCGGTAGCGTAGTGGTTAACTGTCCCATTACAAACTCGTTACTGTAGTCAGGGAAGTGTAAATGAGCCTATGGAGATAGTTTGATCATTCAAAAGGAGATTTTCAAAAACAAAAGGAGATTCATTTGCGAGAGATATTGTACACGGTGCGATAAAACAATGAATCTTACACAATTTTCCAACATTTTTTTTTATCTTTATCTGTAATTTTTAAATTTAAGAATAAGTTGTGTGAATTGTTGAAGATTAGGACATAAGTTTAGGGTAACAATCTACTTATTAGGCTTTTAATTTGTTATTTTTTTTCCATGATTGTTATCTGTTTTATGTCTTTTATTATTAAATAAATAAATAAAAAGGCGTAAAGCAAGCACCTTGGAACTCAACTTATGATTACCATCAGGAAGTCACTTGCTAGAAAATTAATTAAAAAATGTAGGCAACAGCATTCAACGGTATTAACATAATACAATTTCTTTTTCAGCCGGATGGCGGAGACGGCGTGGAGACGCTCGTCAGTGCTGAAACGAACGATTAAAAACTACCTTATTATCTATGTATTATTAAATAAAAAATTAAAAAAGAAAGATTTTTTTGAAAAAAAAAAACTAACCAGACAGTATTGTAAAGCCGTGTCCCCACTAGAGCCGCGCGGCTTTTTGTGGCCGCGCGGCCCGGCCTCGCGAGGCTTATTGGTTATGTAGTTTTAGGCCTCGCTCACGTACACACTCACGAGGCTTGGCCGCGCGGCTTGGCCTCATGGAGCCGCGCGGCCCTAGTGGGGACGCTGCTTAATATTTTTTGTCTATTTTTTTTTAAAATATCTTTTTTTTATTTAATTTTTTTTTATTTCCTCAGAAGCCGATTCCAACCCACCTGTATTCAGGAAGTTGGTTATTTAATTTACATGTTGTATAGAGGAGTGCAGAATGCTTATTTTTATTAAATCAATAAAAAACATCACACACTACCATGTACTTGAAACGCATATAAGTACTTATATGATTATTTGGATATTTTATTTTAAATTAAATCGGGAGTGGTTTCCCCTTGACTTTATCGTATACCCTTAACGTGCCGACGAAGCACGGAGGACAATCGATACCTATTGAAATTATTTTCGGTCACCCATCCGAGTACCGACCGCGCACTTGGTTGCTTAACTTTCGTGATCGACGACTCAAAAGTTGATAAAACCTTATAATCATTTTGATGTCATACATGCATGTTAAATTTTGGTCACCCATACGAGTACCGACCTCGCACTTGGTTGCTTAACTTTCGTGATCGACGACTCAAAAGTTGATAGAAACCTTATATTTTGATGTCATACATGCATGTTAAATTTGGTTGCAATAAGTTAAAGCATACTCGATTAATTATGGTCGAATTTCGACCACTGGACAACCACTAGTATTATTAAAAGCAACAAAAGTTTCCACATCGGTACCGCTGACGGCTATTGGCGTTCCATAGGACTACCGCCGACTCCCATTGGTGTTCTGTAAGACTACCTCTGTCGCCTATTGGCGTTCTGTAAGACTACCGCTGACAACCATTGACATTTTTTTTTATTTTTTACTTTTTACGCTCACACCAATTATCTAGCCCAAAGTAAGAATCATTAAGAACTTGTGTTATGGATACTAGATAACGGACATTTTAATATACATAATATTTTTAGATATTTTTATAAATAAACTCAAATAAATATATAAACAACCATGACTCGTCAACAAATACTCGTGTTCATCACACAAATATTTGCCGCTACCAGGACTCTAACCCGGACCGCTTGATGTGTAGGCAGCTATGTAGGAAGTTCAGGTCACTGACCACAACACCAGGACGGTGTCTAAATTTATGTTATACATTATGTAAGACTAAACCTAACGCACATTGGCGTTCGATAAGAGTACCGCTGACGCCTATTGGCGTTCCGTAAGACTGCCACAGGCCGCCAATAGGCGTACAGTGTTCTACGCCTTTTGCGTAAATAAATTCTGATCTTTTGAATTAAAAAATACTTTTTAAACAAACGACTTTATACCACGTTTTTGTATGTTGCATACAAGAATAGTTATTTAATAAAATATAAATAAGTATTTGTCATTATTCCTGTATCTCTTTGAGCAATTTGTATAGGTAAAGTTAACATTAGCAAAATCAAAAAGTATTCATAGAAAAAAATAGTTTATTTTTTAAATTTTCATACAATTTCTCCTTAAAACTACATATTAACACTACATACATGCTATATTATTGTACAAATCTTCACAGAAGGCATTCGCTTAAATACTATTTATATTTTATACTCATCAGCAATATTGACAAACTACATAATTATGGCTACTACAATAATTTTCGCCTTGTTGGCGGGAAATCGCTTTAAAAGAAACTGTCAACTCTTTCAACGCAGCTAACACTTGTAATAATAGTGATTATTATTCAATAATAATATTCTCTATTATATCAATACATAATACAATATTTAAAAAATCGGGAGTGGTCTCCCCTTGACTTTCTCGTAAACCGGAAACGACTCAAAGGTTGATAGAAACCTTATATTTAGATGTCACAGATGCATGTTAAATTTTGGTCACCCATCCGAGTACCGACCACGTACTTGGTTGCTTAACTTTCGTGATCGACGGCTCAAAATTTGATAGAAACCTTGTTTTAATGTCATACACGTGTGTTAAATTTGGTTGCAATAAGTTAAAGCATACTCGAGTTATTGTGCTAACGCACAGAGGCTTTAGACAACATGCATTACGACAATCGCTCTCGCTATCGCTAAGTAAAAAAATGTATGGGATTGACATAAGCAATCGATCACTTTTCGATTGCTTATGTCAATCCCATACATTTTTTTACTTAGCGATAGCGAGAGCGATTGTCGAAATGCATGTTGTCTAAAGCCTCAGACACACACACAGACATAATTCTAAAAAAAATATTTTTGGACTCAGGGAGGTCCAAAACGTGTAAATCTGTCAAAATCTCGAGGTCGAATTTTTTGACGATTACAAGACTTCCTCTATACGAGAAAGTAAAAATACATACCTAATTATTAGCACGAGTTGCAAAAATATAATTACAATTCCCGCCAAAAATTCTGTCACAATTTGACATAAGGGTTTTGCGCGATTTCAATTTTTATTCCAATAATTCCAAAATTGTTTCCGAGGGGATTTTGTGTAGGTTGTGAGCCAAGCATTATTGTTTACGATAATTATGAGGTATATCTATGTAATAAAGGTTTAATGGTGTGTATGACTATCACAAGATTTTTGAAAAAATAATGATCATCGCTTTGATTATCGTTTCAACCAAGGTGGAACAAGAAAATATTTTATTAAAATTTAACATTTTCCATTAGTTTCCCGTATATCATTACTTCCCAGAAACCAATCCTTATTAACCACACTATCGAATGGTGTAATAATACAGGCCGTTTTTTTTCAAAATCATTTCAATGATGCAGTTTTAATCGGGCTCATAATGTTTTTGTTGTCATCAAAATCAGGCTAGCAAATCGTTTGAGCATTTTTCGATATTTCTTATAGTTTAGGATTTGAAGGCCCACTTGAAAAATTCACCTGTATAGTCTGGACTCAGATTGTCTGTATACAACATGTAAATGAAATAACCAACATCCTGAATACAGGTGGTTGGGGATCGGCTTCCGAGTTGATTTCAAGATTTTTTTTAAAAAAACGATTTAAAAAAAAAAAAAAAAATTCTGGGTACTTTTTTTTTGTTTTTTTTTTTCAAAAAAAATCGTTTTTTATAAAAAATCTTGAAATCAACTTAAAAGCCGATCCCCAACCACCTGTATTCAGGATGTTGGTTATTTCATTTACATGTTGTATATGTGGTAGTCCATTATCCGTCACAGCTTGTTAAAACAAAGCTTCTTTTAAATTTTACTTTTTTAAAGAATAACAATATATTATTGTACTTCTAACACATTAATATTATCCTGTTAACACCTCAGCTTCAATAGGACTAGAGACCAGAGCCTTCCTTTGAAATTGAAATCCCCGAACTGTTAGAAAATTGTCCGCCAATATCAAATAAAAATCCCCATGTATTTTGCTATCGACATTAGTTATTTGTTCAACAGTGAGCAAAGTTACTTTTTGCTGCGAGTGCCGATATTAAATCACAAACCAGCGAAGGAGTCTAGAATTGAAACGAGCATAGCTAGTGCTTCAAAAATAGACTACTAAGCGAAGTAAGTGATTTAAGGTACGAGACAAAAAAAAAATTGCCCTCTTGTGAAACATACAACTTTTCACCTCTCCAGCGCAAAGTGTTTTAAGTGAAAAAAAAATTGGTTGGTCTGTAAAGTCGGTTTACTGACGATAGTTGAACGTGACAACGTCTTAAGAAAATACTGATGGAATGGTAGCATTTTTCAAAAGAAAAATTTAATTTCATTTGTTTTGCTGGCCTTACATGGAACGCCTCAGAGCGAGGTAACGCCGCATGCGTCATGTTTTTTCGTGCGTGCAGCCGGCACTATCGAATTATAAGACGTTGTCACGTCAAAAACAAGAATACTTTTATCTTTAAATGCCATTAATTAAGAATAGAATAGAATAGAACATGAGAAATCGAGTTGTAACAGTACGTGCCCTATGGTCCAACTCTGCTAGTATGGCCCACTAATCAAAACACGTTTTCCGTCACTATTTTATTTAATTATTTAACAGCTTTAAATGGTATATAAAAGGCACTCTGAAAATAATATAAAACACACTGTAGAAACTAAACAATAAAACACTTAAAAACTGATACAAGAATATAAAAAGGTTTAACAAAAGGTACTCACAATTTTAGTGCCTTGATATAATGTAAGTACGTATTATAGAAATAGGCCCAAGCCGAGGTCAGAGCGAGACCCTTAGGTACGTTAGTAATGATATTGTGTTCTAGGACACGGTCAGCAATGGAATGAATCAAAAATGAACCAAATGTCATAATGAATGATGATTTTGAATTTATTGTTACTTTTTAAAATATTGCCAGTAATAATGAAGACGATGGTACTATATGAGCTTTGTAATCGTAATTGTTTAATATTGTTAATTTGAGGACGAGGTATCACAATGATTAGAACTCAAGAAAAGTCGAGTAGAAATAGCAATCAGGAAACAAATAAAAAATATATTTACGAATACGCTTCTATACTATTTTGGAGTATAATTTCTTTGGCAGCGTTGCGATTTGAAAATTCTTTGAAAGGAAAAATGGTCATACTTATTATTAATCTTAAGTATGGCTTCGCATTAAGCATTTAGCCAATGTCGAGTGAAAATAGTTATTATACAGTCAACAGCATATACAAAACTGTCAAATTTCTCCAAACGATTTTCAACCTAAGGCTATTTAATATAAAGTGCATAATCGATTGGGAAAATTTGACAGCTTGTGGTAACCCAACGTGCTGTTGCCTGTACACTAATTATGATTGAATTTGATTAGATAGATAGAATACAATATTGAAAATTACTACAAATACTTAGATCGAACGTTACGGTCTTGTTCGGAGCTCGCAGCAAAATGCGTTTTTGCTTTTAGTCCAGTCAACAAGTTCAAAAACGTGAAAAATAGAGATAAAGCTCCTAAAAATATGAGCAATAGCTCATTGGATTCGGAACGACCTCTAGAAAAATGAGTTTTGAGGATTTTACTGCACGTAAAAAATTGCAATTGTTATTAACAAAATAAGATAAAAAAAAGAGGTATTTACGTTTTTGTTAATAACTCATAAACTATTAATATTTAAGATATTTGGAAAAAAGGTCCTTAAAGAGGAGGAAATTTCCGAAAAAAAAGTCCCAGCTCCCGGAACTCTACCTCTATTATTTATAATTTTAATTTAACGCTGAAAATAGGGCTCCGCGCAGCCATTACGACATGGGCGCACTGCCGTTAAAGACAGTTTCTTACATAAAATTATTTTTTATAGTAACAAATATGAATTTAAAAATTTAAATAAATTATGGTGTCATCCAGATACTTGAAAAAATATATTCCCGTTGGAATTTTTTTTTTAAATTAATCTTTCAAAAAGTTATGCAATTGTTAATTAACGAATTTTTTTCCTATCTCCGTTTTCATAAATGACGACATAAAAATTTAAATAATAAACCTATAAATTTTTGGCTCTGTGGAGCTCTTCTTATATATATACTTAACAAGATCCCGCGATAAAAGTTTATTAAAGTTAATTATTTTGTTTATTACAATTTTTTAAAGTTAACAAAAAATGAAAAGTCTAAGAAATGTTATTAAAAAAATTTTTTTAAACAAATGTTATATTATTGCTGCTTTCTTATCCAACAATGGCATTAAGTAACATCGGAAAAATTTTTTTTACATCATTTGTTAAGAAATTGTTTATAAACAAATAGACAAGTTTAATATTTAAAGAAATTTTTTTTTTACCATTATGTTGTCTTGGCAAAATAATGATTTTTTAAAAAAAAATTTTCTTAAATAATTTTTTTTATTGTTTATAATCGTTTTTTTTTATATTTCGATTGTTTAAATAATTAGTTAAGGAATGATTTTCTCCTTAAAAATCATAATTGGCATTTCTTCATAGGTGAATAGAAAAAATTTTTTTTTATCAATAATTTCATTGTTTGTTAACTTAATAATTTGTTATAAACAAATTCTAACTACCGTTATATTTTTTTTCTAGAGCTAAAAAAAATAACAAAAACAGCCATATATATCAAAATACTAAAAATTTTTTTTTTTTATTTTTTATAACGCTTTTATATTAAAATTTATTTTAGTATTTTGATATATATGGCTGTTTTTGTTATTTTTTTTAGCTCTAGAAAAAAAATATAACGGTAGTTAGAATTTGTTTATAACAAATTGTTAAGTTAACAAACAATGAAATTATTGATAAAAAAATTTTTTTTTTCTATTTACCTATGAAGAAATGCCAATTATGATTTTTAAGGAGAAAATCATTCCTTAACTAATTATTTAAACAATCGAAATATAAAAAAAACGATTATAAACAATAAAAAAAAATTATTTAAGAAAAATTTTTTTAAAAAAAAATCGTTATTTTGCCAAGACAACATAATGGTAAAAAAAAAAATTCTTTAAATATTAAACTTTTCTATTTGTTTCTAAACAATTTCTTAACAAATGATGTAAAAAAATTTTTTCCGATGTTACTTAATGCCATTGTTGGATAAGAAAGCAGCAATAATATAACATTTGTTTAAAAAAAATTTTTTAATAACATTTCTTAGACTTTTCATTTTTTGTTAACTTTAAAAAATTGTAATAAACAAAATAATTAACTTTAATAAACTTTTATCGCGGGATCTTGTTAAGTATATACAGGGTTACAGGAAAAGTCGACCTAGATCCGTTAAGGGCGTGTAGTACACATCATTTCTGAATGATTTCACTATGGAACCCCCCATCCTAAACTTAACCGTTTTCGAGATATTCGAGTTTTAATTTTTTTATGAAAATGCCCAATTTTTCGGCTATTTAATTGAATATTTTTATTTTTTTTTATTTTAATGATTATTTTTTTGGTTTTTTACATGAAGAATGAGATGGTTAATGACCTCAATGACTAAAATTGCATGTAAGTTAAGTAAATAGGTCATTGCAGACGATCGAAACTTAAGAAAATAAGTACAAATTAAAAAAAAAAATTTTTCTTTTCTGGATATCTCAAAAATTTATCATGGCACTTGCTCTGCAGATGTGCTTAAAAACATCTACATTTTATCAGCTATCCAACGAGGTATAACAATCTAGGGTTGTATTTAAACTCATAGAAAAAAACATAGTTGAAAAGGTTCGCACAAGCTCGGACTGAGTACATACGACGCTATCCCGACCGTCGAGTACCTGATGTGAGCGTTTTCGACGGAGTTTACCGACGACTTCGTGAAACTGGCTCTGTTTTGCGACGACGTACGGACTTAGGAAGACCACGTGTCATTGATGACGACGAGGAACAAGACAACGAAATCAAAATTTCTTAAGAGGTGACTTAGGTGACCTACTAGATGATCTCCCATTACAATTACTGCGGGACATGTGGTTTCAACATGATGGCTGCCCTGCTCATTTCAGAAGAAGCGTTAGGGATTGGTTGGACACTAACTATCCTAACAAATGGATTGGACGAGGTGGGTCTTTACCCTGGCCAGCCAGATCTCCCGACCTGACCCTCATGGATTTTTATGTATGGGGGCACATGAAGAGCCTCGTTTACAGTGAGCTCAACCCCATATCGTCAGTGGAAGTTCTCAAAGAAAGGATAATTAATGCTGCTAACGACATAAGAAGAACATTAACCACTGGTGTAGTGAAAAGTGGACTACGGGAAAGAATTAGAAAATGTGTGCGAAATAGAGGTGGACACGTAGAACATGAACTATAAAATTTTATTCAAAAACATTAGGTGAATTACTGAATGATCTCCTAGGTCAGGATAGCGGGACATCGATGGATGCATGAAGATTGTACCTAGCCGAGGGAGGCCGTTCAGTAGTGGAAGCCAGTAGGCTGAAATGATGATGCTGAACTTAAGTCAAATTAATTAGATTAAATAAGCGCTATTTATTCTGACTGCCCCATGTAGCCTTAGAAACTAAGTTTCACCGTTAGACCTACTACCTGAACCTTTTCAACTATGTTTTTTTCTATGACTTTAAATACAACCCTAGGTTGTTATACCTCGTTGGATAGCTGATAAAATGTAGATGTTTTTAAGCACATCTGCAGAGCAAGTGCCATGATAAATTTTTGAGATATCCAGAAAAGAAAAATATTTTTTTATAATTTGTACTTATTTTCTTAAGTTTCGATCGTCTACAATGACCTATTTACTTAACTTACGTGCAATTTTAGTCATTAAGGTCATTAACCATCTCATTCTTCATGTAAAAAACCGAAAAAATAATCATTAGAATCAAAAAAATTCAAAATATTCAATTGAATAGCCGAAAAATTGGGCATTTTCATAAAAAAAATTAAAACACGAATATCTCGAAAACGATTAAGTTTAGGATGGGGGGTTCGATAGTGAAATCATTCAGAAATGATGTGTACTACACGCCCTTAACGGATCTAGGTCGACTTTTCCTGTAACCCTGTATATAAGTAGAGCTCCACAGAGCCAAAAATTTATAGGTTTATTATTTAAATTTTTATGTCGTCATTTATGAAAACGGAGATAGGAAAAAAATTCGTTAATTAACAATTGCATAACTTTTTGAAAGATTAATTTAAAAAAAAAATTCCAACGGGAATATATTTTTTCAAGTATCTGGATGACACCATAATTTATTTAAATTTTTAAATTCAT